>JAFJHL010000226.1:0-1250000 GCA_019425775.1 Rafetus swinhoei
TCCAATGTGCATTACTTTACATTTATCAACATTAAAATTTCATTTGCCATTTTGTTGGCCCATCACTTAGCTTGGTGACATCTTTTTGAAGCTCAGGGAAAGACAGGGAAATACTCACAGGATTTTTTCCCCATAGCCATTTCCTAGTAGGTCGAGTGTGCAACAGGGACTTTATAGCAGAGGCGAGGAACCTTTTTGGGGTCAGAGTCCACTGACCCACAGAAAAAAAATCAGTCGGGGGGTGGACACAAATGAGAAGCAAAAAAAAAAAAAGCACACCAGGAGGGCCTGGCTAGTAGCTTTTGTGTGCTACAGCCCCACAGTAGGGAGCGGGCTAAAATGCCAGGATGGGATTCCCCAATGCTGGTGGGGAGCGGAGAGCCCTGAGCTACCGGAGCCAGGCAAGCCAGGGGCAGTATCCAGCCCCAGGGCCTTAGGTTCCCCACCCCTGCTTTATAGAGTAGCTACTTCACTGCCTTACCATTTACTGTTCTATGCCATCAAGGCCCCACGGCAATATATATTGGACAAACTGGACAGTCCCTACGGGAAAGAATTAATGGACACAAATCAGAGATCCGTAAAGGGAACATACAAAAAAACCTGTCGGAGAACACTTTAATCTCCCTGGGTATTCATTGACAGATCTTCAAGTAGCTGTTTTGTTACAAACCAATTCCACAAGCCAAATACACAGGGAAGGACTGGAACTACAACTCATTCATAAGTTCGATTCTCACACCCATAGACTGAATAAAGATACTGGGTGGCTGGGTCATTATCAACCTACCAAACAATGAAGACGACAATGGTTCTTTGTCTATGTAGAATCTCATGATACCATCATGATACCATCCACAAGTTTTGTCAGTCTTTAAGCGCTACCTGACCATTCAAATTTGGTAAACCTCATTCTACGAGGAGCAATGCCAAATTCGAAATAGCTATTGCGAATTAAGTGCTGTGTAGACACTAAATTCGAAATAGGGCACCTCCAGCCCTTCCCAAGGAGCCCTGGTGGCCACTCTGGGCACAACCAGGAAAACTTACTCTCCTCTCCCCCAGCCCCGGAGCCATTAAAGGGGTAGACCCTGGCCACAGTGTCTGTGCCAGCTCCAAGCCTGCCAGCCCAGAGCCAGCAGTGGCCACCGGGGCACCTGACCCAGTGGCCCCAAAACATGAGCCAGCAAGCCACTGGCACCAGCCCTCCACCACTCCCTAGGAGCAGTCTGCCATCTCCCAGGAGCCTGACAGGGGCTGGAGAAGGTGGGCGCCTTCCTGGTCCAGGGTGGAGATCATGGACCTTATTCAGGTTTGGGGGGGATGCCCCCATCGGCCATGATCTCTGCACTAGATGGAGGAACGTGGCTGTCTATGGCAGGATAGCTGGCAGCCTGGCCACCAAAGGCCACATGCAAACCCAGGAGCAGGTTAGCATGAAAGTCAAGTTGGTCCGGCGAGACCGAGCCCTGAGCTTCCCCTCCCCCTTCTTCCCCTTGCTGCTGCCTTCCAGCTCCCTCCTCCCCTCTCCCACCCTCTCTCTTCCCCCTCCCACCTCCTTTTCCCAGTCTCCCCAGAGGTTCATCTCCCCCACCAGTTTTGTTCAATAAACCCAGTTTCTATTTCTGAAAATACATGTCTTTTATTTGACATCAGGAAGGGGGGGGGCTAGGGAGGGGTAAGTGGAAGGATGTGAGGGAGGAATGGGGCACGAGCCTCCGGTGGAGAGGACTGGGGAGGCTCTGAGGGCTCCTCGGGGTGGATGCTCTCCCTCAGGGCCTTCTGGATCTTGACAGCCCCCCCGATGGACCACCCCCCCCCCCTCCCCCGGATGGCAGCCTGCAGCAAGTGCAGCCGGGCTGATGGCAACAACCCAACAAGATGCACCGGCGTGCCCAAGTGCAGCTCTGGCTCCATGTGGCCAAGTGCTGTGGTGTCCCGAGTGTGGGCACTCAGGGCACTCCAAGACAGGACTGCTTTGCTGTCCCTCATCAAGGTAGACAAGCAAGCGGGGGAACCCTGAGAACTGTCTGTCCGGGGTGGGGGTAGGGTCCCTTTAAGCATGGAGCTCAGTTAGCCTCAGGCAGCAGCCCCCCACACACTAAGGCTACGTCTACATTGGCATGATCTTGCGCAAATACTCTTTAATGCAAGAGTTCATGCGTTAAAGTATTTGCACAAGAGAGCGTCTACACTGGCATGTGCTTTTGCACAAGAGCATCCGTGCCAGTGTAGACACTCTCTTGCGCAAGAAAGCTCTGATGGCCATTTTAACCATCGGGCTTTCTTGCGCAAGAAATTCATGTTGCCTGGCTACACTGGCCTCTTGCGCAAGAACAGTTGCACAAGAGGGCTTATTCCTGAGCGGGAGCATCAAAGTTCTTGCGCAAGAAGCACTGATTTCACACATTAGAACATCAGTGTTCTTGCACAAGAACTCCCCGCCAGAGTAGCCAGGCAGCATGTTTTTGCGCAAAAGCGGCCGCGTTGGCACAAGATCGCGCCATTGTAGACACAGCCTAAGTCCTAACCTGATGCCCTGCTGGCACTGGTTCCAGCCAGCCTTAACTTTGGGTCAGGGTCCACTCAATGTGGACGTGCTATTTTGAAATAGCAAAACGCTATTTCAAACTAGTTTTTGTGTATAGATGCGTTATTTTGACTTAGCTTAATTCAAATTAACTATTTCAAATTAAGGTAATTCGAAATAGTGCTGTAGTGTAGACATACCCTAACAGATTTATTGGAGCATACGCTTTCGTGGGCAAGGACCCACTTCATCAGATGCATTACTATTTTGAAATAGTAATTTTGGGAGTTATTATTGCAAAATAGTGTTCCCCACTATAGGGAAACCTCAAAATTAGTCCAAGGCAGGCTCCCTTAATTAGGATATGCTACCTTGACTTAGAGCCCCAGGAAGCACTGGGGAGTAATTAATTTGAATGACTCTGGGGAGTACTTAGTTCAAAATAACAACAGCTGATCATCCACACTAAAGCTATTTCAAAATAAGTGTTATTCCTCATTACACACAGCAGTTATTGTTGGAAATAATCCAGGACACTCTGGATGCAGGTGAAAACAAGCAGAGGATTTATTATACATCACCTGATGGAGTGACACGCAGTGGTTACCCTGGTGAACACTGGTTAATTAAAACAATACAATAGGTTATATAGTCAGCAGGTAGACGGAGGAAAAATGATTTGATAGGTCTAGCAGCAAGACGAAATGAGCACATAAGCCAATAGAACTACTAAAGATTACATAATAGCTCCGCCCATTGCAAAGTAACAGCTCATTAATTAATATACAGGTAGTTACTGTTCAAATGCCAAAACATGTCAGCAAAACAGTAATAACATTTTAGTCTGCATAGATGATGATGTTTCTATAGCAGGCGGGTATGGCCTGGCATTGGTGCAGCACTTGGTTCTCAGGCTCATTATCTAGGCATGAAGCAAGACAGTTAAGCAAATTTTATGAATGGTATCTTAAGCAAAATGTGTTACGTTACTAACTGAGGTCCTGTCCGAGTGTCTTAGAATGTGGTTGCTATGGTGCCCAGGGTCGTTTTACTGCCTGCAGCTCTTATCCTGACTGTGGTGTTCCCAGGCCTAATCCTAGGATGGAGTTATGCTGTTTAGAGGCCTATTAGCACATTAGGGCTGCCTCAGTTTACCCTACAGTTATTATTTTGAAATAACAATCCTGTTATTTTGAAATACTTTTGAAATAGCCTGCTTATTGTGTGGACTCTCACCTTTTTGAAATAAGGGGAGTTATCATATATATAGTAGCCCAGTGTCTGTGCGTCAGTAATGCTGACGTACACGGCCACGCCCCCCTGGCCGTGTACGTCAGCGCCCCCCCTTCCCCTCGCTCCTGGCTCTTGGGCCCGCCCCAGACACCCCACCAGCGCTGCTTCCTCCCCCTTCCTCCGGCCCCCATCCTCCCCTCAGCCCCGATCCCCCAGCTCTGCTTTCCACCCCCTTCCGGCCAGCCCCGTCCCTTCCCCTCCTGCGTGGCGCTGTGGCTCGTTGCGCCGCTCCCAGCTGAGCGGCGCTCCCGCTGGGGGAGCAAGTGGCGGCAAGCGGACCCCAAACGGCCGCTTGCCGCCCTGGGCCCAGCTGACCGCCGCTCCCGCCGGGCCCACCTGAGTGGCTTGCCGCTTGCCGCTGCTTGCTCCCCCACCGGGGCCCAGCCTGAGCGCTGTGTACGTCACCGCCCCCCCCTTCCTCCTCCCACCGTGGTGCTGAGTGGTGCGCCCCTCAGCTGGGCCGCCGTGGGAGAGGGAAGGGAGGGGCGGTGACATAGACAGCCCCGCACCCTGGCCATGTACGTCACTGCCCCGCCCCCTCCTCCCCCGCGGCGGCCCGGCTGAGCACGCTACACTCAGCCGAGCTGCCACGGAGGGAGGGGAAGGGGGCGGGGCGGTGATGTACATGGCCCTGGCCCCAGCGGGAGAGACGGAAGGGAGAGAGAGGCAGGAGGAGGAGGAGAAGAGAAAGGGAGAGTGAGAGGCTGGAGGGGGAGAAGAGAAAGAAAGAGATGGAGAGAGAGGCAGGAGGCAGAGGAGAGCTGGTGGGGGGCGGAAGCAGTAGGAAGAGAGAGAGAGAGAGAGAGCGCGAGCTCAGGAGACAAGACCTGAAAATCCCGTCTTATGACAGGCTAATTGGCTAGTTTTGAAATAACGCCCTAGTGTAGCAATGTCCTAACAAAGCAACAGTGACACTCGGTGGCCACTTCTGGTAGTGCATGTACAAGTCTATAATGCAGCAACTGTGACACTTGGTGGCCACTTGCAGTATTGCGGGCACAAGTCTACAATGCAGCAACAATACTTGGTGGCCATTGGCGGTAATTAAAGCACAATGCTCTAAGGCAGGGATGGCCAACCCGCACCTTGCGAGCTGCATGCGGCGCTTCAAAGACAAAATTGCGTCTCCTGCACCCACGGCTCTTCAAGGGCAAGAGACAGCGCCGCAGTGTCCTGCATATCCTTCAAAATGGCCACCGTTAAAAGGGCAATGCCTGTTCTGCTCTTAAAAGGGCAGTGTCCAGGCCCTTTTTTGCTCGACCAAACCCGGCAGCCAGGGCTTTTTTTTTGTTTGGTCAACACCTTTTTTCCCTAGGCTCTTTGTGCGCTCCACCACTATTTTGGCTCTTCATCTGTAACGGGTTGGCCACGCCTGCTATAAGGCTATGGCTACACTGGGAAATTATTTTGCAATACCGTATTCTTTCAAAACAGTTAGTTTGGGAGGTATTTCGAAATAAGTTATTTCACAATAGAGTGGCTACACTACAAGGAAGCTGCGAAATTAGTCTGACGTAGGGTCCCTTAATGTGGATGTGCTACCTTGACTTAGCACATGCACAATGGTAATGCATGCACAATTCTCTAATGCAGCAACAGCAAGACGCCGGGGAAGGGGGGGGCAGACCTGAGCCAACGAGTCACCTGCAAGATGGTAACAGACCACATTTTGGGACCCACTGCCCTAGTGGGATCCTAATTGCCACGATGGCAGCAGTGACCTTGGGGCCTTTTAAAGTGCCTGGCCTCCCCTGTCAGCGGGCTTGTGCAAGTGGCACGGGAGAGAGAGAGGACATGGGCTAGTGGCCCTAGACCTGACTTGAGACCCCGCAACAGGTTTGTGGGCCCTCTAGGGGGCCACAGACCCCCAGATAGAGAGCTGCTGTGCTATTTTATTTTGTAATGTAAACCCTTCCTGAGTCTGTTAAGTCTAGGGGCTGGCTTGGTCCTTGGCTTTTGGAAGGTGTGCTGTAACCTGGTGGGATGGGAGAGCAGGTTCTCTGTCCTGGGTTCTTTTGTTTAGTGACAATTGATGCTCTCTAGACCATTAAAAAGTTGACTTGGGTCAACCAAAGCACATTGTTTGATGGGCAGACTGCAAACAATTTCAAAAGCTCCAAGTGTACAGTTTGGGGGAGATGCCCTTTCCCAAAACATGCAATGGGGAGCCATGAACCCCTGCCCCCAGGCCATACCGGGGGCTGCAAATCATGATCTGGCAGCCTCCTGCTCCCAGGACAAACTTGGGGGGCCATGAATCATGGCCTGGCAGCCTCCCCATCGCTAAGCGACACGGGGGCAGCGCGCAGCCATTTCTCAATCCCAGGAGACACAGGGGTAGGAGTTGACAGGGAACCACAGCCCAGCATTTCCCTGTCCTAGGACACATGGGGGTGGGAGGGGGGGAAAGAGGCAGAAACTACTGCCTACCTGAGACGATGGCAGGGAGGCTAGAAATCACCATCTGTCCCTTCCCCTGGAGGAGCTGCCGGGGTGAGGTTGGGGGCGGGGTCCAGAGCCTGTGCCCCCAGAGCAGACCATCTTCAGTACTATGGTTAGCCCTCCCAGACCTCCTAACTCCCTGCCCTGAGCTCCTTGCCCTTAACCTTCCACCCCGCCCTGATGCTTACACCCCGTCTGCACTAATCCCCACCACATACCCAACCCTCTACTCTGCACCCGCTCCTCCTGCCCTCAGCCCCTCCAACCTGTCACTCCTGCACCCCCACCCACAGCCATGAGCCCCCAAACCATTGCCCTGACACCTGCACACCCATCCCTTTCCCTGAGCCTGCTCTCACAGCCAACCCCTTGTTCTGAGCCCCTACCCCAACTCTGCCAGCCCCCCACCCTCTGCCCTGAGCTACACCCAAGCCCCTGCCTTGACTCCTGCAGTCTTATATGGCCCTTTGTTGACCACTTGATCTGAATTTGGATGTAGGTTAGCTCTTTGGTTTGAAAACGTTGCCAGCCCCTGTGTTATATCACATACAAGATTGTGATTGACAAATATCAGTATAAAATTATTAGTGCAATAAATTCCCTTTGTTAATAAAAGTGAAAGCAAAACCTTAATCATGTATGTTTACTTTAGTCTCGATATCTCAAACTCCTGACGTACAGGACATCTATAGCCTGAGCACTTTCCCCAAGCCAGCCTGAAAACCATTTTGAAAAAGCTAGTTAAACAGGCCAAGGCAGGCAGGGAGTCATCCATGTAAATGGCTCCTAGCAGCATACAGGCCCTCAGCATCCATACAGTCCCAGCAGTGGAGGGCTGTGCTCGGTCCTGGAAACCACACTGGCTGCCACCACAGCGATGCAACCCACGGTGGTTAGGGAGCAGCCTGAGTTGATGTGCTTCTTCAGCCAGTGGGGTAGGGCTGGTGGGTTTCACTTCTGGCTACCTTGGGTGGGGATGGAGGAGCCCAGCAGCAGGGTGTGTATGTTAGCAGTGTGTATCCCAGTGTGAGGACATGGGCATGTCAGGGTGAGGGCTAAGTTTCATGTCTTTGGGCTTCTGGACATGTGGGGGGACACTATCACATTCATGAGTTTTGAACTCATGGGGCTGGCAATACAGTAAATGCATCAGCCCCTCCACCCCCAAAAAGAGAATGACTTAATGAAATCACAGTTAAAAAGACACTTGGAGATCTTTTTATTTGGCATCTGCTGTTTGAGGTTGTCATGGCTGTTCCCCACTTTGGCACTTCAAATGCAGATGGTGGGGGCCAGTAAGGCTATGTCTACACTCGTGGCTTCTTGTTCAAGAAATATGCAAATGAGGCTAAGCGTGGAATATCGCCAAGCCTCATTTGCATACCTAATGATCCACCATTTTTGCAGAAGAGGCGCTTGCACCAGAAGGAGCTGTCTACACTACCCCTTCTTACGCACGAAAAACACTCTTGGGCAATGCTACTATGCTGATTATTTTCAGGGATAATGGCATTGCGCAAGAGGGTTTTTCTTGCGCAAGAAGGGGCAGTGTAGACAGCTCCTTCTGGGGCAAGAGCCTCTGCTGCAAAAAAATGGCAGCTCATTAGGTATGCAAATGAGGCTCAGCAATATTCCACGCTTAGCCTCATTTGCATATTTCTTGCACAAGAAGCCGCGAGTGTAGACATAGCCTAAGAGAGTTTAAAAATACCTTGCCTCTGTAGCCATGGTGTCCAACCAGTTCTGAAGCAGTAGCCACTATAGTGGCTACTGCTATAGTGAATTAGACACATTATTCTGAAAGGCTGTGTCTAGACTGGCCAGTTTTTCCAGAAAATCAGCCGCTTTTCCGGAAAAACTTGCCAGCTGTCTACACTGGCCGTTTGAATTTCCGCAAAAGCACTGACTTCCTAGTGTAAGAAATCAGTGCTTTTTCCGAAATACTATGCTGCTCGTTCGGGCAAAAGTCCCTTTGCGCAAAGGGCCAGTGTAGACAGCTGAGATTTGTTTTCATAAAAAAGCCCCGATCGCGAAAATGGCGATTGGGGCTTTTACAACTGCGTCTAGATTGGCCACGGACGCTTTTCCGCAGAAAGTGCTTTTGTGGAAAAGCGTCCGTGCCAATCTAGACGCTCTTTTCTGAAAATGCTTTTAACGGAAAACTTTTCCGTTAAAAGCATTTCCGGAAAATCATGCCAGTCTAGACACAGCCAAAATGTATATATAGTGATCACTGATGTAGTCAACTAATCACATTCAATTGGCCAAACAGCCACATGTGGCTAGTGGGTAGCATGGTGGACACCATGGCACTATAGACTTCTGCTTAAAACCTCCCCAATGTCATAGAATTTCTGACTTTGGGGGGTATGCTACAGACTCACTGAGAATTTCACATATAGACTCACTTGAGAATTTCCTTCTGTGGGGTACACCAAGCACTTTTATCCACCCTCAGGCTATGTCTACACTGGCGGCTTCTTGCGCCAGAACATCTTGCACAAGGGTTCTTGTGCAAGAACTCTTGCTCAAGAAAACGTCCACACTGCCATGTGCGAGATGTGCTTTTGTGCAAGAGCATCCATGGCAGTGTGGACGCTCTCTTGTGCGAGAAATCCCTGCCGCGCGTCCACACTGCCCTCTTGTGCAAGAGCCCCTGTGCAAGAGAGCTTACATCTGTTAAAAAAAAAAAAAGAGCGTAGCTCTTGCGCAAGAAGCCATCTCTTACCATGCCATACTGTAAATTTCCTTGCGCAAGAGCGGACGGGCAGTGTGGACGCTCTGCGTATTCTTGCACAAGAACAGCCATACTTGCGCAAGAAGCCGCGAGTGTAGACATAGCCTCCAAGAGATTGAAAAACGAATTTCTAATAGCTGACTCCTCAGTCTCAGGCACATGTACACAGACCTTCCTGCTTTTTAGGGACACATGAACCAGTCAGTCTTTAAAAATGTGATTTTATTAACAAACAAAAAAGACATACTTGTTAAAGCAGCTTTGGTTTCCAGGTGTTACAGAGCAACTGAGAAAAACAGATTAACACACAGAATTGATTCCCTTGGATTCAGCTTCATTTATAGTGTAGAGTGGGGTGTGTGTGTGTGTGTGTGTGTGTGTCATAAGGGCTCAGTACAAAGTTCACAAAAGAGAAACGAAAAAAACCCCTAATTGCATCTAAGTACACATTCTCTGTACACTCACATTTGTTATTCCAAGGTTCCATCCATTTTAGACGTGAATATTGCTGGACACCATGTCCAGCTCCCAAGGTTCAGTCCATCTTTCTCCAGGTTTTTCCTCTCCAAAAGCCACACAAAGAAGTGCAGCAGTCACATTGCTGCTTTCAGTTCAAACCTCACACTTTCTTCCCATTGGCTCTCCTGCCTCCCTGCCAGCACTTCCTGGATACCCACTGTTCCTGGTTTAACCCTTTACAAGACATTAAGGCTATGTCTACACTGCAGGCTTTTTGCTCAAGAACAGCTGTTCTTGCGCAAAAACTTGCGGAGCGTCTACACTGCACGTGCGTTCTTGCACAAGTAAATTTACAGTAAAGCGTCAGAAGAGAGGGCTTCTTGCGCAAGAGTTATTCCTCTCCCCAAGAGGAATAAGCCCTCCCACGCAAGAAGGCAGTGTGGACAGGCACCAGGGAGTTTCTTGCGCAAGAGCGTGTCCACACTGCCATGGATGCTCTTGCGCAAAAGCACATCTCTTGCACAAAAGCACATGGCAGTGTGGACACGGTCTTGCGCAAGAATTTTTGCACAGAAACTCTTGCGCAAAACAGTTCAGCTACGTCTAGACTGCATCCCTTTTCTGTAAAAGGGATGCAAATTAGACGTATCGCAATTGCAAATGAAGCGGGGATTTAAATGCCCCTGCTTCATTTGCATAAACATGGCTGCCACTTTTTTCCGGCTCGGAGCTTTGACGGAAAAAAGCGCCAGTCTAGATGCGGATCTTGCGGAAAATAAAGCCTTTTCCGAAAGATCCCTTATTCCTCTTAAAAGAAGGAATAAGGGATCTTTCGGAAAAGGCTTTATTTTCCGCAAGATCCGCGTCTAGACTGGCGCTTTTTTCCGTCAAAGCTCCGAGTCATTTTCGCGATCGGGCCTTTTTTGCGCAAAAAAAATCTGAGCTGTCTACACTGGCCCTTTTGCTCAAAAGCTTTGCACAAAAGGGACTTTTGCCCAAACGGGAGCAGCATAGTATTTCCGCAAGAAGCACTGATTTCAGACAGTAGGAAGTCAGTGTTCTTGCGGAAATTCAAGCGGCCAGTGTAGATAGCTGGCAAGTTTTTCCGCAAAAGCAGCTGATTTTGCAGAAAAACTTGCCAGTCTAGACACAGCCTTTGAGAACAACAAAAGAATAAGAAGCAAAAAGCACAAATGGCTGCCTAGAGCATCCGGGCCTGACAGGAAATGTAGGCATAAAAGGAATGATTGTGGTACACCACCTAATTTCCTCGACCTCACAATTGTCTTCCACATTTCCACTACAAACAGCCATACTGGGTCAGAGCAAAGGTCCATCTAGCCCAGTATCCTGTCTGCAGACAGTGGCCGATTCCAGGTGGCCCAGAGGGAGGAAACAACAGGTAATCCTCACGTGACCTCTCTCCAGTCAAACAGCGACTAGGGACACCATTCCTACCATCTTGGCTACCTATCTAGTTCTTTGAGCCCTGTTAAAGTCCTAATCTTCACCACATCCTCTGGCAAGGAGTTCCAGAGGTTCACTGAGTGAAGAAAAACTTCCTTTTATTTGTTTTGAACCTGCTGCCTATTAATTTCTTTGATGACCTCTAGCTTTTATATTGTGGGAATAAGTAAATAATTACCATATCCCCTCTTAGTCTCCTCTTTTCTAAGATGAAAAGTACAAGTCTTTTTAGTCTCTCTTCATATGGCACCAGTTCCAATCCCCTAATAATTTATCATTTTCTGAACATTTTCCAGTGCCAATATATCTTTTTTGAGATGAGACCACATCTCTACGTGGTACTCAAGATGTGGGCGTACCATGGTTTTATATAGAGGCAATAAAATGTTCTGTTTAATTTTCTATCCCTTTTTTAGTGACTCCTAACATTCCATTTGCTTTGACTGCCACTGCACACTGAGTGGATGTTTTCAGAGAACTATCCACAATTACGCTAAGATCTCTCAAGTAGTTGTAGCTAAATTAGACCATCACTGTGTACATATAGTTGGGATTATTTTTTCCAATGTGCATTACTTTACATTTGTCAACATGAAATTTCATTTGCCATTTTGTTGCCCCATCACTTAGTTTGGTGAGATCTTTTTAAAGCTTTTCACAGTCTGCTTTGGTCTTAACTATCTTGAGCAGTTTGGTATCTTCTGCAAATTTTGCCACCTCACTGTTTACCTGTGAAGTGGCTGCTATATCCCAGGCTGAGGTGGCACCAGCCCCACACCTCCCCCTCAGAGCAGGAAAGTGAGCAGACACTGTGGGTCCCTATAACAAACTCCCCTCATTAAACCAGTAACATCTAGGGACACTGAGGCTTTGGCCACAGTGGCACGATCTTGCACCAGAAATATGCAAATGAGGCTAAGCATGGAATATTGCTGAGCCTCATTTGCATATCTAATGAGCCACCATTTTTGCAGAAGAGGCTCTTGTGCAAGAAGGAGTGCCTACACTGCCCCTTCTTGCGCAAGAAAAACCTTCTTGTGCAATGCTGTTATTCCTGAAAATAATCAGTGTAATAGCATTGCGCAACAGGGTTTCTCCTTGCACAAGGGGCAGTGTAGACACTCCTTCTTGCGCAAGAGCCTCTTCTGCAAAAATGGCAGCTCATTAGCTATGCAAATGAGGCTCAGCGATATTCCACACTTAGCTTCATTTGCAAATTTCTGGCGCAAGATCGCGCCAGTGTAGACGTAGCCTGAGCGTCACTCCCTCTACACGCAATCCCTTGGAAGGCCTCCACCATCTTAATTTTGCATTTAACTTCACATACAAGATATACACACATTCAGGGGGATTAGAGTTCTTGAAGATTGCTTGCCCAGTTTCCACTTGCATAATGTGAACATGCTTTTCCAAAAACTTAATTAAAAAAAGAGAGGGGAAGGTTATAATCTGGACCGGAAGCAGGACAGAGCCAGGACAGATAAGCCATAATCTGGACCAGAACCAGGAATGAATCTGGCCAACAACCAGGCCAGATATTAGCAAAAAATAAGTTAGGTTTTTTATAAAGTTTCTGGAAAAAAATAAAGCCCAATGATATTGTTCTCAAACAGTTAAATAAAATTAAGTTCATTTTAAAAAAAACCAATCTTTTTTTCCTGCAAAAAGTATGAGACTTTCAATCAAAGTACAGTAGACTTCCAATAATTTGGAACCTATGGGATTTAGCCTGGCATATCCGATAATCCGGCACCACCTATCAGGAGGTACTATAAGCAGGTTATTTATATATATATATATATATACACACACACACACACACACTCACTATACATTATATACTGTATATAAAGTGTTCTTAACCCTTTTTTATCATACATACTGTAATGTTTTAGTTTTAAGCCTTTTTTTACCCTTTTTGCTCAGTTCAGCTGCTGTTACCTTGTGACTCATTTTTTGACGAAGCTCACTCACTAGGCTCTTGCCATTTTTATGCTGGACTATCAGGAGTGCCGGCTTATTGGATGCCAGACTATTGGAGTTTTACTGTAGATTTTTTTAGATAAAAATTTGATTTCTACAGCAAAAAAAATAGAAATGGACTAGTGTCTGAAAAATAATTCGTAAAAATTTTATCAAAGTGTAAGTTAATTTTCCACTGCAATCGCAGTTGGAATCAGGTATATTCCTGATAGAAGCTGGGGCAAAAATATTCTAAGCTCATGAATGCTAGAAAGACATTGGAGAGCAATTTATCTGTGAGCCCATGCCATATAGCGGAGGACTTGTGATTTAAGATAGTTAGCCCTCTTTTAGCCCAATCTAAGGCTACATCTACACTGGCAGCTTCTTGCAAGAACAGCCGTTCTTCTGCAAAAACTTGCCGGCTGTCTACACTGCACGAGTGTTCTTCCAGAAGTAAATTTACAGTACAGCATTGTAAAACAGGGCTTCTTCCAGAAGAGTTATTCTCCCCACGAGGAATAAGCCCTCTTGCACAAGAGCTCTTCCAGAAGAGGGCAGTGTAGACAGGCAATATGAATTTCTTGCGCAAGAAGCCCCTATGGTTAAAATGGCCACCAGAGCTTTCTTGCGCAAAAGAGCATCTACACTGCCACGGTTGCTCTTGAGCAAAAGCACATGGCAGTGAAGACGCTCTCTTGTGGAAGATTTTTGCACAAGAACTCTTCCACAAAAGAGTTCTTGTGCAAGAAGCTGCTAGTGTAGACATAGCTTAAGGGTTGAGGTGAGCCTGAACCTGTTAGTTTGGGATCACCAGCTGTGTGCAGAGATTCTAGCTGTGTCCACATGAAGGATGGTTTAAAAGCAGGTGAGCTACCTTGTTTTGGAACTAGCTTTACGGAATTCTGCTAGTTGAGATGCATGGGCAAGGTTTAGTAAAATGTAACCAGAACTCAGCACACTCAGTCATCAGGGCCGACTTATCCATTAGGCACAGTGCCTAGGGCCCACGATACTTTTAAAAACTTCAAACACTTTCGTGGGCCCCTAAAATAAGAAAAAAAAAAAAAAGAACTTTTAGGGTCAAAGAATATCTATTAAATTTTGCCTAAAACAGAAAATAAAATATTGAAGTATTTAAAGTTATATAAATAATTTTTAATATTGATATTCCTGCTCAGCCACGCATGTGCAGATCACCCAAACCCAGCTCTTCCGGGTTGCAATCTACTCGCCATAGGCGAGTAGATTGCATTATTTGTCGAGCCCTGGATATTATGGTGGGAGGGGCCCACGGAAGTCATAATGCAGCCCTGTCAGTCATGTGCCCCCAGCTAGACAAACTGCTGTCAATATGCCCTTGCTGTTGAAAGAAAAAAGCCACATTGAGAATGGTCCCAAAACAGCTACACTGTTGCAAGTCACTTCTGTGACTTGCTCCAGTTGGAATGCAGGCAAGGCCTGGGCTCTAGACTGGAATGTGACTAGGTGTCTGCAGGCAGCCTGAGGGATGAGATGCAGAGCATCATCTCACTGCTCTGAGCAGAAAGAGCAAGCCACACCTGCCTCCAATGCTCCCATTCCAGCACTAGTGCCCAGAAGCTGAGCAGTAGCTAGCTTGGGCAAGAGGCCCATTATTGCGGTTCCTCAGGAAGTTCCTGCAAAGTTCAGCTTGACTAGAGCCAAGGGACCTTCGGTAGGAGTGAGAGTCATACCCTTCCAAACATTGACCAGTTTCTGCACTGATGACCTTTCCCTTGCTACAGCATGTTGGAAAAGGCCCTGTTGTGAGGGATGACATGGCAAGTGCTGAACAGCTCTGATTGTTCCCTATCCCAGCAATGAGTCCAACCCCTGCTCCCAGCACTTCCTATCAGGGCAGTGGGATGCAGCCACTCAGCTGAGCACCCCAATCACTACCTTCTCCATGGTGCTTGGGACAGTAACCCCAGCTGATCAGCCCAGAGAAAGACTTGAGGCCTTTGTGCATTTAAAAAGAGTTTATTTTGTTTGTTGCTTGTTTCACTTTCTGTATAAGGCAGCCAGCTCTTCACAGCCTTCCTGACACTCCGCCATACAGAGAGCCAGGTCATCAATGGCAGCATCACTCCCTGCTTCCAGGCCAATGACTCCTTCCACCATCACCTACAGCAGAAAGATTTCAGTTACTGACTACTGCTTGGGCTCCAGAGGCCAACTCAAAGCCACTCCCTGCCTAGCTCCCATTGCCTTCTCTGCTGGGCAACCGTAGGTAACAGCATCCAGGAAGGGAGGAGGAAGGCAGCACTTGTATTTCCAGAGTCTGAGTCTCAGGCAAATCTTTCCCCTCCAAGTTACCAAGCATTCTCCTGACAAAACCCCTGATCACCCACATGCCATATACTCCCTCCCCAGCCAGAGATAGAAGACAAACCCAGCATGGCTCTCACCTGCAGCTTCTGAGACACACAGGCCTCCACACTTACTTCATGCCAGTCTGTGCCCTGCTGCCCTTTGGCAGACCAGATTCTGTGCCACTCAGGGGCACCTGCAACTTTGAGATAGATGCTGATTGTGCCTGGTGAGAGATTCAAGCACTTAATACCAGCATGATACAGAACAAGAGTCAGGCCAATAAACCCAACATGGTCCCTGTCCCCTGCTGATAAGAGTTGGGGTTACTTTTGTTTATGGAACTGGCCCATGTTTACATGGTCACCACTTTACATACCATGCACTTACACTGCAAACAGGCAGCATGCATGGGATACTTGATGGTTCCTGGATCATTTAGATGTGTGCAAAATCACCCTGATCACCCACCTGCCAAGCAGGTTGATCCAGCCTCAGGAGACCCTGCCACGCCGCTGCCTCAGGCCCTAACTGGCCTGGGGGTGAAGGAGTGCACAAAACTTCTTCTCGCCTTGCAAGGAGCATGCAGCACTTCAAAGTGCTACATGCTCCTCACAGGACAGGAGGAGACATCATGTACTCCCCCACCCCTAAGCCCTGATTGGCCTGGGGAGCTGCATGAAGTTTCCTCCGCCTTGTGAGGAGTGCATGGCACTTAAGTGCCATACGTTCATGCAGGGCAAAGGAAGCTTCAAACAGCTCCCCCACCCTCAGGCCCTGATTGGCCTGGGGGTAGGGGAAGGGTGTGAAGCCTCCTCCCACCCTGCGAGGAGCACACAGCACTTTGAAGTGCAGCCTGCGAGGAGCACGGTGGGGGTAGGGCAGGAGGCAGCTTCGTGCTCCTCCCACACCCAGGCCAATCAGGGCCTGGGGGTGGGGAGCCGCATGAAGTTGCCTTTGCCTTGCCCCAGTCCTGCGAGTAGTGCGCGGCACTTCAAAGTGCCATGTGCACCTCACAGGGAAGGAAGAGGCTTCCCACACTCCCCTGCCCCCAGACCCTGATTGGCCTGGGAGTGGGGCAGTGTGAGACGCTTCTTCCTGTCCTACCAGGGGCATGGATGCCTAGTGGGAAGAGGGGGCAAAGGGGCTCCCCCACCCCCAGACCAATCATGGTCTGGGGGGTGGGGCAGCCTCGAAGCATCCTGCCCTGCCCCTTCTGGGCAGCCCAGGCCACTTCAAAAATTTTTGGAGTGGCCCCCGGCCCAAAATTATTGCCCACCCCTGATTTGGACACAGGAATAAGGAAGCATCTGTTTCTCTGGGATGAGTAACAGCAAAACCATACAGTGCTGTGCTCAGCAGTCTCAGGGCTCATCCTTTCCCCAGCTGGAAGCCTTCAGCAATCTGTATCCCTCAACTATTGCCAGCATGACTGAAAACATGCTCCTAGCAGGACTAAACCAATATACCGGCAGCGAGCTCTGGTTTACATACTTTCAAGCCTTGTCAGAGGAACAAGGCCAAGCTTACCCATGACAGAGCCCAGTGGGCTGTACCAGAAGTGGATGCATCCAAGCTTTTGCAGAATAGGACTAATTAGAGCAGCTTTCTGTTCTGGAGTTTGTCTGGAGAAAGGAGACTTCAGGGAGATATAGCTACCTGGTGGAAGACAGTGAATCAAATGTACAAATCCTCACTGATCAGCCCTCCTTCCTGCTATGGGTAAGTGCATGTATGCAAAACTGAACAACTCAGCTATGTATGTGACTAATGTTTTTGTAACCCAGGAATGGCAATTTGAACCCTCCTCCAAATGGCTTTAGAGTTAGGCTTTTAGGAGTCTAGTTCCTGGCTTGTGGTGAGCTGAGTACAGGGATACTATGAGAGTCCCATTCCACCTGGAGAGAGAAACACCTTCCATGGGGGTGGGGTGGAGGCACTGTCCATACTTGCTTCCCAGGGACTCTTCATGTTTTAGCTATTAAGTGAGCTGTAGAGAATTTAGGTGAGGGCTCAGTCCCTGCATTCCTTTAGGATTATGAAAGAACTGGGAGTATCAACGCTGCTCTTCAATGATCTGATCCTTTCCCAGGGGCCCTCTGAAAATTCCCCAACTCCCCTCCTCTCTCCCCCCCCCCCCCCCAACCACACACACTTTCTAATGTGGGAGCTTGTCAAGACAAGGGAAGTCAGAGTCAGGTGACTTGGCTCCATGGTGTCCCCCCACTACCTACCTGTCAGTCTCACCTGTCACTGAAAGGAGGGCTGGTATTATGGAGTATGCTGAGGTTTACCAGCTAAATGCCTGCACTGTTCCCAAGCCTCTATCCAAGTGAGACTGGGCACTTGCCAAGGATCTTTCCTTGCATTAATTCAGCCATGCAGTGCTGGTCACAGGGCAGCATCCCCACCTGCTGCTGCTCTTCCCTCCTGCTGAGCCAGCTGTGAGTCACCACAAGGGGAGGCTGCCACAGCAGTCTGTCCTAGTGCAGACTCCCCTGGTGTTTAAGAGTTCCTGAAGCCTTATCTGCTGAATCATGTTCCTGGCTTGCTCTGCCCACAAGCTGGTTTGCCATGGGGTCCAGGGGTAACCTGGTACACAGTTTACTCCCACCCCATTGGGCAGAGATCTGCCCAGAGACAGCACCACTTACCCCAAGAAGGAGAGCACTGGGTTTCAGAGGTATTGCCAGTCACTGGTCCAGCAGGTCTTTCCCTGGCAAGTATCCAGTCAAAGTCATCAGTGTTGCTCTGCTGCCAGCCACACAAGTCCCTCTTGAAGTCACAGACCTGCCAGTTAGGTAGTCCTGGCAGCACCACAGCCCTTTGAGCTGGCAGGATGTGCTGGACATGTTTACCAGGGCCAGACAGTTTGTCCATGGCAGCATGTGGGCTTCTACCAAAGCAGTTCAGGCAACAGCAGTTAGTTGGCCTCTTTCTGACCAAGAAGGGGCTGGCCGACAGACAGAGCTCCCTATACTTCTCATTCTGCTCGTGAGAAGAGGTACCTGCCTCAAGCCAAGGAATATGCTTGATCCCTCTTGCAGGTGGATGTAATCCAGTGGCAGGGAACCTCTGAAACTCAGGTGACAGGAAGCGTTGCCTTTGGAGTGCTTCTAGAACCTTTGCCTGTAGTTTTTCTAGGGTGTTTGGAATCAGAGGACCAATGTGTCCATGGCTCAGAGTAATCACTTTGTGATCTGGATTGCTGCCATGGGGTGGAGCTGGCCTTTCCCTCATCTCTGGCAAAGACCTCTTGCCAACAAGGTGTAGGAGTTCTGAGTCAACTGCAGACAGGCTACTGGGGAGCTTTTGGAAAGCCCATTGCAATTGAGTCATCTTTAGTTGATGTGATTCTTCAGAACCTGGTGTTGCAGAGTTGGCGGCAGTTCTTGCTTTATGCATCTGTTGTGGGGTTGACTGTTCACCACTGGTCAGTTTGGTGGTGTTGATGGCCCATTGCTTAGCTAGACTTGAGTGCCATTTTGTGGCATACGTTTCATTTTCCAGCCCCCAGGAATGCACTGGAGCTGAGAGCTTATGTTTCCCTCCATTGCTCCCTGCTGATGGGCTTGTAGTTTGGCTCTCAAGGGAAGATCCCACATACTGAGATGGGATTCCTTCCACAATAGACTGACTTCCAGATTCCATTTGAGTCTCTGTGGCAGCCAGGACCTTTTGGTAGGAGGGAGGCCACAGGGATGGATGGACATAAGTTGTGTCACTTCCCACAGAAAATATGCTGCCAATAGGAGGTTGGGTATGGGCTTGTCCTCCATTTTTCTTTCTGTAACCACTTGTGACTGTGTCCCCCCTCCTCTCACTTGGGCTGCTCAGGGCCTCAGCTGTTTTCATTCTGATCCCCCATGTAGTGGAGTAAGACAGTCCTGGGGCTTTGGGACCTGCTGATGCAGCCCTTGTCTCCCTTGGGAGCATGGTCTGAGTCTCTGTACTATTACTAGGAGCATTGTTCACAGCTCCTGTTGCTTCAGTGGCTCTCAAGCTAGGTCTCTCTGCAAGTGGGGAAGAGCCAAGTGCTTTGAGTAATGAAATTTCTGTAGTTCCCAGCTCAGTCTGGCCTTCTAGGGCTCCTATACCAAGTACTACCTTAGTAGAAGATGCCGAGTAAGTCTCATTTTCTACAAGCTGTGTTGTTCCTAGGTGAAGAGGAGAGGGTTTTCCTCCTTTCTTTTGGTGTAAGTTACTGACCTCCTCTAGTCTCTGTGCTGGGGGCTCAGGAGAATGTGTGGACAGAGTCTCTCTGACAAGTCCTAGACTGACTACAGCTTCCACCCGTTCTGGAGGGAGAGGGCTTTGGCCATGTTCTTCCCTGGGGAGCATCATGGCATGCATTGGGCTGTGCAGTTCAATGAGACTGACCGTTTCTGGTGAAGCCTGCAGCAGAGAGACTCCCTCGGCAAGATGCCTAGAAGCTAAGACCATTCCAATATAAGACACCCCACTTGAACTTAGATGGGTATTTCCAACCCCTGCAGGGGTTATGTTAGTTGTGGGTTTGCTGGTCCCCTGTTCAGAGGGAGTGATGAGCCAATGCCTCCTGAGAATTGGCTTATGTACTTGTGTAGACTGCACTTGCTCAGCAGTTTCACTGCTTAGAGTATCAGAAGCTAGAGGATGGGTTGTAGTTACAGCCTCTTCTCTGTAACTACTAGTTTCATCTTTTATTGCCACAACAGCCTGATTTTCAGGAGCTTCCAGCAGCAGCACCTCTCTGGTGGAATGCACTGCATCAGTTGATGTGTTTGCAGTGGAAGTTCCCTCCTTGGTGTTTGAGAGAGTTTGGGCTGGGGTCTGAGTGTATGGACTTTCTGACTGCATCTCCTGATTGGGGCTTTTCTTGGCCAGATGCCCTGGGTGTTCTGACTCCCTTGATATAGGCCATATACCAGCAGGCAGGAATGTGTAGTGTCCTTCCTGTCTATGGAAGATTGTCTCCCCTTTCCCTTTCATCTCCATTGATGTGCTGAAAACACAGGCAGTATCTTTGAGACCAGCATTAGTGCTTATAGTATTTGCCATTCCAGTGCTTGGGTTTGTTACTGGGGTTTCTGCAGTCTCTAGAGATGGCCTTACATGTGTGACTTTAGTTCCTGTTGCAGAAGTGTGCACCTTACCCTGCTTTCTACAGGGCTTCTGGACTTCTTGGTGACCCAGCACAGCTTGGGGAGTGGTTTTAGTCAGAGCCTCCAGGAATTGTCTATACACCACTTCAGTCACTGGCAAGTTCATTTCTTCCGTTTGCTCTGTTCTAGAGCAAGCTTTCCTCTGGCAGATTGGGACTGCCATTGATGCCAACTCTGTGGGGCTGAGAGTTTGGTTTTCAGGTCTTTCTGTGATGGATACAATTTTTGCAGGTTCCCAGAGACTCTTGGTTGCTGCAGCTGGCATTCCAACTACAGTCTGAATTTCTCTGCTGCCTCCTTTCTTGGCAAGGCTTGTGGCTTCTTCTGTAACTGAAGTAGTGGGTACATTAGTCATTTGCGCCCCAAAAGCCTCCAAAAAGGTGCACACAGTTTCTTTTGTTTCCATGCCCACAGACAGCATTCCTTCGGTTGTAGGAACAGACCACTCTCCACCATTTCCTTGCACATGTGTTTCTATCCCCCTCCCAGATGGACCTTCTATTGCTTTTGTAGCCAGCACTGTGTTATTGGACTGTTTGGCAGGAGCAAGAGTAGTTCTGAAGAGTCCAGTCATCTCAGCTGTCTTCACTTCCTTTTCAGCCAGGCTGTTTTTCCTGCTCTCCCAGGGCTCTGGGGATTCAAAAGTGATATTTGCAGTTCTTGCTAAGGGACTCTCCATAGCTGAGATGTGTGGTACAGCCTCCTCCCCAGGGAGGCTTGTGGTATGGGTCTCTCTGTAGCTCACAATGTCATTTGACTCAGGGAGGAGACCTTGACTCCTGCTTCCCCTAGCAGCACGAGCACCTTTGGCTTCCTCTGTTCTTAGGGAGGGCATGGCAGGAACACTGGTGTCTGTCTGTACTTGGTGCATCTGCCAGTTCTCAGAGGAGAGCAGCAATTCCTCTGTGGTGATCACTGGTTCTGTGGATTTCTTTCCCAGAGATGCCTGGGTTTGTTCAAAGGGGAACAGCTTTTTCTTGAGCCTACTTGCTTGAAGGAGCATGACATGATTGAGAGTTGGCCTCACTTCCTTAGAAGGGAGTATAGGGCTGGATCTTCCTTCCTTCCTTTGCTCATCTTTGAATTCTTGTGCTCCCATCTCTGCTCTGCTGCTGTATTCTGACAAGCTTGGCTGCTTTCCAGCACTCATGTTCATCACCTCTGCAGTCCAAGAGTATGGGTAGATTGTTGGGTGGTCCAGTTCTTCAGGGGCCATCACATAAGCAGGTTCCGTTCCTGCAACAGAACGCTTTAATATGGAGTGAGCCAAGAGACTGATCCATCCACTTCTCTTTCTGTGAGTGCTTATTGCTTCCTGACTACCCATTTCCACTGTGGGGGTTGCTGGAAATTCAGGAGGGAAGGTTACTTCTGGGGTTTTGCTCAGTGGAGGGGAGGTTCTTGCAATTAGAGACCTATGTTCTTTACTAGCACTGGAATGGAAATTAGTTTCCACAAGCCCTAACTCAGCTGGGGCCTCCAGAGACACTGCTTTGGTCAATGGCTCTGCATTCTGGGGGCCTGTCATTTGCTTTCTAGATACTACTTGGGCTCTGGGTTCCCCAGTGACACCAGCAGGAGTGGTTGGTGTCTCAGACATGCCCAGCAGTGGGGCATTCACAACTTCTGAAGGGTTGGCTGTGGGAAAGACAGCTCTTTCTGCATGGGGAGCAAGATGCTGTTTAACTAGTGACGCTTTAGTTTGTAGCTCAGTTGCACTGGTTGTTTGGCTCTCTGAAACTCCTGCAGCAAGAGGGCTCATATGGGTTTCATCTTCAGCAGGCAGAGTCTCTCTCATGGGGAGAAGGAAGGTTTTTCCTCTTTCTTCAGCCTCCACTGGTCTGTGGAGAGGACCCGGAGAAGCCAGAGTGCCTAGAGCTTGTGTAGAATGGTGTTGAAACTCCTCTGCAGAAGTGGAAGTCGTAGGAGTCCCTTGTGGAGGTGCCAGGCTTTCCTTGGCACTCATATTTGCATGCATTGGTTGTTTACTTGCAGTTTTGAGTCTTTGTTCAATGGTGCTGGAAGGCTGCAGCAGTGAGGGTCCCTCTGCAGGGTATGCTATGTTGGTGGGCTGTGTTTCCAAGGACAGGGCAACTCTTTTTACACCTGTCTGGGCTTGGTTAGTTGTGGGTTCAGTATGGACAGGGGTCAGTTTCTCAACTGTTGACTCAGGCATTTCTGCTGATGGCACTAGCTCAGTCCTTAGCCTTGACTGTGGAGGGGTAAGTGTAACTAATCTAGCACCCATTCTGTAACCAACTCCATATTTCTGTATCCTCCCCTCAGGTAGGCTGCGGAAGTCTGAAGACTGGAGAACCTTGGTGGAGTACACCTTTTCTGTACCATGGGGGAAGAAAGTTGCCTCCCTGGTTCCTGAGGAGCTCAACAGGTTTTTAGCTTCAGTCCAAGCAAGTGAGACTCCTGTAATTTCCATCTCACTTGGGCTGCTGGCATGAGCCAATGAGGTTTCCAGGCCTAATACTTCTCTGGAAGGATGTTCCTTGGGTTTCAGTTCAGTTACTGTGGAGGATATCATCACAGAATTAGGGGTATAAGTTTGCCCTCCCCTTCTGTTTGGAGAGGAGTTACTGTCAGCTTGTACCTCCATTTCAGTTGACCTTCTGGTGGACAAGGTAGTTTTGCTTCTTGCAGCTTCTGCAGGTCCTGTATTGTATGGGTGCATTACTGGGTTTTCAGAAGCCCCCAATGAGGATGTTGTGGGTCCAACTGCTGTAGGTGAAGTTCTTCCATTAGTGTGCACCCTGTAGTTGGTTGTAGTTGCTTGTATACCAGTCTCAGCTGGTTCAGAGGATTGGGAGACCCAAACCACTGGAAAGGTCACTGCATCTGTAGCACACTCAGCATCTTCCACTTCAGTCCATTCTGTTAGGCCAGGAGAGCCATGCTTGCAGCTGGCTTTGATTTTTGTGGCTTCTACAAATCCCAACTCCATTTGGGTCTTCATGGAAGTGGTAGGTTTTGTAGGAGGTACTTTATAGGATGTGTCAATTCCTGATGAATGCAGGGCTGTACCTTTTTTATGCCTAGTTGTGCCCTCCTGCAGTCCTATTTCCACTGGGTAAGTTGTATGGTTCTCAGCCATCTCTGAGGAGTTCATTACTGTTGTAGGTTGCATCATGTCTGTGGGTTCAGTCTCTGTAATGCTTCTAGCAGGCATGGCAATGGTGCTTTGCTCATTAATCCCTGGACTGTATATCTGGCCACTTGCAGGCTGGTTTCTTTTGGTCAGGCTGCTGGCCCAGCTCTGTATGGAAGATAGCAGGGAGGTCTGCTCTGGAGCACGTGTCACAGTGATCATCTCTTGAAATGGAGACAGAGTCTCCCAAGTTGGGGCAGACCTGGTCCTGGGGGGTGCCATGGAGGTTATGGCTCTGGAGCTGGCCAGTCTAGTGGTCCATTTTTCAGTGCTTGTTGGATGGAAGGTTTCTGTGGCACTTACTTGCTCAAGGGGGGTTGGCCCCAGAGACAAAGGTGCTGATCTATATATTCTTGCACTCTCCAACAAGCTGGTGCTCTCCTCTGTGGCCAACTCAGTTTGAGTCTCCAGAGACTGTGTTTGGTCTAGAGACAAAGCCACCACACCAACTTCCATTACTGGAGTGGGCCCCTTTTGGGTCCAATAGGTAGGGAGATAAGTCAACTCCATTCCTTGGATGCTTGTAGTCTCAACTATTTCCCTCATCTCCACAGGGGTTACTCTAGCAGGGCTTGAATTACCAGAACTGGTCTCTGCAAGAGTTTTTGTGGAAATTTTAATGGTACTAAGTCCCTCTGCAGCCTGCCCATGGTGGCTTGTCTGGCTCTTTGGAGAGGTCGTTACTGTAGTAAAGTCAGGCTCTTTAATGGATTCAGCTCCCAGGAGTGATGAGTCCTCTGTAGGAATCAGAGATTGCCCCTCAGCTTCTATAGTCCTCATTTCCATGGGAGGTGGAGGGGGCTTCCCAGTAGCTTCCAGATAAGTCTTGGCATGGTTAGACAGCTTTGTAGGCTCAAATGTCACCGACTCAACACCCCACCCTGGAGTCAAAGGCACTTTTAGTCCTTCACCATCCATTGCAGTTCTGCCCATGGGTTCCTCCATGCCAGCTCTGAATTGACTTGTCTGTTTAGAGGGCCCCCTTACACACTGGGCTGTTTTGGGGGGGTTGGTTCCTGGAGAGAAGGCTCCTGCACTGGGAAAGGGGGTGGACACTTTGATCTCCCCTTCAGTTGGGCAAGGTTCCAGCTGCTTTGGGATGAAGTCCATTACCCTCTCTTTGGTGGTACTTACAGTTGGTCTTTCTGGAAAGAGAAGTTAGGGGAGCAGAGGTGTGCATCAACATATGGCACAGCTGGGTCATGGTGTGCTCTGTGCACATCACTAGTTCTAATTCAGCAGCATGTTCTGCAGAGAATTAAGCACCCTGACCCAGGCTGCATCCACGCTCCCATTCGGGCCCTGTTCCTGCTCTATCCCTTGCCCCTTGAACCCTGCCACTTCCAAGCCTAGCTATTCCTGAAGGAGAACCTGCTCCCAAGGCCCTTCCCAGAAGGGCTGGGCTAAAGTTCTTTGAAGCATTACTGTCTCCATGTGTTGGGCCCCTCCCCAGAGGAGGGGCACCCAGTTCCTCCCTACCTGATTCTGTCCCAGTCTGAGAACATTTGTACAGTTTGTTGACTCTGCTGATGTCCGAACTGCTCAGATTCCACCTCTGCCCAAGAGCAGCATTGGGGTTGGAGAGTGGTATGATGGTGGGCAAGCCAGTCATACTGAAGGCATACCTAGAATTCAGAAAGAGGACTAATCTGTCTGGAGACCATGTCATAGCAGAGATCTCCCAAGCTGGGTCTCCTACATTGAGGGGAGTAGTGAAAGGTGGCTTCAGACTATCAAGTAAGGTAACTAAGTGATTAGAAGCTTCCCTATCCAGCCTGATGGTTAGAGGCATGTACATAGGCCAGGTGCTCTTCAGGTATAGGGGAGAACTCCTGGCTCTGATCAAGGGTGGTCCTCCTCTGAAGCACCACCTGTTTGACATGAAGGGGAGGTGCCACTCACAGCAGTGAGAAAGTGTGCTTTGATAGCAATGAAATAGGGTTCTAATCATTGGGCATACAAGTCAACACCTCAGTTGGATGGGGCTGTTTGCCCTGAGGTAATTTGGATCTGGGCAGACTAATACAGTGGTGCCTGCCTGAGTTCGCCCCCAGGCTATATTCCAGAGTGATCTCTAGTTGCATCCTGAGGGTTGCCTGAGCACTATGTTAGAATAAGCTAGCAGCCTCAGGAGCATGCCCCGGTATGACTCCATGTGAGTGCTCAGGCCTGTGTGTTACCTGCCATAGTGCAGGACTGAAGAGTAATCATAGTTCACCAACATGTTGCTAGTCCAGGATTTCATGAAGTTGATTTCAAAGCCTGCAAGATAAGAGGAGTGTAACATCTTCAACAGCCTAGAGCCCTGCCTTTGACTGGGACATGTGGCACCCTCTGTGCAGTGCCAGTCACTGGAAGGGCATCAGCACCAACTCTGTGCTCCTGCTTTACAACTGCAGCTCTTCTGTACTCTGATGGCACAGGGCAGTGGGATGCACTTCAGTTGGCATTTCCTACTTCAACTACTTGGCATCCCTCCTGGTCTGGTAGATGGGGAAATGCTTATTCTAATGGGGGTTTGAAGTTCAGCATCTCTCATTGAGATGTTTCCAGGTTTTGGAATCTTGGTTGTGCACATGCACTCAAAGGAAACTGGAGCCTGCACCATCACCATCCTACATCAGGGACCCCAGGCATCCAGCATAGGGAGCTTGTGCTAGGTTAGTAGCAGGAAGGTCCCACTGTATTCCTTTGGGAAAACACTTGCTCAGCTCTGGAGGTACAGCATGGAGACAGACACCTCCAGCTCCAGCTTCTGCAGTATCCCTCTCCCAGTCACCCCTTGCTTTCAGGAGAGCAAATCTGGAATGATGAGAGTGACAGCAGGGAGGACTTACCAGTCAAGATTTCATTCCAGGAAATGCTAATGTACTTGTCCCGGTCAGCCCTGGAATGCTCATGCCAGAAACCCACCACATGCATGAGCTCATGCAGAGCCACACCCTTCCCCCTTTTGAGGCAAGCAGGGGCTAGGGAGACCACCTGCATCCCACCAGTGCGTCCAACGCTGGAGAAGCACCTAGTGTGAACCAGAGACAGCTGTTCAGGGGAAGGGAGGGGCACTCTGCCAAGCAGAGCAGCCCCTGCAACATGGCTAAGGCAGGCAGGCAAGCTGCAGTCATAGGGGACTCATGGCAGCACCTGGGAGGTACACCTCCCCCCTACCCTCAGTTTTCATTGCTAAATGGAGTGCTCTTGCATGTCCCCTGC
Organism: Rafetus swinhoei; assembly: GCA_019425775.1. NCBI lineage: Eukaryota > Metazoa > Chordata > Testudines > Trionychidae > Rafetus > Rafetus swinhoei. The sequence goes on from JAFJHL010000226.1 coordinate 26,733, forward strand.
TCCTGTGTGTGGCCGTACCTGCCTCCTGTTCCCTGCCCCACCCCCAGGCACCAGATGCCCCTGGCTGTAGCTTAGGCACTGATTTGGTTATACCAGTGTAAATCCTGCCGGACCTTGATGGGATCTGGCCCTCTGTGCTTACTTTGGGCTTCAGGCAGGTTCACTTTGAGAGCTAGCAGCATCTCAGCCAGAAGGGCAACACCAACCCAGCATTGGAATAGGGGCCCCATCTGACAGCTTGGCCCTTCAGCTCTGCTGACATAACTCAGGGAACTGAGAGCCACCTCCAGCCCATCTCTGGCATGTGTATGGGCTGTCTAGCTGTTCTGCTGAGAGCTGAGGGGAAGGGGGGGAGAAAGTGTCACATGAGCAGAAAGACTGCTGAGCATTCCTGGCCTAGGGAGAAGATATCACAAATTCTATAGGCCCCTGCAGTCCATTCAGAGGCTGTCAGGTAACTGGCACTTCAGCAGTTCTTCAGTGCCAATCCCCACTGAGTTTGACATGCTGGGGGGTAGTCAGATGCACTGCTCTCACCTGGGAGAAGAAGAGGGATGATGTGCTGAATACTACCCTCTGCTCAGAGGGTAACAGGCTACTGTAGTTCAAATAAAGCCAGTGGTTTGGTGCAGAGAGGCCTAGGTTGAGTTCCTGCTGCTGGCTAGTGGGGGGCTGCAGGCCTGCACCAGTGACTTGACTGGAACAAGGCCTGGCACTGAGTTCTGTGATGCTCTTCAGCTTTTGAGAGCTGGAGCTTGGTTCAGGAAGCATTACTGGATGGGATCAGACTCCAGATTGGGGTGGATGGAGTCACTGAGTACCACAGCCAGTGAGGAGCTCACTTTGGCAGTCTGAATGAGCTAGCAGGAAGCGAGTGAGCATTTTACTGCACTACCTCGAAGGCTGTGAAGTTACCAGCTCAGGCTCAGTACTCACCCAGACATTGGCATGATGGAGATAAAGTCTCTCTGGTAAGAATATGGAATAAACTTGATGCAGGTGAACTTTGCGAAGTCTGCAAATGCTTCCTTGATGATCTTCACACTAGGCCTATCTGGAGAGGAGAGGAGCTTCAGTATCATGCTACCTGGCTGACTCACCTGCATCTCTGCAGCTGTCTGGGCTTTTGAGCACTCACCCTGCCAGCTTTTCCTCTAGAAGCTGGTGCGGCTCCTGTCCCTGACTGGGTAGCCCAATTCCACAGAAACAGACAAGTGGCCATTTCCAGCAGTCTGCTGTGTGGCTAGAGAAACACTCAGGGTCCCTGGAGGGCCAGGTACTCCTGGGAACTGGCAATACAAGCTAGTGCCAAGTTAGTGATTAGTCCCTAGTGCAGGGGCTCGGGACCTCCCAGAGTCACGAGGATACTACATGGCAGGGTTGTGAGCTGTCAGCCTCCACCCCAAACCCAGCTTGGCCAGCAGCATTTATAATGTTATTAAATAAACTAAACACTTGTATAAGGAAGTTACTCTAGAGGCTAGTTGTGTGAAAGGGGTCACTAGCACAAACATTTCAGAACCACTGCCCTAGCAAAGCCCCTTCCAGAAAGGCCAGTGGTCAGCAAGTCCTTGTTGCTACAACCAGATAAGAAAGAAACCACAGCCAGCCAAAGAGGCAAGGTGATTACTTTTTTCTGGCTGCCAGGGTTGTAGCACCAAATGCCAGCTGTTATTCAATAGATACCTTCCTGAACCCCGGGGGGAGCCCCTGTTGGTCTATCTAGTGTTTGTCACCCAATACCTGGACCCTGCCCTGCAAGAAGGGCTTCTAGCACTAGACACCACTTACCATATTTGTAGGAGATGATGTAAGGAATTTGGACTGCGCCTCTTCTCTTTGGCCATTTTGGGCTTGCAGATGAGAACAGTCTGAAAGGGCTCTGGAACAGGAGAAAGAAATATGCTAGTTGGTGGGCAGGTGTCCCTAGGATTGGACTGTCCAACCAATAGCCTAACTGGGGGAAAGAACCACCAGGCTTCAGTATCCCCTTACTATGTTCCTCCTTGAACACTGATCACCAGCCAGTCAAGGTTCATCAATGGCTACCGTTTAACTGTACTAGCTACGTGTAGTGGGAACAGAGGGAAAGCACAGTGCTTCTTGTGGTTTAGTCTCATGTCCTCTGCATTGACAGCTCCCTCTGTTGCTGCTGTGTTTGCATTCTGAAGTGGTTACTGCATTGTAGTCCTATTGAATCACACATGTCTCCCTCCATGCATTGTCAGATCATAAAGCCATGTCAGTGAAGCTCACATGGCTGCCATGTAAGCTAGGTGCTGCTTTTGTCAGGTCCCCGGAGCAGAACACTATTTTAGCCAAAGCGAGACACAAGACGTTCTAACAAGAACCTCTGTTCAGCTTTAGTATTGGCAAGCTCTGAAGTCACAGAAATGTAGGATTGGAAGATTGCTCAGGAGTCATCTAGTCCAACCCTCTGCTCAAAGCAGGGCCAACCTCAACTAAATCATCCCAGCTAGGGCTTTGTCAACCTGGGACTTAACCTCCAAGGATGGAAATTCCATCACCACTCTAGGGCTACATCTACACTAGATTTTTTGGAAAAAAACTTCACTTATGTCCACACAGCAATCACATTCTTTCAAAAAAAATTCGAAAGAAAGATTCCCCCGGCCCCCAACATTGGTAAACCTCTTTCTACAAGGAAGAAGCCTTTTTCTGAAAGCTATTTCAGAAAAAGGCGTGTAGATGGGGGAAGAGCGTTTGAAAGAAAAGGAAAGAGGAAAAAGCACAGGTGTCCTGGTGGCCAGTCTGTCCATAGTAATCACAACTTAAATGTGAGCGAGTGTCCATTCAGTGTGGACGCTATCTGTCAAAAAAAGCAGATTGCTTTTTCGATGCACTTTGGGGCTGTGTCTAGACTGGCACGATTTTGGGCAAATACTTTTAATGGAAAAGTCTTCCGTTAAAAGTATTTGCGCAAGAGAGCATCTATACTGGCATATGCCTTTGCACAAAAGATTTGTTTTTGCACAAAAGCATCTGTGCCAGTGTAGATGCTCTCTTGAGCAAGAAAGCTCCAGTGACCATTTTAGCCATCGGGCTTTCTTGTGCAAGAAATTAATGTGGCTGTCTACACTGGCCCTCTTGCGCAAGAATACTTGAGCAAGAGGGCTTATCCCCGAGCAGAAGCGTCAGAGTATTTGTGCAGGAACCACTGATTTTGTACATTACGAAGTCAGTGTTCTTGTGCAAATACTCACAGCCAGTGTAGACAGGCAGCAAGATTTTATGCAAAAGCAGGCGCTTTTGCGCAAAATCATGCCAGTCTAGACGCAGCCTGGCAGTATGGACACACTTTCGGCAGATCTCTTCCGGAAAAGCTTCTTCCGAAAAAAAGCCTGCAGTCTAGACTTAGCCTAGGTAACCCATTCCAGTCCTTCACCTCCCTCCTTGGGAAATAGTTTTTCCTAATATCCAACCTAAACCTCCACCACCGCAACTTGAGACCATTGCTCCGCATTCTGTTCTTGCTATTGCTGAGAACAGCCTGGCTCCATCCTCTTTAGAACCCTCCCTTCAGGTAGTTGAAGGCTATCAAATCCCCTCACTCTTGTGTAGACTAAATAAGCCCAAATCCCTCAGCCTCTCATAGGTCATGTGCTCCAGACCCCTAATCATTTTGATTGCCCTCCACTGGATCCTCTCCAATGTGTCCACATCCTTTCTATAGTGGGGGGCCCAGAGCCTTTTCTGAAGTACTTCTTTCTAGGCAGTAGTTTCCCAGTTTGTATTGGGGCAAATTATTCCTTAAGTGTAGGACAAATGCAGGACCAATTATACTTCTTAGGGACTATTTGCTTAATATAATTTTGAATTCTAATCCTGCCCTTAAAAGTGCCCCCTATCCACCACAAATTTTAAATAGAGTCCATTTTTTAGTATCTTTATAAATTTGAATGGGATAAAACCCAGAATAGATGCCTTCAGAATTCCATTCGATATACCCTTCCAGCTTTACTCTGAAGCATCAACCACCATCAAGTACACTTTTCCCAACCAGCTGTACATCCACCTAAAGGTAGGGTCATCTAGGCTATATTTCTCTAGTTTCTTTATGAGAAAGCTATGAGAGACTATCACAAGAGCCTTAAAGTCAAGATATATCACATTATTGCTTTACCCCTGTTCTTAAGGCTTCTTACCCTGTCAAACAAGAGTTTATTTGGTTTGACATGATTTGTTCTCAACAAATCCATGCTGATGTCTGCTTTATTTTCTTCTAGGTGCTTGCAAATTACTATTTGCTCCATTATCTTTCTGGATACCAAAATTAAACTGACTGGTCTATAATTCCCTGCCATGTCCTTATTCCCCTTTACAGATGGGCACTCAGGGGAGCCAACAGGATTGCTGGACCATGTTTGGGGGTGGCTGGCTCTGCATGCCCAGAAGGGGCGGGGCTACCCAACAGCACAGCACCTTCCCCCCCCTTTGCTGGCCCTCAGAGGCAGCTGGAGCACGTGCAGCATGGAGCTCTGCAGCATACCACATGTCAATTCTACAGGTTCTGGGCACATTGGTCAGTGGACCTGCAGGCATTATGTTCACTTTTCCAGTCCTCTGGGACCTTACCTTTGTCCACAAAGTTCTCAGAGATGCTAGTGGCTCAGATCTCTTCAGCCAGCTCTTTAAATTTTCTAGGGTATCAGACAGCTTGTCTATTGGCCTACCACCTTGTCCTTGTCCTTCCTCTTGCTTCTAATGCTGTTAGCTTGTGTCCCCAGTTAGTTTAATCTTGTTTGTTGCCTTGACCTTGATAATTGTCCCCATGTGATTTATAGTCCTTCATAATTTGAAATGTTAACTCATCTACCAGGATCAATGCAGGAAAATGCAAGGGGCAGAGGAGCTGTAGGCCCCATGCCCAGACTTTTGGAAGCCAAATCCCCCTCTGCAGGAAAGTGAGCAGTCACCCCATACACACTCCCCATGGGCAGCAGAGACCTCCACATCTTAATGCAGAATTCTTCCCTCACTTTGTGCAACCCAACATAAGTTCTTAGAAGATCTGCTTAGCAGTGGTGGTAGTTTTGCCTGACATTTGACTCCTCAGCTATTGTTTGCAGAGGATCTGGAACCAAGGTCAACATCTCTGCAGCTCATTGCACATTGTGTTCTCATTTAAAGTGTGTCACTAGTGTGGCGGTGGCAGAGATTAGTTGAGGGCTCTGTGCCCCTGTTGACAATGTTTCTGCTTCCCTCCTCCCCAGGACAGGGCCTGCATCTGGCCTCAATGCTGCTGTAGCAAGCACCTGGAGCCAGTTAAGAACATCACTATGACTCCCAATCCTGGATCCAGTCCATTCAGATCTACCCACAGCACCCTGCTCAGGTCTAGAGACCCACCAACAGATAGAGTCTTATGATCCTGTCTTTCTCCAACCCCCCTCACCCAAATGGAGCCTGCTCCAAAAATGGATTCCCCTCCCCCACCCCAGGAGCTTCACTCACCACTTTCACAATGTCACCTTCCATCAGGAAGCTGCTCCCTGGTGCCTCTGGAGGGGATGAGCTCTGGAAGTAGGAGAATCCCCATCATTCTATGCACCCATGTGCCTCAGGTAGAAGGTACCTGACCTGCTATCACCACCAAGTGAGCAGCCAGTCCAGAATCAGAGCACAACCTGTACCCTGATCATGGGAAGCTTGATCCAGAGCTTTGTTAGGAATCTGCAGAGACTTGCTTCTTGACAACCAGTCATGTACTCATCAGCTGTCCACTGCCTATACTGAGTTACTACCTTCCTCCCCCAAATACACTCCAAGATAGTCCCCCTGGCTCCCATGAGGGATTGTGTCTGATGTTCCTCCAGACACTGTTCTCTTGGCTTGCATTATCACAGGCAACCCACCGCATGCTCCCCAGCCTTGGAAGGAGTCCAGACAGAGTCCCACCAAGAGCAGTTAGGCCTAGGAACAATTTAGAGGCCCACTGTAGACCAGCTGAGCCATTTAATGGGTTGGTTCTCAGGTTTTCCTGAAGCAGGGGCAGCAAACCACACCAGGACACTAATGGAGACATGCTGGATATGCCACCAGCAGAACACCAGCTGAGGCAGGGCACACTGCATACAGACTAGTATGAGGATGGCATTCCTGCTCCTACAGCTATTGACACCAACAGGACAGGTCACAGCAAGCACAAGCTTGCAGCAAGATCTGCAGATATTGCATGCTGTGAGGGGATATCCCACCTTTATTAATGTTGAGGATCTCGTCGCCCAGCAGGTAGATTCCCAGTCATACCAACAGCATGTTTTTCAGACGCTCTGGGCTGGAAGGAGTCACCACGGCTTCCTGGAGGGAGCGCTAGAAAAAAAAAAAGGGAGATTAAGTCAGAGTTTTCACTCTCATCCCCTCCTTGGGGTAGTTTAGGGACTGCCTTTGAGATGGCTGCACACCCATCCACCCTCCTCCCCTCCAGATGCTAGCAAACCCACTCACCTCCAACTCCAGCTGCAGTTTCAGGAGTGACTGATACTGGGTGCCTGATATGAAACAGCACATGGGTGCTCAGTCTCAAATTGGGCACCTCAAGATGAAGCTCCCTCCCCTCCCTGAAAGTCTTTGCAGAGCTGGCAGCAAGAGCTCAGACATTCAGCATTGATCTGGGACCCAAGCAGAGTCTTTGGCACCCGCCCCACCAAGGACAAACCAGGCTAACACACAGCTGCCTCGGATTTGTAGGGCCCACAGAAGTCAAGCAAGCAAATACAGCTCTGAGCAGTGTAGGGCAGTGAATGAGAATGTCATAACTTGTTGCCACTTTTACCAACCCTACCTTCAGGCACCAGGGGCTTCCATTCCACAGGTCTCACCCTGGAGTATTCAGGGCACAAGAGGAGCCTCTTGTGCAGTCTCAAAGCAGTGTGCCAAGTCCTTTCGACTGTCCCTGACAGAGGTCCAGAGCAGTGTTTGAGTGATTCCACAGAACACTTTCAAACACGTTAACTGTCTGCCCCAGTTTATTTACCGGTGCTGTGGCCACGGGCTCCCCTTGGCTGCAAAGGACGAAATGGAGCCAATGGGAGCCACAAGGCTCCACGGCTGCAGCGCCAGTAAATAAACTGGGGCGGACAGTTAGTATGTTTGAGAGTGATTCCACAGAACACTTTCAGAAACATTGGCCTAGAGCCATGTTCAGTGACCAGCATTCAACCATTATGCAATTATTTCAGCTGCCCTGGTTAGGCATTTAGTGAGGCTTCACTGGTACAACATCCATGCAGCAGGGAGTAGCTGGATCTCAAGGAGATTCAGAAACAAATCAGGTCAGGTGAGAAGGTTTAAGAAAAACTAAACTGCACAGCTGTTATGTATGGAACGTTGTAGAGGTAGTTAAGCTTAGCCCTCACCAATTTCCATCAGCTCAGATCCCTGGTACACCTAAGGAATTCCCAAAATTTCCAGGAGAATCAAAGCTCCCTCCCTTGCTATGTTCAGTCACTTCCAAAAGCCTCTTTAGAATTTGAACCCTAGGAATTTTCAGCCTCATTAGGGAGGCTGAGGCATAGAAAGGTTAAGCAGCAATACCAAGGTCATCAGCAAATTACTAACATTAACAAAAGGCAAGTTGCAGCTAGTGGAGACAGATGTTTAGGCCCAGATCCACAATGCTGCTTGTGGATCTAAACAGCCAGCCTTAGGCATGTCAGTCCCTGTTTGGCACCACTACAGCCCACAGCACTTGTCAAGCCCTGCAAGTCCCTCAGCAACCTCAGGCTACCTAGGCTTCTTCCTCAGGGCACATGCACTACTGCCTCCCTCTAGCTTGGGTGCCTTACCTATCAATTCACAAGCCAACATTAATAGATATTCTCTAGGTGACGGATAGGTCAAGTCAGACTTTCCATTTGATTGCATTGAGACACACCAGGAAATGTCAGATAAATAGTGAGAAATTTTTAGAGTGCTTACACACAAACACTAGAAGTCTAAATAAGATGGGTGAACTTGAGTGCCTCATTTTAAAGGAGGATATTGATCAAATAGGCATCATGGAAATTTGGACAATCAATCAATGGGTCACCGTCATACCAGGATACAAAATATGACTGAAGGACAGAACAAGTCATGCTTGTGGGGGAGCAGCACTATACATGAAAAATGTAGAATCAAATGAAGTAAAAAACTCTTAAATGAGCCAAAATGTTCCATAATCTCTCTATGGGGTAGTACTTCCATGCTCCAATAATAAGAATATAGCAGTAGGGATATATCAACCACCTGATCAGGACAGCGATAGTGACTATGAAATGCTAAGGGAGATTAGAGAGGCTATCAAAATAAACTCAATAATAGTAGGGGATTTCAACTATCCCTATATTGACTGGGTACATATCACCTCAGGATGGGATGCAGAGAAAGTTTGATACCTTAAATGACTGCTTCTTGGAGCAGTTGGTTCTGGAACCCACAAGGGGAGATATACTTCTTGGTTTAGTCCTAAGTGGAGCTCAGGATCTGGCCCAAGAGGTAAATAACTGGACCACTTGGAAACAGTGATCATAATGTAATAAGTGTAATATCCCTGTGTTTCCCACCACACTTCAGCAGCCCAGCACTGTGGCATTTAATTTTAGAAAGGGGAACTACACAAAAAAATGAGGTTAAACAGAAATTAAAAAGGTACAGTGACAAAGTAGAATCTTTGCAAGCTGCATGGAAACTTTTCAGAGACAACATAATACAGGCCTAACTTAAATGTATAATCCAAATTAACACACAGTAAGGGTGTGTCTAGACTACATCCCTTTTCTCGAAAGAGGGATGTAAATCAGACACTTCGAAATTGCCAATGAAGCCAGGATTTAAATTTCCTGCACCTCATTTGTGTAATGGCGGCCATGGTTTTTTTTCGACATGGGACTGAGAAAAGACAGCAGTTTAGATGGGGATCTTTTGAAAAACCCTTTTTCGAAAGATCCTGTAAGCCTCATTTTGAGTACAGGATCTTTCAAAAAAAAAAAAAAAAAAAAAAAAAAAAAAGGGTTTATTTTCAAAAGATCCCCATCTAAACTGCTGTCTTTTCCTATTAAAAGCCCAGTGTTGAAAAAACTGTGGCCGCCATTATGCAAATGAAGTGTGGGAAATTTAAATCCCATCTTCCTTTGCAATTTTGAAGTGTCTAATTTACATCCCTTTGAGAAAGGCTGTATCTAGACTACATCCCTAAGAGAACCAAAGAAGTGCCACTGACTTAACCACTAAGTAAAAGAAGCAGTGACAGATAAGACATTTTAAAAAGTGGACGTTGAATCCTAGTGAGAAAAATAGAAAGGAGCATAAACTGTCAAATTAAGAGTAAAAATACAATAAGAAAAGCCAAAAAGGAGTTTGAAGAACAGCTAGACAAAAACTCAAAAAGTAATACCAAAATGTTTAAGTATAGCAGGCTTCCTGCTTCTGGTGAACAACAAGCGGGGCCCTTGGACAATCAAGATGCTAAAAAAGCACTCAGATGATAAATTGCAGAGAAGCTAAATGAATTCTTTGCTTCAGTCTTCACTAGGGTTGCCAGGTGTCCAGTATTTTAGCTCTGTTCAGAAAACAAATTGAGAAAATATAAGTGTCCTATATAAATAGGATGTAATAGACTTATGTAATGTCAAGTGTGTCCAGTATTTTTGTTGAAACCATCTGGCAACCCTAGTCTTCACAGCTGAGGCTATTGGAGAGTCCCAAACTTGAGCCATTCTTTTTAGGTGACAAATCTGAGGAATTGTCCCACATTGAGTTGTCAGAGGAGGTTTTGGAACAAATTGATAAACTTTACAGTAACAAGTCACCAGGACCAGATGGCATTCACCCAAGAGTTCTGAAGGAACTCACATGTGAAATTGCAGAACTATGAACTGTTGTTTGTAACCTATCCTTTAAATCAGTTTCTGTACCTAATGATTGGAAGATAGCTAATGTGACACCAATATTTAAAAAGGGCTTGAGGTGAACCTGGCAATTAGTTCAGTAAATCTAATGTCAGTACCAGGCAAATTAGTTGAAGTTATAGTAAAGAATAAAATTGTCAGACACAGATGAACATAATTTGTCGGTGGGAAGCCAACATGGTTTCTCTAAAGGGAAGTCATGCCTTACTAATCTACCAGAGCTTCAGGGGGTAGCCAACTTAGTCTGCACTAGAGTTCTTTGAGGGACTCAACAAACATGTGGACAAAGGGGATCCAGAAGATCTCCCATAACTTAGATTTCCAGAAAGCCTCTGACAAGATTCTTCACCAAAGGCTCTTAAGTAAAGTCAGTGGTCATGGGATAAGAGGGAAGGTCCTTTCATGGATTGATAACTGGTTAAAACACAGGAAACAAAGGGTAGGCATAAATGGCAAGTTAGCAGAGTGGAGAGAGGTAACTAGTGGGGTCCCCCAAGAGTCTGGGACCAATCCTATTCAACTTGTTTATAAATGATCTAGAAAGAGGGGTAAATAGTGAGGTGGCAAAATCTGTAGAGGATACCAAACTGCTCAAAATAGTTAAGACCAAAGCAGACTGAAGACCTTCAAAGAGATCTCAAACTAAGTAATTGGGCAACAAAATGGCAAATGAAATTTAATGTTGATAAATGTAAAGTAATGCAAATTGGAAAAAATAATCCCAACTACACATACAATATGATGGGGAATAATTTGGCTACAACTACTCAAGAGAGATCTTGGAGTCACTGTGGATAGTTCTTTGAAAACATCCACTTAGTGTACAGTGGTAGTCAAACCAAATAGAATGTTAGGAATCATTAATAAAGGGATAGAAAATAAGACAGAATATCTTATTGCCTCTATATAAAACCATGGTATACCCACATCTTGAATACTGCATACAGATGTGGTAGCCTCATCTAAAAGATATATTGGCATTGGAAGAGGCTCAAAAAAGGCAACAAAATTACTACAGGTTTGGAACAGGTCCCATAGAGAGGTTAAAAAGACTTGGACTTTCCAGCTTAGAAAACAGGAGACTAAAAGGGGGATATGATAGAAATCTATTAAGTCATGACTGGTGTGGAAAAAGTGAATAAGGAAGAGTTATTTACTTATTCCCACAATATAAGAATTAGGGGTCACCAAATGAAATGAATAGGCAGCAGGTTTAACACAAACAAAAGGAAGTTTTTCTTCACTCTCACAGTCAACCTCTGGGACTTCAACAAAATGCATAAATGCTAAAATATTAATTTTGTCTTGAATTCTCACTAGGGTTGCCAGATGGTTTCAACAAAAATATTGGACACACTTGACATTACATCTTATTTAGAAAATACCAGACATCTATATTTTCTCAGTTTGTTTCCCAAACAGAAAGCTCAAATACTGGTCTGTCCAGTTCAAAACTAGACACCTGGCAACCCTAACTCACAGAACCCTTATTTTCACTTTGCAGAACCCCAAGGTTCCACAGAACACCATTTGGGAAACACTGCTCCAGAGCGGGGTTCCCAAACTTTGACTCGGGGACCAGTAAGTCCATTCATGAACTTTTGGAGGACCGGTAACATTCATTTGCATATTGATCAAATGATGAATATTCAAATAAGTTGTTTCTGGTCCTCCCAAAGCCCCCAGTGCCAGCTTTAGCAAAGCTTTTGATATGGTCACCCACAATATTCTTGCCAGCAAGTTAAGGAATATGGATTGGATAAATGGAGTGTAAGACAGACAGAAAGCTGGTTAGACCAGGGCTTCCCAAACTTTTTACTTTAGTTGGAACCCTTTTTTTCCCCAATACTGTTTTTTTGCAGCCTAAAAATATAAACAAAAAACAAACTGAGAAAATACCAGACATAAAATGTCTGGTATTCTCTCATTAGGTAAGTTTTATTATTACTAGATGTATCAGTTTGTAGTTTCGAACTACCTGGCTGGTAAATGTGCTCAGACTGCGTGAGTGTGTCTACCAGCCAGACAGTTCACAACTACTCGATGGGGGTGTGGGGGGCACAATAGAATCCCTGGGCGGACTCACTCGTGCTTTGCAGGGGCGGAAGGGGGTCAGCGCCCCGAGATCCGCACATGGCCAGGTCAGACCCGCTCCCCGCCGGCCGATTCGCTCCCCCCGCTGCGCTTCCGGCCAGCCCCACTTCCCCAACCCCCCTCCAGGGCAGCCAGTTCTCCCCCGCTTCTCCTCCCAGTGTCCCTTGGCCAGCCCTGCTGCCCACGTCCAGCCCTGCTTCTGTCAGCCACTTCTTCCCTCCCCCATCTTCCCAGCCAACTCCCTACCCCCAACCTCACGGCCCCCGCCAGCCCTGCTTCCGCCAGCCCCAATCTCTCCCGGACAGTCCCGATGCCCCAGGCAAGCCCTGCTTCTCCGCTACTCCTCCTCCCGATCTCCCAGCCAGCTGCCTACCCCCCGGCCAGCTCTGCTTCTGCCAGCTGCCCCTCCCCCAATCTCCCTGGCCTGCCCCAATTCCCCCGTCCAGTGCTGCTTCCCATGGCCGGCTCCCCCCCCCCCCCCCGGGACCTCCCCTAGCTACACCTCTACCAGCAGATCCAGCTGCAGACTCTGCCCAGGCCGGCCAAGGGCTTGGGGGACGCGGTGCCACACAGATACTCCACTGAGGCCCGGTATTTTTTTCCCTGTGGCCCAGTACTGGGCCGCAGCCCATAGTTTGGGAAACGCTGCTCCAGAGGAATGCCCAGGGGAATGGCCTTTAGCCAAGCCCTGGGAATACTGACAGCAGAGCAGAGCAAGCAAAGTTACTGAGCTCATCCCCACCTCAAGCCAAAGCAGCACTAAATAGACAGCTAAGATGAGCTGCCCATTGTGATCCTTTGCAAAGGAAGCCCCTCCCCCCCCCCCCACATCTCTTTATACAAAGCCAGGACTAAAGTTAGAGACAGTCCTTAAAGCAACAGACCCAGATATGTCCCACAACTCTCTGTAGTGCCCAGCAGCTTCTCTAGTTCAGCTCCTCCTCACCCTAAGGGGCCAGGCAGCTATGCACCAATGGAGGGGGTCACCTCATTAGCAGAAAGCCCCTTTTGAGCCCACTTCCCTAGCAGGGGGGGCCCAGCTCAGTAGGACTCCAAGCTTTTGAAGTAGGCCCAGCACCAGCCTGAGAGTTCTCAACCAGCACTTGCACTGGGAGCCTCAGAAACACCACAGCTACTCCCAGCCCTCTCCTTGCCCCTCCATCACTCACCAAGTGAGAGAGCCCCAAAATTCCTGAGCACTCAGTACCTTTTGTAGTTAAGTTACAGGATTTGCAGCTCAGGGGTTGCTTAACCAGAACCCTGAACTCACTCCAGGGCTTTCCCTTTCCCCTAAGCCACACAGGAAAAAGTTCCTGTGTCTTCCAGGGACAGGGAGAACTTTCTCTTACCTTCTGCTGCCCAGAGAAGGCCTGTGAATATAAGCCAAATGCCAAAGGACAAATCCATGGCAAAGAAGGCACGCCCAGGTTGCCTGCAACACACACACACTTTGCCCCCTACCACATTGCAACTAGCGAACAACGTACTCACAGCAGCACTCGCCTGAGACTCTTTATATAAGGGGGCAGGTGAGAGGCACACCTGGAACTGGCCTTCTGATTAAGGGATGATTAGCCCATTGTGCACAGCCCATATAACAAATAAAAGATGGCTACACGCATGCACTGCAGGGGGTAGTAGTACAGACTTATGATGCAAACTCACTGCTAATACTTCTAAGGCAGCAGTTTTCAGCCAGAAATTTGGAGGCCACTGTGACTGTGAGCAGGTCTCAGGGGTACACCAAGCAGGGCTGGCCTTAGACCAGTAGTCTCCAACCTTTTTAACCACAAGATCACTTTTTCAATTTGGCTACGTCTACACTGCAGAGTTTTTGCGCAAGAAAAAATACAGTAGATAGTCTGAAGACAGGGCTTTTTGCGCAAGAGTTATTCCTCCTTCTATGAGGAATAAGCCTTTTTGCGCAAGAGCTCTTGTGCAAAAAGGCATGTGTGGACGGACAGCAGGGGTTTCTTGCACAAGAAACCCCTATCAGAAAAAGCACAGGTGCTCTGCTGGCCATTCTGTTAATGGCCATCAGAGCTTTCTTGTGCAAGAGCATCCATGACACTATGGACGCTCTCTAGCGCAAAAGCACATGGCAGTGTGGACACGCTCTTGCGCAAGAACTTTTTGCGGAAGATTTCTTCTGCAAAAAGTGCTTGCGCAAGAAACCTTTAGTGTAGATGTAGCCCCCAAGTGCAATGTAAGATCTCCCTCAAACCCAAATACCTTTGCCCTGCTTCCTTCCTGTCCCTTCTTTGAGGCCCTGCCTCTGCTCCACCCCTACTCCGAGGCCTTGCCCTGCTCACTCCATCGCCCTTTCTCTCCCATCCTCACTCGCTTTCACCCAGGCTGGAGTAGGGGGTTGGGGGTTTAGGCTCTGGTCTTGGGCCAAAGGGTTCAGAGTGTGGGAGGGGCTCTGGGCTTAGCCCAGGGTGGGGGATTTGGATCCAGGAAGGAGTGCTGGGTGCAAGCTCTGGGAAGGAGTTTGAGTGCAGGGAGACTGGTGTCTGGGGCAGGAGGTTGGGTGTAGGACAGTGTTTCTTAAACTGTGTTCCGTGCCACACCGGGTGTACCACGAGGGAGTCAGAGGTGTGCTGCGGAGAACAACAGAATTCAAAATGGCCACTCTTAAAGGGGTAGGTGGCCTGTTTTTTTGCTTAATAGCTTTCCCACAACCCTTTTTTCCTCAATAACTTTCCCCCCGACCCTTATATTCCCCCCGACCTTTTTTTCTTCTTCTTTTTGTTCAACAAAAAATCTTTGGTGTTCCTCATAAAAAAAAAGTTATTGTTTGGTGTTCCTTGGTCTTAAAAAGTTTAAGAAACACTGGTGTAGGAGGAGGTTCAGGGCTGGGATGGGTTCAGGAAGCAGGCTCTGGCAGGGCACCATTTGACTGAGACGGCTTCCAGGTGGTGGAACAGTGGGGTTAAGGCAGGCTTACTCCTGGCCTGACCCTGCACCACTCCTGAAAGCAGATGGCATGTACAGCAATGGCTCCATGGTGTCATGTGCTGCCCCTCATCTATAGGCGCTGAGCCCACAGCTTCTACTGGCCACGGTTCCCTGTTATTGATCAATGGGAACTGCAGGAGTGGTGTCTGCAGGCAAGGACAGCACGGGAACCCCCCCTTTCTCAGGAGCTGCAGGGACATGTCAGCCACTTCCAGGAGCAACAATTACCATAGGGATAGTTACCCCAGCCACGACATGTTAGGCATTTTAGAACTCACTACTCATAGAATTACATGTAAGCATAAGAGAGAAATGAAAATTATGAAATGCACAGACCAGTCAAAACCCAAAACAACACACTTTGCAAGCAGTAAGTACATAAGAACATAAGAACAGCAATACTGGGTCAGACCAAAGGTCCATCCAGCCCAGTATCCTGTCTGCCGACAGTGGCCAATGCTAGGTGCCCCAGAGAGAGTGAACCAAACAGATAATGATCAAGTGATCTCTCCTCTGCCATCCATCTCCACACTCTGAAAACAGAGGCTAGGGACACCATTCCTTACCCATCCTGGCTAATAGCCATTAATGGACTTAACCTCCATGAATGTATCTAGTTACTTCAGTAAAAGAAGTAACAACCTCCCTACTATGTGTTGGGTTGGGAGATGAGCGTGAAGGACAGTGTGTGTTTGTGAGAATGACAGACACACACAGTGTGTGAGAGTGACAGTGATTTGCATTGCCAAGCTCCTTCCATTCCCTTCTCTCTGTGTGGAGATAGGGTACAGAAATGGGGGGAAAAGGGGCACCCTGACATCAGCACCCCCCCTTCTCCCTCCCACACCCTGCACAGCAAGCAGGAAGCTCCTGGGGGCGGGCAGCTCCAAGGCAGAGTGCAGGAGCAGCATGACAGTGGGTGGAGGGGCAACTGAAGTGCCAGCACTTGATAGCTTCCTGGCCAAACCAGTCAGGATCACCTGTCAAAGGCTCCAAGATCTACCAGTAGATTCCGATCTACTGGTTGGTGACCACTGCCTTAGACTCACTGAATCCAGAGCAGAAAGCTGAAGGTCACAGCATGGAACTAAACCCTGCAACAAATTGCAGCCCTGCATCCTGGGACTGAAGCTGAACTAATGGCACAGACAGCTGCCCTGCTTGCTACCCCCTAACCCTGGTCCTGGGTTTTATAAGCACAAAATCAGTGGCTGTGGCACAAGGGGCCATGGAGTGTTAATAGCAAGTCCAGGAGGCTTAAGAAGCCCTGCTCTAGGTATATCTAGGCTGTAATTAAACACCCCTGGCTGGCTGGTGTCAGCTGACATTGGCTCGGGGACAGGGTTGTGCTGTGGGATTGTAAAATTGAGATGTAGATGTTCAGGCTTGGGCTAGAGCCTGGGCTCCAGGACCCTCCTCCCTCCTGGGGTCTGAGCGACTGGATAGCACAGGCTGCCAGCACCCACACACGAAAACCAAGAACCACTATTAGATGAGAGCATCACAGCAGTTGGGATACAGCTGGGGAGCAGTTGAAGACACTGGGTACTGAGATGTCTGAGGGCAATCGAGGGACAACTGGGTGTCACTGGGTACCCAGGTCTCTGGGAGAGGCAGTCTGGATACAGCTGAGTGTCACTGGGTATCCAGGTCTCTGAGGGGCAAAGTCCACTTTTGCTCACTTTCATATTCTAGGAGAACTAGTGAGGGATATTGATCCACAATTCACTGCAGCAGAATTTAAGTCATTCTGAACTAAATATGATTTTGATCATATTATAAACAGCCCACATTACCCACAAATGAATAGAGAGGCTCTTCTGAGTAACAGATCAGCACCAATAGTGGCTACTGGATATAGTCCAGCTCAAATTCTGATAGGACAACTCGGAACTACTGTTCCAACTTTAGAAACAAAAATCTATCTCCAAAGTAGCCAGCCATGCATTGAGTAGCCAAATGGATAACAAAGCTAAAAGAGCTTAAAAAAATTCAAATCCAGAGTACAAAGAGAAACAACAGATCTGCAATTCATTTGCAAATTTAACACAATCAAATTAGGACTATATAAGGACTTAGAATGGTTCTCTCACTACAAAGACAATTTTCCCTCTCTTGGTAGTCACACCTTCCCAACACCTGTTGGGAGTGAGCCACACCATC
This sequence comes from Rafetus swinhoei, assembly GCA_019425775.1. Lineage (NCBI taxonomy): Eukaryota > Metazoa > Chordata > Testudines > Trionychidae > Rafetus > Rafetus swinhoei. The sequence goes on from JAFJHL010000226.1 coordinate 43,859, forward strand.
TTGACTGAATTGGCCTCCTTGGTCCAACACTTGAGAAGTTACTCCCTTAAGGTGCCATAGAACTCCTTGCTGTTCTTTCAATCAAGTGATGCTACTGCAGCAGCTTTCCCCAGAGCAGGCAAGTTGAGTCCAGGGAAGGGCAGGGATAGAGTAGACTGGGCTGGGACTGGCTGACCCAGGACTCCTCTGCCAAGGGAAGGGGGAGATTTGGGGTTTCCTGGGGGGAAAGGGAGGCTTGTGGTCCCAACTGAGAGGAGGGGACAGGAGGCCCATAGATTTCTGCCCTGGGGTCCTGGATGTCCAACAGCACCCAGCTCAGGTGTTTGGCCTCACGTCTCCTTCTCTCAGACTATAAAGAGAGCCCTCAGGTTGCTCTAACTTACACAGATGGAGAGGCGGGCCCCTCCATGGTCTTAGACCAGCATGAGAAAAATGGACTGATGCCCCTACCCCAGCCCAGGGACACAGGAAATGCCCATCTGGCCAAGGGGCTACGAGCTGAGCTGTGCCCTTGCTCCTACTGGGCCCACATCACCAACAGTGGTGGGAGCGTGCTCTCACGCAGCACAAAGGCCACATCTTGTTCAGTCAACGCCTGCAGGCTCAGCAGAACGATGCTCAGAGACCTGGGGAACAATATAAACACCAGCATTTATTTGAAACAGTATTAAACCAGTTCTGTGGGTTATTATTTGGGGGAGGGATAGCTCAGTGGTTTGAGGATTGGTCTGCTAAACCCACTGTTGTGAGTTCAATCCTTGAGGGGGCCATTTAGGAATCTGGGGCAAACCTATTAGGTATGGTACTTGGTTGTGCTGTGAAGGCAGGGGACTGGACTCAATAACCTTTCAAGGGCCCTTCCAGCTCTATGAGATAGGTATAGCTCCATATATTTTATTATATACATAGAAAGTACAACATTTCCAACAGCTGTCTAACTTAAGTCAGGGAGGGCAGTGAGTGGTTTCCCTCCCAGCACAAGTGCACAAAATTGCATTGCTCTGCACTGTCAGAGACAGCTCAGCTGAGGGAGTCATCCTCCACGGAGGTTCTTTGCCTTGGCAGGTTTTGCCCAGTACCGCCAGGCATTCAAAAGAACAGAACATTGCTGGGAGGGGCACTCTCACCCTCTTCCCCAAATAGGGACAAGATGCTGTGCAAGGACTGGATCCTTTGCAATCAAGTCTCCTGTTTCTCAACCCATTTCCACCCTATTTTCTCAGCATATTTTAAAAATTAGCAGGGAGTGAATTACAGAGCCTTCTCAGGTACAAAAATTGGGTATTGGCTCTCAGATGTGAGGCTGGGGCTGGTGGGCCATTTGCAATCCTCTGCTCATATAACTAGTCAAAGATTCAGGCTATGTCTACACTGCTGTTTTTTTGGAAAAAGGTACGCAAATTGTAAACTGCAATTTGCATACCTTTTTCCAATTCTTTTTTTGGAAGAGGCTTTTCTGACATTTGGCCCGTCTACATGGGGCCAAATGTCAGAAAAATCTCCTCTTTCGGAAGAGCCCTTATTCCTCAAAAAATGAGGAATACAGGGCTTCCAAAAGAGCACATCTGCTCTTCCAAAAAAAATTTCAGAAGAGCAGACGCATTCCCATGACATGGCGGAGTTTTTCCAGGATACTTCCAAGATTCCAGAAAAACTCTGTAGTGTAGACATAGCCTGTGTTTGTCACTCTGGGTCAGATTTTTCAGGTTAATGAGGCTGATTCAAATCGAGGAAAGATCTCTGGGCAGGAAAAACACTTAAACTCTTCTTTTTGTCACTACAGACCAAATTCTGCTCTCTCAATCAGTTCAAACCCTAGAATTCCATCAGCCTTAAACTCTGAGGCATGGATCAGAGAGGATTCTGGATGGAAGTTTGGGTGAAGAGAAAGAAATCAAAAGAGAAACTGTGGAATTTATTTTTGCTGTGGTGGTAAGAATGGAACCAAATTTTCTACAGGTTCTTCAGTAAAGTTGTCTCAGCAGAAAATTCGGACTATTGTCCTATTATCTTTCCTTCTGCCTCCTGGAGCAGGAAAGGGGCAAGCTTGTGAGACAAAAAAGGTCAGACAATGAACTGAATTACCCAATATGAGCCCTGACCCTGCTCAATGGAAACAGGATCAGGTCCATTCAAAAACAACAAAGCACTTTGCCCTCAAGCACAGTGTACAGGAGATGGCATCATTCTGAAGTTACCTGCCATGACTTCACATAGGAAATAAGGGCAATGCTTACTAGTTATGGTTAACTGGTAGGGGCTGGAGCAGCCTAACCCTCCCCCCACTGTAGGCAGGGAGCTGCTCAAGCCCCCAGGGGCCCATTGATGGTAGAGGGCTTCCGCCTGGCTAGAACAGTCCCCATCTGCAGTGTACATGGAGGTGTCACTCCAGCCCATCTGTGGTGGGCAGGGGGCTTAACTGGTTAAACTTAATGTTTAATTTGTTAATCAAAAGAGATTTTACATCCCTCATAGGAAAGCAATAGGGACAGATCAGCCATGAGTTCTTTTAAGACAGGACTGAGGAGAGACTGGGAGGTTGGCAAAGGGGGCATGACCTTAAAATCTCAGTGCCCCTAGAAAAGCAGAGTTCACTCCTTTCTTGCATCTTGCCCATCTTCACTTCTTTTCTTTGCATTGCAGGGTCCAACGCATTTGGACAGAGATGGGGGCTTTAACACGGGGAGGTGGAGGAGTCTGGACAGGTTGCAGAGAGGTATCCAGTGACATCTTAGTGCAATGGACATGAGGGACACTGTCAGGATGGAGCACCCTTTGGGGCTGTAAATGGAAACACACCAAGTCTGTCCTAGAAAGGAAGGGAAACAGTGCTGACCACTGCTCCAAAGGACAGGTGGTGCCTGCTAATGTCACAGCACCTCTGTCTCAAACTGCAGGAGCTGTCCCATGAAGCCAAAGTTGGGAGAGATGACCCCCCCGGCGCTGCTTGATGAAGTCAAAGGCTTCCTCCAGGCATACCCTTTGGGTTTGGATCAGGTAGGCGAGGCAGATGGTGGCTGAGTGGGAGATGCCAGCCTGGCAGTGCACTAGCACTCGCCCACCGCTGCTCTTCACTGAATCTGTGGGAGCAAGTCGAGAGGGTCATTGAGTCCCATCAGGACCCCTGGGCTAAGAATGTCTTAATCCTCCTGAGACTCTGCACCCTTTGCCCTCAGAAGCCTATAGTCAGGGCTGTCTTGGCCATACAATGGTTTGGGGCGGCACTTGATGGGGGGCCCCACGGCGGCCATCTCAACCAGCCTATAGATGGGGCTGGCACAGGGTGGCAGCAGGGATCACTTCCTGCTCCTAGCATTCACTGGGATTGCAGGAGTGGCTCAGCAGCCTGCTCCACTCTGCCCTGCTGCGCTCTCCCGGCCTGCTGCACTCGGCTTCTCCATGGCAGCAGGAAGCAGAGTGCCCTGGCCCGAAGACTTCCTGCTGCTGTGGAGAAACAAGGCACAGCAGGCTAGGAGGGCAGTGCAGCAGGGCAGGCACAGTGGAGAGGACCAGGCTGCTAGGCTGCTCCGGATCCCGCTGCCTTGGTGAATGTTGGGGGGAGAACTTGTTGCTACCTGGCCCGCAGAAATGCTCTGGGGGTGGAGCAGGGATGTGAAGGAGAGTGGCAGGGTGGTGAAGGGGTGGGGCGATGGGGTGGAGCAGAGGTGGGGCCTGTGCAGGGGTAGCCCCAGGCCACATGCCTCCCTCTGGATGGCCTTGCCTCCAATAAACCACCAGGCCTTCCCCTGGAAACCCAGACTCTCCACTTGTGTCTTCCTCACAGAAAGGAGGCAAACGCTCTGTGCAGCAATGGGCTCACTGGAGACGTCTGTACCAAGCATGTCTCTAGGTTGCCAGGTGTCCAGTTTTGAACCAGACAGTCCAGTATTTTAGCTTTCTGTTCGGGAAACAAATTAAGAAAATATAAATGTCTGGTATTTTCTAAATAGGATGTAATGTAGATTGGGATGTAATGTCAAGTGTGTCCAGTATTTTTGTTGAAACCATCTGGCAACCCTCCATGTCTCAAGTCCATGGCAGGACATGCTTAGTGCAGAGCTCTCAGCCCTCCATCTCACTCCTTTCTGTGCACTGATCCAGCAGAGCCCATGGGCCTGATTCTGCTCTCACCCCAGTGTAACCCCATCAAAGCCACTGGAGTTACTCCTGATACGATCAGTGTCTGAGAGAGGGGAATCAGGCCCTGCCCTGTTTGGCTGTAAGGAACAATGTATGAACCATTGCTTTTCATGGGACATTGCCCATAGGGAGGAAATGAGGTTGGGTGGGGTAGAACACAATTAGGAATGAGACCCTGCCAGTGTTGGAACTGAGCCACGAGGCTGGACTGGATCCTGGCACACAAACGTTCTTCCTCTGCAGGGGTTTAATATTGCTTCAGGCCGGACACTATGGGCAGAATCCAAACCCCAATCAGGTGGGTCAATGGAAACTCCTGCTCGTTTCAATGGGCTTCAGATGAGCCCTATGAAAAAGCCTCTTGGCTAGGGGCATTAGCAGGACTGCAAGGGGGAAATGGCTGCACAGTGAATCCATAATGAACCTTGTGCTTACCAATAAAGCCAATGGCCTCCTGGAACCAGACACTGATCTCAGCCAAGTGGCTGTCCTCCACAGGGATACTCTTGTAACAAAACTGCCCTTCAAAATGGTTGGGGCAGCTGGCAGAGACATTGAGCATGGCGGTGATGCCCAAGGATTCCAGCACCTCCTTGTTGGAGGAATGGTAGCAGCTGCCCAAGTAGAGGAATGGCAAGATTTCCACGGGGCCACCCTAGAAACAAGCATAAAGACAAGATGAGGCCTTCCTCCTCTGGGCTGATTTCACAGCTTGACACTCCTTTTGGGATGTGCACCCAGCTCTTCTGAGATCACCTGGGGATGCATATGTGCATTCAAGGCAGTCAGGGCTGGGATGCTTCACTATTCATTCCCAAGCCTGCAAACAATAGAGGTAGTCATGGAAAACCCCATTTGGGCCATCTGACCTGCCTGAGGCAGGGAAGAGAAGGACATAGGCATTACCTCCATGTCAATCTGTTTGTCTGTGTATTCTACTCATATGCCCCTCATCTCTGCTGGCTCTAAGTGCTACTTCAGCAATGATACTAGGAGATTAGACAGATGGACAGATGAGATTAGGGCCTGGAGTGAAGTGATAATAGACCTTGCACTTGACCTTGCCCAAAAAGCCAGATCAATAAGTGATTAATTTAATCTGCAAGCCCCACAAATCCTGCTGACAGATGTCTGGCCAGATACATACTCAAGGATATTTCCTGATGCTGTTGGAGGCTTTGGAAAAACTCCTATTTTCTGAAATAGGATCAAGGACTGGTCCTAAAACAAAATTAATGACTAATCATTGTGGTACCCAACGCTAACCCCTTCAGTCTAGAAGAGTCACACTTCTGCCCATTATCAGACGGGTAGCCGTGTTAGTCTGGATCTGCAAAAGAGACAAGGAGTCCTGTAGCACCTTATAGACTAACAATACATCTGTTAGTCTATAAGGTGCTACAGGACTCCTTGTCACTTTTGCCCATGAATACTGATGTCAACAGGTCCCTCAGTCTTCCTCATCCTGAATGGTCCCTTAAATGCCATCAGAACTAGGTATGTAAGTGACTAGTCAAGTGACTACTTGCCCCCACCCCCATGCCTCTGTACCAGAGACAGCAAGTGGAGGAAGCAGGAGACAGTGCTAGAGGGAGAAGAGGAGACAGAGCTAACCCTTCTTCAGCTCTGCACTTTAAATGCAGTAAGAACTCAGCGGCTCTTATTACATTTAAAATGCAGAGCCACAGCGGTGGTAGCAAGCGCCCCCCCCCCCCCTTATCGACTAGTTGAGGGAAATTCATCGACTACTCTATTAACTAATTAACCATTACTTAACATCCCTAATCAGAACCTACCCTGTAATAGAGTCCATGGGCTCTGTGGTGTCTACATTGGGATTGGTGGGTGTGATTGTAGCAGGTCAGCCTCCAAGCCCAAGATGTCTGCATTGTGATGAAGTCAGGAATATTTACCTGATCATAGAAAGGGGTGATGGTCCCAATGTTGCTGTCATCTTTGGGGTCTCTGAGGGCTGGCAAGGGGGTGGGAGGAGTCGGTGGCTCAGAGCACAGTTTTGGAAAGCAGGCTTGGAAACCACTGAAACCCCCTGCAAAGAACACATCAGCCAGACTCACTCATTAATGTCGGTAGCAGACAGAGCACTGCAGGTTAGCACAGGTGCAGGGGCAGATGGGCCAGGGTTAGTTAAACAGGCACTGGACCAGTCGAGAATAACAGGCAGAAATGTTTTACACAGATGTGCCCAGAAAGTGGGACTGCCTTTGTGGGCTCGAAATGCATTTTGAAATGGGGTTGGTTACTGCAGCTTATTGGGAAAGAGGGGCTCCTTCTCCAGGGCCTCCCAAAGCTGGGGGCAGGAGCCATGTGCCAATCAAGCCTCCTTTAGCCCCATCCCTGTGCATGTTTATAGCTCTCAGGAGTACTATGCGCAATTCAGTGAGTGTCAGGCCTTAGGGGAGAGTTTCTGAATTCATAAATTTGAATGTGTGAGGGAGAGGACGGAGTGTGTGAGAGAAATTCCTGTTTGTAATGGGCATGTTTACAAGTGGAAGTTTTTGCTGTATTTGAGGAAGGTTGTGAACAGGAGCGGTGTATGGCCGGCTGGGGCAGCTGGCGCCCTAAGCAGAAGGCACAATCGGCACCCCCGCCTGCACGTTCGCCGTCAATGGCCATGACGTAAACACGGGGCGCCCCGTGACGTCATCATCAGGCACCCAGGCCGGCGGCGCCCTAGGCAACTGCCTAGTTTGCCTAGGTTCACGGGCCGCCCCTGGTTGTGAAGGTCTGTAAGTTTGTGGGGTGCTAGTTAGAGTGTGTCATGTTGTGAAAGTGTGAGAGATTGTGTTTGTGTGACATGAGCTATGCGGAAAAGCTGAAGGAACTAGGCTTATTTAGTTTGGAAAAGAGAAGACAGAGAAAAACGCTAGCTGTGTTCAGGTATCTAAAAGGGTGTCACAGGGAGGAGGGAGGAAATATTATTCTCCTTGGCCTCTGATGATAGGACAAGAAGCAATGGGCTTAAACTACAGCAAGGGAGGTTTAGGTTGAACATTAGGAAAAACTTCCTGTCAGGGTGGTTAAACACTGGAATAAATTGCCTAGGGAGGTTGTGGCATCTCCATCACTGCTGATATTTAAGAGCAGGTTAGGCAGATATCTATCAGGGATGCTTCCAGTTCTACTATTCTATGAATTATGATGTTGTGAAGGAGTTTGTGATTTGTGTGTGTGTGTTTGTCTGTCTGTCTGTCCTCCTGGGAGGGGGCACGTGGTGTTCTCCCAGGTGGGGCAGCTGGGGGGGCACAGTGTTCTCATGGGGCGGTTCTCCCGGGGGAGAAACTACTTTCCCAAGGGCACACAGTGTCCTGCAGGGAGCGGTGTTCTCCGGGGGGCAGGTGGAAACGCTGTGTTCTGAAGGGGAGCGCTGTCTGGGGGGTACCGGGGGAGGTGCCTTTACCTCGCAGCAGGTAGATGAGCGCATGGCTGGCTCCGGCCTCCAGCAGCAGGGCGCCGAGCAGCAGCCGGGCCAGGCTATCAATCCACAGAGCCTGCATCGAGTCGCTGTCCTCGTCCAGCACCACCAAGCGGGAGAACTCGCCTCCGCTGAGCCGTGCCTGTAGCTCCCCATCCGGAAGCAGCCGGTCCAGGCTGGGGTCGGCTCTGCCACTGGCCCTGCGGCGCAACAGCCCGCTCCAGCGCACTTGCCGCGAGCCCCGCACGTGTGCCCGGCAGAAGGCAAGGAAGGGGCGGCAGTCCAGCACCAGCGCCCACCCGGTCGCTTCGGGCTCGCGGAGCAGCCTGGCAAGCTCTGCGCTCTCCAGGAGCAGCACCGCCTGGTTCACTATGGCCGGGCGGAGCCGGGGCTAGCAGCGCAGTGGAGCAGCAGGGCCAGCACGAGCGCACAGTGCACGCAGTGATGCTCCAAACCTGGGCGCACGGTCGAAGCCGCAGCGTAGCGTCTCGGTCTGCCACCTTGAATGCCCAGAGCAGGGCCCGCCCCCGGGCAGCCATATAAGGGCGCGTGAGTCACGGGGGAATTCAGGCCGCCCACTGCGAGTGTGTGCGTAGGGGAAAGGTTTTTTCCCCTATCAGAGTGAATATAATTGTGCGCGTACCTATTATGTGTGTGGATCTCGTGCTCATGCCTGTGTGTATCTCATTATTTATGTGTGTTTCTCTGCATGGCCACATGTATCCCAGCGTGAGCTGTGCTGGGCGTGGTTTGCTTGCCGGTTTGCATGTGAGGGGACAGGCCCTGTGTAAAGATAACTCAGATTTTCGGGGCTACCAACCCTCTCCAGTCTCCCCAAACTCTCCCGTGATTCTCAGTAGCCCCATGAAAGCTTTTCTGTCTCACCCCTTGCCCAGACCAGACAATGTATTTCCCCCAGAGCCTATCCATCCCCACCCACTTCAGGTGGGTGCTAGCTGTGATGATTAAGGCTGATAATCCTCCAGGATTGGCCTGGATATCCCTATGAAAGCAAACTGGGAGATTTTAAGAAAATTATATTATGTCGTGTGTGTGGGGTGGGGGGTGGGGAAGAACCTTCAGGAATAGCTCTGGTCAGAGTTTGTGGCACTACAGGGGAGGGTTACAGTCTCAGAATGTGAAACTGCAGGAGCAGAGGGACACAGGGACTTCAATCCATACAAATCTCTGTTCAAAGAGTTCTGGTCCCATCTTACACTGTGGCTTTACCAGGTCTGCTCTGGCTCTGACTCATCCTTTCCCCAATCCAGGCCTCTTTTGGCAGCTAGACACAGGACTAGAGGCAGGGATCCCTGCCCTACCATGCAGGCAAGCAGACAGCAGCAAGGTGAATGTCTGCTGCAGGCTGGGCTGAGCTGGACCACCTGGGAGTGAGAGAAGGGCAAGAAGGAAGCAGGCTCCCCACACCACAGTTGTGCAGGGAAAGGTGGGGCCATCCCTGCCACTTTCTGGTGTGGGCACTGCAAACTGACCTTTAGCACTGGGGAGAGGGATAGCTTAGTGGTTTGAGCATTGGCCTACTAAACCTGGGATTGTGAGCTCAATCCTTGAGGAGGCCATCTGGGGCAAATCTGTCAGGGGATGGTACTTGGTCCTACTATGAAAGCAGGGGACTGGACTTGATGACCTCTCAAGGTCCCTTCCAGCTTTATGAGATAGGACTACGCAGCCAAAGGGCAGCTTAGACAGGCCTTTGGGTCAGTCTGAAACTTCCCCAGTGCTCCAAAACTTATTGAACATTAACAGTTCAGAAACAATAAGCAGTCCTGTGGTACCTTGGAGCTTAACAAAGGAATAGGATAATGAGCTTTCATGGGTAAAACTCACTTCATCAGGGTTAGGCTAGATCTCCAGCCAGCTCTTATAAAACTCTTGGATGCAAGTTATCTTGACCTGCTGTTTTCAAAATGTCCAACTTATCCTCCAGAGACACTAGTGGAATGGAAAGCGTTTTATCATCACCATTTGATGAGACAGTGTCATCTGTTTTCCTCCCAAATACAGAATAAAGTTATTTAATGAACACCTGTGTTCTGCATTATTCATAGTTCTACCCCTTATATCTAGTCATGGATCAATGGCTGAATATTTCTAAAGTACTTTGAGAGGCAGTGGTGCGTCGGGCCAGAGATGGTGTCCATCAGATGCAGCATTGGGATTTGGACTCCTGTCACTTCAAAGTCCGAGGGTGTTTGGATCCAGAGCACTGATTCAGCCCAGAACAACCTAGATCACAGACAGGGTATTTGGACACCCAGCTCCTTCCTTTGCTAACTGGTCTCTCTACATGCACAAAGAAGGCCCCTCTTCTCGTCCCAGTCTGGGACATGAAATACTCTCTGAGATGCAGCACAGTAAAGGAACAAGCTGAGAGAATGGCATTTGCAGATGGGTGACCCTCGTGGTGCATGCATGTGCCCATAGCTTAAAGAATCATTAAAAGAAATACATCAAGACAGCTGAGCCCAGAAATCATGTTATGCCAGTGCTGCTAATAGACTTCCCAACTTTAGCATCAGCTTGGAACCATGACCCATCAGTTTGCTGCATGTGAAGGGTGTGGCGTAGTGGGGGTGCTGTCTGCTCTGTAACCCAGTGTCCCCCTGCACTGTGATGTGATTCCCACTGACTCTCCCAAATGCGTATTAACCCAGACACCAAGGCTCAGCCTCCCAGGGAGAGAGACAAAGGGAGGAAGGCGGAGACCATAGAATCATAGAACCATAGAGCTGGAAGAGACCTCAGAAGGTCATCAAGTCCAACCCCCTGCTCTAGGCAGGACCAATCCCAACTAAATCAACCCAGCTAGGGCTTGGTCAAGCCGAGACTTAAACACCTTCAGGGATGGAGATTCCACTACTTCCCTAGGTAACCCATTCCAGTGCTTCACTACCCTCCTAGTGAAATAGTTTTTCCTAATATCCAACCTGGACCTCTCCCACCACAACTTGAGACCATTGCTCCTTGTTCTGCCATCTGTCACTACTGAGAACAGCCTCTCTCCATCCTCTTTGGAACCTCCCTTCAGGAAGTTGAAGGCTGCTATCAAATCCCCCCTCACTCTTCACTTCTGCAGACTAAACAGACCCAACTCCTCAGCCTCTCCTCATAAGTCATATGCTCCAGCCCCTAATCATTTTGGTTGCCCTCCGTTGGACCCTCTCCAATCCACATCCTTTTTGTAGTGGGGGCCCAGAACTGGACACAATACTCCAGATGTGGCCTCACCAGAGCCGAATAAAGGGGAATAATGACATCTCTGGATCTGCTGGCAATGCTCCTCTTAATGCAACCTAATATGCCAGTAGCCTTCTTGGCTACAAGGGCACACTGTTGAATCATATCCAGCTTCTCATCCACTGTAACCCCCCAGGTCCTTTTCTGCAGAACTACTACTTAACTGGTTGGTCCCCAGCTTGGGATTCTTCCGTCCCAAGTGCGGGACTCTGCACTTGTCCTTGTTGAACTTCATCAGATTTCTTTTGGCCCAATCCTCCAATTTGTCTGGAGGAGGACACCTGGCTGGGGGGCACCAACACCTGGCTGGGGGGCAGGGCCTTGGGGGGAGGCAGTTGCTGTCTGGGAAGCATGGAGAGAACAGGCTAAGCTGGGGGCTAGGGGTGATGGACCCTAACCCTAGGGGCCTGAGCCATCCTGGCCCTGCCCCCCGGTAGCCACATCACGTATGTGCTGTGCTGTATTCTGGAAAATCAATAAACCCCTCTCTATTCTACTGGCTGGTGGAAACTGTTCTGGGTGCTATGGGGGTGCAGGATCGGGGAAACCCCCAACTCGCCATCACAAAGGGAAATAATGCACCACCATGGATTTGGGATCAAAATTAATGAAACACTGGAGTGAATCACAAACATGTTCCAAGGGGATTACAGTACAATGGGCCACGCAGTTGCAGGGCTAAGCCTCGGGGCTTAGCTGGAGCTTTCATTAAAGCTGGGACCCTCAGCACCGGGACACACAGGGAACTCGCAGACTGGAGGTGAAGTAGCTGCCAGGGGAGACATAGCAAAGCAGCCCCTTTCTTGGCAATATCAACACACACACACACACACCCTCCCTCCACCCCCATTGGGTCAGACTAAAAGTCCATCTAGCCCAGTGTCCTGTCTGCCCACAGTGGCCAATACCAGATGCCCCAGAGGGAGGGAACACAATAGATTATCTTCACATGATCTCTCTCCTGTCATCCATATCCAGACAATCAGAGGCTAGGGCCACCATTCCTACCCATCCTGGCTAATAGCCATTGATGGACCTAACCTCCATGAATCTATCTAGTTCTTTTTTGAACCCTGTTAAAGTCCTAGCCTTCACCACATCCTCTGGCAAGAAGTTCTAAAGGTTGACTGTGCACTAAGTGAAGAAAAACATCCTTTTGTTTGTTTTACACCTGCTGCCTATTAATTTCATTTGGTGACCTCTAGTTCTTATATTATGGGAATATGTAAATAACTTTTCCGTATTCACTTTTTCCACACCAGTCATGATTTTATAGACCTCTATCATATCCCCCCTTAGCCTCCTCTTTTCTAAGCTGAAAAGTCCAAGTCTTTTTAATCTCTCTTCATATGGCACCCGTTCCAATCACCTAATAAGTTTTGTTGCCCTTTTCTGAACCTTTTCCAATGCCAATATATCTTTTTTTTAGATGAGGTGACCACATCTGTATGCCGTATTCAAGATGTGGGCATACCATGGTTTATATAGAGGCAAATACGATATTCTCTGTCTTATTCGCTGTCCCTTTTTTAATGAGTCCTAACATTCTATTTGCTTTTGTGACTGCTGCTGAACACTGAGTGGATGTTTTCAGAGAACTATCCACAGTGATGCCAAGATCTTTCGCTTGAGTAGTTGTAGCCAAATTAGTCCCCATCATATTGAATGTATAGTTGGGATTATGTTTTCCAATGTGCATTACTTTATATTTACCAACATTCAATTTCATTTGCCATTTTGTTGCCCAATCACTTAGTTTGGTGAGAGTTTTTTGAAGCTTTTCACAGTCTGCTTTGGTCTTAACTATCTTGAGCAGTTTGGTTACACACACACCCATATCCCTGCACCACACAAACATGCATTGCACACCTATTTATAAACAGATACCATACATATCTCTGCATGGCACATTGCACACACACACATACCACACTGCATGTATACATAAAGACACTATGAACGCGCACACACCCTGTGCACACACATATTTATGAATCCTGTGAGACAGCTCCTGAGCTGATGTAAACTACATAGTTCCTTTGGCTTCATAGTACACTGAGTGACATAAGCATCTGACCCTGTTCATACACTATGGGCTGATTCACTTCTCATGCCCACCAGGTTTACAACAATCTAACTCTATTCCCTCCCTGTGCAAGTGCTGGAGCATAGGGGTGACATGCATGTACAACGCAAGTGGTCTCCAAACTTTTCAGGGTTGCACTCCCCCATACTCCTGTCTGCAATTCCCACCTCCCGAGACAGTGCTGGGAGCAGGGGACAAGGAGCAACTCTGGGGAAGGGTGTGTGTGTGTTCGGGAGTAAACAGGATGAGGCTGGGGCCGCAGCTGGAGATGGGGAGGGGGCCAGAAATGGAGCCATGGTCAGGTGCCAAGCTAGGGGCAAGGCTGGGGTGGAGTTGGGCTGCAGTCAGGTGATGAATTAGGTTAGGGTTGCTAGGTGGACAGTTTTCGACTGGGACGCCTGGATGAAAAGGGACCTGGCAGCTTTAGTCACCAGTGCTGGCTGGGACATTAAAAGTCCACTTGATGGTATGCGGGGCCCAGGGCTAAGGCAGGCTCCCTACCTGTCCTGACTCCACATGGCTCCCAAAAGCAGCTACAAGGTCTCGGTGGCCCTTAGTCACAGGGAGGCTCTGCACACTGACCCAGCTCCCAGTGAGGGCTGCGCAGCTCCCATTGGCCATTAACCACAACCAATGGGTGCCTGCAGGTGCAAGGTGCAGGTGCCTAAGGGCTGCAGGGACCTGGCAGCCACTTTCTGAGAGACATAGTAAAGGCTGCCAGGACCCTGCACCCCCTTCTGCACCCCAGCCTCAGACCAGAGTCCCTCCTGCACCCCAAAGTCCATCCTGGAGCCTGCACCCTCCTCTACAAATTTGTAACCTATACACATTTGACACTGTTACCCTGGGCTTGAATAAAGACATTAACTGGTTGTGACAGGGTCAGGCCAGGGGAGCGGCTGCACAGAGGGGAAAAGGCAGCCCAAAAGGGAAAAACCCCTGTGAGAGAAGCAGAGAACTGCAGCCCAATTAGATGCAGCTGGGAGGGGAGCTGGCTCAGGCTAATTGGGGCCAGCTGACTTCTCTGCTGTCTTTCTGAGGGCCTTTAAAAGCCTCAGCAGTTGGAGGCTGGAGAGGAGAGGGAGAGGACAAAAGGAAGGTGGTGGAGAGGCAGAGAGGAAGAAACCAGAGAGAACAATTTTGACCAGCATTAGGTAAAGGCAGCTAAGGAGGGAGCCTGTGGGCACGTGGCCCGGGCTCCCTACCATTAGTGCCCCTACGCAACACCCTATCCAAGACCATCGCTAAGGAACTAATTCAAATCTTTTCTAGGGTAGGGATTCCTAAAGAAATCCTAACGGACCAAGGGACCCCCTTTGTGTCCAAGCTTATGAAAGACTTGTGTACCTTGCTCCGCATACAGGCCCTGCGGACCTCGGTATACCATCCTCAAACCGACGGTCTAGTTGAGCACGGTTTAACAAGACCTAAAAAGTATGCTTAAGAAAGTAGTAAGCCGGGATGGCAAAGATTGGGATATGCTACTGCCCTACCTCATGTTCATGCGGTAAGGGAAGTTCCCCAAGCTTCGACTGGCTTCTCCCCATTTGAACTTTTGTATGGGCGTAACCCACGGGCATACTAGACCTTGCTAAAGAGGCCTGGGAGGAACAACCCAACCTGGGGAGAAATGTAGTTGATCATGTGCTCCAAATGAGGACAGGATTGCCAGAGTCACCCCCATAGTGCGGAGCACCTAGAAAGGCACAGGAAGCCCAACAGGTCTATTACAACCGGCGAGCAACCTCCCGGAAGTTCCAGGTGGGAGACCGGGTGATGGTGCTAGTGCCGGCGGAGAGTAAGCTCCTAGCCCAATGGCAGGGGCCATATGAAATAATAGAAGCAGTGGGAGAGGTAAACTATAAGGTTCGCCAGCCTGGCGGAAAGCCTGAGCAAGTATATCACGTCAACCTGCTGAAACCCTGGCGAGACAGAGAAGTGGCCTTGGTTGTGCTGGGGCCACCACCCCAAGGAAAACCCACCAAGGCAGGTGGGAATATCTCCTGAGCTGACTCGGACCAACAGGCGAAGCAGCCGACATGATTGAGCGGAATCGGGATGTGTTTTCGACAGAACCGGGTAGAACTACGGAGGTTTACCATGACATCATCACAGACCCCAGGGTGAAGGTGCACGTTAAGCCATACCGGATACCTGAGGCAAAACGAAAAGAGGTCCAAGCTGAAGTTGAAAAAATGCTGAAGCTCGAGTCATTGAAGAGTCCCATAGCCAGTGGTCTAGCCCTATTGTTATGGTGCCCAAGCCAGATGGAAGCCTACGCTTTTGCAATGACTTTGAAAGTTAAGCGAAGTATCCAAATTCGATGCCTATCCCATGCCAAGGGTGGATGAACTCATTGACCAACTGGGCAAGGCCCGATTTCTATCCACCCTTGATTTGACCAAGGGTACTGGCAGATCCCCTAGCACCAGGGGCCAAAGAAAAGACAGCCTTTTCGACTCCAGAGGGTCTCTTTCAATACACGGTCCTCCCTTTTTGGTTTGCATGGGGCTCCTGCAACGTTTCAAAGGCTCATGGACAAGCTGTTGCGGCCCCATGCCAAATGCGCAGCTGCCTATTTGGATGATGTTGTTGTCCACAGTCCTGACTGGGACACACACATTGAAAAAGTAGAGGCAGTATTGGAGACATTAAGGAGAGCGGGACTTACGGCGAACCCTGCAAAGTGTACGATTGGGCTGGCCGAGGCCAAATATCTCGGGTATATCGTGGGAAGGGGATAGTGAGGCCCCAGCTCAACAAAGTGGATGCAATACAGAATTGGCCCCGACCAACCCGGAAAAAGCAGGTCAGGGCATTCTTAGGGTTGGTTGGATATTACCGCAGATTCATCCCCAACTTTGCCTCCAGGGCCTGCCCTCTGACCAACCTGACTAGATCACGTGGTCCCGACATTGTAAAGTGGACCATGGAGACGGAAGAAGCTTTTAAAGATCTCAAGAATGCCATCTGCGGTGATCCAGTTCTCATAGCCCCTGATTTTAAGAAGGAGTTTATCTTGCAGACCGATGCCTCCGAGGTAGGACTGGGAGCGGTATTATCTCAAATGGTTGGAGAAGAGGAGCACCCAATCCTGTACCTCAGCAGGAAGCTTCTGCCGAGGGCGAAACTACGCCGTGGTAGAAAGGGAATGTCTCGCGGTAAAGTGGGCCATGGAAAGCCTTCGCTACTACCTTCTTGGGCGGAAGTTTACCCTGGTCACTGATCATGCACCTCTGCAGTGGATGCACCGAAACAAGGACAGAAATTCGAGGGTTACCCGGTGGTTCCTGTCCCTGCAGCCCTTCCACTTCCATGTGCAACACAGATCAGGAACCCAGCATGGGAATGCAGACGGGTTGTCAAGGGTGCATTGTTGTCCGACCCAGTAACCCAACCCCATGGGGGTTGAGCAGAGGAGGATGTGTGACAGGGTCAGGCCAGGAGCGGCTGCACAGAGGGAAAAGGCAGCCCAAAGGGAAAAACCCTGTGAGAGAAGCAGAGAACTGCAGCCCAATTAGATGCAGCTGGGAGGAGCTGGCTCAGGCTAATTGGGGCCAGCTGACTTCTCTGCTGTCTTTCTGAGGGCCTTTAAAAGCCTCAGCAGTTGGAGGCTGGAGAGGAGGAGAGGACAAAAGGAAGGTGGTGGAGAGGCAGAGAGGAAGAAACCAGAGAGAACAATTTTGACCAGCATTAGGTAAAGGCAGCTAAGGAGGGAGCCTGTGGGCACGTGGCGGGCTCCCTACCATTGAGACCCGCTGCAAAACCCCTAACTGGGGGGGCTAAGGGGAGGAGGCCCCCCCAGTAGTGGCTTGGGGAAGAGGGGCCCTTGCCACATGGTACACTACAAAGCCAATTTCCCCTGTCGTTGACATTTGCATTTTCACATCAAAAGCTATGAACGGGGCACATGCAGCCCGCTTAATTAGCTTCATTTACTTGGTCCTACAATTGACAGGTCCTTTTGTTGTTTTTATATATATCTTGGAGTCTGTTATTTCCACTGCAACTCATCTCATGAAGTGGGTCTTACCCACAAAAGCTCACGATTTGTTAGTCTCTAAGGTGACACAGGACCACTCGATTCTATTGTGAAAAAGTTGCTAGTCAAGTGAATAACAGCACTTCTCTGACAATGCACTTCAAGTGGTGCCACTCCACATCTGAGGAACTTTTACTGTGAATGTTCAGACCAGCATGTAAGTGATGGCTGCTACCTAAAAAGGACGGAGTCATGCATGAACAAATGATTTACTCGTGTGTCAAACTCCATCCTGAGACATACTTGCACACAGCGAAAACAATGGAATTCCCTCCATATAGGCAAGGGTATAAAGAAGGAATGAATCTTTGTATTCATTCCAGCTCATCACTTTTGAAGCAGCTTTGCTATGAACTGGGCTCGAAAGGACTGATGAGCCATCCCAACAGGGTGTATTCTAAAGAGTTGTTTTAAGACAGTGGATTATTCTGTCTCTGCTACAAACCTGCACCAAGAACTCTGTAATTGGTGTATGTAATTTGATTCCTTTAACAATTTTACTTTCAACCATTTTCTTTCTTTTTATCAATAAACCTTTAGATGTTAGATTCTAAAAGGACTGGCACAGTGTGCTCTTTTGGGTGAGACCTGGGGTATAAATTGGCCTTGGACTGTGGCTGGCCCATTGGGATCAAAAGAATCTGTTCGGATTTCATAAGATCGGTCTTCACAACTTCTCATCTGTATAAGGAGTGATACTGGTGGTGGCACAGGAGAAGCTGGGTATTGCTTGCATGACTTCTTGCTAGCCACTGTGGCAAACAGAAGTGCTCTTTGTGACTGGTTTGGTGCCTTGTAATGGAGGACCCCAGTGTTGGTCTGTAAGTGGCCCTGGTCTTAAGCAACTTGCCCTGATTTGACCCTCTCTTCAGTGCTCCAAAAGCCCCCCTATATTACACCCAACTCCCCCCCCCCCCAGAGCCTGCAACTCCAGCTGGAGCCACAACCTCTCCTCCAGCTCAGAGAAAGTGAATGAGGGTGGGCGAGAAGGAGTGTTGGAGGGGCATAGAGCAATGTGTGTGTGTGGGGGGGGGGGGGGCGCCCCCTCAGGGCAGGGGTTGTCAGTTTTGTGCAATTAGAAAGTAGACCACCCTAAATTAAATGTTGGTGGCTGTAGTAAGATGAGGGCCTGAAATATAAGCCCAGTTATCACAGGCCTGGTGTAAGGTCTGAGGAACATTCAAAATGGTCAAGACTTTAAATCAGAATTAAGCTGTGAGCAAGAGGCAGGCCCAGCTTACAGAAGTTGGCAAGAACAGGGCTGATATTACAGAAATACTTATACCTAAGAGCAGTCCTCTTTTTGTAGGAAAAAAAAGGGGGGGGGAACTTGTTGACCCCTCCCCCCAAAAAAAGTGGGGGCCAAAATGCGGTTATGGCCCCTTTAAGAGCCACACTGGGAGCCGGAAAAAAACCGCCTCGAATCCCGAGCAGGCTTCAGTCAGGAGACGAGCAGCACCAGGAAAACAGATGCTGGTACGCAGGGGGGAAATGCCATTTCTTTACTGTGTGCTGGGAAAATAGGTGACGATATGCCGTTCCAGGCTGTACTGTGACAAAAAAAGCACTGCCTAAGAGTTACTAGGAACAGGCCCTAAGCACATGGGTCATAACAGAACACCTCATGAAGAAACATCTTGGTACCAACACACACCCCAGAGCTAAAAGGAACATACTGACCCAGGTTTGGGACAGGGTAGACCCAGGGATGGGCAAAAGGGCCTCCGCAGGCCGGATCCAGCCCGCCAAGTGGGCTGATCCGACCCACTGAGGCCCTGCCGCTCCCCTGCCCCCAGGCCAATTAGGACCTGGGGGGCGGGGAAGCGCACAAAGCTTCCTCCCACCCTGTGAGCAACATGCAGTGCTTTGAAGTGCTGCACTCTGCTCTCAGGACAGGAGGAGACGTCATGTGCTCCTCCACCCCCAAACCCTGATTGGCCTGGGGGCAGGAGGAGTGTGTAAAGTTTCCTCTGCCCTCCCCCTAGTCCTGCAAGGAGCACATGGCATTTCAAAGTGTCGTACGCTCGCGCAGGGCGGGAGCAGGGCAAGGGAAGCTTCGCACAGCTCCCCAACCCCCTAGCCTATCAGGGCTTGGGGGTGGAGGAGCAAGTGATGTCTCCTCCTGCCCTGCGAGCAGCACATGGCACTTTGAAGTGAGACGTGCGCCTCACGGGGGCCGGAGGAGGGCGGGAGGGAGGAAACGTTGCATGCTCTTCCCACCCCCAGGCCAATCAGGGCCTGGGGGCGGGGTAGCTGCACAAAGCTTCCTTCGCCTTGTCCTGGCCCTGTGAGGAGTGCGCAGCACTTCAAAGTGCCACACACTCCTCACAGGGTGGGAGGAGGCTTCCTGCACTTCCCCAACCCTCAGGCCAATCAGGGCCTGGGAGCGGGGGAGTGTGTGAAGCCTCTTCCCGCCCTGCCAGGGGCATGGGTGCCTAGTGGGAAGGGGGGCAAAGGGGCTCCCCCACCTCCAGACCAATTATGGTCTGGGGGTGGGGAAGCCCAGAAGCATTCTGGCCCTGCCCCTTCTGGATTAGGCCCCATTCAAAAATTATTGCCCATTCCTGGTCTAACCTGACAGCATGACAGATAGGCTGCATCTAGACAGGCATGATTTTGCGGAAATACTTTTAACGGAAAAGTTTTTCCGTTAAAAGTATTTCCGCAAAAGAGCGTCTAGATTGGCAAGTGCCTTTGCGCAAAAGCATCTGTGCCCAGTATAGACGTGGTTTTGCGCAAGAAAGCGCCGCCGGCCATTTTCGCCATCGGGGCTTTCTTACGCAAAAAATTCCTGTCCCTGTCTACACTGGCCCTCTTGCGCAAGAACACTTGCGCAAGAGGGCTTTTTCCCGAGGGGGAGCATCAGAGTTCTTGTGCAAGAACATTGACAATCTTACATTAGATCGTCAGTGTTCTTGCGCAAATTCTCGTGGCCAGTGTAGACAGCTGGCAAGATTTTGCGCAAAAGCAACTGCTTTTGCGCAAAATCTTGCCAGTATAGATGCACCCATAGTGATCGAACCCCTACGTACCAGGTAATGGATGGTATCTAGGTAACATCAAAGGGTGGCAACGTGATACGTCAAGAGTGACATGCAACTTGTTTCTACCTGTGTATAAAAGTGTACCCCAAAGTGTTGTCTTTGTCCAGTCAAGGGGGCAGTGTCACATTCCTGGCACCGACTGACTTGATCCATTGTCAGTAGACTCTACCGTACCCACTGACAACTATTATTGTACTTTGTTTGACAATAAATCTGGTCAGGTGCCTTCTGTTTTTGTGGTCTTTGGGGGCTCTCTTGTAGTCTGCTGTAGTGGCTATTTGTGCAAGCCAAAATGACCCACAGAGAAGCAGACATACACACAGCCGAATGGTTATCATTACTGAAGAAGCAGGAGACCTGTCAGGACACCATAACGGTGACTTCTAACTACTACAGCAGCCAAGCAGGTTTCATGGTACAAACAGATTGTTTTTACCAGCTTTTCCGTTACTTTGCAAGTGGTACATTTTCCTGTGGCCAGATCCCCTGCTGGCATCACTTGGCTCCAGCTCTATTGGAGTCAATAAGCCAGATCCCCAGCTAGTGTTTATCAAAGTAGATCTAGACCAATGTACAGCACTGAGGATCTGACCAATTGAACTCAGGAGGGGACATCCAAGGGTTCAGTTCTCCACCACTTTGCAGCTTGCATTGTCATTTCCACTAGTGAAACGTGGCTAACTTGGTAGCTTGTCACACCCACTTTGTACTGTTGGAAATGACACAAGCTTCAGTGCAACAGTGTGCGAGACCCCTAGTGGGTCTTCAAGGCCATCTGTTTGGAATGGCAGGGTGGCCAGGTGGGTCCT
Source organism: Rafetus swinhoei (assembly GCA_019425775.1). Classification (NCBI taxonomy): domain Eukaryota; kingdom Metazoa; phylum Chordata; order Testudines; family Trionychidae; genus Rafetus; species Rafetus swinhoei. Next base: position 64,671 of record JAFJHL010000226.1, read on the forward strand.
GATTCTGAGTAGCTCCACTGAGGTGCATAGGGCTGAGTTGGGGAGGTCAGAACTAGGCCTTCTCCCCTCCCTGACTCCCACACACTCCACTCTACCTAGAAGCCAGGCAGAGGTATGGGACACAAAGAGGTAATTCCGGGCAGATGCAGCATTGGCGGAAAGTACAAAGAGCATGTGATCCTAGAAGGAAACCACTGCCCAGTGGAGTGGAGGTCCCTGAGGGAAAGTGAGTGATCTGTCATTTCAGCTCAATGAATCTTGCCCCAGCCCTGATTCCTTTGTCCTGCAGGAGGGAGAGCACTGGTGTCTCAGCAGGCTGCAGGTTAGCAGAAGGAGAAGGGATGAGAGTGGAAAGGGAGCAGAAGGGAGAGGATTAGAGATAAATACACCAGCCAATCCCACTAATCAGATAATACACTTCCTCTCCACTAAATGCAGCTTTTCTGTTGAATACAATAGCCCTGGATAAGTCACTTATACAGACACACACAACTCCCAGGTACACATACACACAAACACAATCACCATAATACAGCCCGTGGTGAGTTTCTAATATAGAGAGAGACAGCCCCTGGGTACACATACACATCAACACAGCCACCATAACACAGCCCTGGGTGGGACACTAGCACAGAGAGAGTGACACGACCCCCGAGTACACACACTCCAACACAACAACCAGCGTAACACAATTGTGTTGGATCTCCAGGTGCTTGTGAATCACTATGGGCATTTCATGGACATTAATGCAGGCTAGTCCAGAAAGGTGCATGACGCTCACATCTGTCAGAACACTGGCCTGTTCAGGAAGCTGCAAGGGGAGACTTTTTTCCTGGATCAGAAGACCACCATAAGGGAAGCCAAAATACCCACTGTGATCCTTAAAGCCCCTTAATGCCCTGGCTCATGAAGCTATAAACCGGGAGCCTTGATAGCAGCAAGAGGTGGTTCAATAATAGGCTGAGCAGATGCAGAATGTCTGAGTGTGGTTTTGGCCTTTTAAAAGTCTGTATGGGAGGCTGACCATGTCTGATGACAACATTCCTATGCTTACTGCTGCAGGCTATATCCTCATAATATATGTGAAGGGAAGGGTGAAAGTTTCACTCAAGGCTGGATTGCTGAGGATCAGCACCTGGAGGCTGAATTTGAGAACCAGAGAGCAGGGCTATTAGAGAGGCCCAGCATGGTGCTATAACCATCAGGGATGCCTTGAGGTAGCAATTTGATGCTGAAAGTCAGCAATATTTGGAGTGCAGGGGTTGTTATGCTAGTATGTGACTGATTTCTAATGAATGCATTGTACAGGGTAAAGTGCCTGTTGCTTTGGTTGGCTATGCTTGCTTTCATTTACTGAAATAAAGATTGCTTTCAAACCAAAAAATATAATTTATTAAAATCCAACAACTGCTGGACAGAGGCACAGAGCATAACACATGTGCATTTTGTGGGATAGAGGAAGGAAGCAGGAGAAGCCCCGGAATGTTTACAGTCCAGGTGTCATATGCAGCCTTGTTGTTTGGGCTAAACTGGATGGGGACAGAGGTTGAGTGCAGTGGGTTCTGGTCAGAGTCTGCAGGGATGGACAGTGACAGGGCTGGTGTAGACTGCATCAGGTGCCAACTGGGAAAGTGTCCCCTTTACTTTTTCGAGGCTGCTTTCTAATTCTACACAGCCATCTTTGGCGAAGGATCAATGCCCACAAAACAGATATTAGACAGGATCACAAAGAAAAAACAGTTTCTTGCCATTTCAACCAGAAAGGACACTGTCTCAACGACTTAATTACCTGCATCCTGCTTCAGAAGCCTTTTAAATCTGCACTTGAAAGGGAATCCTCTGAACTGTCATTCATGCTAAAATTCGACACTCTACGCGTCAGACGCTATCTTACCCATTACAAAGATAGCTTCCCCAATTATCACCTCTAATACCATTAGCTCACAGACATTTACCTTTCCCCACCTCTAATACCATTAGCTCACAGACATTTACCTCCCCGCCCCCGCATCCCCTTCTGTTCTGAAATGTGATTTGTCCTTTTCATATGTGTTCATTTTTTTAAATTGTATCCTTTGGTATATATGGTTGTGACTATTTTCTTCCACTATTTGATCCGAGGAAGTGGGTCTGGCCCACGAAAGCTCATCAGCTAATAAACCATCTTGTTAGTCTTTAAAGTGCTACATAGTCCTGTATTGGGATTCCAGAGTTACATCTGTGAAGCCAAACTGCAACATTTTACAAAGGCACCATTGTTAAGACTTGATAGAGCCCCGACATGCCTGTTTTTAAACACAAGTACTATTCTCATACCTATTACTAGCTATCTGTCCCAAGGCAAGCACACAAGCCACAAGAACCCCAAAATCGTAAGTACTCACAGGGGAAGGGGAATTCATTACTGTGCTCTGGGTATATGTGTCTTGGAAAGAACCAACACCGCAGGGGGGCCATATAATTGCTACTGTCCACATGTATTACACAGACTTTGTTCTCTCTGGAAGAGCTCTTGCTGCTGAGGGTGACTAGGGAAGCAAAGGAGGGTCTTCTGCAAGACTGCAGCTTCTACTCTGGCCCTAATGTGGCTTGCCTGTGTGCAGCAAGGATCCCCCACCGCAGTGGCACATGCATGTTACCCTTAATGGGGCAAGGAACAAAGTGCAGATTGCCCTTTCTCTCTCTGACACTTGTGAGGCCAATTACCATGAAGTGGGAGAGTCCATCAATACCCTACTCTGCCTCTCAAACTATGTGGCTACGTCTACACTGGCAGCTTCTTGCGCAAGAACTCTTTTGCGGAAGAGTTCTTGTGCAAAAACTCTTCCAGAAGAGAGCATCTACACTGGCATATGCTTTTGCACAAGAGATGTGCTTTTTTGTAAGAGCATCCATGCCAGTGTAGATGCTCTCTTGCGCAAGAAAGCTCTGATGGCCATTTTAGCCATAGGGCTTTCTTGCGCAAGAAATTCATGTTGCCTGTCTACACTGGCCTCTTGCGCAAGAACAGTTGCACAAAAGGGCTTATTCCTGAGCGGGAGCATCATAGTTCTTGCGCAAGAAGCCCTGATTTCATACATTAGAACATCAGTTTACTTGCACAAGAACACGCGGCCAGTGTAGACAGACAGCAAGTTTTTGCGCAAGAGCGGTTGCTTTGGCGCAAGATCGCGCTAGTGTAGACACAGCCTGCATGTGTTGGTATGAGACCCACACAGACCCAAGCCTGCTTTCTGCAGCCATCCTGCCCCCAACAGCTCGCTTCAGCAATTTTGTCACATCGGGACTCACCACTGTTGGGGTCACTGGGCATGATCCTAGGTAACTCGGAGGAGTGGAAGATCAAGAGAATCGATGAAGCGCCCCCGCTCTAGGCCCAAGCACCCTAAAAGCACCCCCCTTCCCCCCCCCAGGCATAACTTTTCTCTGGCCCGCTGGTGGCTGGGAACAGCAAGACAGACCTTGAGGTTGCCTAGTTACTATCAGTGGTATAGAAGAAGAATTCAGATGTGTCTCTGTAGAGGAGGAGGAGGATAGGGCTGGCAGCATGTCCCAGTGTGGGAATCTTGCTACAGTTCACTATTTTCCTGCAAGTAAACAACCTGGGTATATAAGGAGGGAAAACTGCTTACGTTGGGTGTGCTTGATCTGAGATGTCTAGTCTCCTGGCACCTATTTGAGTGTTCAAATAAACTTTTTATGCTTCTCCACACCGGTGTGTTTATTGGAGCGCGCACACCGGGCACCGAACCCAGCTGTTGCCTCCCTCGGGCACTCTGTGCCGGCAACAGTTCTTGGCACCCCAGATGGGACACGAGGCTGAAATTTAGCCTTGCCCGGACCCCTCCCGGTGGTCGATGGATTGTGGCAACGACCGACGCCAGCGCGCACTGGTGACTTTATCGGGGGCCTCGGCGAAGACACAGTTTGATCGACCCCGGAGGGCACAACGGTGCAACGCGCTCAAATAGTGGAGAAGCAGTTGCGGGCGACGGTGTGGAACCGGTCCCGTGGATAAGGTAGGAACAGTCCAGTGGGGTGGACTTTCGCCTGTTAAGACCTGGGGACGCCCAGTGTCTCCTGAGGTTATGGGGCAGGCGACAGGCAGGGCATGGTGTACGCCTTTAGAATGCATTCTAGTGAACTGGAAAGTGTTTGGATCAGATCCCATGACTAAAAGTAAACTGAAAAGGTTCTGTACAGGAGACTGGCCTCAATATCAGCTAGAGGACCAGGAAAGGTGGCCACCGGAAGGATCAATCAATTATAACACGATCCTCCAATTACTCCTGTTTTGTCAGCGAACGGGTAAATGGCATGAACATTTATATGCGCAGTTGTTTATGGCTTTAAGAAATAGAACAGATATTTTGCAACAGTGTAATTTAACTCCGTCGGGTGCAGTAGTAACTAATGTGAGCCCCCAGAGCTTTCCTACAGCTGTAATGGCAGATTCAGTGTCCCCTTCGGCTTCAGCACCTCCCACTATATAAGGAACAGGTGCCTCAGGTCCCAGAGGTTGCCTCTGTGGGATTCTACCCACTGATTACCGAGACTGTGGTAGCCCGCCAAGGAGCCGAGGGGCGCCAGGCCACTACTATGCAAGTTTACACCCATGTGCCTTTTAACCCAGTGGACCTAGCAGCCTTTAAAGTACAGGCTGGGGAATTCTCCACGAACCCAGGCCGGTTTATCTCAGTGTTCGAGGGGTGTCTGGCTAGCCACAAGCCTGACTGGGATGACTGTAATATCCTCATGAGGACCCTATTGTCTGAGGTGGAGCGGAATCAGGTTATAGCCAAAGCAAGGGAGGAGGCACAGCGAGACATGAAAGGGATCCACAAAACCTCCTGAGCCGGCAGACATGGTTCCCCTAGCAGATCCTAGGTGGAATCCTAATGACCCCTTGCAGTACACCCGTCTCACCTCCTACAAGGAGTTGCTTTTACATGGTCTCCGGCACTCGGCTGTCCGACATAACAACTGGGCAAAACCATACGAGTTAATACAGGAACCAAAGGAAAGTCCGGTTGCCTTTTTGCAGTGGATTCGGGACGCCATCCGGCAAAATACTAACGCAAATCCCGATGACCAGGCAACTGAGGCAATTATAAAGGGGATCTTTACCAGCCATGCAGCCCCTGATATTAATAGGAAATTACAGAAAAAGGAGGACTTAATGGGCATGTCCATGGCACAGATTCTGGAAACTGCAAATAGGGCTTATTCCCTGAGAGAGGGAGAAAAGGAAAAGCAGCAAGTGAAAATGATGGCAGCTGCAGTACAGGCTGGTGCTAGGGGAAGGTTACAGGAAAGAGGACGGGGCCGTGGACGCGGGCATCCTGGCCTGCAGGGAAGACGTGGCAAAGGGAAATGCCTGGGCAGACAGGGAACCCAAGCGTGCTGCCACCCTGCAACCACTGGAAGCAGAGAACGCCTATATGCAGGCCCTCATCCCATCCGTGGGGGAGCTCCCGACCCCTCAGTACTCACCTGAAGAAAGAAACCTGGCCGCCAAGCTCGGGCTCCGGGAAAAGGAGGGATGGCTCCACTCCACAGAAGGAAAGATCCTCCTATCGAAGGACCTAATCCAACCAGTGCTGCAGAGACTACATCAAACCACTCACGCCGGCAAAGAGGCTCTAACCCAGCTTATGAATAAATACTTCTTAACCTCTGGACTTCGGCCCCTAGCATCTCAGATACAGGCCAACTGTCTGGTCTGTCAAAAGAACAACCCTCGACCAGGATTTTCAGTACCACCAGCTACTCTGGAACCCACCCCAGGCCCGGGATTGGTTTGGCAGATAGATTTCACTGAGCTCCCACGGACTCAAGGGTTCAAATACCTCCTCGTCCTGGTGGATCGATTTAGCGGATGGCCTGAAGCCTTCCCGTGCCGTAACTGTACAGCCAAGACTGTGGCTCTCAAGTTTGTCAAGGAACTCATCCCCCGCTTCGGGCTGCCCCAGTGGATGGAATCTGACAACGGAACCCACTTTACATCCAAGGTTGTCCACCACATAGCAGCCACCCTACAAATCCCGTGGAAGCTCCACACGCCATGGCGACCGCAGGCCAGTGGAGTGGTGGAACGCACAAATCAGACCCTTAAGCGTCACCTCTCGAAAATCTGTCAAGAAGCCTCCCTACGGTGGCCTGATGCTTTGCCCATTGTTTTGCTCCGCATCCGCGCGCTCCCAAAGGGTAGATTAGGGCTTAGCCCCTTCGAAATTATGTTTGGAAGGGCATGGCCTATGAATGGGACACCGGCTCTGGCAGGGAGTGGGAACTGGGATGCGGCTTTATCTCAGTATATGTGCTCTCTGTCTGCTGCTCTCTTCTCTTCACAGGTACACCAAAGACTCACAGCCTCTTCCGCTGGATGCCCTGTCCACTGCTTGCAGCCGGGAGACTCCGTGCTCGTTCGCACCTGGAAGGACGAGCCTCCGGGAGAAGTGGAAGGGACCCCACACCGTCCTGCTGGTTTCCCACACGGCAGCAAAGGTTGAGGGACACAAAACTGGATTCATCACTGCGTCTGAAAGTAGTGCCCACATCGCCGCCAGCAGAACAGTGGACCGTCCAGCCCGCCAGAGCATCATCCACTGACGCTCTGGGACTTAAGTTGTTGTTTAAAAAGCGCTGAGGGGTTAGGGGTTCTGTTGGGAACATAGCTGCCCTGTCCAGTAAACTCACCATGGGTTCTAATACAGAGTTTGCCCTACTAATACTTTTGGCCACAGGTGCCAGTCTCTTGTTGTCTCCCGTATTGCCCTCCACGCATGCAGGATGGGGAAGGGCCTCTGCAAACTTGGCTACTAACACATATGAAGCCCTAAAGGTTGCCTTCGCCCGCGAATTTAATCTCTCCAACTGCTGGGTGTGTTCTCAAATCCCTCACCATGCAGCAGGGTTACCTTGGAGAGCGGTTCCCCAAAATTGGTCTGACTTCTGTCAAGAGGTGCTCGCTGCCTCGAACTCTTCTAAGTCCAGGTTCAAAATGTCTATCCCTGGAATTCCCCCAGGCTGGCCAACCTTAACTTGAAATTGTACCCAGGAGCAAGACCCTACAATTTTTGATTCCCTCTGGAACTGGCTATCTAGCCTGGGAGGACTGGGGGGAGGCATTATTCGCCTCCTGCTTACAGGTCTTGTATTATGTCTCATCACTCTCCTCTTGATCACTTGCTGTAAAGCGCTCCTACATAAAATCTGTACTTCCCGTTCCCTGGGAACCCCACTATACCCTCTCATAAATGACCCCAGTTCCTTAGCACTTAATCAGCTTTTGTCCTCAGAATATGAGAAAACTCAGACAAAAGTTTGTTGAGTATTCTCAAAGGAGGGAGCTGTTGGGGTCACTGGGCATGATCCTTGGTAACTCGGAGGAGTGGAAGATCAAGAGAATCGATGAAGCGCCCCCCGCTCTAGGCCCAAGCACCCTAAAAGCACCACCCTTCCCCCCTCCCCCAGGCATAACTTTTCTCTGGCCTGCTGGTGGCTGGGAACAGCAAGACAGACCTTGAGGTTGCCTAGTTACTATCAGTGGTACAGAAGAAGAATTCAGATGTGTCTCTGTAGAGGGGAGGAGGAGGATAGGGCTGGCAGCATGTCCCAGCGTGGGAATCTTGCTACAGTTCACTATTTTCCTGCAAGTAAACAACCTGGGTATATAAGGAGGGAAAACTGCTTACGTTGGGTGTGCTTGATCTGAGATGTCTAGTCTCCTGGCACCTATTTGAGCGTTCAAATAAACTTTTTATGCTTCTCCACACCGGTGTGTGTTTATTGGAGCGCGCACACCGGGCACTGAACCCAGCTGTTGCCTCCCTCGGGCACTCTGTGCCGGCAACACCACTACAGTGCCTCCTGCTAGTAGCTCTGGGGAATTAGTCCTCTCTCAGCAGGATGTTCCCTTCTGGTGGTGTCTCACCCACCTGCACTCCAAGCTCCTGTTTCAGATTCATATCACTCCCTGACCACTGCGTCCTCTTTGGGACACTGTCCTCCTGCAATGCCCACTACAATAGTCTCACCTCCCCTTTCCAGGGGGGTTATAAGCAGTCCATCTAGTGCCTGCCACCATGGTCAACTGCAGACTTAATCTAGCCCCTCACTTCAGACCACCATTGTTGGGGATAGGGCGCTCGCTGTGCAAGGCGGAAGGGGGGTCTGTGGAAAATCAGGCCCATCCACTACTCTGGGCTCCAATCTGGGGCTCCTCTGGTAGCAGCCTTGTCCTGCCTTCCTCTACTTTCCCTCCACTGCCTCTTGCTCTCTGGGCCACTGCCCCTGTGACTCTTTGCACCCTCCTGGACCTTATAGAAAGTCAGCAGCCTGGCAGATATCAGGCTGGCGCCTCCCTCTCTAGCCTGCCCAGCACTGCTCCATCAAAGGTGCCTTCTTTGGGAACCGGGTCCTGCACCTCCCCATGTCAGGGCCTAACTCAGGGATAGGGAACCTTTTTTGGGCCTGGGGGCCACTGACCCACAGAAAAATGAGAACAACCTCCCTCCCCAACACCCACCAAATCCTCACTGATGTGGCCCCCAACTGAGGAGAAAGATGCTTCCCATATTCCCCTGGCATACCAGAGCCTTGTGGAGCCCAGGCTAGTAGTGTGTGTGCTATAGCCCTGCAGGGGGCAGCAGAGAGGCTGGAGTTCCAGCAAGGCCCTTTCCCTCGGGGACCAGCTCCAGGCAATCCAAGAGCAGCATCCAGCCCACAGGCCTTACACTCTCCACTTTTAGCCTAAATGTTCATGCTTTGCTGGGCCACTCCTTATATATAGGGCTGCCACAGCAAGCAACACCCTGATTGGCTCCTTAAAAGCTTCTCCTTGACTGGCCAGGGTTCCCTCCAACTTGTATTAGCCCCTTCCAGCCAGCGTGGGACAGTTACCCCACACAAATTCCCAAAATCAAAGCCACTTACCAGGAGCTCCTCTGCTGTTTGTGTTTCTCAAAGCTCCAACTGCTGTGTCTGGCTAGCCTCCCTGGGAGTTACTGCCTGGTAATTTGCCAATGTAGACAAGGCCTCAATAAAAACATAGTATTTATGTCTTATTACAACAATCTGTAACCAGCTAGCACTCCCTGCTCATTTTCCATCCTGTGACTACAAGAATGTTAACAGGCCCCTTCACCTTGAATAGTCCCTTAGAATATGTGCTAACTACGTATGCTAAACAATCTGTATTAACACAATATTAGCATAATAGCTTTATATTAGGTGTGACCCTAGTACCTTTTCCAGAACCCAAAAAGAGCTCTGTGCAGCTCAAAACATGTTAGTAGTGTTACTGGTCATTACAAGCCCAGCAGTGGAAGGCAGTGTGGATGGCTCTAAGAAACACATTTGCATCATTGTTAAATGCATAACAACTCACTAACCTTAATGTCAGAGCCTCATCCTCTACAATGCATTTATCCTTCCAAGCCCCTGTGATACAAAGCTATGCTGTTCTCCCCACTGCACAAATGGGAACTGAGACATGGAGAGGAAACTGACCCCCAAACCCCAAGCTAGCTCCAGACCACTGGGCCACTTCTTCACTGTGAACTATTATAAATAAATGGGCCCTTAATGTTGAGTTTGACCCTTACTGTGATTGTACCAAGGTACTGGACAATTCAGCACAAGAGGAGTGGGTCCCTTCTACGCTGCACTAAAACTGTGTTGTAAGGAGGTTGATTTTTGCCATGTGGATGGGAGCTAAGCAGCACAGAGCCAGTCAAGGCCTATCTTCAGACATGTCCATCCCCACAACTCTCTAGCAAGGTTGTTCATTTGCAAGCCCTGAATCACTGCTCATGGAGCCAAGGACAGAGCAGAATGCAACACTTTCACCTCACCTGTGTCACATGCAGCACAGCCTCTCAGTCAGTTCACCCCAATGAGATGTGAGAAGACCAGAGGCCTCAAGAGCATATACCTGAGAAATTGTCCTCACAGGAGGAATAGGAGGGGAGACTCTGCCAGGCAAAGAGGAACAGAAGGAGAGGTGAGAGGGACTGGAGAGAGAGAGCAAGAGGAGAGGTGGGTCTGAGTGAGAGGGGACAGGAAGGAAGGCAGGGCTAAGGGAGAAGGAACAGAGAGGGGAGGCAGGCCTGGGGGAGGGGGAACAAGAGGGAGAAAAGGGGCCAAGGCTAAGATGACTGTGAGGCCCTGAGACAATGCCTGGTTTAAGATGTGGTTCATAATATGAAAGAGTTCCAGAAAGCCTGGCGTGGTGCTGAGATCTTGGGAGTAAGCAGTTTGGATTCCAGGCCCATCTCTGCCTTTGACTCATGGCATGGCCTTGGGAAATCCTCTGGCTATGTCTACATTGCGCATTCTTGCGCAAGAAGATATGCAAATGAGGCGCAGCGATGAATATCGCCACACTTCATTTGCATATCTAATGAGCCACCATTTTGCACAAGGGGCTTTTGCGCAAGAAGGAGCAGTCTACACTGCTCTTTCTTGTGCAAAAAACCCCTCTTGCGCAAGAGCCATTCTGCCTGAAAATAAGCATCATTTGAATATCTTCTTGCACAAGAATACGCAATGTAGACGTAGCTTCTGTGTTTTGCTTTGGCTCTATAAAGTGCAGGTAATGAGCCTGCCCTGCCTTTGCAGGAGTGCCATGCGGCTCCATTAATTACTGCTTGCAGAGGGCTGCGCAATGACACACGCCGTACACTCTTATTCTCTCAGACACATGTCCTGGAGCCATTGAATTCCTAGGGGGTTGGTGTGGGGGGTGTGAAGGTGAGTGTTAACTCTGAAGGGAACTAAAAAGCTTCAGAGGGGTAGCCGAGTTAGTCTGTAACTGGAAAAAATTATAAAACAACAAATAGTCTTGCAGCACCTTAGAGACTAACAAAAGATGTAGACAGTATCATGAGCTTTCATGAGTACAACCCACTTCTTCAGATGAATGGAGTTATTAAAGGTCCAGTTTCTAAATAAATAGAGGATGGGGAGGGGGAGTGGGAAAAAAGGAAAAAAAGGGGAAAGAAATAGTTAGAGTGTCCATGTTACATGAAACTGATATTGAAGGTACTAATTGTTCTTAAGTACCAATTGTTTGATTTTTTTATGCCATTAGGATGTGGAATGTAGCAGGCCACCCAGATAATGTCTTTATTCATACCTCTGTTATAAGAATCAAACTTGTAAATGAAGTTAAGTTCTAAAGCTTCCCTGTGGAGTTTGCTTGAGAAATTGGCCTGAAACAATACGGTGACTTTAAGATCCATTAATGAGTGCCCGGGCAAGTTAAAATGTTCCCCAACAGGGCGCTGTGTGTTCATTAATTCTCTCTCATAGAGACTGACCAGTTTGGCCAATATACAGGGCAGAGGGGTATTACTGGCATATTCCATATGACCCCTCACTCTCACAGGCTTTGGGGGACAGGCCAATCTTCCCCTACAGACAAACCCTTAATCTCAAACCAATTCTTTCCAGTAACCATGCAGCACAGCTCCATCATAATCATCCAGGAACCCACCTCTGTAATCAACCCTAGTGCCAACTCTGTCCACACATGTATACAAGCAATATCATCACAGGACCTAACCACATAAACCACCCCATCAGAGGCTCATTTAAGTGCACATCCATTAATGTTATCTATGCCATCAAATGCCAGCAAGAGTTCCAGCTGCTAAGAGCCAAGTGTTCCAGCTGCTAATTATCAGTCCTTCCCAAGTGGCTGCAACATGAGACTACTGGGAGCCTCTGGGAGCCCTTTGCACTGAAGAACCAAAGGTCTCTAATTGCTCTGATTTAACAACAAATGGTCTGGTAGCACTTTACAGACTAACGAAACATGTAGATGGTATCATGAGCTTTCGTGGGCACAGCCCACTTCTTCAGCTGACTGGAGTTATGAGTTGGGGAAACCAAGGTGACCTGGCACGTTACAGGCAAGAAACCCAAATACCCTGCTGATTACTGATTTTCCAAGTCAGGTGATACTACCAAACCTCCCCCCTACACCAGTGTTTCTTAAACTTTTTAAGACCAAGGAACACCAAACAATAATTTTTTGTTTTTTTAATGAGGAACACCAAGGAATTTTTGTTGAGGAAAAAAAAAAGGGGGGGGGGGGTAAATGGGGGAAAGTTATTGAGCAAAAAAAAAAGTCACTTGCCCCTTTAAGGGCAGCCATTTTGAACTCTTGTTCTCCGTGCACACCACTGTGCCACGGAACACAGTTTAAGAAACACTGCCCTAGACATTCTGTCCTGCCCAGTCCCACTGAAACATACGTCTTTGTTAGAGCCTGGCACTTGTTGGGCACCTGTTGTAGGTCTCAGCCCAGTTCCTAAAAACACAGGGACTGATTTGGTCAATTATACAAATAGGAGCCACTGTGAGCTTTAATCCCCAAATCCAGATCAGATCAGTTTTGAGTTTTAGACCCATATGGAGTATCTCCACATAAACCCTTAAAAGTCCTGCTGAGCGGCAGCTGTGGGTGGCTTCTGTGCAGTGAGATTTCTGGGTCTCAGTCCAGTGTCTGAGACATGTTCTCATCTCTAAAGCTGCTGCCACAACAGGTGTTGATGTAACCCCACAAAGATGTTCCCATCTGAGCAGCCCAGCACTGAACTGCTCCCCTTTCATTAGGAGCAAGGCATGGGGCTGGGACACTTGCCCAGCTGCTGCCCATACTCTGTTAGCAGACAGAGGAGCTCAGCACAGCCAGATTGTTTTATCAGCATCCAAGGATCCCAAAACATCCCAAGCAAATCAAAGTATTAACATAAAGCACAAACCCAGCTGTTTCTGCCTATAATTATCCCCACAATACGTGAGCAGCCTCAGCGCCTGCATGAGACTCGAGGGGTGAGGTTTGAGCTTCTCCCAAACTCAAGGCTTGGAGTCAAATATGGCCCATCCCAAGCTGAGCTGGCATGCTCTGCCCCTTGTCATCATGGGCAAACCCCTTCCCCTCCAGGTGCTTCTGCAGACGTGGAATTTCCTGAGCTTCCTGGAGGAAAGGGCTGTATTTTATTATTATGGTGTGACTCCTGACCATCACATTGCAGCTAGAAAGGGGGCTACAAGATTATCCTTCTCCTGTGTGTATTTTCTGGCGCACCACAGAATATCATCACGAGCCCTGTGAAATGGAAGCCAGAGTCATTAATATGATTGTGAAATGTACATGCAGACACTGTGTAGGGAGCTCTGTATATGTTGGGAATATGCTCTTAGTGTCTGCATCAAGGCAGAGCGAACAAGCAGGTTTTCTGTCAGACAGAAGACGTTTATTCTCCTGCCCTTCTGGCCCGTAAATGAAGCCTTGTAAGTTAACACAATGGAGAGTCATTTACACACAAATCAGCAGGGGGATATGAAATCAACAGGTAGACAGCACTCCAGAAAACAAAACACGGGGTGGGGAGGTGGATAGCCAGACTCTGGAATCAGACAAGGAGAAGACAAGGAGGACCCCTCTTTATCCTGCATCTGGAAAGTAAGAAGGCAGCGTGATTATGTTCATTAAAATAAAATTGCAATCTGCCTTAGCTGAAATGCTTCAAAAGACATTTGGGGTGTGATGCGCTTCTTTACACAGGGTTTGGCCTAAGTTAACTTTAGTATCTGGAACGTGTGTTATTATTTTGTTTTATATGTAACCCTTTAGTTTCCCTTATCCTCACTCACTAGCTCTTGTATATTTGGTAATAAATTTATTTTTGTTTTCACTACTAATATATCTCAATGCTATGGTATTTGCTGATTCTGAGCTGAATCATCCATGCAAGTGTGTATGCTGTTCCTTTGAGGACAGCAGCAGTGTTCCCTGTAAGTTGAGTGCCTGGGCAGACACCCAGGAAAGATTTAAATGCCACACAGCTGATTAGCAGAGCACCCACAGTGCCCAGAGACATCCACACATGCCTTGGTGCACATAACAAAATTCATCCCACACATGGATGAAAACATTAGAGGGAACACTGAACAGCAGCCCTGGCATTTTTGGGATAAAAGACTGGACACAACATGGGAATGGGCTGCATCTATTGTTAACCTGTAAGGCAAAGCAAGGGCTGCCAGAGTCCAGAGAAGAATACCTGTACGGCTAATGGTCTGTAGGAGTGAGGGGGCTCACACACAATTAAGCATAAGCAAAACTCACTCTCGCTGGATGCATAGGGATAACAAGGTAACTCTCAGTCCCGGGCACCCTGAGCCATCAGGGGTGGCAAATTTATACTGTGTGTACTAGGAGATGGGCTGAGATCCACAAAACTCATCACACAGAATCACCCAAAAGACTTATGATTGTTCTATCCCCACATCCGGTGCCTTTAACATAGATCATAGAACTGGAAGAAACCTGGAGAGGTCATCAAGTCCAGTCCCCTGCCCTCACGGCAGGACCAAGCACCATCTTAAGTTGCAGCCCTTGGCATGAACTTAGAGTATCATTGTGGCCCCCAGGGCTTTCAAAGTTGAGTAGCCTTGTTCTAGACCATCCCCAACAGATGTCTATCCAACCTGCTCTTTAATATCTCCAATGATGGAGATTCCACAACCTCCCTAAGCAATTTATTCCAGTGTTTAACCACCCTGACAGTTAGGAAGTTTTTCCTAATGTCCAACCTAAAACTCTCGGTGCAATTTAAGCCCATTGTTTCTTGTTCTACCATCAGAGCCCCTCTGACATGAGCCCCCAGAAGAGTGAATCTAGCCCTAGGTTGAAGCTCTGAGTCTTGCCACCTCTCTCCCCGCAGGGCTGGAGCCTGAGGGAACCCTGGTGCCTGAGTTGCATGAGTGAAAGTGCTTATCATTTGGGGACCAGGTCAGTGAGAGGTGGGGTTTTGCATCTCACTTGTGTGGTCCCTGACTGATTTTTGGGGGCAGGGATTCAGTGGCCCCTCCAACTCCAAAAAGGTTCCTACCCCTGCCCCATGGGGAGAGGCCTTTAGGTTTTTCAGTGAAACAGCTGTGGTACGGGGCTGAGGAGAGGGGGAGTTGCTGCTCTGTCCTAGCTCAGGCAGGTGTGACGCTCCCAAGAGGAGCCAGATATGAGGCACCTCCCACCACCTGCCCTGAGCACAAGGGAGCCTTGGCTCTGTGTGCTGGGGATCGAAATCCCTGAAGCCCTCAGCCTCTGGCAGCACAAGTCCAGCCTTCCCAGCCCTGTCCACACAGGCAGCAAATGACTCCCTCCCCTGAGCCTTCACCAAGTGGTTCCGCAGAGTCCAGGCCTCCAGGCACAGTACGCTTGCAACAATCCCAGGCTGTCTAGAAGCACTCTCCAAGCTTACATTCTGTGCTCATCAGCAAGCAACCTCCCTGGATTGGTCTCCCTTGTATGCTCGTTCCTGCTGACTTCACAACCCTTCTTTGGCCTGGTATGTAACAGGGCCCATTGTGCTTCCTTTCCAGTCTGGCCGAAACACCCACTAAACATAAAAACGGCCATACTGGGTCAGATTTAAAGTCCATCTAGCCCAATATCCTGTGTCAACAGTGGCCAATACCAGATGTCCCAAAGGGAGGGAACACAATAGATAATCATCACATGATCCCTCTCCTGTCATCCATTTCCAGACAAACAGAGGCTAGGGACTCCATTCCTACTGTTCAAGTCCTAGTTTTCACAACATCCTCTGGCAAGGAGTTCCACAGGTTGACTGTGCACCAAGTGAAGAAAAACTTCCCTTTTGTTTGTTTTAAACCTGCTGCCTATTAATTTCATTTGGTGACTTCTAGTTCTTATATTGTAGGAATGAGTAAATAACTTTTCCTTATTCATTTTTTCCACGCCAGTCATGATTTTATAGACCTCTATCATATCCCCCTTAGTCTCCTCTTTTCTAAGCTGAAAAGTCCAAGTCTCTTTATTCTCTCTTCATATGGGACCTGTTCCAATCCCCTAATAATTTTTGTTGCCCTTTTCTGAACCTTTTCCAATGCCAATATATCTTTTTTGAGATGAGGCAACCACATCTGTACGCAGTATTCAAGATGTAAGCATACCATGATTTTATATAGGCAATAAGATATTCTGAACAGCTCTTCTCAGACAGAGCCTGAGCACCTCTACTGGTGACTCAATGCAGCCTTCAGGGACACATTGACCATATGTGCGCACAGCACTGGACACAGGACTGGTTCCCACATTTCATAGTCAGTGTGACACTGCTCATGCACCGTTCTTTAGGGAACCGTAATACGCATCCTTAGAGCCAGGGTCTTAGCCCATCAGCCTCCCGCATGGCAGAATTGGCCATAGACTGCACACTTGTATCTCATGGCACACGGGAAAAAGCCTCACACAGGCCACTCCTGTGCAAAGCCCCAGCCCACATGCTCCTTTCCTGAGACCTGCCAAAGGCAGCGATGTTCCCAGTAGTGCCCAGCAGCTGCTAAAGGCCCAGGGCAGGAGAGGGAAGTCTGGACTTGCACTGGGTGGCAAAATCCCGCTAGTGCACATGGTGCAGACACATCAGCAGGGACGGAACTGGGTTAGGAGCAGCCACAGTAGGGCATCATAAGCTGAATTTAGGTTTTATGTGAATGGAATTAAACCAGCACAGCTGTCTCTCATACTGTCAGATGCAGCTAAGCCTTAGTTTCAAAGTGATTAAGGCATACCTTTGAAAATGGGTCTTAGGCACTTTTGAAAGTACTGCTCTGTCTAATGTGCTGAGTGGAGATTGGGTCCACAAAGCCCTTCCTGCGGAGGCACGGCTGGCCCACTCCATGCTAACAGCTCTTCTCAAACCTTGTTACACAGCTTGGCTCAAAAAGCAGCACAGGGAGGCAACGTCATCCACCTTCCTGTTTCCATTGCTGCAGCAGTGCCTCGAGAAGGTACAGCTTGCTGCTTTGTTGTATGACTCATTTGTGCCAAGAGGCGCAGACATCACAGCATTGCAGAGGCCACCCTTCACTCCAAACTGCTGGGACTCTTCTGGGCCACTCCAGAGGCTTCCTGCAAATGTCTTCCAGGGGAAATGGGTTGTGTCTGGCTGTCAAAAGCAGGGGTGAGGAACTTTTTTGGGTCAGAGGCCAGTGACCCATAGAAAAATAATTTGGGGGCCACACAAAAGTGAGGGGAAAAAACCCCACCTCACTGACATGGCCTCCAACTGAGAAGCAGAAAGACAATCCCCGCATTCCCCTCGCACACCAGAGGGGCCCAGGCTGGGTAGAAGGGAGGGTGCAGGAATGGATTGGGGGTTAATGGGTCTGGGCGGGAGGAAGGGTGTAGAAGCGGGCTGGGGATTGGAGATCTGGGCAATGTGGGGGGCGCTTACCTGGTGCACCTCCCTAGGGATACATATGGTTCCGTGTCCCCTGCCACTCCCAGGCACTGCCCCCTATTGTTCCTATGGGCCATGACTACGGCCAGAGTGTTGGGGGAAAAGTCTCCAGACAATGCTTTGCTGTGCTGCTGTTTCCCCCGTGAAGGGGTGTGACAGCGTTTAGCCGCTTCCTCTCTGCCCACCCTGGCCAGGCAGAGCCCGTGTGTTGGATCCAGCCCCAGGCTTGCCTGACTCCAGCCCATGAGGCTCAGGACTCCCTGCAGCGGGGAGGTGGAAGAGCCCTAAGCCTCGGAGGCCAGATCCAGGCAAGCTGGGGGCCTCATTTGGCCCCCAGGCCTGAGATTCCCCAGCTGTGGTCAAGAGGGATGCTAGATGTTCTTAGTCCCGTGTGTGCCAGCAGGATGTGTGCACGGCAACAAACAGATGCCAGCAGTGGGAGCTGGGATCTCTCCACAGAATGGAAAGAGCTGGAATGCCCCCAACTTAAAGCAAGAATTACTGTGGCCACACCGACAATTAGAACACTATAAAGCTGCCTTACATCAACCTCTGTAACGTACACCAGGCCTCAGTCTAGTCCTTGTCCACCCACTACCTCATACCAGGGAAAACAAGCACACAAATTCCCACTGTGTCACTAGGGGAGAAGAGATTAGATTCATGCAGATGGCAACACCCCCAGAAAGATGTAAACCGCTCCAGGAGGTAGTAGACACTAATTCAGCCTGGATTCTCTATACAGCAGCAGACAATGAAAGACAATGTTTCAGCAGCCTGTGTACGAACTAACTCAAGGTTTTCTTTCTGATCCAGCAAAACACCAGGACATTCTGTCCAACACGGCCCCAGTCTTTCTGGAAGAGTTGGAAAGACTGACACTAACCAGAGCCCATGTGTAGGTTGGAGCTGGTAAGCTTATTAGCACATGTGCAGATTCTTTAATTGTTGCTCATGCTGTCTCTATGATGCCTGTGCCTTAAGTATAAGTCTACTTTCTTGGAGACCATTGTGTCAGAGGCTGCGTTGTAAGCAGCAACATCGAGGAGAAAATCCAGGCCTACTCAGCCCATTTAGCTCGCTGGGGAAAGCAGTGTATAACTGCACAGCCTGGAAAGCACCATGCAGGAGGGAGAGATAGGCAGGTCTGTGCCCAAGAGAGGGGACAGCTGAGAATCCAGAACCCTAGAGAGGGTGCCCTTGTAGATCATAAAGAAGGAATACAGGTGCAATTGCCCTGAATAGATACCACCCACCTGGCATGCAAGAACATATGCCATCCAAGTCCTAGGTTGTATGTAGATCCCCTGGGAGGAGGGATGCCTGATCCCATGCTTGAGTCCTGCCTTGGAGGATGCCTTCCCCCTCCTCAGCCCAGCCCTCCCTTTGAGAAACAGCTTGCTAGAGTTAGAGGCAACTGACTCCTTCCGGCTGCCCACAGAGGCGCCGTGAGAGCGCTGCCCTGCCAATTCCAGCACCAGTTCTGCACCCCCTCACAGCCTAAGGACGCTGTGACTCCATTAGGGCTTGTACCAGTCTAAGTTTATTCACATGTTTATTCATAGAAATGCCAGGCTTAAGTAAAGCTGTAACAAATCCAGAGTGGCTGTTAATGGGCCCCATAAACAGGCATGGAGGGGGCAAGGAGGCCTCCAACACAGCATCATTCAACTATACTCAGACAGGGTTGACTCCCCTGCCACACTCTCTCTGTACCATGCAGTAGCCAGGTCTTGAAGGAAAGGGGAGGTGGGAAGGGGTGCTTTCTAGCAGCACAGAGGAGCCCATCTGGCCCATGCTGCCTGTCCTACATGGGACTTCAAACCGCACATTAGAAGACAGGGAGTGGGGCAGGTACCTGGACACCTGGGGGTTACCAGCACAAAGTTCTGCTTCCTCAAGGCCCAGGTATATCCTGACAGAGGAGGCAGAAAGCTATGGCCCTGACTCCCCAACTTCCTGCACTGAGAAAGGAGTCCCCCATAGATAAGTGCCATGAGCAGCAGTACCCTATAGCACAGCAGAATTCATGGAGTGCTTCCCTGTGAAAGTGCAGTTATGGCTGCTAAAACAGGGCTTCAGCCTCATGGAAGAGAATGCGGATTGTATGCTGCCCCTTGCCCAAACTCTGCTTATCATGAAGAGAATCCAGCTGAAACACACTGGCTAGTACCCTCAGGGGACAAACCACCAGCACAGAAAGGATGTTATACAACAGTGTGTTTCAATGGCCAGGCTGGACCAAGAACAAGGCGCACACAGAGGGAAGAGGCTGCACAAGGCAGAGGTGAGGAGCAGCTTGAAGACAAAAAGCAGAACAGTTGAACTAAGCTCCAGTGGCTACACTGATGTCAGTTCCCCCATCTGCCCTGCGGTCCAGGAGCAGAGGCCATGGTGCTGACTTGGGAGGCACAGCCAGTTCCTAGGCATACTCAAGCTGAGCAGGGCTGTGAGTGTTGTCATTCTTGTGCTCTGCACTGGGCATGCTCGCCTTCCCCTCGCCGCTGTTGCCATTATCAATGGGCTTCGCAGAGATGTAGTCCTGCACTTCGATCTCCATCCGCTTGGCTTTCAGAGCTGCTGTGTGCAGCTTCTCCAGGAAGTCTGGCATGCCTGACAGGAAAGGTAGGGTTACAGTGAGTACCACAAAAGCATCTGGACTGCTCCAGAAACAGGCTCATACCCCAACACGGTCTATCCAGTGTCTAGCACACAAAGCGAGCACCCAGCCCTGCCATACCCAGGCTGTGCCATGTCCCCCCACCCCCAAGCTAGTGAGTCACCTAATTAAGAGGCAAGAATAAGTATAGGAGCCAGGATCTCCCAGCTTGGTGGCCAATTCACTCTGATCTCAAGACAGAGAGGCACAGTCTAGTTGGGGGGGGTGGGGGGGAGTGCACACAAGAACACTGCACTCACACAGGAAGGTGTACACTCTTCTCCACTGAGATGCCATCAAATCTAGAAAGACTTAGTGGACCATGGCAGTAAAAAACATGGAGACCTGGGAGATGGGTCAGAAATTGGGGGGGGGGCGCATTTGCTGTAATAGCAGGGATAAAAGGAGAGAAGGCAGAACCGGGGAAGGGGCAAATTCAAATTAGTTTCTTAGTTGCCTGCATACTAATGCAACAAGTATCAGGAATAAGCAGGAAGAACTTAAAATACTAGTAAATAAACACAACTACGACATAGCTAGTATCACAGAGACTTGGTGGGATACTATGCATGATTGCACCCAATATAGCATGTATTACCACCTGCCCTATGGACTGGTGGAGTATGTGTGCATTCGGTGCAAGGAGCTCCTGGCCCTCAGAGACCTCATACGGGCTTTGGAGGCCAGAGTGGCTGAATTGGAGAAGCTAAGGGACGCCAAGAAGTATGTAGATGAGGCTTTCCGGGACATGTAGAACTGTCCCACCTCTGGTCAGATAGCCCCTGTGCTGTAAGAAGGATGAAAGGCTCAGGAAGGAGAACAGTCAACTGGAGCAGAGGGAAATGATCCCATAGTTGGAATGCTCCTTCCAGAGGATGTTGTTGTATCCTCTCAAACTGAGGATACATCTCCAGGGGAGGGAAGTCCAGTCATTAGGAAAAGGCAGGTGTTAGTAATGGGAGATTGGAGCATTAGAAACATAGATAGCTGGGTTTGTGATGACCGGGAGAACTGTATGGTGACTTGTCTGCCTGGTGCAAAGGTTGCGGATCTCTCAAGACATCTAGATAGACTTATGTGTAGTGCTGGGGAGGAGCCAGTGGTTGTGGTACATGTAGGTACCAGTGACATAGGGAAGGGTAGGAGACAGGTTCTGGAGGCCAAATTTAGGCTGTTAGGAAGGCGATTTCTATGGTAGTGTTCTCTGAAATGCTTCCAGTTCCATGCGCAGGGCCAGAGAGGCAGGCAGAGCTTCAGAGTCTCAATGCGTGGATGAGACGATGGTGTAGAGAGGAGAGGTTTAGATTTATTAGGAAATGGGGAAACTTTTGGGATAGAAGGAACCTATACAGGAAGGATGGGCTCCATCTAAACCAAATGGAACCAGACTGCTGGCACTTAACATTAACTGCTGGCCTCTGTCTGTAAATAGGTGACAAGCAAGTATTCTGGGATGCATTATCAGTGGGGATGTGAAAGGTTAACCTTAATGGGAGATGTATACCAGTTCCAATTAACTGGTGGGGGCTGGAGCAGCTAAGCTACATTAAGGTTATCCAATACTTTACAGTACAATACCTTCTTGTCAGTTGCTTATAAACATGCCAAACATTTTAGGTTGAAATGTTCCCGCGACAGACATCTGCCTCTGGATGAATGTATCTGTTCAGCTGTTTCAGAGGAGGTTAGTTTTAACTAAGTCTTCCAAGCATTTAACTGAGAACTCTACAAACCCCATGCTTTGCAGAAGGGTCTTGAACGGATGGGACCTGTGTGGTCCCTGTGCAAATTATCTGCACTGAACATGCTTTATCACTTTACCACCACTATTTGTCATCCCCAGGAAATAAGAGAAAGGCCCTTCACCCTGGGGCTGATCAGGACTTCCCTTGCAATTGTTCCTCTGAGCTGTTGCCGTGCCACTGGAACCTAGGGCAGAGAGGCTGTCTCTCTCCTTTGCTGAGTTCTCCCCCTTCTGGTACCCAGGAAATACTGTGATAGCTGGAAGGAGCGTTTTTCTTATAGCTCCTGTATTTCTGAGGAGGGGGTTCCTGACAGGAAAGAGTTGCCTGGCTCTGGGCCTCTTGACAAAGGCCATAAAAGCCCAGTGTTCTCAAGGTCATACATGAGCCCCTGAAGCTGTGGCGTTTGTTTGGCAAAGAGGGCCTACCCATTGAAGGGAAGATCCCGGAGGGAGTTCTGGGCCTCACTGGAAAGGCTGGAGAGGAACAACCAAGATGCTCTGTGCACAATTATCATTAATGCTGTGGTTTGGGTGGCCGAATTAGCAGTGTCGGATGCCATCTGAAGAGCTGCCCTAGCTGTTGTCATGCCCTCGTTGAGGAGGGCCCTCCTTCTTGGCCTCCTCCTAGAGGAAGTTCTCAAACTTGGCCATATTGTGCCTTGACCCCCTTCAACCTGGACTCCCAGCCAGATAGTGACAAGGGGGTCAGTGGGGCTTGCCTGCCACAACCCACTTCATGGCAACTGCTTGGAGGGGAGAGGTGCATCGATGTCTCGCTGGCAAGATGAGGACTGCAAATGGTCCAAGGAGAGGCTTTATCCCATGATCAAGCACTGCCTGGGACTGAGGGGACAGCACCAAGGTTGATATGATGGCACCTGTAGCTGGCTAAGGTTTCCCTCATCCTGCAGGGAAGCCAGTGCTGTGTGGGCTGGACTACTCCGCTCCACCTGAACTGTGGCCTGAGGACCCAAGGGGGATAGGGACCTGCTCGCCCCCAATTCGCTGTTTGCAGGAGGATGGAGATCAGTTCCACAGCGCCCTCCTGGCTTGTTTAGCCAGGACTGTCAATGGAGAGTTGTGCCAACTTGTTGAATGTACTGCCTGGTGTGCTGTGCTCCAGAGATACGGTGTTCAGTGCTGAATCGGAATAGCACTCCAGTCCCAGGACCAGGATAGTTTGCAGATAAATGTCGTGTTCCTTTTTGACCCGTGGTTTAAAAGATTTGCAAATATTCCCTGATGAGGCCCTCACCCAGGCAACTCCAATGAGGGTCACTTACTGGCATGGGCCATTTGCAATTCTCAAACATTGAAGTCCAAGGAATGGGGCATGTCCCAACCTAGGGTAAAGTCCCAGGAGGGACACTGATTGTCTGGGTTATTCAATGGTACTACTTCTAACAGGAAAGCTAACTGAGAACGGCGAGTTGAGAGAATGGTGACAGCATTAGCTGCAGCAAGAAATGTTCTAGCAGTGTCACTGGAGGCAACAAATTGGGGGGGGGAGCAGGGAAGGGCGGGGAGTGTGCATGGAGGGGCCACTCCAGGGGTTGCTAGAGGCACTTCCCTACAGGTACTGCTAAGGGGAAAACTTCTGGCACTGGTGCACGTGGTGAGCACACACACCTACTCTGGAATGGACATGAACAATCACTCTATGCAGAACCAATAGCCGAGTCCTGAGGCCCTTTACCTACTGATATCTCCAAAGGGGAGGCTGCTCTGGCCAAAACAGGCCAGGTTCTCCAGAAACATCCCCCAAGCCTCCACCCACAGCTTTCATTCAAGAACGAAAGAGGACGGAGGGCTTTTGCCACTCAAAGTAGACAGACCCCAGAACCAAACCCAGAGTGAATTCATGCATGCACACACTTTCTTGCAAGTCAGAGATCTTCTCTCTACCCCCAAAGGGTTAGCACCAGCAACTTACCACTGGAGACCATCCAGCTGACACAGTAGCGCGGAAATACTGTCTGTGGATTGTCACTGTATGTCAGCAGGTAGTCAAAGCCATTCTGCAAGAGAAATAAGTTTAGCGATACCTGATCTTTTACAGAAACCTTTTGGCAGCCGGGATGATTCTACAAAGCTACCTCAGGGGTTCTCCCCGCTATACATCCAAGATATGTTTTTTTTAAAAAGTGGATGTATAGCGAAATGACAAACATCAGTTCCTACAAGCAGGGCTTGACAAATAATGCAATCTACTCACCCGTAGCGAGTAGATTGCAACCCGGAAGAGCCGGGTTCAGGCGATCTGCGCATGCGCAGATCGCCGGACAGCGCAGCTGGTGAGCGGGGGCTCGCTGCGGTTCAGCAAGCCCTGCCTACAAGCATCAAAGATGTTAGTACAGAACCGATGTATACCCGGGCAACTTATAGTAGGGATGCCCTGTACCTAAAACAGCCCTTCTCAGCCAGTCTCCAGTGCAGGATGACTCACAGGAAGGTGTTTTAGTGGCACAATACCATACAGAGAACCTTCCTCCTGGATGCCACTTGTAACCAGGAAACAGGAGCATTGAAAGCAAATGTATCAAAATTCTGACTAGTATCTCTGCAGATACTACTGGCCCTATGTGTTCTATATGTTTTAAATCTGAATAATCTTCTTCCTTCAGTCTCTCTTCAATTGAAGCAGGAGAAGGCTGACACACAGGGCTTTGATGGACACCCACAAATAATAAGACAGAAGTGACATGGAGGAAGCAATGCTGGTCTCACAGCATTGAGATCATCAACTCTACCCCCAGTTTCAAGTCGCTTGGACAAGTTGATTCACCTGTTTGCTCCATTTTTCTCTTATGAGGACAGCATATTTACCCAGCTCCTTCCTGGGAGAATTAAGGGTAAGTCTCATTTACTCTAACCACACCACAAAGCCCTGAGCAGGAAGAGGATCTGAGAGAGGCAGCAGATAAGGCCTTTGGAACAATGCATAGCAGCAATAAAATTAGAGTTATGGAGTGCAGAAATAAGAGCATAAAATTCAAAGGGGAGGGAATAACTCCAAGATCTGTATCAGAGGCAGCAAGGGAGGGGGGCATATGGGAGTCGGTACTCAGAGGAAGCCTGCTTAAAAGCTGGTTCCTCACAAGCACTGGCTCTGTGGAGCTGCTCCCCCAGCCCTCTCCTGCGCAGCCCCATGCTGCTGCCTCTATCTGCAGGGGGCCTGGCTCGCTGCAGACTGGGCTGCTCTATGGGATTCTGGGGCAGCCTCTGTCCGCAGGAAGCTTGGGGCTCCTGCAGACAGAATCTGAGGCTGCCCCACTCTGCTGCCTGTGTATCACAGGTAACACACTGAGGACTCCTGGATTGATGCTACCTGTACAGGCAGCACAAGGCCCACGGGGTACTTGTACTGTCAAAGGCTGGTGGTTTCAGGATCTCAGAGAGCTGATCCACAGGAGGCAAAAACAAGACTTCCTCACAGGAAGGGCAAGCAATCGTGTGGGGTTTTTTTTGTTTTTTTTTTGTTTTTGCACTTTTCACTTGTATGCAGCCCACCAACTGATTTTTCTGTGGGTCAATGGCCCCCAGTCCAAAAAAGGTTCCCCACCCATGGGCTAAAGGAATTCACACAGATATCCCCTTCATACTTAGATCTACAATGTACCCTTGTGTGAACAAACAGCTGCAGAGTGCAGAGCTCTAGTCAGTATATTCAGTTACCACCTGTCAGAAGAGCTGCTATTCTGACTCAGCCTCCACCTGGGCAGGTGTCAACAACAGGTGACTGTTCCACTGCTTTTCCAGACTGGCCAGGAACTCACCTCATCAAATGTCTTGTGTGGTCGGATAACCATTTGGGATTCATAGGTTCGGACTCGCACGAACTCGGGATCTTCTGGGATACTTGGATGCTCCACCGCTCTGGAGTATATGCAAGGGAAAGGGCATTTATAGCACCAGGTAACTCTTCCTGAGGTTAACTTAAGATTTGGGTATAAACAAGGGGTAGGGAACCTCTGGCCCCCTGCTTAATTTCACCACAGCCTTGGTTCCCCCCACTGGGCTGGAGCTAAAAGCACTGGCTTGTGGTGATCGGGGAAGATGCATGCGCTGCCGTTGTGCAGCTCCCATTGGCCGGAACCCACCTACTCCACCAGAGGCCACAGGGACGTGTCTAAGGGTATAGTGTAATTCACTAATTGAATAGTCGATGCATTTTTGCATCGACTATTTGATTAGTCGATAGGGCGGCACTGCCCCTTTGAAACACTGCCGTGGAATTGCAAAGGGGCAGTGCTGCATGGAGCCCGGGATCAGCTGGAGACTCCCCAGCTGACCCCGGGCTCCAAGCACGCTGCCACTATGAAATGCTGCGACGGTGTTTCAAAGCAGCAGCACCGCACGGAGCCCAGGGCAAGCACCACAGGGAGCCCGGGATAAGCTGTGAAGCGCTGCCGCTTTGAAGTACCCACTCTTCCCCCACCCCTTTGCTGCCTCTATCTGACAGAGGCAGCAAGGGGCCGGGGAGGGAGAAGCAACTAGTTGACTATCCTGTTGACTATCTGATAAGCATTTGCTTGTCAACTAGTCCTTAACATCCTTAGACATGACAGCTGCATCCAGGAGTGGTGCAGGGCCAGGGCAGGCAGAGAGAGCTCATAGAAATCCTGCAGTAATTTAGAGAGGCTCCAGTAGCCCATTTATAATAGTAGTATCTAACTCAGTGTTTTACAAAAGATAATATCATCCCTAATTTACCAATGGGGAAAGTGAGGCAGAGACATGAAGTGACTTGCCCAAGTTCACATAAGTAGCCTGTAAAACAGGAAACTGACCTGCCCTATTATCTACCCTGCCACTGATAAGGCATCCTTAGTCGCTGTGCATATATGAAAAACACATAGAAAGATAGTCCTTCCCAATGTACTCTCCTAGCCCAGAGGTATCTAGAGACTGGGCTCCTCTTCACCAATCTAGACAAGACAGAATGGCTTCTGTGGCCTTTCCAATTTTGGAGCCACCTCCCCTGCAAAGCTCTCTTCCTTTCCTCCACTATTAGACCAAGAAAACAGCTCAGCTTTCAGCCAGCCGAGCAGAGGCTATTCCATGGATCTCTGGGCAGAAGGCACATGCAGCCATAGCAGAATCCAAGCACCGCTGCTTATGCCCTGTGCCCAGTCAGTTCCAGCTTCCTTCATGGCCTCCCACAAAGCGCCTCTCTCATTCTCTCCTGGAAGGATCTTCACACTTCAAATACTTCCTCAAAACCTACCATCTCCAAACAAGCCCCCCACACCACCACAGCAAACAAGTGCAACACAACTGACACACTGCAAAATGAAAAATAACCACTTGGTCTTATCTAAACTTTCCCCTCTCCCCCCATGCCCTTGTCTGCCTTCAGACCTAGACTGGAAGCACCTCAGGCAGGGACCATGTCTGAGTATCTATGCAGTAAAATGACAATAGTGCTGTATAAATAATCACACACAGGGATCAGTGGGAAAACCAGCATGTATCCATGTGACTGGACACTAAATGCTAGGGCCGAGGCACAAGAGACTGAATTAAGGTTGCACTGAGGCTCAGTGGCAGAATGGGCCACTTCTGCCCATTCTCTGCCAGGCATCCAAGAACTTTACTGCCCTGCCCCCATTCCAGTCCTGCCCTCACCCATGGCTCCTTGCCCCATTCTATTCTCCTCACCTAGTCAGTCCCCGACTCCACCCCCTCTAGGGTCTCCATCCCCAATCTCCTTGCCCAGCTATTTCCAATTGTCCCCCACATTCCTAACAGCCCAATCTTCTCCCTGCTCACTGACATCTAGTCCCTCCTCCCTCACCCATGTTCCTCATTCCCACTGGCTCCTAGACCTTCTCATTCACTCTCTTCTCTGCAATCCTAGCACCATCCCACTCCCCATGTCTACTTCAAGGCTTCTTGTTCCAGCGTACTCTCCTTCCCCTCCCTTCACCCAGCATCTGAGTCACATGCTTCCTCCTTCACACTGCCTGGGTGCCAACATGATAGTCATTCAAAGCACAAGAGAAGAGCTCCTTGCTCTCAATTAGGATGCCCGGTACAACCTTGACAAAGCTGCCAATAACAAGGAAAATCCAGTTTCACTCCATCCAGTCCAGGGCTCCAGGATTACTCATGCTGTGGGGAGGCACACGCAAATCCTGGTCACACTATGAGCTGAAGATGATGAAGCACACTCAGGGCACATGAATTCTTTCAAGATTTCAGCTTACTAAATCTCCAATCTTGCTACTCTGCATGTGTGATCTAGTATTTTCCAGGTCTCAGAAGGGTAGCCATGTTAGTCTATAACTTAAAAAAACCAAGTGATCCTGTAGCACCTTAGAGATTAACAAACAATTTTTATGTAATATCATGAGCTTTTGTGGGCACAACCTATTTCTTCAGCTGAGTGGAACAAGAGGCACAGAGAGGTACAGAAATCCCCAAATTTAAAGTAGAAAAAGAGGGATTTCTGTACCTCTCTGTGCCTCTTGTTCCACTCAGCTGAAGAAATGGGCTGTACCCACAAAAGCTCATGATACTATATAAAAATTGTTTGTTAGTCTCTAAGGTGCTACAGGACCACTCTTTTTATGGTATTTTTCAAAGAACTCGGCCAAATTAAGACCAATTTTTACAGGATCAGCTAAAGGCACATCCTTGGTACAAAATCTACTTTTCCTGCCAAATTTCAAGTCCCTCCTCCAAGATGCAGGGACAACAGAGCTTTTCAAAGAGCAGGGCATCAGAATTTAATACCACAAAATGGCTTCCCCTAACGTCACTCTTGGAAACAGCTGCACCAGCACATGACAATTTTGGAGAGGAGATCTTATAATGGGAAGTGCCAGGCAATCATTTATAGGCATGGCTGGTAGCACTGATAACAACCACTGACCCAGGTGAAGCAGGGCAAAAAAAGCAAGGCCTATAGAAGAAGCAATGCTAATGCTATCTTTGCCGGTGATAGCGGGTCTCAGGATAACCCCACCTCATGCTATGGCATTAAGAATGCCCCAGCAATACAAACCGCGACACCAGCACCATGAGGTTGTTTTCCTGGTCCACGTCGTACCGCCGCACATACACGTAGTCCCGTGAATACATCGGGTACTAATGAAAGAGAGACATGCAAATCAGTCCCTTCCCAATACCAGACAAGCCATAAGAAAAAAAAGACAGGGGTAAGGGAGAAGGAATACTCACAGGGAAGTGAGTTACCCAGTGAACCACCTCTGAGCCAGTGGTCAGGTCTCTCTCAATTACATCCAGTTTGATGACCAGTGAATCCCATTTCTTCCTGTACTCAGTGTCCAGCTGTGGAACAAGTGAAAAACATTTGATAATTGTGTCATGAAGCTGTAGTGGGTTTCTGGTTGTCAAGGTTCTGGCTGGAGGAGATACCCCTCTTCCCAGAGTAAACAAATTAGCAGTTCCTTATACTGTGGAAAAGCCAAGCTCTATTTGCCATAAATAAATGCTGCTTTTGGGAGCCAAGCAATGTTATTGGACGTTTATAAGCCCTAGATACAAGGAAGCAGCACACAATGGTGGGGATGGTCACTGCAGCAGTGGCCACAGAACTTGACAGCTTTTCCCTTCTAGAAGGCTGTTCTGGGAAGATGCTGCTATACTGAGGGGGAACGGGGATGGGAGGTGTTCAAGTCACAATCCACAGCCCTACAACAGATCATACAGAAAAAGTTCTCTACAAACAGTAGAATCTTCTTGGTGATCTAAGTTTCCTCTGAACTGCATGGCCAGCCAGCAAGCTATTAAGTGTTGTGCACTTCAGGTGTCTCCCCACTGCCATGCTGCTCCTGCCCTCTGCCTTGGAATTACCCTCAGAAGCCTCCTGCTTGCTGAGCAAAGTGGGGAAGGGGTAAGATAGGGGAAGAGGGGTGCTGATATCAGGGTGTCCTTCTCCCCTGTACTCCATCTTTGCAGAGCCAGAGGACAGGATGGGAGGCAACAGAGCTCAGGAGCGGGATGGAGGGAGCTTGCTGGAGGCTGCTGCTGTGGCTGCTATGAGTGTCGATCTACTTAAAAGAGCAACATATAGCAGCAAATCATAGGACTGAAAAGAAACAATAGTGCTCAGGATTTTAGTAAGGCTCTACCATTTGCGCTGCGTTTTGCCATCAACTGAAATTCTGCACTTGAATTAAAATAATCCCTGAGTTTGTCTTTTTCCATGGTGAATATAGAGTCATAACGCATGCAATTGATGTGCAATGGAGCTACCTCTGGTGGAGAGAGGGGGACGGGACCTCTGTCAAATGAGGAAAGAGGATCCCTTACAGTGAGGAATTCAGTCTGGGATGTGTGTTCTCCCACCCTAGATGCATGATGCCCAGGACTGGAGACTGGCCTGACTTCTCTGTCTGCATGCAGCTCCCTATCAGAGCTGTCAGCCAGAACTCCACACTTTGGGTGTACAGAAACTAAGTTATAGACAGAATAGCAACTGAAATGTATTAAAAATGTTGGCTATTTTTACAATACTACATTTTCATATGTATTGTATTCTGTGCTGTAATTTAAATCAAAGTGCATATTATTGTTCATGGCAAATATGTGCACTGTAAAAATGATAAACGGTATTTTTCAATTCACCTTATACAAACAAGTACTATAATACAATCTTTGTTCTGAAAGTTCAGTTTACAAATGTAGATTGTTACACAGCTGCACTCAAAAACAGAACAATATAAAATTGCAGCGCCTGTAAGTCCACTCAGTCCTACTTCTCATTCAGCCTATCAATAAGACAAACAAGTCTGATTACACTTGCAAGAGAAACACTCTCCCTGTTCATGTATGTCACGAGAAAGTGAGAACATGCATTCACATGGCCCTTTTGTAGCTGACATTCCTAGGTATTTATGTAGCAGGCATGCTAAATATTCGTATGTCCCATCATGCTTCAGCCACCATTCCAGAGGATATGCGTCCATGCTGATGACACTCGTTAAAAAAAATAATGCATTAATTTGGGGAAAGGAGTCCAGGACAGCTAGCAGTATTTTAAAGAAGCCTTATTGAAGGCACAGAAAGAAACCATCCTGACGCGTAGAAAGAGAGGCAAACATGGTAGGAGACCGGATTGGCTTACAGGGGAAATCCTTGGTGAACTTAAGCACAAAAAGGAAGCTTACAAAAAGTGGAAACTTGGACAAATGACCAGGGAGGGGTTTAAATGTATAGCTCGAGAATGCCGGGGGGTTATCAGGAAGGCGAAAGCACAGATGGAATTGCGACTGGCTAAGGATGTGAAGGATAACAAGAAAGGTTTCTACAGGCATGTTAACAAGAAGAAGGTGATCAGAGAGGGTGTGCGGCCCTACTGGATGAAGGAGGTAACCTAGTGACAGATGATGTGGGAAAGCTGAAGTACTCAATGCTTTCTTTGCCTCTGTATTCACGGACAAGGTCGGCTCCTGGACTTCTGCGCTAAGTGATGCAAGATAGGATGAAGATGGACAGCCCATGGTGGGTAAAGAACAGGTTAGGAACTATTTAGAAAAGCTAAACGTACACAAATCCATGGGTCCGGACTTAATGCATCCGAGGGTACTGAGGGAGTTGGCAAATGTCATTGAGGAGCCTTTGGCCATTATCTTTGAAAAGTCGTGGAGATCGGGAGAAATCCCAGATGATTGGAAAAAGGCAAATGTAGTGCCCATCTTCAAAAAAGGGAAGAAGGATGATCCAGGAAACTATAGGCCGGTCAGTCTTACCTCGGTTCCTGGAAAAATCATGGACGGGATCCTTAAGGAATCCATTTTGAGGCACTTGGAAGAGAGGAAAGTGATTAGGAATAGTCAGCATGGATTCACAAAGGGCAAGTCGTGCCTGACCAATCTGATTAGCTTCTATGATGAGGTAACTGGCTCTGTGGACTTGGGAAAGTCAGTGGATGTGATATACCTTGACTTTAGCAAGGCTTTTGATACGGTCTCCCACGATATTCTTGCCAGCAGGTTAAGGGAATGTGGATTGGATAAATGGACAGTAAGATGGCTAGAAGGCCGGGCCCAGCGGGTAGTGATCAACAGCTCGATGTCAGGTTGGCGGTCGGTTTCTAGCAGAGTGCCCCAAGGTTCGGTTCTAGGACCAGTTTTGTTCAATATCTTTATTAATGACCTGGATGAGGGGATGGATTGCACCCTCAGCAAGTTTGCGGATGACACTAAGCTAGGGGGAGAGGTAGATACGCTTGAGGGCAGAGATAGGGTCCAGAGTGACTTATACCAATTGGAGGATTGGGCCACAAGAAATCTGATGAAGTTCAACAAGGACAAGTGCAGAGTCCTGCACTTGGGACGGAAGAATCCCAAGCATAGTTACAAGCTGGGGACCAACCAGTTAAGTAGTAGTTCTGCAGAAAAGGACCTGGGGGTTACAGTGGATGAGAAGCTGGATATGAGTCAACAGTGTGCCCTTGTAGCCAAGAAGGCTAATGGCATATTAGGTTGCATTAAGAGGAGCATTGCCAGCAGATCCAGAGATGTCATTATTCCCCTTTATTCGGCTTTGGTGAGGCCACATCTGGAGTACTGTGTCCAGTTCTGGGCCCCCACTTCAAAAAGGATGTGGGCGCATTGGAGGGTCCAGCGGAGGGCAACCAAAATGATTAGGGGGCTGGAGCATATGACTTATGAGGAGAGGCTGAGGGAGTTGGGTCTGTTTAGTCTGCAGAAGCGAAGAGTGAGGGGGGATTTGATAGCAGCCTTCAACTTCCTGAAGGGAGGTTCCAAAGAGGATGGAGAGAGGCTGTTCTCAGTAGTGACAGATGGCAGAACAAGGAGCAATGGTCTCAAGTTGTGGTGGGAGAGGTCCAGGTTGGATATTAGGAAAAACTATTTCACTAGGAGGGTAGTGAAGCACTGGAATGGGTTACCTAAGGAAGTAGTGGAGTCTCCATCCCTGGAGGTGTTTAAGTCTCGGCTTGACCAAGCCCTGGCTGGGTTGATCTAGTTGGGATTGGTCCTGCCTAGAACAGGGGGGCTGGATTTGATGACCTTCTGAGGTCTCTTCCAGCTCTATGGCTCTATGATTCTATGAATTTGTGACTGAACTCCTTGGGGGGAGAATTCTGTACCCTGCTCTGTTTTACCCACATTCTGCCATATATTTAATGTTATAGCAGTCTCAGATGACCCAGCACATGTTGTTAATTTAAAGAACACTTTCACTGCAGATCTGACAAAACACAAAGATGGTACCAATGTGAGATTTCTAAAGATAGTGACACTCAACTTAAGGTTTAATAATAATAGAATATAACTGGAAGGAACCTTGAGAGTTGAAATCCAGTGCCCTGCACTCACAGCAGGACCAAGCACTATCTAAAGCCATCCCTGACAGGTGCTTATTTAACCTGCTCTTAATTTTCCAATGATTGAGATTCCACAGCTTCTCTAGCCAATTTATTCCAGTGCTTAACCACCCTGACAGGAAGTTTTTCCTAAGGTCCAACCTAAACTTCCTTTGCTGCAATTTAAGCCTGTTCCTTCTTTTTCAATCCCCAGAGGTTAAGGAGATTACCCTTTTAGGTGCTTGAAAGATATTATGTCCCCTCTCAGCCATCTCTTTTCCAGACTAAATAAATCAAATTCTTTCAATCTTTCCTCATGTGTCATGTTTTCCAGACCTTTATCATTTTAATTGCTCCTCTCTGCATTTTCTGCAATTTGTCCACATCTTTTCTGAAATGTGGCACCCAGAACTGGACACAATATTCCAGTTGAGGTCTAGAGAGTGCAGAGTAGAACAGAAGAATTACTTCTTGTGTCTTGTTTACAACATGTTTGCTTGTGGTCCACTATGACTCCTAGATCCCTTCCTGCCGTACTTCTTTTCCTAGACAGTTATTTCCCATTTTGTATGTGTGAAACTGAATGTTGTTCCTTAAGAGGAGTACTTTGCATTTCATAGAATCATAGTATACTAGGACTGGAAGGGACCTCGAGAGGTCATTGAGTCCAGTCCCCTGCCCTCATGGCAGGACCAAATACTGTCTAGACCATCCCTGATAGACATTTATCTAACCTACTCTTAAATATCTCCACAGATGGAGATTCCACAACTTCCCTGGGCAATTTATTCCAGTGTTTGACTACCCTGACAGTTAGGAACTTTTTCCTAATGTCCAACCTAAACCCTAACCCCAGAGGCCAGGATGAACAAGTTTTCTCCCTCCTCCTTATGACACCCTTTTAGATATCTGAAAACTGCTATCATGTCCCCCCTCAATCTTCTCTTTTCTAAACTAAACAAAGCCAATTCCTTCAGCCTTCCCTCATAGGTCATGCTCTCTAGACCTTTAATCATTCTTGTTGCTCTTCTCTGGACCCTCTCCAATTTCTCCACATCTTTCTTGAAATGCGGTGCCCAGAACTGAACACAATACTATTCAATTTGTCCTTATTGAATTTCATCTTATTTACCTCAGACCATTTCTCCAGTTATGCACCTGCCTTATAGCAGCTCTATCTAGACTGTATTTCCCAACAAGTGCACTTCCTGTGTAAGTAGCACCTGCCATCTCTGTGTGAAAGGATAGATCCCACATTCCTCTCTACTGTGAGCTCACTGTTATGAACAAATTGCGAACAGACATGCAGTATATTATAAGCCTCCCATCTGAACAGGAATCAGAGGTGCCAAACTCGCTGGGTGCCATGGAAAGAAACACCAGCCGATTACTTTGAGCATTCACAGAGCATCTGCACATGGTGGGCTGATGCTTTTGAGCATGAGAAACAAGCACTGAGTGGAGGGACTGCATCATTATGAAGGTCTGGAATGATAAGCAGTGGCTGCAGAACTTTCAGATGCAGAAAGCCATCTTTCTGGAATTTTGTGTAGAGCTCATCTCAGCCCTGCGACACAAGAACACCAATGCGAGAGTGCTTCAGTGGAGAATTATATGGAAACTGCAGCGTGGAAGCTGGTGACTTCATAGTCTGCTAACAGTCAGCTGTGAATCAGATTGGAGTTAGCAAGTTGACAGTGGGGGCTGTGTTCATGCAAGTGTGCAAGGCCATTTATCACATCCTGCTACAAAAGACCACGACTTGGCAATGTGCGTGAAAAAGCTGATGACTTTGCTACAATGAAGTTCCCTAACTATAGTAGGGCAATTGATGGAACACATATTCCGATTTTGGCTTCAGACCATCTTACGATGGAGTACATCAATAGAAATGGGTACTTTTTGATGGCATTGCAGGCTCTTGATCGATCACTGCAGGCATTTCACTGACATCAGTGCAGGGTGGTCTGAGAAAGTGCATGTCACATCTTTGGGAACACTGGCCTGTATGGACAGCTGCAAGCCGGGACTTTCTTTACAGACCAGAAAATTCCAATGGGGAAGGTTGAAACGCCCACAGTGATCCTAGGAAACACGGTGTATCCCTCACTCCCATGGCTCCTGAAGCATCACACTGGAAATCTAAACAGCAGCAAGGGTGTTTCAACAATGAGATGAGTAGGGGCAGAATGACTGTGGAATGTTCGTTTATGACATTAAATTAAATTAAAAATTAAATTAAAGTGGGGGACACCACTAGCCACCTATCTCCATTCTGAAAACTGACTTTTTCCTACCCTACCCTTTATTTCTTATCTTTTAACCAGTTATCAGCCCATGAGAGGACCTTCCCTCTTATCCCATGACAGCTTACTCTGCTTAAGAGGCTTTGGTGAGTGACCTTGTCAAAGGCTATCTGGAAATGTAAGTACGCTATATCCACTGGATCCTCCTGTCCACTGCTAGTTGATCCCTGCCCCCTTAAAGAATTCTAGTAGATTGGTGAGGCATGATTTCCCTGTATAGAAACCATGTTGACTCTTCCCCAGCAAATTATGTTAATCTACGTGTGACAACTCTATTCTTTACTACAGTTTCAACCATTTTAAAAATAGTTTTACCGGCCTGTAGATGCCAATAGGGATGTTAATAAATGCATTTATTAAGGAAAACATGTAACCGCTGAAAATGTCAGTGGTTACACATTTACAGGGGGTGGAGAGGAGAGCCAGCTCCCAGGAAGCTGCCTCCCCCTCTCCCCTTGCTGCTGCCTCTGTATCAGGCTCATTGGTTAACCACTTATATGTACACACTTTTACATACCTAATTGCCAGAATGAACTCTAGAGCAATGTTCCATTTAATCTTTTCCATGCATGTGCAGAATAAATTGTGTACACACCAAGGCATGTACACACCACCATTAGTAACAAAAAAATCTAGCTGTGGGCGCTCTGCTAATCAGCTGGGTGGCACCTGAGTCTCTCCTGAGTGGCCACACAAGCACCCAGCTTACAAGAAACACTGCTCTAGAGCCCTTTTTAAAAACTGGCGACACATTAACTATCCTCCAGTTATTTGATACAGAAGATGATTTAAAGGAAAGGTTACAAACCACAGTTAGTAGTTCTGCAATTTCACATATGAGTTCTAAAAGAACTCTTAGGTGATGCTGTCTGGTCTTGGTGGCTTCTTATTGTTTAGTTTATTAATTTTTTCCAAAACCTCCTCTAATGACACCTTAATCTGGGACTGTCAAGTGCTAGAGTGGAAAGCCATATTTTATTTCCAACACATCATGTATCCTGGACTTAGAGATATGGACCCAGAAACACTCACCTGCACATTGAAGAACTGCCTGGGAGTCACATCTGTGTATGTCCCAAAGACTGCAGTAAAGGGAAAGAAAGAGTCTTGAGACCACAGATATAAGCCAGTTTGTATCTCAGGTCAGTGGATCACATGGGAAAGGTCTTTTACAGAAGCAGCTATCAGGGCTGGAATCACACTACAGAGGGGAGAAGAGGGTGTGACCAGAAAGAGGGACAATATGGGGGAGAAGGGAGAATTCCAGTGAGAAGTTGGGAGAGGGAGCAGAGTGAAGTCAGGAGAGGAGGGAGGAAGGAGGTTTTAGGGTAGGCTACACTGAACTTTTGCTCAGCATTTGAGAGCCAGGCACACCATGCACAAAGTCTCAACAGGCATCATACTGCAATTGATAACACACATGGTGAGGCAAGGAGGAGGGAGGAATTACCTCTGTACTGATACAGGTGGGTTCCCTCTATCGGACGCCTCCACAGCTTGAAGTGTTTCTTGTCCATCACCATCTCCCAGGGATGCTCTTCATGAGCAGCTGTTATATCCACATGAGATTTGGAAACCAGCTTCTGGTGCTCTGCCCCACTGCCATGGAACAACTTGGAGACTTCCTCCATGTGCTTCATCTCCTCTGCAGACCTGGGAAGGGTTGTGCTAGTCAGTGTTGAGGCCAGGACCAATATTCTACTGCAGACACGCCTACAAGGCCAGCAGAGCGCTCTCAGGTTTCATTTATCCCTCTTGCAGCCATTTTGGTGTTTGGAGGGAGGGGAAAAGCCTGGCTGCAGTTCGTATTTTTACAATACGTACAAGTTACTTCTGACCCTGACACCAGACTTCAGCAAGCACCTGGACCGGATCAAGTGTCAATTAAAGCAATTTGGCAGAATCAGTTTGGAAGGGTCTCAAGCTATAGGTCCCTTCCTTTCTGGATCACTGTTTGCCTTGTAACAATCTGCAAAGGTCAGTCAAATTACACAAATTACCAATGGGAGGCAGTAGCCCATAATGAACCTGTGCTAAAGTAATTTGTGGCTGGCAAATAAATGCTGCAGCTGCATTGCTTAGGTAGATTGAGGCAGTCCCTGCTGCAGCATGTACAACCTAAAAATACACCCAGAAGTGCAACAGATACACAAATCCTACAAAATCCAAAGCTTTCTATATTTCTTGTTTGGGAGTTTCTGGTTCCATGGGCAATTTATGCAAATACTTCTCATCTACCACTCCTCAGAAAGTGCCATCTGTGAAGCACTCATCTCCAGCAAACAGTACATCCCACAAGACCCGATGGGCAGTTAACTTGGAGCTAGCCAAGTTTCAGGACTGGATACTTCAAGTATCTGAAGGCTCAGCAGTGGAAGCTTCCAAGTATGTAACAGATGACCCGTCACTCACAATCTTTCACTGTGAATATAGGTCAGATAGTCTGTACACCATGTTCATCTCTCTTCATTACATCCTCAGCTGTGGCTAAGCCATTATTCATGAACAGTCCATTCAGTAAGAAAAAGCATGCAAGAAGATAATCAAACACTACTGTACAGACACAAATGGGGGATGGAGAGGGGTAGAAACAAGTTCTAATGAATATTCAGTACAGACCTACTTAAGATTGTTTATACAGCCTCAACTCAGGCTCTATTTCAGCTAGTCATTTTATTCTCTATAAAAGGCCTCACATTCAGTGCTAAGTTAGTATTAAAAGTCTGAGTTCCAGAACCAAGGAAACTGAGGATGAAGCCTGTCACTGTAGTTCACTCGTTTCTAAGTCACTTGCAAGAGGCCTACAAAGATTGATGATCCTAAGGTGCTGGGTGCTCCTCATCTCCTGCTGCTACTCTTCACAAAGAGGTAACTCACAGTCCAACACTGCCCTAAGATTGTTGTCCCTGGTAGACATTTGCTATAGGCACTGCAGGACAGTACGTCGTTCCAAGTGTGATATGAAAGGCGAGTTGCCCACTCATTAGGTGCGAGAAGAGAGGTTTCCATAGAACACACCAAGAGTTTGAGAATGAGGATGCCAGCTGTAACTAGTGCTGTTCTTCCATATAATCTTTTACGGGGGCAGTGGAACAGAGCTTTACAAGAGAGAATGTGGGAATTATGTACAGCAGGCAAACACACAGATATGCAGAGGCTTGCCAAGACGAACTGCACTCCAGAAGCAGAGCCTTACTTACAATTAGATTATATAGAGATATACCTATCTCATAGAACTGGAAGGGACCTTGAGAGGTCATCAAGTCCAGTCCCCCGCCCTCATGGCAGGATCAAGTACCATCCCTGACAGATTTGCCCCAGATCCCTAAATGGCTCCCTCAAGGATTGAACTCAGAACCCTGGGTTTAGCAGGCCAATGCTCAAACCACTGAGCTAACCCTTCCCCGCAAGGCATCATTCTTGCTATAGAAAATCCTACTGAAGTCAGTGGTACAGGTGAGCCTGTGGGACACAAGAACAAGGCACAGTGAGCTATTGCTTGAAGTGTTTACAGGGGGGCATTCCTGTTACCACATAATCTTCTAGAGAGATAAACAGAGTGCCCTAAATAGACTAACAAAGGAGGTTATCATCATGTTACTGGTATTTAGTTCATTACAGAGAGATGAGTTTGCTGAGAGCATAACAGAGAAGGGGGGACACAAGTGGCCTAGAGTGAAGGTATTTTAAATCCACAATGCATTTACTTGCACTCAATTAAGCAGCAGATGTCAGGCAAAGGCATTCTGGGGGTCAGGAGAGAGTTTATCACTCTCAGATATAGCTAGTAACAGAAAGAGCTTTAGATGGAAACAAAGAGAGACTGTTTTCTTAGCCACTTGAGACAAGTTTTTACGCAGATTCTGAGAAATTTATCTTCCGAGCTACACTGCTGAGAAACTGCTGCAGTGAGTTTTCCAAGACCGTTTGGCAGCTTTTGCTACCTAGCTTCACTTAGGTAAAGTTAGTTTATACATTTTAATTCCAACACCAAGAACAAGCTCTGTACGGGGAGGAGAAAAAGCAGCGCATTGCAGATTGAAAACTAAACATCTGGACTGAATTAAGGTTTCCAATTCCAATCTTAGTTCTGTTCCATTTCCGCAATCACCCCACACTACCTAGTTTTTCAAAAGCTATTACTTACATGCCAGACCATGTACCAACCACCTTGCGGAACCACCATCATTTCTCCTCTAGCAGAGAAAGCCTCACAAATGCCTTATGCAACCCCCAAATAGCCGAGGGAATTCAGTGCACGGACCTGTGCAGTATGTGGCTGCAAGCATCTTGAACAGTTTTGCAACACTACTTAACAGCAGAGAATACCATGCCCTTTGATGATACCTTTCATCTGAAGAGCTTACAGTGCTTTACCTACATAAGGTAAGCCTTTATTTCTGGACTGCTGTGCAGCAGGATTTATTAATTGATCCACCCTACTAATACTGAGAATGTATCAGCATGTTCGACTTCTGTATCTTCACCAAAATAACAAGGATTACTCCATCCCTCTCCTGTCTCTGTGTTTATTGTTTATGCTTTTTCTGTAATGCTTTTGCCCTACTAATACATATACTTGCTTCAGAAGAGCTGCCTGGTCACTAGTAAAACATCAGCACTGTCCTCTGAGGTAAAGCACACAAGAGGCTCTCTGCTCACAAGAGGTGATGGATGGAAGCCTGAATCCTTAAGTGAGTGTCCTTGCAGGACAACAGAGCAAGAATACAGGTACAGTTACCTTGAAACTGTAACTATTACCCTAATTTTAAAGGTAGGGAAACAGACACTAAAGTAAAATTTTCCAAAAGTGCCCAATGGTTTGGAGCACTTGATTTTTTTGGGTGTCAAACTTGAGACATCTTGAAGGGGGAGGATTTTTTAAAAGAGCAGGCAGTCAGCACTTTCTGAAAATCAGGCTCCTTTAAAGACTTCTCCAGCTAGACACCTAAAGTCAGAAGTCACTCTTGAAAATTTTGGCCTAAGTGGCTTGCCCAAAGTAACACAGCAAACAGAGTGATAGAATCAAGAGGACTGTTCAGTATCAGTCATTACTATCTATGGCAGTGTTTCTGAAAATGCTCTGCAAGACCACTTTGAGAAACACATTAACTTCCCGTGGCTCCCCTAGGCTGCAAAGGATGAAACGGATCAAATGGGAGCCACGAGGCTCTGTGGTCATGGTGCCAGTTAATAAACAAACTAGGGCGGCCAGTTAATGTGTTTCTCAAAGTGGTTTCCAGAGCACTTTCAGAAACACTGATCTATAGTATTTGTGATAATTTTTAATTGCTCGCTAATTCTTTCAAAAAATAAGTTTATATATAGCTTACATAAGAACGGCCGTACCGGGTCAGACCAAAGGTCCATCTAGCCCAGTATCCTGTCTGCCGACAGTGGCCAGCACCAGGTGCCCCAGAGGGGGTGGACCGAAGACAATGATCAAGCGATTTGTCTCCTGCCATCCCTCTCCAGCCTCTGTCAAACAGAGGCCAAGGACACCATTTTATCCCCTGGCTTTTATGGACCTAACCTCCATGAAATTATCTAGCTTCTCTTTAAACTCTGTTATATTCCTAGCCTTCACAGCCTCCTCTGGCAAGGAGTTCCACATGCTGACTACACGCTGTGTGAAGAAGAACTTTCTTTTATTAGTTTTAAACCTGCTACCCATTAATTTCA
Organism: Rafetus swinhoei; assembly: GCA_019425775.1. Taxonomy (NCBI): domain Eukaryota; kingdom Metazoa; phylum Chordata; order Testudines; family Trionychidae; genus Rafetus; species Rafetus swinhoei. Next base: position 105,643 of record JAFJHL010000226.1, read on the forward strand.
TTTGGTGTCCTCTAGTTCTTCTATTTAGGAACTAATAAATAACTTTTCTTTATCGGCCCTCTCCACACCACTCATGATTTTATACACCTCTATCATATCCCCCCTCAGTCTCCTCTTTTCTAAACTGAAAAGTCCCAGTCGCTTTAACCTCTCCTCATATAGGATAGGAGGAGTGTTATACTGTACATAAAACCCCCTATAATGACTGCATGCTGACACTCTTAAAGTGCCCCTATTCAGAAAGCTGCCACAGGGCAACATTGTCTTAAAATGCAACTACAAATTCTTGTCTGATACCCAGCCACCCCCTCCCTCCTTCCCTATTTATTTTTATTGGTTCTCCACATCCAACACTCCGGACATCTGAAGAAGTAGGCTGTGCCCACAAAAGCTCATGATACCATCTACATGTTTTACTAGTCTTTAAAATGCTACCAGACTTTTTGTTGTTGTCTAAGTTTATCCTGTACAGACTAACTCGGCTACCCCCTGAAGCTTTTTATCTATATTTAGATTTGTCACTACTCATTAGAATGTTTTAGATCACTTATTAATGAACAGATCTAAAACTTCACGAGAAATGTGATAGTAAAACAAGGTTATGCAGGGGACACATTCACATAAAGGGTATTCAACAGACAGAGGCCTACAAATTAAAATGGTAGCTTTCAGAAGGGTACATGCAGGACTAGCTAGTAACAGTGCAAACTAAACACAGAGCTAGAAGGGGACTGCTGGGAGGTAAGTCAATGTTTTTTTAATGTAAATCAGATTTTTATTTAAATCCAATATACTTTTTTTTATAATAAACCAATTTCAAGTTAAATTTGAAGTTATGCAAACCTATATTAAGGTATAATAATACTATAGTCATTTAAATAAAAATAGCTTAGTGATACATGTTTGATGCTGATGTTTTAAAGAAAGTCAAACTGCTGAGCTGGTGTAAATCACTAGCTAAGCATGTGAAACTAGTCTGAAATGCTAACCCAGAACATGCAGAAAAAAAATTCTTCATTTCTGTCAGTTCAATTACGAGTTTAGATCAGATTTCAGAGGAGCAGCTCTGTTAGTCTGTTTCAGCAAAAACAATAAGAAGTCTGGTGGCACTTTCAAGTAGGGATGTAAACAGGTTAACTGTCAGCTCAGGTTAACAGTCAGCAGGAGAAGCCCCCCTCCCCCCACCTGCAGGATCCCAGCTAACCAAATAAACATATTGCTTAACAGGTTAACTTTTTAAACAGGATTTTATATCTTTATTTTGAAGGCTAACAAATTTATTAGAGCGTAAGCTTTTATGAGATACAACACACAGATGAACATAATTTGTAGGGGAAAAGTCAACAGAGCTGACAGTGGCCAGTGCCAGATGCCCCAGAGTGAGTAAACACAACAGGTAATCATCACATGATTCCTCTCCTGTCATCTATTTCCAGACAAACAGAGGCCAGGGATACCATTTCTACCCAACCTAATAGCCTATGGATGTAAAATTTTGATTAACTGGCTAATTGAATAGCAGATGCAAATTGCATTGACTAATCAATTAGTCAATAAAGGCACCTCTGCCTTTGAAGTGTAATAAGAGCCCCAGGGCTGTTCCTACATTTCAAAGGTGAAAACACTGCAGGGAACAGTTGGGGACCCTGGGCTGCATGCAGTGTTTAAAAAAGTGGCAGACTCCAAGCTCCGAGCTGGTTGCCGGTTTGAAGCATCCCCACCTTTCCTCCCTCTTTCTGATAGAGGCAGCAAGGAGAAGGGGGGAAATCGACTATCCGATAAGCACGTCGACTGTCCGATAAGCATTTGCTTATTAGATAGTCGACTAGTCATTCACTTCCCTATAATAGCCATTGATGGAACTAACCTCCATTTTATCTAGTTCTTTTCTGAACTCTGTTCAAGTCCTAGTCTTCACAACATCCTCTAGCAAGGAGTTCCACAGGTTGACTGTGCACTCAGTGAAGAAAAACATGCTTTTGTTTGTTTTAAACCTACTATTAATTTCACTTGGAGACCCTTAGCTCTTATATCATGGAAACAAGTAAACAAAGTCCATACCTTTTTAATCTCTCTTCATATGGGACCCATTCCAAAATGCTAATAATTTATGTTGCCTTTTTCTGAACCTTTTCCAACGCTACAATATCCTTTTTTAGCTGCAGCGACATCTGTACGCAGTATTCAAGATGTGGGTGTATCATGGTTTTATATAGAGGCAATAAGATACTCTCTGTCTCTATCCCTTTTCCAATGATTCCAAACACTGTTTGGTTTTTTAACTGCCGCTGCACACTGAATGAATGTTTTCAAATTATCCACGAGGACGCCAAGGTATTTCTCTTGAGCAGGTAACCCGGCCCCTGGGCTACGTTTCGAGGCAGGGGTCCCCACCCTTTCAGGAGTGGGCGGGGCTATGGAAACCAGCGCAGCCTGGGTTCTGGGAGCGAGGGTCTCACACAACACCGGGGGGGGGGGGGAGGTCATACCGCCGAAAAGGGCGGGGGGGAGGTCATACCGCCGAAAAGGGCGAAGGGGGGGGGTCATACCGCCGAGCTGCCCCCCGCGCACCCACCTTCGCAGCTCCTCCTCGCGGATCCGCTCCGCCTCCCACAGGAAGGCCCCGGCCAGCGCCGCCATCAGCTTGCAGCCGGGGCCAGCCTGGCGGCCCTGGAGCCGGCGCCACAGGCCGCCGAGCAGGCTCCAGCGCGCGCGCTCCGAGGCGAGGTCGCCGTAGAGCTGCCCGCTCACGTGGCTGCCCAGCAGGGCCAGCAGGCTCCTGGCCCGAGCGGGGGGGTCGGGCCGAGCCCAGCCCAGCAGCCGCTGCCAGCGACCCCATGCGCGGCCGTCGAGCGGCCTGCGCCGGAACATCGCTGTAGAGCGCGCCGCCGACCAGGCCGCGCCGCTGCGGGACAGCCGGGACTCCGCCCCCGCGCCGCCATTGGCCGGCGCCTGGTCGGCCCTGGCCCCACATTGGTGCGTTGCGCTGTCGGTCTGTAGTGCAGCTACCGCCCCGTCTTGTGAGCCCGCGCCGGCGCCTTGGAGACGCAAGGACCCCGCGCAGCAGCCCGGGGGCTGGCCAGGGAGCTGCCTGTGCACAGCGCCCGCGGTGGGAGGGGCCGTGGCGCGCGGTGCTGCGGCGGCCAGAGGCAGGCCTGACACGAGCTCGTGCCAGAGCCGGCCTGGGTTCGCCATGAAGGGCCCAAGCCCCGCCCCTCGACCCGCCTCCTAAGTCAAGGATGGTGGCGCAGGGCCGCTCCCCTGGGAATAATGAGGCTGCGGCAACAGCAGCGAGGGACCCGCGGCCCGGCCAGGCCGCAGCTGGGGGCGGGAAACGCCCTTGGATACAATTTGTATCTACAGGCTAGTTGATAAGCGGCCACGCTGAAGAGCCGCAGCGGGGTAGCTCCAGGCGCTAGTAGGGCTGCCAGAGGGTTTCCACAGAAATACCGGACACACTTGACATTACATCACAATCTACATCTGATTTAGAAAACACCGGACAGGTCTATTTTCTCATTTCAAAACCGGACACCTGGCAACCCTAGGAGCCAGGACCAAGCAGTCCCAGCTCTCGGCCACTATGGCCCTGCATTTAAAATGTAGTAAAAGCCACTGGGCTCTTGCTACATTAAAACTACAGAGGCGCAGCGCCCCAGACCAGTGTCAGTCAGGACTTACTGGTCCCAGCTCACACTGAGCCCCACAGCCCCTATTCACCCCCAGCCTCAGCCACCATTCACACAGGTTGCTTGGCAGCAGCACCCTTTGTCTGGGAGGGAGGACAGCCCTCACTGGGACCCATGTGGGCAGGGGCTGTTGTAAGAGCAGCCTTTGATAGAGGCGGGAAGGGGGAGGGCAAGCAGCACCACAGAGACAGTGCTGTGGGAACCAGCTTTTAAGCTAACTCCCCCTAGCACTGGCTCCTATTTCCCCCTTCCCTTGCTGCCTTTCTTAGAGGCAGCAAGGGCAGGGGGAAAAGTGAGTAGTCAAGTAGTCGACTACTCGCTAACATCCCTAGGGGAGGGAGACTCTTCCAGTCCAGACCAGAGCAGGAACCACCCCCCCCCAAGACCAACTGCCCTTCGGCCCCTCTTGCAGGGGCTGCCCAGAGTTGGCACACCCCTCCCCAGCCCACTACAGGTGTGCTGTACTAAGGGTGAGGTGCAATGGCATGGAAAGCCTAGGCCTGAACAAACAGAGAGAGCACATTTCCCCCATTCCCAATTTGATGGTCCGTTCTCCTTCAACTCCAGACTCACTGGGGCAGAGAGAGGCAGTACTCCTCAATCTGATCCAGATATGCACATTAGCTAGCACTGGTGCTAGTTGCTCTGCTATTTGCTAGTTGCTCTGCAACTAAGGCCAAGCATGTAGGTCAACATTTAGCATATTTTCAATCACAAAGGGTCAGTCTTTGCTCATTAATAAATCTTTCACCAACTAGCTAACTTTTCCTGAACTGGATACTTATACCTAAAGACTATGTCTACACTGGCGTGTTCTCACACAAAAACTCTTTTGCGGAAGAGTTCTGCAAAAACTCTTGCGGAAGAGTTTTTCTGCAAAAACACTTTCAGAAGAAAGCGTCTACACTGGCATGTGCTTTTGCACAAGAGATGTGCTTTTGTGCAAGAGCATCCATGCCAGTGTAGACGCTCTCTTGCGCAAGAAAGCTCTGATGGCCATTTTAACCATAGTGCTTTCTTGCGCAAGAAATTCATGTTGCCTCTCTACACTGGACTCTTCTGGAAGAGCTCTTGCGCAAGAGGGCTTATTCCTGAGTGGGAGCGCCAGAGTTCTCGCGCAAGAAGCCCTGATTTTATACATTAGAACATCAGTTTACTTGCGCAAGAACACACGGCCAGTGTAGACAGGCAGCAAGTTTTTGTGCAAGAGCAGCCGCTTTTGCACAAGATCGCGCCAGTGTAGACATAACCAAACTGTATTGTTAAATTTAACTAAATTTGGATTATTGTTGATTATGTGCTGTATATACCTTGTGACTTCTAAAAGGAACTTTGTGGATCTTCTAAGCCCTATACTCAGATGTAGACATTTTTCTAACCTTTGTAGTATATAAATTTTTAACATTAGATTTAGAAAATTTTTAAAGCTAACAGAACCCATATCTATCACTGTGTTCTATTCCATCTAAGGGATAGATTCAGTCCAAGATGTAGAATGGCTCCTAGTAAAAGTAAGGCTCTGCCTTCCTTAAGCATCTGAGAGTCCCCTCACACTAAGGGCACAGCCTGAAAGCGATGTCAAGGGTGGTGGAGAAAAGCAGGATCAAGCCCACAAAGTATTAGTATTTAATTGTACAGACCAGGGCTAGCCCTACCATGAGGCGAACTGAGGCGGTGGCCTCAGGTGCCAGACTGGGGGGGGGAAGAGAGGTAGCACCACTAGGACCCAGAGTGCAGAAAATTGTGTGTGCTGCTGGTGCATATGTATTCTCTCTGCTCTAGATGCACAGAGATGATGGTAGAGTAGAACAGGAAGAAGGCAGAATTGAGACCTTTCAAAGTTTTGGCCCAAGCGAGGAGGCATGGGGGGCATCATTTGAGCTCCCTGCCTCAGGTGCCAAAATGTTGTGGGGTGGCCCGGATAAAGACAGATTGGCGGGATGAACAAATTCCTTCTATTCTAAAGCCAAGTTCATCCACAATGCCATGGAAAAATCAGGGACTGATCCACGTTGTGCTAGCTCTCCTTTGATGCTTCATTCTAATGAAGGCTCTCAACATAAGGCACTCAGCCAGTCATGCAATATTGGACATGGAACAAGAGGCCCTTTCTGACCCCCAGCAGATTTGCAATCTAAAGCACACAATTCAATGGAATATAAAGGAACCACCACTTGCCTAACTCCTCTTTCATCATTTCCCCCTTCTGCGAAACGGAGAGGTTTCTTGTGTCTCAGAGTCAGAAGGCTTATCAAAACACATCTTAAAAATGGTATGTGACAACTACCATCAGAGTGAGTCTTTTTTTCTCTTGTTCCTCAGAACTGTGATAATTAATTTGTGTGAAATAAAGAGTGTAGACTTCCAGGGGACACCAGATACAGATTTTTTATTTTCTCTAGAAAAAAATCAGAATGTAGAGCTGAATTTACATAAGCCACCAGTGCATTGTGAATGACATTGATGGTGTGAAAAGTCATACTAAGTGACTGCATGGATCACCTGTAAACCAGCTGTAAAGTCCCAGTAGGAGAGGAAAAACAGATGAGCTGAGGGTGGTCTCCTTTCCTGAAGTGGTTCTAAGTCCCTTTGACACTTGGATGTGTTTCCTGTTCTGCTTTCCCTCCCCAGGGCTTGAGGAGGAAGAGAAAGCTGCATGGAGTAGCTGGAATAACTCCCTCTCCCTGCCCCCCCATTTCATGTAGATTTCCTCAAGCCCCAAGGATCAGTTATTAGGATGATTAAAGTATTTTTACAGATATACGATTTGTTATGCATAGGATATTTTTAAACAAACACACATCCCCTCTCTCAGCAGTAGGGAGAAACCCAGAATATTTTCCACCCACACCAGACAGCTCCTTATGGAGTTCACTACATATGTGGACTGTGGTTCAATGTCAGAGCAGGACATATCAGCCAGTCCCACAGTCTTCTAGGGCCCTCACCAATACACTTTCTGGCTCCATGTATAACAGCTGGCATTAAGCTGGGCATTCCTCTGAAGCAGAAGGGAAGAGCAAAGTGGAGACATTTGGTTGCTTGCTGGAGGGGACCCCTTTACTATTACCACTGGCAGCCTCTTTGCCACCTGAGTTCCTTCTAAGCTCTAAAAGGCCTTTATCAGACACCTTGTCTATCAGTTTCTCTTTCTACTCCAACACTTTTAGTAGAGAAGATTCCTTGGCAACTCTACAGAATCAATCTACAATCTTCTGCTGCTTTCCCCCCTAAGCAGGGGACTGAGGGGCAGGGAGGAAGAATCTTACATTCTCCTAGGATAAGACTCCAGGTTTGTATCTGAGGTCTGGATATTGCATTACACTGGAGATCTCCTCTTCTGTGTTGCCAACACTGCTGCAAATATGGGAGGGAAAGAAATGAGCTAAACAAAATTGCTGGTAACACATCAATATCTGATATACATTCAAAGGGGGGGGGGGGGGGGGTGTCCATTAGGAACTGCATTTAAGTTACAAGCTCCAATAGACCTGTCCTAAAGTGACTCAGACAAACCACTGCATCATCAGTTTCAAGCCAGCACTTGGAGACATAACACTTCCTTCCCAAGCCTCATTATTTTATTTGAAGAACATGATCAAACCCCACACAGAATTCAACTCAGCATTTCAGTGACATGCAGGCTGCTTTCTAAAACCTTTAAAAACAATTCCCTCCATGAAGCAATGGTAAATTGAGTTTCTCCTTCAGTGTCTTTCAGTGTAATATGCTGTCCCTACAATCATGATGATTGTGGCTGGCACAGTGCAAGTACGTGGATGAGTGTTACTGGCTCCTTCTCAGCAGGCCTGGTATTAGTACATGTAAGGAGAAGGGAGCCAGTCCAGTGCTATCTGTGTGTGGTTCTATAGCACTTCCTGGGACTGCTAGATAGAGTGCGCTGATTGGTCACAGCCTGACATCTTCAGCTGAGAGAATGGTCCTTGTAAAGGTAAGGGTATAAAGAACAAAAAGGAAAGGAAAATATCTAAATAGCCTTAAAACCAGAGTAGGTCAGTGTGGAGACAGAGTTTGCATACAATCTCTACGTCTGACACTGTGTATCTAAGTGGAGACTACGGAATAGGTTTCCAGTAGTTATCACTGAATATTATGCTCACTTTAACACCAAACAGACTAAAAGCCATCATAGATCCTCTTGCTGGTATGGGCTGTGGTATCCCTGGGAGCTGGACCTGAACAGGTATTGAGATCATCAAGTCCAGTCCCCTGCCCTCATGGCAGGACCAAGCTCCCTCTATACCACAGTTGAAATTAGCACAGCTTTTCAACCAGCTCTGGCCTAGTATTTGAGGGCTGCTTAATGGTAGCAGTATACAGCAGCTGGTCCTAGCTAGTTCCACAGTCTCTCCCCCCCCCCAAAGTCAGAGGCAAAAGGCTGTGGGCTCAGAGAATAAAGTGCAAAATGCTCGTGTAAATAGCATGAATCAGAATGTGGAAGTGGATAAAGCAGTGGTAGCAGATTTGCTAGACCTTTCCCATAGTATACTATGCATATAGAGGAATTTCTCTACACACTAGTTCAGTGTTTCCCAATTTTATTTGGCCACGGAACCCCAAGGGTTGCCTAAAAAAAAAAAAAAAAAAGGCCCCGCCGCGTTTCATCAAGGAAAAAACCCCCAAAAAACAAAACAGCCCTGCCGCCGCGTTTCGTCGAGCAAAAACAAAAAAACGCCCACCACGAGTCCTGCTGCAAAACATAAAGGCTCTGTCTCATTGAAAGGTGGCGGGGGAGTGCTGGCTCCTCTCGGAACCCTTGCTTTTGCTTTGAGGAACCCCTGGGTTCTGCGGAGAACCAACTGGGAAACACTGCACTAGTTCATAGTGGCAGGAGTTTCACTTGTATCTACGTGCCATGGTGCTCTGGCCGGGAGTGAGAGGAGAGAAGAGAACATACCTCTCCAGGTATGCTAATCAATAAGTTACACCTCTCCAGATGCTTGGCTGACCTTGCTCGGATAACAACAGAAGAGTGTAGAATTCACCTCTAATGCAGGCATTTATACCTGTGTGACTTTCACCTCCATGTTGAGGTACGAGTCAACATGAATGAGATCTTGACTATCACAATGTGAGACTGTGGAACCCCCTGCCTCCAACCACCCTTTCTCCTAAGATATGCACATGCATGTCACACACAGGTATGACTTCCCCCTGCACAGCTGTGCACTTGTGCACCATGCTGGTGAGTGGGAGTACTGGGGCAGTACAGTACAAGACTGAGAATACACAGGAAACAAAGCTGCTGAAATCACCCTGGTCAGGTGTGATTTCAGCAATGCAAGGTAGGTACAATGCATGGGAGTGGGAGATAATAAAAAATCATAAAACAAAGTCCATAAAACAAGGGGGCTTTGAGGGGCTCTGTAAGAAGAAGCCACTGGTCTAAAGTTAGTCCTCGCTCTTGTGGGGAGAAGAGCATAAGAGTGAGTAAGGTGCCCGGACGTGAAGCACTGTTGAATGGCCTCCATGGGCAAGGGAGTGCATTCCCACGAAGTGGTGGGCAGTGTTTCAGGGGTGGGGAGAAAGCCTAATGCAACCCCCTCTGGCTCACTGGCAGCGTTATGGTGTGTACGCAGGAGGCGGCTGGAACTGGTTGATCACTTCATACTCCGCTGGATAAGATTCATTCTCCTCCATCTCAGACAGGAGCTCCAGTGCCTGCTCCTCCTCCTCGGTTGGGTAGTGACGCAGCAGGTTGGCAGCAGTAGCGAGGATGGAGGCTCCGCCAGCTCCAGCAACCAGGTAAAAGCTGACAGCAAAGGTGACGTAGACCTGAGATCCATGGTACTTTTTGTGCTGTTGCTGTTGTGCAAGAATCAGCTCTGAAGCCCAGTAACAGAATCCAATCACTGTGGCACATTGCAAAACTGAAACACCATGGATAATATGAGAGAGAGAGGGGAGGGGGAGTCAGTGACCAAAGAGGAAGCAAATTATTCTATTTGTTAGGTAAAAAGGAAAAAGATAAACCTCCCTGAGAACCCCATGGGGGACCACCGTAAACAGAAATGCCAGATTTTCAGGGCCAGCCCCATGTCTCTGCACAGTATAGAAATGGTGCCTGTGTGCATTAACTTGCACAGCATATGTGAGCACCCGGTGGAAGTGTTTGTCAATTAGAAGTGGATAAAAGCCAAAGTTGGCTGTAAGAAATCATGGGCAATGTGGGGAACAGCTGAACATGCCCGGGAGTCAGGACTAGAGTGTTCAATTCCTAAATTTGTCATTCAGAAATGGAAGAGGGGACACGTGGGGCCAGCAGACAGATTCATGTGAGTTACACACCTTTGCACTATGCCTTTGGCATATGTCGAGGGCTGATTTGTCACAAACCTGGTCAGTGTGAGCTGGAAAAAGAAAGCAAGCAGAGTCCCAAGAGCAAAGCGGGCACCTGTGTGACACAGCAGGTGGGGTGTACAACCCCCTACTACTGAAATCAATGTCAATTCCTCCTCTGCCTTGGGGGGAGGAGGAGCCATTGTTCTCTGTTCAGTCTGTCTGTGCTAAAAACTCATGCCAAAAATGAAACACTCCAGCTCATCCCCATTTACAGACTAAAAATAAAGTTTGTCCCAGGTCTTTGTTTCTCTCAGCTATAACTCTCACTTCTCAAGCTGAGCCGAGTCCTGCAGCCAAGGGCAGGACTCCAGCAATGCTCTGTGCTGACAGAAGAGGGGAAGATAAAGGCACATGAGCTCTGCAGTGGACAGTGTTCCAAGTATCTGAGGAAAGCAGAGAAAACATCTTTGGATAGCAATGCTATGTTCTATTTGCTATGCTCTGAGGTATAGTTGGCTGAGGGCATACAAGTGCCCACAGTAAGATACCAACTCAGCTTTCCCATGCTGTAGCTGCTATGCTCATATGCCACCTGCCATAACCAGGCTCAGCAAGGTGCAAATGCCCTGGTAGTTACCTGTGAGAATGTGAGCAAAGGCATAACGTCGAGTGATCTTCAGTGCAGGGTGCTTGGGTCCAAAAACATCCAGCAGGAAAGCTGAAAGACTGCAGATTATTCCAAGGAAGCAGAAAGCAGCAATGACTCGGAGCAACAAAACAGTCTGTGGATTCATGCAGTAGTCTGAGAAAGAGAAGACAGACCGTCAAAACCTCCAAATCAACTTGTTTCATGATGGAGCATCAAGAGCATCTCAGCTCATTCAGAGCTGACGTGGGCTTTTCTGAACAAAGTCATTTAACCTGCAGAGACATCATCCTTCATCTATCAGGACTTTATTTGGGGCATCTTCACTGGGGGCTCTGCAGAGCACATTTCTACTGAAACATTCACACTCTTTGTCCAGACACTATAGTTCTGTCCCTCAGCCAACGCAGGAATGATCAGTTAACAAACATGGCTAAAGAGCCTGCCTGTCTCACATCCCAAAAATATAAGCCCAGATGTTTTCTGCCTCTGCCCAATCACCCAGACCAAAGTTATTCCCACAAGCGAGCAATGGTGAAAGTGAGCTCTATACACATTTAGGAGCCAATCACAAGGTGCTGTGAAACCTCAATTCCTCCTGACTTTAGTGCGAGACATGGGTGCTCAGTGCCTTTCAAGAGGTGCTTGGCACCCCATAGTTAGTGATTCTGAACCTTGTTTCTCCTAGGCTTGTGAAAGGCACGAATAAAACAAGAGATACAGGCCCAAACTAAGACGCTGTCAGTAGCATCTATGTCAATATTCCAAAGTGTATTGCCTTTAAACTGCAACTGGTAGCCAGCCCAGTCAAATATTTCACTAGATGTTATTATACTAATCAAACTGACTCAGGCTTTGGCTACACTTAAAAGTTTAAAGGGCAGCCATGACAGCTCTTTAAACTGAAAGTGTGGCCACAGCATGAGTGCTGGAAGAGAGGTCTCCCAGCACTCTATGTAAACCATCTCCCTGAGGGGAGTAGTCTGGCTCACAATGGCATTTCACAGCACTGTAACTTGTTGCGCTCACACAAGGGGGAAGGGGGAGGGAGAGGGGGAGAAGAGACAGACAGTGGTTCACGCCCAAGCCATACATTTACACTGCTGCAAAGTGCCAGTGCAGAGTTAGCTACAAACAAGACTGCAAGGTAGGGATGTAATAGTGTAGTCGATTACCGATTAACTGACAAGCAAAAGCTTATAGGTTAATGCTATAGACTACATGCATCCCCTCCGCCCCCCAGTAAATTTTTTAGCAGGCTGACCAGCAGCCTGGCTCAGTCCTGGCTTGCACCAGGTCCGGGACCTATCCTCACAGCAATTCTGCATTTAAAGTGTATTAGGAGCCAAGCGGGCAGGCAGCCAGCCAGGTTCAGTACCGGGTCCAGGAGCTCAGCCCCCACCCTTCCCTAGACAGGGGCTGCTGCCACCCTGTGCTGCTGCCTCCGTATCAGAGGTAGCAGCACAGGGCAACAGGCAGCCAGTCTGCAAGGGGAGCTGGTTTTTAAACTGGCTCCCTCGCAGACCAGCTCTCACCTGGCACCCTGTGCTGCTGCCTCTGATACAGAGGTAGCAGTGCAGAGTGACGGGGCTCCTTAGGAGTGCGGCCGGAGTGCACTGGCTGCTGGCCACACCCCTTGGACTATACTTGGACTATAGAACAGGCAAATAACTGATAAAAATTCATGACAGCACAGGGTGCCAGGTGAGAGCTGGTCTGCGAGGGAGCCAGTTTAAAAACCAGCTCCCCTTGCAGACTGGCTGCCTGTTGCCCTGTGCTGCTACCTCTGATACGGAGGCAGCAGTGCAGAGTGACAGGGGGCTCCTTAGGAGTGCGGCCGGAGTGCACTGGCTGCTGGCCACACCCCCAGGGACTATAGAACAGTCAAGTAACTGATAAAAATTCATGACATTATTCGACTATTCAATTAACCGATATTTAACATCCCTACTCCAAGGCAGCTGAGGCAACAGGAAATAACAAATGAGGCTGCAAATTAAACTGGTAACACACCTAGTATGCCTAGATGAATGTGTAGTGCTGTAGACACAGAGGTCACCTTGCAGCCTAGTGGTGGCCATTCCTTAAAGGGTTAAAACTCTGGCTTGCTCCACACTATTTAAAAAATTATCTATGATCACTTGTGTTGGCAAGCTTTCCTTCATGAGAGTTTTAGGATGCTGAAATGTGCTGGTTTGGCAGCCCACAAGAATGAAATTCCCTTTTCGCCCATAGATTAGGTATAGCCTGAAGAGCACTGGGTAAGTTCCCACAAGCCCATTCACCACCTTACTCAACCTGGAGTGGTGATGGCATAAGGCAGTTACATCTCTAGGGTGGTGCTAATTCCCAGCCTCTGAGGCTGGCAAGGAGAAAGCCATTTAGGGTTTGATAGGCTGAGGGGTTTGTAGGGTAGAACTCTGTCCACCCACCTAGATCCTTTAGTCAGGTAGCAGCAGCATTAGTTGTAGCACAGAATGATCACTGTGGCTTATTTTGTTGGCTAAGAGATGCTAAGTTCAACACAAAGAACAGGTCAGGTAATAGGCTGAAGGCAATTACTCCTGGTTGTTGATGATAAAGAACTGTTAGGAACTGATTAAATCAACTCTTTTTCTACATCCCCAGAAAAGTGAAAAGGTTTCAGTTGTTTAAAACTGCATAAGCATCACACATTTACCACACGTGGCCAGTCTGAAAATGGACATTAGTTTTTAAATATTACTTGCAGCAATTGTTTTCAGCATGCTGCTAAAAGAGTTGACACACACCTTGTGGCAGTATAAAAAGCAATTGGGATGCAGAAAAGTCAGCTGCTGAAACAGAGCAACCTGGTGTAATCCAGACAGCAAAATGGCTGGGGTGTATTTGCATGTGGTTTCTATTCAGTATACACAAAAACCTGACACAGTTACACAATCTGTACATTTCTAAAGCCTCTAGAGATATGTTCCAACCTAACTCATGAATATTTTCTCTCTTTTTCCACCCTCTTTTCTTTCATCTAGCACTTCCTCTCCATCCTGGGCCCCGATCTTCCCCACATGCCCCAACAGCATTCAGGATCTGTCCTCCACACTCTCCCCCCACAACTCTTTACCTCATTTCCAAATATAAACCACAAGTCTTTACTCTTCTCCCTTGCCCAGCTCACTCAGTCCTTCTAGCCCTTGGATATCATGAGGCCTTCATGCCAGGCTGGGAAGCATGGGAGAGGTGTGCAAATGGCTACACAGAATAAGGCTCAGAGCATGGAATTGGATCCCCACCTCCATCCAACTAGGAGAAGACTCACATGCAGGGGATTTTAAACATCCCCCAGAAGGTGCCAAGAAAGCGTATGACTCCCAGTTAACAAGGGCAGGTTTACAGCAGCTGTCCAGGAGCTGAGACCAAATGATGTTCTGTGTGTGGATATAAGAGATCACTTGCTGACTAGCTTGTTGGGAGATAGCACCTGCAAAGGTTACTCCCCCCCCAAGAGACAGCTGATCAGTGGTGAATCTGAAGGCCTTATTTACACAGTGCATTAGCAAGCCCCAATGGGGGGGTGAATTAGGGATGTTAAATTTAGATTAATAGGCTGGTCGAACAGTCAATAAGGGCACCTCCACCTTTGAAGTGTAGCAACAGCCCCAGGGCTGTTGCTACACTTCAAAGGCGAAAGCGCTGCGGGGAGCACGGGACCAGTGGGGGACTCAAGCAGTCCCCCCCGTGGCCCCGTGCATCCCACGGCATTTCAAAGCAGAAGCGCCACATGGAGCCTGGGATCAGCTGGGGAGCCTGTGGGCTCTAAACAGCACTGCCACTTGGAAATGCTGTGGGGAGCCCGGCATATCAAATGCAGCGTTTCAAAGCAGCAGTGCCGCATAAAGCTCAGGGTCTGGCATTGCCACTTTGAAGTAAGGATGTTAAGGACTAGTTAACTATCCGATAAACAAATGCTTATTGGATAGTCAACAGGATAGTTGATTAGTTGCTTTCCCCCCCTCCCTCCTTTGCTCAGATAGAGGCAGTAAGGGGGGTAGTGGGGAGTACTTCAAAGCAGCAGCGCTGCGCGGAACCCGAGATCAGCTGTGCAGCTCTGCCCCTTTGAAACACCTCCACGGCGTTTCAAAGCGGCAGCGCTGTGTGGAGCCTGGGGAGTCCCAAGCTGAACCCAGGCTTCGTGCAGCGCTGCCCCTTTGAAATGCCTCAGCAGTGATTCAAAGGGGCAGTGCCGCCCTATCGACAAATCAAGTAGTTGATGCAAAAATGCATCGACTATTCGATGAGTGAATTACACGATACCTAACATCCTTACTTCAAAGTGCCCTCTCCTCGGCTCCCTTGCCTCTTTCTTATAGAGAAAGCGGGGGGAGAGGGAGAGCAACTAGCATTTGCTTATCGGACAGTCAACTAGTCGTTCACATCCCTAGGGTGAATTCTGATCTACACCACTGAGATCAGAATGGCCATACTGAGCCCAGACCAGCAACCCAGTATCCAATCTCTTGAAGTGGCCACTAACAGATGCTTCCAAGAAGCTGAAAAGAACACAGCAATTTTGAATGGCCACCCCTTGTCATCCAATTTGAGATTTAAAGGGACACCTGGAGCATGGGTTGTATCCCTGATCACCTTGGCTAACAGCCATTGATGGACCTATCCACCATTAACCTATTTAGTTCTCTTTTGAATGAAATTATACTCTTCATAACATCCCCTGCACAGATTGACTGGGAGTTGAGAGGGGAAGCACTTCCTTTTTTTTGTTTTAAACCTCCTGCCCACTGATTTTATTGGGTGATCCATAGTTATCATGTGATGGGAAGGGGTAAGTAACACTTCCTATTCATTTTCTCTACACCAGTCATGATTTTATAGACCTGTATCTAGGGGTGTTAGCGAATAGTTGATGACTTGCATTCCCTCCCCCCGCCCTTGCTGCTTCTGTATGAGAGGCAGCAAGGTGGGGGTGGACAGGAACCGGTGCTGGGGGGAGCCAGCTTAAAAGCTGGTTCCCCCCAGTACTGTCTTCACCATGCCACCTCTCCCCCTCACCCCGCCATCTACATTTAAAATGCAGAGCCACAGTGCAGGTGGCTCCCGGAGTTGGTTCAAGCTGCGACTGCTCAGTCCCAGCTCCAGCTGGCTCCGGGAGCTACTCCCGCTGTGGCTCTGCGGAGTGGCCCTTTATCAACTAAGCGTGTAGTTGATACAATTGTATCGACTACACGATTAGCCAGATAAGCACAATTTAACATCCTTACCTGTATCATATCCCCACTTAGTCGTCTCTTTTCTATATGTGTATATGTGTGTGTATATATATATATATATATATATATATATTCACTGAAATATATAATCCTATTAAATCAAAGGCAAAATTCCCATTGACTTCCAAAGGGACCATGAATGAAATCCTATCTCTGCCCTAAAGAGCTCAGTCTAATTTCTGATGGAACATGTTGAATGAGAGTCACTAAAAGCATGGGGTGAAGTAGCACAAGGCTTATCAAAATAAGAGCATGTAGTTCCCAGTTACAGTGCATGCAAACATTTTACTGCTCACCCAATAACTGACTATAGGCCAACACGAAGCACAATTCTGCCCAGTACAGAATTGGCGATGATAAGGCGATGATAAGAGAAGCCATGTCACCATAAAATATGTAAGAGACAGCAAAGGGATTTACAATCCCTTTAAATGTACAATATACAGTGTTAATGCTAGCTCCTGTTTACCAGACTGGGTCATTCCCCACCACATACTCCCCCACAACTAATCCCAAAAGGAAGAGAGGAAAAGCATTCTCACCTCTAAGCAATTCTGGGTCAACGTAGCCAAGTACATCAGCTACACCTAGCTCCTGACGGGAACAGGTTCCCCCATGAATCCGTAGCCAGGCAGGCTCCGCCAGTGCAGTACACAGGGCTGTGATAGATAGGGCGCCAGGCAGTGCAGAGGCTAGGCTCCTCTCTGGCTGCTTTGGCAGGGCACCTCCACTCTGGCCTCTCCGCCTGCGCCCTCCAGGCAACCCAGAGCCACCTGGGGTGTACATGCCAGAATCCTCTCCCTGCGATGGGACCAGCACACAGGGGCACAGACCAGCTACAACCAGCAGGGTGGGAATGCCAGCTAGAAGAACCTGTAAATGTGTTGTGTGGGGATGCCAGAAGGGCACAGCACCACAGGCTCCCTGGAGGCACTTTGGAAAGAAGGAACTCTGCAAGCACCCACTGGAAGCAGAGTGGGAGCCCAGAAGGCACCCAGGGGCCCAAGTACCTGGTGGGTGCACCAGATGGGGCAGGCTCTCAGCACCTGGCAGGTGCCCTACTAGGAGGGGAGCAGCAGAGTTTAAGTTGGTCCCTGCTGGGGTGATGGGGCACAGCAGGGTGTGAGTCGGCTCCCGGGGGCCCTTGTGGAGGGAGAGGGGCGCAGCGGGGCACGGAGAGGGGGTGCTTGGGGGAGAGGTGTAGGGGGAGGGGCCGGGGAGCTGGGGAAGGGCGCTGCAGGAGCCGAACCGGGCGAGGGGGTCACTGGAGGAGAGGGGTGTAGCGGGGCCCGGAGAAGGGGAGCCGGGGAGGCGCTGAGGAGCCGAGCCGGGCGAGGGGGTCACTGGAGGAGAGGGGTGGCGGGGCCCGGAGAAGGGGAGCTGGGGGAGGGCGCTGCAGGAGCCGAGCCGGGCGAGGGGGGGTCACTGGAGGAGAGGGGTGTAGCGGGGCCCGGAGAAGGGGAGCTGGGGGGAGGGCGCTGCGGAGCCGAGCCGGGCGAGGGGGTCACTGGAGGAGAGGGGTGTAGCGGGGCCCGGAGAAGGGGAGCCGGGGAGGGCGCTGCGGGAGCCGAGCCGGGCGAGGGGGGGTCACTGGAGGAGAGGGGTGTAGCGGGGCCCGGAGAAGGGGAGCCGGGGGGAGGGCGCTGCGGGAGCCGAGCCGGGCGAGGGGCGCACTAGAGCCCGGACACGGGGTCCCTGTGGGGGGGAAGGCCCCAGGTCGGAGACGCCCAAGCCCGGGAGGGTCTCTCCTCACGGTTCCTACTGCGGGTCCGCACTTCCGGAGTCCCTCGAAGAGCGCCCCGCCCGCGGGCCGAGAGGAAGAGCTCGAGCCGCTGAACACCCCTTCCGCTTCCGCCTCCCGGCAGTCACGTCACGTCACGTCACGCCCCACAACGTCACGCCTCGCTGGGCAGCCTGGGAGTTGGAGCGCGCGGGGAGCTGCGGAGCCGCAGGTGGGTGGCGGGCCTCGGGGGGCAGTTGCGAGGTTGATGCGGGGCGGGAGGATGCGGGGCGGAGCTGTGGGGAAACAGGGACTGTGGGGGCAGGGCGGGAGCAGTGGGGTTACTGGGGGAGCAGGGGCAGTGGGGGCTGCTGTAGGGGCAGGGCAGGGAGCAGTGTGGGGCTGCAGTGGGGGCAGGGTGGGAGCAGTGGGGTTGCTGTGGGGAGCAGGGGCAGTGGGGCAGGGTGGGAGCAGTGGGGTTGCTGTGGGGGGAGCAGGGGCAGTGGGGGCAGGGTGGGAGCAGTGGGGTTGCTGTGGGGGGGGAGCAGGGGGCAGTGCGGGGGCTGCTGTGGGCTGGAGCAGTGGGGCGGTTGCTCCGGGGGCAGTGGAGAGAGTGCAGGGACAGTAAGGAGGTTGTTCTGTGCTAACCTCCGCTCTGCTCACAGGGAGGCAGCTCCAGGCCGCTTGCCCGGCATGAAGGACTCGCTGTTGCTGCTTGCCCGGATCCCCGCCCACCCTGATTCTCGCTGCTGGTTCCTAGCCTGGGATCCCTCCGGGACTCTGCTGGCCTCATGCGGGGGCGACCGCAGCATCCGCATCTGGGGCAAGGAGGGTAGGGAGCTGATTTGTTCAGGAAGGTGAAATTTCACCTGCTGCTCAGGCTGCCTGAGCCCAACCAGGCTGTCTGGCCACACGCTGCTGCGCAGGCAGAGCTCTTCTGAGGGGGCTGAGAGGGGAGCTCTGGCTGCGCAGTTCCCCCTTTCCCCCCACGCTGTGCTCACTCCTCTCTTCTCCCCTGCTCTAGGAGATAGCTGGGTGTGCAAGTCTGTGCTGGGCGAGGGGCACCAGAGGACAATCCGGAAGGTGGCCTGGTCCCCATGTGGGAGCTACTTGGCCTCAGCCAGCTTTGATGCCACCACCTGTATTTGGAAAAAGAGCCAGGATGAGTTTGAGGTAAGGATGTTTCCATAGGGTTGAGTGCTGAGGATGCCTTGGACATGCCTCCCCCAGGACTGTGCCTCCTGCAGATGCAATGACTGGCCCCCAGTTGCTGTCTGTCTGCATCTCTGTGATCATCCAGCAGTGAGAGGGCAGGTAGAGCTGGGCCCAGTGTTTATTACCTGAAAATTAAGTGTCATTTGACCCATGACGACTCATGAATTTGACACCAATTCACCAAATAGTTCCATGCCAAGAGCTTTCTGAGATGTAGGTGCCATTCACCAAACTGGAAGAGATGCTGCTTTTGGCAGTGCTTAAGGCCACTGCAGGGAGGTCTCCCCTCTGGTTGGTATGAGTACCCTAGCCCCTGGGTTGTGAGCCTCTTTCTGTCTTGCCTGTTAAAGCTCTTCCATTGTGGATAACTAGTCATTGGAGCAGAGACTTGAAGGTGGGTTCTCCTGCCACCCAAGCAGGTACCCTGACCATCAGGCTCCAGAGTCTCTCTCAAGATTGGCCTAGTGCCTGAGTGGTGCAGAACCACCACCAGTCATACTCCCACCCAATCCTACTTGTGGATCTAGGCCTTCCTTTGTAGGCTGTTGAGGAATGATGAGAAATTCACTGTAGGCTGTGAAAAGTGCTATGAGTGAGGTGGTGGTCTTACATTAAAAAGTGCTGTGAATCAAAACAGTTTGTGTTGGGTTGAACGAAATGTTTAAATGATGGGAGCACTGGGAGCTAGGCTCCTCCCTCCCTGGCTCTGGCTTAAGCACAAGTGCCTCCTGTTCCTCTGACAGTGTGTGACCACCCTTGAAGGACATGAAAATGAGGTGAAGTCCGTGTCCTGGGCCCCATCTGGAAGCCTCCTGGCCACTTGCAGCCGAGACAAGAGTGTCTGGGTCTGGGAAGGTGAGAGAGAGGTCTGTGAGGTGGGGGGACCAGAAGTACTATGGGAGATATTGTGGGTAACTAGGCGTGACAATTCTCAGGGCACTCAAGACCCGTGTTCCCTCTAGTTTTTTCCACCCCTGAGCAGAATTAACTTTGTGTCTCATTGTGGAGGTGATGTGCGACCCAGAGTGGTACAGCTAGGGATAAGGGCTTTGGGGTGCAGGAGGGTTCTCAGGACTGGCTGGGGGGGCTCATGGTAGGGTAGAGGGTTGGGGCTGACCAGGCAGGAGTGATCGCATCCTGCTACTGGAATAGGCTGTCATAGAGACATATGGTTCCCTGGTGGCTAACTTTTACTGCAAGATAATGTTACAATTTTCAGTCTAGCTGCATTATTCCTTATTGTGGCCTATATGTGCAGCACCCAGTGAGTGTTACAAGCTATTAGTAGCAACCTCACATACTGCCATGAAAATGGTGTATTGGGGTAGTGAAGTTGACAGGTCTGACACACAAATTACTTGTCAAGAACAGTGAGCTACTGGCAACGAGGAACCTCTCTCATACCAACTATGTCAGGAGACTTAGGGTGGGAAGTGAAATGGAAAGATCATGGTAAAGATGTGGAAAGAACAAGTGGGTTTGGGACAGGAAGGCTAAAAGCTGTCCCTGTTCCCCGTGCTGACCCCTCAGGTTGGCTGCTGTAGAGCCAGGGCTGCCCCTCGTGCTGTTGTTGCAGGAGGGGCTGGGCAGAGGCCCTGGCTGTGTTCACCCATAGCCCTTCTCTCTCTCAGTGGATGAAGAGGATGAATACGAGTGTGTGAGTGTTCTGAATGCCCATACGCAAGACGTCAAGCATGTGGTCTGGCATCCCAACCAGGAGGTGAGGGCTCTTTCCACAGCCCTTGCCTAGCCCCTCATCCCCTCCCACCCAAGTTTTCCTGCTGCTCTGGGGTGATTATTCTAGACAGGGGCCACAGGGGAGGGGAATTTGTGGGGCAGCCAGAGCTGGGAGAGGAATCCACTGGGTCTGAATTTGGGAGGAACACAAAGGTGACTAGCTCCCTTTCATCCAACTCCCTGAGCAAGAGGCTTACAGACTCCTCTCCCCAACTCCCATTAAGAAAGGGCAGCCCTGCCCTAGAGGGGAGCTGCACCACTCTGAGAAGAATAGGGGACTTCAGGTTCCACGTCCCTCCAGGCTTCGCTCCCCAAGCCGTGGACACCCTTAATGTCTCTCTCTGCCAGCCTGGGGGGATCTGATGCCCAAGGTGCTGTGTAATGCTTCCTGTCCTGGCTCTCCTGTCACTCCCCAGCTGCTAGCATCAGCGAGCTACTACGATGACACAGTGAAGCTGTACCGTGAAGAGGAGGATGACTGGGTGTGCTGTGCCACCTTGGAGGGGCATGAGTCTACCGTGTGGAGCCTGGCCTTTGACCAGAGTGGGGAACACCTGGCCTCCTGTAGTGATGACAAGACAGTGCGCATCTGGCACCAGTACAAACCAGGCAATGAGCAAGGTGAGCAGGGGCCATATCAGGAGCACCGGAGAGGTACATCGGTATTGTCCCTAGTATATAGGAAACCCTCACCATCCACGGTGGATACGTTCCTGGCACCGCCATGAATGGCGAAATCCACCAGTACAGGGGGATGGAAAGACCAAGCAGAGCGAGTGCGCTGTTCCCCACAGCCACAGTGAGTGTGTGTGCGCGCGTGTGTGTGTGGGGGACTTACTGCTTCTGCTGTCCCACAACAGGCCCCAGCCCCTGAGGTAGGGCCCCCTTCCTCCACCGTCCCAGGCCAGGGGATGGGATGTAATGGGGGGGGGGGGATAGGATAGACCTGCAAAATTGTGAATAATGATTCTATAAATACCACAGGTCTCCTGTATATAGCTGTGGAAATGGAAAGGGCTTGCCCAAGGATACACAAGGAGTCGGTGGCAGAGCCGAGAATGAAAAGCAGGACTTCGGAGTCCTTGTCTCCTGCTGTAACCATTAGACTTACTGCCCTTTGTATGTAGTCTGGATGACATTGGTTGAGAGCGAGGGACAAATAGTCCTTACTAGTCTGACAGATGGCTCAGGAAGGTGCTGCCCTAGCTCCCCCCTGGGAAGAGTAACCCAACCCCTCTGCATCCTTGAGGCAGGTCCAGCTGGCTCCTGTGCTTCTAAGTGTGGTAGACCAGTGTCCAAGGAACCCCACCTGTGCTTATCTCGCTCCTCCTTTTGGAGCAGCCAAATCTGACACCCAGTGTTGTATTTGCAGTCTGCCTTATTCTGCTGTACAGTCACTGGGTGCCATTGGGGTGTTAAAAACTGCCCCTGGAGCCAGGCACCCTGATGCTCTGGTGTTCATCACCTGAGACCAGGCATCCTTTCCCCATGTGCTGGGAAAAGGACATCATGCCCTTGCCAGCAGGCCCTGGCACATTGCAAGGGTGACTGAACTGCTCCCTTTGTGGGCTAGTCCTGTGAGCAAGTGCTGCTCTTGCCTCTGGCTGTGCTGTGCTGCCCAGAGCTGTCCTGAGTGCTGTCTGGTGTGTTGCAGGGGTGGTTTGCAGCAGCGCTGACCCCAGCTGGAAATGCATCTGCACCCTGTCCGGTTTCCACCCCAGGACCATTTACGACGTGGCATGGTGAGCCAGGCCTACGAATGCTCAGTCTAGTCACGGTCTGTGGGGCGAGGGGTTTGTCCCACAGGGCCCCCCAATGCTTTTGTGAGAGTCTCCTCCTGGGCGCTGGGAAAGCACACCACAGCGGTGTGACTGACACAGATGCAGCTGAGTTACTGCCTGGCAGAAGCTGCCTCACATCACTCCCATCACTGAAGCATGATGGGAACTTTGGGGTCTGTCCCACACCCTTGCAGTGGGCAGTAGCCACAGCACCACCAACGTGCTAGACCAGGAAGGGCTCCAGTGCTGAAGATTTCCCCTCTCCTGGTCCCAATGGCCCCTTGTGGAGCAGTGGCACCAAGCTGTGCCAGAGAACGAGACCAGTTTCTTCCAGCCCAGGACCCTTCCCATCTAGTGGCTCGGGCAGAGGCAGGAATGGTCACACATACGTCCCAACCCTGACCTTGTTGGTGCTGACTCAACTTTACTCTGGGGGAATTCCCCCAAACCACAAGGTGTCTGGGCCCAGTGCAGGGCATCAGCTGTATTCCCTGATCCCTGCCCTGCTTTGCAAGGGGTTCCAGTTGTTCTGTGCATGTAAAACCAGCCCCACAGGAGGAAGAGGGTCACACTACTGCTTTGCCTTCCTCCAGGCTTTCACCAGCTTTCCTGCTCCTCTCACCCTCACAGATCCCTGCTCTGCTCAGGCTGGCCATACCTGGCTGGGCTCCTCAGGGCAGGGACTGGCTTGGCTGCTCCAGCATCATGTAGTGGGAGGAGAATCTCTGCTCACTCACTGCTCCATTTGCTACAGGTGTCACCTGACAGGAGCACTGGCTACAGCCTGCGGGGATGATGCCATCCGCGTATTTGAGGAAGAGCTCTCAAATCCCCAGCAGCCCACTTTTGCACTGACCGCCCACATGCCCCGGGCTCACTCCCAAGATGTGAACTGTGTGGCCTGGAATCCCAAGGAGCCAGGACTGCTGGCATCATGCAGTGATGATGGAGACATGGCCTTTTGGAAGTACCAACGCCCAGAGGTTTGCTGAGGCAGCAGTGCACTGACCCAAGCTCGCACCCACCCTTCCCCACACCACGCATTAGGGCTGCTGTGTGCAGCAGCGGTTGAATGCTGAGAGAACGTGTCCCCCTGCAGGAGGGCTAATGGTCCCTGCTCTCCTACTTGCCGAGGGGGAAAAGAGTAGCTACTCAGCTCACTGTGGTATTAGTAAGAGCCCTGCTAATGTCTTAGAAATGATGAGTACTGGCAATGCTTTTGGGGGGGAGGGAGAGCATCTTAAACAGCTTCGTCAGGAAGAAGTGCTGGATGGTAAAGGGGCATGAGCAGCTTAGAGAGAGACCCAGCATGAATTCCAACCTGGAGCTAATCTTAGGCTGCCAGGATGCTGCAGCATGGGGCTAGGACCAGTTCTGCAGCAAGTCCGTGCTCTGGTTGTTACACAAGAACCAAGCTGAGAGTTTCACTGTGTCCAGTTGGTTCATGCTGGGGCTGTGGAGTGGTGGCCTGAGGCCCTCTCACGGTGGGAGTGAAGAGCTTTAATAAACCTTTACTGTTCTCCCCCACCAGCACCCTGTTCTGGTCCTGCTTTATTCCTGGTCAAAATCCCCTGGTGCTTTTCTATGGTAGCCCCTGGGCTTAGACCCTGATGTCTCCAGCAAGCCATAGGCCAAGCAAAGTCAGGGGGCAGGTCTGGATGGAAATCTTGCTGAAAGGCTGGCTGGGATCTTCTCCATGTGTGTGGGGGTGTGGGGAGGAGCAGGGTGTAGCTCTCTAGTTCATGATGGGGTGGATTGGAAGGGGGTGGTCCTGACCCAACAAGCCCAAGCCTGATAAACCAAACTTAGTTTACCTTAGAACCACTACCAGTCATCTTTCTAGTAGGCTAGTGGTCTCTGTGCATTCACATGCATCTCTCAGCCCATCTGCTGCCCCTGGGTGATTTAAAAATCCAGCAGGGATACCTGCTGCCTAGCTGCATGCTGCAACTATTAACTTGTTTTGTGAAATTGACTAGATAGCAATGATGTCAACTCTCCTAATTTGATCACAGTTAAGCTAGATCTGGGAATTTGACTACCTGATGCCTCATGCACCATTATCAACAACCATTACTCTGACCTAGCATCCCCCCACCCTTTTTTTTTTTTTTTTTAAAGGCAGACTTTAGGTCTTGTGGTTTGTGGAGAAAAGCTAGAAAGTGGGCCTCAGCGTTTAGCCAAAGATCTCCAAGTGTATTGTTACATTTCAAGCAGCCATTCTTTTTTGGGGAGTGGGGTTGGTCCATGAGTTTTGAACTCTTTAGGGCTATATCTACACTGCAGGCTTCTTGTGCAAGAGCACATCCACACTGCGATGTGCTTTTGTGCAAGAGCATCCATGACAGCGTGGATGCTCTCTTATGCAATAAAGCTCTGATGGCCATTTTAGCCATAGGGGTTTTTTGCACAAGAAATCCCTGTTGCTCATCCACACTGCCCTCTTGCACAAGAGGGCTTATTCCTTGTGGGGAGAGGAATAACTCTTGCACAAGATGACCTCTATTCTGACACTTTACTGTAAATTTACTTGCACAAGAACACGCATGCAATGTAGACATGCCGCAAGTTTTTGTGCAAGAATGGCCATTCTTGCACAAAAAGCCTGCAGTGTAGATGTAGCCTTGGGGTTCGCTACACAGCACATGCAAGCTGATAGTGTCTCCCTGTGTCCAGGAGCCCAGACAGAGACAAGGATCCTACAAAAGACATGAAACAATCCTCACCTTGACACTAGGACCCCGCCCTTCTCTCCCCCTTCCCCTGCTCCATTAGCATCCATATCCTTGCTTGGGGCTCCCCCACCCCTGCCCAGAGTAACCAAAACTCACTGCAGAAGTGGGTCAGCTTGGACAGCTTCCTGGCCAGCATGGCTTTGTAGACCAATGGGTGCCCTTCGTGGCTGGGACTACATGGGCATAGGTGCATCCCTGTGCACAGACCACCCTCCCCTGGTCAACTTGCAGGCCAGATGGAAGAAGTGCTCAGGCCACAAATGGTCCATAGGCTGGGAGTTTGGGACCCTTGTAATAAAGCCCTTGCTCACTATCACTGCGTAGTTGAATGTGGGATGGAGTTTCATGGCAAAAGTGACTCCCACAGGAGTGAGCATCACCAAGCACCAACCTCTCCGTAAAGCACTGGCTAACACTAACTCTGAATGAACATAGCCAGTCTGGGAAGGAGAATGCCCCTAAAAACTGTCCTTTAAAGGGAAAAAGGAATTACTGAAAATGGCATCAGCCTGGTTCCTTGAGGGAACAGAAGAGACAACACGGTTTTACTTGCAGCCTCTCTGCTGGAGAAACATGGGTGCAGCTCATGGTCATCCCTACAGCGACCTGGCAAACTTGCGCTAGCAGTGGGCTGTCCTAGTGGACACAGGCTCCCAAAAGGATTGTAAAGGATGCAGGCCTGGGCTACTCCGCCTGACTTGGCAGAGGCAGAGAGGGGTTGGGGGAAACCTAAGCCACCCTAAGCATAGGGGGGAGAGGAGAAAAGAGTGATGTTACATAGTTCCCTATCCCTGGCCAGGACAAGTGTCATGGTGGAACTGTACCATGGGGCAGCTGCTACCACTGAGAGCCCAGCCTAGTAGTAGCCACCATGGCCTCACCGTGGTACCATTAGCATGCTGAGGGCTGGGCTAGCTGTAGCACTCAACTCCAAAGCTTCAGGGCATAGAATCATAGAGCTGGAAGAGACCTCAGAAGGTCATCAAGTCCAGCCCCTTGCTCTAAGCAGGACCAATCCCAACTAAATCAACCCAGCCAGGGCTTTGTCAAGCCGAGACTTAAACACCTCTAGGGATGGAGACTCCACTACTTTCCTAGGTAACCCATTCCAGTGCCCCTAGTGAAATAACCGAACCTTGGGGCACTCTGCTAGAAACCGACTGCCATCCTGACATCAAGCCGTTGCTCACTACCTGCTGGGCCCAACCTTCCAGACAGCTTTCTATCCATCTTACCGATCCACATTCCCTTAATTTGCTGGAAAGAATGTTGTGGGAGACCGTATCAAAAGCCTTGCTAAAGTCAAGGTATATCACATCCACTGACTTCCCCATATCCACAGCGCCAGTTACCTCATCATAGAAGCTAATTAGATGGGTCAGGCACGACTTGCCCTTCATGAATCCATGCTGACTATTCCTGATCACCCTCCCCTCTTCCAAGTGCTTCCAACTGGCATGGTCCCAGTTCATAGGGGAAGGAGACAGCCACCTCACTTGGGTTCAGCCCAAGCACAGCTGGCTAGAGATCAGAGCTGGCTAAAGGCAGCTATGAACCCTGCCCATGGCAACAGCACCGCTTACTGCTCTGCCATCTCCACTGACCTTCCAGTCAAAGGCAAGTGGGTCATCAAGGA
Organism: Rafetus swinhoei; assembly: GCA_019425775.1. NCBI lineage: Eukaryota > Metazoa > Chordata > Testudines > Trionychidae > Rafetus > Rafetus swinhoei. The sequence goes on from JAFJHL010000226.1 coordinate 132,366, forward strand.
ACCTTAGCATACAGCAGATGAAGGAGAAGGGGTCCGCTGGCAGCTTGTGGGTATGCAGAGCTCTGGGGTGGGCTGTGCCCTCAGGCTCTGAAGCTACCTAATGTGCACACACCTAGGGCAGCAGCTTTCAAATTATGGGTTGTGACCCAGTACTGGGTTTTGGAATATCAGGTACTGGTCTCATTGCTGCAGGGTGATCAGTGGGGCTGAGAACAGTCTACTTGTCTGTCCTGGCACCACAGACTGCACTGTGTCCCAGAAGCAGCTGGCAACAGGATCAGCTCCTGGGGGAGGAGGGAAGAAATAGTTCTGCACACTGCCCCTGCCATGAGCACTAGCTCTACAGGCCCCTTGGCTGGGAACCTGTTGCTAGTTGGTTCTGGGGCACAGCATGGCCTGCAGTGCCAGAAGCAGCAGGAAGCCTGCCTTAGCACCACAAACCAAGAGTCACTCAAGGTAAGCCCTTTCTGCCCTACCCCCCACCCCCTGCATTCCCCAAAGCACTGCTCCTCAGCCCCACCTGAGAGCCCATGCACTAGTCAAACTATGTTGGGTAACAAGCATCAGTAATTTTCTTCAACTAGGTCACAAGGGAAAAAAAAAAAAAAAAGTGTGAAAGCCACTACCCGAGTGGAACTGTGCTATGCTTTTACCAGAAGCTCTGAACCCAGCAATCTAACATCCTCCTCGGTCCTCACTTTCAAGCCATGTTACAAACAGGTCAAATTAGACTTTAGTTTGTTTGGACAGTTCGGTGCCAGCGCTTGGACATACTTTTAGCCTAGTGCTTGAGTCTCTTGAAGGTAAGATGCAGTTTGTCTCTTTAAAAGACCCCCAGACGGCCAAACACAACTAGTAGGGACTACTCTGCAGGCTGGGTGTGGGCTGGACAGAATACACGCTGTCAACACTCCTTGGCAACAGCACCATTCGCACCATTTTACCCATCAGGCACACTAGTGACAGGAGTGGAGCCCGCCCCACAATCTGATCCTGCCCTTAGTAGGGGAGGACCTGCTGCCACATCTCTCAGCAACACAGATGGGAAAGAGAGCACCTCTGGTTCCCAGCTGAAGGAGCAGACGGGAGAGGTAAAGCAGTGGGACAGGTTGGGGTGGGACTGTTCCTCCCAACAGCCAGGGCCCGGGGGCTGAGGCTCCAACCAACAGGAATAATGGAAGCTGAAACCCCCCAGCAAACTCATTCAGCAGGACCCCAGAGACAGAGTTGTTTCTAAAGAGCTTTATTGAGGCTGGATGCCACTGGCCCAACCCCCCCCCCCCCCAACGACCACTGTACAAAGCTTCGCTGTTTAGCCCCAGGCATCAGCTTCTGGGGAGCTCAGAGAGGTGAGAGAGGAGTCTCCTGCACAGGCCACATGCTGCCCCCGTTGGTGCCACCACAGCCAGCAGCAGTGGGGAAAGGAGCAGGCCCACGGCAGCTCTGAACTGCCAGGAAAGGCTAAGATTTCATCAGGCCAGACCAGGCCACCCCACCCTGGATGACAGCCAGCAAAGGCTGCCATGCTCCCAAAGCTCTCATGCGAACACATTAAAACAAATGCGAGAGCTGCACACATTGTTCCCTGGACAGAGCAGCTGGGCCCAGGTCTCTGCTCCTAGCCATGGAGACTTGACTTAGTCTGAGTCACTGTCACTCTCTGCTTCCTTCACATCCACGCTGAATTTATACTCCTGGTCGCAGCCCATGTAGGCGTCACTCATGAAGTAGAGGGTGTAGTTGTGGGCACCCGGGGCTGGGGCCACAAAATCCAGCTTCACCTAAACAAACAGGCCTTTGTGAGCTGGTGCCTGGGCAGAGGAGAGCAGGAGAGGGGCTGCTCCAAGGCACTGAGATCTTGTCTCCAGCATCCCAGCGATGTGCCCTGCCCTGCTGGCTCAGCTTCAGCACTCCTTGTGAGTTAAGACACCAGCCCAAAGGGGGGGGCGGGGGTTAGACTTCCCAAGGTCACTGATGCAGTGGCAGAGCCACAGTCCCCAGCCCTTGCCTGCAGTACTGCAGCAGGTACTAAGCTTGGCTTCCTCCAGGAAGGCACAGGACTGTCCCAGAACTGGCCCTGGTGTAGTCTGTGCTACCGTCTGGAGCCCAGAGTGGAAAGGTACAAGCTGGCCCACTGCCAGGGTCCCTGCTGGGAGGCAGCCCTGATGTGCCAGGGCCCCCACTGCAGGGCTGTGCTAAGTCCCCTTCCCTCCACACCACAGCTCACCTTGGCCTTCTGTTGCAGAGTCAGCCTCTTGATGGAGATGAGGCTGTTGGATTTGGAGTCGCCGATCACTACCCACCAGCCCTCCTCCCGTTTCTGCAGACAACAACAACCAAAGAGGCCAGTGGTTAGCAGTCCCTACCTCCCTGGCCATGGCCCACCTCCCCTCACGAGTTACAGCCAGCCAGCGAGGAGCTGCTTGGGGGCACTACAGTTCTCCCAGCATGTCAGCTAGCGAGGGCTCCCTGGGGCTGGCTCAGTAACTCCAATCAGCTTGGTTTGTGGGGACTGTCTGCTCCAGACCATGGCCAGGAAGGCAGCATTCCCCCTGCAAGTGTTCCAACGTACCTGTGGGAAGAGAGGCGCAATGACAGGTCCTGTGACCTCCTCCTCTCGCTCCAGCTGCACCAGCACCACCACTGGGCCTCCACTGCAGACAGAAACGAGGTTAGGGATGCCACCCAGTGCCTGCATTCAGCCCCCAGGGACACCAATGACGCTGCCAGCACTTCCCACTCACCTGCGAATACCCTCCTTCTCTACCACCTCATAGGAGAGCTCGATGTTAGGGTAGCGGTTGCAGAAACGGGCCACATCGGCGATCTGGGCATCTGAGAGCTGCAGCAGCACATTCCGGTCCTCGTCCTCCATCTCCATGATGTCAAACACACTCTCCACCCCCTGCGAGGAAGCACACCCAAGCCAGGCACTGAGCAAAACTGGGGGGCTTTGAACGTTCCCTTGACTGTCTGCAGTACTAGGCACACAGCCTGCACCACCTTCCTACCCCAGGCAGGGTGCATCAACAGCAGCCTCTGGTCCCAGCCCCACGAGAGGCCATGGCTGGAGCAGCAGGGCACCGGCTCAAACAACAAGCATCTAGCCCAGGCTCCATGTCGCTGCCTGGACTCCCCAGTGCCCACTCTCACCTTGTCTGTGCAGCGCTTGATGTGCTCCGAAGTGAAGTGAGGCAGCTGCTTCAGGTACGAGTCCTTCGACCACATGGCCTGGGTGACCATCTGGGCCAGCTCCATGGCTGCCAGGGCCGGGCTGAGCCAGCCGTTGCTGGACAGGACATCCACACAGGCCTGGATCAGGCGAATCGCCTGGAAGGGAGAGCGTGGTACAGGAAGAGACTTCACCTAGCTCAGCCCAGCCCTGCTGCACATTCCCTCCCCTACCACACACCCCTGTGAGGAAGGCAGGCAGGCATAGGCCTCACCACACCAACTCAGCTCTAAGCACTGAACCAGCCCCCACCCCACCCCACCCCATACCTTGCTGAGTATCTCCTCCGTGTCAGACTGCAACTCCGCACTCAGCTGCATGCGGGACAGGTGAGCCTGCAGCAGCAGGTTGGTCTTGACGTGGGGGTCGTTGAACTTGGGGTTATTCAGTTTATGAGGGACTTTCTGAGCCAACTGGGAAGAGAGAGCAAGCAGGTTGGCCCTTTGGCCATTCCAAGCAGAGAGCCTGGCATAGCCAAGCAGGCCAGAGCCTATATCCACTCCCAGAGCATATAGTCCCCTGCCACTGAGAAGCCTGCATAACATAGGGGACCAGAGCCTCATTGCACAGGCAGGGCTTCTCTCCTGAAGCCATCAGTAACAGTTCCAGGAGCCAGCTGGCCTAGGAGCCGCCAGTCAAAGCAACAGCACCTCAGGGAACAGGCTCAGAGGCTGTGCAAACAGCCACCCTTCTCGTTCCAGTGTGCAAGCGAGAAGCCCCTGCACCTGGCCATGGCCCATGCTCACCTGCCGCAGGAGGTTGTCCTCATGGTGCCTGATGGGGATGTTCTCGTACTCAGCAGCGTTGGAGATGATCTCAATCAGCCCACGCACCTTCGTCTTGGCATTCAGAGACATGCTGAAGAGCTCTAGGGAGCCAAGGCAGGGAGGCATCAGTGGAGCCAGGCAGCAGCAGGTGGCCCCAGTGTCCCAGGGCAGATCCAGCAGCTGGCTCAGGGGCACGGAATCAAGTGTCCAAGGGGCAGATCATTCTATGCAGCATCAACGAGAGTGTGGCTCTGCAGTGTGGCCATCCTGGAGGACAGACAGGCCAGCACACCATACCCCACCCCCAGGTGGGGGAAGACACCACGCAAGGTCCCACTACCCTCCCCCTCCAGGCAGAAGCAGTAGTGCGCGCTATGCGGCTGCCCTCCCAGATGGGTCCCTTACCGATCGTGGTGTAGTTAATGTAGTAATAGGCTGCAATCATTCCCAGGTTAAGGGGGGCCACATCCATCTCATCCTCGATGCTGATGCACTTGGACTGCTCCAGGTCACTGAGGGTCTGCTCCACCAGCTCAGACAGGTGGTCGGACAGGTGTCTGTGAGACACCCCTGCAAACACAGGAGGCTTGGGTCAGGCAGATAAGGCAGCAGAGTGTGGGGCTTTGCAATGCTGGAGTACAGCCACTCACTCACCACTGCCCAAGCCAGCCAGAAAGAATGGGTCAGTGCTGGAAATGCCAGCTGCCCCCTCTCCTCAGCAGCTCACCTTGCAGGTTGTAATAGTTTGGGTTCTGGGTCATCCTGCGGTACAGGAAGGTCCAGGTGAGGTAGTCCACAGCATCTTGCTTGTTCTCAATGGTTTTGGTCACAATCTCGGCATTGAAATGGTCATGCATGCAGTGATCCAGGTGTGACTCCACTGGCAGCGGCTCATAAAGGAATTTCTTGAAGAAATCCTGCAGCAAGGAGAATGGACCCAGACCAAGCAGGTGTGAAACTCTGGGAAAAGTGACACCATCCACTGGTGAAATAGCCCCTCTGCTGAGCCTCCCTCTTCAGTGGCATGAAGCAGCATGTTCTGGAGAGCGGCAGGACCTTGCACAGGGACTTGGAGGAACTGCAGCCTGTGCCCCAGGCACAGCCCACTTCCAAACTCAGGGAACACGTCCAAAGGAGCGGGGAGCAATGGTCGTGCTAATCTTTTCCATCCATTTGTGGAATAAATGTCTTGTGTCCAACGAGGCACGTGTGAATGTCACCACCAGGAGAAGCACAAACCTAGCTGTGGGCGGCACCTGGATCTCTCCTGAGCGATTCAAGTGCACAGCTTACAGGGAACAGCGGGGAAGGGAGGGGGTCAGCACTATCAGCGGAGTTCTCTTCCCTTCCCAGTGCCCGTCCTCAACGGGGCTCCAGCGCTGCTGTCCATTGCGCCTGAGGGGGCCGCAGAAGTGATTTTTATCGCGTGGTTTGTAAAATTCCTAGGACTAGAGGTGCTATAGCAGCATGTGGTGTTTTACCCACCGCAGCATTTCAGCCAAGTTAGTCTGTTCCCCAGACAAAAGGCCTGGGCCAGCCTGATCAGTGCTGGGACAGGAAATCCCTGCCCTAGCTGGGAGGTCCAAACACCCGCACAGACCATCCAACCCCACTTCACTCACTCACCTTCTTGGATCCCTGGCACATAATAACGCAGCGCCCTTCATCGTCCTGCAACGGGCGATTGGCATGGCCCACCATCTGCAGCACATCATAGATGGGGTAATCCACATACCTGATACCAGAGGAGAAAGTGTCCGGTCTGCAGTGAACCAGCTGCCAGCCAAATAGCCAGGGGGTGGGGCACCATGGGGACCAGCCACTCCCTGCTCTGCCTTGCATATCCCATCCCCCACACAGGGATACTCACGCATGAATCTTGCCATTATAGTACTGAGTGTCCATGATGATCACCAGGTGAGCAGCTACATTCATGCCCCAGCACAGGCTCCGCGCGAAGCCACCACTACCTGGACAGCACCTAAGAGTGAGCACGGAGCAGTCAGCCACGAAACTGCAGCCGGGTCAGTGCTTGCAGGAAGAGACACGGCCCTTCTGCCCCTGGCAGCCAGCTGCTTGGGAACCTGGGCACCGAGCAGCAGCATGAGCCCTTATGCATGAGTACTGCATATGGAGCTCCAGCCAAGCACGGCTAGCCAGCTCACCGGGCAATGAGTTATAAAGAGGAAGCGAGCACAGAGCAGGGAGGCCAGACACCAGGGGCCTCTTCTTAGATCTGCCACTGTGGCTTTGGCAGGTCACCACCCCCATGACTCAGTACCCCTGCTGCAAGGATTAAGGATGTTAAAGTGCAGTTATCTGGCTAATCGTGTAGTTGATACAATTTGTATCAGCTATATGATTAGTCAATAAGGGGCCACTCTGCAGAGCTGCGGTGGAGGTAGCTCCCGGAGCCAGCTGAAGCTGCTGGGCTCTTATTAAATTTAACATGCAGAGGCACAGCATCCCGGACCAGCACAAGCTGGGACTGCTCAGTCCTGGCTCGTACGGAGTCCAGCAGCCCGTTTGTGGCAGCCAGGGCTGGCCATGGCCAGAGGCTACTGCCTGAGCAGCCCCTGCACGCAGCCAGCCCTCGAGAGGGCCCAGCTCCCTGCTGGGATCCCCACAGACAGGGGCTGCTGCAGGCTGATAGAGGCAGCCAGGGGCAGGAGGTGGGAGACAGCACAGCAGAGACAGCAAAGGTGGGGAGAAAAGCGAGTAGTTGAGTACTCCACTCAACTACCTGGTAAGCTTATGTTTATCAGTTAATCAAGTAGTCGACATCCCCATGCAAGATGGGGGTGAGAGCAGCATGTGACCAAACATGCCTTTGCTCCATCCCTTTACCGGAGCTGAAGAGCTGCTCCACAACGCGCCGCTCCATGGCTGTCAGCCCCTCATGCAGATAGGCCACGCCACTGACCAGGGTCTCCTTGAGGGTGCCATCACGGAGCTTGTCCAGGTACGGCCCCAAGTCTTTCTCTGTGCAGTGCAGAAACCTGCAGGGAGGAGCAGAGCACAGAGGTGGCCATCAGGGCACAGCAGAGAGCCTCAGAACCGTTCCTGTGCACCCCTGAGGCAGAGCAGCTCCTACATCCTCAAACACCTTCTGGGGCTTAACTGGCTGGAGCTGGCAGCAGAGCCTGGCTCGCTAGGGCCATTCCCAGCTCCCAGAGGAGTTGCAGAGACCAAGAGCAGGTCACCTGGATTCCAGTCCTGGCTCAGCTACAGACCCAGACTGAATCACTTCCCTTCTAGGTTTCCATCTCTGTTGGTACAGTGGGCAGAACTCCACACGCTTGTTTTGCAGCGCCCTCACCATAAGCTCTCAGTGCCTGGGGGGCTACAGGAGATACACACACGGATCATTTAACCCAGCCTGAAGGGCAGCCACCTCTGGGATGGAACCTAGTGGCTTTGTAACTGCACACAACACTGGAGTCTGGCAGGAGGGAAGGTGAATCTCCTCCAGGACTGAGCCTGCAACTGGAGGCCAAGGAGACAGACAGGCTAGAAGGGGAATCCACTAAAGCCAGGGGAACGATGCCCACCCTTAGAACATAAGAACGGCCATACTGGGTCACAACAATGGTCCATCCAGCCCAGTATCCTGTCTGCCGACAGCAGCCAATACCGGATGCCCAGAGGGCATGTGATCCCTCCCCTGTCACCCCTCCAGAGAAGCAGAGGCTACGGACACCATTCCTACCCATCCCAGTGAATAGCCACTGATGGACCTAACCTCCATGAATCTATGTAGCTCTTTTTTGAACCCTCTTAAAGTCCTAGCCTTCACCACATCCTCTGGCAGGGAGTTCCAGAGATTGACTGCACTGAGTAAAGAAAAACTTCCTTTTATTTGTTTTAAACCTGCTGCCTACTAATTTCATTTGGTGACCCCTAGTTCTTGTATCGTGGGAATAAGTAAATAACTTTTCCTTATTCACTTATAGGCTGGATCACTGCAAGTTCAGTGACCACAAACAACTCACAGCTTTGTTTGGGCTCATCTCTCACTCGCATGGAGTCTGCAAGCCCCTTGCTGGGAAGGGTCAGAGAAGGGACAAGAAAGAAAAATCCCCAATGCCCGCCCAGTCCCCCGAGAACCCTACCCCAGTACCTCTGCCTCTGGACGTCGGAGGCACAGGTGGTGAGGATGTCTATGGCTGTGAGGCGTGTCTGCTTGCGTGACGGGACAAAGACAATGACGGGCTTTTTGGGTGAGTGCTTCATGATGGCATGATAGACCGGCTTGGCCATGGACAGCAGGCGGGTCTGCGTGTGGCTGATGTTGAAGCCCTGAAAAGAGGAGAGGAGCCAGAACAGTGAATGGTGAAGCCCCCAACTGAAGCTCTGGGGTGTGGGGCTCCTCCTGGGTCCCTACCTGAATATGCAGCTCTAGGGGCACTGGGCGCACATTGGGGTGGAAGTTGAAGGTCGATGTGGCGCTGCAGCCCAGCCAGTGGGCAACGTCCTTGGCGTTGGACAGCGAAGAGCTCAGGGCCACGATGCGGATGGGCCGCTCGATCTGGGAGGAGATGTAGCGCATCCGGGAGCAGATCACCTCCAGCACAGGCTGCCAATGGAGAAGTGGGCAGGTCACAGCAGGTGGGGAGCTCGTCAGCCTGAGCTCTCTCTCCCAAGGGAGCCGCTCAGTGAGAAGCATCACACCAGGGCCTCCATGTGGACCCTCCCTGCCTTCTCAGCCCTGAGCTAGTTGCAGGGCTTTCTGCAGGGAGGGCCAGGCTCTTCCCTCCCACCTCCACTGGTTTATCAGTCCCTAGCTTGCCTGATGCTGAACCCAGTAGCTGCAGGCAAGGGGCATGCTCCAGGGGAGCCCTTGAAGAGCTGTTGGCCCCAGTGAGATTAGACAGCAGGGTCAAGATCAGCCTCCCCTCTGGTATAGGTCCCCTTAAACTCTTTCTTTGGGCCCCACGTTGGACTGAGGTGTGGGGCAGCGCAGAGAGGACTCAGGAGACAGTGGGCCTTCCCTTGCCCCTTGCACGGTGTGCCAAGGCAGCCCCCGGCCCATACCCCGTTCTCGCCCCCAATGAGGTGCACTTCGTCCACGAGGAAGAGGCTGACGTTCTGGACATTCTTGCGCTGCTTCCAGCGCCGAGACAGGATGTCCCACTTCTCGGGGGTACTGATGATGATGTTGCCCTTGCCCAGCAACTTGAGATCGGTGCTGGTCTCCCCAGTCAGTAAGACCACTTTCTTCCCGAGGCGCTCCTGGAACTTCTCATACCAGTCGAGGAAGACCTGCCAGGGGACACCAGGCACTACCATTAGCCAAGGGCCAGAGCCTGGCTGGGATCACCCTGCAGTTTCTGTGGACTGCCTCAGAGACTGAGGGGAGGGAGGGACCAGGGCAGGAAGACAGGGACCACACAACCTTCTCCTGGAGGAGGAATTCAACCCACACCCAGGAGTCAGGGCCTCACCTGCTCAGCAAGGGCCTCCATTGGGGTGATATAAACACAGCGCCCCTCCGAGTTCTGCAGCAGCATCCTCAGGATGGCAAATTCAGCACAGATGGTCTTTCCACTTCCCGTGGGGGCGCCCACGAACACATTGTCATCACTGTTGTAGACAGTGTTAAACACTGCCAAGAGACCGGACACGTGGTTATCCCTGCTTGCTGAACTCCCGGCAAAAGCACTGAGCCAAAGCCACCCCCCGCCATGCTCCCAGAGGGCAGCTGGATTTCAGTACAGAGCCGCCAGAAGGTGAGACCTTGAGAGGTCATCGATTCCAGTCCCCTGCCCGCATGGCAGGACCCAGTACTGTCTAGACCATCCCTGATAGACATTTATCCAACCTACTCTTAAATATCTCCAGAGATGGAGATTCCACAACCTCCCTGGGCAATTTATTCCAGTGTCTAACCACCCTGACAGTTAGGAACTTTTTCCTAATGTCCAACCTAAACCTCCCTTGCTGCAGTTTAAGCCCATTGCTTCTTGTTCTATCTATTCTGATGTCCTTATTCCCACCCTCAGTAGTAAGAAGCTGGCGAAGCCCTGAAACAAACCCTTCCACTACTGCCAGGAGCACTAACTGCTGTAGCTCCGGACATCCCTGTTATCAGATGCCACATTTGGGAAATGGAAATGGAAATGTGGCTATGGCAAAGTATGGTCTGCTTATATCATCGCAGGGGCCTGTTCTGTTTCCCAGAAGGCTCAGCAATTGGACAGAACCCAGCAGCCTGCTCCTTCCCAAAGCCAGGGCAGCAAGAGAAGGCAGGGTCAGGCAGAGGAACCTTCCTCCCCATCCCACCTCCAGAGCAGCAGCCTGGGTGGAAGCTGGGTCAGTACCCACCTTGGGTCTGAATGGGATTGAAGAAGGGGAACTTGTCCTGGTAGAGGCTCTCAAAGGCACTGTTGCGCAGAGCGGACACAGGCAGCGGCTGCAGGTCCAGCAGCTCAGTGGGCGGGGGGTATTTCTCGGGCAGAATCAGGTGCCTGAAGGACACGGGCAGCTGCGTCTCACAGGCTGGAAATCAGAGAATCAGAACAGTTTGTACAGAGTGTCAGATACATACTGGGGAGGCTGAGCAGCCAGGATGTGGGGCCAGGGAGCATCTGGGCTCACTGCAGCCATAGGCACCCTTGGAAGACTGAGGGTGCTGTTCTGCCATGCCAACAAGGAGAAGTACTCACTCTCAGCACTGGATTTCTCCCACAAAGCAAATACTTCCACTTAAAATGAGAGGGATGATCACAGCCATTCCTTCCCCAGCGCCAGGGAAAGCCACTAACTATCTCCGCTGCAGCTCCCCACCAGCATTTCCTCACCACTGCCACTCCCCTCCCCTCCCAGCAGTAGGTCGCCCCAGCTGGCAACTGCCTGCTCAGTCCCAAGGGCAGGAATCTGCATTGGTCTTGCTGCTCACAGCTCCGGGCGCCCCACCTGTTCCATGTGCGGTTCAGCCCACCCCTAACTGGGGGCTACAAAAGCCCTTATAAAAAGTTCCTTCCTGAGGCCACTTGCCGCCAATCCCCACTGCTTGGCCAGCAAAGCATTTCCCTCACTAGAGCTTGGGCTCCCGAGCCTCTGCAATTCAGCCCCCAACACAGGTGGAGACTCACAGAGCCAGCGGTCGGATACCACCCGGATGAAGTACTGTGGGGGCAGGGGCTCGAACACTGGCACGAAGAAGGTGAGGAGGTGTTCGTCCTGGGCATATTTGGCTTTCAGCAGGAAGTACTCATGGTGCAGAATCACTTCACTGTCCACATCCTCCACCAGGATCCAGAAGGCTTCAGATGAGCCGTGCACCTGGTGAGACAGTAGCGAGCTTTGCAGTATAGCACCTGGCTCCCTCATTGTCTGACCCACACAACAAAGGCAAGCTTTGCCACAAGCCCTGCCCACAAGCCCTCAGCATGGACAGATCTACTGATGCCCAGGCCATGAGGGAGCCAGGCTGAGCTCCTGACTAGCAGAGGCCAGACTCTGGCCCCACAGCAGATCCATGACAGTCTCCCCTTCACCTTCTCTGTAGCTACATGGGGGAAGAGTCCAGAAGCAGCTCACGATGTGTCAGGTTTTTCAAGCTGCTCCCTATCCCCGTGAGCTAGGCTGCCAGGAGCACATCTCCAAGGTCAGCTCTCACCTTCTCATCCCATTGGAAGTCCGGGGTGATGGTCAGCTCCACTTTCAGGGTGGACCTGGTGATGGGCTGGAGATGGACAGACAGCTCCAGCTTTGGGAACAGATGAACATACTTGTGGATTGTCTTGCCCATCTTGGGCATCCGAATGAGCTCTCCTGTAATGCAGAGACCTGGGTGTTATGACCAGCACCGAGGGAACAGAATGAGCAAGCAGATGAACCCCCACACTCAGTGCTTCTCAAATTCAGTGGCACTCTGAAGGAGAAGCAGCTGTTTCATATCTGGAGCGCAGTGATTCCACTCGGCTGCCCTCAGGCCAAACCATACCCTGGAGGTTATCTGTGTTGTAGTAGCACCAACAGGCCCCCATCCAGGACCTGCTGCGCTAGGTGCTGTACAAACAAAAGGCTGGCGAGTGCCCCAAGGAGTTTTGCCATCAAGGTATAAAATCCAGCAACAGGAGCATCTAGCTGGTCCCAGGAAAAGACAGGATGCAGAAGCCTGGCAGACCTAGGCATTGGTTTCCCCTGACACCCTTTACTCTGTCAGGATGTGGAGCTGGCAAATGAGAGTGCAATGCCCTCTACCCCCTCCCAAGCCACCAGGCTACAGCTAGTGCAGGGCTTCCATGGTGGAAAAGCAAAGGAGGGAGAAGTGGTGAAGCTGTGAGCAGCTCCAGTACAGGTAGCACAAGTAGCCCCCCTGGGTCCAGATGTAGCCCCCCTGGGTCCCCTCCCATACCTATTTCATTGTGGTTCAGGTCATAGAGACGTTCAAAGGGGAAGTTCTTCTTCTCAATTTTCTTCACCACTTCCTCAGGCAGTTTCCTGAACTGGCGCAGAGGACACATAGACTGCCACCTATAGGGACAAATGGGTACAGGAGTCAGAAAGGGAACATCAGGGCCAAGAGGATACCTGTAGGCATGGCCGCCACAGGGCCCACATCCTGCCATTGAGACAGACGCCAGCCTTTCTAATGGTGCCACTGCACCAGCCATATCCCTGTCACAGCTCAGGTAAGAGTCACTCCAGTGCCATGAGCCCAGAGACTGCTAAGAACATAAGAACAGCCATACTAGGTCAGACCAAAGGTCCATCTAGCCCAGTATCCTGTCTGCTGACAGTGGCCAATACCAGATGTCCCAGAGGGAGGGATCACAACAGGTAATCCTCACTTGATCCCTCCCCGGTCTCCCACTTCCAGAGAAACAGAGGCTAGGGACATCATTCCTACCAATCCTGGCTAATAGCCATTGATGGACCTAACCTCCATGAATCTAGCTAGCTCTTTTTTTAAACCCTGTTAAAGTTCTAGAACCGCACCCTCTGGCAAGGAGTTCCACAGGCTGTGTCTGTGCTGAGCGAAGAAAAACTTCCTTTTGTTTGTTTTAAACCTGATGCCTATTAATTTCATTTGGTGACCCCTAGTTTATATATTGTGGGAATAAGTAAATAACTTTTCCTTATTCACTTTTTCCATACCAGTCATGATTTTATAGACTATCACATTGCCCCCTTGGACTTTTCAGCTTAGAAAAGAAGAGACTAAGTCTTTTCAATCTCTCTTCATATAGGACCTGTTCCAAACCCCTAATCATTTTTGTTGCCCTTTTCTGAACCTTTTCCAATGCCAATATATCTTTTGAGATGAGGTGACCGCATCTGTACGCAGTATTCAAGATGTGGGCGTACCATGATTTTATATAGCGGCAATAAGATATTTTTGTCTAATTCTCTATCCCTTTTTTAATGATTCCTAACATTCTATTTGCTTTTTTTACCCACTGCCACTGCACACTGAGTGGATGTTTTCAGAGAACTATCCACAATGACTCCAAGATCTCTCTTGAGTAGTTGTTGCCAAATTTGTCCCCACCATATTGTATGTATAGTTGGGATTATGTTTTCCAATATGCATTACTTTACATTTATCAACATTAAATTTCATTTGCCATTTTGTTGCCGTCCAATCACTTAGTTTGCTGAGATCTTTTTGAAGCTCTTCACAGTCTGCTTTGCTCTTAACTAACTTGAGCAGTTTGGTATCATCTGCAAGTTGCGCCACCTCACTGTTTACCCCTTTCTCTAGATCATTTATAAATAAGTTGAATAGGAAGGGTCCCAGGACAGACCCTTGGGGAACCCCACTAGTTACCTCTCTCCACTCAGAAAACTGACCATTTATTCCTACCCTTTGTTTCCTGCCTTTTAACCAGTTATCAACAAGGCACAAAAGGACCTTCCCTCTTATCCCATGACAACTCAATGCTCACCACCATTCCCTGAGATCAGAGCTCTCTGACAGCACTTCCACATTCCCAGCCATGGAACTCGGCCACCAAAAGCCCCAGCACAGCACACACTAGGCAGCACCTTCTCTGGCTACAACAGGCTCTGCAGGTCCAGCCATGCCAACAGCACAGCCAGCACCAAGCTGTCCCAGCAGCCCCCGTCGCTTGCTGGCCTGGAGAGAACTCATCACGGTGCCCATCAGTGTTGTGCACCCACTATCCACCCCCCTTACCACCAGCCTCTCTGGCCAAAGCAACTGGAGAACAGGGCGCACCCATTCCCCCCAGCAGCCTCACCCTGGGCAGCCAGGATACCTAGCTGTGTTACAGGCAGGAAGAAATCAGAGCACTGCAGAGCCATCACTTACATCCGCTTGTCAATCATCTTGCAGAGGTTCAGAGTCTTGTCGGTGAGCTGCGCCCAGCCCCGGTTCAGGACAATCTCAAAGATCGCACGCATCAGCCGGCCGGCAGACTGGCAGGGGCACATGAGAACGGTCAGAGCCCATGAGGGATAAGCGTGAGTTAACAGTCACTGGAGGATCAGGCTAGGGGGATTTCCAGTTCACAACTGCCCTGCTTCTGCTCCAATTGAGGAAACGACTCCTCCCGCCCACCTACTCCACCATCCAGCCACAGGACTATGTGGGTCAATTACAGCCAGTGACAGGGTGTGTTAATGTGACTTAACCTGTCAAGATTTCAAAGTTGAGAGTTGCTGCAGCACCAAGAACCTGATGTAATCTCTCCCCAAAGTCAATTAGCTTTCCTCTGCAGCAATTTTCATGTATCCATTTGTTAATGAGCAAAGCATGGCGGGTTCGAAGAGGGGCCACCTTGCAGCTGACAGGAATTAGCCCATTACAAATTCACAGCCTAGGAGTCATCCAAGCAGTTACCAAACATGAACCCTCCCAGGCCCCCAAAGAGCAGACCTGACTCCACACCTGGGAATTCCCACTCACCTGGGTGACATACACCATGTCTGCCATCAGAGCAAACCCTTCCAGCTTCAGCTGGGAGATAAAGGCCTGCAGGAGCACATTGATCTGCAGAGATCAGAACAGGAGTTAGCCAAAGCCTTCGGGAGGAGAGAATAGCTCCTGGCTGGTCAGCTGGGGAGGTACTGCAGGAAAGCAGCCCAGCCAGCAACAAGCAGCAGCAGTCTATGTAGGACACTGCACAAAGGGAAGGGGGCAGGGAATGTTCCCAGGGCAGCAGGCCCATACCTCCCCTGAACTACAGAAGAGAAGCAGGGCCTGCCCCTGCCACTCAGGATCATAGTGCTGTCCAGCTCCCCACCTTGGCACTAGGCTCCTCGATGCTCTCCTTCACAGGAATGGGGACCCGCTCTAGCAGCTTCTGGAGCTCCAGCTTCTCTTCCTGCAGGGACACAAAGGGTGGGAGGTGAAGCCAGCCTGGGATGGGATGAACTGGTGGGATGATGGGATGAGCCTGGCAGCCCTCCAGGTACAAGAGAGAGCAGCTCTCCTGCCTTCGCAAGCCCCTTCCAGCCCTAGAGTCCTACCTCCCGCACAGTGATGTTCTTGAATTCTGAAGAGAGTGAGAAGACCCGGAAAAGCTCAATTTCACTCAGGGTGGGCTTCAGGAGCTGGTTGTAGGTTTGCACAGTCTCGTTGGTGATGTAGTAGTGGCTGGCAATGCGGCCCAGCTCCGTCACCTGGGGGAGGCAGGAAAATACAACTCCGGTCTGCAGTGAGCAAGCAGGGGGCTGAGCCAGCAGAAAGGAGCCCACTGGAAGATGCTGAATGAAGCTAGGCAGCACAGGGGGAGCTCCCGTAACTTAGGGGCCAGGAACCCCCAAGGGAGAAGGTTCATTGTGTTGGAGCCCAAGTTCCCTCCCTCCAGCCCCAGGCAATGGGCATGCGTTCAGCAAGAAGGCAGCTGTGTGCGTAGCAACACTTATATTTGGAACTACTCCAACCAGCTCTTCTGTCTCTTCAGACCAGTGACTCCCTTGAGCTCTTGGCTGGCAAGCCAACAACCACAATGCTCCCTAAGCATCCCCGGCTCTGCCTGTGGCCACCTCTAGAAGGCAGCTTTGCACCTGTCTCCCCAGCCAACATAACCCTCCCTTTTGCTCCAGTGAGTCATGCCCCCTTCCCTGCCTCACCTGGAAGTTCCCCGTCTTCTTGTCATACTTCACAAGATTGTTCTTGTCTAGCATCAGTGCTGCGGTGTGAACCAAATCCAGACGGCGCTGGTCCAGCAACGGGTCTCCCTTTAGGTCGTCGTGAGACAGCCCATAGAGTGACGGGGAGCGCAGCATTCGGATGTACAGGTAGGCATAGCCCAGCCAGTTCACCGCATCCTACGCAGAGACCAAAAACCATCATACTTCAGCTGAGCTAGCAAACCACTGCCCAGCACAGGAAGTTATGGGGTCACTGGTTCCAGGCTCCAAGCTCGCTGTACTGTGAACCCAGGTCAAGTAACCTGGGACAGTTTTAAAGTCTCATGAAATCTAAGAACTAGAACTATATGTGTACATCATTCAAAGCTGAGAAGAGGCAGCTCCTAGCCTTGGCAAACTGTCCTAACAACTGACCTTAACTTGCACCATCCTTCTGTCCTAGGGTGAGAGACCATGATCTTCAGAACCACTGATGTGCAAAATAAGTGCTTTCTATCCTCAGAGCTTGGTTGTCCCACATGCAAGTGGGAAAGAGCACCCATTTCAGACATCCTGGCCAGCAAAGCCATGCTGGAAAGTAAAGTATTTCTGGCCAAGAAAGTTAGATGTAAGCATGAGATCCAGAAACTGACAGACCACAGATTAACATCAATGCCTTCAGGGCTAACATTTCTCAGAGCACCTACCCTGTACCAGGAAGCAAAAATCATCAGTCTCTGCCTGAAGACCCTATTCTATTCCCAACTCATGCAACAACAGGAAACCAAAGGTCACAGGACAGCCAAAATGCTTCACTTACAGACAATTTCAATTTACACCCAAACCCAATCCTCCATAGGACTGAATATGTGCTCCATCAGTTATTCCATCTGCATGTCACCACCCAATGCCATGCCCTTCCCAGTGACAGGCTGGCTTCTCTGCTATCCCTACACACAGCATTAGAAGGCACATGGATATGCAAGACATTGCCCAGGGCAGACCAGTGTATTCTGTGCCTTTACAAGTAGTCTGTCCATCAAACCACCAAGAATGGCCACTGATCCTTGAAGACAAGGCACCCGTATCTCCACCAGCAGTCAGGAGCAGAGATCAGGTGTAATGCAAACATTTCTATAGTGGGCCTACCAAACAGCACAACTGGGGGACGGGGGTGGCACCCCTTTACTCTCACCTTTGCATTCTGGACGTTCCCCAGAACAATCTCCGCATTCAGCATGTCTGGCAGTTTCGACACCATCTGACTCTCAATAGGAAGCTGCTGGTTGAGTAGGGAGAGGTAATACTGCAGCTCTCCGTGGGATGTGATGAGGATCCCCTCCCCCTTTGTGTCGTACTGGGGTCTCCCAGCACGTCCAAGCATCTGAGACAAATAAAAGGCTTTGTCAAATGCAGCAAAGAGCTTCCAGCTTAGCCAACTATGAAACACGACCAGTCAGTGCTCGGCTATTGGCTACAAAGCAGGAGGTGCACACAATGCTGTGGGCCATTCCTCTGTCCTTATTCCAACCAGCATACTTGTTATGTGGAGTAGCGCGAGCAGCTGAGACAGTCCAGCTGGGGTGGAGGAAGGAAAAAGGGGCAGACTGGAGATGGGATGCCTGCTACGGGACATGCAGGCAGTTGTGATGTCAAATGCACGAAGCTGATCACATGGATGGTTCAGGAGGCAGATTCCAGTAACAGGGTCCTGCTGTGGATGGTCAGAGCAGCTGTGTTACCAAACTTTTACCTGCAGGATGTCCAAAGCACCCAGCTCAGTCCAGCGGCCCTTCTCTGGGCTGTACACCTGCGTCCCTTTGATAATGACTGTGTGAGCCGGAAGGTTAACACCCCAGGCCAGCGTTGCTGTGGAGACCAGAACCTGGAGCAGAAACACAGTGAGGTTAGTTAGCTCCTTCCTCTGGCAAACTCCAGCAGACACTTGCCTTTGCTCTAATGTAGTGGTCTCCAACCTTTTTACACCCAAGATCACTTTTTAAATGTCAGGACAAGCCAAGATCTACCCCATCCCTTCCCCAAGACCCCACCCCTTCCTTGAGGCTCTGCCCTCTCTGTTCCGCTTCTCGCCATCACTTGCTATCCCCAGCCCTTATACACTGTCAGGGTACAGCTACACTGATGCTTTTTTTCGATCCTTCTGTTGGAAGAAATTTTTCTGACATTCGGCCCGTCTAGACTGGGCCAAATGTTGGGAAAAAACCCTCTTTTGGAAGCCCCCTCGTTCCTCGTGGAACGAGGAATACAGGGGCTGCCAAAAGAGCACGTTTGCCGGAAAAACTCCTGCAGTCTAGCCTCACTGGGTTGAGACAGGAGGTGCGGGCTCAGGAGTGGGAATAAGGGATTTAGGTGTGGGAAAGGGTGAGAGGTGCAAGCTCTGGGAGGGAATTTGGATGCAGGAGTATGTGGAGAAGGGGATGCTGGCTCAGGAAGGGGGCTCCAGGCTGGTGAGTGTTGGGCTCAGGTGGAGAGTTGGGGTGCTGAGCAAGCCACAGGCTTGTGCATGTGAGGGTGCAGGAGTTTGGGTTGGAGTTTGTGAGGGGCTCAGGGCAGGGAGGTTGGGAGTATGATGGGCTCAGGACACAGATTTGCAGTGTGTAAATGGTGCAAAGGTGTTGTGGCGGAAGACTGAGGATGTGGGGGTGCAGGAGTTTGGGGATGCAAGAGGCTCAGGACAAGGGGTTCCAGTATATGATAGGCCCAGATTTGGGGTCGGGGGGGAGCCCCACAGGGGACAGGGTGCTGGTGGGTGCCGGGCAGGGTGCTTGTGGGGGTCTGGGCGGGGGGAGGGGACAGGGACTGGTATTGGGGATCGTGCAGCTGCGCACTAAGGCCAAGGAAGTGTGCGGACTGCTCCCCCCTCCCCCAAACAGCGGCGTGGTACCTGAAACACTGGTCCGTCACACACCTGATGCCTTCCTCTGTGTGTGTGTGTGTGTGTGTGTGTGTGTGTGGGGAGGTCTCAGACCGCGCCAGCCCCAACCACTTGGACAGCGCGCACTGCCCAAGCAGCTGGAGCAGGCACATTCCCGGACCCCAACCCCCTCCCCCATGTGCAGGAAGGCAGCAGGGGAACAAAGTCCCCAGTGCGTGATGGACCAGCATTTTAGGTACCGTGCTGGCTGTTTGCGGGGGCCACGGGGCGGGAAGGGAGGGAGTGGGGGAGGAGGCGGAAGAGCAGCCCATGCACTTCCAGGACCTGGCGCGCAGCTGCAGAACTTCCTCCCCATCCCAACCCCGCAGGAAGCCCACGCTACCTCCGTTGTCCCTGGAGGTAGCATCAGCACGGCATTCATCTTGGGGTTGGGGGGCAGTGAGGGGGGCCCCTGAAAGCTTTGCGATCAACCTGTTGGGCCCCCAGGATCAACCAGTCGATCACAATTGACAGGTTGGTGACCACAGCTCTAATGGGACAAGGCTGCCTGGAAGTCTCCCTCCATATACCCCTAGCTCAATAGAGAGGGCCCCAGCCTTGGCAAGCTGGAACCAGTGTTCCCTCTAACATTTGCCAACCATGAGCAAAGTGAGTTTTGACTTATGCACCGATATCGAGGTCATGCGTGCCGGTTTGGATGCGTGCCACCATGGCATCCAATTTATTAACACACACACACACACACACCCCCCACACACACACTCCTGGCCGCCAGAGGAGACACCACCCCCACACTATGTGGCAGATCCCGTTCCCAGCTGCCAGAGGAAACCCCACCCCCCCAGCTATGTCACGTCCCATTCCCGGCCACAGGAACAGGCACACCCCCCACTTCATGTGGCAGGTCCCATTCGTGGCCCCAGCCATCAGAACAGGCCCCAGCCACCCTGCCATGTGGCTGTCCTGGCCACCGGAGCAGGCCTTCCCCCACCACCGCCACGCAACTTCAGCAGGTCCTGGCCCCCCACCCCAGCGGCTCCCTCACACTGTCTCAGCCAGCCCCACCCGCCAGAGCAGCCACCTGCCATGCGGCTCTCCAGAGGAGGTGGATGGGAGAAGAATTGTGTGCGGGGCTGTGCTGGCATGCACCTCAGTGGGAACATTGGTCAGGACCGATTCCCTAACCGGCCACTGACTACTGAGCTTAGATTAGCAAGTTCTGAGCAACTGCACCTGTTTCTCCCCACATGGTCCAGCCAAGGGCTCCCACTCCAGCTCCCCAGCACTGCCTTTCTAGGTGGAGACCTGCATCGCTCTTCGTTCTGACTGGGGTACTTCCGGCTGCACCACTCCCTGCTTCAGGGTATTACTCCCAACAGAGATAATGTCCAAGGGCACTGGCTTGTTCTCTATTCCGAGCCGAGTAACAGAACCCAATGCCATTGCTCAAAGGTACTCCAGTGCACTACCCGTACAAGCCTGATTTACCCTTGCGGTAAACAGCACTTTAGATCATTTTTCTCTACACTTACACATGTGCTATACAGGGCTCAACTCAACTCTCCTGTGGATTCTGGCAGGAGCAGCCCTTCAATCCCCAACCCCAGGGATTCCTTCGGGTTCCCAGTTCACCACAGCTCCAGCTCAGGACAAGCAGACTCAGGCAGGTTTAATTCCCCTCCTTTATAACAATCAGGAGGGTTTGAGCTGGAATTTCCAGGAGTAGCTAATTAGTAGACAATGGGCTTTCCTGAAGAATCCACACCACCTCAGACAGTGCAGACAGCACGAGGTGGATGGAAGAAACCTTCTGATGGCCTAGCTAGCCTTTGTGGAGGTGGATAACTACAGCAAGAAGAGAAGCCCTCCCTCAGACATAGGCTGTGTCTACACTGAAGCACTGCCATGGCTCAGCTGACAAGCCCTCAATGAAGTCCATGCAGTATGACATTTGTTGTCAGTCTGTCAGTGTTTCCTCTTGTTTCTATTGCAGTAGCACCTGGGAGCCCTATTCATGGGCCATACCCCCACTGTGTTTGGTGCTGCATAAACCCAGAGCACACAATTCCAGCCTTCAAGAGCTCCCAACTCTAAAGTGATTCACCCTTCCCAGCCCTTAGTTCCGCCAGCTGAGAGATGGAAGCTCAGTCTCACTTGGAGGGCAGAGGGACAGTTATCCTAAGCTCAGCAGAGCCCTGCTATTCTCAACACAACCGCTCCTTTTTACAAGCTACTGCAACCTTGCAGGCAGCAGGCTGGACTAACACACACAGCTGCATCTCTCATGCATCACGAGCATCATGCCACGGCAGCACTGAGCTCATAATCCCAGATCCCATGGGTATTTCCAGTCAATCACTGATGGACTGCAGGCAAACAAAAATTCACAGAATCCCACAACCCATCCATGACTGTCACTAAAAATAAAGGGGTGGGGGAAGTGACCTGCCCGCTGATGCAGCCTGCCCACTCCATCCCCGCCACTGCGG
This sequence comes from Rafetus swinhoei, assembly GCA_019425775.1. Lineage (NCBI taxonomy): Eukaryota > Metazoa > Chordata > Testudines > Trionychidae > Rafetus > Rafetus swinhoei. The sequence goes on from JAFJHL010000226.1 coordinate 153,798, forward strand.
CTGAAGCAAAAGTAGTCACAGAGGTTTGTTAAAGTCAGAAACTACACCGCTCAGATAACTTTACATGACAACAATGAAGGCAAAAGCCACAGCTGTTGGTAAGCCAATCAGCTAAAGGGATATCCTAGAGCATCCACACCCATCTCTGCTGAAAACTATGCCCTGTTCAGTGACCTATGGTCACTAGCTTCCAGAAGACACGGCAATCAACAGACTTTTAGTCTCTGGACTGAGCCTCCCAACACATGCTGAAGCAGCAAGCACTTTAAAGTGCTGCTCAAGTATCTCACCATCCCAGCCCCACGTAAAGGCTGGAGCAGGGACTCACCTGAATGTGCTTGTCAGCAAACAGATCTTCCACCAGCGTTCGATCTACCCTAGTCATCCCAGCATGGTGAATAGCAAAGCCATATGGCAACAGGTCCTTCAGCTCAAGATTCTGTAGCAAAGGGACAATTAATTACAGTCTGACACTTCAGGGCATGAACCCCAGGTAATATTACAGGCCGGGGACAGCGTCACCTGAGCTCCAGCACTTGAGTGCTGGTTTCTCATGCTGCCACAAAGCCAACACTGCCAAGAACCTCAGAGACATAGGTCCCATAGAGGCTACTTGCATTGTGGCTTAATGCTGTGAGTGTAGCAACAAATGGGAGCGAAAGCTCCGATGATAGGGCAACATGGCAAACTTCTGACACGTGAGTCACAACATTTTTATATAGCCAAGTCCATTAAGACTGGCACAACACACTAGCTCTGCCTGTCAGTTACCTTGCACTGCTCAGCTTCTGTCCTCAGGACCTCTGTAGAGGCTGAGCCCTCCCGAAGGAAGAGACCCAGCGTGTCTTTCTCCAGACACATGTCCCTAATGGCTCGGGCAGTCTTCCCCGTTTCCTTCCTGGAGTGAACGAACACCAGCACCTGTCAACATACCATACAGCACGGTTATGAGGGAGAAGCTATGGCAGCTGGCATAGAGTTCAGTCCCTGTCCGCTCCCTGGGCTCTGAAAAGCAAGGGGCTATGCTGCAACAGGGCACCCTAGAAGGCACTGGGAATGGTGTTGATGCAGCAAGTCTGGCTGGTGATGGGTGTACCACAGGAGGGGACTGTTTAATCCTGGAAGAGGAGAGATGCTTGGCTCTGGAAGGACTGTAGGCTCAGTGAGCTGGCTCAGGAGGGAGGGCCAGCCAGCACTGAGCAGAGGGGCTTGGGTAGGAACTAGCTGTAGACAGATGTCAGCAATTCTGAAGATGGGAGCAGAGCCCACAGGACTAATATGATTGGGAAAAGCCATCAGCAATGCACCACTGTGATTGGCTGGGCCCGTCCCTCCTCCTGGGACCAGACGAGCCAGAGGTTCCCGGCCCGGGATCTGACAGGCGCAGGGCCCCCCCGCGCTGTTGCGCATGCGCCCTGAGCCACGCGCCGTGTTCAAAAGTGGCGCCGGCTCAGCTGAGCGGAGAGAGGGCCGCCGGACGCGCTGGGGAGGACGCTGCCAGACGCACCGGGGCAGTCAGGGAGAGAGCGGCCGGACACACCGGGGCAGCTGGGGAGGCGGGAGCCGCCGGGCCCTCGGAGACGAACAAAGACGCCAGGGACAGGAAGACCGTGGCGAGAGAGATAGACAGCCCCAGCGGCAGGCCGCCAGACGCCCAGGCAGTCGGGGCCAGGAAGCCGACACCCAAACGGGGGCTTCCTCCACCGGGACTGGAGTGGCAGCCTCTCGCCTCCAGAAGGGAGATTTAGCAGCGGAGCATCTAAGCTCGTAGGAAGCAGTTCCAGGACGGGGGTGTTGTATGGGACGGCGACTAACCCCCAAGAGGGGTGGTGAGTGATCGATGTGGGGCTCACCATTCAGGTAGGGTCTACCCGACCTTACCTTAGGGTCCTGGGGCTGGGGCTCAGGAGCGGGGAAGGGCCCGAGTTCCCCTACCCAACCCAAAAGTGACTATTGAGTGAGACAAAAAGGCAGGACACTGATTTAGACCTTTTTGTTTTCCTCGCCTCCCACTGCTGAACTCTGGCCTACGAGGGGACAAGGGCCGCCCAAAGCGCGCGCGGAGTCCAGTCTGCTACCCAATAGTCATGGGGGAAGGACCGTTGGCTCAAGAGGGGGAGGCTCCCGTGCTCAGGGGTCCGACCCCGATACGTGGGTAAGCCCCCTTTGGCGACTCACGAGCCTAGAATAAACTCGGGATCGGAGCCCTAGTGCGGCTAACGAGGGTGCCCTGATCCCACATTCCCGGGGGGGGGGAGGGAAAGAAATACGTGACAACCACAAGCAAGAGGCTGCAATGCGCCAGCAACCAAAATACCAGCAGGACATCTGGCCTACCTGGTTCTTCCCAGCATGCTCCATAATCTTCTCGTAGACAATCTCATTCATGATCTGGAAGCGCTTGATTGCTTTCTTCTCCGTGATTCCCACATAGGTCTGCTCCAGAGGCACTGGGCGAAAGCTGCAGTGAGAAGCAGACAGCATGAACTGGCTGCAATGGCACCTTTGTGTCATAGAAATTCTGACCTATGGCAGAAATCCATCCACAAAAACTGTGCAGATCCCACCACAAGTGTTGATCCAGCCCCTCCACAGGGCCCGGTGCTAAATGCCCAAAGATTCCCTGATTCGTGTACTGGCCAATACACAAATCAGGGCTTGGCCAACTACTTACTTCTCGTTTCAGCTCTACAGCAGCATTGTTCCCTGAATGCACTCAGATATGAATGATACTGTGCAAGCTACCTCAGACCCACTGAAACATCCTCCAAGAAACTTCTGCAGCAGATTGGGATGGAGAATCCCTTCTCCCCCCCCCCCCTCAGTTTATGCTCTGAACCGGAATATGAGTGTAACTAAGGCTAAGATTGTGTCATGGAATCAGATTTCCAGAGACCTCCATGACATTTTCTGCTTCAGCCCTGGGGTGGTGGAGTTGGAACTGTCAGCTGGCATGGGGACACTGCAGCTCCCATCCACAGGCCCAGGAGGGATGCTGGAGCTGCAGCCAGTATTAGACCCCCTACCCCATTCTGTCTCAGTCATTTTTAGGAAAAGTCAGGGAAAGATCATGGGGCATCTGACTTTTTAGAACAATAATGACAAAAATCTTACCATTAAATAGAACTACCATGTTTTAGCTAATATAACCCACGGGTTATACAAAGTTTTACAAACCCTGCAACCCGCTCCCCCCGCGGGGTATACATGTCCACAGGGTATACAAGTTTATTTTTGCTTGCCTGGGCGCGAGTGCGGCTCCCCTCCCGCAGGCCGGCCAGCTCACCTGCACTGCGCTCTCTGTTCCCCCCTCCCAGAGGAGCATGGGTTGCACCTGGCTGCAGCTGCACGGAGCCCAGGCACGAGTGCGGCTCCCCCTCCTGCAGGCTGGCCAGCTCGCCTGCGCTATGCTCTCGGTTCCCCCCTCCCAGAGGCTGCAGCTGGTATGTGCATTTACCAGGTACCTTAAAGTAGCATATATAACCCGTGGGCTATACACATGTGCGGGTTATCTAAGACTTAAAAAAAAAAAAAAAAAAAAACCCACATTTAGGAAAAACTGCAGGTTATGCATGGGTGCGGGTTATATATGCTAATTTATGGTAGTCATTACACAACCTCAGACACACTCCAGGGGCACAATCCTGGACCTACCTATTCTAAAGGAGCTCCCTGAAAGTCACTAGCATGTACAGGGACCAGTTAAATCAGGCTGCATGCCCAGTGAAACCCTGGCACCATCAGCTTATTTACGGTTACATTCTAACCCACCTCCCTGTAAAGATCTCCCCAGAGGCTTCACTGCTTCCCCAGCTGCACTGCAAAAGGCCCTTCCCAAATGGCCTCACACCTGTTATCAAAGTAGAATAAGCCTTTGACAGGGTCCACTCTCAGGAACGTAGCCACGTCCTCGTAGTTTGGGAGAGTGGCACTGAGGCCAACAAGTCTCACGTCCTCCTGGGTCATCTCAATGTTGCGGATGGCTCTGGCCACCAGAGACTCTAGAACAGGACCCCGGTCGTCATGCAGCAGGTGGATCTCATCCTGGAGGAGAAAAGGGGTGGGAAAAGGCTTGACCGACTTGTTAGCTAGTCTATTTCATTCCTGCTCCCTGATGGAACTGCATAGCACCCTCCTGTCCACCACTCCCAGGTGAAGTCTCTCATCAATTATGGCCACCTCAGAAACTGCAAAGATCCAACATAACCCCTCTTGCTGAGGTACCACGAGGCACTTCTCAGAGTGAAGTCCCAGCCAGCATCTCCCAATGGCTTTGGGGGCACATTATTGCTACTCACCAGGATAATGAGGCGCACCAGCTGAGTATAAGTACGCTCCCCTCCCTTGCGGGTGATAATGTCCCACTTCTCAGGGGTGCAGACGATGATCTGGGTAGCATTGATTTCTTCCTTACACAACTGGTGGTCTCCAGTCAGCTCAGCCACATTGATGCCGTAAGTTGCCAGGCGCTAGGGAAGACCAAGGATGATTAGGTTGGATGACAGTACAGGGCATGTGAGGAGATCTGGAATTGCAAGGTCCTGAGCAGTACCTTTGGGAAAATCGTATGCCCAAATGCACCCCTCTCCTGAGACTGAAAAGGTTTTCTGCACAATGGCATTGAGCAAGATAGAGTCTTCCTCCTTGGTGCTGAAACACAGCACCTGTAATGGAGGCATCGACCCAACCCACACTTCCAGGCCCAAGGGGACAGGGAGTAATGGGCACAACACCCTCCTCTCCCAAGGTGTGAGACCAGGAAATGCTACTGCTAGAGCTGAGCTGTCCCAGTACAGAGCTCACAGGAGAAAACACCAAGCCTTGCTCACCACCCTCTCCCTGCTGTTCTAGCAGGGGCAGAGCTAAGTCTTGCCATTACCTTCCCAAAGCTGCCCACCATCTCCTGCACCAGGGACCTCATCGGAGCAATGTAGATGATTTTGAAGTCATCCACGTTGATTGTTCCATCGATGTTGATGTGCTTCCCAATCTCACGTAGCATGCACATCAGAGCGACATTGGTCTTCCCTGCACCCTGTGATACACAACACCCTGTGTTCAACCCTACACATTGTTGTCCTAATCTTCCTACAAAATTCCCCTTGTAAGGTATCATTTAAAAACTCAATGTGTTGATCAGTATTGGCCTTGTAAAATGTGTGGTGACACCCCTGCATGGTGTTAACAGGTTCCAAATCCCACAGCCAGGCCAAAAAAAGAAGTTGACAAACATGTCTCTCCTAAAAAGCAGAGCATGCATGCCATTGTTTAAGTATGAGTGAGTCATCAAGCAGGAAGGAAAGAAAGAAAGTTCAAAAGGTGAAAAAGCAGCAGGGAACATCCTTCACCATTAACTTTTTTGGCTCCAGGTTCATAGCTGGAAGTGGTTTCCCAGAGAGGGATGAAATGATATAAAGGAAGGCCAGACACTCTTCTCTCCCAATCAGTCACTGTGCCTCAGGAGACAAGGGACTCCCTGTTGAACCAGGAGAAGGGGTTCTGACCTGAAGGGTTTGGTCAGTAATCTGCTGGAGCATGCGAGAAGAAATTGTATTTGAATGTTAATATAGCTTGTTAGGTTAGGCAACAGTGAGTGGCTACAAGACACACAAAGACGACATTCTGGCTCCTGTGCCTTATTACTTGGAGTCACTTAACATTTACCTCTTTGTAGTAAGTGAACTGGAGAAATGATAAATGATCTGGAGAAAGGGGTAAACAATGAGGTGGCAAAATTTGCAGATGATACTAAACTGCTCAAGATAGTTAAGACCAAAACAGACTGAAGAGCTTCAAAAAGATCTCACAAAATTAAGTGAGTGAGCAACAAAATGGCAAATGAAATTTAATGTAATAAATGTGAAGTAATGTGCAGGACTTGACAAATTAGGTAATCTACTCGCCTGTGGCGAGTAGATTTTAGCCCGGTGCGGCCACGCAGCCCAGTCAGTGCATGCGCAGCATGTGCTTCCGTGTGGCTCGCTGCCACTTGGCGAGCCCTGGTAATGCACATTGGAAAAAATAATCGTAACTATACATAAATAGAAGCTTCAGGGAGTAGCCGAGTTATTTTTTAAATTTATCCTGTACAGACTAACAAATGGTCTGGTAGCACTTTATAGACTAACAAAACATGTAGATGGTATCATGAGCTTTTGTGGGCATAGACCACTTCTTCAGATGACTGGGATGAAGAAGTGGGCTGTGGCCACGAAAGCTCATGATACCATCTATCTACGTGTTTTGTTAGTCTATGAAGTGCTATCAGACCATTTGTTGTTTTTTAAGTTCATACCATAAATATGATGGGGACTAATTTAGCTATAACTACTCAAGAGAGATCTTGGAGTCATTGTGGGTAGTTCTCTGGAAATATCCACTCAATATGCAGCAGCAGTCAAAAAAAGCAAACAGAATGTTAGGAATCATTAAAAAGGGATAGAGGATAAGACAGAAAAAATCTTATTGCCTCTATATAAAACCATCGTACACCCACATCTTTAATACAGCATACAGATGTGGTCGCCTCATCTCAAAAAAGATATATTGGCATTGCAAAAAAGGTTCAGAAAAGGGCAACAAAAATGATTAGGGGTTTGGAACGGGTCCCATATGAAAAGAGATTAAAAAGATTGGGACTTTTCAGCTTAGAAAAGAGGAGACTAAGGAGGGGTATGATACAGGTCTATGAAATCATGACTGGTGTTGAAAAAGTGAATAAGGAACAATTTACTTGTTCCCATAACGTAAGAACTAGGGGTCACCAAGTGTAATTAACAGGTAGCAGGTTTAAAACCAACAAAAGGAAGTTTTTCTTCACACAACACACGGTCAGCCTGTGGAACTCCTTGCCAGAGGAGGCTGTGAAGACCAGGACTTTAACAGGGTTCAAGAAAGAACTAGATAAATCCATGGAGGTTAGCTCCATCAATGGCTATTAGCCAGGATGCACAGAAATTGTGTCAGAGGCTGAGAGTGGGTGATGGGAGAGGGATTGCTTGATGATTCCCTGTTCTGTTCACTCCCTCTGGGGCATCTGGCATTGGCCACTGGGCTAGATGGACCTTTGATCTGACGCAGCATGACTGTTCTTATGTTAACTTGCCAGTCTGTTAAGTTAAACATAACTGAATAACTTCAGCAAAATAAACTGTTGCGTTGTTTCTTTAAAAGTATTATGGACTGAATAGATTTGTACTGACCAGAAGAGGGCTGGGCAGCAAAGAACACACATTTTTCTTCACACAAGAGTTAGGGTGCATATACACTGCAGGGCTTAAGAGGAAAAACAACTGAAGAGAGTTAGTTTTTTTTAAAGGGACATAATTAAAGGCCCAAAAGCAAACTATTCCACTGAGTAGGAAAGATAGAAAGTATGGCAGGAGATCGTATATGAACTAAAAATCAAAAAGGAGTTGTAGAAAAAGTGGAAACTAGGTCTAATTACAAAGGACGAATATAAGCAAACAACACAGGTATGCAGGGGCAAGATTAGAAAGGTAAGGCACAAAACAAGCTAAATCTAGCTAGAGGCATACAGGGTAACAAGATGACATGCTACAAATATATTAGAAGCAACAGAAAGACCAAGGACAGAGTAGGCCCATTGCTTGGTGAAGAGGGAGAAGCAATAACAGGAAACTTGGAAATGGCAGAGGTGCTTAATGACGTCTTTGTTTCAGTTTTCACCAAGAAGACTGATGGTGATGGGATGCCAACATAGTGAATGCTAGTGGAAATGGGGTAGGTTTAGAAGTTAAAGTTAAAACTTATGTAGAAAAGTTAGATGTCTTCAAGTCACCAGGACCTGATGAAATGCATCCCAGAATACTCAAGGAGCTGACAGAGGAGGTATCTGAGCCTTTAGCTATCATCTTTGAAAAATCATGGAAGCTGGGAGAGATTCCAGAAGACTGGAAAAGGGCAAATATACTGCCCATCTATAAAAAGGGAAATAAGAACAACCCGAAAAACTACAGACCAGTCAGTTTAACGTCTGTGCCAGGGAAGATAATGGAGTAAGTAATTAAGGAATTCATCTGGAAGATAACAAGATGATAGTAACAGCCAGCATGGATTTGTCAAGAACAAATCATGTCAAACCAACCTGATAGCTTTCTTCTACAGGATATCAAGCCTTGTGGACAAGTCATGGATGTGGTATACCTAGATTTTAGTAAGGCATTTCACACCATCTCGCATGACCTCCTTATCAATAAACTAGGGAAATACAACCTAGATGGGGCTACTAGAAGGTAGGTGCATATCTGGCTGGATAACCACTCTCAGAGAGTAGTTATTAATGATTCACAATCATACTGGAAGGGAATAACAAGTGTGGTTCCACATGGGTTTGTTTTGGGACCGGTTCTGTTCATTTATCTTCATCAATGATTTAGATGATGGCACAGAGAGCACACTTATTAAGCTTGCAGATGATACCAAGCTGGAAGGGGTTGCAAGTGCTTTGGATGATAGGGTCAAAATTCAAAATGATCTGGACAAAATAGAGAAATGGTCTGAGGTAAATAGGATGAAGTTTAAGAAAGACAAATACAAAATACTCCACTTAGGAAGGAACAATCAGTTTCACACATACAAAATGGGAAGTGATTGTCTAGGAAGAAGTACTGCTGAAAGGGATTTAGGGGTCATAGTGGACCACAAGTTAAACATGGGGCAACAGTGTGATACTGTTACAAAAAAAGCAGCAAACATGATTCTGGGGTGCATTAAGAGGAGTGTTGTGAACAAGCCATGAGAAGTTATTCTTCAGCTCTTCTCTGTGCTCAATTGGAGTACTACTGTGTCCAGTTCTGGGCACCACATTTCAGAAAGATGTTGAGAAACTGGAGAGGGTCCAGAGAAGAGCAACAAAAATGATTAAAGGTCTAGAAATCATGACCTATGAGGGAAGACTGAAAGAATTGGGTTTGTTTAGTTTAGAAAAGACAAGACTGAGAGGGGACATGATAGCAGTTTTCAAGTATTTAAAAGGGTATTACAAGGAGAAGGGAGAAAAATTGTTCTCCTTGGTCTTTGATGATAGGACAAGGGCTTAAATTGCAGCAAGGGAGATTTAGGCTGGACATTAGGAAAAACTTCGTAACTGTCAGGGTGGTTAAACACTGGAATAAATTGCCTAGGGAGGTTGTGGAGTCTCCGTCACTGGAGATATTTAAGAGCAGGTTGGATAGACATCTATCAGGGATGATCTAGATCGTGCTTGGTCCTGCCGTGAGGGCAGGGGACTGGACTTGATATCTCAAGGTCCCTTCCAGCTCTAGTATTCTATGATTCTGGGGGAGTGCTGGGGTCATCTTGCAGTATAACCCAGGCTGGCGGGAGCTTGCCTGTGGCCGCCAGGCAGCCGTTACACACAGGCCCAGAGGGCTGGGCCACCAGACAGCAAGACAACAGTGAGCAACAGCAGCAAGGCATTGTGAGGCACCCACAGTTGCAGGGCAGGGGTGACACAGCCCTGCACTGGTCTGGATTGTACTTGGGAACTAGCCCCACTGATTCTCCAGCAGCCTCACAATGGCCAAAGGCGGATTTCCCTCTACATGTGACCCAGCCCCTTTCTAAGAGAACTGAGCTATAAGCCCACTGTCTGTGCTACATGGGCAGGACTAGAGGCACTGAAGGCCAATGAGATGACCAGGGAGCAGACAGCTTGCTTGGATCCTTACCGTGGGAGCACAGAGTAGCAGGTTCTCATCGGTCTCAAGCGCAGCACGGTAGAGTTTGCTCTGAATCCGGTTCAGTGTTTTGAACCCCTCAAACCCAGCCTGGGCATATTTGGGCAGTTTGTCCACAGACACCAGTTGCTGAAAAGGGGACACAGCATTAACATCAAAGACTGGGCACTGTGTATCACAAGCAGGGTACTTGTTTCTAAGTCGAAATTGCTTAAGTCAAAATAGCATATTTCAGCTTTTGGCGCTGTCTACACAGCAGGACATCCAAATTAGAGCATTCTTCCTCTGATTTCCCTTATTCCTCATGAAATAAGGGTTACAGGAGTCAGAATAAGAAATCCTCCAGCTTGCCATTATTTTGAAATAAAAGCTTGTAGTGTAGACGCGCACTATGATATTTCGGAATAACATCAGTTATTCCGAAGTAACGCGGCTGTGTAGACATAGCTTAAGACACACCCCTTCAGGAACAGCAGGGAACTTCAGTGTCTCTCAGCGGGCCTAGGAAATTCACACATCAGGTAGCAGTTTGCCTAGGGACTCCAGCTATTGATCTGCAAGTCTCATGGGTCACTCTGGACAATACCCAGTGATGCAACCAACTAGCACAGAAGATTCTAACTCTTTTCCAGGGTTTCCCAACCTATGGGTCAGACCCAAATATGAGTCACCATTACATTTCAAAAGGGTCACCAGGTGTCTCCCCAGGTGGCTCTTAAGTAGCCATTCACACATTTTTTAATTGCCCTGGGTCACCAAGTCTTCCTGAATTGTCAAAATGGGTCCCCATCTGGAAAAGGTTGGGAACCACTACTTAGACCAACATGACCAATTCCCTAGATCGTGGCCTCTCATGCACTAGGCAGTTCCCAGAGTGTGTCAGAACTCACAGGGGACCTTAGATTGCCAGTCTGGGGCAGCCAAGCAGCTATTACAGCTTATACCAGTGGTCCCCAACCTTTTGGGGCTGCCGCACACCCGGGGCAGCAGCCGCCCATGCACCTCGTGCCCAGGGCCAGCACCAGCATGTGCCACACGCCCGGGGCAGGGGCCACCCATGTGCCAGGGGCTGGGGCTGGCACCGGCATGTGCCGCGCACTCAGGGCAGGGGCCGCCCATGCGCCACGCACCTGGGCCGGCACCGCGCATGTGCCACGGGCCCAGGGTCAGGGGCGGGCCAAATTGTTCCGCGGGTGCACTTAAATGCCCCAGTGGGCACCATGGCGCCCGCGGGCACCGCGTTGGGGACCACTGGCTTATAGAACAACAATCCATAGCACTGTACAACCAGCAGCATGACCTAGGTTTGATTATCTCCATTTTACAGCTTGGGAAACTGACAGAGTCCAAGTGACTTGTCCTGAATTAGCACAGCCAGAACTGGAACCTAGCCTTGACTGTGGTCCCCACTCACATGCTCAGCCCTGCAGACCAGCCTGCACAAGTGATTGACTGGCAATGGGGTAACACAGGGCTCATGGGATCAGCAGAGCAGCTAGAAGGAGGAGCCAGAAGCACCAATGGTAGGTGTACATCCCTGGTACAGGAAGCAATGGATCAGGAGCCATTTTTGGTCACAGGAAATCTCAGTTAAGCAGAACTTGACATGTAGGTTCCTAAAGGTTCATGCATTAGAAGGGGGCTGGCTCCAGAGCAGGCTATGCAGATACTCCCTCAAAGACTGAGCTGCATGCTGCAAGCAAGAAGTGCCATGAAGCAGCAGCTTTCTGTGGAAGATGGGGCAGAAGAGGTACTAGGTAATCCAAACCTGCCCAAGGCTGACCGAGAGGAAACAGCAAGGAGTGCGGCGGCACCTTAAAGACGAACCATTTTATTATAGTATAAGCTTTCATGAGTTACAACTCGATTAATCAGCTGCACGAATTGAAAGAAACAGGGTAGGAATACAGAGAGGGGAGTTACATCAGAGCCAACTCAGTCAGGGTGGGCGTGGCCCATTCCCAACAGTGATAAAAGTGACAATGACCAGAAGGGGAAAATTACTCATTGCAAGGAGAGCCACCAGACTCCTTGTGGCTTTTGCCGAAGCACTACTATGGCCACCTCTCTGAAATGAGAGAGCGCCCCTTACCTCCTCCGAGCCAAAGGGCTTTGGCTTCAAGGCAGGCACATGCACCTCCTCGTAGCCTTTGCGCTGCCTGCGGAATGAGCCATCGGGCAACTGGCACCGCTTGTTAGCCATGAAGTGGCTACCTTGAGCAAACACCAGATCCTCCAGGTCCAACACCTGGCGCGGGGCCAGAGCCTGGAAACACCAGAAGAGGAATCAGAGAAAGTGTGAGGGGCCTCTCTCTCCTACTCTGACCCCCAGATTTAAAGGGGAAGCATGATAAATGCTCCCTCCAGCCTGCAAATCTGCCTTCCCACACCTTCTCAGGCCAATCAGGGGCTTATCCTTCACACCCGACTTGCAGGCAGCTAGATCAGTGTCTCTACTGCACCCACCTTTCCTGCTTTAAGAACCACCCCCTTGTACTAACTCAGCCCCTCAGCTAGCACTCCCTCAAACAGCCTAAGAACAGGTGCCTTTGAAGAGACACACCTCTCCACCCTGATCCAGATCCATGGTTTCCAGGTCAGTGTCCATCCGGGACTGGCGCACACGTTCCCTGCGGGAGCGTTCCTCCTGGAAGGCAAAGGGAGACGGCAGGTTAACATGGTACAGACACCTCTTGGCAGGGCACGGGAGTTGCTGTGTTCCACTCCACACACAAATACCCAAGGGATTGAACATGCACCCAAGGGGTTTCCTCTCAGAGGACTCAGCAACTGCTCTGCTGCTCTTTAGTAACAGAGCAAGTAAGCCCAATGTTATGCGTCCAAAGCTGCCTCTAGTGTGCATGAAAACAGGACTCATGGTCAGTCTACAACAAACATCATCAGCTCAAACCTCCATACAGTACTCTCCCAGCCTTTCAATCCGGCTATTCAGAGATTGCTGGGAAACATCCAACATGTGCTCTTGCAATGAAGCAGCTCAAACACAACAGGGACCTCCTGAGCGCTTTCCGTTCTTCTTACCCGAATCAGATCCTCCTTCTCAGTCTCATGCAGCTGATACAGGAATTTCGACAGCTCAGGATCAGACTCCATCTTCCCCATTATCCTCTCCTTCTCGGCTTCACTCTGTGCACTAGCCAACAGTGTGCAGTACAGGACTGGAGAGAGAAGACAGCACCCCAGTCCATAGGGTTAGAGGGAAAGGCACAAGATGGAGTAGTCACAGAGGGTCAGGAAGAACCTGACTTCTCAAGCATGGAGCAGAGGAAAGACTGCACAGAAGGCAGGTGTGTGGAGAGGCGTGGAAGTTGCAGCTGTGAAGGCGAACTGAGGCCTGATCCACACTTAACACTGAGGACGTGTCAATCAAGGATGTAAGAAGTCCATACCCCAAGCATAGCTTCATGGACCTAAACCCAACATAGATGTAACTAGGTGGACAGAAGAACACTGCAGGTGGTGTCCCTGCACTGACGACAAACCCCTTCCATGGCCACAGGCTCCGGCCTACGCTGGTGTAAGCCCTGCTGCAGATATCTCCTATAGAGCAGCATGCAGGCGAAGAACCCGGGTAACCAGGGGCCCACTACTCACTCATCATTCGGTGCTGCCTCAGCACTTTAATGAAGTCAAAGGTGTTGAAGCCCAGAAGCAGGACAAGCTGGTTTTCACACTCCCTGTCATCACTGGCAGTCTGGGAAAAGGAACAGAGAGAAGCTGGCTGCATTCGCTGCCCTATTCACTATGTGAGGGGACGGGGACAAACTCCCACTGCAGGGAAGGTAGAACCCAATTGCATAGCAAGTACATGCTACCTGCCAGACTTACAAATCAGATACTCCACATCACTACCAAGACTCTAAGCAAGTCTCTCAGCAACACTGGCAAGAGTCTAATCAAACTCAGTCTACCCAGTCTCCTCTGCTCTCCTGAGGCGCCTTTAGGAGAAGGGCACCTGGATTGTGCAGTTCACAGGCTTTCGAGCCCCATAAATACCACAGATGAAGGGCTTAAACCAGAGAAGTGCTGGGCGCCCAATTCCAACTGAAGTAAAAGGGAGTCAGGATCAGGGCCATGGTTAGCACAGGGAACACCACACCAGAGTTGGCTTCTCGGAAGATGTCTCTAAAAAGTAGCAACTGTCCCCAGGGAGAAGGTCTACATATGCGTAGAGGTGGTGGTCCTGGTCCTCACAACAAAGGAGGGACAGGGTGGGCGTCTCCTCAGGGGATAAGCAGCACAGCAGCAAGTTGTTCGGTGGGATTAGCATTCTAATATGGACAAATGGGTCCAAACTGTAAGTACCAGCCCACACAGCTTCCTGTTCCAACTGGGCAGGCCCTGAACCTAAAACTTTCTGCACTTACCAAGGCAGAGTAACTGGTCACATACCTTTAAGATCTCTAGCACCTCATCTGCTTTCTTCTGGGACACGATGGCATCATCATAGAAGCGACTCAGCTGCCGCTGAAGCCAAAAGGCATCAATGTCTCGGGGGATGCAAGTCTCTCTTCTTTGAGCTCATCAGTTCACCTGATGCCACAAGCTGAAAGACAGTCATAGCCTTCCTTCACCCATGCAGAATTGAGTCCCAGGACAGGCTACACAGTCCTTTACAAGCAAGAGCACCTCCCCCCCCCCATAACAGCCTGGACTGCTATCTATGTGAGCACTGAGCTCTGGTAGTAGCAATCACTTGTTTTTGCTCTGTCAAAAAAAACCACCCAGTGAACTCGGAGGATTTGGGGAACCTATGTATGACTTACCAATTCAGACTGATATGAAATTATGAGGTTGCTGCTATGCAATGCATTACATCAAAGAATGCCCCTCTATATCTGTGGGTTGGGACCCTGTTGAAATGGGGTGGATAGCGCTGGCATTAGGCTGTCTACAACAAGTCTAGTGTAAAGCTTGAGGGCTTCAGCCGTGGGTGGCAGGACACAGGCTCTGGTTTCAGTCCTGGGTATTAGGGCTCAGGTTACAGGCCCCCCCCAAAGCTGAAGCCAGTGTGGCAGGGTTCAGGCATCAGTCCCTCCTCCTGGGATCATGTAGTAATTTTTGTTGTCAGAAGAAGGTCACAGTGCTAGGAAGTTTGAGAACCTCATATGTACCCCACCAACAGCTGACAAGACTTAGCACATACCAGTAAGGCTAGGGACAACAGAGCATTTAATTATAATGCTGGTGTCTTGATCAGAAATTGCAATTCCAAGGAAGCTAGACGAAAGTGGGAAAAGTTTCTTCCTCCCACTTATCTGCAGGGTGGGGAGAAGTGGTGAAAAAGGAACTCCCAGCAGCAGTAGAAAGAAAAAGAGGTGACAGAATGATTTAAAGAGACTCACAGGAAGAGACTGGGAGAGCAACACAGGAAGTTTTGGGCAAGAGAGGAGTATGATGCTGGGGAACCCAATGTCAGCTCATGTCAAGGCCCCAGGCTTCATTAAACACAAATGCATAGGCTGGAAAAAAGTCTGACCCACCCATCTGTTAGTGCTGGTATCATAGGAAAAAGAGCTGTAAGAATGTATTTGGTGGTTAGACCTTAGCTTGCAGGATGCTGAATGCAATCTCTAGTATAAGTGCCAGTGAACAGGTAACCTGTTAACAGATTACCCGGTAAGCATCACCCTTAACGGATTTGGGAGTAGGCAGCCTTGCACGGGAGAGGAAGGGGCACAAGCCCACAGAAGCTAGGAGTTGGCAGGCCCTCCTCCACCCCCATGCCTATGGCACTGGTACAGCGTGCCCGCCCCCATTTAATCAGTTAACTAATTAAAGTTTAACCAGTTAAATGTTAAGTTTAACTGGTTAACTGGATAAATGGGATTTTACATCCCTAACTTATACACATCACCACCAATGTCAGCATCCCTGCTCAGGGATGTGAGTACTCCCTCCCCCAAGTGATGTAAGTTTTTAAGCGCTGATAAGAACAGAGCTTCTCCTGCTCATCTAGCTATTGCCTCTCACAGAGATGGCTTATTACGCCAACAAGGGGATCTTTACCAGAAGTGCCACAGCAAGGCTGCTGCACCTGCACCACCGTAGTGTTTCTAGCTCCTACTCTTACTTTTCTGAGCCCCATGTTATAAACCAATAGCAATTGTTCACACTGTAATTATGCCATTCAAACATAGGAAAAAAGCCTTCGCTAATGCAAATACTGGATTCTGACAGAAGCTGTTAGGTCCTGCCCAACGAGAAGACTCAAATCCAATGAGCCATTGTGAGACATTAACAAAAATCTCTGTTCTTTTAATCACACTCCGCTCCAGGAAGAGAAGACAGGCACATGAACTTATCCTATGTGCAGAGCCATGACAAGAAAAAAAAAACAAAAAACCATGGTTCTTTTTGTTGCTTGGACTCTAAAGGGGCAAGAGTCACTAAGCATAAACAAGAGAGCCCTAACTGGTTTGCCAGAATTAGCCCTAAGGAACACAGTGAGTTTGCTTATTGGGGAAGTTGCTATTTATTACCTTCTGGAATCTAAAGCTGTCACTCATTTATGTGCATATATCACCGGCTTTAACTTTGTAAACAACACTTGTTTCCTTTGCCCACCTAATAACTAACTCTTCAGTTAGTTTGACCCAGCATTGGTTTCAAGAGACAGTTCTGGGTGTAATTGAGCTGGGGTAAGTGACTAGTCCCTTGGCACTGGGAGTCACCGGAATATTGCTGAGATTTTTGGCATACAGTGCTATGTATTACAGAGGCAGGTTTGCCCACATGGTAAGAGAGAGCAGAATGTCCAAGGGCACTGTCCGACTCCATGGTAAGGCTGTAACAGGGCTTGAATTTGCACTTGTTACCACTGTTCCCTCTAAGCTGCAAGGCCACACAGCTTCACAGGTGATTAATCAGTTTTGCCCAGTCAGTCAGCTCCGTGCAAGGAGCCCTGAGCCTCTGACTGGATGGAGCCAATCAATCACCTGTGAAGTTGTGCTGCCACGCAGCTCAGAGGGAACAATGCTTGTTACTTGGTTGGTGAAATTGAATTAGAGAACATAGAGAACATTAAAGAACAGCCTGAAGTTTGTGCCCTACTGCCTGCCCTGACGTTGGCAGGCACACTTGTGTGCCATTCCAGACAGCGTGACAAGGGAAGAGACAAGTATGCTTTCATCACACAGAGGTCCTGATTAGTACAGGTCAGCCAAGTTCACAGAAGGCAAGCTTGAGAGAAGACTCCCAACTCAAAACAAACCACACACTTCCACAGAAGGGCCCTGGAACAGTGAGGAAACTGAGGTAGGGAAATGCATGCCAGGTTTTTGTACAGACCTGTGGAATTCTCACACTGCTCAAAAAAAGACCAATCATGTTTTAGATTCCTGTGCAAAACGTCTGTTTTTCATGAGTTACACCTCCCATGTTCCCCTTGAAGGAAACCACCACCCAGATGCATGAGGGTCAGCAGTGGCCCTAGGGGCTGGGCACAGCTCTAAGGAAGGAGTACTACATAGAAGTTCTGCACCCCAAGAGTGTGCCCAGAGGTTCTAAGACAGCAGTGATGCCTGGACTGCTCAGGATCTGCTCAGACTCTGGGGGCTAAAGACACTCAAGTATTCAGCAGCAGCCTTCCTGTACAGTGGTACAGGAGGGAGCACTCAACTAGATCTGTGACACTATCTTCTGCTATCACAGTTAGCTGTGAAAGCTGTTGGGACTTGAGTCCTATCAACTTCAAGCTACACCTCCAGCGATAGGAAAGCAGCCTATTGCTTCCACCTTGGTAACTCACATTGGCTGAAAGGGTGCAGCGGACCACAGCCTCATCTCCCTCCATGTCATCATCAGATGCTTCATCCCGCACTTCACCATACACATCCTCATCGCCTTCCTGTTGGAAAACACAGCTCCTGTTAATGGTTCTCTCCCGAGAAAAACTCGTGGAAAAGCTCTCTAGCTCCTCCCACTCATACCTTGGACAGTAATACTGGAAATGTCATTCCTACCGGAAGCCAGCCCAGCTTGTCCTTCCTTCAGCAGCTGAAGGATCATAGTGTGATTAAGGGAGGAGATCACAGGACTTTGGGCAAGTCCCATCATCCCATGCTTCAGTCTCCCCATTTAGAAGATACTACATATGACCATGGTGTCCAACCAGTTCTGAAGCAATAGCCACTATAGTTGCTACTGCTATAGCAAACTAGCCACACTCAACACATTGTTCAAGCCAAACAGCCATATGTGGCTAGCATGTTGGAAACCATGGATATACGATTTATCCTGCGTGGCTCAGGTCCCTAAATCAATTTTTGTTTTTTGGAAAATAAAATGAAAACATCCATGCTTCATATAAACCATTGCTCTGGGGAGGGGTTGAGGATAAGAAGTTCAGTATGCAGGCTGCTTTGAGGAGAGAGGACTACCCCAAACCTCACTTATTGCAGGAGCTTGGGACAAGGTAAGAAGCACTTCTCGATGGCCACTGCAGCTCCAATAGGCACCACCAGGAGAGGGGTGCATGTCCCCCAGCTGGGGCAGGTCCAGATTGTCCCCTGCACTCCCCAACCAGAGTCAGGAATGCAGCAAACTGTGCACTTTCTCTCACTCCCTGACAAAAGGGAACAGCTAGAAATGATCCTGTACGGATCGAGGGAGGTGGGCTTCAGGACCCTCCTCTGTCCTCCCTAAAGGGTGCCTCAGAGGTGGGAAACTTGGGGCTGGGGCAGCCACAGGGAATGGGGCTGTGTGGAGGAAGGGTCCAGCCAGCCCCTTTTCTCTGCCTGGTTATTCTGTCTCTTTTCTGTATGGTTTTATGAAAAGCAATCCCACTCCAGGCTCATCCCATTCTTCTGACACAACCAAATCCTTACCCTGCTTTAAGTTATGATAAAAGGTGGCCCTAGCGCTTACCGTTTAGCGGGAGTTCTTGAGCAGACAGACAAACTCTCTCAAATACATAGTATCAGGGATGTTGTAAGACTTAATTCATTAGTGCTCCTTGTATAAGAAGCTAAGTAGAAGGGAGCATTATTATTGTAGTCTGGCATCCTGCTTTCAGATGTGACCAATACTAAAGACACCCAAAGTCATAGGAAAAAAAGTTATGCATCCAGCTAGTTGGACACCCCTAAATTAAGGGTGTGAGGGAAGATCCTTCTGACCCCGGCAACAATTAGCTTTGACTTAAAGCAGGAAGAGGGACAGTTCCTTAATTTGTCCCTTAATGAGTTTCTGAACAAGGGACCTGACACATGACTAAGATGGCATCTTATTCCTCAGTACTATCCTGTGTAAGTAACTAATCGACTATCTGATAAGCATATGTTTATTGGATAGTCGACTAGTGATTCAACTTGTTGCTTCCCCTGCCCTCTTGCTGCCTCTATCAGAGACAGGTAGCAAGGGGGGGGTGGGACAGGAGCTGGTGCTGGGGGGAGCTGGCTTAAAAGCCAGTCCCCCCCTCCCCCCCAGCACCAACTTCATGGGGGAGAAGCAGGGGCATAGTGGGGAACTGGCAGCACTTCCACCTTTGAAGTGTCGCAAGAGTGCAACTCTTGCTCCATTTTAAAAGCAGAAGCGCCGTGGGAAGCACGGCCCCATGCTCCCTGCTTTTGAAATGCACAAGACCCCCCCCTCCCCAGAGCTCTCTTGTACATTTCAAAAGCAGGGAGCATGGGGCCAGCAAATCATAGCAAAAAGCTGACAGGGCTCTTGCTACATTTCAAAGGCAGAGATGCCCTTATTGACTAATCAAATAGTCGATGCAAATTCCATCAACTATTTGATTAATTGATTAATCGAAATTTAACATCCCTACCCTGGAGTAGCTTGTCCCTTGGGTTAGCTGTGTTTTACACAATGCAGCAAGCCCACTGGAAGCACGTGCTGACAGGCCTCAACTGACTTGTTCCCTCAGAACCCACTAGCACATACAAGTAGTTCCAGTCCTTTCCCACCTCAGAACCTTGAAAATAAGTGGTGCCTGTGAAGTAATATTCCATGTGCTATATGAAAATATGCTTATGATAGGAATGACATAACTGAACTATGCTTTATCAAGATGGCTCATCATTGGAGAGGCTACGATTCAGTGAATATGATTATCCCATTTCTATGTATGTATCATTTTTGTAGATGTTAGAAATATTGACCTAGGTATCTGTAATTTAATATTTGCTGCTTTGGGTCGCACCTACTGCTGAAACCTCAGGTACAACAATGAAAGAGGCTACAGTACTGATATCAGCAAGAGACGATGAACTGTGAAAACCTGAACCTTTCTGCCAAGAATGGATATGGTGCTCTACAGAGACATGTGACCATGTTACCTTGATACAGGAACCCACCAGGAAATCTGTAATTTTCCATGAGAAGATGGGGCGGAGGGGTAATCAAGATATAAAACAAAAGGACTCCTGGCTTATGCAAATCCTATTTAAGGATAGCAACTAAGATAATCAAGGTCATCCATTATCCCCAGCTACCCCACCCAAAATGACTGCTGGAAACTGAACTGGGAGAAGGAACTGGGACCAGGCCGGAAGGGTGTCTGTCCTGTGAAGAAGATTATTAGAACCATATTTAGGGTGAGATTACATGTAACCAGTTTCTTTAGTGTACTAAGCTTGGTTTGTATGTCTGTTTAGGTAACTTATCAAGATACTTTGTTCTGCGTGCCACCTCTTATGACTATGGCCCTACCAAATTCACAGTCCATTTTGATCAATTTCATGACAGGATTAACCAAAAAACACCCACAAATTTCAATATTTCTATCTGAACTTTCACAGTGTTGTAATTGTAGTGGTCCTGACTCAAAAAGGAGTTTGGAAGGGGGTGAAAAGTTGTTGTGATGGAGGGGAGGAGGACTGTGGTATTGTTATCCTTATTTCTGCACTGTTGCTGGCTGTGTTTCTGCCTTCAGAGACACTGCCAGCAGCAGCGCAGAAGGATGGCATGGTATTGCTACCCTTTCTTCTACACTGCTGCCTTTAGATCTGGGCTCCTGCCAGGAGCCACCACTTTCTGGCTATCCAGCTCTGAAAGCCAAGGGTTGAAATCCCATGACACCTTAAAACAACCTTACAAACCCTCTGCAAATTCCTTTCAAGTCAGGACTAGAGATGTGAAAGTGTAACCATGTAAAAAGTTCACCAATGAGCCTGGGCTCATCAGTTAATGCTCACGGTTACATGAAGGCTCCCAATACGCAGTAAAAGCTGGCTCCAGGGAAATTTTTAGCAGTTACATGGTTACTTACACGCATTTTAGCATCCCCAGTCAAGACCATCATTTTGAAAACATAAGAATGGCCATACTGGGTCAGACCAAAGGTCCATCCAGCCCAGTATCCTGTCTGCTGACAGTGGCCAATGCCAGGTGCCCCACAGGGAGTGAACTGAACAGGTAATGATTAAGCGATCTCTCTCCTGCCATCTATCTCCACCAGTGGTTCCCAACCTTTTCCAGGTTGGGAAAGGGGACCCATTTTGACAATTCAGGAAGACTTGGTGACCCGGGGCAATTCCAAAAGTGTGTGAATGGCTCCTGAAGAGCCACCCGGGGAGACACCTGACGACCTCTTTGAAATGTAATGGCAATCCATATTTGGGTCCTGACCCATAGGTTGGGAAACCCTGATCTCCAAACCCTCACAAACAGAGGCTAGGGACACCATTCCTTACCCAGCCTGGCTAATAGCCATTAATGGACTTAAATTCATGGAGGTTATCTAGTTCTCTTTTAAACCCTGTTATAGTCCTAGCCTTCACAGCCTCCTCAGGCAAGGACTTCCGTGGGTTGACTATGCGCTGTGAAAAGAAGAACTTCCTTTTATTTGTTTTAAACCTGCTTCCCATTAATTTCATTTGGTGGCCCCTAGTTCTTATATTATGGGAACAAGTAAATAATTTTTCCTTATTCACTTTCTCCACACCACTCATGACTTTATATACCTCTATCATATCCCCCCTTAGTCTCCTTTTTTTCCAAGCTGAAAAGTCCTTATCTCTTTAATTTCTGCTCATATGGGACTCGTTCCAAACCCCTAATCATTTTAGTTGCCCTTCTCTGAACCTTTTCTAATGCCAGTATATCTTTGAGATCAGGAGACCACATCTGTACGCAGTATTCAAGATCTGGGCGTACCATGGATTTATATAAGGGCAATAAGATATTCTCTGTCTTATTCTCTATCCCTTTTTTAATGATTCCTAACATCCCGTTTGCTTTTTTGACTGCCGCTGCAAACTGCGTGGACGTTTTCAGAGAACTTTCCACAATGACTCCAAGATCTCTTTCCTGATTAGTTATAGCTAAATTAACCCCCATCATATTATATGTATAGTTGGGGTTATTTTTTCCAATGTGCATTACTTTACATTTATCCACATTAAATTTCATTTGCCATTTTGTTGCCCAATCACTTAGTTTTGAGAGATCTTTTTGAAGTTCTTCACAGTCTGCTTTGGTCTTAACTACCTTGAGCAGTTTAGTATCATCTGCAAACGTTGCCACCTCACTGTTTACCCCTTTCTCCAGATCATTTATGAATAAGTTGAATAGGATTGGTCCTAGGACTGACCCTTGGGGGACACCACTAGTTACCCCTCTCCATTCTGAAAATTTACCATTTATTCTTACCTTTTGTTTCCTGTCTTTTAACCAGTTCTCAATCCATGAAAGCATCTTCCCTCTTATCCCATGACAACTTAATTTACGTAAGAGCCTTTGGTGAGGGACCTTGTCAAAGGCTTTCTGGAAATCTAAGTATACTATATCTACTGGATCCCCCTTGTCCACATGTTTGTTGACCCCTTCAAAGAACTCTAATAGATTAGTAAGACATGACTTCCCTTTACAGAAACCATGTTGACTTTTGCCCAACAAATTATGTTCTTCTGTGTCGGACAATTTTATTCTTTACTATTGTTTCAACCAATTTGCCCGGTACTGATGTTAGACTTACTGGTCTGTAATTGCTGGGATCGCCTCTAGAGCCTTTTTTAAATATTAAGTGTTACATTAGCTATCTTCCAGTCATTGGGTACAGAAGCTGATTTAAAGGATAGGTTATAAACCATAGTTAGTAGTTCTGCAATTTCACATTTGAGTTCTTTCAGAACTCTTGGGTGAATGCCATCTGGTCCTGGTGACTTGTTACTGTTAAGTTTATCAATTAATTCCAAAACCTCCTCTAATGACACTTCAATCTGTGACAATTCCTCAGATTTGTCACCTACAAAGGACGGGTCAGGTTTGGGAATCTCCCTAACATCCTCACCCCTATGAAAGGGTAAAAGCACACAACAGACCAGATTTCATGGCCCGTGACATGTTTTTCATGGCAGCAAATTTGGTAGGGGCCTACTTATAACTACTTAAATCCTATGTCTTTATACTTAATAAAGTCACTTTTATTTAGTAATAAACCCAGTGTAAGTAATTACTACCCGTCAGAGCAAGGAACCTCTGCATCTCTCCCTTTACATTGAGAAAGGGCAAATTTAATAAGCTTACACTGTACAGATGTCTATACAGCACAAGACAGATTGATCTAGAGTTGAGCTGCCAGAGGGGCTGTGTACTTGAGCACTGGGAAAAAGGTCTCGCAATGTACTGCTTTCGGCATGTATCTGCAGTCTTGGGGATGTGGTCCTATCCTGGTTTTGAAGCAGGTTGGAGAGCAGAGCACAATAAAACAAGATTACAGGGTTCCCAGGCTGTAAGGGAAAGCAGGAATAATGGGGTTTCAGCACAACAGGTGACAGTCCCAAAAGGGTCTCCACTCACCACAGCCAAGGCAATTTTTTTCAGACCCTCACTTGGATCAGTATTACAGAAGAGCAATTATATAAAATATTAACAAAGGCTCGCATTTGGAAAAGGTATTGCAGGAAACAGGAAATTAGAGAAATACCAAGTTTCAATCTGCAAGGGATTGCTGAGGAGGTCAGGAAGTCTGACAGCTGATCAAAGCCAAGCCATAGAATTCAGGCACATTTTTGTGAAAAAGAGGTACAGCTCATTACAATAATTTACAAATTTTTCCAGTTCTAAGCAGCAGTATCTAATCTTCTAGCCTGGCCTGGCTGGCCAACATGCCTAAGATTGAGCCAAATTCTAGCTCCCCAAGTACCTAAGCCCTGTCTACAACCAAGAGCACAGAGAAGAGTGACAGTTCAGCCACCACCTTAAAAGCATCCGGTCACTTACCTCTTCATCAGACTCAAACTGCACATTCACGCCATATGTCTCATCAATGTTATCATCTGCAAAGGGGGACAAAGTTAGAATGGTACAACCCAAGTTCAGCCCAGTTATCCTGTTTTGTACTGCTACAATGCAGGAGCACCAGCACCATCTCAAGTAGAGGTGAGGAACCTTTTTTGGGTTGAGGACCATTGACCTACAGAAAAATCATTTGAGAACTGCACATAAGTGAGAAGCAGACAAAAAACCAAACCCCCCACTGACGTGGCCCCTGACAGAAGGAGAAAGACAATCCCACATACCAGAGCCGGGGCGGTCTAGGCTAGTAGATTTTGTTTGCTCCAGCCCCGCAAGAGATAATTGGGGCTGAGAACCAGCGCAGGCTCCCCAATGTTGGGGTGGGAGCCCCGAGCCTCGGGGGCCAGATCCAGGAAAGCTAAGGGGCGCATCTGGCTCCCAAACCTTAGATTACCCACCCCGATCTAAAGCATGAAGAACACACCCAGGGACAGGCCAGAATATGTATACATTCCCATGAAAGGCTGAGTGGTGAAAACACCACTTGTTTCACATGTGACAATCAGGAATTGAATCAAAGGCCTAAGCATTTCTCCAGAGTCTGTTGCCACAGATGTCTCTCAGAGTTGTATGCATGACTTAGCAATTAAGAGCTACACACTAGTCTAAGTGCAATAACTATTTATCATCAAGTCCCAAAGAAGCATTTTGCAAGCCTCATCTCAGCTTACCACACTTTCTAGCCTCCCCATATACAGGCATTGTGCCCTGTTTGCGCACCATCTATTGCTCACAACCTGTGTACTGTGCTCTGTAAAATAATGCAAGGGAGCAGTCCAGACACAAGCTCAAGGGTGACTCCTACCCATGTTCTGGATCTCCTTGTCACCACCATAGTCTGTGATCTTCTTGCCCAAGTTCACCAGCACATGATAGCGGGTATCATCAGTCTGTCCTAAGAGTAAATCAATTTCCTTCCGCCTCTCTTTGTCTCGCAGCTTCTCATTCTTCAATACAGCCAAGACCTCATCAGCCGCTCCACAGAGAATGTCACGAGGCTGCAGAACATAAGAACAGCCACACTGGGTCAGACCAATGGCCCATCTAGCCCAGTAGTCTGTCTGCCGACAGTGGCCAATACCAGATGCCCCAGAGGGAGGGAACACAACAGGTAATCCTCACGTGAGCCCTCCCCTGTCACCCATTTCCAGACAAACAGAGGCTAGGGACACCATTCCCACCCATCCTGGCTAATAGCCATTGATGGACTTAACTGAGAAATGAGAACAGCTGTAGCTCATCTAATTGGGCGGGGGAGAGAGAGAGGGAGAAATGTACCTGACTGTGCATTTCCCTACTGAGATAAGCCCTGCCACTCCTCACCTGGGGAACTATAATACTGGCTCACATTTATGGACTAACTGCATCCAGCTTGCTATCTGCAATAAATTGTCTCCATGGAAAAATCAGCCCAGCTGGAAGCATTCCCCTTTAAAACACTGCAGCACTGTGTGACAACCAGAGAAACAGCAACAGCTACTACCCTGCTCAGAGCTTAGACCCCCATCTCAGGAGACATGACTAGAGTCCTTCTGAGACAGTATCTCAGATGAAGAGGGTTAGCGCACACAACTTGTTACAAATGTCACCAGCTTGCAAGAGAAGGATTAGCCATGAGGATCCAAAGGCTCTCTTATTGAATCATCTGAGCTGCAGCTCTGCCAGCTATTTGCCTCGCACATACGCTGGGAGTTCTGACAACTCCAATCAGCTGATGTGCCTTCATCTCACAAGCAGATAGAGCAAAGATGCCCTCACAGGTCTGTGCCCATCCTTACCTGGTCCCCAAGGGCTGCCTGAATGAAACTTAGCAGCACCTCATAGGTCTCCCGGGTCTCCTTGGTTTTGGGTTTGTAGATGATTCCCACCATCTCATCAATGCCCTCAGAGAGCAGTGTATAACCCTTCATTTTATTGATATCATGTCTGTCCTCATCACGCTTTCTCCTCCTAGAAAGAAGGGAAAGGCAAACATGACAAGTTAATCAGCAGATGAAGTTCATTCTCCAAATTGTGCTAGTCCTTTGGCAGGCAGAAGACAATGGACAATCCTGTCCCCACATTTGACTTTAAACTGGTCAACATGCGTAAGAGTCACTCACCCCCTGACTCACCTACCAAACAAAAGGACCATCATTCTAATCAGGGGTCATTTATCCTTCACAGAAGACATCAGATAGCTTAGATGCAATGGTTAAAGTTGTGCTGGAAATTTTAAAACTAAAAATAGGAATGTTCACTAGATTTGCTTGAATTAAAATAAACATAGTTAAATCCAAATAAAAGTATCAGCTGCAATATTTGTAACTTCATACTTTGAGTTTCCCTACACAACTGCATATTAAGGTTGAGATTGTGTCAGTTATTTTCAGTAAAAAAAACACACAGCGGTCACAGGCAATAAAAAAGTAATAGACACTCACAACCTGTCCATGACTTTTACTGGAAATAATGGGGGGGGTGGGGTGGGGGGGGTGGTTTACAGGGAAGGGTGATTGGCTAAGAAATCATGGAATCTGTAACCTCCATGACTAAACTGTATCTTTAATGATAATCCCTGAATCCAGGCAGCATGGAAATACTTATAAATTCATACGGCTAGATCCCTACACAAGCTGTGCAGCATTAGACTTCGGAATACCATGCTGCAGTAAGGATGCTCTAATTTAATGCTCTCTGTCCATTTAGCTTCTTAGAACTCCAAGCTCTGAAAAACAATTTCCTGTGTAACCCACTCACTTTGCTCGTCTCTCTTCCTGCATCTGGGGTTTGGTTCTTTGAGCCTTGTCACCCATTCGAGTGCCCTCCAGCTTCCCAACCAAGGAGAGCACTTCCCCTGTAGGCTCATCTCGCCGGGTCCTATCGATCAAGGAGCGATCAGCTTGCAGTACAAGATTAGAATTCTGAAGGGATAACATCACAAGAGAGCAGATAAGAGGTGTGAAGAAATCAAACAAATTCCTATACATTATCCTCATTACTGTGGTGCCTAGTGTCATAAGCCAAGACCCTGTGGTGCCAGGTGCTATACAAACAAAAAGACAATCTCTGCTCCCAAAAGCTTACAATCCAAGTATAGAACCAGGGACAACTCATGGACACAACTAGCACAGCTTAAAGAATCAATGAGTTAATACTGACAATCAATAGTGGTCTCAGCACACTGGCAATCAAGCTTTTTGTAGGCCTCACGGCAAAAGGCAGTTTTGAGAAGAGATCTGAAAAAAAATGAGGTAGCTTTGCAGATATTTATAAGCAGTGTCACAAGGAGAAGGGGCAGTACAGGGAAAGCAGGGCAATGCTTGAAGTAGGAATCAACAACTCAAGAGCAAATTAGAGGGAGGGAGGGAGGGAAATGACTTCAAAAGCCTAGAAAGCAAATACAAGTAGCTTATAAACTTCAGAGGGTAGTCGTGTTAGTCTGTAACTGAAAAAAAAATGTAAAAAAACAATAATCCTGCAGCACTTTAGAGACCATCTACATTTTTTTGTTAGTTGCTAAAGTGCTGCAGGACTGTTCTTTTTAATTTTTTACCAGTAGCTTATGTTGGATATAATAAAGAAAGTTAACCCAGTGAGGGATGCAAAGAAAGGAATGGTATGACAAACTGGGGGCTTTTATTCACTTTGTTATGTCGCATGTGAGTGCTACTGTCCTATGGTAATCCCATGTGTGTGCCTCAGTTTCTCACGGCACTACATCAATACCTAGATAGCAATGGGAATTTTGGGTGTGATTTTCACTGAGGGCAGCTATCTCAGCGGCCTACATGTACACAATGGCCGAAGCCCTTTGTAACCTAAGCGGGGGAGGGTGCACCCGCTGCCCAGGAAGCAGGACAAAAACTGGAGGAGGCCAAGCTGGGGACTGGGACAAGACTGCTGGGGATGTAGGTTAATCTCAGCTATTTTAGGGAGGCAGGGGGATAGTGTTCCCTGTAGACTGAGTGCTTGGGCAGCTGCCCAGCAGAGATTCAGATGCTGCCCAGCTGATTAGCAGAGTGCCCACAGCTGTTCACAGCCCACAGCATGTGTTTCTATTGGTGGTGCACATCTGCACATTCCTCAGTGCACATAAATTTATTTCACCCAACGATGGAAAAAACTTAGAGAGAACCTTGCAGGGGGAGGCCCTGGCTCTGCCCTCCCCCCACATGACAGATTGTAATAACTGCTTCTGGTTACTCTGCTGACAAGCCTGTTCTACGCTATGTCCCTGTTGCCTAATAAATCATGGGGCACTGGGACAAGGGTGCTAAGGTAATGCTGGCCCAGTCTGAGGTGATGCCCAAAGCCCACGTGACTTTGACAGGCATAGACAGGACCCCATTCAAGGTACCCATAGCAAGAGTACCTGAAATGGGGGGCTAAGAGGGCCCAAAAGAGGTGGAGGTGCACCATCACTTGCCCACTGGGGTGCTGATGGGGAGTGATCTGAAGGAATGGCCAGAAGGACCCCACAGTGTTCTGGTCATTACCCTTAGCCAAAGCCAGCAAGAGGCACTCTGCCCTGGTGAGGGTAACCTGAAGGGGGCACAGGGCCCTATACTGGCAGAGAATTCCCAATGGCCAGGCTTGGCAGTGCTGTGACTTCAGACCCAGGCTATGAAAGGGAACAGGTCTCCATCCCTTCCCTGGCTGCTAAATTCCAGGCTGAGTTGCAGAAAGATCCCTCCTTACAGAAGCTGAGGGACCTGGCTGGCCTCAGTGCAGCACAACCGCTGCAGGAAGAATGCAAGGAGAGTTTCCTGTGGGTGAAGGGATTCCTGAACTGGGAATGGATTCCATCTCCAGGGGAAGTGGAATCATAGCAGGGGAGTGGGGGTCCAGCAGCAGTAGGTGATTCCCAAAAAGTACCTTGGAAGGCTACTGTACCTGGCCTGTGACATCCCACTCTTGGGAAACCAGGGTCTCCAGCACACCAGGTAGTGGCTGCTACAGAACTTTCACTGGCCTGGAATCTTTGATGCTATCCAACAGTACTGCAGGCCCTGCAACCCCTACCACCGGATAGGGAGGGCCCAGGACAAGGGGAAAGCCAACTTGAGGCCTCTGCCAATCATAAGAGGAGCCTTTCCAGAAGATGGCTAAGGATATAGTGGGACCTTTCAGTAAAGCCACCCAAACTGGGAAGATTTCACTACTCTGAGGCAGTGGCTCTGTCTTCTATTGAGGTAGACACTGTGGTAGATACACTGCTAACCATTTTCAGCAGAGTGGGGTTCCCCAAGGAGGTCCTTACAGACCAGAGGTCCCACTTTATGTCAGCCCTGCTCTGGTGCTTGTGGAAGAAGTTTGGGGTGTGAAATATGCAGGCTTCAGCATGTCATCCTTAGTCCAACAGGCTGGTGAAGAGGTTTAATAGGACACGAAAGCAGATGCTAAAGACCTTTATGCACCTGCACCCACAGGACTGGGGCAAGTACTTACCCCACCTGCTGTTCGCATACAGAGAGGTGCCCCGGGCGTCCACAGGATTCTCCCCGTTTGAGCTACTGTACGAAAGGAGAGTGAGGGGACCCCTGGACTCGCTGAGAGATGAGTAGGAGGGGAAGGCCTCCCCCGATGGGGAATTGGAGGTGAAGAATGTACTGGCCGCCCGAGAAAAGCTCGCTGAGCTCATGAGCCTGGCCAGGGAGAACCCAGTCGTCTCTCCCAACACCAGGCGCCCGCGCCCCTCTCCGGGCGACTGCTCTCCCCACCCCCGCTCCCACTCACCGCCTTGTATTCGTACTGCAGGCTCCGCGCAGTCACATCAGCCATGGCGCCGCCTCAGCTACCCGGCCCCGGCCGCGAACGAGCGGAAACGCAGTACCGCACGCACGTCCAGACCAAGACAACAAGTACTTCCGGGACACCCCGGAAGTGCTGTACAAAGAGCCGTTGTTTCACATGAGGCCCTCTCGCCCATACGTCATCGCCCCCGGCCAGGGGGCAATGCGATATCACGTCATGGGTCCGCCCCCGGAGAGCTGGCCCTGGCCCGAACACGCCCCGCGTTGCCTAGCGACGGGCCGGGCTTTGTGGCCATCAGGCGTGCGCGTGCTCAGAGGGCAGGAAGCCCCGACGAAGCGCGAGAGGGGCTGGGGCTCCTAGCCCACATGGCCCCCGAGGCGGAGCAGCTCCCACTTGCAGGGTGGGCAGAGTTTCAATCCGCATGGCCCCAGGGAATTGGGGGGGCGGGCTCCTGGCCCACCTGGAGCATTGTTCTGGGAGGGACTGTGGGTTACTCACAGCCGTGGAGGGACAGGAGCTCTGGGGTCTGGGCTTTGGCAGGACTCCTCCTCTTTGTGGATTTTTTTTTTTTTTTGAGATATGAAGAAGCTGGCGAATGATGCACAGAAGTGAGATGAACAGCATTGACCTCGCTAAGGCACAGTGCGGGTGGTAGTTCACAATGAAGCCAGCCTGCTGGAGTGCAGGCGAGGCACATGCTGACTTCTGGTAGGGATAACTTTCAGCTGGCACAGGCCTGGTGATGACACAGAGCCCAGTCCCTTAAGCCCTTTTATTGACCTCTCACAGCCCCAGGCAACAGCTGGGCCATGGACATTCCAGGTTTGCAGGTACAGCCGAGAATCCAGGCCCCAGAGTGGGTACACCCAAGAACCCAGGCCCCAGGGCAGGTACAGCTGAGAACCCAGATCCTGGGGTGGGTACAAATGAGCATCCAGCGCAGGTGTAGTCGAGAACCCAGGGTGGGTACGGCCAAGAACCCAGACCCTGGGATAGGTACAACTGAGAACCCAGGGCAGGTACAGCCAAGAACCCAGGGTAGGTATAACCTAAGACCCCAAGCCCTGTGGTGGGTACAACCCAACCGAGAGCCCAGGGTAAGTACAGTTGAGAACCTAGGGTGGGTACAGCCAAGAACCCATGTAGATACATCTCATTAATCTCTGTATTAATCATTTTCTCATTGACATTTTTATTTTAACTTTGTATCAAGTCATTTTAGCATTGTATTAAGTCTTTAGCTTTGTTACATTAAGTC
Organism: Rafetus swinhoei; assembly: GCA_019425775.1. Lineage (NCBI taxonomy): Eukaryota > Metazoa > Chordata > Testudines > Trionychidae > Rafetus > Rafetus swinhoei. The sequence goes on from JAFJHL010000226.1 coordinate 184,761, forward strand.
CTTTTATATAGAAACTTTGTATACTTTCATATAGAACATAGAAACTTTGTATTAAGTCTTTTTACATAGAAACCTTGTATCTTGTAGACTTTGTACCCCCTTTTCGCTTAATTGATTGTCCTATTGAGTGAATAAGGTGTGAATGGATAAGGCATGAAAGACAACCACCTCTGGACACTTGCAAAGGTTGGAGAGGGGTGGAAGCCAGATCCAAGAACAATGAGAAGAACAATTGGACCTGTGAAGTGGGCTCATTGAAAGAAGAGTGGACATATGGACACTTTGGGAGTCAGCAGCAAGTGTCAGCTTTTGGAAGCACCCTCTTTGAAGGAGAATGTGGCAGCATTGAGACACCACCCAAAAGAAGGTGCCATGGATGTCTTAACTGCATATGCATATGATGACTCTCACAGATGATGCGTATGCATGTGATGACTAACTGGTGGAGATCTGCAGGAGAGGGAAGACACTATAAATCTAAGGCATCTTGCAGAGGGACCCTGGGTTTTTGTCTTGTCAACAGGGGAGCACCTATCCAGATCTGCAGAAGCCCAGCTCCACCCCTCCCCCACCTAACTCACCTGGCCAGTGCAGTTAGAGGGAACAATTATTGGTAACAAGAAGAAGATGGGGTGTGCTTGTGTTATCATATGCATATGATAAGTGTTGATTGATATATGTGCTACCAATAAATATGGTGTTTTGCCTTTTTGCCCTGAAAAGATCTCATGCAGTACTTTTAAAGACAACACCCATGCCCTGGAATAGGTACAGCTGAGAACCCAGACCAGGTACGATTGAGAACCCAGGCCCTGGGATGGGTACAGCTGAGAAACCAGGGCCTGGAAAAGGTACAGGTGAGAAACCAGGGTGAATATGGCCAAGAACCCAGGCCCTGGGATGGATATAGTTGAGAACCCAAGTACAGGGGCAAGAATAGCTGAGAACCCAGGGCAGGTATGGCCAAGAACCCAGGCTCCAATGGTGGGTACATCCGAGAACCCAGGGCAGGTATGACTGAGGGCCTGTGGCGGATATAGTTGAGGGTGCAGGGAGGCGAGTATGGCCAAGGGCAGGTATGGCTGAGGACACAGGACATGGGGTGGGTACACCCGAGGCAGGTATGGGGGGAGCAGGACCCAGGGTGGGTAAAACCAAGGACCCAAGGCCCAACACAGTATGGCTGAAGATTTAGGCCCAGGGCCTTGGGGTGGGGTACTGATGAGGAGGCAGGGCAGGTGTGATATTATTGGTTTGTGGTCTGCCGACAGCAGCCAATACCAGATGCCCCAGAGGGAGGGATCAGAACAGATAATCCTCATGTGATCCCTCCCCTGTCACCCATCTCCAGAGAAACAGGCTAGGGATACCATTACTACCCATCCTAGCTAATAGCCATTATGGACCTAACCTCCATGAATCTATCTAGCTCTTTTTTGAACCCTGTTAAAGTTCTAGCCTTCACCACATCCTTTGGCAAGGAGTTCCAAAGGTTGACTATGCGCTGAGTGAAGAAAAACTTCCTTTTGTTTGTTTTAAACCTACTGCCTATTCATTTCGTTTGGTGACCCTTAGTTCTTTTATTGTGGGAATAAGTAAATAACTTTTCCTTATTCACTTTTTCCATACAAGTCATGATTTTAAAGACTCTATCATATCCCCCCTTAGTCTCCTCTTTTCTAAGATGAAAAGTCCCAGTCTTTTTAATCTCTCTTCATATGGCACCTGTTCCAAACCCCTAATCATTTTTGTTGCCCTTTTCTGAACCTTTTCCAATGCCAATATATCTTTTTTGAGATGAGGTGACCACATCTGTACGCAGTATTCAGGATGTGGGCGTACCATGGTTTTATATAGAGGCAATAAGATATTTTTTTTCTTATTCTCTATCCCTTTTTTAATGACTCCTAACATATTTGCTTTTTGACTGCCGCTGCACTCTGAGGCTGTGTCTACATTGGCACCCTTTTCCGTAAAAGGGATGCTAATGAGACACTTTGGAATTGCAAATCCGCAGGGGATTTAAATATCCCACGCGGCATTTGCATGAACATGGCTGCCGCTTTTTTCCGGCTCGGGGTTTTGCCGGAGAAAAGCGCCAGTCTAGACGCGATCTTGCGGAAAATAAACCCTTTTCCGGAAGATCTCTTATTCCTACTTGAAATTAGGAATAAGAGATCCTTTCTTATTCTCTTGAAAGTAGGAATAAGAGATCTTCCGGAAAAGGGTTTATTTTCCGCAAGATCGCATCTAGACTAGCGCTTTTCTCCGCAAAACGAGCCGAAAAAGCGCAGCCATGTTCATAAATGCCGCTGGGGATATTTAAATATCCCCCGCGGATTTGCAATTCCGAAGTGTCTCATTAGCATCCCTTTTACGGAAAAGGGTGCCAATGTAGACACAGCCTGAGTGGGTAAGAACATAAGAATGGCCGTACTGGGTCAGACCAAAGGTCCATCTAGCCCAGTAGCCTGTCTGCCGACAGTGGCCAGCACCAAGTGCACCAGAGGGGGTGGACCGAAGACAATGATCAAGCGATTTCTCTCATGCCATCCATCTCCAGCCTCTAACAAACAGAGGCCAGGGACACGATTTCTACCCCCCGGCTAATAGCCTTTTATGGACCTAATCTCCAGGGCTACGTCTACACTGGCAGCTTGTTGCGCAAGAACTCTTTTGTGGAAGAGTTCTTGTGCAAAAACTCTTCCACAAGAGAGCATCTACACTGGCATGTGCTTTTGCACAAGAGAATCCTTGCCAGTGTAGATGCTCTCTTGCGCAAGAAAGCTCTGATGGCCATTTTAACCATAGGGCTTTCTTGCGCAAGAAATTCACGTTGTCTGTCTACACTGGCCTCTTCTGGAAGAGCTCTTGCGCAAGAGGGCTTATTCCTGAGTGGGAGCATCATAGTTCTTGTGCAAGAAGCCCTGATTTTATACAGTAGAACGTCAGTTTACTTGCGCAAGAACAAACGGCCAGTGTAGACAGGCAGCAAGTTTTTGCGCAAGAGTGGCCGCTTTTGCACAAGATCACGCCAGTGTAGACACAGCCCATGAAATTATCTAGCTTCTCTTTAAACTCTGTTATAGTTCTAGCCTTCACAGTCTCCTCTGGCAAGGAGTTCCACAGGTTGACTATGCGCTGTGTGAAGAAGAACTTTCACTTATTAGTTTTAAACCTGCTACCCATTTATTTAATTTGGTGTCCTCTAGTCCTTATATTATGGGAACTAATGAATAACTTTTCTTTATTCACCCTCTCCACACCACTCATGATTTTATATACCTCTATCATATCCTGCCTCAGTCTCCTCTTTTCCAAACTGAAAAGTTCCAGTCGCTTTAGCCTCTCTTCATATTTCTGTTCCAAACCCCTAATCATTTTAGTTGCCCTTTTCTGAACCCTTTCCAAGGCCAAAATATCTTTTTTGAGGTGAGGAGACCACATCTGTACACAGTACTCAAGATGTGGGTGTACCATAGTTTTATACAGGGGCAGTAAGATATTCTGTGTCTTATTTTCTATCCTTTTCTTAATAATTCCTAACATTCTGTTTGCCTTTTTGACCACCGCAGCACACTTTGTGGACGTTTTCAGAGAGCTATCCACGATAACTCCAAGATCTCTTTCCTGATTTGTCATAGCAAATTAGCCCCCATCATACTATATGTATAGTTGGGGTTATTTTTTCCAACGTGCATTACTTTACACTTATCCACATTAAACTTCGTTGCCATTTTGTTGCCCAATCACTTAGTTTTGTAAGATCTTTTTGAAGTGTCTTCACAGTCTGCTTCTGTCTTGACTATCTTGAGCAGTTTGGGATCATCTACAAATTTTGCCACCTCACTGTTTACCCCTTTCTCTAGATCATTTATAAATAAGTTGAATAGGAAGGGTCCTAGGACAGACCCTTGGGGGACCCCACCAGTTACCTCTCTCCACTCTGAAAACTTACTATTTATTCCTACCTTTTGTTTCCTGTCTTTTAACCAGTTATCAATCCACAAAAGGACCAAGTAAGATGTCTATGAAAAGCGGATGATTTGCTCATTTTTTTATATTGCTCATATTTATGTATCATTTTGGTATTTGAAGTTAGGAATATTGGCTCTGTGCTTATATTTCAAATGTTTGCTTTTGGGCAATATCAGCAGTAGGCTCGGCAAAACCAATGTGAAAAGCACCATTTGACTGGCAATGCACCTAGTGGTGCCCACCCACATCAGATGAGCTTTGCTGTAAACATTCAGACCAGCATCTAAGGGATGGCTGCTGCCTGAAGAGGACTGAGTGATACATGGGCAGGTGACTTGCTCATGGACAAACTCGATGTTGTAGCCATATTTTTCCACAGAGAATAATGCGAGTCCCTCCACATAGGCAAGGGTGTAAAGAGGGCACAGAGGGTTCCTCCAAGGATATAGAAGGGCTCTGGGGGCTCCTCCATTTTGTCATCACCTCTAGAGGATCTTTGCTGTGAACTGAAGCTTAAAAGGATTAATGACCCATCTTAACATGGTATATTCCAGAGACTTGATTAAAACCAGCAGATTATTCTACCTCTGCAACAAACCTGCACCAAGAACTTTGCAATAGGCATGTGTATTTGATTCCTTCAAGTCTTACCCTTTCTTTCTTTTTATAAATACTCCTTTAGGCTGTGTCTACATTGGCACAATCTTGCTGCCTGTCTACACTGGCTGCGAGTTCTTGTGCAAGAACACTGACGTTCTAATGTATGAAATCAATGCTTCTTGCGCAAGAACTATGATGCTCCCGATTAGGAATAAGCCCTCTTGCGCAACTGTTCTTGCACAAGAGGCCAGTGTAGACAGGCAACATGAATTTCTTGTGCAAGAAAGCCCTGTGGTTAAAATGGCCATCAGAGCTTTCTTGCTCAAGAGAGCATCTACACTGGCAAGGATGCTCTTGCGCAAAAGCACATCTCTTGCGCAAAGGCACATGCCAGTGTAGACGCTCTCTTCTGGAAGAGTTTTTGCACAAGAACTCTTCCGCAAAAGAGTTCTTGCGCAAAATCATGCCAGTGTAGACATAGCCTTAGATTTTAGATTCTAAAGGACTGGCACAGCGTGGTTTTGGGTATGATGTGAGGTATAAATTGACCTGGGAATATGGCTGGTCCTTTAGGATTCAAGCTGTTTGGATTTGGTGAGATTGGTTTTCATTACCTCTCAGCTGCGTAGCAAGCGGTGCTGGTTGTGGCACAAGAGAAACTGGAGTGTCTGGGGGGATTGCTTGTGTGGTTTCTTGCTGGCCACTGTGGCAAACAGAAATGCTCTTTGTGATTGGTTTGGTGCCTTATAATGAGGAACCCACACGCTTGGGCTGTAAGTAGCCCTGTCTCTAAGCAATTCACCCTGAATTGACCCTCTCAGCAGTGCCCCCACAACCCTGTATTACAGCAGGTATAGCCAAAGACAAGGACCTGGGGTGGGTATAATCGAGGGCGCTAGGTGCTGCAGAGGGAAGCAGGAGGCTTGGGTTATGAGGGCAGCTCCGGCACGGTGGAGGCTGGAGTGGAGGGCATTGCCACATACAGGGAATACCTTCCCTCCACACTGTCCTTGCTGAGAGAACTCCAGCCCCTTCATATAATCTGGAAAGGGTGGCTGGTACTGGTCCTCTGGGGTCCCCTTCACACAGGCCTGTTCAGTGTGTACTGACTGGAGGTGGGACTCGTGGCTTGGCTCAGCAGAGCCTCGAGGCCAAAGGGCTGGGGCTGCTCTGCCCTGAGTCTCAGCCCAGACAGGCTTGGGTTGCAAGGGTCCCTGTACAAGTAAGGCAAAGCTGCAGGTCCATAGGTGGGGGCAGAAGACCTGGCAAGGCTGGTCAGACTGTCGAAGTTTTCCAGGGCCGGGACTCCGGGCACAGAGGCTGCTGCTGCCCCTGGGCACATGGCCTGTGGGGAGAAGGAATTGAAGAGCTGGAGGGGGCTTGCCTGGAAGGCCTTGGGAACCCAGCTATTGTAGTCTTCATACAGGCTGCCAGGCGGGCCATTCAGCCGAGGGCCAAAGCCCTCCTTGCACCGGTCAGGCTGCAGGTGACGCTCCTTCTTCCGCCACTTGGCTCTGCGGTTCTTAAACCAGACCTTGAGAGAGAGAGAGAGAGCAGGGAGGGGAGAAAAGCCTGCTTTGAGCTCAATGTCACTGCAGTTAATCAGTCAGCTGACAGGGCCTCCCAGCTGTCATGGCTTGGGCTGTCCCTGCCTCAGTGAGCAGAGTCACAGGCAGCTCCAGCTGGGGTCTGCTTGTTGGCCTGTGTGCAGTACCTTTAGGGGGTACAGCCCAGCTGCTACCAGGCAAGCACATGCCCTCCAAAGCACCGCCCGCTGGATGGCAGAGGGGCCAGGAACTGAATGACCCTGACAGCTGAATCCTGTCCCACCCTTCTCCAGTACATACATGGAACTTGAGTGGGCATTGTAGGCACAGTCCAGGCACTGTGAACAAGACTCCTGGGATGCTAAGCTGGCATCTTTCTCCAGCACCGGCTGGCCCCATCCACCCTGGTACCAGCTTCCTGAGCTCTGTGGTATTGCCCCAGCTCTGAATCTGTTCAAAATAGCGGTCTAGTTGCCCCATCCAACCCTCCACCACTAATTCCAGTGCCCTAGTACCATGGATCTGTCCTGAATCTGCAGACTCAGCTCCTGTAATGAGCTTTTGCTGGTCTCTGCCAGTGCAAATCTCCACACTGCCTGCAGGGCAAGGAAAGCCCAAGCTTGTGCCCCCAGGGGTAGCATGCCCAGAGTCAGAGGGCTTAGCCTGCAGGAGATGTGGGTAGGAATTGCTTATTGACTTAAGTTGCTGAGAGGCACCCTCTGCCCACAGTTACCAGGCCTATGTAGAGAAAACATCTCTGGGCCTGCCATCAGCACTTGCAACATACTGGCACAATGCACTGCATGTTTCTGAGGACAAGAGTTTACTGGTCCCATGGAGCGATCTCTTCAGCTGAATAGTGGGGTTCTGTACTGTAGCACTACTCTGGAGGCTTTTGCAAACCCCATGCACCCGGAGTCCCGCTCTGGAATCTACAGTTGAAAGGGAAGGCAGACCACAGGTCGAGGCCCTACAGCCCACCAGGCCTGGCCCCCCTCCCATGCAGACTGCCACCTCCTGGAGTGTCTGAGGAGACTCCCCTTACCCTGATTCTGGGTTCTGCCAGGTTGATCCAGCCTGCAATCTCCTCCCTGGTGCTCATGTCCGGGTAGCGGTTATGCTGGAAGGTGGCCTCCAGCTCCTGCAGCTGTTGGCTGGTGAAGTGAGTCCTTTGCCTTCGCAGCCTCTTCTTGCCCAGGTTAATCTCCTCTTCACCACTGGAGCCAGAGGACTTGCCCCGCAAGTTCTCACCATTCTTTGCTGTGGGAAGTCGGGGAGTAGGGAGGTGTCAGTGGGAGAACCACCATAAGAGTGGGTCCAATCCATAAGAATAGCCACATTGGGTCAGACCAGAGGTCCATCTATCCCAATGTTCTGTCTTCCGACCATGGCCAATGCCAGGTGCCCCAAAGGGAATGAACAGAAAAGGAAATCATCAAGTGATCCTGCCCCGTCACCTATTCCCAGCTTCTGACTAACAGAGGGGCACCATTCCTACTCATCCTGGCTAATAGCCATTGATGGACTTATCTTCCATTAATTTATCATGAATTTTTGAACCCTGTAACAGTCCTGGACTTCACAACATCCTCTGGCAAGGAGTTCCACAGATTGACTGGCCATTGTGTGAAGAAATACTTCCTTTTATTTGCTTTAAACCTGCTACTTATTAATTTCATTAGGAGACCCCTAGTTCTTGTGTTATGGGCACTTTCTCCACACCAGTTGTGAGTTTATAGACTCCCAGGGTATGTCTAGACTACATAGCTCCGTCGACGGAGCCATGTAAACTAGTTTACCCGGCATAGGCAAAGAAGCGGGGATTTAAATAATCCCCACTTCATTAAAATAAACATGGCCACCGTGCTGTGCCGATGATCAGCTGATCTGGCACAGCACGGTAGTCTAGACACGGATCGGTCGGCTGGGGAAGCCTTTGCCAACCGCTCCTGTAAGCCTCGTTTCACGAGTCATAAGGCTTCCCCAGCCGACCAATCCGCATCTAGACTACCGTGCTGTGCCGGATCAGCTGATCGTCAGCACAGCATGGCGTCAATGGAGCCATGTAGTCTAGATATACCTACATAGTCCCAAAGCTAAACACAGGGGCTACGTCTACACTGGCATGAATTTCCGGAAATGCTTAAAACGGAACAGTTTTCCGTTATAAGTATTTCCGGAAAAAGAGCGTCTACATTGGCAGGATGCTTTTCCGGAAAAGACCTTTTTCCGGAAAAGCATCCGTGGCCAATGTAGACGCGCTTTTCCGGAAAAAAGCCCCGATCGCCATTTTCGCAATCGGGCCTTTTTTTGCGGAAAAGACTACTGTGCTGTCTACACTGGCCCTTTTCGGAACAGTTTTCCGGAAAAGGACTTTGCCCGGCGGGAGCAGCATAGTTTTTCGGAAAAGCAGCTGATTTCTTACAGTAGATCGTCAGTGCTTTTCTGGAAATTCAAGGGGCCAGTGTAGACAGCTCGCAGCTTATTCCGGAAAAGCGGCTGATTTTCTGGAATAAGTGGCCCAGTGTAGACACAGCCAGGGGCTACGTCTACACTGCAGGCTTTTTGTGCAAGAATAGCAGTTCTTGCACAAAAACTTGCCAGGTGTCTACACTGCACGCACGTTCTTGCGCAAGTAAATTTACAGTACAGCATCAGAAAACAGGGCTTCTTCTGGAAGAGTTATTCCTCTCCCCACGAGAAATAAGCCCTCTTTCGCAAGAGTTCTTCCACAAGAAGGCAGTGTGGACAGGCAACATGATTTTCTTGTGCAAGAAACCCCTATGGCTAAAATGGCCATCAGAGCTTTCTTGCGCAAGAGAGCATCCACACATGCAAGAGTGCCATGGATACTCTTGCGCAAAAGCACATCTCTTGCGCAAAAACACATGGCAGTGTGGATGCACTCTTGTGGAAGACCTTTTACACAAGAACTCTTGTGCAAAACAGTTCTTGCGCAAGAAGCCTGCAGTGTAGACGTAGCCAGGAGGTTCTGCAGCATGCCAAGGAGCCAGGCCCCAGGGGTGGGCACATATGGGACGCATCTCACATCCCTGGGCTCCATGAGCACATACAGTCAGCGAGTGTCCTTCCCAACCATTCCAGCTGAGTTAGCAGGAGCTTTGGAGATGAGGAAAGGGCTTGTGGTTATGGACTGAGCCCAAGGGCGTATGTCAACCGAACTGACAGTACTCAGTTCGTGAATAACAACATAGCTTAGGCCACCTTCCCCTGGTGTCGACGCATTCCCCATGCCCCTCTCAGGGCTTGTCTGAACCACGGTGGCGCAAGGTAGGTTAGTAGCGTAACACAAGTGGATGTGTGTGCCGGGAGATGCTCTCCCACCAATTCCCCATGCTATTCTCAACCGGAGAGCAACCAGATGTTGGTTGTCATGACTCACTAGACCCATTAAATAGATTCCTGCAGCTTTGATTGCCGCAGTGTGGCTCTGCCCAGTAGTGGAGATAAGCCCTGCAAGCTGGGTTGTTGTGTTCCCAACTCTGACAAAGATACCCCTACCCCCATATGACCCCCCTCCTCTCTGGACTCTCCTAGCACTGCCTGGCCTGAGAGTGAAATAAGAACGGCCATACTGGGTCAGACCAACGGTCCATTTAACCCAGTATCCTGTCTGCCAACAGTGGCCAATACCAGATGCCCCAGAGGGAGGGAACACAACAGGTAAACCTCACGTGATCCCTCCCCTGTCACCCATTTCCAAACAGAGATTAGGGACACCACTCCTACCCATCCTGGCTAATAGCCATTGATGAACCTAACCTCCATGAATCTATCTAGCTCTTTTTTGAACCGTTTTAACATCCTAGGCCTTCACCACATCCTTTGGCAAGGAGTTCCAGAGGTTGACTGTGCACTGAGTGAAGAAAAACTTCTTTTTATTTGTTTTAAACCTGCTGCCTATGAATTTCATTTGGTGGCCCCTAGTTCTTATATTGTGGGAATAAGTAAATAACTTTTCCTTATTCAATTTTTCCACACCAGTCATAATTTTATAGCCCTCTATCATATCCCCCCTTAGTCTCCTCTTTTCTAAACTGAAAAGTCCATACCTTTTTAATCTCTCTTCATATGGGACCCATTCCAAACCTCTAATGATTTTTGTTGCCCTTTTCTGAACCTTTTCCAATGCCAATATATCTTTTTTGAGATGAGGCGACCACACCTGCACACAGTATTCAAGATGTGGGCGTACCATGGTTTTATATGGAGGCAATAAGATATTCTCGGTCTTATTCTGTATCCCTTTTTTAATGATTCCTGTCATTCTATGTGCTTTTTTGACTGCCGCTGCACACTGAGGCTATGTCTAGACTGCAGGCTTCTTTCGGAAGAACCTTTCTTCAGAAGAGATCTTCCAAAAAAACTTCTTCCAAAAGAGAGCGATCACACACAAAAGCTTATCAAAAAAGCAATCTGCTTTTTTGAATGATAGCGTCCACACTGAATGGACGCTATCTCGCATTTAAACTGTGATTACAATGGCTGGAGTGGCCACCAGGGCACCTGTTCTTTTTCCTCTTTTTTCGAAAGAACTCCCTTTTCCCCGTCCACACACGCTCTTTCAGAAAATGGCTTCTTCCTTGTACAAAGAGGATTACCAACCCCAGAAAAAAACCCTCTGTTCTTTCAATTTACTTTCAGAAGTACGCGATTGCAGTGTGGACGTAACTCAGGTTTTGTCACAAAAATGGACTTTTTTTTCCAACAAAACTCTGTAGTGTAGACATACCCTGAGTGGATGTCTTTCAGAGAACTATCCACAATAAGTCCATTTATTGTATGTATATTTGGGATTATTTTTTCCAATGTGCATTACTATACAGTTAGCATTCTCCTGCGTCAGTCTCTGCCCCTCAAGGTCAGGGGTTAGGCAGACCCTCCCCTATTTGGAAAGATGCTAAAACTAGGGCTGTCAATTAATTGCAGTTACCTAAGTGATTAACGCAAAATAAATTAATGCAATTAACAAAACAGTCACGATTAATCACAATTTTTAGTGCACCAATTGAAAATGAATATAAGTAGTTTGGATGTTTTTCTACACTTTCAAATACATTGATTCCACTGACACCACAGAATGCAAATGTGTAGTGCTCACTTTCCATTATTTTTATCACAAATATTTGTACTGTTAAAACAATACAAGAAATAGTATTTTTCCCTTTACCTCATACAAGTACTGTAGTGTGATCTCTTTATCGTAAATGTGCAACTTAATATGTACTTTTTTGTTGTTGTTTTTTGTTACATAACTGCACTTTAGACCAAAACAATGTAACGTTTTAGCACGGTATCCCCAACCTGTCGACTGCGATTGACTGATAGATCCTGGAGCAGTGGTGGGCAACCTACTGCCACATGTGGCCATGGGAAGCAGATGAAGGCCCAGCTGGGGAAGACAAGCCGAAGCCCTGCCCCTTCCACACAAAACCATGCTCCTTCAACAATCTCCCTCCCCCAGCCAAGCCCTGCCCAGCTCCAGATGAGTGCTGGGGCTGCCACGTGGCGTGGCACCAGCATTCCCCAATGGCCAGGGAGCCACATGATACGGCTCCAGCCCCTCCCAGGCAGCTGGGCACTATAGGCATTTATGGAAAGGCATTGCCTCCTCAAAACTTACTTTGCCCACCGCCCATGCATTGGCGCATTAGGGTTCTATGTGTGGCCCACCAATCCTTTTGGTTACTGTTGCCCACACACAGGGTTGCCAGATTCTGCTGGTTTCTGTCTGTAGTTTTTGTCCTACCAGTATTACCAAGTGACACGCACGTAAAGCAAGTGCATGTGAAGTGAGGTCCCTGCTGATTGCATGCAGCACTGACTGAGAGCTGTTTGCTCCCTCTGTATCCAGTCACAGTGCTGCTATGGTTCAATCACGCACCTAAAATTTGTGGGCTGCACTAAGTGCAGTGAGCAAAACTACCCTATCCTAGGAGACTGTCTTGCTTGTGACAATCGTGTGAACCATTGAGACGGAGGAGGCCAGTCGTGGCCCACTCACTAGCCTCGGGTGCCCATTGCTGTCCTGGATCCTCTGCTAGTCAATTGTGATCCTCAGGTAGGCTTCCTCTGCTTGGCCCCAGGCTGCTCCGGGTACAGTAGAATGGGAATGGAGCAGAGGCAGAGTGGGGGGAAGGGATGGTCCCAGCCCTGTACCCTCCTAAGGATGGCTCTGCTGAGCACAGGCTGGGGGTGGGGCATGCTGGAGCCCACAATTCTGCAAACTGCAGCATGAAGTTGCCTAGGGAACCACAAAATTTGGTGCAGTTTGGTGCCCCAAAGGGTACCAAACATAGCTTCGAGTTCTGTGTATTGATAGGGACGGCTTAGGTCATGTCCCACAGCCCTGGGTTGTGGGTGGCAGGAGCAGGGAGCTGCGGAAAGCCAGGGCAGCTGGGCTTGTGCAACCCACTCACCTACTGGATGAGCTGCACTGTCCCATGTAATGGCACTTAGACCACCACTTACAGAGATAAAGAATGCGTGTGCTCCATGGCCTTAGCTGAGCGCCAGCTGGCTTTTAGCTCAAGCCATAGATACTCCTGCACTAAGCTCCAGTGGTTCCAGGTTTGGCTCCTACCTGTCAGCATTCCACTAGCAGGGAGGAAGCCAGGATTACTTGGCACCTATGCCTTGATCTTCTAGAGAATGGGTCTCCCCCTTCCCCATCAGTGCAGGCACTAGTACTTGGCATTGCAAAGAGCAGCATCTTTGCTAGGGATGTTACAGGAGCAGCCCTGCTGTGGTTGCTTGCCTGTATCCAAGGGGCCATGTTAGGGCTCATTAGAGGCAGAAGGCTTAACCAGGGATCTGCGGGGAGGGGCAGGGCACAAGAAAAGGGAGGGGACATCATTCTCTTTGTTGGCCTGTCCCAAAGGACTGGCCAGAAGCATGTCAACTGTTACTGGTCCCAGTTCTGAAACCCTCCCTGCAGCCAACCAGTCCCAGACACCAGATGAGGATTCTCACCATTGAGAGCTCAGGATTGAACCCATTAGCAATATAGCCTCTGTTAATATCTGAGTGGCTCCAGCAGATTGTGTGCTGGAACCTACTCACTCTGACACCAAGGAGAAGATAAGAGAGCTGCTCCTAGCTGGTGTAACCGTCTGAGGGAAGACCTGCCGGGTGAGCTGTGCCCCAAAGATCTGAGTGCCAATGGGCTCAGAGTGCATGGGAGACAGGGATCTCTGGGGTCACCAGAAGACTGTCACATATGGTCTCCACCACAGCCTGAGTCATGCTGGCCATCGTGACCACTCTAGGATGTGTACCTGGTGTGTGTAAGGTGTTACAGGGATACACTGATTGTGGGCTTAAGGTATGAGACTAGAAACTGGTCACCAGAAAGATGTAAAGCAGGTTTTCTGTTTCCCTAGCTGTTTACATGTAAATGAAGGGTTGTGTGGCTCAGAGCTGGCCTCCCTTGGCACCCCAAGCTGAAGTCTAATGAAGGGTTGTGAAATCTGCAAAGAGAGGAGACTTAGAGGAAGAAGAGAACCATCAGAGGAGAGCCCTATCACTCTGGGGAATAACTCTAAGGCTAGGTCTACACTACACCTTTTTCCGATTTTTTTTTCCAGAAGAGGCTTTTCCAAAATTTGGCCCATTTACACTGGGCCAAATTTCAGAAAATCCCCCTCTTTTGGAAGATCCCTTCTTCCTTGTAGAACGAGGAAGACAGGGTTTCGGAAAGAGCGCGTTTGCTCTTCTGCAAAAAAAAAAAAAGCAGAAGAGCAAACGCGTTCTCTGGACGTGGCAGAGTTTTTCTGGGATACCTCCGGTATCCCAGAAAAACCCCGCAGTATAGACGCACCCTAAGGGTTATGGAGCTACACCCTCCTTCCCTCTGTCTGGCCAGTGTACTTTGTCTTAGGATGGGGGATCTCAAGCAAAATGGTTGAAAATCCTGTGAATGGACTTGGGGTAAGCTGTCTTGAAGAAGTCAGGGGAATGGCTTGTTAGTTAATATTGATCCCTAGAAATGGAATTATGGTTTTGTTATATGTCACCATTGTTCCCCACATTCTTACTCACAACCACTTAAATCTCTGCTCTTTGCTAATACATTTTGTTAGTACGTAGGCTTGTTTGATAACCTGCGATAGAACTGTGGGCTTGACATTTTGATACTCTTATATCTTTACTGAGTGCGACCAAAGAAAAAAGACATTTTGTGTTGCATTTCCCACAATCCCATGGGGCTTTTAGTGCAAGGAGACGAGATAAGGGATAGAGCTAAAGTGTTGTTGGGTAGAGTGGAATGTACACTGGAGAGCTGCCGACTCCTACCTCAAGGTAAGGTCAAGCAACCAGTGGGGAGGGGCAAAGGGCATGGAGGGAGGTCTAAGAAACACTAAAAGACAAAGACAATCCTGGTGTTGGCCAGAACACAGCCTCATTCCCTGCCCCACCCCAGAACACAAAAGAAATAGTACCGAGCCCCCACACTCCCCACCCTCTCATTCAGAACGTGACCATCAGTTGTTAGGGGGGTGCGCTGCAGCGATATTTGGGTCTGGTAAGAAGGAGAAGGTGGGAAGAGGGACACTGGGGAAAAGGCTTGGCAGCGTTAGAATTATGGATATGATTGCTTGAAACTCACTCAAATAAACATAGCTTTGTCTGTTCTTGAGACTACAGGCCCTCTGCTTTCTGGATGCGTGACAAGAATCAGGGAGAGCCTCTAACACACAGGGCTACTCATCTTTGGAAGCCCCAGGGGCCTCAGTGATACTCACAGCACATGCTGAGGGCTGCAACTGAAGTGTGGTTGCATGTACATGTAAATATATATGCAAATAGCTTCTTTCACTTTGATGGGCATGAATACAAAGATTATGGCAAGACTACACAACACGCAGGCCCCATTTAAGTCAGTTCTGCTGATATTAATAAAATGCAATATTTACCTGTTTTCCACCCATATTACAGCACTTTTAATGAGCAATGACAATTCAGGAATTTAACTACTAAAACGCATCTCAACAGAAGACCATTCTATTGACTTGCCATTATGGAGCGTGTTCCCAGTGGTGGCCATGTTCAAAGGATCCCACCCACGGGCCGTGTGTTGAACCCTGAGTAAACCCAAACTGCACTAGGGGCCGTGTGTTGAGTAGCCCTGCTCAACCACACATTCATTTGTGGTTTCACTATATGTGGCTCTCCGTGCTGTCAAGTAGAATGGGGTTTTCATAATAGACAAAAAACAATAAATAAATGAATAAATGCCAAGGGATTTGGATTCTCCTGCCCCCCCAAGCCCTGGATCTTTTGCAGGAACAATAGCACAAAAAGACAAGCATGGAAAATGCCTGGGTCTTGTGAGCTGAGGTGTCTGGTCCTTTGGAACTCTTGGGGGACTTGAGTGTTGTCCAGTCCCGAACACCTACAGAGTTGGTGCCTATGGTGGGAACAGGCACTGACCCTAGCCAGCAGAGCATGGCATCTGCTCAGTCTGATTTTTTCTAACTTTGCTTTATATTAGGGTTTGACCACTATTGTCTCGTTTAGCCCAGCATGAAAGCATCCCAGCAGCCGTTAAAGGCACTCCTGGCACTGCAGCACATCTGCCTTTAGCAAGGGCCTTCCAGAGGAGAAGCCTGCCTTTTCCTCACTGTGCTTTGAAAAGACAAGTAAAAACTGCAGCTATCAGAAGAAATACAAGAGAGGAAAAAAAAACCCATGATTTTCTTCCAAAAATGGGTCCTAGAAGCCTCTATCCAAAATCAGGAACTCCTTCCCTCTTGCCCTTAGAACTCTCTCTCTTTCAAGAAGTTTGTTACTATAAGGGAATTTTCCATGTTTGGAATCATTTGCTCGTATTTTTGCACTATTGTTCCTGCAAAAGATCCAGAGGCCAGGGGGGCAGGGATTGTGGCTGAATCCAAATCCCTTGGCATTTATTCATGTATTTATTGTTTTTTGTCTATTAAGAAAACCCCAAACCAATCCTTCCAAGTTCCTGACATGGGATTAGCAGGATTTCTCTTTCAAATCCAGACCCAACTTTAATAAAAAAAAAAAAAAAAAAAAAAAGAGAAAATCTGAAGGCCCAAGCCTGCAAAGCCAGATGCATGTGTTAGGCAGAATTGGGGACTTGTGTTCGGAGTTGTGTACGGAGTTTGTGTTCCGTCATTTCTCTGTTAACTCTATTGCTAAGCACTAGCGTTGCTAGGGTTGTATTTTCTGCAAAAAAGAAAGAAAAAAAAAAAACATTTTTTCCTACATCTGTTAACAGATTTTTTTTAAAAACTCCCAGGTTTCTTTCAAAACATTCCTAGAATCATAGAATACTAGAACTGGAAGGGACCTCAAGAGATCATCTAGTCCAGTCGCCTGCCCTTGTGGCAGGACCAAGCACGGTCTATATCATCCCTGATAGATGTCCATCTAATCTGCTCTTAAATATCTCCAGTGATGAAGATTCCACAACCTCTCTGGCCAATTTATTCCAGTGTTTAACCACCCTGACAGTTAGGAAGTTTTTCCTAATGTCCAATCTAAACCTCCCTTGCTGCAGTTTAATTGGAAATGTTCAAATGAAATGAAAATGTTCCACAACATAATTCATTTAGAAAAGGGACTATTTTTCATCCCAAAATAAATGTTGATGGAAAGTGTTTAAGCAGCTCTAATAATAACCCTGGCTTTCCCTGCAGGAACTATATTAACCAACCCAGTCCCCCTGCACCTCTTCTCCCAGCTGACTCCATCTTGAGAGCTGCTCAGTGTAGTCAGACTCTTCACGGCCCAAAACAGCAGAACCCAGAAGGGGGATTCATGCAGAACTGGCAGCCCTTGAATCAAAGGCAAACCTCCCATGGGCACTGGAGGCTGCTGGGAGCCTTTGCCTTTGTCCTTTGCCACTCGGCTTTCCTTACACTTAGAAGCAGGGGCTGAGATTTTAAAGGAGCCAGGTGCCATGCTGCCTTGGAATGACAAAGAAACCTGGGGCTTGTAACCAATTTCCTGATTGGCACTAGGGATGGAATTTTGTAGTGTTCGAAGTGCCAGTACAGCCCCTGGTTTGGACATTATCCTAGGACACGGTGCAGACCCCCCATAGGAACAAGTCCCCCAGCATGACCCCTTGCTGAAAGCAGAACTGTGCGCTCTCAGAACTCGGAGTAGGGTCAATTGGCTTTGTCAGTATCGTCACTGTAGACCAGGATTTGTGTGCGCACAGTCCTAACAGTCTGAGATCTCAACCTCAGGACCAGAGCCCCAACTGGTGTAAAGGAAGCTAAGCTGATTTACACCCTCTGGCTCCAGCCCACAATGGGTTTCCTTTGCTTGCTTGCCTGCCCAATTAGTATTAAGTCATGCCCCTGGACGGAGCTTACCTGGGTGGGAGGGGGCAGGTGCTCTGCTGTGCAAGCCAAGCCCTCCTGTTACCTGCAGGAGGAATGAGGCCCTTCAAGGAGCACCTGGATGATGCCAGGGGGAGGTGCATGTGGCCGGCTCTTGGCAAGGCTCAACAGCCATACGACATATCAGTTCTGATCACCACCTTGCCCCAGTCTAGAGAGACCAATTCCAATCCAGTCACTGTCCCAAGCTCTCTCCCCCGGCCCAGCCCCCACAACCCCAAGCAAGTCCTGCCTTACCTGCCTGCTCTGTGCAGGAGGTCTGTGCTGAAGGCAACTCAGGAGTGCTCTTGCTGACACTGTGCACCAACGCCGACATGCTCCAGTCCAGGCAGCACCTTCATGGAAAGCCCAAAGCCTGGGAGAGGGATCCTGGGGGCCTGCCCTCCAGCCCAACGGCCCGGCCTCCCAGTCCAGGTGGGCCTCAGGCACTGAGCTGCCGTGGGAGGGGAGAGCAGATGACTGACTTGGAGCTGGCGAGACTCGAGCCAGGGGTCCCTCTGCACCCAGCCATTATTTGACAGAGCCGCCCCTCACCCGCAAATAAAGAAACCAGCTGCCTGCCTCAGCGAGTGCCGTGAACCACTGGCTGTAGGGATCGGGTTCCCTGAGCCATCAAGGTTTGGGCAACCTCCCCCCACCCCAAGCCATGAGCAGCTTGTTAGAAGTTATTCAGCTCCCCTGGCCTGGTGGGTCCCTTCCCTGTGTATTTCCCTTTCCCAGGCCAGCTGGAATTCTAATGGGCCTGCAAAGGGGGAGGGAGGTGTGTCGGGTGTCAGGGACAGCTGAGTGCAGGCTAATCGGGTGCCAATCAGGGAGCCTCCCGCATGCTGGAGAAGTGAGGCTGGAGGTGGGGACAGCAGCTGGGTTGACAGCTGACTCCTTGCTTTGGTGCAACAAGCCAGAAACTCACCTACAGGGTTATTGCAGGGGCGCATTGAGCCTCGGAGACCCTCAAATCCCTTTGGCTGTAGTGAGAGCTGATGTAACCCCCACACCTTCTAGGTGTGGTACTGTCCCATGTAGTGGCACTTAGACTACTGACAGAGAGAGAATGAGAGTGCTTTACAGCAGTGGTTCCCAACGTGGGGTCTGCAGACCCTTGGGGGTCCGCAAGGGTATTGCAGGGGGTCAGTAGGAAAAAAAAGATAACTAAAAATGATCATAGAAAATAAGTTTTAAATAAATTTCAAAGTTACAATCAATTATTATTTTAAAATTAAATATCTTCTACTAATGTTATTAATTGCTGTCTGAAAATCTATGTTGTGATGCCTTTGTATGACGAAACGATTGCAACGGTTAGAAGCGTACAAACGTTAGCCATACATTCAACATGGATCTGTGGCTGAAATCAGGCTCTCTGAAGAGAAAGGAGACTGATGAGCAGACTGAAGCATCCACAAGTGGAACATCAAATCAAACAGACATAAGTAAACGAAAAGTGTGAAAATACTCTGCTGACTACTAGAAATGAAGCTAGAATTGGCTTTGATGGGGGTCTGTGAACAATTTTTTTGGGGGGTGATTGGGAGTCCACAAATGGTTTGATGGAGTGATTGGGAGTCTGCACTAGTGAAAGGGGGTGGCTATCTGGATGCTCCCAGGGTAGGTGGAGGGGCTGAGCCCACTACCTTGTGCTTCCCAGGCAAATGCTGCATCCCCCAGTCAACTCAAGAACCCATACCACTACCTTACCTTCAGAGGGTCCCATATCCTGTGTTGGCTGTCCACTCGAATGCAGGCCTGAACAGTACCATTCTGTAGCTCTCAGATCCGGTCTCAGGTTCTGCCTACTACAGAGTCAGGACCAACCCCACAACAGTGGCCCCACCAGCCCTTCTTGACAGGGAATTGACCCTGTGTCCCAGGCTCAGCTCAGAGACAGCAGAGCTGGCAATGAGGGAGAGAGGCAATGACAGCTGATCCCACAATATTTCCTCTGCCTCTGGGCTGGGCCACACGGGCAGCTTGCATCCTGCCCCTCCTCTGGCCTAGTTCCCACAGCACCAGACAGAGGGTGCCAGGAGGTTGGGGCTGAAGCTGAGCTGAGGGAACGATAGGCCGGTCAGTCTTACCTCGGTTCCTGGAAAAATCATGGAAGGGATCCATAAGGAATCCATTTTGAGGCACTTGGAAGAGAGGAAAGTGATTAGGAATAGTCAGCATGGATTCACAAAGGGCAAGTCGTGCCTGACCAATCTGATTAGCTTCTATGATGAGGTAACTGGCTCTGTGTGCGTGGGAAAGTCAGTGGATGTGATATACCTTGACTTTAGCAAGGCTTTTGATACGGTCTCCCACAATATTCTTGCCAGCAAGTTAAGGGAATGCGGATTGGATAAATGGACAGTAAGATGGATAGAAAGATGGCTAGAAGGCCAGGCCCAGCAGGTAGTGATCAACGGCTCGATGTCAGGATGGCGGTCGGTTTCTAGCAGAGTGCCCCAAGGTTCGGTTCTAGGACCGGTTTTGTTCAATATCTTTATTAATGACCTGGATGAGGGGATGGATTGCACCCTCAGCAAGTTTGCGGATGACACTAAGCTAGGGGGAGAGGTAGATACGCTTGAGGGCAGAGATAGGGTCCAGAGTGACTTATACAAATTGGAGGATTGGGCCAAAAGAAATCTGATGAAGTTCAAAAAGGACAAGTGCAGAGTCCTGCACTTGGGACGAAGAATCCCAAGCACAGTTACAAGCTGGGGACCAACCAGTTAAGTAGTAGTTCTGCAGAAAAGGACCTGGAGGTTACAGTGGATGAGAAGCTGGATATGAGTCAACAGTGTGCCCTTGTAGCCAAGAAGGCTAATGGCATATTAGGTTGCATTAAGAGGAGCATTGCCAGCAGATCCAGAGATGTCATTATTCCCCTTTATTCGGCTTTGGTGAGGCCATCATCTGGAGTACTGTGTCCAGTTCTGGGCCCCACTACAAAAGGATGTGGACGCATTGGAGAGGGTCCAGCGGAGGGCAACCAAAATGATTAGGGGGCTGGAGCATGTGACTTATGAGGAGAGGCTGAGGGAGTTGGGTCTGTTTAGTCTGCAGAAGCGAAGAGTGAGGGGGGATTTGATAGCAGCCTTCAACTTCCTGGAGGAGGTTCCAAAGAGGATGGAGAGAGGCTGTTCTCAGTAGTGACAGATGGCAGAACAAGGAGCAATGGTCTCAAGTTGTGGTGGAGAGGTCCAGGTTGGATATTAGGAAAAACTATTTCACTAGGAGGGTAGTGAAGCACTGGAATGAGTTCCCTAGGGAAGTAGTGGAATCTCCATCCCTGGAGGTGTTTAAGTCTCGGCTTGACCAAGCCCTGGCTGGGTTGATCTAGTTGGGATTGGTCCTGCCTAGAACAGGGGGCTGGACTTGATGACCTTCTGAGGTCTCTTCCAGCTCTATGGTTCTATGAGTGCAATGGGGGTGGTCAGGCACAGCCTTTGGAGGGACCAGGAGTGGGGCTGGGATGTGGGATGGGTGGGTGCTCTAGGAACCCAGGGAGTGCAGTGGGGTAAGGACATCCTCCCACCACAGCCTCTTTGACTGCCCCACTTCTTCAGCCAGCCCCAAGCCCTCCCACACTACGGTGCTGCCAGGGCCCAGGCCTGGCTAGGCTGCTGCTGGGAGAGTCAGGAAAAGACCACCTGTGGGGAAGGGGCAGAGGTGTGTGGGATCCACAGGGTGAACTGGACATGGATCATCAGGTGACATCTCAGCCGCCCTGAGATCCCTCCATTGTCAAGGAGCCAGACCAGACCCTACCCCCACCTCCTTCAGCCGTCTCCACATGCCCGCCCGGACAAGGGAGACTCAGGAATGAAAACCATTTTAATGGAAGGTTATTTGGAGCTGTGCTGGGCTCACTGCCACCTTGACCTTCTGTCCAGGCTAAATTTGTTCTTCTACAAACAAGTTGCCTTATTTATAGCTGTGCTGACAGGCCTCAGGGGCAGCATGAGCCCCCAGGGCAGAGCCTGCCTGCCTGGCCCCCCTGCCTGCCCAGCGCTGATTGGGCCTTGCGGTAATGAATTGCCATGGGCAGTAATCCCAGATAAGGAGGGTGGATTAGTGGGTTGTCATTACCAACAGATCCTGGTAACTCAACCCCCTCCTCTAGGTTGATTTATGAGGGTGTCTGTGTGTGCCGAAGGCTGGGCACCGCCTGGCACAGTGGGAAGGCTGAGCATTGGCCTCAGCATAAATAAACCAGTGAAGTTTTGTGACAGGTTTGGTCACAAAGATCCCCTTGAGCATCCTTTGGTGTGTTGATCATATCACTGAGCAAGCCTGCCTGCCCCCTGGGGTGCCCCACCACCCTGTCCTGCCAGGTCTGACCTTCCAGCTCTTCCAACAATGGCACAAAGTTGGGATCACAGCCCACAGCAGAGCAACACAGAAACCAAGAGTAGCTCAGCTCTGGGAAGGCTCAGTCACAGGAACTTGACAGTTCCCAGGTACACAGCCCCAGTGGAACTAGAACCCCAGATAAATTCTCTCAGTCTACATAAAGTTTATACAGGGTGAGTTCATAACTTGCTCATCCCCTTTAGCAGTGAAAGAGAAAGACACACACCTGTTGCCCCTCCCAAGTAACAGTTATTTACCTGGGTTTAACAACAAACAAAAGTGACTCTATTAAGTATAAAAAGTAGGATTTTAAGTGGTGTCAAGTGATGACAGACAGATCAAAGTAAGTTACTAAGCAAAGCAAAACAAAACAAAACACACCCACTAACAGAACCACTCACATAACTTCTCACCCCAGGGCAAGTCCTTTCTGACCTGGGGCAGGCAGTTCTCCAACCCTTTTGTTTGCAGGTGTTTTCCTGGAGGCAGGTTGTGAAGCCAGCTAGAGACCATCCTTGTTTGCTTCCCTCACCTTATATAGTCTTTCCCCAGGGCGGGAGCCTTTGTTCAATTGCCTCCTTCCCCTCCCCCCTGTGGGAAAGACCCAAATTCAAGATGGATTCCAGCACCAGGTGATATGGTCACGTCTTTGTAGGTAGGTTGCCAGGTGTCCAGTTTTGAGCCAGATAGTCCAGTATTTGTGTGTTAGGCCCAGGGCTGATTGTGGCACAGGGAGAGCTGGGGTGTCTGAGGGGTTTTGCTCATGAGGCTTCCTGCTGGCCGGATTGGCAGCTGAAGTGCTCTGCATGACTGGTTTATGACCTGTTTGGGAATGGTCTCCAGTCTGGGGCTGTAAGGAGCCCTGGTTTTTGAGCAATTTGCCCTGAGTGGACGCCCTCAGCAGTGCCCAGACCTGGCCCGGACTGTCACAGCTACCCAGTGGTAACTCATCATCAGGGCTCGCCGAACTGCGGCGAGCCCCACTCGCCAGCTGCGCTGTCCGGCGATCTGCGCATGCGCAGATCGCCCGAACCCAGCTCTTCCGGGTTACAATCTACTCGCCACAGGTGAGTAGATTGTATTATTTGTCGAGCCCTGCTCATCACAAAGGCAGAGGCACAAGAGGTCAGGAAGGGAGGCAGCTTAAAGCCAGGGCTGAGAGGCTGGGGGGGGGGGAAGGAAGAGGGCCAGGGCTGGGACACTGGAGGTGGCAAGCAGGGCTTAGTTCATGCTTGAAGTGCCTTGAAGAGGTTACGTGCTGTCAGTAGTGCAGCTGATCCGGAATAAAATGGATTCTCTTCTGCCCCCCACATCATGTGTGCTGCCAAGTTCCTCCCTGCTCCTGCAAGAAGCTGGCTGAAAGGAGCCAGGGGCCAGCCCCAGCCAGCAGTGGACTAGGGCCTTGTTAGACCATCTCTTGGGCTTCTCAGGGACTAGTTCACAGAGCAAGTTGGCACTGCTAAGGAACAGAGCTCCATGGTTAGATGCTGGGTTCAAACCCACTAAGGGCCAGTGGCTGGCAGCCTTGTGCTGGCTGTGAGGATCAGCAATTCCTAGCAGCTCCTGGGTTTGTAGCCTGCTTACGAAACACTGAGAAAAGAAGGCAGGAGGGGAAGCCAGCATCAGAGGAGAGCAAAAAGCAAAACCAGGGAAAGCTAGACAGCGCTTTATGGATGCTGGGCCCCCCCTGCATAACTCAGCCGAAACGGTTACAGAGGAACCAAACCCATGGCCGTGGCCTTGTCACCCAATGCAGGCTTCAGCTCCAGCGTGTCCCCTTTGCTAGACCTGCTCAGAGGGGGGCAATTGTTGCCCTGATGAGCCTAGCCAAGCTTCAGCTTGATCACAAGCCATCCCAACAGCTTTGAACTGTGCCACTTCCCATCAGGCTGCCACAGGGTGCTGTGTGCTGTCCCTTTAAAGGGCTCCAGCAGGTGTGACTTCACAGAGAGCGGGTAACAATGGAAGGTGGCTGGCGTCACTGGGCCAGGGAGCTGGGAAGGTGGTACAGCCAGTGAGTAAGAGGGGCTGATTGTAGCAGGGCTGTAGTATGGGCCATTCCTGGCATAAGCTGCGCCTTCCCTGCAAGAGTGTGACATCTCCATAGAGTGAGTAGGGAGAGGCTGGGTGGGGGCAGATAGAGGGGGTGCCCTGTGTACGGATTTAGAGAAGCATCCTGACTGCTGGAGCATGGGTGTCTCAAGAGTCCTTAGCATTGGGCCACATTTGCAGGAGCTGCCATTAATTCGAGGTGCCCAGGCCAGAGGTGCTGAGCAGCTGCCGCTTCTGGCACACTAACAGGAGCACTGCACATGGGGGCATCAGCCACGGCACCTCCAGCTGGGCATGAAAACAGGGGAGCCTTCCAGCCTGGGCGCTGGAAGCCTGACTGGGGGCAGAATCGGTAACTGCAGGTGCCCGAGGCTGCCTCAGACATTTGGGTTTATTTGCACCACTAGACATTCAAGTGCTTTGCCTCTTTTGAAAGCAATTTGCCTCAAAGCTGGAATTCCTGCCCCACCTGGGAAGGGGGAAGCCTCGCTTTTCTCAAGAGGAAATGGAGACAACATGGCTCCTCATGGCCCTGAGCTTTTGAGTGCCACAGCAGCTGGCAACTCAGGGCTTGCAGCGGGCGGAATGGGACCCAAACTCCCCCATGGCAGGCAGTTGTGTAGATCACAATCAGGTTTGGCTCCTGTGGACTATTCAGCCTTCCTAACTGGCTTCCACACACTGTCCCATTGCAGCATGTCTGGGCTGAGACACAAGAGCGGGGCAGACCCAGGATGGCACCAACCAGCTCTGCAGGCCCCAGCGGGGCAGAAAATCCCTCCCATGCCTTAGAGCTGGTGCACCCACACTTCCCCACAACCGCAGCAGCACAATCCCCTCCCACAAGCTCAGGGCCCCCCCCTCCAACCTGCTGCACCCGCATACATCCACCCTCTCTCTTTAGAGCCCCCATGTTCATCCATGCCCCAAATCACCTGCCCTCTCCCAAGGCCAGGGCACAGGGCAAATGAAATGCTGGAGGAGGCCCTATGGCTCCGCTAGTAGAGCCTCAGGCAGTGCTCAGCCAGGGACCTGGGGGTGCTGACTAGTGCTGTGGCAGAGCCAGGGGAAGGGGGAGGGGGCACGATGCCCCCATCCTTTCCCTCATGTCCCCCTGAGTTGGTCTCTTCCCTCCTGCAGGCCATGGCCGTGGGCAGCCTGCTCTTTCTGGCAGTGCTCGCCATCGTGTACCACCCCATGATGGTTAGTGACAACAAGCAAGACCCCGTGACTGTGGAGAGGGTGCAGCAGCAGGAGCAGCTGCTGGCCCTGGAGATGAACCGCCTGCAGCTGGAGTTTGAGCAGAGAAACCAAGAGCAGGGGCAGGGCCTACAGCAGAGCCAGAACCTGGGGCCAAACCAAAGCCAGGGGGAGGAGGGAGCTGCGCTGAAGGTGGAGTCTGAGCAGGGGCCTGAGGATGTGGCCTGGCATGGCTGGCACTGCGGGGTACTGGTTATTATCCTGCTCTTTGAGCTCTGCAGGCCAAGCATGGAGCATGAGTCTAGCTACGACTCCAGCAGCGATGATGCCAGCACTGTTGAGGAGGAGGAGGCCGAAACAGCACCCAGGAGCGCCTGCACCCAACATCCTGATTTCCCAGACACAGAGACCCTGGAGCACTTTTACAAGCAGCACCTCCAGGGCACGTCCAAGGAGCTGGCTAGCACCTGTGAGTTTGTGACAGGCCTAGTGAACAGCCTGCTGGAAGCATGCCGAGTCCTCATCTGCCAGACCTTCCTCCCCCAGCTGGAGAACTGCATTGGCATGGCCAGCACCTTTGAAGGCTGGTGCCCCCACAGGGACTCCAAAACCTACTGCGTGCTCGTGCCCCTGCTGCCGCCCAAGGGGCACTCCTTCCACCTGGAGATGGAGTACACAGAGGGCACCCCAGAGAACCAGGGCCACATCCTGGTGGAGCTGGAGTGCGTGTGCAAGAGGGAGAGGCTGTTGGGGGACGTGCTGTGTCTCTTGCACCACTCCGAGGCAGACATGAGCGACAGTAAGCGGGGGCCCTTCCGAGTGCACATTTTATGCAGCAGCTCCCACCTGGATGTGGAAAAAACTACCCACTGGTTCCAGAGTCTGATAGGCAAGGCCTGGGAGCTCATGTCTCACAACTATAGCTTCCAGCTCACACTCCAGCCCTCCACCTCCTGCTGCAAGCTCTGGCTGGCTTATGAGTCCGGCAGGGCCCTCTCCATCGACATCATCCTGGGGGTGCAACGGGGAGACTCTCTGGTCTTCCTGGCCAGCCAGGGGGCTGAGATGGGCCATTCCAGCAGCCCGGTCTGGCTAGAAACCTTCGCTGTTCAGGAAATGTTGTTCTTCCAGTTGATGAGCAGATATGCCCCCCAGGACAGTTGCCACCTCAAATGCCTCCAGATCCTCATCTACCTCAAGGAATGCAGGATGCCCACACTGGAGAACAAGATCCTCACCACCTACCACTTCAAAACCGCCCTGATGCACCTCCTGCTCCTCCTGCCACTGTCGGAATGGTGCCCGGAGCAGTTAGCTCAGAGGCTGCAGGATATCCTCTTGTACCTGCACCATGGGCTAGAGGAGAAATGCCTCTACCACTTCCTGATTGGAAACAGTGCCCTGCCCAGGCAGATCCCTGTGCCCAAGGCCTTCCGGAATGCCAAGCCACTCAACCTCTTCCAGCACCTGGCACTGGAGCCTGCCGCTCATGCCCAGGCCAGAAGCGAATTCTTGGAAGTGATGGAACAAGTGAGGGCTCTACTCCCACAGTGCAGCAAGTAGCAAGACAGAGTGTGGGTCCACTGCACTGAGTTCCCTAGAATCTGGTAGCCTAGCACATCATCCGCAGCACAGTCACCATGCCACTGATTTTGGAGTGGAGCCAGAACAGCATTGCTGAGCCTGGGGCAGGGCCATGAGGGCTTGCTGGAGATGCCAGCCTGTGTGCCCTAGGCATGGAGACATCTGGAGACAGGTAGGCACAGAAAGGGCACTGTACAGTTAAAGCCAAGGCAGATGAACTTTCTTGTCCCAGAGTATTTTTGTATGTGTATGTATGTTCTCAAGGGCTTGGCTCTATTGGTTCAAATAAAAGCTTTGACAAAACTATATTGTTAAACACCTGAACCCATCACTCCTGGGCCGAGGAACAATCTTCTACCTCCAAACATATCCCACTGATTCCCCAAGCAGGTGCCCTGGCAGTGAGCCCCGGGGGTTCACTGAGTCTGCTGTTGAATTTGGATGGAATAAATGGGCCAAAGGTGTTCACATAACCCAGACTGTCCAAGGTCAAACCGGGGTTTGGTATGCAGAGCCCTCAGCCTGCTCAGTACCAGGAAACATTTTAACCCTTTACTGAAGCTAGAGAAACAATGAGAAACCAGGTAAAAGTATTAAGTGAGGCATTAAGAGCACTCATGTCTCACAACTACAACTCCCAGCTCACAGGCAAGCCCTCTGCTGCCTCCTGCCTACATCCTGTGGTCCCTCTCCCTATTGTTGGAGAGAGGTTTTAGGAGGAAATCTCCCTTTGTTTGGTGGTAACAAAGATGGCCATCATAGGCACAGACTCCATGGGTGCATCCAGGGCTGGGGTGCCCGGGGGAGGAAGCAGTTGCTTAGCATCTGCTGGCAGCCAGCTCTTCCCATCTGCCAGGACCCTGCTGAACAACTCCTCCCCCTCCCTCCCAGCACTTCCCACTCACCCCAGGGTAGGTAACTGTTGAAAACTCTTTTTATGGACAGTATAGAAATAAATTATGGACAAGCAAACTTTGTTACAGACACTTGTAATGTAATAGAACAATGGCTCAAAAAGACAACAGTGTGGTGTGGAATGGGGCCCAAGGCTGAGAGGGGGTTGAGACCCACAGGGAAAGTTGGAAGCTGGTACCTGTGACAGGAACAACTGTTTCGGGGACAAGGAGCTGGAGCTGTCCTTGCAGCTGTTGTTCAAGTCCAAACCCACAAACCAGGAATGAAAAGAACAGGAAAGAAAAAGGCAGCTCCTGCCTCTGGTGTGACACTTGCAGCCTCCCTGCTAGAGAAACCCAGGCTCAGGTACTCTGAGGCCTGGCAAACTCGTACCAGCATCAGGCTGGTCAGGGTGTTGCTTTTAGCTGCTTTTTTCTGGTTTCAGGCTTATAGAAATGCTACAAAATCTGCAGGCTTGGCTGCCTTGACTCGTTAAGCAGAAGGAAAGAGGAGAGGGCAGGCCAAGGGAAGAACAAAGGTAGAGAAAGAAATGGAGACAGGGGCTGGAGAGGAAGAGATAAAGTTTCACATCCCAGCTGTTGGTTCGGATTCAGCCAGAGTCTGTGATGTTTACGTCTCTTTCTAGCCCAGTCTGGTCAGGACCTCACTCGGCAGCCATGCTGGGGGTCAAGAGATGGCAGCCGGCAGCTATGATGGTGATGCTCGCTCCAGAAGCCTCCAGGTGTCTGACAGGCCCCACAAAAGGTGTGCTGTAGGCAGGAGCCCATTCCCTTCATTTTGTCCTGCCCATAACACCCTAACTTCCCCTCAGTATCCGATGGGGCTGGAACATACCCCTGCATTCACAACCTACACACTAGTATCAATCTTTTACCAGGTAAGGTATCACCAGAAAACTCATCATCCTGTGCTGGCCAGGGTTGGCCTCCCTGAAATATCATGTGAAGTTACAGATTGCCCAACACGGTCTTATTAACATACTCTCCAAACCTCACAGTTCTGCCCAGGCAGCAAAGAGGTCTGTCCTAAACAAATCTTGCCTTGATCTGCATTTTGTTTTTAAAGTTACAGACTAACAGGAATACCCCTCTGAGACATTTAAACAGAAAACATTCATCAAGCAGAAAAAGAAAAAGAAAGCTCAAGGCCCCACCTCTCACGCACAGTGGTAATCAAACAACAGCACACATGTATTCAACCAAAAGACTGAAAACAATGAGTAGTCCTGCGGCACCTTAAAGAGGAACAAAAAGAGACCAAGACAGTCCAAGGGAAGAGGCCTGGGAGTCGATCATATAGCAGCCAAGGGTTAAAGCTTACACTGACTTACCAAACCCTGTCAGACCCAAGCACTGTCTTTTTCCTCTGGTAAGGGTAAGGAAAACGAGCCAGAGCACATCAAGCACAATGGCTTTGCAGGAAGGCAGCCCAGCCCCAGCAAGTCTCAGCAAGACCTGACCTCAGAATGCAGGGTTTAGAGCCATGAGGACTGTTCCTTGCACCATGGGCCCAGCACTCCAGCAAGGTCATTAACCAAATGTGTCAGGTCACACCTGCCCCCCAGCTATTGTCTTGATCTCTTCCATGGCAGATACAGGGCAGGGGAAACCTTGGGGAAAACTCCTTATTACCCTTTCCATCCCCACTCCCTGTAAATATTCCCTGCAGGGAACCAGGAGCCTCTCTCCCCATTCACAGCCCCCGCCCGCCCCACTCCCAGCCTTGCCCACCTCACTCCCCATCCACAGCCCCTGCCCCACGCCCAGTCCTACTCCCCCTCACTCCCCATTCACAGCCCCCCGCCCAGTCCTACCCCCTCATTCCCCATCTACAGCCTCTGCCCCATGCCCAGTCCTACCCCCACTCACCATCCACAGCCCCCGCCCCACTCCCAGTCCTACCACCCCACTCCCCATTCAAAGCCTCTGCCCCACACCAGCCCTACCCCCTCACTCCCCATGCACAGCCTTCACCTCATGCCCAGTCCTACCCCATCCACAGCCTCTGCCTCATGCCCAGTCCTATCCCTCACTCCCCATTCACAGCCTCCACCTCACACCCAGTCCTACCCATCCACAGCCCCGACCCCACAACCAGCCCTCCCCTCACTCCTCATGCACAGCCCCTGCCCAGACCTACCCCTCACTCCCCATTCATAGCCCCCACGCCCAGTCCTACTCCCCTCACTCCCCATTCACAGCCCCCACGCCCAGTCCTACCCCTCACTCCCCATCCACAGCCCCCCGCCCCACGCCCAGTCCTACTCCCCTCACTCCCATCCACAGTCCCCGCCCCACGCCCAGTCCTACTCCCTCACTCCCCATTCACAGCCCCCACCCCACGCCCAGTCCTACCCCTCACTCCCCATCCACAGCCCCGCCCCACGCCCAGTCCTACTCCCCTCACTCCCCATCCACAGCCCCCGCCCCACGCCCAGTCCTACTCCCCTCACTCCCATTCACAGTCCCCGCCCCACGCCCAGTCCTACCCCTCACTCCCATTCACAGTCCCCACCCCACACCCAGTCCTACTCCCCTCACTCCCCATTCACAGCCCCTGCCCCACGCCCAGTCCTACCTCCCCCTCACTCCCCATTCACAGTCCCCGCCCCACGCCCAGTCCTACCTCCCCCCCATCCACAGCTCCCCTCGAGACCCACAACTCGGGTCGCTCAGTGTCTGGCCGGGCTGCCCCAGCCTGGAGGAACGGCACTTAGTCCAGCGCCTCTCGGCACCCGTAGCCCTGCCCCGTCCCTGCGCTTGACACGTCAGAACCGCCGCAGCTGCGCATGTCCGCGCGCGCCGATTCAAACCGGGAAGCGGTAAGTGGGGGGGAGACCGGGCCTAGTGCGCGCGTCATGCCCGCCTCGGGCGGGGCTGGCAAGAGGAGCGGTCTCGAGGCAGTTAGTGGGGGTGGGAAGAGGAGCTGTCTCAGAGCAGTTACGGGGGGCAGGCGGGGTGGGAAGAGGAGCTGTCTCTGAGCAGTTACGGGGGCAGGCGGGGTGGGAAGAGGAGCTGTCTCAGAGCAGTTACGGGGGCAGGCGGGGTGGAAGAGGAGCTGTCTCAGAGCAGTTACTGGGGCAGGCGGGGTGGGAAGGAGCTGTCTCTGAGCAGTTACTGGGGCAGGCGGGGTGGGAAGCAGCTGTCTCAGAGCAGTTACTGGGGGCAGGCGGGGGTGGGAAGAGGAGCTGTCTCAGAGCAGTTACTGGGGGCAGGCGGGGGTGGGAAGCGGAGCTGTCTCAGAGCAGTTACTGGGGGCAGGCGGGGTGGGAAGCGGAGCTGTCTCAGAGCAGTTACTGGGGGCAGGCGGGGTGGGAAGAGCTGTCTCTGAGCAGTTACTGGGGGCAGGCGGGGGTGGGAAGTGGAGCTGTCTCTGAGCAGTTACTGGGGCAGGCGGGGTGGGAAGCGGAGCTGTCTCTGAGCAGTTACGGGGGCAGGCGGGGGTGGGAAGAGGAGCTGTCTCAGAGCAGTTACGGGGACAGGCGGGGTGGGAAGAGGAGCTGTCTGAGCAGTTACTGGGGCAGGCGGGGTGGGAAGAGGAGCTGTCTCTGAGCAGTTACTGGGGGCAGGCGGGGGTGGGAAGAGGAGCTGTCTCTGAGCAGTTACGGGGGCAGGCGGGGGTGGGAAGAGGAGCTGTCTCTGAGCAGTTACTGGGGCAGGCGGGGGTGGGAAGAGGAGCTGTCTCTGAGCAGTTACTGGGGCAGGCGGGGGTGGGAAGCGGAGCTGTCTGAGCAGTTACGGGGGCAGGCAGGGGTGGGAAGAGGAGCTGTCTCTGAGCAGTTACGGGGGCAGGCAGGGGTGGGAAGAGGAGCTGTCTCTGAGCAGTTACTGGGGGCAGGCGGGGTGGGAAGCGGAGCTGTCTCTGAGCAGTTACTGGGGCAGGCGGGGTGGGAAGCGGAGCTGTCTCTGAGCAGTTACGGGGCAGGCGGGGTGGGAAGAGGAGCTGTCTCAGAGCAGTTACGGGGCAGGCGGGGGTGGGAAGAGGAGCTGTCTGAGCAGTTACTGGGGCAGGCGGGGTGGGAAGAGGAGCTGTCTCTGAGCAGTTACGGGGCAGGCGGGGTGGGAAGAGGAGCTGTCTGAGCAGTTACGGGGCAGGCGGGGTGGGAAGAGGAGCTGTCTCTGAGCAGTTACTGGGGCAGGCGGGGGTGGGAAGAGGAGCTGTCTCTGAGCAGTTACTGGGGCAGGCGGGGGTGGGAAGCGGAGCTGTCTCAGAGCAGCATGGGGGCAGGCGGGGTGGGAAGAGGAGCTGTCTCAGAGCAGTTACGGGGCAGGCGGGGGTGGGAAGAGGAGCTGTCTCTGAGCAGTTACTGGGGGCAGGCGGGGTGGGAAGAGGAGCTGTCTCTGAGCAGTTACTGGGGCAGGCGGGGTGGGAAGCGGAGCTGTCTCAGAGCAGTTACTGGGGGCAGGCGGGGGTGGGAAGCGGAGCTGTCTCTGAGCAGTTACTGGGGCAGGCGGGGGTGGGAAGGCGGAGCTGTCTCTGAGCAGTTACTGGGAGCAGGCGGGGTGGGAAGCGGAGCTGTCTCTGAGCAGTTACGGGGGCAGGCGGGGGTGGGAAGAGGAGCTATCTCAGAGCAGTTACGGGGACAGGCGGGGGTGGGAAGAGGAGCTGTCTGAGCAGTTACTGGGGGCAGGCGGGGGTGGGAAGAGGAGCTGTCTCTGAGCAGTTACTGGGGGCAGGCGGGGTGGGAAGAGGAGCTGTCTCTGAGCAGTTACGGGGGCAGGCGGGGGTGGGAAGAGGAGCTGTCTCTGAGCAGTTACTGGGGCAGGCGGGGGTGGGAAGAGGAGCTGTCTCTGAGCAGTTACTGGGGCAGGCGGGGGTGGGAAGCGGAGCTGTCTGAGCAGTTACGGGGCAGGCAGGGGTGGGAAGAGGAGCTGTCTCTGAGCAGTTACGGGGGCAGGCAGGGGGTGGGAAGAGGAGCTGTCTCTGAGCAGTTACTGGGGCAGGCGGGGGTGGGAAGCGGAGCTGTCTCTGAGCAGTTACTGGGGCAGGCGGGGGTGGGAAGCGGAGCTGTCTCTGAGCAGTTACGGGGGCAGGCGGGGGTGGGAAGAGGAGCTGTCTCAGAGCAGTTACGGGGCAGGCGGGGTGGGAAGAGGAGCTGTCTGAGCAGTTACTGGGGGCAGGCGGGGTGGGAAGAGGAGCTGTCTCTGAGCAGTTACGGGGGCAGGCGGGGTGGGAAGAGGAGCTGTCTGAGCAGTTACGGGGCAGGCGGGGGTGGGAAGAGGAGCTGTCTCTGAGCAGTTACTGGGGCAGGCGGGGTGGGAAGAGGAGCTGTCTCTGAGCAGTTACTGGGGCAGGCGGGGGTGGGAAGGGAGCTGTCTCTGAGCAGTTACTGGGGCAGGCGGGGTGGGAAGCGGAGCTGTCTCAGAGCAGTTACGGGGGCAGGCGGGGGTGGGAAGAGGAGCTGTCTCAGAGCAGCTGGGGCAGGCGGGGGTGGGAAGAGGAGCTGTCTCTGAGCAGTTACTGGGGCAGGCGGGGGTGGGAAGCTGTCTCTGAGCAGTTACTGGGGGCAGGCGGGGGTGGGAAGCGGAGCTGTCTCAGAGCAGTTACGGGGGCAGGCGGGGTGGGAAGAGGAGCTGTCTCAGAGCAGTTACGGGGCAGGCGGGGTGGGAAGAGGAGCTGTCTGAGCAGTTACTGGGGCAGGCGGGGGTGGGAAGAGGAGCTGTCTCTGAGCAGTTACGGGGGCAGGCGGGGGTGGGAAGAGGAGCTGTCTGAGCAGTTACGGGGCAGGCGGGGGTGGGAAGAGGAGCTGTCTCTGAGCAGTTACTGGGGCAGGCGGGGTGGGAAGAGGAGCTGTCTCTGAGCAGTTACTGGGGGCAGGTGGGGGGGTGGGAAGAGGAGCTGTCTCTGAGCAGTTACTGGGGGCAGGCGGGGGTGGGAAGAGGAGCTGTCTCAGAGCAGTTACTGGCAGCAGGCCAGGGGCAGAAGATAAGGTCTCTTTAGCTCATCACCTGCCCTCGATTTCTCAGCTGACCCCTGCAAGGAAGATGAGTGCTTCCACACCCCAGTGTCATGGTCGCAGCCAGAGTGCCTCCTCCAGTGGTGTGTTCGTGTCCCCCAGCACCCGGCGGCAGCCTCTCAGTGCCTCCAACACTCCGGTGCTTGACAGCTTTCTGGGGAATGACGACGAACAGGAAAGGAAGCAGCGACGACGCTCCCGGGCCATTGATCTGCATCTCAGCAGCAATGAGTCGCCCCCCTCTCTGTGAAGTCCCTTTCCAACAGGTCAGATCAGTGACAGGCAAACTGCAGCCCATTAGGGTTCTAGGTGTGGTCCACCAGACATTTGGTTTACTGTAGCCCATGCACAGAGTTGCCAGATTCTGCTGATGTCCCTCTGGATAGGTTTTTTTTTTTCCTGCCTGTATTACAAAAGTGACACACACACAGAGGGGCAGGGGGTGCCTGAAGTGAGGTGTGTACTGATTGTACACAACATTGTGAAAGCTGTGCTCTTCCACTGCATCCATCAAAGTGCTGCTGTGGAGCAATTGGTACACCCCACAAATTCTAGGTACGCAAGTACAGTTAACAAAACTACCTTATCTTTGGAGACTGTCTTGGTTACGACCAGGGCTCGACAAATCCGCTTATCTACTCGCCATGGGCGAGTAGATTTCAGCTGGTCGCCCCGTTCACCGGTGGTGCGCGCATGCGCAGTGCGGGTCTGGCGAGTGGGTTTTCACCGCGCTCGTTGAGCCCTGGTTACGACAATCTTGAGGTCCATTCATGCAGCCTACTCACTAGTCCAGGTTGCCCATGTGAAGCAGCGCTGTACAAGTTTGATGATTGCATGCAGGATATGCCCTGGACTGGGATAGTACCAGCGGAGGTGGGTAAATATGCTGGCAGAGTTGTGCTAAAGGCCAGGACTCAAGGATGAGGAGGCATTTCTGAGTGCTCAACATGTGTGTCTTATACCTGCTCTCTTGTGCCTTGCAGTTCAGGAGGAAGCTCTGCTCTCTAAAGCAGAGATTTTTGCTTGTTTCTTTAGGTCAGCTGAGATTTCTATGCCTGTGATCCCGAAATTGACAAACACCCAGATTTCAGATCACTATTCCACCTGCATCAAGCTGTCAACAGAGAATGTGAGTGAAAATAGTTCTGCATGTAGAACAGCAAGCTAGCTTTGAAGAAAGTTGGTTCTAAGGTGGGGCAGTTCTACATATGTAGCTCATACCTAAACACAAATCTAAAAGAGGTGGTGTAGCCTGCTGGGGATGGTGATGTTTGAGGCTCTTATGCATATGCTACAGCAGGGACAGGCAATAATTTCTGATGGGCTGCTCCAAGAATTTGGTAAGTTGTCAAAGGGCTGCACTCTTCTGTGTTAATGGAGGAGGTGCTGGGGCTGGGATGGAGGTTGGGTGCAGAAGTTGTGAACAAGATGTGAACAAGCTGGAAAGAATTCAGAGGAGGGAAACAGAAATGAAAAGGGTTAGAAAACCTGCCCTGAGAGGAAAGGTTAAAATACGTGAGCCTGTTTAGTTTTGAGAAATAGAAGCTGTGTAGGTACCTGCCAACAGTCTTCAAATATGTGATTGGCTGCTCTAAGGAGGACTGGTCTCCATGCTGCCTGGAGATAGGCCAAGAAGTCTTGGGGGATTTAGGTTAGATTTTAGGAAAAGTTTTCTAACAGCTTTGTCTACACTGTGCTGCTTTTTAGCAACAAGGTTGTGTCGACACAGGCCTGTTGTTAAGCTGGGCAGTGTAAACGCTGTTTGGTAGCGCTTTTGCTAATGAAATACTTCTACCCCTCACAAATGGCGTTCACTCTGTCGGCAAGAGAGTGACATTTGCACTTGATGCAGCAAACTGTGAACAACAAAACTGTTGTTGTTTAATTGCAAGTGTAGACATGACCTTACTCTGAGAGAAAGTTAGGCTCTGGAATAGTCTTCCAGGGATGACTGTGGGATCCCCATCATTAGAGGTCTTTAAGAAATGATTAGATGGACACCTGTCAGGAGTGGTCTAGGTTTATTTGATCCTGCCTCAGCCGGGGGATGGAGAATGAACTTAGTGACTGCTAGAGGTCTCTTCCAATCATTATTGTGAACCTGGGAAGCAGTGACTCTGCAAAAGTCTTGGAGGTCGTGGCAGATAATCAGCTGAACATGAGCTCCCAGTATGATGCTGAGGCCAAAAGGTCTAATGCAATCCTTGGAGGCATAAACTGGGGAATAATGAGTAGGAACAGAGAGGTTATTTAACTTCTGTATTTGGCAGCAGTACAGTAACTATTGAAATACTATGCCCAGTTCTGACAATTCAGGAAGGGTGTAGACCCATGGTCACCAACCCGTCGATGGGGAGGGCTTGACCAGTCGATTGGCGAGGCGTTTGGGACCCCCCTCCAATTTTCCCCAACCCCCATGGAGCCCCACTGATGCTACCTACAGTCACAATGGAGGTAGCACCGGCTTCCTGCGGGGTGGAGGTGGGGCAGTCCTGCAGCTGCATGCCACTTCCAGGGTTTCAGGAAGTGCATGGGCTGCTTCTCCTTCCCCCAAAGAAGCCGGTGTGTTTCCTGAAGCCAGCTGTGTGGCACGCCGGGGACTTCCTTCCCCTGTGGGGGGCGGAGGGGATAGGAGTCCTGGGAGGAGACGCGCGCTAGGGACTTCCTTCCCCTGCTGCCTTCCTGTGGGGGGGAGTGGGAGGAGTCCTGGAAGGAGGCAAGAGCAGGGGACTCCTTGCCCCCACCGGCACCCTGTCCCCTGCCACCCGTCCCAGCACCCTGTCCCCACCAGCACAGTTGGGGCCACATTAGTGAGGCTTGGGGGGTTTTGGAGAGGTTGTTTTATTTTTTTTGCGTCTCACTTGTGTGGCCCCAACTAACTTTTCTGTGGGTCAGTGACCCCTCACCCAAAACAGGTTCCCCGTCCCCGCATAAATAAAGACGATGCTGAAACTTTTTGTGTTTGACATTATAATTTATTTAAAAATGAAGCCTGGCCAAAAAGCCCCCATCTGGCCACAGCATCATAACACTCCTGTACCTCCCCATCCCAAATCTGAACCTATCATACACTGGAACCCCTGTCCTGAACCTCTCTCATCCCCAAATTCCTGCACCCCCACATCCTCAGTCTTCTGCCACAACACTCCTGCACCATCCACACACTGCAAATCTCTGTGTCCCTAAGCCCCTCACACATCCCAACCCAAACTCCTGCACCCTCACATCCTCAAGCCTGAGGCTTGCTCTGCACCCCAACCCTCCACCTGACCCCAACACTCCTCAGCCTGGAGACCCTTCCCCGAGAAGCATCTCTTTCTCCACCTCCTCCTGCAGCCAAATTCCCTCCTAGAACTTGCACCTCTCCCCCCTTCCCACACCCAAATCCCTTATTCCCACCGGAGGGCCCACACCTCCTGTCTCAACCCAGTGAGGGTACGGCTAGACTACAAGAGTTTCTCCATGTCCAGGGACACGTTTATTCTTCTGCTTTTTTTAGCTGAAGAGCAAACATGCTCTTTCCATGATTCCATGAGGAATAAGGGGGCTTCCGAAAGAAGGGTTTTGTTCGACATTTGGCCCAGTCTAGACAGGCCAAATGTTGGAAAAACCTCTTCCGACAGAAGGATCGAAAAAAGCGGCAGTATAGCCATACCCTGAGAGTGTATAAGGGCTGGGGATAGCAGGTGATGGAGAGGATAACAGAGAGGGTGGGGCTTCAAGGAAGGGGTGGGGTCTTGGGGAAAGGATGTGGTAGATCTTGGCTTGTCCTGACATTTAAAAAGTGATCTTGAGTGTAAAAAGGTTGTCCACTGGTGTAGACAAATAGGGGAGGGTTCAGAGAAGAGCTACAAGAATGAAGGATTAGAAACCTGCTTTATAGTGGTACTTAAGGAGCTCAATCTATTTAGCTTAACAAAGAGAAGGCTGAGGAGAGACAGGATCAGTCTTTAAGTACCTTCATGGAAACCAGAAATGGGATAATAGAAGGCTCTTCAGTCTGACGGAGAGAACAAACGCCAGTGGCTGGAAGTGGGAGTTAGACAAGATCAGACTCTAAATAAGGCACAAATTGTTAACCGTGAGGAGACCTCACCATGAGTGGTCATGGTGGAGTCTCACGCATTGGGAAATTTAATTAAATAATATTTGGATATTTTTCTAAAATATACGTTCTAGTTCAAACAGGATAGGATTGTGGGAAGTTCTTTGGTCTGTGCTATGCAGGAGCTCAGCCTAGATGTTGGCAATAACTTATAATTGATGAACTCTGAAGGTGTAGTCTGCATTCCTTATGCCTAGATGTGTAAACTTAGCCTTTGGCTGCATTAAGACAATGTGTTTTAAATGGGCGCAGGTTGCCCGGGGATTCAGATCACTGTGACTCCTGTCATGCTTAGTATTTACCATTCTGCCAATCTTTGTGCTAGCCTCAGATTTTAACAGCTGTGATTTTTGTATTTGTGTGTGGATCACTGATGACAATGCTGAACAGTGTCAGGCCTTGAACTGCTCCCCAAAGAAGAGATTTCCCCTGCCCCTCAAAAAGAGTTGCTCGTGTAACTGAATTGAGGGACATGATTTTCCAAAGCTAAAGGCTGACTATGTGCTCTGTTTCAGAGAATCACCACGAAGAATGCATTTGGCTTGCACCTCATAGACTACATGGCCGAGATACTCAAACAGAAGGACTCTGAACTGACCAACTTCAAGGTGAGGGGGGTGGCTGCTGCCAACTTGGCACAATGGTCTGTCTCTTCCTCTCTGCTTCAGCGTCCTCCAGTGGGCACAGCCAGGTGGATGGGAACCCCTCTGCTGGCCCTGATTAGAAGAGCAGATAGAAAAAGTTCCTAACTGTCAGGGTAGTCAGACACTGGAATAAATTGCCCAGGGAGGTTGTAGAGTCTCCATCTCTGGAGATATTTAAGAGTAGGTTAAATGTCTATCAGGGATGGTCTAGACAGTATTTGGTCCTGCCATGAGGGCAGGGGACTGGACTCGATGACCTCTTGAGGTCCTTTCCTGTCCTAGTATTCTATGAAATGACTGGATAGTAAGTAACCTCAAATAGTCTTCAATAGGGCCAGTTTCCCTGAGACTTCACTGAAGTTCTGCATTGGTATAATTGAGCAGAATTTAGCCCATAGAAACTATGTAAAAGATAAGATAGGCAAGAGTATTGACATCTTCATTCAGCAGAGGATTCTGTTAGGCTTGGCGAAAGAAGAGCCTGCACAGAAGAGTTTATAATTCCACTTCAGCCAAGGAGGAATTTATGTCCAAAACATTGTCCCCGTGCCTCAGGGACTCTTGGTGCCAAATTACAGAGAGATTTACCAAGGATTACAGAAATCCCCTGAATCTGGCCTTTACATATTTGTTTGCCACCGACTGCCACATAGATCTCAACTGAAACTTGTCACCCTAGTGGTCATAATCACTGTGAAACGTGCACAGATAATCAGTGAGGAGCGATGTGTGTATACTCAAAATAATGTGCTCAAGATCTGTTTGAGTTGGGGCTGCTCACCAGAAGGTAGTAATTGAGTTTCTTTCAAACAGGAGACACTTTTCTACCTCTCAGGCTGCAGAGAGTCACAAAGGGATCTCACAAAACTGGGTGACTGGGCAACAAAATGGCAGATGAAATTCCATGTTGATAAATGCAAAGTACTGCACCTGGGCAAATATCTAACTATGCATACAAACTGATGGGTACTAAATTAGCTTACCACTCAAGATCTTAGTCATTGTGGACAGTTTTCTAAATGTCAACTCAATCTGCAGAGGCAGTAAAAATATTAGGAAAGGGATACATATATCCTAACATTAATTAATTAGTTAATATCCTAATGCCTCTATAAATCCATTGTACACCCACACCTTGAATCCTCCATGCAGTTCTGGTCACCCCTTCTCCAAAAAGGTATATTAGAATTGAGAAATATGAAGAGAAGGGCAACAACAATTATTAGGAATATGGAAAAGTTGCCGTATGAGGAGAAATTAAAAAGATAGGGACTACTCAAATTGGAAAAGACATGACCAAGGGGTGGTATGATAAAGATCTATAAAATCATGAATGGTGTAGAAATAGTGAATAACTTTTATATAAGACCAGAACCAGGGGTCACCCAATGAAATTAATAGGTTTAAAATAAAAGTATTTCTTCACACCATGCACAGTCTGTGGCACAGGCTGCCAGATGATGTGAAGGGCAAGAGTGTGACAGGATTCAGGAAGAATAAGATAAGTTCTTAGAGGACAGGTCCATCAATGGCTGTTCACCAGGATGGGCAGGGATGCTAGTCCATGCTCTCAGAGCCCCTAAGCTTTGAAGCTGGGACTGAGCCACAGGAGATGCCTCTGTTTAGTAATTGCCCTGTTCTGTTAAATTCTCCTGAAGTGTCTTGCATTAACCATTGTTAGAAGCCAGGATGCTGGGCTGGGCGGACCATTGGTCTTCTCCAAAATGGCCCTTCTGCTGTTGCCAGAGGCTGCTGGTGTTGAGGAACAGATACCTAGTAGACAAGAATTCCTTGTGGTAGGGACTGCTGAGAAGCATCAACCTCCCACACTTCTGCAATCTTTTCCAAGCTTTGGGTGGACTTAGAAAGCTGGTATTGGCTGAAGGACACTACAGGCTAGAAAATTGTACAGCATAAGTACAAGTGAAACTGTCTCTGGCAGGCAGTGGTAATGTAATGGGATAGGAGAGGCACATGGAGAAGCCATTAATGAAACTTTCTGCAACAATGTAAGAAAGCACATTCCAAACCAGTCTTTGAAATTAGGCACATTCCAACAATTTGGCCGTCCAATCTATTGCTTCCAGATAAAGGGAAGAGCCTAGAAACAGGTTGATAGCTTTCTGTTTGGCACTGATCCACATGTCAATAGAAGGGGTTGTGAAATCTGCATTTCTTTATTGCTTTGTCATTATGTTCCCCATCTCTCTAGTGTTTATCTGTATGGTCTGTGTCTGGTTTTTGTATTGTTTCTGTTTCCTGCATAATTAATTTTGTTGGGGGTAAACCAATTAGGTGGTGGGATATAATTGGTTACATCAGTGTTTCCCAATTGGTGCTCGTGGAACCCTGAGAGCTGGCACTCCTCCGCCCCCTCTCAATGAGACAGAGCCTTTATTTTGTGTGGGTTTTTTTGTTTTTGCTTGATGAAATGTAGTGGGGGGCTTTTTTTTTTTTTTTTTAAGGCAACCCGAGGGGTTCTGTGGCCAAATAAAATTGGGAAACACTGGGTTAGATAATCATGTTACAAAATGTTAGAATTTGTTTTAATTTCAGTAGAATGATTGGTTTTGGATAGCTGAAAATATTATACTAGCAGATGTACCTGGCATTGCTTGGGTCTTTAACTAAAGGTTTGTTTGGTGTTTTATTTTTGTGTGGAAGGGGTGTTGTTTGTTTTTGGTTTTTGAAAAATAAATGAAAAAGTCCATGCTTTATTTCAATTATTGTATTTTTCGAAAATGAAGGCTTGAGTGTGTTTAGGTGTGAGGAGGGGCAGGGAGTGAGTGGCTTAGGGCAGGGAGTTGGAAGGTGTGAGGGGGCTCAGGGCAGGGAGAGGAGGTGCAGGAGTCAGGACAGGGGGCTAAGGACAAGGGGCTGGAGGTGGGGCCGGGGAGGGCTTACCAGGGCTTCCTGTGGCAGCAAGGGTGGTGCTGCTCCGGCAGCAACTCCTCTGAGGAGGCCAGGGCAATGCTTCCCTGCCAGTGGTCTCCCTCTGCAGGCTGTCTGCGGGGGGAGGACCAAGTTCTGGAAGATGCTGCCCCCACTGGCAGCCTTCAGGTTGACTGTGGGGGGGAGATAAGGTTCTGGGGACTGCCTCTGGTCTGCAGTGGCCTCCCACCATGGTTTTTAGACTGTTGAGTTGGGGACAAGGCTCTGGGGGCTGCCATCAGCCTCCTGCAGGCTGTGTGTGAAGTCGGAGGCACCAAACATGGCTGCCCCCTTCCCCTCCCAGCAGCCCTTCCTCACAGCCTGCAGGCTATGGGGGGGAACCATGCTCCTGAGGCTGCCTGCCCCCTGCAGGCAGTCTGTGGGGGCAGGCTGCAGGTGCTGCCCCCGGTCCAGCGGTCCTCATTGCAGGCTGTCTGGGGGAGAGGTGAGGCTCTGGAGCCTCCATTGGCCCCCCTCTACCACCCTCACCCACAGCCTGCAGGCTCTCTGGGGGGATGAGGTTCCTGGGGCTGGCCCTGGCTTGCAGCATCCCCATCCCCATGCACAAAGCCTGCAGTGTCTTGAGGTGGGGGGGAGGCTCTGGGGGCTGTCCCTCACCGCCTACAGGCTGGGGGGCCCAGGATCCAAAGGTTGCCCCTCCCCAGCAGCCCTCCCTGCAGGCTGTCTGGGGGGAAGCTAGGCTCTAGTGGCTCTCTCCAGCTGCTTCCCCACCACGGCCTGCAGGCTGTCTGGGGGAGACCAAGCTCCGGTCAGACCATTTCTTCAGTTTGTCCAGATCATTATGAATTATAACGCTATCCTCCAAAGCACTTGCAACCCCTCCCAGCTTGGGATCATCTTAATAAGCGTACTCTCTATGCCAGTATCTACATCATTGATGAAGATATTGAACAGCACCGGTCCCAAAACTGACCCCTGTGGAACACCATTTGTTATGCCCTTCCAGCATGACTGTAAGCCAGTCATGTCAAACATGCGGCCTGATCGAATTTTTTTGCGGCCCACAACTACATCTTTATAAATTATCTAAGTGCGGCCCAGTTACATTGTTTATAACAGGGGTGGCTAACCTGTGGCTCTCGAGCCGCATGAGGCTCTTTGATTAAAGAAATGCGGCTCCTGCTGGTTCTGAGCCGCACGCCCAGACTGCTCACGGCCGGACACTCTGCACACGTGTCCCAGCGCCTGCTCACGGCAGGCCACTCTGTGCATGTGCCCCAGTGCCTGGAGGGAGAAGCACAAGGCGGCAGCGGCTCTGGGACCCAGGCATTAGGTTAGAGCAGGATGGGAAGCTGGGGGGTGCCTGGCTCTGGAGGAGAGGAGGGAGATTGGGTTAGAGAGGAGGGGGAGTGCCTGGCTGGGGAAGGGGTAAGGCATTGGGTTAGA
This sequence comes from Rafetus swinhoei, assembly GCA_019425775.1. Taxonomy (NCBI): domain Eukaryota; kingdom Metazoa; phylum Chordata; order Testudines; family Trionychidae; genus Rafetus; species Rafetus swinhoei. The sequence goes on from JAFJHL010000226.1 coordinate 227,417, forward strand.
GCAGGAGGGGTGGGAGTGCTTGGCTCTGGGGGAGAGGTGGGAGATTGGGTTAGAGCAGTGGGAAGGGGAGCTGGGAGTGCCTGGATCTGGGGGAGAAGAGGAGGAATGGGTTAGAGCAGGGAGGCTGAGGTTGCTTGGCTCTGCAGGAGGGGGAGGGCATTGGGTTATAGCGGGGGCGCTGGAGCACCTTAAACTCAAAGTCTTCATGGATGCAAATAACAATTTTACACCTCAAATGACTATTATATTAAAACAAGACCTGAACAAATATTATAAAGTATACCTAAAACATAATCTATAATAAATAATTATGACTTTCCGATAGAAGTACGTTTTCTTTGGTGGTCCTGAAAGCTATCAGTTTTCGCTTGTGTGGCTTCGAGTTTGACATTCCTGCTGTAAACCATTAATAGCTACTTTTTGAGAATGGTTGTCCAGCCAGTTATGCACCCACCTTATAATAGCCCTATCTGCGTTGTATTTCCCTAGTTTATTGATAAGAAGGTCATGCGAGACTATTGAATGTTTACTGAATTCTAGGTATACCATGTTCACCGCTTCTCACTTATCCACTAGACTTGTTAGCCTATCAAAAAAAAGCTATCAGATTGGTTTGACATGATTTGTTCTTTATAAATCCATGCTGGCTGTTACCTATCACCTTTTTGCTCGTCTCCATTCACATAGGGAATATAAAAATAAACGTTCTTGCAGAAATTCAGTCCTGCAGCTCCCATTGTGTGTGTGTTTTCTCTGACAGCGCTTTGTCCCGATGAGATCAGATCATGTCTAATTGTGCGTTCTGTTTGGTCTGTTTCACAGATAGCAGCCGGCACCCTGGATGCCAGCACAAAGATCTATGCGGTTAGAGTGGATGCTGTCCATGCAGATGTGTACAAAGTTCTTGGAGGGCTGGGCAAAGACTCAGCACCTCCAAGGGATGTGGACAGCCAGGATGCAGGTGTGCTGCTTGCTTCTTTTATTTTGGTATATTAATCAAGGGAGACAGAACAGTCTCTTCTGGTCATAATTCCAAATACTGGTGCAGAACCTTCGTAAAACAATCCTATGCTTGCACAGCATCTATAGATTTCAAGGGCCTTTTTAAACATGGGAAAATGGAGGAAAGTGCATAAATTCACACAGTAAGTCAGTGACAGGCAGGATTAGAATCCAAATCTCCTGACATTACGTCCTGTGTTTAGTCTGCTAGAGCCCTCCCTCCTCTGAGCCAAGGGTGAGAACTTGGTTTACTTGGTCTGGAAGGCCTGACAGATTCAAACTCATGAGAAGCAGCACGTTTGTGTTCAACCTGTCTTGCTACAAATGCAGAATGTTATGCAGCAAGATAACTCAACAAAAGGAAACAAAGTCTTTAGCCAATTTTAGTAACTTCCCTTTGCTGGGAATCCAGATTACCCAGTATGAATAACTTTATGCCCATCAACCTTTGTAGACATACAAGATAAAATAAAACTAATGGAATCTAATCCTTAAGGTACTATCTTCATTGCCCTGGATTTCCCACACCCTTTGTGATCATCAGCGTCACATCGTTGGTTAGGTGCATTATGGGACAGTTTTGTGTGCAGGTGTTGGCCACAGGTTGAAGCAACATATTGAGCCATATGGACTAATGGGCTGACCTGTTTATGGCAAACCTATATTCCTAAGAAAGCTGGATGAATGTCTTTTTTAGCTTCCCAGTACATGGGCAGTAAGGGATGGGCCGAATTGCTTGGGTTTCTGATTCCCTGTTAATTTAGCGATCTAAGTCCAGTTGAATAAGGAAATAATTTAAAAGATTTCTCCAAATGTTTAGTGCTTATTCTGGCCTGTTTGTGCTCCCTACTTTCCTTTAGTGTAAGGAAGGCTTTGTTATTAGTAGATATTTTGGGGGTGACTTGATCGGTTTTTGGGGCCTTGGTTTCTGAATTGTCTAGGTCTGCATTCCCTAATGAATAATGAAGTCCAAAGAGTTGCTTACCTAGACCAACACAAGGAGGAGAAAGGAGATGAAGATCTACAAGTGTACAATCAGTCTCCTGTTTGCTGGCAGACAAAACACTGGCTTTGTTAAACTGTGTCAGCTTCAACTGAGCCCAGAGACTTGTCACTAATTGCTGCACTATCAGTGAGGTAGGGCCGTACAATGCGAAATCAGAGAGGATAGTCTTGCCAGCAGTGCCAGTTCTATAAACTCATTTAAATGGGAAGAGATTTTATGGAAGACTGCATTGGATTCTGCACACCAAAGGACACTTTCTTGTCTGCATCTCTGCAGTATCTGCCCATTGGGTTTGTGTAATGCCTGTTGCTCTCAGATTTCTACATAACACTAGAATTATTACAAGTAGTTCTGTGGCACCTTGGAGACTAACAAAAATATATAGTAGTATGAGTTTTTTGTGGGCAAAACCCACTTCATCAGTTGATGAGCTGGAGTAGGAATAACAGAAACCAAGTTATTAATAATGGGGGAAGAAGGGGAGGTATCTGTTGATTGTAGGACTGGTGTTATTTATAGTAATTCTGAGTAGGTTTGGCTTCTTTTTTTGTAAACTCTTGAACCTGCTCACTGATTCTGTGGTAAGACCTCATAAAACCAAACCACACAACCCCTCATAGACCAGGCCTTGAGGGAATAGCAGAGATAAATTGAATGGGTAGGTCAGGTCTAGGTTGGATATACTCTGACTCTTCTTGAAAAGTGGTGAGTTGAACCCTCCCGCTCCCCCTCACTGCTCTTGAGACAGCCTCTGCAGTAATTCTCCTTTTCATAGATGGAGCTGCTGCTGGTACGGAAGCTGCCAAGAAATCTCAGACAAAGAAGAAGCACTCGTACAAAACAATCGAGCAGAACCTGAATAACATAAATATCTCTGAGGCAGATCGCAGAAGTGAGGTGGGGAACATGACCCTGGAGTCATAGTGTAGCAATTGTTCTAGTCAACCCTGTGCCAGATGGATACTTCTCCTTCCTCACCCCTATGTAACTGCTCTCTTTAACATGGCAATCCTGAGTCAGGCTCTGGCATTCATATGCTTTCCTCTTGTCTATCTACACACTGCTGTCCTAGCAAGTCCCTTTTCTGTCTCCCCCGCCCCTCCCGTAGTGATGTGCTTTACATTCTACATCAGCGATGGGCAACCTCAGGTAAGAACATAAGAATGGCCATACTGGGTCAGACCAAAGGTCCATCCAGCCCAGTACCCTGTCTGCCGACAGTGGCCAATGCCAGGTGCCCCAGAGGAAGTGAACCGAACAGGTAATGATCAATCGATCTCTCTCCTGCCATCCATCTCCACCCTCTGACAAACAGAGGCTGGGGACACCATTCCTTACCCATCCTGGCTAATAGCCATTTATGGACTTAACCTCCATTAATTTATCTAGTTCTCTTTTAAACCATGTTATAGTCCTAGCCTTCACAGCCTCCTTAGGCAAGGAGTTCCACAGATTGACTATGCGCTGTGTGAAGAAGAACTTATTTTTATTTGTTTTAAACCTGCTGCCCATTAATTTCATTTGGTGGCCCCTAGTTCTTATATTATGTATGTAGGTAGTGAATGGCTGCATGAGTAGCTCTGCATCTCAGTGAGCTGCAAAATTATCATAACCAAGATGGTCTCCCAGGATAGGTTTGTTTTGCTAACTGCACGTGCGTGCCTAGAATTTACTGGCTGTGCTGATTGAACCGTAGCAGTGCTTTGATTGGATGCAGAGGGAGCGCACAGCAATCAGTCAATGTCATGTGCAATCAGCATGCACCTCACATCATGGGCCCTTGCTTTACGGGCGTGTCATTTTAGTAATACTGGTAGGAAAAAAATGACACGGATGGATACCAGCAGAATCTGGCAACCCTATGCTTGGGCAACAGTAAACCTCTCACAGGCTGCGCACACAACCTTGAGGAGTCGCATGTGGCCCACGGGTTGCAGATTACCCCACTGTCCTACAGCATAACAACTCTGCACTAGCCCAGGACACTAACCCCAATGTGAGTGTGAAGCTCATGCATCTACTTAGAGCTTCTCCGTGATGGGGCCTTGTGTCCGTCCGTCATGTTTTCCCTCCACCTCTGTTGCTTGATTCTTCTCGCTTTGTGTCCGTATGCAGGTCGATCCCATGTTCCAGAAGACCGCAGCCTCCTTTGATGAGTGCAGCACGGCTGGCATCTTCCTCAGCACCCTGCACACTCACAGCTATTGCTGTGAACTCCTGTTGGATTCTAAGGTCACACCTCTCCCATCTTCTGAACCTGTAGAGTCGCCGAGCTCAACTCCTGTGAAGGTGGCAGACTTGAAATGTAGGTGCAAGTCATAACTGTCAATAAGCTCATTCTCTTATTCTCTAACTCCCTAATACAGTTCTTATGCTCGTTATCTCTCCATGCATGGGCTCTATGCTCCCTTCCTGTTTGGATCATTTGTGAACATTTTGGTCTCAGCTGACCTCATTCTTGTTTGTTATCCAATTCTGGCTCCCCTCCCCCCCCAGTTATGTCTTTAGTGCTGTCATGCATCTATTGCTTAGAGAGATTGATTCCTATACTTGGTGCATATTTTATGTTTCTGGGTTCCTGCTTTTTAGGCTTAGATCATAAAATTGTTGACAGTGTAGGATGAGAGCAACAGTGTGTGGCTTCAGGCTTTTATTTTCTGTTTTGGGTCACTCAGCTGTGGGGCAATAGCTTTCTTCTCCAACCTTCAGCTCCCATGAGTGTGTTCTGAAATGCTCATTCCTACTTGAAGCACTGTCACCTCAGCAGAAGTATACGTGCAGGTTATTTCATGTTGGTTGTTTAGGTAACTGCTGATCATTAACCTGTTTGTAATGTCTCCTTACTGTTTTATGGTACCTAGCTATCCTGCTGCAGTGCCTGGAACAGCGCCCCATCTGCCCAACCTTGAGTGGCTTCCAGTTCACTCAGTGGGACAGTGACTCCCATAATGAGGTATGTCTTATTAACAAGCTGCTTGTATGGGCTCCATGCAGACTGTGATATGGGAGTCGTGTGCTCCACTGCCTCTGTCAAATATTTCTGCAGGCTGGAAAGAAAAGTGAGATTTGCTCTGTGGGGTTGGTGCTGTTCTGCCGGAACCGGACAGGCAAGTGGTATGCAGAATTTCCTTGGGGTGCATCTTAACCAGAACTCTGGGTCTAAGTAAAACATCCTCTGAACTACTTTTAAACAGAAAATAGGGTTCAAAACTATTAGAAGGGACATCTCTGGAGAAATATGGACTGCTCAGACATCTAAGGCCTTTGCAAAGGGGTTCCCCAGCACCCATTGGTGGCCAGCACCCATTGGTGTGGAGCAGAAAGGTTGATTTCTCTTGCATCTTGAGGTTCTGAGAAAACAAATCTTGTCCTCCTAGATTGGGAGGAGGGTGACATACTCTGGGCTCAAATGGCCTGCACGTGCCTGAGGATATGATTCATTCTGGAGGCATCACTTCAGTTCAGGGCTTCAGATTTTTAACCATTTCTTCCCCCATCTCTTCCCTGGGGCTAATGTCCTATAGCATCTAATCTGCAGGCTGGAGGCTCCATGGCTGAGCAGGTTATCTGTGGCTAGGTCTAGACTGCGATGTTTTTGTGGAAAAAGCTACACAAAATGCACTCCACATTTTTGCGTAGCTTTTTCTGCCTTTTTTTTTCTTTTTTTTCCCCAGAAGAGACTTTTCCACCATTTGGCCCTGTCTAGACGGGGCCAAATGGTGGAAAAGCCTCCTCTTTCGGTGGAGCCCTTATGCCTCGTGAAATGAGGTATACAGGGCTCCCCGAAAGAGTGCATTTACTCTTCCTCAAAAAAAGCGGAAGAGCAAAATGTGTTCCTTGGACGCGGCGGGGTTTTTGTGGGATACCTGTGGTATCCTGCCAAACCCCCCATAGTCTAAACGTAGCTTGAATGTGGGATTCTCTGAAGTGACCATTCTCTGGATAACCAATCTCCTTGACGTGTTTGGTTGGTTCACTGTCTCCAAGTACTGTGGTTTATATTCTGGGGCACATGTGTTAAGCTGTTGGTAGGTGCTTGTTTTGCCCTGAAGGCCCAGGGTTTGGATTGAACCCTTTGTTGCTCTTTCTGCAGTCAGCATCTGCTCTGCTGGATAAATTTAAGAAAAGCGACCACATGTTTGATATCAACACGGAGGTGGATTGTGACCCTGTAGACTCGGCTGACACCCTAGTAGACGATGACTTTGATGCAGACATGCCAGATAGGACAGTAGCAGAGGATCTTGGAGAATTCTCAGAAAAGCTGGAAGCCTGCAGGATGGTGCGTGAGAACATGAGGTACGTGGTTTGAGAGACCCTTGTTGCTTTGGTCTCTAGGGCTATGGCACTCATCAGCTGGGGTTTGCAATTGAGCAACAGCTTCCAGCTCAGGATTGCCATGCCATACAGCATTGTCTTGCTTATAGGTTTCCTGATACTTTTCCTGGGACTTTTTTGCTGGCGGTGGGGAGTGGCAGCAGGCTGAGGGGGCTGATGACAAGGGACCTTCCCTGGTCTGGCAAATTCCCTCCACTGGGATCGCTAAGGTCCTGAGGGTGCCAGATCAGGGAGGTCCAACTTAGAATCATAGAATACTAGGACTGGAAGGGACCTCGAGAGGTCATCGAGTCCAGTCCCCCGCCCTCATGGCAGGACCAAATACTGTCTAGACCATCCCTGATAGACATTTATCTAACCTATTCTTAAATATCTCCAGAGATGGAGATTCCACAACCTCCCTGGGCAATTTATTCCAGTGTTTGACTACCCTGACAGTTAGGAACTTTTTCCTAATGTCCAACCTAAACCTCCCTTGCTGCAGTTTAAGCCCATTGCTTCTTGTTCTATCCTCAGAGGCCAAGATGAACAAGTTTTCTCCTCCTCCTCATGACACCCTTTTAGATACCTGAAAACTGCTATCATGTCACCCCCTCAATCTTCTCTTTTCTAAACTAAACAAACCCAATTCTTTCAGCCTTCCTTCATAGGTCATGTTCTCTAGACCTTTAATCATTCTTGTTGTTCTTCTCTGGACCCTCTCCAATTTCTCTTTCTTCACATAACACAATCAACCTGTGGAGCTCCTTGCCTGAGAGTGTTGTGAAGACCAGGACTTTAACAGGGTTTAAAAAAGAACTAGATAAATTCATGGAGGAAAGGTCCTTCAATGGCTGTTAGCCAGGATGGGCAGGGATGGTGTCCTTAGCTTCTGTTTGCCAGAAGCTGGGAATGGGTGACAGGAGAGGGATCCCTGATCATTCCCCCAGGACATCTGTCAGTGGCCACTGTGGGAAAGCAGGATACTGGGCTATATGGACCTTTGGTCTGACCCAGTTTGGCCTTTCTTATGTTCTTATCACAGAAAACTAGCCAGCATCCATCCAGTATGTTATCCAGGTTAAAAATAAGCTACATAGCTCTCTGAAGGGTTTCTTTAGGCTGCAAAGGGTTTTACATGCAATTTAAATGGTGTTACATTTCTCCCATTCCCCAATACTGACCATCCCTGTTACCAATCCCTGGGACCCTCCTTGCAGAAGATATTCAGATTGTTGAGCTATGTCAGTGAACCTCCATCTTTGGCCCTGCACCAACCATTTGACCGCTGTGTCCTGAAAAGCTTTTGTAGCTGGAAGCTGACAGCCCCAAACATGTGGCAGGGACTGTAAGGTGCCCAGACTGTTCCTTTGGCTAGAGCTAGAACAGCTAGCTTTACCCCCTGTGGACTTCAGAAGGAGGAAAGTAAAACTCCTTCCCATCACTTGCTGGGATGGGATGAGATAAAAAGGAATGAAACTCAGGAAATCACCCTTATCCAGTTGCTTCTCTGGTACCTCCTTTAGGGAGCAAGATAGCCAGTCACAATCTGCTTCCCAGAACTCTGTTGTCAAGTAAGCTAACTTTTGTAATACTTTGTGTGTATGCCTCTATAACAAACAGCATGGGCTCTAGTGAATAAGAGATGTAGGGATTAGAGGCCCCTGCTCCCCCTTGCTTGAGCCCAAGAGTTGTCTGTGGTTTTTGCAGACTAACCACTGGAGGGGAAAATGACAAGCATCTGAGCAGGGCTGATGCCATCCGACAGTGAAGCAAGCACACACTGGCCACCCTCTGGGCTCCTGTGGTGTGTGGTGGGGCCTTTTTGAATGCAAAGCTTGCACAGGTTATAACTGACTTGTGGGGGATGCTCTTTCCAGAAAGGACGAGATTCCCCTTGTGGAGGGAGACATCGGGACCATGTGCCTCCATCTCTCTGTGAACCCTGGAGAGTATTCCTACTTCAGCCCCCGCACCATGTCAATGTGGGCCGGCCCTGAGCACTGGCGTTTTAAGCCTCTCCATAAACGTATGTATTTAGTGGGTGCAGTTCAGAAAGTGGATCCAATTGCTATACGCTTTGAGTGTGTCTAGAGCCAGATGGCTTTCTAGCCACTGAGTTGTGAATAGCTGGGTAGGGATCCTCCGTGCTTTGCTGTCTAGTTGTTTTGCAGCCAGTTAAGAGGAATTCTTTCTAGGTAGGTATGGGGTGAGAGGCAATATGTATCTAGGCTCTCTCCTAGTACAGCATCTATCCTTGTTCAGCCTGCAACCTCCCTCCAACACCACAAAACTCATTTGCATTTTCTGCTTGTGCTTCTTTAGGAAAACAAGCAGCCCTAGAATGAAAACTCCAGTACCTCTGGTAGCTCCCAGGAAAGCTGTGCTGTGTGAAGGCAGAGCATATCCCATCTTCCTTTCCTTTAGCTCAGGAGTATCTGGGTGAGGTGATCTGAGGAGCTTTCCAAGTAGGCCAGGAATGCTGAGAAGTAAGCACAGCAGCACTTTGTTCTCTTCCCCAAAAGGGCTAACACTGACCCTCACCCCCCTTTCTGCAGCAGACGTGGCCTCTGAGAAGGTGGGCAGGAAGAAGAACACAAAGAAAGACTTTGAACTCAACTTTGATGAGGATATTGACTTTGAGATGCATTTCCGTAAGACTAGGGTATGTACTGAGTTGTCAAGAGGACCTGTCTGTTTCCTAATGTCCTGGAGAAGGGAGCAGCAGTCTCTTTAATACAAATTGTTAGCGGCCTTCCCCCCCAGTTCTTGTCAAAGATAGAAGATGAAGGATCAGTAGTCTGAAGTGCAGGCAATGCTATGTTTATTGGGGTTTGTTCCAAGCAAGCCCGGCCATAGGTCTCCCTGCTGACAGTCTGTTTCCATGTGTGCCCCTTCTCAGCCCTGATGCCGCTGAGCCTTTACCCCCTGTGCCCCGTCCCTGCTGGAATTGTGGGAATGGTGGTCCTAGCCTCTGTTTGTCAAGCTGGGAATGGGTGAGAGGGGAGGGATCACTCACTGATTCCCTGTTCTGTTCATTCCCTCTGGGACACCTGGCATTGGCCACTGTGGGAAGACAGGACACTGGGCTGGATGGACCTTTGGTCTGACCCAGTCTGTTCTTATGTTCTTTTCCCCTCCTAACTGGTTGCTTGATTCTGGCTTCAGGGAGAAACCAGGCAGCCCTCCAGTGTGTGCTTGTGTATTACACTTCCATCATCCTGTGTAACACTTCTTCAGTGGGTTGCGCCCACGAAAGCTCATGATACCATTTACATGTTTTGTTAGTCTTTAAGGTGCTACTAGACTATTTGTTGTTTTTTAAGTTTTTCCTGTTACAGAGTAACTCGGCTACCCCCGGAAGCTTTTAAGCATATTTTAGTCACTGACGTGAACCGGTCTAACTGAATTAATGGGGCAGATCTGTTGAGTAAATAGGGTCTCTTTTCCATCATTACTTGTGAGATAAGACCCATAGCTCGAGCCTGTTGAGTTACTATAGTGCTAGGCCCACATACTCTCTGCTGCTATCCCCCACATGCTGTGCAACATGAAGCTCTGAGGACCCGCTGCAGAATTTTTAGTGTGCTAGCTCCAATGCACCATGGACCTTGCAGCTGCTGTGCCCTGGCAAGCAAAGGGGTTCTTTGAAATGGCTCCCCAGTGTGTAGGCTGGAGATGATTGGTCTAGGCCCAGCCGTCAGGTTGGTAGGTGCTCTTATGTAATATGGTGCTGACCTTCAACAGGCAGCTACAACTCTGGCCAAATCAACTCTGGACAACCAGAACAAGAAGGGCACCACGCTCCCTGAAGACTTCCACTATGACCCTGACAGCATCATCCAGCTCTCCCTCAAACCAGCTGTCAAGGTAGAGTTCCTGACCTTGTTGTGTTCTCTGCCTGGCCAATGTGCTGTGGGCAGAGGGACTCGTATTGTGCAATCACCAAGCATCCTCCAGCAGGAGACAGGTCGCCAAGGAGGTGCTCAGTTTATCTGGCCTAACCTGCCTTGTATCAGGTGTGTTGTGCTCCTCACCCTGTGCACAAGCAGGAGGGGAGGGTAAAGTGGAGGAGGGCTGGGGTGGGCCTAGGAGGAAAGGGATGTGGCCGGTTGTTCTGTGCAGCGGCCAGGGTCTGTGTGTCCTCTCCTCACTCTGGCCTTGTCCCTGCAGCTGTGGAGGAGAGCTGTGCAGAGCAACTCTGCTGAGCAAGAGGATGAGATTGGCGAGTATGATTACAACAACCCCAATGACACCTCCAACTTCTGTCCTGCACTGAAGGTAGGTGGGGCACTCGGATGTGGGCTGTCCTGTCCAGCTGGTAGGGTGGCCTGCCGCACTGTACAGACCCAGTGTCTTGCCGCCCTGCCTGCTTCCACTCATTCCCATGTGGTCCCTGCAGTGCTTGGGGAAGCTGAGCCAGCACTAGAAAAGCCCACTGGTGGAATGGCTGTTGACTGGCCTATAATGCAGCTGTAAGTTTTCCTGGCCCATAGGAGCGTCTTCATGACTAACTCTATCCCTTACTAACTTACTAACCTTGGACTCATGCTGACACGAACTTGCCAGCTCCTGGGTCTGCAAATCTGTCCCCTCCACCTGCTGAAACCCTGGGTCGGACTTTCACCCCTGGGCCAACCCCTTGCCCAGCCTGCAGCGCCACTGTCGCATCCTCCAAGGCCTCCAGTGGCGTCTCAGCTGGCTTTCAGGATCCTGGTCCAAGTGCTCTGCTTTGGCTCTTTCAGAGCTTCATGGACTTGTTTCAGGGCCCTCTCAGACCATTTGTTCAGTCGTGGGAGAGCTCAGGCATCCCGTTTCCAGTGCTGTGAAATGCACTGTGCTGGGGATATTTGAGGGGTGTGCGAGTGCAGGAAGGACATGGGCTCCAGCAGCTGCATGAGGCGCCTCTCTGCAAAATCTGCTTAGGCTGCTGCCAGTGATGACGACGATGACCCCATTGACTGTGTGGGCCAGGGTGGAACCTTTGAGCTGACTGTCGGGGGGGTGGCTCCATACGGTGAGCTCAGCGGGGCCCTTGTGGCTGACATCATGACGTATGGAGAGGCCAACCTTGTTGCTGAGCCCCAGAAGGTAAGAACTGGTGTGCTGCATGTGCAGTCCCTTCAGGTATGTGGCCAAGCACCATCAGGGCCAGTCCTGTCCGGGCTGTGGCCCCCGGAGAGCAGGGGAGCCCTGTGTTGCTCCCCATAGCAGTCAGTGCAGGAGAGGGTAACTCATCTGAAGGAGGCTCCAGTCCATGGGAGGAAAGCTGTGGGATGGAGCAGGTGTCCTGTCAGGGTGGTTAAACACTTGGAATAAGTTGCCTAGGGAGGTTGTGGAATCTCCATCTCTGGAGATATTTAAGAGCAGGTTGGTTAGACATCTATCAGGGATGGTCTACTGGGTCCTGCCATGAGGGCAGGGGACTGGACTCGATGACCTCTCGAGGTCCCTTCCAGTCCTAGTATTCTATGATTCAAATCGACCAGCTGCTCAGCTCTCTAGTCAGATTGATACATTTCCACTTGTCTGGGGCAACAGCTGTTTTCTCTGCTCCGCACCGCCCTTCTCACCCTGCATCTCTGCCTTCAGGTCAATAAGATAGAAATACATTATGCAAAGATGGCCAAAAAGATGGATATGAAGAGGCTAAAGCGGACCATGTGGGATCTCCTGACTGATGTGCAGAAGGAACAGGTGGGGGCAGAGGTGAGTGCAAAGAGAACCCAAAGCCACCATCCAGCCACTCACCCCTGTGTAAACCAACTTGACATCCCCTTCTCAGGCTGCCCTCTGCATCTTAGTGCCCTGGCTGACTTATTCCCCTGCATTTGTAGCCAAGGGATCTCTGGTGCTTCTAGGAGTCACCTTGCCAAGCCCTGGTGGATCTTGAACGTTGGATGAAGGAGTCCATTGAGTGCAACCCATCCAGCACTGGCAGAATTGTCTTGTTCAGGTGTAGGAGCTCCAAGGACATGCTCTTGGCTTTGGTCCCTTTCTCTCATGCTGAGGTGGGCTTGGGAGGGCTGCAGATCAATGCCCATGGCCCCTTGCGGGCCAGACTGTCCCTGGCAGCCTTAGGAGAGGGGCTGGCTCCCTTCAAAAGGAGCTGTCCCTTCCTGCACTGATGGGGAGAGAAGTTCAAGCCTGGTGCTGCTGTGAGTCTCCTCCTTGATGCATCTTGTGCCTACTCATATTTGGGAAAGCAAAAGACCTGGAGGCTTTCCTGGCGTAGTCTCAGAGAGCACCCGATTGCTGGACCTGCCTGTGCCTGAATATGACCCGCCTTTTCTCCCCTTGCTGAAGCAGAATGAAGAGGCAGAGAAGAAGACTCACTCTGCAACAGTAGCAGGCGAGAAGGTTTTCAGTGGCATCACAAAGGATCTGCTTCACAGGTATGTGGGGCCAAGACCCTTCCAGGGGCTGGGCCGCGGCTGCTGGTGGCTGAATCAGATGTGATGCTGCTAGAAGCCTCTAGAGCAGAGGTGGACAAACTTTCTGACCTGAGGGCCATGTCAGAGTATGGAAATTGTATTGTGGGCCATGAATGCTCACGAAATTGGGGATGGGCTGTGAGAAGGGGAGTAGGGCTCCGGCTGGGGGCGCAGGCTCCACAGTGGGGTTGGGGATGAGGGGTTGAGTTCAGGAGGGGGCTCTGGGCTGGGACTGACAGGTTTGGGACACAGGAAAGGGCCTGGGCCTGGGCTTGGAGGGCAGGAGGGGGGTCAGGGTTCTGGTAGGCACAGGAGGAGATCAGGGTGCAGGCTCTGGTGGTGCTTACCTCCTCAAGCAGCTCCCAGATGCATGTCCCCCCTCCAGCCAGCCCCTACGCTTAGGCATGGCTGGGCAGCTCAGTGCACTGCCCCGTCCGGAGGCACACTCCTGCAATTCCCTTTGGCTGTGGTTCCTAGCCAATGGGAGTTGTGGGGGCAGCACACAGAGCCCTCTGGATGCGCCTACACAAGAGTTGGAGAGGAAATGTGCTCCTGCTTCCAGGAGCTGTGTGGGGTGAGGCAAGCCTCCGACCCCATGCTCTAGTAGGAGCTTGAGGACTGGATAAAAATGGCTGATTGTCTGGATGTGGCCCAAGGGCCATGCCACAGCTGTCCCGGGTGTTCCCAGTTAACTCCCCATCTTGTCCTGTTGTGGGATAATGTCACTCTTGGCTTTTAACCAGGGGTGTCAGTCTGAAGCAATTGGCTACTGAGGGTGTGCCTGAATTACAGTGCCCTTTGTCAGCTCAGGCACAGACTGGAACCTGGGTTCTGGGACCCTCCCTCTGCCAGATCCCAGAGCTTGGGCTGAGTTCATAGGTCTATACTGGCATTTTATAGCCCCTGAGCCCAAGCCAGCTGTGGTGCCTCTTGGTTGTGTGGCCGGCACTTCCTATCTTAGCTGTAATGAGAGGCTCTCCTAGTTGCTGCGTGTCAGAACAGCTTGGGCTGAAGTTCTGGTTGCTGAATGCCGATTACCCTTCAGCCCAGGCACCATCTAGGCTGCTTTGCTGAGACCAGTGTGAAGTAGCTTCAGGCCTGAGCCGGGTTTGTGAGCACTTCCCTTCGGGGGAGACAGGTTTTGGGCTCCTTTATTGAGAAATTGGAAAAGCTGGAGTCCAATGAAGGATCTGTCCATACTTAACCAGTGCACTCCATCGGTGGTACGTACGGCTGTCTGTGTAACCATCTTCCTTCCCTTGGCTGTTTTGCAGGCTGCCTTCCATGATGGCTCAGAACCTCTCTGTGCCACTGGCGTTTGCCTGCCTCTTGCACTTGGCAAATGAAAAGGTGAGTGCTGTATGTGAGTGCATTTCTGAGCAACTCCCATGAATCAATGGGGTCTACAGGCAGCAGTCAGTGAAAGAAGTGGGGTGCTGGATTTGAAAGACCCACCTGGCACATACCCAGGAAAGAATCCTCTTCAGTGACTCAGCACCCTCCCCACCTAGTGTCCTATCTCTGGCCACTGGAGATATTTGCCGTTAGCAGTCCCGGGTCAGCACCATGCCATTGGAGGCAGTCCCACCATCCTGTCCTGCCATAAGTCTCAAAGCCAGGTTCAATCTCAAAGCCAGGTAGGTTTTTGCCCCCACTGCTCCCCTTGGCAGGCTGTTCCAGATCTTCACCCCTCTGCTGCTTCATAGTAACCCCACTTTTCTTCTCATTCTGTTTGTTTCTATGGCCAGAGACCTTTTCTTACTATTTAAATTTCCTTTGCAAGGGATAACTCAGCTTGACTTTTCGAACCCTCTCATATCCCTATGCCTTCTAGCCTCCCAGCTGTAGCTTTCTTTGCTGATCAATCCCTTCTGTGAGTCCTTGTATAAGTCTCTCTGCTTACTCCTGCATTCTCTTGGAAGTGGTTATTCATCCAGCAGCGAACACGTTGGGCACAATTTACAGCTTGAATTTGGCTTTTCACCTCCGAAATCAGACCTTGAGCTTCCCTCTGAACATCAGTTCTGGGTTTTAGTTCCGTTCCCTGAGTGCAGATAAGAAATAGGCAAGTTGGCTCCTGGATAGTGGCTCAAGAGCCATCCTGAGCCTGGAACCATCTTAGGGACAAAGCTGGAAGTCGGTCTAGCTACTGCTGACCCTGACCTGAGCCCTATGACTGGTGGGTTACAGTGTACCTGTGGGATGCTGTCATGGTGCTTGGGTGCTGATGCAAAGAGTCTGGCTTGTAGAATCTTTCCTACTCTTTTTCAGAATCTGAAGCTGGAGGGGGTGGAGGACCTGTCTGACGTCCTTGTGAAGCAAGGGGATTGACCTACCGTGGGCAGAGCTGGCTGCTCTTCATCGCACCATGAGACTGGCCATTCGCTCCAGCAAGTGACACGACTGGGTCTCATCACTCAGAGGTTTCTCTCCCCTGCCAGCAATATCAATTGGCTTTCTCAACCCCTCGTGCAAATCATGGACACCTGCCTCTTCAGACCTGAGCTTGTAAGGTCACTCAGGCAGATGGGATTGCTGCTCTTTGGCCTCCAGGGGAGCTGAAGACCTCTTTGAACTATCACCCTTCTCCCTTGCTTTGTTAGGTGGGTCCCCTGTAATAGTGACCCACAGATTCCTGGTGCTTCTTGCCAGAGCCACTGCTTCAGCAAGGAACTCTCCGGCATCATCTATCTCTGGGTGTGAACACTGCTGTCCTCTCCTGTACAGATGAGGCTTCACCCCCTTGCCTGCGTTCTCTTAACACTTTAGAATCTCTCTGAAATATTTTACCTATTTTGTACAGAGACTTCTTTTTTAAAAAAAAATAAACTGCTGCAGCGTTGGTTCAGATCTGAGGGGTTCTGCTTTCTCAGGGGGAAAAGTGGGCTTCCCCAGGGTAGAATCAAACCTACCACATCTCCCTTATATAGAATTCTCAGGGCTGGGAGGTGCTAAAGCAGAGAAGAGTAAAACAGTGTGAATGCTGCAGCATGGGACTGTGAATGCCCTCCTGCACCTCTAGAACAAGACCTAGGGTGCCTGAAGAGGCTGCATTGACAGACTAGACACTAATACTTCTGCCCGTTCTCAAAACTGGACTAAACAGCAAATGGTGCCACCATAGAGCTGAGCTGTAGAATTCCATGGTGCATCATCCTGGTCACCTTGCCAAATAAATAGTACATAAACCACAAGGGGTACCTCCCAGTGGTGCTGCAGGCGCTGGTGGATCATAAAGGCCATTTCACCAACATAAAAGTGGACTGCTTGGGAAAAGTCTATGATGCGTGCATTTTTAGGAACATCTTCCTCTTCAGAAAGCTGCAAGACAGAACTTTCTACCCACACTGGAAAATCATTGGAGATGTTGAAATGCCAATAGTCATCCTTGGAGACCCAGCCTACCCCATGCTCCTCTGGCTCATGAAACCGTACATAGTGAAATTATCATGAAGACTATTTCACCCAGGTCTCTGCCATGTTCTATGATTTGGAAAAGACTGATACCATGCAAGTACCAATGGTGACCCTTTTCCTGAGCCCCATTTGAGAGTGTTAAGTTCCCTTCTCTCTTTGCATTCCTGTGGTGTCCCCAGCGAAGAGCCCTGGGGGAGCCTTTGGTTCTCTTCCCTAACTTCCAGTAGCTGTGGCTGAGAAGCAACAAAGAGCCTGCCAGCAAGTGGAATTCAGCATGAGGATGCTGGTGCAGAGCAGGCTGTGTGGATTGTAACAGGAGTACTGGGAGGATTGGGGTCTGTTTCATTAGAACTGAAACACTGTAGTTGTTTATGACCTTTTGGAAATGTTTCCCCTAGTTTTTGATCTTTCTAAGGCAGCCTTGCAAAGTCGCATGGAAAATGTATGGGTCAAGGCGTGAAAGGGAACATTCTTACTCTGCCCAGAAGAAGGTCTCAGCTGCTTTAATGTCACCCTTTTTCTGTGGCTTGTGTTGGAAGAAAAGTTTGCTTCAGTAACCGCAGTGCCTTCCTCACCAGTTGGGGAAACATACCAGCCCTATCATGGAGATCCAGTGTCACTATAGCCACTTTGCTAAGACCCATAATCTCTCCCCTCAAACTGGTGTAAATACATGTTTCTTGCTATATTAGGACAATGAAACATGAGATTTGTAGTTTGGTTTTACTCCCCTCCTGCCAAAGGAGTCATTTCATGGTGGCTTGGTACAGCACAATAGCTCGTTAAGTTAGCTCCTCCATGGGTGCTCCCTGCAATTCTGCCTGTATGTTAATGTGCTTTTGTCAGTGGCCTGAATAATCCCTCTTGTGGCCAATGGACTGCACAGACGTTCAGCACCTTGAATTAGAATCAGTGGGTGTGGCTCCGAGGCCTGGTTTTTGCCCTCACAAGTTTCAGTAACACAGGGTTCACCACCCAGTAGATTGTGGAGCCTCTGACAGGTGATCCTGACTGATTTGGCTGTGAAACTATCAAATGCAAGCATTTCAGCTGCCCCTCACCTTACTGTCATGCTGTACCTGCCCTCTGCTTTGGCTGCCCCATAGGAGCCTTCTGCTTGCTGCGCGAGGGAGAAGAGGGGAGCATGGATGTCCGGGTGTCCCCCTTCCTCCACTTCTGTACTCCATCTCTGCAGAGGGGGGGAATATGATGGCTCGGGATGGAGGGAGCTTGCTGGCGGCAGCTCTTATGTCTGACTGCTCAGCATATTTAAAGGAGTGATGCACATCTGTCATTCTTACCTTTTATGTACACTGTCTCTCTCACATACCCTGTCTTTCACACTCACCTACTTCTTTCAAAGTGTTTGTAGGGTTTTGACTGGCCTGTGCATTTCATAACTTTTATTTCTCTTATGCTTAAATTTTAATTCTCTGAGTAGTGAGTTAACAAATGCCTAACCTGTCATGGCTGGAGTAATTATTATTATTTTTTTTTTTTAATTG
Organism: Rafetus swinhoei; assembly: GCA_019425775.1. Taxonomy (NCBI): domain Eukaryota; kingdom Metazoa; phylum Chordata; order Testudines; family Trionychidae; genus Rafetus; species Rafetus swinhoei. Next base: position 245,098 of record JAFJHL010000226.1, read on the forward strand.
CCATCTATGAATGGTTTCTACTGATGGTGCACATCCACACGTTACCTTAACAAAACTCATTCTGCACATGGAAAAAATTAGAGGGAAAACCAGCAGGCAGTCTCCTGGAATTGGGATAAATCTTGGAGGCTGCTGTAGCCAAACAGGGAGATTGGTCACAGTTCCCCATTCCTGAACTGCTAGTGGCCACTGGGAGTTGTAGGGGCAGTGCCTCTGGATGCAGGGCAGCACACAGAGCCTCCACTTTTTGGGAGCGGTGAGCTTGCTTTTGCCCTAGTGCACCACTGTCTGGGAGCCACCTGAGGTAAGTGGTGCCCAGCCTGAGCACGCATCCTGACCTCCCCGCCCTGAGTCCCCTCTGCCCCAAGCTCAGCCTGGAGCCCTTCCCATACTCCCAACCCCTTGGCCCAAGACCAGAACCTGCACCCAAACTCCTGCCCCAGCCTGGTGAAAGTGAGTGAGGGAGGATGGGGAAGAGAAGGGGAGGATGTGAGAAGGGGTGGGGTCTCAGGAGTTGAGACAGAGGCGGGGCACAGGTGTTGGGTTTGAGGTAGATCCTGGATTGCCCTTAAATGCAAAGTGTTCCTGTGCTTATGAAGTCAGTGCATCCTGCTGTGAGGCCTTCTAGTGCCACGAGCACATAAGGATTTATGCTCCTGCTTAGGGAGCAGAACATACTGGGCTGGGGAGAAGGGGGAAGCAGAATGTAGCTATGGCTGAGCCTTCCCACAAGAGTCTGTCCCATGTCCCTCCAGGACAGGCTTTGTGTCCAGCAGCCTGAGATGCTCCTACTACAGGCCATGAGCATCAGCCTATAGGGCTCTGGGCCAACAAGCCCTGTAGCTCCCCCTCACAGTGTCCAACTGGAAACAGCAGTCCACCCCCAGGGCTCCCTGGCCGTATCACATAGCAGGCCCCAGCATGTCCTTTCTGCATGATGGCACCTTGGTCAAACCCTTGATCCTCTCCTGTCTGCTCAGGCACTTTCTCTGCTCTGGCTCTCAGGAGCCGAGCGGTTCCTGGGGAGAAGGCCTAGGACCCACCCTGGCTGTCCCCACTGAGATCCAAGGGTGCTGTCAGGGTGGAAAGTGGAAGAACCGGGATATCCTGCTGCCTGGTCCGCTGCCTTGGGGTAGCCCCTTCAGCTGCAGTGGGTGCCTGTGAGCCAGCTCTTCCTCCAGCATCTAGAGCAGATGAGAAGAAAGGGCCTGGGGTTACCAGCAGTGCAGCTTGGAGCTGCTTGCCCAGGGAAGCCTGCTCGGCCTTTCAGCCAAGGCCCTTCCTTGCCCCAGCTGGAGACCCGGGTTCAAAGCAGCACGTGTCAGACATGTGAAGGCTCCACACCTGTTGCTAAGGTTGACTGGACCTTGCAATGGCTGCCTGGAGCAGGGCCAGGAGCGTGCTGCTCTATGTAGATTGTGCCCCACTCCTGGGGCTGTGCTGTGTGCACAGCAGGCTCCAGAGCTGCCATCCACAGCTCCTAAGAGCTCCCAACAGCCAGGCTGGCCTGCCCATGAGGTCAGTTTCTTCCCCCACATCCCTGCAGTACAGCTGGTGCCGCTACAGCATGGTGTGGGGAAGGAGCAGTGGGGCCTAGAACCTTCCCCCTTTGGATTGCTAGGGCTTTGCAATGTTGTGCCCCTTCTCCCTGTGCTGATGTGATAATCCCAGCTCTGGGAGGCTCACTTCTTTGCGGGCAGCGAGCCGCTGTTTCCACTCGCTCAGCTCCATGGTGTGTTCCTCATCCAGTCCCTTCAGCTGCTTCTTCTCCTGCTCAACCAGCAGGCGGAGCTTCTCTCTCTGGGGATGTGCAGGGCAAGAGCAGTTAGCTAGGGCTGTGGGGAAAGCCCTGCCCAGCTCTGAGCACGTATCTGGTGAGATGTGCGAGGCAGGAGCAGTTAGCTAGAGCAATGAGGAGACCCCAGCTGGGCTCTGAGCTAGGGATGTGAACGACTAGTCGACTATCCGATAAGCAAATGCTTATCGGATAGTCAACAGAGTAGTTGACTAGTTGCTTTCCCCCTTGTTGCCTCTATATCAGAAATAGGCAGCACGAGGAGAGAGGGGAGGGGGAGAGATGGGGTACTTCAAAGGGCAGCACTGCATGCAACCTGGGACAAGCTGGGGACTCCAGGAGCCCAGGGTCAGTGGGGGAGGCCCCAGCTGGTCCTGGGCTCCATGGAGCACTGCTGTTTTGAAATGCCATGAGGAGCCTGATGCTGGGCTCCCCACAGTGTTTCAAAGTGGCAGCTCCGCGTGGAGCCCAGGGTCAGCATGGGAGGCCCCAGCTGTCCCTAGGCTCCACTTGGCACTTTCACCTTTGAAGAGTAGCAAGAGCCCTAGGGCTGCTGTTACACTTCAAAGGTGGAGGTGCCCTATCAACTAATTGAATAGTCGATGCAAAATGCATCGATTAGTCAATTACTTGCAATTTACCATCCCTGCTCTGAGCAGGGGGCTGGTAAAGTGCGAGGCCAGAGCAGTTAGCCAGGACCATGGGGACAGCCCAGCCGGGTTCTGAGCATGTGGCTGGTGGGACATGCGAGGCCGGAGCTGTTAGCTAGGACCATGGGGATAGCACAGCTGGGATCTGAGCATGCCGCTGAGGCAGAGCATCTCCAGGCCAGGCCCCCAGATGCCTGAGGAGCTCACAGTTGCCTGATTCCAAAACCTGCAAGGGCTGGTTTGCTGGTTCCTCTCCAGAGGCAACTGCCCAGCAGCCCACACCAGCCAGCTGGGCCATAGGGGAGGGGAAAGAGGCCCGCTCCTGTGTGGTGCTGGGAAGGGGAGTGGGGCAGTGACCTGCCCAGACTTGGCTTGAACTCACCTGCAGCTGCTCCAGCTCACTGAGGCTCTCAGCCAGATGCTGCTGCAGGTCCTGCAGCTGCTGCTTGTGCTGCTGCTGCTGGCGCTGCACCTCTGCCCTCTGGCGTGGCTCCTCCTGCTGCAGGAACTGTGGGAGCAGGCAGGACCTTGCATTACTCTGCTGTGCTTGCAGTTCTGGCAAGTCCCCAGGGCTGGGGGACCTGCCAGAGGCCTCGGGCAGGTGCAGGCTCTTCCTGCTCAGCACAACCCTCCTGGCATCAGCCCAGCTCCTTGAGCAGTCCCCAGGGACTGAGCCTGCTGCTGGCCAGGGTGCCAGAGGTCCAGTTGGCAGCCAGAGCCGAGCCAGGAGGGAGGTGGCGGTTTCCAGGACCCTTCACAGAAATTACAGCCACTCTGTGCCCCGGACTCCATGTGCTGGGAGTCTCGGGGACTGGCCAGCTGCTGGTGGCTCCATTACTGGACCCGCTTATCTTCCCTGCTAGCAACGGAAATGTATTCAGCTGTGGGGCTGAGCTGGGCCATGGCTGCCCACAGCTGAGAAAGCGCCTTCCTCTGCCCAGTGCCTGGGCTGGCCATGCAGGCTCTGTACTAGCAGCAGCCTGTGGCTGTGCTGGGGCCCATGGAGCAGGAGAGGGGCTGCTGGTGGCCAGTACCTGCTTAGTCCTGTCCCTCTGCTCAGCGCCCATCACCTCCTGGATCTTCAGACTCTCCTTGAACATGGCCAAGCGGAGCTTGGCCTCCCCACGCTGGGTTTTCAGCAGCTGTACCTGCTGCTGAGACTGCTGCTGCCTCAGCTCGGCCAGCAGGCGCTGGTGGAAGCGGCTCATCCGCTCAGTCTCCTAGGGGAGAGGCACACACAAGTCTCGGGTCAGCAGCCAGCATGGGGCAGGCCCAGGTGCTTAGGCAGTGAGCCGCTGTTAGCTCTGGGCTGCCTGCTGGCTCCTGTCATACGAACATAACATAAGAACATAAGAACATAAGAACGGCCGTACCGGGTCAGACCAAAGGTCCATCTAGTCCAGTATCCTGTCTGCTGACAGTGGCCAGCACCAGGTGCCCCAGAGGGGGTGGACCAAAGACAATGATCAAGCGATTTGTCTCCTGCCATCCCTCTCCAGCCTCTGACAAACAGAGGCCAAGGACACCATTTTATCCCCTGGCTAATAGCCTTTTATGGACCTAACCTCCATGAAATTATCTAGCTTTCTTAAACTCTGTTATAGTCCTAGCCTTCACAGCCTCCTCTGGCAAGGAGTTCCACAGGCTGACTACACGCTGTGTGAAGAAGAACTTTCTTTATTAGTTTTAAACCTGCTACCCATTAATTTCATTTGGTGTCCTCTAGTTCTTCTATTTAGGAACTAATAAATAACTTTTCTTTATTGGCCCTCTCCACACCACTCATGATTTTATACACCTCTATCATATCCCCTCAGTCTCCTCTTTTCTAAACTGAAAAGTCCCAGTCGCTTAACCTCTCCTCATATGGGACCCGCTCCAAACCCCTAATCATTTTAGTTGCCCTTTTCTGAACCCTTTCAAGGCCAAAATATCTTTTTGAGGTGAGGAGACCACATCTGTACACAGTATTCAAGATGTGGGCGTACCATAGTTTTATACAGGGGCAGTAAGATATTCTGGGTCTTATTTTCTATCCCTTTCTTAATAATACCTAGCATCCTATTTGCCTTTTGACCGCTGCACACTGTGTGGAAGTTTTCAGAGAACTGTCCACGATAACTCCAAGATCTCTTTCCTGATTTGTCGTAGTTAAATTAGCCCCCATCATACTGTAATGATAGTTGGGGTTATTTTTCCCGATGTGCATTACTTTACACTTATCCACATTAAATTTCATTTGCCATTTTGTTGCCCAATCACTCAGTTTGGTGAGATCTTCTTGGAGTCCTCACAGTCTGCTTCTGTCTTGACTATCCTAAACAGTTTGGTATCATCCGCAAACTTTACCACCTCACTGCTTACCCCTTTCTCCAGATCATTTATGAATAAGTTGAACAGGATTGGTCCTAGGACTGACCCTTGGGGAAACCACTAGTTACCCCTCTCCATTCTGAAAATTTACCATTTATTCCTACCCTTTGTTTCCTGTCTTTAACCAGTTCTCAATCCAAGAAAGGGCCTTCCTCTTATCCCATGGCCACGTAATTTACACAAGAGCCTTTGGTGAGGGACCTTGTCAAAGGCTTTCTGAAAATCTAAGTATACTATATCTACTGGATCCCCCTTGTCCGCATGTTTGTTAACCCCTTCAAAGAACTCTAATAGATTAGTAAGACAGGATTTCCCTTTACAGAAACCATGTTGACTTTTGTCCAACAAATTATGTTCTTCTACATGCTTCACAATTTTATTCTTTACTATTGTTTCGACTAATTTGCCCGGTACTGAAGTTAGACTTACTGGTCTGTAATTGCCCGGATCGCCTCTAGAGCCCTTTTTAAATATTGGTGTCACGTTGGCTACCTTCCAGTCATTAGGTACGGAAGCCGATTTAAGGGATAGGTTACAAACCACAGATAATAGTTCAGCAATTTCCCATTTGAGTTCTTTTAGAACCCTTGGATGAATGCCATCCAGTCCCGGAGATTTGTTAACATTAAGTTTTTCTATTTGTTCCAAAACCTCCTCTAATGACACTTCAATCCGGGACAGTTCCTCAGATTCATTACCCACAAAGGACGGTGGAGATTTGGGAATTTCCCCAACATCCTCAGCCGTGAAGACTGAAGCAAAGAAATCATTTAGTTTCTCCGCAATGGCTTTATCGTCCTTGATTGAGCCTTTTATAGTTCGATCGTCTAGGGGACCCACAGGTTTTTTAGCAGGCTTCCTGCTTCTAATGTACTTAAAATACTACTGCACAGCCCCTCCTGGGGGCAGAGTGAATGCCTGGCAGAAATCTCCCCTCCAAGCTCCAGTCTCCCTCTCTCTTCCCAGTGCTGGCTCCAGGCTGAGCTGAGAGAACTTTGGTGGGGCTCCAGCAATGATCCCTAGCCCAGCACCCCCCTCCCTCAGGAACCAGCATGGGCCAGGCCGGGAGCCCTGGAGGGGCAGGGCAGTGCAATGCAGTGTCTGGAGGCGGTTGTGTGCAGGGAGAGTGCTGCTCAGGCAGGGGGTGTTCATGTGCACTGGCCCAGGCCTGCCATTCCCTCCCCAGCTTGAGCCTGGGACCGGGGTGTATTAAGGTGGGATGGGCAATGGCTGTGCCAGTGTGGGCTCAGCCCAGTTCTTCAGGTACAGGAGACGCTGGGTCCTGCTGGCCCAGTGGCTCTGGTCCTTCCCTGCGGATACTGAAGCCCTCTGCTCTAGCTTCCATTCTGCCCACATGTGGCTCACTCAGTGGCTGGGCTCAACCCGCCCCCATGTCCCATGCAGGGGGAGCCTGGGTGCTCACCTGCTCATGCCGCTTGCTGAGCTGCTGCTGCTGCAGGGAGTACTGCTCCTTTACCTGCTGCTTGAAGAGATGGTACTTCTCCTGCAGGTGGCCTTGCTCAACGCTCCACACCACTGACTCCCGGGCTGCAAAGGGCAGAGAATCCCTGCTCTTACCCGCACAAAGTGCCTCTCTCTGCTCAGTCCCGCCAGGCCTTTGACACTCCCTGACCCTCCCTCCACCACATGACTCCCCCATGTAGCTGTTACCAGCACCACCCAGCCCTGCTGCTCCTTCTCCCTCTAAACCAGCATGAAGACAAGGTTCTTTAAAGACCTAGGAGCAGGGGGAAGGGGAAGGGGAAGGCAAGTGCAGGTCCTCCTCTTAGCGGGGAAGGAGAGCTAACAATGAGAGCAGATGTGAATGACTGTTTTGTTGCATCTCAGCCCTTATCCCTCCCCGAGCTCCACGTACCTCTCTTGAGACTGTGAATCTTGCTGACGCACTCCCACTCAATGGAGGTCACTTTCTTCTTGTGCTCCTGCACAATTCTCTGCAAGGCCAGGTTTAGCTCCTCTTGCTGCTGCTGCAGAAATCTCTGCTCCTGCCAGTTAGAAACACATGGATCTGGCCCAGGGCAACCAGTCTTAAATGGTCAGACCCACAAGCGCAGCAGCTGCTGCTATGAGCCAGCTCCATCAGCTGGGACCTCTCTTGGTCAGTGCCCAGGATGTTCTGCCCCCCCATTTAGCAGCTTGCTTGAAGGGCCAGTCCTGCTCAGCTGCTCGGAGCCCCCCAAGGCAGGGAATCTCACCCTAGAGCCCCTAGCGAGAGAGGGCTCCACATGCCTCGTGCTGCTGGCAGCAAGAATTGGGCAGGAACTAACCATTGAACAAAGTCTGTTCTGCAGGAGCCCAGCCCCAGCTTGCTATTAGTGCCATTCCACGAGGCCTGGGCTTTTCCTTGGGCCCAAAGGAGTCACATTGCAACACGTGTCGGGCACTTGCCCCCCTTTGGCCTTGTGCAAAGTCCCAGCTTTGCTGGTGTATGAAAGTGACCCAGCTAAACTAGACCAGCGCATGGCCCAGCACTGGCCTCAGCTGGGAGCTGAGCCGAGCCCTCAGGGCTCCAGTCACAAATCCTGCTGTAGGGCAGGAACAGCACTACAAGGGCTCAGGAGCCAGAAGTGCTCACCACAGAAATAGCCCTAGCCGTAGGCGCACCTAGGCTGCATGCCCAGGGTTTTTACAGGATGGCAAAGGGACCTTTGGATCCTACTGGGTAAGTAAAGGGTCTTGGAGCCAGTGGCACAGTGGGGGCTGCAGAGTCCATTAGCTAAGTCAGGAGGCTTAGCTCTGAGCAGCAGGATTGTCATTGCTGCCCATTGGCTTGGGGAAGGAGAAGGATCCCTAGATCCCCATGGCTTAGGGGGGAGAGAAAGGATCCCTGGGTCTCACTGGCTCGGGGAGGAAGGATCCCTAGGGCTCTAGGTTCCATTGTCTGGAAGAAGGATCATAGGTCCCACTGGCTCGGGGTGGGGGGAAAAGGAGACACAGGTCCCACTGGCTTGAGACTGTAGGCTCTGTGGATCAGGCTCTCAGCAGGCAGGTACCTCTCTCCTGTTGCCTCTCAAGGCTGGTAGCTTCTTGCCATAGTCCTTTTCCTGCAGGGCTTTCAGGCGCTTGGCTTCGTCCCGGAGCCGGGTGGTGAACTCGTGTTCCTGGCGCTCCCGGGCCTGCCGATGCTGCCGCTCCAGGCTCTCCACCTCCTGGTCATAATACTGCTTCTTGCTCTGTGAGCACAGAGCAGGGTGCTTAGCTGCCTTTTCCACACACTCCCAGCAGCCCCGATAGTGGGGCCTGCCAGAGGGGCTGAACCTAGAAAGCACCAGCCCCAAATCGCAGGGGTTGCCGTTCCCAGGCAAACAGTTGGCTCCAAAGCTCTGGGCTTTGGCCACCCTGAGTCTTCCTCGCAGAGCGGGAAAGTGCTGGGCACATGAGCCTCTTGCACACTTGCCTCCCACAGGCTATGAGCACGGGGCAGCGTCCAGGCCTCTGCCCTCCTCTTGCCCCCCTTCTGCAGGCCCAATGACACCACATGCTGGAGGGGGCAGGGCTCGGCACGGGGGGCAATGAGACCCCATGCAAAAGGGAGACAGGGCTCAGTGTGGGGGGAAGCAGGGTTGCCAGCCCCAGACATATGCAGGGAGGAGTCTCAGGTGAGCAGCGACACCAGCCCTACATGGGGAGGGCAGCTCAGGCCAAGAGGGCTTGGGCGAGTGACTTAGACCAGTCCCGAGCCAGGTACCAGAGGTCCTTGGTCCAGTCCCATGTGGTGTCCCATTTCCCTTTGGGAATGATGGTCACCCTCAGCATGTCCCATCCCTGTGGGATTTGGAAGAGGAATCTGGGGAGATTGAGGCCTGGGATGGTTTTCGGTTCCCTGCTTGCTGAGCTGCATGTGAGCCTGGTGCTGCAGGATGTGCCATGGAGACGGGAGGGGCTGTGGCCTGCCTGGCCTGGTTACCATCATTTCCTGCTCAATGTGGCGGAACATCTGCTCCCGCTGCTGATGGAGCTTCTGCTCCAGGTGGCTCTGGGCTCGCTGCTCTTCCTTCTGGAGGAGGCGGAGTTCGTGCAGCTCCTGGCGCCTGGCAAGTCAGATCCACCAAGAGGGAGATGCGTTGGCAAGCAACCTCATGACCGTCAGCCATTTCAGACCCAGACTTGACCCCCAAACCCATTTCATTTGTCTCCAAGGGTGACCCTTTCCTAAGTTTTCAAACTCCACTGTCTTCAGCACAGCTACGCCAATAGAAACATGAGTCAGCACTGGTAGAATCATAGAGCTGGAAGAGACCTCAGGAGGTCATCAAGTCCAGCCCCCTTCCCAACGCAGGACCAATCCCAACTAAATCAACCCAGCCAGGGCCCTGTCAAGCCGAGACTTAAAAACCTCCAGGGATGGAGATTCCACCACCTCCCTAGGTAACCCATTCCACTACTTCACCACCCTCCCAGTGAAATAGTTTTCCTAATATCCAACCTAGACCTCCCCCACTGTAACTTGAGACCATTGCTCCTTGTTCTGCCATCCGTCACTACTGAGAACAGCCTCTCTCCATCCTCTTTGGAACCTCCCTTCAGGAAATTGAAGGCTGCTATCAAATCCCCCCTCACTCTTCTCTTCTGCAGACTAAACAAACCCAAATCGCTCAGTCTCTCCTCAGGTCATGCGCTCCAGCCCCCTAATAATTTTGGTCGCCCTCCGCTGGACCCTCTCCGATGCGTCCACATCCTTTCTGTAGTGGGGGGCCCAGAACTGGACATAATACTCCAGGGCTGTGTCTACACTGGCGCGATCTCGCGCAAAAGCGGCCGCTCTTGCGCAAAAACTTGCTGCCTGTCTACACTGGCCGCATATTCTTGCGCAAGTAAACTGATGTTCTAATGTATAAAATCAGGGCCTCTTGCGCAAGAACTCTGACGCTCCCGCTCAGGAACAAGCCCTCTTGCACAAGAGCTCTTCCAGAAGAGGCCAGTGTAGACAGGCAACATGAATTTCTTGCGCAAGAAAGCCCTATGGTTAAAATGGCCATCAGAGCTTTCTTGCGCAAAAGAGCGTCTACACTGGCATGGATACTCTTGCGCAAAAGCACATGCCAGTGTAGACGCTCTCTTCTGGAAGAGTTTTTGCAGAAGAATTCTTCTGCAAAAGAGTTTTTGTGTGAGAACACGCCAGTGTAGACGTAGCCCAGGTGTGGCCTCACCAAAGCCGAATAAAGGGGAATAATCACTTCTCTAGATCTCATAGCAATGCTCTTCCTAATGCAACCTAATATGCCATTAGCCTTCTTGGCTACAAGGGCACACTGTTGACTCATATCCAGCTTCTCATCCACTGTAATCCCCAGGTCCTTTTCTGCCGAACTGCTACTTAGCCATTCCGTCCCCAGCCTGTAACAATGCTTGGGATTCTTCCGTCCCAAGTGCAGGACTCTACACTTGTCCTTGTTGAACCTCATCAGATGTCTTTTGGCCCAATCCTCTACTCTGTCTAGGTCACTCTGGACCCTATCCCTGCTCTCCAGCATATGTACCTCTCCCCCTAGCTTAGTGTCATCTGCAAACTTGCTGAGGGTGCAATCCATCCCCTCATCTAGGTCATTAATAAAAAAGTTGAACAAAACCGGCCCTAGAACTGATCCTTGGGGCACTCTGCTAGAAACCGACCACTAACCTGACATCGAGCCGTTGATCACTACCCGTTGGGCCCGACATTCTAGCCAGCTTTCTGTCCATCTTACAGTCCATTTATCCAATCCATACTCCCTTAACTTGCTAGCAGGAATATTGTGGGAGACTGTATCAAAAGCTTTGCTGAAGTCAGGGTATATCACGTCCACTGACATTCCCATATCCACAGAGCCAGTTACCTCATCATAGAAGCCAATCAGATTGGTCAGGCATGACTTGCCCTTCATGAATCCATGGTGACTATTCCTGATCACTTTCCCCTCTTCCAAGTGCCTCAAAATGGATTCCTTGAGGATCCCCTCCATGATTTTTCTGGGGACCAAGGTAAGGCTCACTGGTCTGTGGTTCCCTGGATTGTCCTTCTTCCCTTTTCTAAAGATGGGCACGACATTTGCCTTTTTCCAATCATCCGGGATCTCTTCCGATCTCCACGAGTTTTCACAGATAATGGCCAAAGGCTCCTCAATGACATTTGCCAACTCCCTCAGAACCCTCGGATGCATTGAATCTGGACCCATGGATTTGTTTATGTCTAGCTTTTCTAAATAGTTCCTAACTTGTTCTTTCTCCACCAAGGGCTGTGCACCTCCTTTCCCTACTGCCTTGTCTAGTGCATTTGTCTGGGAGCTGACCTTGCCCGTGAAGACAGAGGCAAAGAAAGCATTGAGTACTTCAGCTTTTCCCACATCATCTGTCACTAGGGGTATGTCTAGACTACAGCCGCTCCCCGAGTTACGACCACCTCCACTTACGACCATCCGCACTTACAACCAAAGCGGTCGTAAATGCGGATCCGAGTTACGAATGGCGATCCACGCTTACGAACAGCGCGGTTGCCATGTAACTCTATGGGATCCGAGTTATGAACACTTCGAGTTACGGACCAAGCGTTGGTCCGTGACTTGTTCGTAACTTGGGGAGCGGCTGTACATGGCTCCGTCGACGGAGCCATGTAAACTAGTTTGCCTGGCATAGGCAAAGAAGCAGGGATTTAAATAATCCCCGCTTCATTAAAACAAACATGGCCGCTGCGCTGTGCCGACGATCAGCTGATCTGGCACAGCGCGGCAGTGTAGACGTGGATCTGTCGGCTGGGAAAGCCTTTGCTGACCGATCCTTATGCCTCGTGAAACGAGGTTTACAGGATCGGTCGGCAAAGGCTTCCCAGCCGACAGATCCGCTGTTAACACTGCCGCGCGCTGTGCCGGATCAGCTGATCGCTGGCACAGCGGCGCCATGTTTATTTTAATGAAGCGGGGATTATTTAAATCCCCGCTTCTTTGCCTATGCCGGTTAAACTAGTTTACATGGCTCCGTCGATGGAGCCATGTAGTCTAGACATACCCTAGGTTACCTCCCTCATCCAGTAAGGGCCCCACACCATTTCTTATTGCTAACATGCCTGTAGGAACCTTTTTTGTTACCCTTCACATCCCTTGCTAGCTGCAATTTCAGTTTCGCTTTCACCTTCCTGATAACGCCTCTGCATTCTCGAGCAATATATTTATACTCATCCCTAGTCATTTGTCCAATTTTCCACTTGTAAGTTTCCTTTTTGTGTTTAAGCTCACCAAGGATGTCCCCGGTAAGCCAACCTGGTCGCCTACCATATTTGCTTTTCTTACTGCGCATCGGGATGGTTTCTTCCTGTGCCTTCAATAAGGCTTCTTTAAAATACTGCCAGCTCTCCTGGACTCCTTCCCCCTTCATGTAAGCATCCCAGGGAATCCTGTCTATCAGTTCTCTGAGGGAGTCAAAGTCTGCTTTTCTGAAGTCCAGGGTGTGTATTTTGCTACTCTTCCTTCTTCCTTTGGTCAGGATCCAGAAATCTACCATCTCATGATCACTGCTTCTGAGGTTGCCACCCACCTCTACTTCTCCTACTAGTTCCTGCCTGTTTGTGAGCAGCAGATCAAGCTGCACATGGCCCCTGGTAGGTTCCTTCAGCACTTGTACCAAGAAGTTATCCCCAGCATTCTCCCAAAAACTTCCTAGATTGTCTGTGTACTGCTATATTGGTCTCCCAACAGATGTCAGGGTGATTAAAGTCCCCCATGAGAACCAGGGCCTGCGATCTGGAAGCTTCTCTCAGTTGTCTGAAGAAAGCCTCGTCTACCTCATCCACCTGATCCGGTGGTCTATAGCAGACCCCAACCACAACATCACCCCTGTTGCTTCCACCTCTAAACTTTACCCATAGACTCTCAACAGGCTTTTCACTCTTCATATACTGGTCCGCAGGTGTCCTTCCCACACCCCAGCACACATTGTCTGCACATGTCTCACCCACACTACAGCGCGCTGTCAGCCTGCCTCCCACACCCCAGTGCATGCTGTCTGCCAACGTCCCTGCCACACCGCAGTGCATGCTGTCTGCCAACGTTCCTCCCACACCCCAGCGCATGCTGTCTGCCAACGTCCCTCCCACACCCCAGCGCATGCTGTCTGTCAATGTCCCTTCTACACGCCAGCGCACTGTCTGTCAATATCCCTTCCACAACCCAGCGCACACTGTCAACGTCCTTCCCACACCCCAGCACACGCTGTCTGTCAACATCCCTCCCACACCCCAGTGCACACTATCTGCCAAAATCCCTCCCATACCCCAGCACACGCTGTTTGCAGACATCCCGCCCTTTTTCACAATATGGGAAAGGCAGGGTGCACTCAACCCCTGCACCAGGATCCCCTGCTATAATCAGTCCCCTATGTCCCTTCCCAGTTGACCAAGTGCCCCTTACCGCTCTGAGCGCATCTTCTCATCCTTCATATCCACTTTGCTGATGGTCTTTGAGGTTGTCACACTGATCTCCTTCCCATCCACAACAAACTTCCTGGTTTTCCTCACTGTTCTTCTTAGGGCAACAGGCTCCTGAGATCAGAAATGGGGTTTTAAGCTCACAACAAGCCTAGAATCCACAAATTCAGAGAGAAACCCAACAAAATAACTGATGTGGAGCCAGCGTCAGCCTGCACCACATAATTCCATTTGCTCCTGTACCACTCAGTGCCCAGATAACCATGAGGACTGACACAAGCGTTCACTCTGTTCTTTCTCAGGGGAGCTCCCAAGTCACTGCCTGCCAGTAGCCAAGTCACTGCCTGAGAAAGGACTGAGTAAATACTCATAGATTCACAGACAGCAAAGCCTAAACTTCTTGATGGCCAGTTTCTATCCATTTGTTCTTGTGCCCACATTGACCCTTAACTTGAATAACTCCTCTCCCCCCTGGTATTTATCCCTTTGATGTATTTATAGAGAGCAATCACAGCTCCCCTCAGCCTTCGTTTCCTTAGCCTAAACAAGCCAAACTCTTTGAGTCTCTCTGATAAGCTGGGTTTTCCATTCCTCAGATCATCTTAGTAGCTCAGCAGTTCATCTGTTCCAGTCTGAATTCAACTTTCTTACCTGGAGACCAGAACTGCACTCAGGGTTTCCAGATAAATACTTTGAATATTTTTGGAGAGTGTTAGGGACAATTTCTGGGGGGCAAGTGCTGAAGGAACAAACTAGGGATAGTCTGTTCCCCACCACTCAGGTCGTTCTCCTCTTTCACTTCCAACTGATATGTCCCCAGGTTATAGCAAAAAATTCTGGTTTTAGTCCCTATGTGCATGACCTTGCACTTTGCATTATTACATTTCATCTGATTTTTATTATTCCAGTTTTCAAGGTCATTCAGATCTTCGTGCATCTTCTTCTCTGGATTGAAAATACCTTCCTGCTTTGTGTCATCTGCAAATTTCATTAGCATGCTGTGATAGGTAGGCCAGACTGCCCAGAGCTGAAGGGCAGCCCAAAGCCAGCCGCCCCAATCATAGAATCATAGAATACTAGAACTGGAAGGGACCTTGAGAGGTCAATGAGTCCAGTCCCCTGCCCTCATGGCAGGACCAAGCACTGTCTAGACTAGGGTTTCCCAACCTATGGGTCGGAACCCAAATATGGGTCATCATTACATTTCAAAAGGGTCACCAAGTGTCTCCCCAGGTGGCTCTGCCCTCCCTCCTTCCCCCGTTTTTGAATTGCCTTGGGTCACCAAGTCTTCCTGAATTGTCAAAATGGGACCCCATCTGGAAAAGTTTGGGAACCACTGGTCTAGACCATCCCTGATAGATGTCTATCCAATCTGCTCTTAAATATCTCCAGAGATGGAGATTCCACAACCTCCCTAGGCAATTTATTCCAGTGTTTAACCACCCTGACAGGAAATTTTTCCTAATGTCCAACCTAAACCTCCCTTGCTGCAGTATAGGGAGCTTCCTGGCGGGAGGATGCGTTCCCAGGCAGCAGTTAGCAAGCAGCTTGTGGTACCTGAGGGTTATTGTGATGAATTGTTAAAACTGGCTCATAATGGTCTATTTGCAGGACATCTGGGTGTCAGTAAAACTGGTGATAGGCTGGAGCAAAATTTCTACCAGCCCCACATGTTCAGGTCAGTGAGACAATATCACAGAAGCTGTGAGTTGTGACAGAAGCATAAGAAGTTAAGGGGGCCTAGCAAGGTGCCCCTGCAGCCTCTACCCATCATTGGGGAGGCCTTTGCCAGAGTGTCGGTGGGACCACTCCCAACGCTTTCCAGGAATGGGAAGGAGCACATCTTTGTGGGGCAGATTTTGCCAACAGGTACCTTGAAGCTGTAGCTGTATCTAACGTGGAGGCAGAGACAGTAGCAGCAGCTTTGTTTGCTATTTTTAGCAGGGTGGGTTTCCCCAAGGAAATTCCATCTGGCTGTGGGTCTAACTTCATGTTGGTTGTTTTCAGGCAGTTGTGAGGTGAAGCACCTGAGGGCTGCTCCATACCACCCACAGACTAATGGGCTGGTGGCGAGTTCCCAAAGCCACGCACCATCCATACTCAGGCAAAGCTCCAGTGCAGGAGATGTTGGAACAGCTCCTCAGCCGGGGTAAAGTACCATGGGCCTATTGGCACGTGGCAGCAGCGGGGAGTCTGTCCCACTGAGCATAGGCAGAGAAAAGAGTGTCGGGGTTGCTGCTGGCAGTTTAATCCGTTTCTATGGCTTTTCTGTTTCATTATGTGCTGTGAGACACACACCAACCAGCACTGCTACTGGACTGCTTTGCACTGCCCAGCCACACAGCATGGCTCAGAATGGAGCCAGCCCTTGGAGCGGCCACGGGAGGGCAAAGGAGGATGATGTCCTGTCTGTAGCCATGAAATGGCAGCAAGTTGCTTTTCCCCTTTACCCATGGCTGTCTCAGCCCTGACCCAATGGGATCCTTTTCTCAATTCCATCAGGGAGCCAGTTTGTGCTGGGCCAGCTGTGTTATAGGGGCTCGGGAGTATGGACACAGGACTTAGCATACCAAGTCAGCCCACATCAGCCTCTCAGCCAGGCCCAGAGACAGCCCTAGAGATAAAAGGCCCCAGGCCTCAGCCCCTGGCAGCCCATCCCACCCCCATACAAAGCATTCTGGACTCATGTGCCATGCCACCGTACCTGTGTGATGTCTTTCACATGACATGGGGGCTGCAGCCTGGCAGAAGGAAGGTGGTGGTGTATGTCAGACTCTGTAGTGCCTGGTGAGGTCAGCGTCTCTTCTCCTTGGTTTTTTATTAAACCATCATTTAAGGTCAAATCTCCCTTACCACTAGGATCTTTTCCATCTCTCATTGCTCCTCTATCAGCTGCTTGTTCCAGGGGATCCTCACCAAAGCTCACTCTCTTCTGTACCTTTGGGTGCTCAGGAGGTGCCTTCTGGGGTTCTGGCACAGCTCCGTTCCCCAGTGGGGCACTTCTCTCTTCTTTTCCAGCTCCTGAAGCCCCTTCTGGATCCTGAGCAGCCTCTGCCAGATCTTCTCCAGGTGGGCGTCTCTCTTCCTTCGCTGTTTCTCTACCATGTACACCTCCCTCAGCATTATGATTTCTGTCCTCAACAACATGTAACGGGCCACCTCTAGAGCTGTCTATTGTGTCTTTCATTTTCTCCCCTGAGTGTGCTTTGGCTGGCACCAGGCTCTCCTCAGGGGAGATATCCACCACTGAGTTGACAACCTCTAAATTTAAATGTCCCAGTGTTGTGTTGCCTTCCTGGGCTCTCTCTTTTGCAGGCCCCAGTATCTCCTGGCTGGAGGTGTCCACCCCTGCACTTTGGTCTCCATTGAAATGTTCCTCTACAACCTGCTTTACAGTAACTCTTTCTGTCTCCTCACCTGTTGGCCCCATGATCTCCTTGGGGGAGGTGTCCACCCCTGACTGTGGATCTTCATTTACATGACCCCTTCTATAGTCTAGAATGTCTTCCTCAGTCTTCCCTCTTTCCTCTTTGGCTGGAACCTCTGTCTCTTTAGCAAATCTATTGCCCACTGTCTTTTTCTCTCCATTCTTCAGCTCTGCAGTCTCTCCCATACAGTGTGGCTCTTGTTGCTCTTCTAGGGCTGCTGATCCCACCTTTGTGTTTTCATTTGCATTCTCCACATCTCCTTCTGTTTCATTTGTCACTGAGGATGGTTCTGGCTCCTGCTGATTCTCATCACTCTGGGCTAGTTCCTTGGGGAGCTGTTCCTTCTCGCTTTCACAGGGTGTCTGCTCTGCTATTGCCCTGGGGGTACCCCCTGCTCGTACTTCTGCTGCAGGTGAGCAATTTTCAGCCTGTAATCTAACCCCACTTGTTCCCTGGTTGACACACATTCCAGGGCCTTTGGGCCAGACGTGTCGCCAGGATTCTTTGATGCTCAGAACTCCTGTGCTAGTCTGACAAAGGTCTAGAGCTGCTATTAGCCGCATGCCCTCGCTCAGGTCCAGCTTTGCACGAGGGCTGGGCACAGACGCACAATCCAGGTAATGGTTCATGGCTAGGCGCCGCATTTCCTCTGTCCTTTCAGCCTGAGTCCTCAGTCTCCTGGGACCGGGGGCAGGATTCTCATCCCCTGTCAGCCCTTCTCCCATCCCAGCTGAGCGTTCAGACATGTCACACGTGGCTGCTCCTGCATGTTCATGCAGAGCCAATAAATCACAGGTAGGGTCATGATTTGACAGGCTTTCCGTGGGACTCCCTGAGTGCAAACTGGGGCACGTCAGGGTTCTGCCCTCTAGGCCTGGAGCAGCCTGGTGACTCTCTGGAGCACTGCAGGCTTCTGGGGAGGGAATTCTGTCTGTTGTGGGGGACTCACAGAGTTTAAAACCTGCCCGAATCCCTTCCAATACAGACTTGGCCTGATCATCAGCAGTTTCTGCTGCTTCTCTTTCCGGCTCTTGCCCTTCGGCTGGATCTGTAGATGGTGCTAAATGATTTGGCTCAATATACAGTTCTCTTGCTGGAGCTGGTCTCTCTACAGGGCTAGCCTCTTTTTCATGGCAGTCTATAAATTGCGTCTCTGCTTCTAGTTTGAGTGCTGCTGTTCCCTCTAGTGTGCCTGGCCGTCCCACACACGGCTGAGGCTCAGGACACAACGGCAGCTGCTCCTCCTCTAGCCCCTCTTTCCCAGTGGCTGTATGCACCCCAGGCTCGCCACTGACCCCACATTGTTTGCTGCCATTTTCTTGTGTCTTGAATCCACCGAAGAATGACCTGCGTCTCATTAGCTTCAGGATGTCGGGGGGCCTTCGAGAGGGGAGCCTCATGGAGCCACGCAGCTCCCGGGAAGCCGCAAACAAGGGTGTGGACTTTCGCCTCATTTGTTTTAGGAAGTCAGAAGCTTTTTTTGCCCTCATCTGGGGACCATAGTGACCAGATTCCCCCTGAAGACTGGTGCTTCCCCCCGGTCCTGCAGACTCCAGCTGGGCAAGAGGGGAAGGGCTCCCTGTCTCAGTCTTTGGAAACCCCATTTGCTCTTCCTGCTGACTCTCCTCTGTTGGCGCAGCAGGCTGGCTGGCCGGCTGAGCCATCTCCATCTCCCTGCCAGCTCCTACCAGCCGGCAGGGAGGCACTTCCCCCCCCTCTAGGTTCTGGCTGGGTTTGGACAGTGTCTCCTGCTGGCAGGGACTGCTGCTGGAGGCCTTGTAGGAGCCATGCGGTGGCTGTTGGACCAAAAGAAGGAGACGGGTTAGAGGCTGCATATGGACGTATCCTTTCCCATCCCAACCCCGGGAACCTGCCCTATCAAATCACAAGGCGCCAGTGGGCCAGATCATTGCTCTATAGCCCAACATGCCCGGCCTTGCTCGCTCCACAACCCCAACACGCCTGGATTCACACACTCTACTCCCCGCTCTGGAAACTAGCCTCGCCCACTATCACCCCAGCATACCTGGCCTTGCCTGCCCCTCCCAGCACATGGGTCTTGCTCTTTATCTCCCTTGCAGCACATTTGGCCCCCACTATCACCCCTCCCCCCAAGGCAGGCCAGGTCCAGCAGGGGTTCTTTGAGGAGCAGGCTGCCCTGGTCCACATGGTCTGATGTTTCCCTTCCTGAGCTGATAGCCTTAAGAACACGAGAATGGGATTCAGCTGCTGCTTACTGACGGTACATGTCCTTCCTCCTCCTCCTCCTCTTCCACCTCCTCCATCACCTCAGCCCTGGCCTCTGCAATCAACTCCCGCAGGGGCCGCTTCTCCGACACCTCTGCCACGAAGGGATGCTGGAAGGAAGCAAAGGCCCATGAGGTGCAGTTCTCCACCAGATGGTCTCTGTCTGCCAGGCACAGGGCCAGGGCCCAGCTGGTGTAAGCTGCACCATGATGTGAGCTCCGCAAAACCAGGTGGAACCTGAGTTTCACTGCTGAGGGAAGTGGGGGATTCTGGGGCACAAGGTGACATGAACTCCCCTCCGGTATTCCTTGTAAGCTGTGCACACATGCAGCCACTTAGGAGAGAGTCCAGTGCCGCCCAGTTGATTAGTAGAGCGCCCACAGCTAGGTTTGTGTTTATACTGGTAGTGCACATTTTCACAGGCCTTGGTGCACATAATTTATTCCACACATGGATGAGAAAGATTAAAGGGAACATTTCTCCCCTCGCCCGCAACCCCACCCTGCCCCTTCCTTGATTGGAGGACATGGCCAACGTGGGTGCGTGTCTCACCTGAAGGAGCTGGATGGCTGACCACCGGGCCTCGGGATTCCTCTCCAGTGATTTCCTCAGAAAATCTTTGAATTCCTCAGACCTGCAGGACACAGCAATGGACAATTAAACCACTCTGTGCTGCTTGGCCCTGAGCTCTGCTTCTAGCTCTGGGCTCCCCCAGGCAGCCTGGCCAAGGACCCTCCTTTAAGCCTAGGCAGGTGGTGGGAAGAAGACTCAGCTTGTGGCTAAGAAGTGGCCTAGAAGCTGGCACTCCTAGGGGCTAACTAGGTGACCTTGGCCAGGATGGGGTTTGGCTCAGTGCCTGCAGCTGCCCTATGGGGTGATGGTAACTGCCCATTACTAGCTTGCACCATGGAACAGTTACCAGCACATTGGTGCCCACCCCAGAGATGCTACCTGCTGAGTAGTGTGGGTTGCTGGAAGTGAGTGCCCTTGTAAGTCACTGTTGTGGCCATGAAGGCGAGTTTCCAGAACGAGACATTGCAGGGTTCCCTGGTCAATGGACTCACCACCGCTTGGGATAGCACAAGGTGGGTGGCTGGGACTTGGAGATTTTCAGCAGCACCCTCATGGGGTTCAGCTCATGGTAGGGGGGCTCCATCTCCGCCATCTCGATCAGGGTGATCCCCAGGGACCAGATGTCAGCCTTGTAGTTGTAGGGGTTCTCCTTTGAGGTCTCACATTGCACCACTTCCGGAGCCATCCTGCACCCCAGGAGAAAGACAAGCTCACAACGGCTACTGGTGCACTCAGGGGACAGGGGTTTCACCATCTGCCTTGCCCGGAGGATTTGCTGTCACCAGCCCCATTACAGTACCAAGTGGAATATCGGGCTGTCTTGCAAGTGGCCCAGGAATGAGGATGAGCTTGGCGTCTTTTCCATGGAGCCCATCCAGCACTGCTCAGGCTCCTAAAGTGAGGCATGTGGGAACAGGGGGTTTGCCTAGGTGAAGTGGCTCCTTGCTGGAATGCCCCATTTTTGTGCTCAGGGCCAAAAGCCTGTTCGGAGCTCACCTGGGGCTGCAGATGCCACCCAATCTCAGGGGGCAGCTGGAATTGACTACATCCAGCACCTGCCACAGCTGGTCAAAAGGCCAAGAATTTATGATGAGAAACATCATTGTTTCTGGTTTTTTCAAAATTTCCTAGGAAACATGTCACATTTGCAAAGAAAAGCCAGACTCGGAAACAGAAAAAAAATCGTTTTATGAAACCATTTCCAGTAAAACAAAATGTGGGTTTCAATATTAGCAAGCAACAATTTTTACCAAAAGCCAAGGGTTGTCAGATTTTTTTCAGCTGCTGCTTTTTCATCCAAACCTCTTTTTGTATCACATTTTCCTTTTCAATAAAACACCTTGTTGTGCTGAAATTATGCCAATGGAAACCCTTGGTTCCCGCTTCCCCTCTCTCGGCTCACTGGAGCTCAGCCTGCCCCTGAAGGGACAGTACTGACCATTTCTGATGTGTATCCACAGGCTCCAGAAGCCAGTCAAAAAGCACTTTGTTCCCAAGTCCATTACCCACAATGCCCTTCTGTCCCCAGACAGTGCTTGAACATACCAATATGGCGTCCCAAGGAAGGATGCCCGTCGCTGCAGGGTGCGGGCATTTTTGGCAGAAACTCCAAAATCAGCTACGTGATAAAGAAAGAAGACAATGACTATGAGTGGGCCCCATCTCCTGGGGCTGAGCTCTCTGTGTATGTAACTCCATAGCAATGGGAGAGGGCACTTCACTGCTGCCAGTGGTGTTATGGCAGCCAAGCGTGTGACCCCCTCGCTTGCCCACACCACCGCTACGGTTGCTCTGGGAACACGGTGCATCTCGCTGGCTGTGGCCCATAGCTCCTGCTGATCATGCACTAGAACGCTTCCGAGGGTAGAACCATCTGTGAGTTACCCGAAGGCATTAGCTAGCCTAGGGGGTACCTCTATCAGAAAAGCTATGCTGGCATTCCCCCTCCTGGAAGCTTGGTCCAGCAAGAGTCCTTTTGCTGGTGTAGCTGATACCAGTTTCCCAAAAGAAATGGGTTATGCCAGATAGCAAAAGGATATTTTTGCCAGTATAATTGTGTCTACACCAGGGCTTTTGCTGGCATAGCTACGTTGGTTGGTAGGGGATTTTTTCATGCTCCTAACCAATGTAGCCACTTTGTCAAAACTATTCAGGGCCAATCAGGCCTCTAGGAGCACCTATAATGTCTGAAAAATGAAGTGAAATGGATGGGGGGGGGGAGCGGAGGGGAGGGTTGGGAGGAAATTTAATTGCCAGGACCCCCCATTTCCCTAGCTGGGACAGCACACCTGGAGCAGAGGGTGGACAGTGCAGGGCCACCTGCAACCCTACAGTGTGTTTACACCAAACACGTGATGGCTGACCAACCTCAGGTGCTGGCTACAAGGAGCACAGGGACCAAAACCTGGTCCCTGTACATTTCACAAGCACTGGGAGAAGGTGGTGCAGCTCCCCTGCTGCAGGATCCTGGGTTGCTGCTAGGGAGTTGTACTGCCTTTGAGCACATATGTCCCATGCCCAGCCTCCCCACTTCCCTTCCCGACAGGCTCACCCAGCTTGACATCCCCTTCCAAGGTCAGCAAGACATTCCCAGCCTTCAGGTCCCTGTGGATGATCTTGTGGCTGTGGAGATACTGTAGGGCCAGCAGGATCTGCCTGCAGACCACTCGGATCTGCTCCTCAGTCAGGCCCTTCTCCAGTTCTGCAAACAGAGACCCCTCTGGGCAGTTAATGCCAATGGCCCATAACGCCTAGGGCACAGTGCAAGAACCATCATGACCCTCCCTCAGGGCTGGGGTCTGACTCATGAGCCGGGTCTCCCTCTGCATAGCCAGCCCCTGTGGGTCTCTCGGGATCTCTGCTTGCACAACCAGGGGAGGGGCCCCTATGGCCTGGCTTGAGGTAGGCAGAAGTGGTGCAAGCAGACCTGCAAAGAAGCACTTGAAAGCTGGCCTCTCTCACCACAGAACATGGTCCCTGCCTCACCTCATCTATTCCACAGAGCTGGGTGGCAGAATAGAAGCTGGAACTGTTGTTATGAAAGCAGCAGAAGGGATCAGGGCTGTGTGTGCAGGCGCCGCACAGACACCGAGAGAGGCCCTGGCCTGGAGGTACAGCTGGCCTAGCTAGTGTGGGTACAAAGGCAGCCTGGTACAGGGACTTCAGGAAGAATCAGGGCCCCATTGAATGGGCAGAGCCAGAGCCAGGCCCTGCCCCAAAGAGCCTGCACTCTCAATAGATAGCCAGGCACAGGGGGAAGCTGTGACACAAAGCCACTCACCCAAAGTCATCGAGAGCCTGTGGCAAGACAGGAATTTCAGCCATATCTCTCACATCCCCATCCCAGCCTTAAGCACAAGTTACTCTTTTCTCTGGGCCTTACTCACCTGGCAATTGGGAAGGGTGCTGCAGGGCTCTTGTGAGAGGCTGTAAAGAGCAGTAAGACTGGGGCTGAAAAGGGCTCGAGTTAGTGCAAATCACAGTTGCACTTTCAAAGCCCTGTCCAGGCTTTGGTGACACAGATCGTAGGATCCGGGGGGTCGTGCTGGGGTGAATATGACACTGGGGGGAAAGGAAGTCTGGGGGGGGGCTTGTCTATACAAACATTTAGTTGGCGGCAGGCTAGGGTGTAAATCTGCCATGTGCTGGCCTGCCGTGCACTAAGTGTCTGTGAGATCCCTGCTGTCATGCACTGGAATGTCCCTACGGCGCCTTGATCTAAGAGAGGGCCTGGAGCACCTTGCCTGGTACAAGACCTCAGGCCTGACCCAGAGCCTGTGAACCAAAGTCAGACCATGGATTAAAGCCACCCCTGAATGTGGCGCAGTTGCTACTGTCCCAGGCGTTAGAAATTTACATCAGCATAGCCCAGCTGGCACAGACTGCCTAATTGGGTACAAGATTAGATGGTTTGACAAAACAGCAGCTAGAGATGTTTTGTCCAAGAGATGAGGAGGAACAAAGGGAAGTAACAAACAGATGCCATGGAGCATGTAAGGTGGGGTGTAAGTTGTGTATTCTAGTTGTTTGTCTCAGCCTATAAATGACTGTACTTTACCTTAATTCTTTGTCCTGTTGCTGACTGCTGGCCGAGTGCCTTCAAATCGAGTCGTGCTCGTGCTCTTCCTTTATGAGTCTGTAGAACTACCAGGCTGCACTGCCTACCGATAACATGGGAGCTCCAAGGCAGCCTAGACAGTGTAACTGAGGCAACACCCTTCCAGCCTCCAGCACCTAATCACCCTGACTAGTACTAGCAAGGTCTGCTGAGCCAGCTGTCTGTGCACATGGAAAGCACACACACACACACACACACACACACACACACACACACAAGCCAGCTGACAACATTGCTGTGTACTATGTGGTCATACAGACAGGCCCCTGGATAGATGCCAGGAGAATATTTACTTACCCAGCATTGCTGCATCCACTGCTCCTCCTGGGCAAAACTCAATCAGGATCTGAGAAGAGGACAATATGTCAGAGCAGGGCCACATCAATGGCACAGCGTCTAATCTCTTGGCATGTCGAGGGTGCTGGCTTGGATACTCCCCATTCTCCCCACCCAGACGGCGTCACCTATCTGCTAGTCTCTCTTTCACCACCATCAATGCCTCATTCTCTGACCCTGCCTTAGCTATTCCCCACTGCTGCTGGACTGATTGCATTGCTGTGATAAAGGCAACGATTCCCTAGACTTCCCTCCAACACCTCTGCTCTTAGTCATGTTGAAACCCCAATTTCCAGGGAGGAAGCACAGATGGAGCTTCTTGGGCACAGAGAGGGCAGGACAGGCAGTCAGGGGGATTCCTGAGCGATGAAGCTGCCGACTGTTTGTTCCTACAGCGTTCAGGGACTCAAGCACAGTGCATGTGTTTCGTGAACAGCCAAGATCACACACCTGAGAATATCCCTGATTCGTGGCATTAATTTCTCATGCTAAAGGGAACAACCCTGCATGGCTTCAATGGTGGCAACTGGCTCAGGTCCCAGGGCAGCAGCTGGATTATTTTTTAAACTGACCACATTTAAAAAAAAAAATCTCTTTTGTGTTAAAGCGCCTGTAAAACTGCATGCCCCAGGAGTACCTTTGTGGGTCCCTCTGCTCTTCTGTGGAGGATTAGAAGGGTCTTTGCGCAGATACCTCACATGCTGTGACCCACGCCTCCTCCCCTTCTCTCCCCACTGCTACTGGCTACTTCCTTAGCTGCTGTTTCCGATTTGCTGCTTCCTGCCCAGGCCTGGGACAGGGCATGCCCAGAGCAGCACAAGAGCTAAATTATGCACGAGGTAGGAAGTGTGTTTGGCCAGCAACCAAAATGAGACTGACTTCACTCACTGAGTGGAGGCTGCACAACGTGAACACATGGAGGAAAGCAGCATTATTTTGCTAACCTCCTCCCGCCACTGTCATGGGTGGCACTTTGCAACACAGGTGGGTGCAAACTAAAGTCTCCACGGGAAGGGGATCTAAAGTGACCATTCTGTGAGCAGATGTTCCTTTGCTACCTGTTGAGACAGACCCAGGGCAGCTGGCTACAATACTTTGGGGGAGGGCAGACATACCAGGAACTGGGTGAATGGTTTTCTGTTCCCTGAATACAGCACCAAAGACTGCTGCCTCGTAGTCAAGACAGGCAGGCAGGCAACTGAGGGTAGTTAAGAGCTTGCCTGAAGCAGCAGCCTAATCAGGCACCTGCAGCCAATTAAGGCTTGCTGGGCTGCTTTAAAAGGTTCCCCCTCAGGTAAGGGAGGGGGAAGGAGAAGAGTGAGGGACTGAGAGGGGGAAAAAAATGTGTTGCTGGGGACTGCAAAAAAGGAAAGCGTGTTTGTGATGAAGAAAAGCTTGCTCAGGTTCCAGGGAGAAGGTACTAGGGGACTATGTCTACACTGCAGACTTCTTGAACAAGAATGGCCATTCTTGCGCAAAAACTTGTGGAGAGTCTACACTTCACGGCTGCATCTAGACTGGCAAGTTTTTGCGCAAAAGCAGCTACTTTTGC
Organism: Rafetus swinhoei; assembly: GCA_019425775.1. Taxonomy (NCBI): domain Eukaryota; kingdom Metazoa; phylum Chordata; order Testudines; family Trionychidae; genus Rafetus; species Rafetus swinhoei. The sequence goes on from JAFJHL010000226.1 coordinate 270,585, forward strand.
GCAAAAACTTGCCAGCTGTCTACACTGGCGCTTGAATTTGCAAGAAAGAGCACTGACTTTGTAATGTACAAAATCAGTGCTTCTGCGCAAAATACAATGACACGCCCGGGCAAAAGCCCTCTTGCGCAAATGCTTTTGCGCAAGAGGGCCAGTGTAGACAACCCAGAATTGTTTTGCGCAAAAAAGCCTCGATGGCGAAAATGGCGATCGGGGCTTTTTTGCGCAAAAGCGTCTAGATTGGCCACAGATGCTTTTGCGCAAAAGCATCCGTGCCAATCTAGACGCGCTTTTGCGCAAATACTTTTAACAGAAAAACTTTTCCGTTAAAAGTATTTGCGGAAAATCATGCCAGTCTAGACGCAGCCCCCGTGTGTTCTTGTGCAAGTAAATACAGTAAAGCGTCAGAACAGAGAGCTTCTTGTGCAAGAGTTATTTCTCTCCCCACGAGGAATAAGCCCTCTTGCCCAAGAGCTCTTGTGCAAGAAGGCAGTGTGGATGGGCAACAGGGGTTTCTTGTGCAGGTTAGGTCCCACAGCTCACCCACAGCCGGCCATCCCAGTACAGTGCATCCAGCAGCTTGACGATGTTTGGGTGATCGCAGCCCGCAAGGATGTCGATCTCCACCATGTAATCTTCCAGCTCCTCCTCCCCCTGCGTATCAATCACCTTTGCAGCAGCCAGCGCCCCTGTCACTCTGTTCTGTGCCTGGTGAGACAGAGGTCACACATGCAAAGCAGCGCAATCTTCAGTCAATCCCCTTTATTTCCCAAAACCTGCCCAGTCACCTTGGGAACAGCCAGATGCTGAGGGTCAGCTCTAGAAAATCTGCAGGGCTTCCCAACCACCCTTAGTTCACATTATGTGGCACTTTTCATGTGAGAATCTCAAAGCACTTCCCACGTGTTATTCTCAGTGCCACTGAATTGCAGCCACTTCTCAAGGGGAAGATGGAAGCCAAGTAGGAAGAGGGGAAATCCCAGCAAACAGGCAACACGGCAAACTCAAATTCTCACAGAGCAACTTGATTGCTAACTAACCTAGCAACATTGTCAGCCAATCCAACCACACTCTGAGCCAGGCAGAGGACTCTGTCCTATCTTGAGGACTCTCCTGCCCCACCACCCCCATGAATATGATTCAGTTCCATGGAGATCTGGAGGCCTATTTTTGCTGTCTCCACCTAAAGGAATATTTCTAACACACCAATGTGCAACAACCTTGCCACTCCCCTCTGCCAATCGTACAGGAGGAAAGCTTCTATGTGGACCCCTACTAACAGTTGTAACAGGAGTCTTGACTTCTACATTGATTGCTTCCGCAAAAATGCCCGGGCTGACATTGTTAGCAAACAACAACATATAACACATAACCAAAGCCATGCAGAATGCAGTACTATACAGTAAGTCTCCAAAACAATTCTAACATCATAATCAAAGAGGCTGACAAAGGGGGCGCTGTAGTCATCATGAACAGAACAGATTATCAATAGGAAGCGACCAGACAACTCACCAACTCCAGATTCTACAAGCTTCTCGCCTCTGATCCCACTAAAGAATACCAAAAGAATACCAAAAAACCCCTAAAACAACTGCTCATGAAGTTCCCTGATACTGCTCAGCACCACATTTTCACAAACACCCCCTTCCGCCCCAGAGGTGTAGCGAGGGTGTTATGCGCCCAGGGGCAAAGGCAAAATTGGCGCCCCTTCCTGCCAAATGGTGGGGCCCCAAACCTGGCGCATAGCTGAGCTCGACCCTGGGAGGAGTGGGGGGAGCTTGTACCGCATCTTACCTGACCCCCTCCAGTTTGGGGCTGGGTCCTGCACGCACTAATCCTTTGGCAGAGGTGGAGGGAGTCGGGCTGGGGGCAGAAAGGCAGGGAGGAGGTAGCTCCAGCCGGTGGTGGCAGGCAGAGGAGGAGCAGGTGAGCAGAGGGATGACAGGGGGAGTGTAGGGGGACTATACTGGCACCTCACTAGTGTGGCACCCAGGGGCCACTTCCCCTCCCCCGCTCCCCACGCCCTCCTCACTACACCACTATAAATAATCCACCTCTTAGGATAGTTATTGTTTAATGAATTACTTATTTTACTAACTACAGACATATAAATTATATAGTTTTGTGGTTTACATTCTGTTAAATATTTTTTTCTCTTTAATTTGTTCATATCCCGTTCTCATTAGGTTCATGTCTTTTACATAAAAAAATGTCAAATTCTTAACTATGTAAGTTTTATAAAACATGAGAAGTTAATGTTATACAACCTAAATATGAATTTCATCACTATATTTCATTCAAGCATTTAAAACCACTGTTATAGCAAATGAGTAACACATTGCTTTAATGAATAAAAGTAAAAAAGATTTTGAGCATATCAAATTTATTGTAATAGAGAGGTAGCCGTGTTAGCTGAATCTTGGGAAAACAAAAAGAAAAAAAGTTATGTAGCACTTTAAAAAGTAACAAGATACCTAATACATTTATTATAAGCAATCTGTAATGTTTCCTAACTGCCCATTTACTTACCTAGTCATCATGTTCTTCAAGATGTTAGAAAGCTCTCATAACCAGTTTTTTACTGAGAGAAGAGGAAAACAAGTTTTTTTGCTTCCTCAACTCTCGGTTTTGCAACGGTGAATGAACTAATCATTGACTTGAACTAGCTGAATAAACCAAAGTGATAAAAACATTCTCTCTTCACCTGCAGAAGAAGCTACTGCTGATGTAAACACTGGTTCTGGGTACTTACACTAGTGAACTGGTAGAATTTAAAAGTTGACAGGAGACATGTTCTATTTAATTTTTAAATTAAATTCATAAGTTATTTAAATAGGTTATGATAAATTTAGGCCATAACAATTTTTAATTTAATTTTAAAGGTCTATTATTTAAAACAAAGCCTATTTAAATGGGATCACAATTCCAATTTTAATAAAGCTCTCCTGCCCCAGACAGGAAGGGACTTGGGGATACGGGCACTGGGAACACCAGAGTTCCCCTTCCTCAGACAAAGGGAGAGGGAGAATCACCTGGGTCCCAGGCAGGTGTGAGGTTGTCAGGACACAGTACAAGGGGGCTGGGTTCCTGGGCAGGTGTGTGTGGGGGGGGAAGGGTTCAGGGCCGAGAGAGTAGGAGGAGGGGGAATTGTTTAGAGAGCCAGACAGGAGATGGGGATCCAGGTTGGGGGGAGAGAAGAGGAGACGGGGTCCTAGCAGGGTTACAGTGGGCCAGGAGGTGGGGTTGCTGGGCAGAGGCCGAGCCGGGGAGGCGAAGAGAGGGGAAGTGGGGTCAGGACAGTGGGCAGGGGCACACAGGCCGGGGTGGGGACAGCCGGGCAAGGGGGTTCACAGTCAGGAGTTGCAGGGAGAGAACACAGGTGGGGAGGGGGCCGGGGAGGGGAAGTTGCGGGGAGGGTGCACGGGAGGAGGGGTGGCCGGCGGGGGGGGGAGACACACGGGCGGGGGGATGCACTCATGAAGGTGAAGAAGAGGCCGCTGGGCTCAGCCTCACCAGCCGCGGCCGCCCCACGCCACCCTCTCAGCAGGGGCCGCACCTCGGGGCTGTCCATGCAGAGCTCCCAGCGCCCCGGGCCAGGCGCAGGCTCTGAGCTGCCGGGCCTCCGCGGGGCTCCCCACTCTGGGGATGGGGCCCCGCCATGGCTGAGCCCCAGCGCCCGCCGAGCCCCTGAACTCCGCTCCAGTGAGCCAGCTGCCGGGAGCAGCCACCATGGCCACAGCCTGCCCCGCCGGGCTCAGTGTCAACAGCCGCGGCCGCCCTGCACTGGGGCCAGGCGCCCTGCCCTCCTAGCGCCCCACTCCGCCCTCCCAGCGCCCTGGGGCCAGGCGCAGGCTCCGAGCAGCCGGGCGCGGAGCTCCCAGCTCGTGGCGGCCTCCGGAGGGTTCCCCGCTGCCCTGCTCCTCCTGCGGGCCGGAATGCCGCCCCTGGCAATGTGCCGCCCCAAGCACCTGCTTGTTTTGCTGGTGCCTAGAGCTGGCCCTGCCGGCGCCCACCTGGCATGGCACCCAGGGGCAAATGCCCCCCCCGCCCCTCCTTCGCTACACCTCTGCCCCACCCCAAATACCCCGACCAGGAGTTTTCTATCTGCTACCTACGATACACAAACCTAGAAATCCCGGACTACCGATCATCTCAAGCATTGGCACACTTACAACAGGATTATCTGGCTATATTGACTTTCTCCTCAGACCCTAGCTATCTAGGGTGACTATCATGGTGTGACTTTCTCCTCACACCAGCACTCCTAGCTATCTTTGAGACACCACCGATTTCCTGAGGAAACTACAAAACATCAGTAATCTTCCTGAAAACACCACCCTGGCCACCATGGACGGAGAAGCTCTTTACACCAACATTCCACATGAAGACAGGCCATCAGGAACACCAATGACAGCACTGCACACCTGATTACAGAACTCTGCGACTTCGTCCTCACCCACAACTACTTCCGATTCGGAGACAATTTGTATCTTCAAGTCAGCGGCACAGCCATGGGCACCCACCTGGCCCCACAATATGTCAACATCTTTATGGCTGACCTTGAACGTTTCCTCAGCTCTCATCCTCTAGCACCCTAACTTTACTTAGGCTACATTGATGACATCTTCATCATATGGACTCATGGGAAAGAGACCTCTGAAGAATTTCACAGGGATTTCAACAATTTCCACCCTACCATCAACCTCAGTCTGGAACAGTCCACACGAGAGATCCACTTCCTTCACACTACAGTACAATTACATGATGGACACCACCTTATACCGGAAACCTACTGATCGCTACACTTACCTCCATGCCTCTAGCTTCTATCCCAGACACATTTCTCAATCTATTGTACACAGCCAAGACCTAAAATACAACCGGATTTGCTCTAATCCCACAGACAGAGACAAACACCTACAGGATCTATATGGAGCATTCTTAAAACTGAAATACGCACCTGGAGAAGTGAAAAAACAGATCGACAAAGCCAGAAGAGTACTCAGAAATGAACTATTTCAATACAGGCCAAGAAGAGAAAACAACAGAATTCCACTTGTCATCCACCTATGGCCCACAACTTAAACCCCTCCAGCACATTATCAACAATCTACAACCTATCCTGAAAAATGACCCCTCACTCTCACAGGCCTTGGGGGAAAGACCAATCCTCGCCTACAGACAACCCCCTGACTTCAAACAAATTCTTTCCAGTAACCGTGCAGCACACCTCCATCATAATCATCCAGGAACCCACCCCTGCAATCAGCCCTGGTGCCAACTCTGCCCACACAGCTACACAAGCAATTTTATCACTGGACCCAACCACATCAGCCACCACATCAGAGGCTCATTTAACTGCACATCCACTAATGTGATCTATGCCATTAAATGCAGGCAATGCCCCTCTGCCATGTGTATTGGCCACACTGGACAGTCTCTATGGGAAAGGATTGATCGACACAAATCAGATATCCGAAAAGGCAACACACAGAAATCTGTTGGAGAATACTTTAACCTGCCCAGCCACTCATTAATGGATCGCATAGTCACTGTGTTGTTTCAGGCCAATTCCACAAGCCAAATACACAGGGAAGCGTTGGAACTTAACTTCATTTACAGGTTTGGGACCCATCACAAAGGTATGAATAAAGACATTACCTGGCTAGCACACTACCTTCCACATCCTAATGACTTAAAAAACCAAACAGTGGGTACTTAAGAACAATTTGCACCTTCTGCATCAGCTTCATGTAACATGAAGACTCTAATTCACTATTTTTTCCCCTTCCTCTCCCCCCCTCCATCCTCCATTTATTTTGGAACTGGACTTTTAATACTCCATTCATCTGAAGAAGTGGGTTGTACCCATGAAAGCTCATGATACCATCTACATGTTTTGTTAGTCTTTAAGGTGCTGCAAGACTATTTGTTGATTGCTAAAGAAACTATTGCAAAGATGCACACACAGTTTGTAAGGTATCCATCATGCTGTAAAAGCTACAATGTCAAGTTCCTGCACCACCACTGAGCTGTGACCCTCAATTCCATGGCCTCGAGATGGATCAGCTGTGAGCTGTAGTTTATCAAGGGAAGAGCTCTGGGCATATTGTCCCAACAAACAATGCCCAGTGTCATTTGGCCCAGGCTGGTTCTGTGTGCTGTACCCTGCTTCCCAGATACCCAGCTTTCTGTAGCAAGCTCCATGTGTTGAACAGATACGTTCTTGTTCATATAATTCAGCACTGTCTTGAGGATATATTGCACTGACACCAAACCTGTGCACCCACGCCAAACACAAGCCATAAACAGATATGAAGGATAGTGCAACATCTCTGCTGAGACTTGATCAGCAGGACAGGGAAGGAATGAGCTGACAGCCAATGAACTGACTGTTGGAAATCAAAAGACCTTCAAAACACTAGACCCAAGGAGAGTGAAGTAATGGTGTTGTATGGATGCTGTGAATCCATGCACCCATGCCAAACACAAGCCACAAACAGATGTGCTCCAACATCAAACTGCCTGCTGGAATTTTTTGAGGGCGTCAACAAGCATGTGGACAAGAGGGAGCTAGTGTACTTAGATTTCCAGAAAGCATTTGACATGGTCTTTCATCAATAGCTCTTACGCAAAGTATGCTGTTAAACTTTAAATAATAGCTGGTCTACAGTAACCTTCACTATAGCAAGCGACTCCAGCAGCCTTCCACTCCATACCAGGGAGAGTAGAAGGTCAGGACTGTCCACCTCCGGCTGCTGGGCAGGAGGCTTGGAGATGTGGAGTGGCCCATTTGAGCAGTTTGGCGTGGAATGAGCACACCTCGTGGAGATTAATCCAACCTAAGGCAGCAGCTCTGAGATGTGTGAACTGCTCCATTCAGGGCAGGGGAAGCTGGAGACGCTGTGATATTACCCTGTGATATGCCCGGTCTCATCTCCTCCCCCCAGTTCTTGGTGCACGCTCCCCAATACCCTCAGCAGGGCTTCCCCATGGGGGACACAGAGAGGATCTCAGACCCCTCCAGAGGAACAAGCCCCGCCCCCTGCAGATTTCAATCCACATGATGGGGGCCAGAGATGCTCAGACCTCCGCAGATGGCCAACGCCTCCCAGATCTTTACACAAACACAGGGGCAGGCAATGAGGCTCAGACACCCCCAGATCTCAGAAGTGGAAGAGCGATGTCTGGGCCAGACCCCCCTAGAAGGCCTGCCCCCCCCACCCCCAGATCCTGGCGCACACACAGAGGAAGGGAATGTGGGGCTGACAGGCACCCTGGCCCCTATTTTTTCTCATTGCCCTGCCACTTCCCTTCCCAACATCCCATCCCTTCAGCTCCTCCCCAACTCCTCTCCCAGTCCTACCCACCCACTTCCCATAATCACCCCATCTCTTGCTGCTCCCCAGACTCCTCTCCTCCATTCCCACTGAGTCACCTTCCCCTCCCAGCAGGCCTTGGCATTTGTCATTTATGTTCTTTCCAGGCTCCCCTCAGAGCGCATTGGACACCTTGCCCCAAGGCAAGGGGAGCAACAGCTTCCTCTCTGTCCAGTGCTGAGCCTGCAGGAGGGGCAGCCGGGCTGGTTAACATCCTGTCCCTAGGTATCCACAGCATTTAGTGATGCCCTAGGGATGCTGCAAGTGCCTAGGGACGGCCCTGCCAGGCTCCCTCTCCCAGAGCGGGGCTGGGAGGGCTGAGAGGCAGCGAAGAATTATTCTTGGCCCTCGAGTGAGCAGCTGGGACTCTGACTCCTATAGAGCAGAACGTGAGACACACTCTGGAACGCTTTCAGCCCCAGGGCTTCTGCTAGCAGCTCCCCGCGGTGCCGCTGCAGGGGCAGGGCTGGCAGGTGTCCTCCTTGCTCGTAGGGGGCAATGGCGCTGGAGAGAGACCTCCCAGCCTGGCGCTGCATGAAGCTTGGAGCTGCCTGGGAGGCCGTGCCATGGGGCCGCCATGTTTCTTCCCCTCCCTGCAGCTCGGCTCTCAGCACAGAGCAGCGAGGCCCAGGTGTTGAGTGCATGTGCAAGGCCCAGCGGAAGTCATTGTGGTTTCTTAATTACCAGCGATTCTTGCTCTGCTAGACACCCTGCAAGCCGCTGGCAGGCAGCGCTGCTCTGGGAACTGGTCTCCCCAAGCCCGCTACGGAAACCCTGCAGCCTGGGCTGCAATTCCAGAGAGTCCACCGGCCCGGCCCGGCTGCCGTGGGAGCAGCGTCCGGCAGAGCGGTGACTGGACAGGCCCAGGTCCATTGCCAGAGATGGCAGGGCCCACTCAGCTACCTGCCCAGGTCAGGATCCTCCCCCCACGCCGTGTCCAGACTCACTGGAGGTCTCAGCGTGCAGCACACTGGACAGCGGGACCCTGTCTGACGCAAGGGGTGCCTGACCAAGGCTTAGCAAGGCTCAGACCCTGGGTCCTACCTCCCCCCAGAACACACTGTCTGTGTGCCTTGACCAGCCCTGCCGAGCTCCTCCCCCGCCCCATCCAGCCCCACCTAGCTCCTCCCCCGCCCCATCCAGCCCCACCTAGCTCCTCCCCGCCCCATCCAGCCCTACCTAGCTCCTCCTGCCCCCATCCAGCCCCACTTAGCTCCTCCCCGCCCCGTCCAGCCCCACCTAGCTCCTCCCGCCCCATCCAGCCCCACCTAGCTCCTCCTCGTCCCCATCTAGCTCCTCCCCGTCCCCATCCAGCCCCACCTAGCTCCTCCCCACCCCATCCAGCCCCACCTAGCTCCTCCCAGCCCCCATCCAGCCCCACTTAGCTCCTCCCCACCCCATCCAGCCCCACCTAGCTCCTCCCCAGCCCCATCCAGCCCCACTTAGCTCCTCCCTGCCCCCATCCAGCCCCACCTAGCTCCTCCCCATCCCCATCCAGCCCCACCTAGCTCCTCCCCAGCCCCATCCAGCCCCACTTAGCTCCTCCCTGCCCCCATCCAGCCCCACCTAGCTCCTCCCCATCCCCATCCAGCCCCACCTAGCTCCACCCCCATCCCCATCTAGCTCCTCCCCAGCCCCCATCCAGCCCCACTTAGCTCCTCCCTGCCCCCATCCAGCCCCACCTAGCTCCTCCCCGTCCCCATCCAGCCCCACCTAGCTCCACCCCCATCCCCATCTAGCTCCTCCCGTCCCCATCCAGCCCCACCTAGCTCCACCCCGTCCCCATCTAGCTCCTCCCCGTCCCCATCCAGCCCCACCTAGCTCCTCCCCGCCCCATCCAGTCCCACCTAGCTCCTCCCTGCCCCATCCAGCCCCACCTAGCTCCTCCCCGGCCCCCATCCAGTCCCACCTAGCTCCTCCCCTGCCCCATCCAGCCCCACCTAGCTCCTCCCCCGTCCCCATCCAGCCCCACCTAGCTCCTCCCCAGCCCCAAGCAGAGTGTGGCACCGGATCTGCCCCTTCCCTCAGTGGAGGTTTCTGAGGGGGAGGGCCCGAGGCTACACAGACCCTGGGGCTGCACTTCAGAGGGGCAGAGCAGGGGCAGCAAACCCGGGGGTGGGGGAGGGGCTGCAGTGGAAATACGGGGGGGTTGGATCTCCCAACCCCCCACTGCGCTCACGTAGGCTGGAGCAGGCCCTGGAGGAGCTGCTGGCAGCATAGGTCAGACCAGGTAGGGCTCCCCTACCCAGCCCGCTCCCACCTTCCTGCCATTGCAGATGCCAGCCACAGGTTGAGTACAGCGGGGTGGGAGGTGCCTGGCCCCGGGGCCCTGCTGGGGCTCTCAGGCGTCGCACCGGAAATGGAGTCTCCAGAATCTGAGTGGCTTTGGACTGAGGAGGTGAAGCCTCCCCTGCACAGTCCACCCCCCTGGATCCAGCATCCCCCTCTCACTGCCCTGCCCTCCCATGCACAGACCTGAGGGGCCTGCCCTCGGTGACGCCCAATTTCAGCCACTGGCCGAGCTGGGAGCTTGACTGTCACTCTCCTGTTTAGCGCTTGCGCTGCCCCCGGGCTCCCTGCCCCCAAGCCCTTCAGCACAGTCAAGAGCGTCGGCCTCCTTAGCTCCCCAGTACGCTGCCAGGCGCCATCCCTGCACTGAGGAGCCAGACAACCTGCTCCCTCCCCAGCCTGTGTGGCTCACTCATTGCCCAGTAACACTCATCTGTGGGTCAGCCACCTGCCTGCCCACCTCCTCCAGGCCATGCTTTGCCCAGTGCCCAGTCTAAACAGATTCCCCTCCCCGGGGCATCCGCAGAACACACACGGGTTGGGGGGGAGGGAAGCAGGCACCTACCTGCACAGCCTGCCCCTGTGCACACCAACATTCTCACCTCTGGGCAGGGCTGAAATTAGTACCCTAGGGAGGCTCCTAAACAGGAGACTCGTGGTAGGTACCACACAGGGTGCACCACTCTGTGCCCCACATGTCCCCTCCCTGCCCTTCTGGGTGGCCCTCCCTGCACCTGCCCCCCTGCAGACACCAGTCACTGTGCCCACAGCTCTGTCTGACCTTGGAGCAGTCCTGGACATTCACAAAATCAGGCTCTTTAGGCAACTTACTCTGTCCAGCTCCTAGCTTTTGGGTTTGGAAACGGTGGCCCTGATTACTGGAAGCCCTGAGCTTCCAGCACTATCCCCGACAGCACTGGGAGTTCATGCCCCTGACCTTTAAGCTATCGGGCATGACCCTCTGTACCTCAGTTTCCCTATCTGTCAAAGGGAACTAATATGCAGGTACTAAGGAGCTGTATGTGGAGGGGTTGAAGATCATGGAGAGAGGTAGAAAAACTAAATTATGCGGCTTTGTTATTGGCCTGATCCAGAGAGTTCGGGCAAGTGGCTTATTGCACCTGGTTGAGAGCTGAGTACAAGATCTGAGCACAGTGAGAAGGAAATAACAGAGCCCAGATTTCCAAAAGTAGCCAGTGACTGTGGGTAATGGCCCTGAGCTTCCTTCCGGGGGCCTGATTTGGGGGGTTGCAAAACTCTGAAAATCAGGGGTCTGTAAGGTGTTTCAGCTGGGCACCCACTATAGGAAATCCTTTTAAAACGCTTGGCCCGGAGGCACAGTGGTACACTCAGGACCCCTCCTGAAACCCATGTGTATTCCTCCTCCAAACAGTCCATTGCCCACCCACCAAAGACCACAGGACCCCGGGAAGTGAGCTGGGACATTTCCTCTCACATGTCCCTTCCTTCCTGGACCACCCAAACCAGAGACAATGGACTGATCCCCTCCACAGCATCTCTGGCCTCAGCATGGACAAACCCCCTGTCCAAGCCTCCCTAATTGCCGGTTTGTGGCCTGGCACAGTTCTGAACACTGGCCTTTGCTAAGGGACCAGGTAGTCCTGGGCTGGCTGGGCTGCTAGCCCTGACTTGGCCTGACTTCTGAGCAGAGGGGCCTAGCGATTGGGCCTATCCCAGCCCTTCCCCCACTTACCTTGAAGACTTTCCCAAAGGCGCCATCCCCCAGCTCCCCCAGCACAGTCCAAACGTCCTCGGGGTTGACATCTCGCTTCACATTCTCGTAGTGTCTCACCTTCTTCTTCTCCAGGCCCAAGCGGAAGAGCTTGAGGAGGAAGGCCATGGCATTGGGCCTGGTGGGGCAGGTCCCCTGGGCTCAGCCTGGCAAGGAAGAGTGAGGCCCAAAGGAGACCCCCATTCAGAGCCCTTAGAGGCACCACCAGAGACATGGTCGCGTCATAGCTGGGGAAATCTGTGTTGGGGGGATCCCTAGACAGAACCCTCTGTGGCACAGGGTGCCAGAGGGCTGGCGGACAGGAGGACGGGGGGGCCGAGGGCAGAAATACCAACGTTTATCTTCTCACGCTCCTGCGCCTCTGCAGTCTTGAGAATGCCTTCCAGCCACCACGACACCACGCAGGGCACCCCCACTCCATGTGCCTCTGCCACCAGCAAGCTCCCCCGCACCGGGGGCCCGGGCCAGGACGGAGATGTTTGGAGCTGCTCAAAGAGCCCGCACGTTGCCTCCTGCCACTAGCTCACTGAAACACTAGTGCAGGAAGCAGGCTGCAGTGAGAGCGAGAGATGATGCTGCGCAGAGCGAACGGTTCTCACAGGATGTGTGGAGCCTGTGGGTAAATATAGCCTGCAGCATGAGAGCGTGGTGTGCATCGTCCTAAAGGACGCCCTTGCCACCAGGGAGGTAGCTACAAAATGGCAGCTCATTAAACTCCCGCATCCCCTGGGCTAATGGACCAGCTCAGCCTGGCCTTGGCATCTGTGAACCACGCCTTGGAATCGCGTCTCCGCAACCGAGCCTGGAACCAGCTCCCAGGCTAATAAAGCTCCATCACACCCTCTACCAGTGGGGCTGGAACGCTCTTTAGAGTGGGGATGATGTTCCTCCTGTGCCCTGTCGGCACCCCCTGCTGCCCCCTAGAGCTGGGGCTGACAGCAGGCTGTGGCTCTGGGAGAAGAGGAGGTAGACAGAGGTAAGGGGGCAGAGGAGCCCCAGGAGCAGGGCCAGGAGCAGAGCCCTGGGTAAAACCTGGGGGTGCTGCAGGACAACCCTCCCCCGCACCCATAGTTCCTGCTCCTGTGCCTCCTATGGCTAGATGTGGCTCTGGAGAACCCCTTTCCCCAGTGCCTGCACTGTTAAAAGTCTCTAGTACCCAAGTTACAAGGGGCACTCTCTTTGCTGAACCTGTGGTAGGTTTTTATCCTCTTATGCGCACAAAACAAACCCCCATACCATGCTAGTGTGGAGAGGGCATGCACCCTTCCTTGCGGGTGGCTCTCAGAGCAGTAAACGCATGAGCCGAGCACAGAGGCGGAGTCTGCAGCATGGAGGCTGTTGCCTCCTTTCCCCAAACTGCAAGAGGCAGGCAGGCGGCCTGAATGCACAGGGCGTTCTGCAAAAACAGCTTCCTGCTGCCAGGGGCCTGCACCTGTTGCTCCCTCTTTGCCCTTGTCCGAGGGGCTGCGAGTCACAACCTGGTTTATAAGCAGAGTGATTCACAGGGGATTAAGACAAGAAAAGGCAGTTGGGTGTTTCCTAAAGTTAAAGGGCCCTGGGAACCTGCAAAAAGAGAGTGGCCTGAAGGATAGAAAGTTACTGCAGGTTTTGTCCAGTTGGCTCAATTGTTGAATCAAAGAGGTGGAGAAAGGAAATGCAGCAGAGCTAATCTACCTGCACGTCCACAAGGCAACTGGTGCTGTTCCACATGAGAACTGATTGGGGAATTTGGAGAAGATGGGAGCAATACGAGAACGGAAAGGTGGCTAAGGAATTGGCTGGGCAGGTGACTGCAGTGGGTCCCACTGAACGGTGTCAGGCCAGAGGTATTTGTTTGCAGTAGGGATGTAATAGTCTAGTCGATTAACTGATAAGCAAAGCTTAATGGTTAATGCTATAGACTACACACAGTTCTACCCTCCCCCCCACCAGTACATTTTTTAGCAGACTGGCCAACAGCCCAGCTCAGTCCTGGCTTGCGACGGGTCCAGGACCTACCTCTGCTGCGGCTCTGCAATCCCTGGTGGTTGGAGACGGGACACTGGCTGGGGAGGACTCTGAGTTACTGCAGCAAATTCTTTCCCAGGCTCTGGCTGGTGGGTCTTGCCCACATCCTCAGGATCTCACTGATCCCCAGATTTCCCCCAGGTCAGATTGGCAGAGACTTGGGGGGAGGGGAGAGTTTCACCTTCTTCTGCAGCATGGAGCGTGTCACTTGCAGGTTTGAACCAGTGTCAATGGTGAATTCTCTGTCACTTGAAATCTGTAATCCATGATTTGAGGACATCAGTAGCTCAGCCAGAGGTTTGGGGTCTCCTACAGGAGGGATGGGTGAGGTTCTGTGGCCTGCAACATGTTCCCTTATGACTTCAGTAAGTGTATCCGAGTCAGAATGTACGTTCCATTTTCAGCCCTAGCTAGCATCTGTAAGTGACTTGCCACAAGCTGCCAGCCAGGGCTCTGCCAAAGTGGGCAGGTGAGCCAGGACCTCCATCTCTCACACAGTCTGGCGTCATGCTGCCAAGTCTGTCAGTGCTGGAAACATCCGAGGTTCCTCTGCTCAGGCTAGTTTTCCAACATGATTCAAATGCTGCAGCCTTGTCACGCACCTCAGGAATGGTTGCATCGCCCCCTTGTGTGGACAAGTGGATTGTACTCACAAAAGCTCATGATACCATCTACATCAGTGGTCCCCAACCTTTTGGGGCTGCTGGGCGCCCAGGGGCGGGGCCACTCTCGCACTGGGCACCCGGGGCCGGGGCCGCACACGTGTCCGGCGGCTGGGCCACGCCCGGGGCCGGGGCCACCCATACGCCGCGTGCTCGGTGCCAGCGCTACCCATGCGCTGCACTCCCGGGGCCGGTGCAGCTCCTGTGCCGCGCGCTCAGGGGTGGGGCAGCCCATGCGCCTGGGGCCGGAACACCCCATGCGCTGCATGCCCGGAGCCGGCGCCGCTCCTGTGCCGTATGCCGAGGGATGGGAACGCCCATATGCCGCGCGCCCAGGGCCGGCACAGTCCATGCACCGCGTGCCTGGGGGTGGGGCCACCCATGTGCCGCATGCCCGGGGCCGGCGCCGCCCCTGTGCCACGCGCCCGGGGCCGGCGCCACGCCTGTGCTGCACACCCAGGGGCCGGCACCACCCATACGCCGTGCACCCGGGGCCGGCACAGCCCTTGCGCCGTGCACCCGGGGGAGGGGCCACCCATACGTTGCACGCCCAGGGGCCAGCACCGCCCATGCGCCATGCGCCCGGGGGCGGGGCCAGCCCCGATCACTTGGCGGGCACACAGAAATGGCCCAGTGGGCGCCATGGTGCCCACGGGCACCGCATTGGGGACCACTGATACATGTTTTGTTAGTCTTTAAGGGGCTCTAGACTATTCGTTGTTTTTTAAGTTTTTCCTGTTACAGACTAACTTGGCTACCCCTCTGAAGTTCAGAACAGTCATCAAAGTAAAATGCCCACCAGGTGTGCAAGCCCTGTGAGCCATCAGGTCAGCAAAACGTGCATCAGTCTCGGGAATGGGCACAGAGAAAGCCCAGCAGCTCCATGCCAAGCTCAAACCCTCTTTCCAACCGCCTGCAGTGAGACACCCAATGTACGTCCACACAAAACAGCCCTCGTGCCTTACACCTGCTTCTAAACACAACTTTGCAAAAAGGCAAAATTCGAAGGCCAAGGCTACAGCATTCACAGCTTCATTTAGCACGTGATGTATTTTGGGTCCCATTCCCTTTGATGCAAGAACCTGGCTAAGAAGAGCATTACAATGCCCATGGGTTTGTGGCTCATATTATTCCTGTTGCCGGTCACAGCAGCATGCTCTGTGCAAACAGAAACTCGCTTCTCCCAAGTCAGCTTTTATGAGTTCATACAAAAATTTGAACATTTCCTGGCCTGTTGTCCATCCTGGTAACGCCTGACAAAAAAGAAACTCTTTCAACATTTCCCCCAGTCAAACGTAATGACTAAAAACATAACTGTGCTGCATTACCAATGTCAGTTGTAGAATCATAGAGCTGGAAGAGACCTCACGAGGTCATCAAGTCCAGACCCCTGCCCAAGGCAGGACCAATCCCAACTAAATCAACGCAGCCAGGGCTTTGTCAAGCAGAGACTTAAAAACCTCTAGAGATGGAGATTCCACCACCTCCCTAGGTAACCCATACCAGTGCTTCACCACCCTCCTAGGGAAATAGTTTTTCCTAAGATCCAACCTAGACTTCTCCCACTGTAACTTGAGACCATTGCTTCTTGTTCTGCCATCCGTCACTACTGAGAACAGCCTCCCTCCATCCTCTTTGGAACCTCCCTTCAGGAAGTTGAAGGCTGCTATCAAATCCCCCCTCACTCTTCTCTTCTGCAGACTAAACAAACCCAAATTCTTCAGTCTCTCCTCATAGGTCATGCGCTCCAGCCCCCTAATCATTTTGGTCACCCTCCGCTGGACCCTCTCCAATGCGTCCACATCCTTTCTATAGTGGGGGGGCCCAGAACTGGCCACAATATTCTAGATGTGGCCTCACCAGAGCCGAATAAAGAGGAATAATCACTTCTCTGCATCTGCTGGCAATGCGCCTTCTAATGCACCCTAATATGCCATTAGCCTTCTTGGCTACCAGGGCACACTGTTGACTCATATCCAGCTTCTCATCCACTGTAATTCCCAGGTCCTTTTCTGCAGAACTGCTACTTAGCCATTCCATCCCCAGCCTGTAACAATGCTTGGGATTCTTCCATCCCAAGGGCAGGACTCTACACTTGTCCTTGTTGAACCTCATCAGATTTCTTTTGGCCCAATCCTCTAATCTGTCTACATCACTCTGGACACTATCCCTGCCCTCTACCATATCAACCTCTTCCTCTAGCATAGTGTCATCTGCAAACTTGCTGGGGGTTCAATCCATCCCCTCATCCAGGTCATCAATAAAGATGTTGAACAAAACCGTCCCAAGAACTGATCCTTTGGGCCCTCCGCTAGAAACCGACTGCCAGCCTGACATCGAGCTGTTGATCACTAATTGTTGGGCCCGACATTCTAGCCAGCTTTCTATCCATCTTACATTCCATTTATCCAATCCATATTCCTTTACCTTGCTGACAAGAATATTGTGGGAGACCTTGGCGAACAGGAGGGAGCTTGGCGAACAGGAACAGCTAATGGAGTTTGGAGAGGGAGTTCTCCAGGTAAAAGAGGAGTAAAAATGGGACCCTTGTGGTAAGTGGCTGTCTGGAGTGTGTGTTTGTGTGGGGGGGAGTTATTTGCTGTGTGCTGAGCTTGTGTTTGTCTGGTTGGTTGGTTGGTTGGTTTGTTTGAAGGAGCTTCTGAAAGGTTTGAAATCTAGAAGCCTCTGTTAATTGGCTGAGCCTCAGTCAGGGGGAGGGGCTACCAGAGCTATATAAGCCTGTGACTCAGCGACCAGGGAGCTTGCAAACAGGAACAGCTAACAGGGAGTTTGGAGAGGGAGTTTAGAGGGGGAGGTTAGAGGGCACTAGTGACTTCTGACCTTCTTTAAAACATAGCTCTTATAATAATCTATATTCCAGAGGTTTAAAAAGAATCCCAGTTTATACTTAAACTTATTCATTAGAAAATGGAGACAGAAGCCCAGCAGCAGAGTGGGGGCTATCCTGTTTATTGCGTCGAGTGTAACATGTATGATTACCTGCCCTGTGGGCGGGTGGCATATGTGTGCACCCGTTGCAAGGAGCTCCTGACCCTCAGAGACCGAGTTCGGGCTTTGGAGGCCTGGGTGGCTGAACTGGAGGAGCTAAGGGAGGTAGAGAGATATGTTGATGAGACTTTCCGGGACACTGTAGTACTGTCCCACCTCCAGTCTGAGAGCCCCAGTGCTCTTAAGGAGGATGAAAGTCTCAAGGGAACAGAGCATTCAATGGGAGCAGAGGGAAACCATCCCGTAGTTGGGACCCTTCTCCCAGAGGATGTTGCAGTATCCTCTCGCACTGAGGATACCTCTGAGGGGGAGGGAATGCCAGTTAGGAAGAGGCAGGTGTTAGTAGTGGGTGATTCGATTGTTAGAAACATAGATAGTTGGGTTTGTGATGACCGGGAGAACCGTATGGTCACTTGCCTGCCTGGTGTGAAGGTTGCGGATCTCTCGAGGCATCTAGATAGACTTATGTGTAGTGCTGGGAGGAGCCGGTGGTCGTGGTACATGTAGGTACCAATGACGTAGGGAAGGGTAGGAGAGATGTCCTGGAGGCCAAATTTAGGCTGCTAGGAAAGAGACTGAAATCCAGGACCTCTATGGTGGCATTCTCGAAATGCTTCCAGTTCCACGCACAGGGCCAGGTAGGCAGGCAGAGCTTCAGAGTCTCAATGCGTGGATGAGACGATGGTGTAGGGAAGAGGGGTTTGGATTTATTAGGAACTGGGGACACTTTTGGGAGAGGGGAGCCTATACAGGAAGGATGGGCTCCACCTAAACCAGGGTGGAACCAGACTGCTGGCACTAAACATTAAAAAGGCCGTAGAGCAGTTTTTAAACTAAGAGATGGGGGAAAGCCGATTGGTGCGGAGATGCACGTAAATCGGAGGGAGACTTCTCTTAGAGGAGAATCCATTGATAGAGATTCTCTAAGCTGTAGTCAGAAAGAGAGGAGGGGAGAGGGCAAACCATGGGCCAGAGCAGACAAACAACCGCATACAAAGGAATCCAATGCATCAGGGAAGGGCAGACAAATAAGCAGTGGCAAATTTTTAAAGTGCTTCTACACAAATGCTAGGAGTCTGACTAATAACGTGGGTGAACTAGAGTACCTAGTATTAAATGAGGAGATTGACATCATAGGCATCACTGAAACCTGGTGGAATGAGGAAAATCTGTGGGACACAATCATACCGGGATATAAAATATATCGAAAGGATAGAGTAGGCCGGGTGGGTGGCGGAGTGGCACTGTATGTGAAAGATAATGTAGAATCAAATGAAATAAAAATATTAAGTGAATCAACATGTTCAATAGAATCGCTATGGATAGTAACTCCATGCTCCAATAATAAGAAATTAGCAGTAGGGATATATTACCAACCACCTGACCAGGACAGCGATACTGACATTGAAATGCTGAGGGAGATTAGAGAGGCTACCAAAATAAAGAACTCTATAATAATGGGGGATTTTAATTCCCCCATATTGACTGGATACATGTCACCTCAGGAAGAGAAGCGGAGATAAAATTTCTCAATGGCTTAAATGACTGCTTCTTGGAGCAGCTAGTGCAGGAACCCACAAGGAGAGGCAATTCTCGATTTAGTCCTGAGTGGAGCGCAGGATCAGGTCCAGGAAATAACCGTTACAGGACCGCTTGGGAATAGTGACCATAATATAATAACATTCAACATTCCTGTGGTGGGAAGAACACCTCAGCAGTCCAGCACCCTGGCATTTAATTTCAAAAGGGAATTACACAAAAATGAGGAGGTTAGTTAAACAGAAATTAAAAGGCACAGTGACTAGAGCCAAATCCCTGCAAGCTGCATGGAAACTTTTAAAGACACCATAATAGAGGCCCAACTGAAATGTATACCCCAAATTAAAAACATAGCAAGAGACCTAAAAAGCGCCACCGTGGCTTAACCACCATGTAAAAGAAGCAGTGAGGGACAAAAAGGCATCTTTTAAGAAGTGAAAGTCCAATCCTAGTGAGATAAATAGAAAGGAACATAAACACTGTCAAATCAAGTGTAAAAATGTACTAGGAAAAGCAAAAAAAGATTTTGAGGAACAGCTAGCCAAAAACTCAAAAAGAAATAACAAAATGTTTTTTAAGTACATTAGAAGCAGGAAGCCTGCTAAAAACCTGTGGGTCCCTAGACGATCGAACTATAAAAGGCGCAATCAAGGACGATAAAGCCATTGCGGAGAAACTAAATGATTTCTTTGCTTCAGTCTTCATGGCTGAGGACGTTGGGGAGATTCCCAAATCTGCACCGTCCTTTGTGGGTGATGAATCTGAGGAACTGTCCTGGATTGAAGTGTCATTAGAGGAGGTTTTGGAACAAATAGAAAAACTTAATGTTAACAAATCTCCGGGACCGGATGGCATTCATCCAAGGGTTCTAAAAGAACTCAAATGGGAAATTGCTGAACTATTATCTGTGGTTTGTAACCTATCCCTTAAATCGGCTTCCGTACCTAATGACTGGAAGGTAGCCAACGTGACACCAATATTTAAAAAGGGCTCTAGAGGCGATCCGGGCAATTACAGACCAGTAAGTCTAACTTCAGTACCGGGCAAATTAGTCAAAACAATAGTAAAGAATAAAATTGTGAAGCATGTAGAAGAACATGATTTGTTGGACAAAAGTCAACATGGTTTCTGTAAAGGGAAATCCTGTCTTACTAATCTATTAGAGTTCTTTGAAGGAGTTAACAAACATGCGGACAAGGGGGATCCAGTAGATATAGTATACTTAGATTTTCAGAAAGCCTTTGACAAGGTCCCTCACCAAAGGCTCTCGTGTAAATTACATGGCCATGGGGTAAGAGGGAAGGTCCTTTCTTGGATTGAGAACTGGTTAAAAGACAGGAAACAAAGGGTAGGAATAAATGGTAAATTTTCAGAATGGAGAGGGGTAACTAGTGGTGTCCCCAAGGGTCAGTCCTAGGACCAATCCTGTTCAACTTATTCATAAATGATCTGGAGAAAGGGGTAAGCAGTGAGGTGGTAAAGTTTGCAGATGATACCAAACTGTTTAGGATAGTCAAGACAGAAGCAGACTGTGAGGGACTCCAAAAGATCTCACCAAACTGAGTGATTGGGCAACAAAATGGCAAATGAAATTTAATGTGGATAAGTGTAAAGTAATGCACATCGGGAAAAATAACCCCAACTATACGTACAGTATGATGGGGGCTAATTTGGCTATGACAAATCAGGAAAGAGATCTTGGAGTTATCGGACAGTTCTCTGAAAACTTCCACACATGTGCAGCGGTCAAAAAGGCAAATAGGATGCTAGGAATTATTAAGAAAGGGATAGAAAATAAGACCCAGAATATCTTACTGCCCCTGTATAAAACTATGGTACGCCCACATCTTGAATACTGTGTACAGATGTGGTCTCTCACCTCAAAAAAGATATTTTGGTCTTGGAAAGGGTTCAGAAAAGGGCAACTAAAATGATTAGGGGTTTGGAACGGGTCCCATATGAGGAGAGGTTAAAGCGACTGGGACTTTTCAGTTTAGAAGAAAGGAGACTGAGGGGGGATATGATAGAGGTATATAAAATCATGAGTGGTGTGGAGAGGGCTGATAAAGAAAAGTTATTTATTAGTTCCCTAAATAGAAGAACTAGAGGACACCAAATGAAATTAATGGGTAGCAGGTTTAAAACTAATAAAAGAAAGTTCTTCTTCACACAGCGTGTAGTCAGCCTGTGGAACTCCTTGCCAGAGGAGGCTGTGAAGGCTAGGACTATAATAGAGTTTAAAGAGAAGCTAGATAATTTCATGGAGGTTAGGTCCATAAAAGGCTATTAGCCAGGGGATAAAATGGTGTCCTTGGCCTCTGTTTGTCAGGGGCTGGAGAGGGATGGCAGGAGACAAATCGCTTGATCATTGTCTTCGGTCCACCCTCTCTGGGGCACCTGGTGCTGGCCACTGTCTGCAGACAGTATACTGGGCTAGATGGACCTTTGGTCTGACCCAGTACGGCCGTTCTTATGTTCTTATGTTCTTGAATCAAAAGCTTTGCTAAAGTCAAGGTATATCACATCCACTGACTATCCCATATCCACAGAGCCAGTTACCTCATCATAGAAAGTAATCAGATTGGTCAAGTACGACTTGCCCTTCATGAATCCATGTTGACTATTCCTGATAACTTTCCCCTCTTCCAAGTGCTTCAAAATGGATTCATTGAGGATCCCTTCCATGATTTTTCCAGGGACTGAGGTAAGGCTGACTGGTCTGTAGTTCCCTGGATTGTCCTTCTTCCCTTTTTTAAAGATGGGCACTACATTTGCTTTTTTCCAATCATCCGGGATCTCTCCCCATCTCCACAAGTTTTCAAAGATAATAGCCAAAGGTTTTGCAGTGACACTTGCCAACTCCCCCAGTACCCTCGGATGCATTAAATCCGGGCCCATGGATTTGTGTATGTTTATCTTTTCTAAACAGTTCCTAACTTGTTCTTTCCCTACCTAGGTCTGTCCACCTCTGTCCCATGCTGTGTTGCCTAGTGCATTTGTCTGGGAGCTGACCTCGTCCGTGAAAACAGAGGCAAAGAAACCATTGAGTACTTCAGCTTTTCCCACATCATCTGTCACTAGGTTACCTCCCTCATCCAGTAAGGGCCCCACACCCTCTCTGGTCACCCTCTTATTGCTAACATGCCTGTAGAAACCTTTCGGCTGTGTCTACACTGGCACCCTTTTTCGGAAAGGATGCTAATGAGACACAAGCGCAATTCTAAATTGCTGGGATTTAAATATCCCCGCGGTATTTGCATGAACATAACTGCCGCTTTTCGGCTCGGGGTTTTGCGCCAGTAGACGCGATCTTGCGGAAAATAAACCCTTTTCCGCAAGATCTCTTATTCTACTTGAAAGTAGGAATAAGAGATCTTGCGGAAAAGGGTTTATTTTCCGCAAGATCGTTCTAGACTGGCGCTTTCTCGGCAAAACCCCGAGCCGGAAAAAGCGCAGTTATGTTCATAAATACCGCTATTTAAATCCCGCGATTTAATGCGCTGTGTCTCATTAGCATCCCTTTTCCGAAAAAGGGTGCCAGTGTAGACACAGCTTTCTTGTTATCCTTCACATCCCTTGCTAGCTGCAATTCCAATTGTGCTTTCGCCTTCCTGATAACTCCCCTGCATTCTCGAGCAATATATTTATACTCCTCCCTAGTCATCTGTCCAAGTTTCCACTTCTTGTAAGCTTATTTTTGTGTTTAAGCTCACCAAGGGTGTCCCCGGTAAGCCAGTCTGGTCGCCTAACATAATTGCTTTTCTTGCTGCGCATCAGGATGGTTTCTTCTTGTGCCTTCAATAAGGCTTCTTTAAAATACTGCCAGCTCTCCTGGACTCCTTTCCCCTTCATGTAAGCATTCCCCGGAATCCTGCCCATCAGATCTCTGAGGGAGTCAAAGTCTGCTCTTCTGAAGTCCAGGGCGTGTATTTTGCTACTCTCCTTTCTTCCTTTGGTCAGGATCCTGACATCTACCATCTCATGATCACTGCTTCCCAGGTTGTCACCCACCTCTACTTCCCCTACTAGTTCCTCCCTGTTTGTGAGCAGTAGGTCAAGCCACGCATGGCCCCTGGTAGGTTCCTTCAGCACTTGTACCAAGAAGTTATCCCCAACATACTCCAAAAACTTCCTAGATTGTCTGTGTACTGCTATATTGGTCTCCCAACAGATGTCAGGGTGATTAAAGTTTCCCATGAGAACCAGGGCCTGCGATCTGGAAGCTTCTCTCAGTTGTCCAAAGAAAACCTCGTCTACCTCATCCACCTGATTCGGTGGTCTATAGCAGACCCCAACCACAACATCACCCCTGTTGCTTCCACCTCTAAACTTAACCCCGAAGCTACATCTACACTGCAGGCTTTTTGCACAAGAACTGTTTTGTGCAAGAGTTCTTGTGCAAAAGGTCTTGTGCAAGAGCACGTCCACACTGCCATGTGCTTTTGCGCAAGAGATGTGCTTTTGCGCAAGAATGTGCATGGCAGTGTGGACGCTCTCTTATGCAAGAAAGCTCTGATGACCATTTTAGCCATAGGGGTTTCTTGCGCAAGAAACCCCTGTTGCCCATCCACACTGCCTTCTTGCTCAAGAGGGCTTATTCCTTGTGGGGAGAGGAATAACTCATGTACAAGAAGCCCTCTGTTCCGATGCATTACTGTAAATTTACTTGCACAAGAACACGTATGCAGTGTAGACACTCCGCAAGTTTTTGCACAAGAACGGCCGTTCTTGCGCAAAAAGCCTGCAGTGTAGACATAGCCATAGACTCTCAACAGTCTTTCTCCCTCTAAATACTGGAGTTCTGAGCAATCGTACTGCTCTCTTACATACAATGCAACTCCTCCTCCTTTTCTCCCCTGCCTGTTCTTCCTGAACAGTTTATACCCTTCCATGACAGTGCTCCAGTCATGCGAGTCATCCTACCAGGTCTCCGTTATTCCAATCAAATCATAGTTCTTCGACTGGGCCAGGGCTTCTAATTCTTCCTGTTTGTTTCCCAGGCTTCTTGCATTTGTGTACAAACACCTTAGATAACCAGTTGATCACTCTACCTTCTACATCTGAATCAGGGGTCCTCCTTTGCTGCTCGTTCCTCCTTGTGATTCTTCCTGGTGTCCGACTTCCTCACGGCTTTGGTCACCATCCCCCAAGGAACCTAGTTTAAAGCCCTCCTCACTAGGTCGTCTAGTCAAGTGAGCTGTAAACTGTTCAAATAGAGGGAGCCTTTCAGTTACTTGGCATTTTACATCATTTGAAAGCTCTTCAAGTCTTCTACTAACTAAAGATGCCCCAAGCATCTTAACATACCAGCATTTTGCACCTTTCTACAGCAGCTGGAAAGGTCAGCTCTTCTCCAAAGTCATGGCCTTTGCAATCCAAAGTGCTGGTAAGAAAGGTGCTTTCAAAGTCTTTTCTGATGTTTGCCATTTGAGTTTTCTGTTAGTTATATTCTTCTTTCTTTAGCTGAACAAAGTCTCTGGATTTATCTTTATACTGCAGGTGCCTTTGTTGGAAGGTGTCGTTTAAACTTTGCAAGTTTCATTGCTTTGTTTGATAGGATTTGAAAGCATTGCAGTCCTCCCTCGTGAAATGCCATAAAACCAAAATCAGTATAACTTTCATAAAATGTTTTGTTATTCATTTGACTCTGCTTTGTCCAGGACTTCACACAACTGACAGTACTAGAACGAGGCTGTTTAAAACGTGTATCCATTTTCACTGTTGTTCGCTCACACTTGGTAAAATTACATGCCACTTTCACCTGCTGAAGACATCTCAGTCATCAAAAAAAAAAAAAAAAAAAAAGACATAATTTCTGATTTGCTGTCACACACAGTGAGATTTTTAACATTGGTGCCTATGCAATGTGAGTATTATTAGATCCATCCCTATCACCTATTCCCAGATTCTGACAAACAGAGGCTAAGGACACCATTCCTGCCTATCCTGGCTAATAGCCATTGAAGGACCTACCTTCCATGAATTTATCTAGCTCTTTTTTTGAACCCTGTTAAAGTCCTGGTCTTCACAACTTCCTCTGGCAAGGAGTTCCACAGGTTGACTGTGCATTATGTAGAAAAACTTCTTTTTATTTTAAACCTGCTACCTATTAATTTCATTTGGTGGCCCCTAGTTCTCGTGTACTAAATTTTCCTGTTTTTACTGAATGTTCCCATTTTCTGTGCTGACAAGTCTGTTCTACGCCGCCTCCTTGTTGACTAAGAAACCTTCGGATGTTTGTGGTTGACCTACCAGCCAAAGTATTCAATTATGACTCACCAGCCATCCCATGTTCTAAAGATATCAACTACTCCTGGGTAGTGTTCCCTGTAAGCTGGGTGCTTGTGTGGCTGCTCAAGAGAAATGCCAGTGCTGCCCAGCTGATGGCCAGGAGAGCCCCTGAGATGGAGGTGACTGTCATAAGGGCTCCATCCCCACCACGTTTGCATTTCTATTGGTGGTGCACGGTCACACATGCTTTGGTGTGTGTAAAAATATAGTCCGCACATGGATGGAAAACATTAAAAGGCTTATTGCTTCTGGGGGAAATTCTGCTTCACTGCCACACACACAGAATTCCTGTCCCCCACAGATTTTTTTTTTCTCTAAAGAAAATACATTGACAGAGAGATGCTGACGTTATGACTTTTTCCCACCAGGGGGTGCTGTGGTACCAGAACAGAGGACAGCCAGCAGTTAACTGGGAGAGAGCAGAAGCAGGGACCTGTCTGCGGGGCCAGGTGAGGAATGATGAGACATAGGACAGACAAACAGAGCATGGCACATGGGGATGTTGGGAGGTTACACAGAACGGCTATGGAGTACAGATTGGTGCTGAATGGGAATGGGGGTGTGGGGCTAATAGGGAGCAGGGTTGCAGGGCCTGTGGGGGTGTCTGATGGAGGTGCATGGACACATGAGGACAGGGAGTGGGGGGTGCAGGGTCACATAGGAATGGGGCAGAGGTGGCTGACTAAATGGGAGAGGCTGAGTCAGCCAGGGTCTGCATGGGGGAGACTCCCAAACTCTGTAACAAATCTCCCCTCACTACCCCTTCACCCCCCAAAAAACCCTTTTCCTTATTTCTCCCATCCACCCCACAATGCTCCTGATTCACTCCCAAGCTCCTGACCAGGAATTACTTCCCTCTTCCCCAGCTTCTCTGGTACCCTGAATCCCTGCAGCCTTCACCCTGCTGCTGAGGGGGTCAGGAAATGCAGGTCTGTGTAGTAATTTAAATGAATCATCACTCAGCTTTGTGTATTAATGTGCTAAGGAATCTGTCAAAAAAATATTACCTGCATTTTTGTTGTGGCCTGTAGCAATACAGACATACTTGCTGATCTGTATTTTTGAAATAAATTTCCAAAATAACTGAAACAACATGATTATATTGTTTTATTTGTAGAAATAATATGTGCAAAATTTTGCATAATTTTAAAATGTAGTACACAGGGTTTTTAATTTTTACTGCAGAATGCCCCAGGAGCAATCCACAACAGCCTCCACCTGGTGTGTTCTAGTAAGAGAGAGGTAGCCGTGTTAGTCTGATCTTGCTAAAACAAAAGGCAAAACTATGTAGCTTTTTAAAGACTAACAGGATGGTTTAATAGGTGATGAGCTTTCATGGGCCAGACCCACTTCCTCAGGTCTTTTTTTTTTTTTTTTTTTTTCCCCCCCTGTGTTTGTGAGTGAGGCTTTAGAGAGGGAGTTCTCCAGGTAGAGGAGAAGGAGATACAGGACTCTTGAGGGAAGTGAGTGTTGTGTTTGGGGCTTTCTTACTGTGTGATGAGCTTGTGTTTGTGAGTGAGGGTTGGTGTGTTTTTTGTTTGTTTGTCTGTTTGTTTTTTCCCCTGTGTTTGGGAGTGAGGCGCTTTTTTTTTTTTTTTCTTTTCACTTCCCCTTTCCCAACCCCCTCTCCTTCATGGAGTGTGTGCTGTGAGTGGCAGGTGGAAACTGTTGGCTTCTAATTAAAGTTTGAATTCTAGAAGCCTCTGCTGATTGGCTGAGCCTTGGTAGGGGGAGGGACTTTCAGGCAGTCCAGGGTTTTATAAAGCAGTGTGCAAGCGACCAAGGAGCTTGCGAACAGGTGAGTGCTAACAGGGAGTTTAGAGAGGGAGTTGGGAAGGGGGTGAGGTTCTCTTGCCTTTCTTTTTAAATCCCTTCTCCAGGACAGCAGGGATGGATGGTGATAGGTCTGCTGTTGTTACCTGCACAGCGTGTGCCATGTTTGTCTTCTTCCCGGAAGAAAGAACAAATTTCATCTGTACTAAGAGCAAGCTGGTCGCCATTTTGGAAGAAAAAATTAGAGGACTGGAAGCCCAAGTGTCAACTCTACACTCGATCAGAGAGGATGAAGACTTCCTCAATAGAAGGCAGCGTTTAATCCTACAAGCACGGCAGGCGGACGAGCCGGAGAGGGCAGTACGGGACCAGGAAGAGAATTGGCAGCATGTAACTTCTAGAAGGGGAAAAAAGGCCAGCACGGGAATCCCCCAATGCTATAGAGGTAAGTAATCGCTTTCAGGCTCTCTCCACAGGCTCTGCGGTGGTGAATGCTTTGGAAGGGATCTCACAAGGAAGAAACCACAAGGGAACACCATCTACTGGAAGGCATGGGATGCGTAGTCCTAGGGATGGGGGTTCCACGGCCACCACCCCCAAAAGAAGACGATGGGTGGTGGTGGTCGGGGACTCCCTCCTAAGAGGGGACTGAGCCATCCATCTGCCGTCCGGACCTGGAATCTCGAGAGGTGTGCAGCTTACCGGAAGCTTGAATTCAGGATGTGACTGAGAGGCTTACCAAACTGATCAAACCTTTGGATTGCTACCCCTTCCTGCTTCTCCACGTGGGAACTAACGATACGGCCAAGAATGACCTTCAGCGGGTTACTGCGGATTATGTAGCGCTGGGAAGAAGGACCCAAGAATTCAGAGCACAAGTGGTGTTCTCGTCCATCCTCCCTGTTGAAGGGAAAGGACTGGGCAGGGATCGTTGAATTGAGGAAGTAAATGCGTGGTTGCGCAGGTGGTGTTGCAGAGAAGGCTTTGGTTTCTTCGACCATGGGACTCTGTTCCGGGCGCAAGGATTGTTAGGAAGAGATGGGATCCACCTAACCAAGAGAGGAAGGAGCATCTTCGTGGGCAGGCTTGCAAACCTAGTGAGGAGGGCTTTAAACAGGTAGTAGCGCGTGCGCAAATTAGTTTCAATCTGTCACCCGTTGCGTAGGCACATTACTTCATTACATGTTTCACATATTAATATTAAATGTTCGTTATTAAAAAAACTAGCCAATAGCCCTTCATAAGATGGGATTTTCGGGTCTCTCCTCCACGTCTGTCTCTCTCTCTCCTTCTCCTACTGTCTCTCCCCTCTCTCTCTCAGCTCTCCTCCGCCTCCTGTCTCTCTCTCCATCTCTCTCTTTCTCTTCTCCTTCCCCTCCTGCCTCTCACTCGCGGAGCCCAAACGGCCGTTTGCGCTGCTTGCTCCCGTGCGGCGGCCCGGCTGAGCAGCGCAGAACTCAGCAGAGCGCCACAGTGGGAGGCGAAGGGGGGTGGGGCAGTGACGTACACGGCCAGGGGGCGGAACCTGGAGCCTCTGTCACGCCCTTCGCCTCCCGCCGTGGCGCTCGGCTGAGTTCTGTGCCGCTCAGCCGGGCCGCCGCGCTGCACCCTCGTGCTGCACAGGGAGCGCGGGGCCCAAACGGCCACTTGCGCTGCCTCTTGCTCCCACGCGGTGGCTTGGCACGGGGCCTATTGAAGCACGGGGCCCGGGGCAGCCGCCCTGCTCGCCCTGCACTATATCTGCCTCTGCCCTGTTCTACCCTGCCCCCCATTCTGCTCTGTCCCCTGGGCTCTGCCCTGTTCTGCCCCTTTCCCCTGTGGCCCTGCCTCTGTTCTTTCCCTTCCCCTGACCACCCCAAGGCTTGTGCCAGGTCTCCAGGCTTCTGCCACCCCACACTGGATTCCTGAGGGGCCCATTTTTCCAGCATCCCCCAGTTGGCTGCAGCCCCTGGGCTCAGGCCCGATGGGCCCATTGGCTAATCTGCCACTGTGCCTCTGCCCAGGTGTATGTCTCCCAGGTCTTTTCATGCCTGTGCAGACCCCAAGCTTTTGGTGCAGGCCAAGCCTGGGACAGATGTGACGGGCTGGTTGCTCTGGAACAGGGCCACGCCCATTTGCCTGGCTGGTATAAAGATAGAATCAAAACGCTTGCGATCAAAGAACCTTGGAAGGAGTGACCCAGATTTTGGAAAAAAGGCAGAAACTGCCCCCCCCCCAGCCTCTGGCCCCCAGGTTCTGACCTGGCCTGGAGCCCCAATGGTCAGTGAAGAGAAAGAGAAATCCCAGGAGAGAGCCAAGCTATAAAAATATAGTTTATTCACAGTAACATCACCACACAGACACACCTTTGGGCTTTGGCAGCATCTTGCTATGTACATGAATAACCCTCCCCTCCCCCCCCCCACCCTGCATCGGCCATTTGAATGAGGAAAGTTTTATAGATTTAGGAGTGAGAATTTCAACTGAGTCACCAAAACCCAGCTCATTATGGAAAGGCCTTGTGGCCTGGGCATGCTGTCCATGGGGGCGGCGGGGGTCTGTCTTCACACTGGATCGACCCTTGTGTAACTGATCAGAATCTGCCCTGGGTCTTCACATTCTGTGCCACATTTAGTCTCAAATGACAGGGCCTGATGCAAAACCAATGGCAAACAATACCCAGTTCTCAGCTAACGTTTTCAAGCTTGGATCTCAAAACCATTTACAAAAGGGGGCAGTGCCACCAGATGGGGAAACTGAGGCACAGCACAGAGCAGGGGCTTGCTCAGGGCACCTGGAATGTAAATGGCAGGCAAGAGTAGGGCCCAGAATTAGGCCCTAACCGAATGATATTTGTGGGACGGTGTGTCCCCAAGGCACCTGTAGAGGAAATCTCCCTCCCACGCTTTCGTAGCTCCAGTGCAGGCCCCCATGGGGCTGGCTCCATGGAATTCTTCTCCCCAAAACAGCAGGAAATTCCAGGCATTTTTCCACTCCCCAGAGTGCTCGGGCCCCTGCTGTGGCAGGCTTTGCGCAATAGGAGGAATTCCCTTATGATGAGTGTCTTGGGACCAGAAGCACCCGTCGGTCCCTGGTTCTGTCTGTCCTGCCAAGGTGCATCTCAGTGACCCTCACAGAACCCCGACCACTCAGGGCCTCCATTGTCTCACTGCCACAAATCAAGCGATGCCTGTCGACGCCAGTGGACTCCGCATGAGGCCTGGCCCCCCAGTGTGGGGTCTGGGTGGGATCCCGTGGCAGCAGCACACGGCACAGTGCGGGCAGGGTAGTCAGCTGGCTGTGGGCCGAGACCCACAAAGCTGTGCCACTTGGAGCCCTCATGACAGTCACCCCCATCTCAGGGGCTCTCCTGGGCATCTCCCCTTCCATCCCACAGGCTGGCTTGCAGGGCCTCCCGGGCCTGTCCTTTCCGAGGGGCGAGACATGGAGGGTGCAGCAGGACTGTTGGGAGTGGGGAGACGCCTGCCCCAGAAGGTCTCTTAGTGCCTGCCCTGCATATGTCCCTGCTCAGAGGAGGCGGCTCCTTCGCAGGGCTCCAGCGGCCCTTTCACAGATCCCTCCACTGCCCTCTTCCCTGGGCTGGCAGAGCGCTGGCGAGGGTCACGTGCCATGGCAGAGGTGAGGGGCACTGCTGCCCCCGCTCAGGTTCCCAGCCTGGCCTGGCTGATGTTCTGTATCTGCCCCCGGCAGAGGGGGCAAAGGCCGCTTCTTCTGAACACCTTCTGGGCACAGCAGTAGCAGAAGCTGGCATGGCCGCAGGGATGCAGCAGAGCGCTGGTCTCATGCGAGAAGCAGATGACACATGGCTCGCTACGCCCTTCCGGGTGACAGTGGAAATCCCGGCACGCTGGCGCTGGAGAGACAGGAGCATGGCATTAGTCCAGCTTCTTCCCTGACACCCAAAAAGATGCATGCTGGGGTAATGTCTATCCTGTGCCGGCCCACTGAGGTGGGGCAGTTGCTCCAAGGCCCGGCGACTCAGAGAGGCCTGAGGATCCTGGCTATGGCAGTGGCCGGACCCCTTTAAATCACCACCGGAGCCCCGCACAGCTCTCAGGGCTGGGGGGTTCCAGCGCCGTGATCTAGGTGGCTGCTCTGGCCCCGCCCCCTTCCAGGGCCACAGGGCCACCCCCTTACCCTCACCTTGCCCAGGGGCCTGTGGCAGCTGTCGGAACCCCTGGTCCCATGGGAGGTCCTGAGCACTACTGAGACAGAGCCAGAGGTAGAGTCTTGCAACGGCCCCTTACAACACAGCTGCAACAGTGGCTTTGTAACCTGTCTACGGCCACAAGCTCCTTTGAGTCAGTGACAAGAGCCTGCCAGAGGGTGCTTGCTGCCCCAGAGTGGCCGGGCGTCCGTCCCAGCCGTGTGTCTGCACGCGCCGCGTCCAGCCTGAGCCTGCAGGGGAAGGGGGGAAGCGCTAACAGGCCCTGGGAAGCAGTTCCTGGGGCGGGTGCCCTGCAGTGACTAGATTTCATGGCATTTTTCAGCTCACAGGCTCCTCGGGGCCAGAGGTGTGGAGCTCTCCTGTGCTGGGACTCCCTGAATGGGCAGATGGACAGGGTTGCCACACAACCAGAGCTCTGAGTCTCCCGGGACCAGCATAGCCAGGCCACAGCACCCAGCTCATGGGACGGCATTTCCCCTACAGCCACCAGGTGTGGCTGTTAACCAGCATGATCAGGGACACAGCCACCTGTGCAGGGTGTCTCCAGACCTCTGCCTGCCAGGTGCCAGAGTAGCCCTCACACCTGCTGGGTGTGCTACTGTCCCATTTGTGGGCACTGAGACACTGTCAGAGAGAGTAAGAGCCACGCCAGCCACTGACCATGAAGCACGTCAGATTGGAATGGGCTGAGGGGTGGGGCAGGCTCCCCAACGCCTCCACAGAGCCTTGTGGGATCTAGGGGAGAAAACCACAAAATCGAGGGTTAGCCTCAGCAAATACAAACCTCCCTCGAGGGAGCTTGGCCTGGGGGAGAAGTCCTGGGCTGCTTGCTCCAGGAGACCAGAATCTACCCTGGAAATAGGCACCTAGGCAGGGCTGCCAGGCCAAGCCCTCCAGGGCAGCTGTCTGTGCAGAGCTCAGAGGGTAGGAAAGCTGATCATATCACCTGAGGGGGCTGCCTGACAGCCCCTCCTCACCCCCCCCAGGCAATGGTGGGTGAAGGGGGCAGTCAGGGTGGCCTTTCCCTCCCCTGCAGTCAGTGGGGGTGAGGGGAGGGTGGGCCTCTCTACCCACTCACCAAAGGGCAGCCGTGCCGTGCCAGGCTCTCCCTGCCCTGAGCCAGTCACCACCTGTCACGGCCTGGTTTCCTTCCCTGTGCCACCCATGAACTCCACCTTCCCCTCCGCCGGGGAATCCCTGCAGCGACTCCGTCCCCAGTGCTGCCGCACACTCACCCAGGAGCTGGATCGCCTTGGTGTGTCCATAGACGTCAATGATGGCCCAGAGAGGGGCGCTCACCGGGACACCTTTCAGCAGGAGAATGTCCTGGACCCCTTGCTGCCTGCTGAAGAAAACCCTGCCCCTGTGGTCCACCCAGAAGGCGAGGACGGTGTCTTCCTCTCCACAGACATCTGGCAGAACTACAGCCCAGGTCCTGCCCTGCATGACCAGGTTGGGGCAGGCAAAGGGAGGCAGATGGCTGGTTCCTATCTCCAAGGGATCCATGGAGGTGAAGCCCACCCTCAGCCCCCCATGCCAGGGGCCCTCTTTCTTCAAGATCTTCAGTGTCACCCTCTCGTGGAGATGGATGGGCCGGTTGGTGAAGATGATGCCGTCATGGAAGGAGTCAATCCGCTCGGCCACCTGGCAGGACTCATACAGGCGGATCTTGGAGCCATAGGTGGAAGGGTGGAAGAAAAGGGCCTGGGAGGGGTCCTCATCACTACTGTCCACGTCTGTGTGAGAGAACAGAGGAAGGAGTGAGCTAGTGAATTTCTGTCTCCCGCCCTTCCAGGGCCAAGCACTGTCTTCCCAACTGGCCAAGTGCAAGGGACCAGGCCCCATAGCCTGCTTTGCACTGACATGCCAGGGACCCTCAGCAAGGGGAACCCATGGCAGCTCAGCCCTTTGCTCCTCCTGCTAACATCCTGCTCACCTCAGCCCTGCCTGGAAGGGCCCCGACTCTGGGCTAAGAGAAGAGGGCAGGCTCCGAGGCTTCCCTCTCCTCCCTACCCCCTGGGCCTGACTCGAAGGCATCTTGTCCTCCTGTAGCAGGAGGGGAATTCCCCATGTTGATCCTTCCATTCCCCTACAGCATATCCTGCAGAAGGAAAGCCCATCTCTCTGGGTGAGCTATCTCTCTAGGTCAGCTGCCGCCCTCCTTCCTCCTTGGCCAGGCGTCCTTTCTGCAGCCATCACATGGGGAGCAAAAACAACACTGGGGCTTCCTGCCAGTGCCAGAGAAAGCGAAAGGCTGGGAGTTGTGTGCTGAGCCCTGGGGCAGGCTCTGGTCGTTCACCAGGAGGAGTCTGATGGACGTTCTGGGGAAGGTGCCCAGATGTGACTCCTCCTCCCCCGAAAAGCGTGTGCCCCAGTTGATCCCCTTCCTGTCTGGCCAGTCACTGGCTAATCACAGCCCAGAATGTATTTGCAGCCCACTCCCCAGCAGCCAGCTGGCACCCGAGCCATGCAAACAAGCCAGGCTTCCTCCCCAGATGTCGCATGGAGGATCTGTGTGAGCAGCGAGAGTTCTGCTCTCACTGCGCGAAGGCCATGCCCCGAGCGAGCTATGCTACTCTGGGCTAAGTGCCATGTTGGCTCCTCCCAGCACAGCTCCCGCTGCTCACGGGCTGGAGGGAAGAGCTCTCCCTCCTGCCACCTGAGAACAGCTACATGAGAGAGCTGCAAACTAGTCTAGCCACAGCCTAGGCTGGCCTTTCCAAAGCCTCCGGGGGCTGCGTATCACAATCCAGTGGGAAAATCCAGCTGTCAGTGGGAAAATCCCAGCCTGCCACATGAGGATGACATGTGCCAAAGAGAACAACAGGCAAAAGGCCTGTGACTTCTGCCTCTCACCCTACAGCTGCTGGCCCTCCCACAGGCGAAAGAGCCTTCTAGCACTGTGGTACTCAGCTGGGAGCTGAGGGGGCCGCGAGCAGGTTTTGGCGGCCCCAAAATAAACCTGAGAGCACACAAAAACGAAAAGCCTCACACTGTTTAGACACCTCCCTTTATTTATTTTTAACCAGAGAGGTTTGCAGTTTCCTTCATGATACACTGGAGTCTAGTGGCTTCTACAGGGCCAACATTAGCAGTCAGCAAGGATGCTACACGGAATCCTGTGCGGGGATGGGGAGGGCTCAGGCATATTAAAATTTAACACAATATCAGTTTTTTATTTTTGTACCTATATTTCCTTTTCTTCCATATAAATCTTATACCGGTTGAACCTCTCTAGTCCAGTACCCTCAGGACCTGACTGGTGCTGAATCAGAGAATTTGCCAAACCACAGGAGGTCAATATTGTAGTGAGTGGGTCTCTATTTTTATTGCACTGAAGCAAATAAATGGAACAACGCTTGCAGCGCTGATTAATAACTTGGGCTATGTCTACACTCGTGGCTTCTTGTGCAAGAACACCTTGCGCAAGTGTTCTTGTGCAAGAAGTCTTGCGCAAGAAAACGTCCACACTGCCATGTGCGAGCTGTGCTTTTGCGCAAGAGCGCCCATGGCAGTGTGGCCGCTCTTCTGCGCAAGAAAGCTCTGATGGCAATTTTAGACATAGGGCTTTCTTGCGCAAGAAATCCCTGCCGAGCGTCCACACTGCCCTCTTGCGCAAGAGCCCCTGCGCAAGAGAGCTTACACCTGTTAAAAAAGAGCGTAGCTCTTGCGCAAGGAGCCCTCTCTTACCACGCCGTACTGTAAATTTACTTGCGCAAGAGCAGGTGGGCAGCGTGGACACTCTGCAGATTCTTGCGCAAGAACGGCCGTACTTGCACAAGAAGCCGCGAGTATAGACATAGCCCTACTGTATGTCCCCCCTTCCTTCCCATCATCCACCAGAATTTGCATATGTTCTGCATTAGCCATTTATGGGGCACAACTTGTATTCTGGGCAATGGGGGCGCTTTGTACGTGTGGGTCACTCCCATGGGGTACATGATGTAGAGTGGCATAAGGGCATGTAATCAGCACACCAGGCTTGAATGTCGCATTACTGTAATGTTAATAATGTACCCTCCTCACCCTAACCCAAAAAATCTGTCCCCAGATTTCCCTATCCATTCCACTGTTGTTAAACTTGTGCTTGATACATGTTTGTAAACATTTGCTACATAAACTTTTGATTATACAATACACCCTCTATAAGCCTGCACCCAGTTAAGTAGGTTTGTTATCAGCTCTCTACATAACAGAGTGTTAGTGCTGTTGCACAATTTTACTGCATTGGCACAAAGAAACAAGTTAATGAAACCTAAAAACATGTTTATGCTTAACAGCATTGCTAGCACTTCTAGTGCTTACTGGACTCTTAGAAGACATATTAGGGGTTTCAGGGCTAAATTTTAGGGCTAAATAGACCAGTACAGAGCACTGAGGCTGCGTCTAGACTGGCATGATTTTGCGCAAATACTTTTAACGGAAAAGTTTTTCCATTAAAAGTATTTGCGCAAGAGAGCGTCTACACTGGCATGGATGCTTTTGTGCAAAAGACATCTTTTGCGCAAAAGCAGCCGTGCCAGTGTAGATGCTCTCTTGTGCAAGAAATTAACGTTCCTGTCTATACTGGCCCTCTTGTGCAAGTATTCTTGCACAAGAGGGCTTATGCCTGAGCAGGAGCATCAGAGTATTTGCGCGCAAGAAGCACTGATTTTGTACATTACAAAGTCAGTGTTCTTGCGCAAATACTCGCGGCCAGTGTAGACAGGCGGCAAGATTTTGCGCAAAATCTTGCCAGTCTAGACGCAACCTGAGGCTATGTCTACACTGGCAGCTTCTTGCGCAAGAACTCTTTGCGGAAGAGTTCTTGTGCAAAAACTCTTCCACAAGAGAGCGTCTACACTGGCATGTGCTTTTGCGCAAGAGATGTGCTTTTGCGCAAGAGCATCCATGCCAGTGTAGACGCTCTCTTGAGCAAGAAAGCTCTGATGGCCATTTTAACCTTAGGGGCTTCTTGCGCAATAAATTCATGTTGCCTGTCTACACTGGCCTCTTCTGGAAGAGCTCTTGTGCGGCGAAAGGGCTTCTTCTTGAGAGGGAGCGTCAGAGTTCTCGCGCAAGAAGCCCTGATTTTCTACAGTACAACGTCAGTTTACTTGCGCAAGAACGCGCGGCCAGTGTAGACAGGCGGCATGTTTTTGCGCAAGAGCGGCCGTTTTTGCGCAAGAACGCGCCAGTGTAGACACAGCCTAAGGCTATGTCTACACTGGCGGTTTCTTGCGCAGGAACATCTTGCGCAAGGGTTCTTGTGCAAGAACTCTTGCGCAAGACAACGTCCACACTGCCATGTGTGAGCTGTGCTTTTTGCGCAAGAGCAGCCATGGCAGTGTGGATGCTCTCTTGCGCAAGAAAGCTCTGATGGCTGCTGAGCATCCACGCTGCCCTCTTGCACAAGAGCTCCTGCACAAGAGGGCTTACACCTGTTAGAAAAGAGTGTAGCTCTTGCGCAAGGAGCCGTCTCTTACCACGCAGTACTGTAAATTTCCTTGCGCAAGAGCAGGTGGGCAGTGTAGATGCTCTGCGGATTCTTGCGCAAGAACGGCCATACTTGCGCAATAACCCGCCTGTGTAGACATAGCCAAACAGTGGGTCTGCTCTTACAGGAGCTGGCAGGTGGAGAGACCTGGCAGGCCGGGGATGCAGGTGCGGTTCTCAACTTGAGCTTGACAAACAAGGAGGAACAGGTTGAGTATTGAAAGTGGAAGGCAGCCTGGCTGAATGTGGTAGGAGGGAGAAGAGCAAAATGAAGGTGATGGCTTTCAGGAAGGACGACAGTATCAAACTCAGGGAGTTGGTAGGGAGGGTTCTATGGGAGGCAAATCTAAGGGGAGAAAGAGTTTAAGAGAGTTGGCCGTTTTTTCAGACATTTTGAGCCAACTCTGCCAATCATAGGAACGGCTTAGCCAGGAGATCTTCAATGATCTGCAGGACCATCCCTACAGGGGCCCAGAGCAACCCCCCCCATCTCTTCCCACCCCTCTTGCCCCCATTTACCCCCTCCTCTATACTCTTCCCCCAAGAGACATGACCCAAGAATAGGGCCATCCTAGGGGATGCAAGGCCTGGAATGTTGTAAGCAAGTCATGAGAAGTAACTCTCCTGCTCTACTCTGCGCTGAGTAGGCCTCAGCTGGCCACCACATTTCAGGAAAGAGGTGGAGAAATTGGAGAAGGTCCAGAGAAGAGCAACAAAAATGATTAAAGGTCTAGGAAACATGAGCTGTGAGGGAAGACTGAAGAAAATGGGTTTATTCAGTCTTGTCTGGAGAAGACTGAGGGGAGACATGATAGCAGTTTTCAAGTACCTAAAAGGGCGTTGCAAGGGAGGGAGGGAGAGAGAAAAATTGTTCTCTGTGGCCTCTGATGACAGGACAAGAAGCAATGAGCTTAAACTGCAGCAGGAGAGGCAGACTTCCTACCTGTCAGGGTGGTTAAGCACTGGACTAAATTGCCTAGGGGGGTTGTGCAATCTCCATTACTGGAGACATTTAAGAGTAGGGTGGATAGACATCTATCAGGGATACTCTAGATGGTGCTTGGTCCTGCCATGAGGGCAGGAGACTGGGCTCAATGACCTCTCGAGGCCCCTTCCAGTCCTATGAGACCAGGATTCTGTTCAAACCAGCTGACAGTTGCTTGGCGCCGTGACGCCCTTCCCAGAGAACTAAGTGACTTGCCCAGGGTCACACAAGGAGCCTGTGGCAGAACACAGTATCAGTGAGCTCTTTTTGCAGCTGGTGATTGTTCATTTACTGCCTAGTAAAGTGGGATTCGCTCCCATTGTTCCTCCCATGCATTCCCTTGTGAACCACAGAGCTGCAGTGGGATGGGGCCTGGCACCTCTCTCTAGCTGCCAGTGTAATCCACACACCTGGTGTGGTTCACTGTCCCATGCAGTGGCACTTAGACCACAGCAACAGATAAGCACAAGAGACCTCTACAGCATGAGCTGAGAGCTAGCTAGCTTTATAGCTCAAGCTGTAAAGTCTCTTATACTAAGCTTCAAAGATCCCAGGTTCAAATCCGCCTGGTGGCAGTTACACCAGCAACTTTGCCAGGAACTCAGCTGTCATGTCAAACACCCCCAGCCCCGGCCCTGTGAGTGCAGAGAGCAAGGGGACAAGAGTGCGGAGAAGTGGGAGCTGCCCCCTTCCCCTCTGTGAGCATTAATGAGAAATAGTAGCCCAATGTCTGTGAGGCTGAAATGCTGGCTGTTCCCTTTGGGCAGCCCGTGCTGCATGAGAAGTGCGGGGCCCAAACGGCCGCTTGTGCCGCTTGCTCCCCTGCGGCGGCCTGGCTGAGCAGCGCAGAAGTCAGCCGAGTGCCACAGCGGGAGGGGAAGGGGGGTGGAACGGTGATGTACACGGCCAGGGGGTGGGGCCTGGCCATGTACGTCACCGCCCCACCCCCCTTTGCCTCCCACCATGGTGCTCGGCTGACTTCTGCGCTCAGCCGGGCCGCCACGGGAAGCCAAACAAGCGGCGCTTGCTCCCCGTGGCGGCCGGCTGAGCAGCACAGAAGTCAGCCGAGCACCACGGGAGGCGAAGGGGTTGGGCGGTGACGTGCGGCGTGACAGCGGCTCCAGGCCCGCCCCGGCTGTGCGTCACGCCCGCCCCCTTTGCCTCCCGCTGTGGCGCTCGGCTGACTTCTGCGCCACTTAGCCAGGCCGCCGGGTGGAAGCAAGTGGCACAAGCAACCATTTGGGCTCCGCGCGCCCCATGCAGCACGGGGAGTGCGGAGCCCAAACGGCCGTTTGGGCTCCGCGGTCCCCCGAGTGAGAGGCAGGAGGGGGAGGAGAAGAGAAAGAGAGAGACAGAGAGAGAGGCAGGAGGCAGAGGAGAGCTGAGAGAGAGAGGGGGAGGCAGTAGGAGGAGGAGAGAGAGAGAGAGACGGAGAGAGAGGCAGGAGGCAGAGGAGAGCTGAGAGAGAGAGGGGGAGGCAGTAGGAGGAGGAGAGAGAGAGAGAGAGACCGGAGGCTCAGGAGAGAAGACCGACGTGGAGGAGAGACCTGAAAAGCCCGTCTTATGACAGGCTAATTGGCTAGTTAATGAGAATGGGCGATGTCTCCATTGTGAGCTATGCAGCTGTTCTCAATCACTGGGGCAGGGGCAGGGGCAAGGGCAAGGGCGGGGCGCATTCAGCAGCACCCTCTAGCAGGGACAACTTTCAAGTCACTGGGGCCAGGGCAGAAAGCACAATGTCCCCAATGCCTCAGCTTTGCTCCACCCCTTCCCCCAAGCTCCCACCCTGCCCCTATCCCCACTGCACCCCTTCCCCCACACCCTGCTCTGCCCAACCTGTACAGCACCAGAAGCCCTGGCTCCATGCCACCTCCTCTGCCCCGAGCCTCAGTGCTGCTCCTGGGAGGGAGGAGGAGGAGCTGCTCCACAGCAGGCAGGAGGGGCTGGTTGCTGGTGGGGGGCGCAGTCCTGGTGCACCTGTGGAGTTGGTCCCAGGTGGCTGAGCCCCCAGAACTAGCTCATCCCTCATGTAAGAGGGTAGGCAGGGCCACAGATCCGCACACATCAAAGGGTTGTCGTGGCAGGACACGGGACAAGGTTGTGCCAGAGTTATGGCTTCACTGTTTTTAGGTGTCAGGAAGGACTCCTGGGGTGTATCCCCAGCGCTGCCACTGATTTGGTGGGTCATCTTGGGAAAGTCACTTAGCCCACTGTCACCATGTGTAAAATAGCAAATACAACAGTTTATTTCTATCTGTCCTTCTTCAATGAGCACAGAGTTCAGCCACCCAGCCTCAGCTTGCCTGAGACCCTGGCTAGCCTGGCCCCCCAAAGACTCAGAGCCAGTTCTGCTCTACCAAGCATTAGTTACTTTGGGCTTCCCTGCCTGCTGCCTTACTCCCCGCCAGAGGGCGCAACTTCCAGGACATGCTCGCTTGCTGCTTGCTCATGGGACCTGCAGGTGTGCACTGAAAGTCCCTAGTGTACATTGGTCCAGCCTGCAAACGGGGCTGGGTCAAACGCACGAGGCACCCAGTGCCCCCCTGGCCAGTCAGTGTGTACCAGGGTCACACACGCATGAGCTGCCCAGCATCCCCCTGGCCAGTGTGCACCAGGGTCACACATGCACGAGGTGCCCAGCGCCCCCCTGGCCAGTCAGTGTGCACCAGGGTCACACACACATGAAGTGCCCAGCGCCCACACTAGCCCATCAATGTGCACCAGGGTCACACGCACATGAGGTGTCCAGCACCCCCCTGGCCAGTCAGTGTGAGGCAGGGTCGCACCAGGGTCACACACATGAGCTGCCCAGCACCCCTCTGGCCAGTCAGTGTGCACCAGGGTCACACACACGATGGGCCCAGCACCCACACTGGCCAGTCAGTGTGCACCAGGGTCACACACACACGAGGGGCCCAGTGCCCACACTGGCCAATCAGTGTGCACCAGGGTCACACACACACACAAGGTGCCCAGCGCCCGCACTGGCCAGTCAGTGTGCACCAGGGTCACACACACATGAAGTGCCCAGCGCCTGCACTTGCCCATCAGTGTGCACCAGGGTCACACTCACGAGGTGCCCAGTGCCTGCACTGGCCAGTCAGTGTGCACAAGGGTCACATGCCCTCTGATTTCCAGCCTTGTGGTGCAAGCAGACAAACCTTCCACCTCTCTGTGCTGAGTCCCTGCTGGAGCAAAAGGGCAAGCCCACGAGAGAGGCTACCCACAGGTGCAGAGTTGCTGTTACTAGGAGGGAAGCCCAGACTCAGAGTGGGATCCGATCAGGGTGTTGCCGCCGCGCCAGCCTCCCACTGGCGCAGAGCTGAACTGGCATTTAGACCAAGCACCAGGTGGCAGGATGAGTGGTTCACTCATCACTTTCCACGAGCTGTGCTGCCCACCCTGTACCCCCCGCCACAGGGCACCATGCAGCATCACACCACACCTGTACGAGGTTCCCTCTCTTACCAAACGGCAGGCAAAAACAGTTCCCCATGGCAGGTGGCTCTTCCCACAGGCAGGCAAGGCAGAGAGTGCTCTCCGGAGCTCCTGCTGGGCTGGCCATGCCCATTTTTATAGGAGCCGTGTGAGGTGTTTGTTACTCCCTCCGCCCCCACGAGCGAAGGGCTGACACTCCCCAGCTCCTCCTTGCATGGTGCAACTGGACTTGCTTTGGGTGTTTCCAATATTCATTTGTAACGTGAGCTCGCTGTAGCCAGCTGGCTGTGGGCCTGCAGCTGGGAACTGCCTAGTGCCCTGAGGGACACAAAGGGTTTTCCTTCCTGCAGCTCTGCACAGAATCCTGCGCCAGGGACTCCACCAGAAAGGCAGCAGCCTCCGAGATCAGGCTGCAAACCGGGGGGAGGCTCCTTCCCCAGCATCTAGAGACAACAGCCTCCTAGGATGGGGGGGTCTGCTCCTGGTTCTGTCCAGGCAGACAAAACACTCGGCCCACAAGTGGATCTTTACAGCATCTGTTCCCACCCTGTGCAATGGCTTCCTCTGTAGCGTGGGGCTTGGTGGATCTGTCCACATGGCAGTTAGACCCCGTGGCTGGCCCAGGCTGTGGGCTGAGGAAGGGGATGGGCTTCAGGGTGGGGTGAGGACTCCCACTGAGATTGTGGGCTCTGGGTTGGGCCAGGCATGGGGCATTGGGGTGCAGGCTGGGGTTAAGGGGTTTGGAGCGTGGGAGGAGGCTCAGGGCTGGGGCAGGGACTCAGGGCTTGAACAGGAGGTGGGGGGTTAGGTCTGGGGAGGGGGCTCAGGGAAGAGGTTCAGGCTCAGGCTGGAAGCAGGGCCCTGGCCCAACACAGCAAGCTTGATGACATAGCACGGGCAGCGTCTGGGACTGCATCCTTTTGGGGATCCCACCAACTGGCGGGGTGTCTCTCACTGTCTGTGTGGTGTCACCTTAGGGGCCGTAACACTGGGTTGCTGTGGCTACGAGCCCTGACACCCCTAGCCAGTCTCCAAGCAGAAAGGTCTCCTCTGGCTACCACCAGCTGGGTGCAGCTCCTCCATCCCCAAGAGGCGCCAAACCCCAGTTGCCCACATTTGTAACTATCAACCACT
This sequence comes from Rafetus swinhoei, assembly GCA_019425775.1. NCBI lineage: Eukaryota > Metazoa > Chordata > Testudines > Trionychidae > Rafetus > Rafetus swinhoei. Next base: position 312,484 of record JAFJHL010000226.1, read on the forward strand.
CAGGCTCATCACCCCACAGGAGTGAAACTTCCCCCTCTCAGCAGGTCACCTCAGGGGACACACACAGAGACTTGCTTGGGGGCAAAACACACAACTTATTGAATGGGGAAATCCTATGTCAAAGAGGAACTAGTGAGAAGGCCAAATCCAGGCAAGTGGTACAGAAAACGAACAGACAGCCCCAGGTTCTACAAATTCCCTCTTCTAGCCTCAGCATGGCTTGCCTCAGGGCAGCTTTCCAGCAGGCCCTGCCAGGTGGGGCTCCAACCGGTAGCCGCCTCTTCAAACCCTGCGGGGAGTCCTGGTGGGGGAAATTCCCTCCTTAGGTTTCCAAGAAGGGGGACTGTTTAACTTTAATGGCCTGTTACTTATCTTTTCCTGGGCTGTACCATGTACTTGGATCTTGTCTCCCTGGCTAGAGGCAGCCCCTCCTTGCCTGGCTGTGAGGTGGCACTAAATGCCGCAGGACAAATTACAAGCCCAGGTTCATAGTTACACAAATTCATAAGTACAGTCTGCAACCAATGAGAGACAAGGCAGATGGATACCCTTTGGACTCAGGCAGCTCCACAATGAAGCCTAGTGAGATGGCTGCCCAGGGATTGGGTGGCGTTTCCACAGGGTTTGTTTTGTGGCACCTTCCTGTGGACACATAAGGTGTCCATGTCATGGCATGCATGCAAGGCCACCAAGAGAAATGGGAGGCCAGGTGATGGGGTTTAGAACAGCCAAAATGCCCCACAAGGGGGGAATGTGGCACATGCAAAGGGCCACAAATGGGGGCAGTTGGGGGAAACATAGCTCGACCTTTGAGAGGGGACATACATATCTCAGCTCTCATGCACACCCCGATAGATGACTTCTTGAACTATGTCTAGACTGCAAGCCTCTTTCGAAAAAGAGCGTCTAGACAACAAGAAGATTTTTCGAAAAAGCGGCTCACTTTTTCAAAAGAGAGTCTAGACACTCCCTTTCGAAAAAGCCCTGTTTTCATGCAATAGCGCCTTTTTTCGAAAGATGACTTTCGAAAAAAGACGTTATTCCTCGTAGAATGAGGTTTCCCGCCGTTGACAAAAACCGCCGCGTTCTTTTGATTTACTGTCAACAGAACACGGCGGTAGTCTAGATGCAGGTACAGTTTTTTCAAAGAAAGGCCACTTTTTTTGAAAAACCCTGTAATCTAGACACACCCTTGGTCACCAGGGGCAGCAGCACAGGCTGAGCAGATGAGGTTAAGCAGGTCCAGGTGGATGGTCACTCCAAGAAAGTTAGGGGATGTAGGTTGTGACTGTCTTGGTGGGTCCCTTCCAATCAGCATAGTGCTCCCCTTTTGGCACAGGGGTCGGCTTTCCCGTTGTTCCCAGCACCTGGCCGACAGGGAACTGGAAGAGGAGGAGAAGGCCCACCAGAGCTAGCTCACAATGAGGGCTTTTAGTTCTTATGGGTCTGTGTGCACGTGGCCTGGGCAGTAGTGTCCCTGGCCCCCACGGCTGGCTTCCTGGGCAGGAGTTCCTTGGCTATGTTTCATAATATTGACCAGTGGGAATGAGCTCATTAGAGTAAAAGGCACATGTCTGGGCAGTGGGTATCACAGGCCTGGGGAAGCTAAGCCTCCCCAAATGGGCCCTGCCCCCACCTGCCCTGAGGTCCCTCCTGCTTCCCATTACTCCCTGCTGGCTCAGCCCAGGCTGCTCCTCTTCTATCCCTTGTTCGGCCTCTCCTCCAAAGCAGGCAGGGGCTGGGGCCAGGCTCGGACAGCCAGCAGCACGGGACCCAGAGTTGCTGGGCCGGTGTTTGGCTGGGATTGGGTCAGCTGGGGCTGTGCTTACCCGGCTTGCTGGGCTGTGGACACCCAGTGAGGGGGGAGCTCTCTGGGGCTGGGGCTGCCTGGTGTTTGTGTTGGAGGCAAAGGAGGAGCAAGGGGAGAGTTAAAATGGACGCTGTTCTCTTTTCACCTGTTAATGGTGTTATTTGGTTCCCTAAACTGTTCAGGTGTTATCTGTTAACCCCCATCCCTTCCCCTGAGTGAGTGCAGAAGAATGTCTGAGGTGGACACCAGAGGTGGGAAAACTCTGAGGTAGACAGCAGGAGTAAACAACAGAGCACACAGCCCGAGAGGCCCAGAGACTCAGAGGCTGCATGTGGCTGACCCTGAAAGGAGAGAGGGACGCAGACACAGTGGGTTGACCATCAAGTGGAGCCTCCCAGAACGCCCTCTGCTCGGATCGCCTGGCCAGTGGACCAGCTTAGGAGTCAACACGGGAAGATCAAACAACATGAACTGCCTTCTGCTCGCCTTATCATCCTGCCTGGGACTGTCAGTGTGGTTGAGTGAGATCCCCTCCCTTCCCAGTTTTAACTGAATAAACAAACCCTTTACACCCCTCTCCTTAGTGTTTAAAGCAGGTGCAATCCACATCCCCTTGCAACAGTTTGGACTTGTCAAGAATAGGGATTCCTGGCACTGTGGCTGGAGCAGCCCAGAGCCAGTGGCCAGGGCCGTGACTTGGGCCAGCTGGGGCGGGGCTTCTCTGGCCATGGAGCAGGGGAGAAGGGCAAAAAGGAGGCAGGGAGGGACTAGCCTCCCAAAGGGGGCTTCTTGCACGGCCTCTGGGATGCGTCTGGGAGGACACTGCAGCAGTTGCCGCGCGGAGGAATGAAGGTTCCTGTGATAGCTGGGGGGCAACATGCAGGCAGTGCTGGGCTTCCAGAGTCCGGCTGAACTGAGTCTGCCTATGGAGCAATAAGTAGCAGAGAAATCTTCCTGGAGACTCAGATGAACTGGCAGGAGAAATTTGTGAAGGCCCCAACATTTGTAGATGCTCCAGGTGGCTACCCAGCCGCGGGCCACCTGTATCTTTAAGGATCCACCTTGGTTCCTTCTGGGGACAGGCTGCATTCCAGGAAGCCAGAGGAAATGCAATTGAAGGGTCACACATGACTCATGTTGGCAACGCTCCAACACGAGTTGTGTGCTGCTCGAGGAGTCTGACAATAAGCACCGGATGCTGTGCTGACCTCAGGAGCCTGGTGCCTCCTTCCTTGCATGCTGCAATGTAGCGGGGCAGTTGTCAGGCGAATGGGGCCACGCAGGTGCAGAGGGAGGGTCCTGACTCTCATTTCAGAAACAGGCACTGAAATGTCACCATCACTTCCCCTTTCAGGGTGAGCTGCAGCAGGCGGATTGAACCCAGCCAGGATCTCTGTCTGGAGGCTCCGCATGGTAAATATTTAACAAGAAGCGCAGCACGGCTGGACCCAGCTCCAAAGTGGTATTTGCTAACAGGCACCAGGAGTAAAGTCTGGCAGCCAGTTACAGGAATCAAAACAAAGAAAGGGAGAATGGGACTTCCTAGAACAGTGAGCTGGCTAGACAGACCCAATGGCTGCTCCCCAACCCCAGGGCACTGCATCCCCAGGTGCCCAGCTGCTCCCCAACCCCAGGGTACTGCATCCCCAGGGGCCCGGCTGCTCCCCGACCCCAGTGCACTGCAACCCTGACTGTTAAGACACACGCATCTGATTAATTTCTGCAGATCCAGAACATCTATGAATTTCAGCCACTTGCTTTTCGTGCCCTGTCCCATGCAGGTGGCTGCTCCCTTTTCCAGTCCATAACTTGAATGACTGGCCCAGCTGGATCTAGACTAGCCCAGCACATGCCCAGCCTCGTCTTTCACGGAGTGCAAATGGGCAATCCTACTGGGTTTCCAGCAAGAAGCTGGGCAAGGGTTGGGAACCAGTTCTAGTCACAAGGTCCTTTCTTCCTCCCAATTCATCTCTTTAGTTCATAGCTCCGTATTTGGTTCTTAATATAGCCACAAAAGCCAACTAGCCCCACAACTCTTGCCCCTGGAACCTGCCCCCTTTCCTGCACACTGTCTATGCTTCCAGCCACTTGGCAACCCTGGCCAGGAGAAATGAAACTAACTCAGTGCTGGCTTGGCTGTTATCCCACTTGGAGCAAATCCAAGTTCCCTGTTTGCTTTCCCTTCGACTAGGCATCCCTGGAGTTCAGCCTGACCCAGCCCCAGTACTTGCCTCGGTTTCATTTTTGCAAGATGCTGATTTCTGGGAAATGCTTCATTTCATAGAATCATAGAATCATGAGGCTGGAAGAGACCTCAGGAGGTCATCAAGTCTAGTCCCCTGCCCAAGGCAGAACCAATCCCAACTAAATCAACGCAGCCAGGGCTTTGTCAAGCCGAGACTTAAAAACCTCTAAGGATGGAGATTCCACCCCCTCCTTAGGAAACCCATTCCAGTGCTTCACCACCCTCCCAGTGAAATAGTTTTTCCTAATATCCAACCTAGACCTCCCCCACTGCAACTTGAGACCATTGCTCCTTGTTCTGCCATCCGTCACTACTGTGAACAGCCTTTCTCCATCCTCCTTGGAACCTCCCTTCAGGAAGTTGAAGGCTGCTATCAAATCCCCCCTCACTCTTCTCTTCTGCAGACTAAACAAATCCAAATCCCCCAGCCTCTCCTCATAGGTCATGTGCTCCAGCCCCCTCATCATTTTGGTTGCCCTCCGCTGGACTCTCCCAAATGCGTCCACATCTTTACTATAGTGGGAAGGGGGTCCATAACTGGACACAATATTCCAGATGTTGCCTCACCAGAGCCGAATAAAGGGGAATAATCACATCTCTAGATCTGATGGCAATGCTCCTCTTAATGCACTCTAATATATGCCAGTAGCCTTCTTGGCTACAAGGGCACACTATTGACTCATATCCAGCTTCTCATCCACTGTAATCCCCAGGTCCTTTTCTGCAGAACTGCTACTTAGCCATTCCGCCCCCAGCCTGTAATAATGCTTGGGATTCTTCCATCCCAAGTGCAGGACTCTGCACTTGTACTTGTTGAACCTCATCAGATGTCTTTTGGCCCAATCCTCTAATCTGTCTAGGTCACAATGGACCCTCTCTCTGTCCTCCAGCGTATCTACCTCTCCCCCTAGCTTAGTGTCATCTGCAAACTTGCTGGTGGTGCAATCCATCCCCTCATTCAGGTAATTAATAAAGATGTTGAACAAAACAGGTCCTAGAACCGATCCTTGTGGCACTCCACTAGAAACCAACTGCCAACCTGACATTGAGCCATTGATCACTACTCGTTGGGCCCGACAGTCTAGCCAGCTTTCTATCTATCTTACAGTCCATTTATCCAATCCATACTCCCTTAACTTGCTGGCAAGAATATTGTGGGAGACCGTATCAAAAGCTTTGCTAAAGTCAAGGTATATCACAGCCACTGACTTTCCCACGTCCACAGAGCCAGTTACCTCATCATAGAAGCTAATCAGATTGGTCAGGCATGACTTGCCCTTGGTGAATCCATGATGACTATTCCTGATCACTTTCCCTTCTTCCAAGTGCTTCAAAATGGATTCCTTGAGGATCCCCTCCATGATTTTTCTGGGGACTGAGGTAAGGCTGACTGGTCTGTAGTTCCCTGGATTGTCCTTCTTCCCTTTTTTAAAGATGGGCACTACATTTGCCTTTTTCCATTCATCCAGGATCTCTCCCTATCTCCACGAGTTTTCAAAGATAATGGCCAAAGACTCCTCAATGACATTTGCCAACTCCCTCAGTACCCTCGGATGCATTAAATCAGGACTCATGGATTTATTTATGTCTAGCTTTTCTAAATAGTTCCTAACCTGTTCTTTCCCCACCAAGGGCTGCCCTCCTCCTTCCGGGTATGCAAATCAAGCCCAGGATTTAAATATTCCTCATTGCAGGAGGAATAACAGGTAGTTCGAAATAGGGCTTTATTTTGAACACCCGTTTCACTGCTGCGTGTAGACGCGGGCAGTTATTCCGGGCTTGTAAATTCAAAAATGGCACCCGGCCGGGAAGATGCAAATCAAGCACGGGATATTTAAATCCTGGGCTTGATTTGCAATTCCGAATGCCTACATTTGCAGCCCTATTCCGAAATAGGCTGCAAGTATAGACATATCCTCCCATACTGCGTTGCCTAGTGCAGTAGTCTGGGAGCTGACCTTGTCTGTGAAGTCAGAGGCAAAGAAAGCATTGAGTACTTCAGCATTTCCCACATCATCTGTCACTAGATTACCTCCCTCATCCAGTAAGGGCCCCACACCCTCTCTGATCATCCTCTTATTGCTAACATGCCTGTAGAAACCTTTCTTGTTACCCTTCACATCCCTTGCTAGCTGCAATTTCAGTTGCGCTTTCACCTTCCTGATAATTCCCCTGCATTCTTGAGCAATATATTTATACTCCTCCCCTAGTCATCTGTCCAAGTTTCCACTTCTTGTAAGCTTCCTTTTTGTGTTTAAGCTTACCAAGGATGTTCCCGATAAGCCAATCTGGTCGCCTACCATATTTGCTTTTCTTACTGCACATAAGGCTTCTTTAAAATACTGCCAGCTCTCCTGGACTCCTTTCCCCTTCATGTTAGCATCCCAGGGAATCCTGTCCATCAGTTCTCCGAGGGGAGTCAAAGTCTGCTTTTCTGAAGTCCAGAGTGTGTATTTTGCTACTCTCCTTTCTTCCTTTGGTCAGGATCCTGAAATCTACCATCTCATGATCACTGCTTCCCAGGTTGTCATCCACCTCTACACTTCCCCTACTAGTTCCTCCCTGTTTGTGAGCAGCAGGTCAAGCTGCACATGGCCCCTGGTCGGTTCCTTCAGCACTTGTACCAAGAAGTTATCCCAACATTCTCCAAAAACTTCTTGAATTCTCTGTGTACTGCTGTATTGGTCTCCCAACAGATGTCAGGGTGATTAAAGCCCCCCACGAGAACCAGGGCCTGCGATCTGGAAGCTGCTCTCAGTTGTCCGAAGAAAGCCTTGTCTACCTCATCCACCTGATCCGGCGGTCTATAGCAGACACCAAGCACAACATCACCCCTGTTGCTTCCACCTCTAAACTTAACCCTTAGACTCTTAATAGGCTTTTCACCCTCTATATACGGGAGCTCTGAGCAGTCATACTGCTCTCTTACATACAATGCAACTCCTCCTCCTTTTCTCCCCTGCCTGTTCTTCCTGAACAGTTTATACCCTTCCATGACAGTGCTCCAGTCATGCGAGTCATCCCACCAAGTGTCCGTTATTCCAATCAAATCCTAGTTCTTTGTCTGGGTCAGGGCTTCTAATTCTTCCTGTTTGTTTCCCAGGATTCTCGCATTGGTGTACAAACACCTTAGATAACCAGTTGATTGCCCTACCATCTTCATTCGAATCAGGGGCCCTCCTTTGTTGCTCGTTCCTCCTTGTGTTTCTTCCCGGTATCCAACTTCCCCACTTACCTCAGGGCTTTGGTCACCGTCCCCCAATGAACCTAGTTTAAAGCCCTCCTCACTATGTTTGCATGCCTGCCCGCAAAGATGCTCTTTCCTCTCTTGGTTAGGTGGATCCCATCTCTTCCTAACAATCCTTGTGCTCAGAACAGAGTCCCATGGTCGAAGAAACCAAAGCTCTCTCTCCGATACCACCTGCGCAACCACACGTTTACTTCCTCAATTCGACAATCCCTACCTCGACCTTTTCCTTCAACAGGGAGGATGGACGAGAACCCCACTTGTGCTTGAAATATCTTGATCCTTCTTCCCAGGGCTACATAATCTGCAGTGACCTGCTCAAGGTCATTCTTGGCCATATCGTTAGTTCCTACATGGAGAAGCAGGAAGGGGTAGCAATCCAAAGGTCTGATCAGTTTTGGAAGACTCTCAGTCACATCCTGAATTTGAGCTCCTGGTAAGCAGCACACTTCTCGAGATTCCAGGTCTGGATGGCTGATGGATGACTCAGTCCCTCTTAGGAGGGAGTCCCCAACCACCACCACCCGTCGTCTTCTTTTGGGGGGGTGGTCGTGGAACCCCCATCCTAGGACTACGCATCCCATGCCTTCTGGTGGATGGTGTTCCCTTCTGATTTCTTCCTTGAGAGGTCTCTGCCAAAACATTCTCCACCGCAGTGCCTGTGGAGAGAGCCTGAAAGCGGTTACTTACCTCTACAGGAATGAGGGATATTTGAGTTGGCCTCCTTCTTCTTGTAGAGGTTCATGCTGCCAGTTCTGTTCCTTGTCCTGTATTGCCCTCGCTGGCTCTTCAGCCTGCTGTGCCTGCAGGATTAAATGTTGCCTTCCATCAAGGAAGTCTTCATCCTCTCTGATGGAACACAGGGTTGATACTTGGGCCTCAAGTCCTCTAATTTTTTCTTCCAAAATGGTGACCAGCTTGCACTTAGTGCAGATAAAATCCCTTCTATCTTCCAGGAGGAAGACAAACATAGCACATGCTGTGCAGGTAACAACAGCAGACCTATCACTATCCATACCTGCCTTCCTTCTGAGAGATTCCTCAGATGTTTTTCAGTGCCTCCTGAGCTCCTCTCAGATGTTTCCCAGGCAAACTCGCCTGTTGGCTGCTGCCCTGTTCGCTGCTCTCTGCGTTCGCTCTGGCTGCCTTTTTCATAAGGCCGAGGCTAGGCCCAGCTCAAAGCCTTGCCTCTGATGAAATCAACCCCTGAAGACCCACCTGAGCTCAGGAAGTTTTGATTATACTTTAGTGTAAAGATTTTAAAGAATGGTGAGTGTACCTCGCCCCCTTCCCACTCCCCTTCCAAACTCCCTCGCAAAACTCCTTTTTTGCAGCCCCTGGTCACTGACTCACTGTTTTATAAAGCCCTGCCCCCGATTAAGGCTCAGCCAATGAGCAGAGGCTTCTAGATTTCAAACCTTGATTAGAAGCTCACAGCTTTCAGCTGCCAGACACAGCACACACTCCTTGGGGGGGAGGGGGGAAACAACCAGACAGACAAACACAAGCTCAGCACACAGCAAGAAGCCCCCAAACACAAACACACACTACAGACAGCCACTTCCTTCAAGGGTCCTGTATTAGCTCCTCCTTCACCTGGAGAACTCCATCTCAAAATTCCCTGTTTGCAGCCCCTGTTCATCACTTTCCTGTAACAGAGGCCTTCATACCTGCTGGACAAGTCCCCTCAGCCCAGCCAGGACACAGGGCCTGGGCACAGGTGGGCAGGGAGAATAGCACCCAGGCAACACAGCACGAGGAGAATTTGTCTTTGTGCTGGCCCGGCTCACCTCAGCACCACTGCTGTTATTGCAAGAGAGTATCAGAAGCAAGAAGGATCATGCGGATTCTCTCCCTTTTGATGGCAGGTCCATCCATCTCTCTCCCCCACAGGGATCTTGCTAGAAGAGCTGTAGTAAACCATCCCTTCCACTAGAGCTGTCCCAGTGTGACTCCTCTGTCTTACAGGCGGGTTTGGGGGCCACAGCTGAGAGGGTCAACTCAGGGTAAATTGCTTAGAGCCAGGGCTACGGACAGTGCAAGACTGGGGCTCCTCCACTATAAGGCACCAAGCCAGTCACACAGAGCACTTCAGCTGCCACACTGGCCAGCAAGAAGTCTCATAAGCAAATCCCCTTAGATGCTCCAGCTTTTCCTGTGCCATGACCAGCACTGCTCCTTACACAGGGGAGAGGTTGTGAACACCACTCTCACCAACGCTGAACAGGTTCTCCCGATCCCAAAGGACCAGCCTCATTCCCAGGTCAATTTATACCTCAGATCTTTCCTAAAAGATCATGCTGGGCCAATCCTTTGGCATCTAAAAAAAGGAGGGAGGAAGGGAGGGAGGGAGATTGTTAAAAGGAATAAAACTACATTCACCAACTGCAAGGTTCTTGGTGTAAGCTTGTAGCAGAGGTGGGTTAATCTGCTGTCTTCAAACAAGTCTCTGGAATACACCCTCTGTTAGGATGGGTCATCAGTTCTTTTGGGCTCAGTTCATAGCAAAGATGCTTCAGAGGTGATGAGCTGGAATGAAGGCAAATAGAGGAACCCCTGGGGCCCTCTTTATACCCTTGCCCATGTGGAGGGAACCCCATTGTTCTCCTTGTGTGAAAGTAGCTCCCAAGATGGAGTTTGTCACATGAGCAAGTCACCTGCCCATGCAGGCAGCGGCCCTGTCTCACAAGCTGGTTTCCTCAGATGTGGGTTGGACCCACCTGAGGTGCACTGTCAGTGCAGTGCTGCTAGTCACTTGACTGGCCGCCCTTCCACCATAGGTTGGCCAAGCCGCCTGCTGATTGATGAACCAGAGGCTCGAAAGATTGTCTAGGGGTGGCTTTTTGTGGCAAGGGACTGGGGCCGCGAAGGAGGAAAGCCCGAGACTTAAATGTACTTAACCAATTACAAACTTTATTGACTACAATCTGATTATATTATGTCTTTGATTTGTTTAAGACAACGTAGCATGCAAATAAAACATACATTAAAGAATATTAGTTTGCCTGTTCACTTAACAACCCCCTCAATTCTACTCCTAGTTCTTATTTAGACCTAGGTGTGGTACCATTATACAATATGGTTAATACAATACAACTAACTATTGCTAAGCTGATAAATAATATATTAAGCAATACTTACAAACCCAGTGACAATTACGATACACAGACAAAAAACAATGCGTAGCATGCTCCAGATTCGTACACGCTTTCGTGATTCGGTGGGTGGGAGGCAGCCTTGGGTGATCAACCCCTCAGCCAGGCTGGATGATACATGCCTTCTATCTTGATACGGAACCTCCCCGAGCTTAGGGCTCAGGGTGCTTTATACTATAATTTTGACATCCAGTACCATATTAGGGTTATTTGATATCCGGTACCATATTAGGGTTCCTTCCTTGTGATATGACGTCTGCCTCAAGGCATTGTGGTCAGTGCCTGATGCAGACATGACTGGCACCTGTGAAAGCTAGCTTGTTTTTCGTTTCCCTGCTCCAGGTGCTTGTTAACTGATGTATATGACAGCGCATTTCTCTTATTCCTGTCTTGTCCTGTTTTTTAGTGCTCGTTAACTTAGCGTATGGGACAGCTTGCGTCCCTACTCTTATCTTTTTGGCCCAGGTGCTTACCAAGTTAAGTTCTGTTTACTGAGGCTTGAAGGCCCCCGGTCCGGGTGCTTGCCAAGTTAAGTTCCGTTTACTGAGAACTGTGCTGAGCACCCGAGGGACTTCAAGCTCTGTCTCTGGATCCGCCTCAGCGGCCTGTGTTTTTCTTGTGGGGGGCTTTAGTGTGGCAGTATGGGCAATACGTGCGAGGCCGTGGTCAAAAGGACCTGCTACACGATACTGATATCTCCCAGAAGCAAACATTTGAAATACAAGCACAGAACCAATACAACTTTAAATACAAACTTGTATATAAATACAAACTTTAAATACAAACATGAGCCATGAACATGAGCAGTAAAAACAGAATAAGTGAATCATCAACTTTTCATAGACACCTGACTTGGCCCACTTTGTACAAGATTTGGTTCAAACATAGAACAGTGGTTGCAACAATGATTTGTATGTTCATCCAACAGCAGTAGCATAACCATCTTTTCCATGAGAGCGGTTCCAGTATAACTCCCCCCTTGTGGGTACAAATGACTTTGTTCTAGTCCAGTGATTTTCAATTTTTTTCCCATTTCTGGCCCCCTCAAATTTTCTAATGGAGGTGACAGCCCCTTTAGAAATTTCAGAGATAGTTTATGGAACCCCCCCCCCCCGAGGTTTTAAATCACTGTTCTTGAATAATTACTTACAACTGAAGTAACAAAAATTCCACCACGTGGAGCCATAATGACTCCCCATGGGCTATCACCAGGGTTTGGAGCTTTAGCTCCACAGCACAACCCTCTATCACTTTACTCCTGCTGGAATTCTACACCAGTGTACATGTGCAGAATTCACGTCCCCCACACATTGCTTGTCTCCACAGAAAATACATGCTCCCAGTGAGGGGCTGCAGGTACTCCTTTTTGCCCACCAGGGACTGCTGTGGCACCAAAACAGAGGGCAACTGGCTCAGCAGCAGTAGCAACAACAACCAATAGGCAGGAGGAGCAGCTCCATGATCACACCCGCCCACCCCAGCACCCAGGACACTCTCCTGGGCGGTGTTCCCCTGTGAGCCCCTACAGCAACCCTGGGCCGTGTCCCTGCGGCAGCCCCAGGCAGCAGCCCCCCCCGCCCCAGCAAGGCCATCCCTAGGCATGTTGGGGGCCAGGCAGCTGGGAGCAGATCATCCTGGGAGTACAGGAGGAGGGCCCAGGTGCTGCCTTTCCCTCGAGATGGACCTGCCTGAATGTTCCTGGTTCCTGTGCTGACATGCCTGTTCTACGCTGTGTCCCTGTGGACGAATAAACCTCCTGTTCTACCTGCTGGCTGAGAGTCACGTCTGGCTGCGAAAGAGAGGTGCAGGCCGTCTGCTAGCCAGGAGTCCCATCTGGGCACACTTGCTTTGGGGCACGCACAGTGTGGACGGGGATGCTGAGTGCTCCGAGGCCAGACTCCGGAAGGTCGAAACGTGTGAGGTTTTACCCTGACGACAGTGTGCAGCTCAGAGAGAGGCCAGCTGCTGTGGTGAGTGGGCCTGAGCCCCTGCTGCTGGCGCCAGGGCGCCTGGTAATTCCCCAGGTCACGTTGCTCAGGAGAGAGGTCTTGGGGGCAGGAATGGCAGAGCAGCTGCAGGGCTTGGAGGAAGGGGTGGAGTTGGGGGTGGGGCTGGGGCAGGAAGAGGCAGGCTGAGGGTGGGGGGGGGGTTGGTTGCCCTGGGCCGCACACCCCCAAGGGACGGCCCTGAGCTCATGTCTCCGGCCCTGAGCTCATGTCTCCGAGGGTAGTGACAGGATCTAGGCTTCCCTGGGTTCCCAGCAATCAGTCCTATGCGTTTCCCCAACAGGATGCTACCACCTAGTGATGGAAATGAAAAATAAAGGGGACACCGTGAGGACACTTGTGGCTCCATCCTCCTTCAGCCGAGGGACCCCTGGGACCATGGATCAGGTTGGTTGACGCAATCCCCTGTCCCTGCCCGAGAGCTGGGTGTGGAGAGGGGCTGGCCCCAGGGCCAATCCTGGGAGAATGCAGGTGTATCCACATCTTAGCAGGCAAAGGAGGATGGGCTGGGTGACCCTGTGGATCAGCTGTTAATTCCCAGCCTCAGGGTGAGTCCTTTCTACTTCATGGAGCACTGCAAGAGGTGACTGCCCGGGAGGAGGCCGAGGGCCAGCTAGTCGCTGGCAGCTGGGGTCACAAAGGAGACTGCTTCCCAGTGGGCCCCAGGCCAGGGACATGGACAGGCCATTGCAGACAGAACTGCCTGAGCAGAGGAGCGAAGTAGCCGCTATAAGGAGCTGCTAGAAATGGCCCGGGGAGGAGCCACCGAGATACCTATTACCATATGTCTGGAGATACCAAGGGCTGGAAAACCACAACACAGCTGGACTCGGTGTGAACAGTCTGATACATGGAGAACACTCAAAGGGGAGAGAAACTGCACTTCACGAGTTAAATTGGTGCAAGACAACAGGCGAATCCAAGGCCCTCTGACACGAGGCCCCTGCATACTAAATAGGCTTTGCTGGAATTTACTTATTTGCAGGGCCCAGTGTATATGGGCCAAATGTTGGAAAAGCCTCTTTCAGAAGAAAAGCAGAAAAAGATATGCAAATTACAGTTCACAATTTACATATCTTTTTCCAACTTTTCTTTGTAACATAGACACAGCCTCAGTTCTAGAAGCTTCTGGGTGTGGAGTCTAAAATCCGCCTATCAACAGTGTCCCAGACACAACTCACTCCTACTTCCCCGGGCAGGGCCGGCCCGAGCCATTCGTGCGCCCTGGGCCCTGGGAGCGCGGCGCCGCCCCCGGGAGTGCGACACATGCGCGGCCCGGCCCCCAGGCACGCAGTGCCCCCCGGTCCCCAGGCACTCAGCGCATGTGCGGCCCCGCCCCGGGCGCGCGGCTCATACGTGGCCCCACCCCCGGGCGCCCAGCGTCTGCGTGGCGCTGCCCCGGGCACGCGGAGCATGCGCAGTGCTGCCCCCGCCCGGCCTGGCAGCCCCGCACGGCGCCCCCTACAATGGGGCGCCCCAGGCTGTAGCCCGGTCAGCCCGTAGAGCTCTCCCCATTAGGCACCTGGGTTACATTCTCCCCTGCTTAAATCACTGCTGTCCTGGCAGTGCACCTGAGACACAATCCAAAATATCTTGCCTTTGCTGTTCTGCACAGGCAAGTAATGAAGAGCGGTATATCCAATAGGCTTGTATCAACTGTGAGTCTGTAAATTTTACAACTGTGGGGAAGTCAAGAATATAATCATTATATTTAACTAGAGCATAAGAACATAAAGAACGGCCATACTGGGTCAGACCAAAGGTCCATCTAGCCCAGTATCTTGTCTGCCGACAGTGGCCAATACCAGATGCCCCAGAGGGAGGGAACACAACAGGTAATCCTTACACGATCCCTCTCCTGTCACCCATTTACAGACAGAGGCTAGGGACACCATTCCTACCCATCCTGGCTAATAGCCATTGATGGACCTAACCTCCATAAATCTATCTAGCTCTTTTTTGAACCCTGTTAAATTCACCACATCCTCTGGCAAGGCGTTCCATAGGTTGACTGTGTGCTGAGTGAAGAAAAACTTCCTTTTGTTTGTTTTAAACCTGTTGTCTATTAATTTCATTTGATGACCTCTAGTTCTTATATTGTAGGAATGAGTAAATAACTTTTCCTTATTCACTTTTTCCACACCAGTCATGATTTTATAGATCTCTAACATATCCCCCCTTAGTCTCCTTTTTCTAAGATGAAAAGTCCAAATCTTTTTAATCTCTCTTCAGATGGGACCTGTTCCAAACCCCTAACTGAACGAGTTCTAATTTTACCAGTCCTGCGAGGTTCCACTGGTACTTCGGTATTGGTTGGAGCAACAGAAGAATTCAAACCATTTTCTGTGGAGAGCCCACCCTGTGAAAGTTCCCCATCTTGTCTGTCTTCCAATTCAGGTTCTTCAATAGGAACACTTTGATTTGGATCAAACTCTCTTGCCAGGGAATTAAGATCATACTCCCAGGTCAAATCAAGTACAGATTCATCTTCATTCTCCATCTGAATGACCATTTCAGAAGTTTTCTGTCTAGTTCTACTGCTCACAGGAGTCTCCAACTCAGGGGTGGGCAAAAGTGCCCCCGCGGTCTGGATCCGGCCCACCAACCAGGTTGATCCGGCCTGTGGAGGCCCTGCCGCCCCCCGCATCCAGGCCAATTAGGGCCTGGGAGCAGGGGGAAGCGCACAGTTTCCTCTGTTGAAGTGCCATGCACTGCTGGCAGGGCGGGAGGAGACTTCGCACATTCCCCTGCCCCCAAGCCCTGATTGGCCTGGGGGCAGAGGGAGTGCGCAAAGTTTCCTCCGCCCTGCCCCCAGCCCTGTGAGGAGCATGTGGCACTTAGAAGTGCCGTGTGCTCCTGGCAGGGCAGAAGGAGGCTTTGCGTGCTCTCCCGCCCTCAGGCTCTGATTGGCCTGGGGGTGGGGGAGCACAGGAAGTCTCCTCCCACCGCCAGGGGCATGGGTGCCCAGGGGAAACCTGGGTGTCGGCAAAGGTACTTCCCCACCCCCAGACCAATCATGGTCTGTGGGTGGAGAATCCTGGAGGTATCCTGGATCCTCCCCTTCCGTTTGAGGCCCCGCCCCTTCCAGAGCAGCCAGGGACCACTTCAAAAAATTTTGAAGTGACCCCCAGCAAAAAATTATTGCCCACCCCTGCTCTAATTGATTATCTTCTATTGATTTATGAGCAGAAATATATCCACAGTCTTAGCATGTTCCTGTGAAGAATTCGGATAGGACCCTCCCTAGATTCTGCTTGTACTTTATAAATGGGGATATCATCTTTTAGCTGCTCTAGTACCACATGTACTACTGGTTCCCATCTCTCTACAAACCTCTGCTTTTCTCTAAGACTCAGGTTGCGCACTAGAACCCTATATCATGGTTCTATGGTTGACAATTATTTTGGCATCCCATCTTAATTTGTTGGCTAATTGGGTTCTTTCACTTTCTTTAGCAGCTAGGTCATATGTGTAACAAAGCCTGTATTGTAAATCTCTTGCATATTCCTGATAGGTTATTTTTTGTCCTCTGCCTTTAATCCCCAAAACACAAATTAATAGGTAACATAGGTTGCCTCCCAAACATCAAAAAATATGGGGCATGTCCTGTAGTATCATTTCTGCTACAGTTATATGCACGAACTAATGGTTTGACATACTTCCTCCAGTTGGTTTTCTTAGCCTCTTCTAGAGTACCTAACGTATTTAGTAGAAAAACAACAACAAATAGTCTAGCAGCACCTTAAAGACTGCTACATGTTTTGTTAGTCTTTAAGGCGCTACTAGACTATTCATTGTTTTTTTAAGTTTTTCCAGTTACAGACTAACTCGGCTACCCCTCGGAAACTTTTAAATATTTAGTAAAGTACAATTAAACCTCTCCACTGGATTCCCTCTGGGGTGATAAGGAGCAGCATGTAATTTTACTCCAGCGATCTAACTTAACTCGATAATTAATTCTGATTCAAAGTTGGCACCCTGATCACTGTAGATCTGTCAGGGAAATCAGTAGTGAAAAGTACAATTCTCCCACAGCCCTCACTTACAACACCAACACGCGGCACTGAACCTGGGCCTTTGGAGCTGAGTGCAGGAGACTCTACAGCTTGAGCTGTAAAGCCAGCTGTTGCTCAGCTAAGGCTGCAGAGAAAACTCATTTTCTCTCTCTCTGTGAGTGGTCTCAGTGCCACTACATAGGACAGTAATAGAGATGTAGCCGTGTTAGTCTGGTCTCGTTGAAACAAAAGACAGGACTATGCAGCACTTTAAAGAGTAACAAGATGGTTTATTAGGCCAGACCCACTTCCTCAGATCAAATTGAGGAAGAAAATTGGCATGACCATATATACCAAAGGGATACAATCAAAAAAAAGTGAACACATATAAAATTGACAAATCAGATTTTAGAACAGAGGGAGGTGGGGGGGAGGTTAGTGTCTATGAGATAATGATATTAGGGGTGATAATTGGGGAAGCTATCTTTGTAATGGGTAAGATAATTAGCATCTTTGTTAAGGCCCATTCGTAAAGTGTCAAATTTAAGCATGAATGACAGTTCTGAGGCTTCCCTTTGTAGTCTCTTTGAAGCAGGATGCATGTAGTGAGGTCATTGAGACAATGCCCAGTCTGGTTGAAATGGCAAGAAACTGTTTTTTCTTTGTGAAACTGTCTGATGTCTGTTTTGTGTGCATTGATTCTTTGGCAAAGTGTCTGAGAAGTTTGTCCAATATACATAGCAGACGGACACTGTTGGCACATGATGGCATAAATTATATTTCTGGATGAACAGGAATATGTGTTCTTGATTTTGTAACTGACATGGTTAGGTCCAATGATGGTGTCAGCAGAGTAAATATGTGGACAAAGCTGGCAACGGAATTTGTTTCAAGGGAAAGTTCCAGGGTTGGTATTAGTGTGGTATGTCCTGTGGTTGTTGGTAAGAATCATCCTGAGGTTAGGTGGTTGTCTATAGGAGACTATGGGTCTGTCTCCCAGAGCCTCTCGGAGTGTAGTATCCTGTTCCAGTATAGGTTGTAGTTTATTGATAATGCGATGGATGGGTTTAAGTTGGGGGCTATAGGTGATGACAAGTGGTGTTCTATTGTTGGTTTTCTTGGGTCTGTCTTGAAGTAGATGGTTTCTGGGTATTCGTCTGGCTCTTTCAATTTGTTTTTTTATTTCTCCGGGTGGGTAATTGAGGTTTATAAATGCTTGGTAGAGATCCTGAAGTTTCTGGTCTCTGTCAGTGGGATTAGAGCAGATGCAGTTGTATCTAAGGGCTTGGCTATAGACGATGGATCATATGGTGTGTTCTGGATGGGAGCTGAAGGCATGTAGGTAACTGTATGAGTCAGTGGGTTTTCTGTAGAGAGTGGTATCTAATTTACCATTGGTAATTTGTACTGTGGTGTCCAGGAAATGGATCTCTCGTGTAGAATGGTCCAGGCTGAGATTGATTGTGGGATGTAGGTTGTTAAAGTCTCTGTGGAATGCATCCAGTGTTTCTTGGCCATGGGTCCAGATCATAAAGATGTCATTGATGTAGCATAAGTAGAGAAGGTGTAAAAGTGGACGGGATCTGAGGAAATGTTCTAAGTCAGCCATAAAGATGTTAGCATACTGTGGGACATAGGACATAGGACAGTGACCTACACCCAGAGGTGTGTGGGGTTACACTTGTACAAAATTGAAGTGGGGAATTATGGGGCACTGACAGCCCTTTGTGGGGCTCATAGACGGAGTCCCCCCCTCTGCCCAAGAAGCCAAGTGCAGGGTTCACAACAGTGAATCTACCAACCTTTCTTGCCTGCAGGGCTTTAGCAGGCAACAGTGAAATTGACAAGAATTTTAGCCAGCAGCTGATGGTCAGAACAGCATCTATTCAGACACGATATAAGCTCTAGTCCTCTGGTGGAGGTGGCGTTACAATGTCTGCAGAGTAAGGCTCTTTCAGTGGTGGGAGCCACGCTACAGCGTAGCCACTGACAAGTCGACATAAGCCAAAGCCTAGCTGAGCCATTCCATCAGTCTGATCATCACACTGCCGACCATGTCAGCCCACCCGATCTGCACTATCGCATTGCACAGCAGAGGGCCCCATCTTCCCGTTCTTTTGCTGCATTCAGGGGCAGCTCACGATGGGTGAGATCCTAGACGTTCAGTCCCGCTGTTCCTCGGACCAGTTAACCATTCACTTCCTGCTGCATATATAAGTGTGTCAGAGGGTGCACAGAGTGTGGGCGTGTGTCAGGTTAGGCCTCAGTGTTTATATCTGCAATTGCAGTTTTGTTCCTGGAGCCTGGGAAATTTGTCAGCGGTGTGCAGGGTTCCAAATAGCCCTGGATGAACTGTGCCCCATGATGGACTGGAAGCCCCAGCCCCCCACCCCATCATGCCTCTGACTGCGTCAAAGACCAAAATATCACGAAACAAAATTTCACATAATTTGATGCAAAGAATCTTTGCAAACCACAGTGTGAGGTGAGAAATGACTCAGAGCCCCGGCTTCTGATAACTGCCTCTCTTCAGTGCAGAGGGGCCAGGCTGGGGGGGAAATGCCGAGGGTCAGAGCTGTAGCTTGCGGGACGTTCCATTTTCACTCAGCTCTCAGCGACTGTAGTCAAGATATGAATCACAGCAGCTACCGCTTCTCAGCCCTCCTTCCCCTCTGTGGGGAGGCCAGGCTCCATAGCAGTCAGAGGCAGCTCTGACAAAACACAGGCAGGGGCTCTGTCCAGCTCCCCCACGTAATGTGTGTCTGGTGGATCTGCTGCTCTGGTTCACATCTACGCTGCAATAGAACACCAGTGGCCTGGAATCTCGGCTCTGGCCTCAATTGACAGGTCCACGGGCTCCAGTCTGAAAACTGCAGTGCAGGTTTTCAGCTCAGGCTGGAGCCAGGGCTCAGAGACTCGCTCCCCTTACAGCTACACTGCACTGCAGAGCTTCGCAGCCCAGGTCAGCTGGCCTGGGCCAGCCACTTCCATGCTGAAGGCCTTTTGCTGCAGCTGCGTAGTATGCTTACATGGTGGGCTACAGGCAAGTTACAGGCAGAAGCTAGCACTGGGAGCTGAAAGCCTTGGGTTCAAAGCATGGACAGACGTGTGCCACGCTGACCCTGCTCCATGTGGAGTGCAGAGATGTTATCAGAACAAGCCTGTGACCAACTCTGCTCAGCTCCTCCGAAGGATGCTGGGAAAGGCCCATCTGCTATCCTGGAGCAATGGCTGCCCTGTGGGCCTGAAGGGATATACTTGCAGCTCAGCCTCTCACCTGCCTCAGTCCCTGCTGCTATGGCCACAGACCAGCTGAAGATGCTGCAGCTGGATGCAGGAATATGCAATGTGGTGCTGAGAGAAGTCTCCAGGGAGTGTGGGGGCTGCACATGGGGCCCTGGGCTGCTGACCATGCTGCTGAAGATAGAGCTCTGTGACTCTCCGTCCCACTGTCAGCTCCAACCCACTTCCCCTAACAGGGCTAAAAACAGCCAGCCCCACAGAACAGGGTGAGTCAGTGCAGGGCCTCGGTTGGCCCTGATGCAGTAACAAGCAGAGAAGCAAAGAGCCCCTGTGCCCCTGCCAGGGAGAGCCATGCTGCAGGGTCCTGCAGCATCTCAGGGCCAGCACCCAGTGCAAGGATTCACGTGGGACAGAGCCACAGCCAAACTCCATGTGATGGTCATTCAGAGCTTTGCTCCTGCTGCTGCAGCTGGAGGAGAGTCTGGCAGCATGGGGCCTAGGACACAGACCCAGGCTCTGAGAGAGAGGCACTCGAGGAAATGGCCCCAGGACCGGCAGGCCTGGAGTCCACAAGCAATGGAGCGGGGAACAGAGAGAGACTAGGGGATGTTGTTGCTGCTGCTGTGGCTGAGGGTCCTCCATTGGCTCAAGGAGCACAGCTGCTGGTTTGGGACCTGAGGGGCCCAAGGTGGCTCAGGCAGTGGCTGGGCAAAGCAGAGCTCAAGGGGAGTGGGCATCACAACAGCATTGATTGGCTTTGGGGGCTGCAGCCCCAGCTGGATCGAGCTACCAGCCACAGGCCACAGCCAGGACAGGGCTCATAAAGGATGGCTATGGTGGGACCCTCTGTTCCCTGGGGTTACAAGCGGGGCCCTGGTCTGTGCCTCTGGGCCAGGCCCTGGCACATGCTGTTACCCCTCTGCTCACTGCCTGTATTTCCCTTTGCTCTGCACCTGGGACTAGTGGAACTGGGCTCCCCCAACACATGCAGCCTTGACCTGACTCCGGCATCGTGATGTCACTCACAGTCCTTGCCTCATGCTTCTCCCATCCTGCACAAGCAGCCTGGCTCCCAGCCTGCAGAGCTTTATGTTAATGGCATTCAGAACATTAGCTAAAGGAGAAGGTCCCAGAGCTGATCACCTATGTAGAGCCCAGTCACCAGAGGGAGACAAACACAGCTTGGAGCCAGGGCACACAACAGCTGCTGGGTGATGCTGTCTGGGACTATGGGGATACGTCTACACAGCAACTTTATTTCGAAATAACGAGCGTTATTTCACAATAACTTAGTCTGCGTCTACACAGCAGGAAGTTATTTCGAAATAATGTTGAAATACTGTCCAGCTGGAGGACTTCTTGCTCCCAACTCCTGTAACCCTCGTTGTATGAGTAGTAAGAGACGTTGGAGGAAGAGTGCTCTATTTTGAAATACGTGCTGTGTAGATGCTCCCAATTTCAATTTCAAAATAAGCTACGCAACTGGCATAGCTCAATTTGCATCGATTATTTCGAGAGAAGCCCTGCTGTGTAGATGCACCCTGGGTGAAGGAGAGAGAAATTAGCCCTGTCTGGACCCCTCACTGCCACGTCTCAGCATCTCATCGTCTTTAAGACATAGATCTTCCAAACGAGGAGTGCACACGGTTACCCAGTAACCATCAGGCTTACCAGAATGCTTACTTGGTAACCGGTACTCTGGCCTGCCAGTCTCACGGAGCCAGCTGGCAGGAACCTGACGAGCTCAGGATGGCCGGTGGGGCAGCATAGTGGGCAGGTGGGACAGTCCCAGCAGCCCCAGATCTGGCTCCCAGCTGTATCACAGTGGCCCCTGCAGCCCTGGACCCCGCTGCACTGCAGTGGCCCCGGCCCTAGCGAACCTGGACCCCAACAGGCCCGCCTGCAGCAGCAGTAAGACCCATCCCCACCCTGTTTGCCCTGCCCCCACCAACGGCTAACCAGTTAAACAATATAATTTTAATCTTTTAACCCGTTAACTATTTTGATCAATATTTACAGCCCTATGCCAACATCACACACACTTGACATTTCAGCTGAGCAGTGATTTTGTGTTGTCTACTCGCTGGATTTGGGCATTTACGTGTCCCGTGGGAATCTGGCTCTCAGCAACATCTGCAGTGGAGTTGGGAATTGCATCCAGATCTCCTGAATCCCAGGCTGGTGTCTGCTCAAGGCCGCATCCCTTGAATCTGGGCCTGTTGTTTGCAGCCTGACTGTCGCTAATTAACGATCTTCTTCATGGGCTTAAGAAAGTCCCTGATCTGCTTTAATAGAAACCGGAGTCAAAAATAGAAAGCAGGGTGGTTTTGTTTCTTTCTCTTTATAACAATGCGTATTATTAGTCTATTGCTGCTGCGAGCTTCCTTCCTGTGGTCCCAGCCAGTACAGTATCAGCCGGAACCCAGTCACTGCCTCCAAGTTCAACACACGGCTTGTCACCACTTCCCCTCTGGTGAGGTTACAGTGAGCTGAGAAAGGGGCTGCACAGTACGAGGCTGGCTCCGCGGGTGGATGTGACTGAAGGATTGTGTGTGTGTGAATGGCAGCAGGTGGCCGTGTGGGAACGTGTATGGGCTGGATGTATCCATAACCCTGGCCGTCAGTTTTACATCTGTACACAAGGGATGATCGCACTGCTCTGCCATGGTGAAGCAATTGGAAATGTGTGGAGAGGCTAATACTCTTACTAAGGGCTATTGTGTGCCTTTCTATGTCTGGTACAGGTCTCATCCCCTTCCCCCTTCCCCAGCCTCGCTTGGGTTCCAAGCTCCCCCCAAAGCTATTGCTTTTCAGCAATAGGTCTCTGTGTTGAAATCCAGAGTGGCTTTCCCATTGCCCTCCGAGAGAAGACGGACACAGCTGCGGCCTTACGGAGCTCAGCAGGAGGGATCACTAGGAGTTACAAACAGAGGTGAGAAGAATCTTGCCAGATGTCAAAGTCTGTGCTGAAGCCACGAATTACAGCCAGGAGCCTCCAGGTTGCTGGCCTGTGTATCCCAGGTCCTCAGCTCCCCACACTGAACCCAAGTCCTGGACCTGGGTTGGGGCTCAGGGGAGTTAGTTTCAATTCCTGGCACTGCCACAGCATGACCCTGCTGAGGCCAGTCCTGTCAGCTCCCCCTCTCTGACTGCAATAGTGAGAATAGCCTCTCCCTTGGGTGGGCTGGCTGGCTGCTCTGCCACACAGGGCTTCCTAGGTTACAGACCCTAGCGCAGTGAAAATACCAAGCCAGCAGGCATCAAGGTACATTCACTTTCTCTCAGTGCCACCATGCAGGACGCCTGGCTCAGGGGCCACAGCGACACTGTCATATCACAAGGTGAAATGACTTGGGTGATTTTTCTCCCAGGGACCCTGACACCCGTCTCATTGTCTCATTACACAGTTTGTCACAACATAGCCATCTTCATTCCAGAGCGCTCCAAGGCAGGGCTAGCAGGGGGCTTTGGGGTGGGATTGAGTGGCCCAGGAGAACTGTAGTGAAGCCGAGAGCTGAGCTAGCAAGAGGCTGGAGGTCAGGAGTGAGGGGCTCCAGCAGAACTGGGCATGTGGGAACCCAGGGCTGGGCTAGTGGGGGGCTGTGTGTAGGACTGAGGGACATTGGTAGGGGGATCCAAGGCTATGCCTCACTTTGGACTACATTTACCAAGAACTTTTTAGAAAAAGAACCCAACCTATATTTACTGTTTTGTGGCAAATGCGTAAAATTCCCCTCCTCTCTTCCCTCATACTTCCCCCACCTTCTGCTGGTGCTTGGGCTGACCCACAGCGGAGCCCCCAGGTCCCCCACAGCCCCTGAAACCTCCAGACTGCATCCCTCTCCACCCATCCACTTGTCGGCCTGAGCAAACCTGGCTATTCCCGCTCCCTTAATAATTTCATAACAGAGGAGAAATTCAAAGCCCTTTGCAAGTGGATTTCTCTTTCACTGTGACTGGAGGCCCCGCTTTGAGTCAGATGCTGTGGGGTGTGGAAAGAGCTTTCCTGTAATGAAAGGGTTAATCTCACCACAGAAACTCTCCTGAGTCAACCCATGTTCTCCCTTTCCATGGCCCTGTTCCCTAATGGACCCTGGAACAGCCCAGCCCCTGCCCAGCCCCTGCCTAGCCCCCCCAGCGCTCTGCCCTCTGGCACTTCCCTGGGAGAAACAGACCCTGCATCTTTCATCTCCTACTCCTCTGCACCAGCCTCATTTCTCTCTCTCTACCAGGGCACCATCCCTCTGTCTTGACAAGTGCCTGGACAGCCAGAGGCAGGTGGGTTTGGCTTGGGGGAATAAATCACTCCTGAGCTCTGTTAAAGACAAACAAAAGACCTACGGTGTTTTCTAGTGTAATTTGTGCATGTTGCGTCACTCTTTCCCCTGCATCGGTCAGTCACCATGTGTCCACCCCGCCATCCCCACAGCAAACCCAGATCTAGCGGCACTTCTAGGGCTCGCAGCACGATGGTTCTGAGCACCCTTGGAGGTCCCTGAGGCTAGTCCATCCCTGAATCAGCAAGCCTCGATGCTCCCACTCTGCCCCAGGAAATGGGCTGTCTGTCACAGGGTTGATGCATCTGTCCCCCATTGGGGGTGTAGCCAGGGTGCATTATGACCCCTCAATTGCATCTGTCTTAGGGATGCATGTCCTGTGGCCTTACTCGGAGACATGGCCCCTGGAATTGGGGCAGTGCGGCCTACCGGCCGGAGTCCATTACACAGCCTCTGTGGTCGGGGCAGTGCTGCCTAGCTGCTAGGGTCAATAGCATGGCCCTTGCAGTCAGGCAGTGCGTCCTAGTGGCCAGAGTCAATAACATGGCTCCTGCAATTGGGACACTGGGGCCTAGCAGCCATGGTCAATGCCACAGTCCCTGCGGTCAGGGCAGCACGGCTTAGCGGCTGGAGTCTATAACAGCCCATGTGAAGAGTAGTACTGGCAGCAATTTATCCCAGTGCTGGGCCAAGGTCCCTCTAATTTGTTATGTCCATATGTGGAATAAGTTTTGTTGTGTGCACCAGTATGGACATAGGACTACCCCCAGCCTTTTCTCACTACAGCAGCTTGAGGCCAAGTGAGAGGCATTTCTCCATGGCTGTGACAACTCCAGCAGGATCATGGGAGAGATGCCTGTCCCCCGGCCATAGCAAGTCCAGGGCAGGTTCATGTTGGGGCTGGCAGAGACAGATGTTTGTCCCCACCACAGGAAGTCCAGGGCTTGGGGAGAGCATCTCTCCCCACTACAACCCAGAGTCCCTGCATGCAGCTTAATTGGGAACTTAGCTGCTGGAGACCATCCTCCACAAACTCCCTCAGCACTGACTTCAGGGTTCCATTAAATTGCTCTGCTAACCCATCCAGCTGGCAGGGTAGACCGAGGTTTCAAGGGCATGGATATTTAGGAGGCAGCATAGCTCCATGATCAACCTTGATGTTACATTCATTCCCTGGTCTGTTAGTATCTCACGTGTTAGTTTAACCCAGGTGAAGATCTTCAGCAGTTCATTAGCAATAATGGACAGTAGCAGCCCACAAAGAGACAGCTGCAGGGTACGGTGTTGCATCATCAACTACAACTAGAATATGTTGGTTGCCGGTGCAGCTCTTCTCTAGGGGCCATACCAGGTCCAGGCTGATGTGCTCGAAAGGGATTACAACCACAAAGACATCAGGGATACCTCACTGTCCTCTTCAGGTTTGCCTTCTGGCACTTGAGGCAAGATGCACAGCAAAGCTATCGAAAAACGCTGCACCTGTCTCCAGTTCTACAATCTCTTTCTTGCCATGTTTCCCTGGATCACTTCCTACCTGACTCTCAGCAGTTTGCAGTCTCTGTGTCTCCATGCATCCAGCACGAGTAGGCCAGCCTCTACCTCCTGGAATGCAGGCGGTCCTCTCCCAGGAGTCAGCAACATGCCTCCTTCCTCACCACTTGTCAGTCCAAACTGAGCTGTTCTTCTGCCTTTTATATCCTGGCTCCAGTTGGAGCATGGCCATCAGAGCCAAGGAGTGTGGCTTCCTCAGCCATGAGAGAAGGGTTAAATACTTGCACCGGTGTGGAGTTGATACACCCATCATACTGACCCAAACATATTTTTCAGTTAGCCCATCACCCTCTGTACTGTATGTGGAATTCACTGTCACAGGATATGATTGAGACCAAGAGCTTAGAAGGATTCAAGCCCAGGGCATTTTTATGGTTAATGAGAACAGCCATACAGTTACCCTGGAGAGGACAGCAATCGTCCTGCTTCAGGGTATGAGCAACCCCCTCAAATGACAGGGTCAGGAAGGAACTTCCCATGGCACCAGGTTATTCCAGAATTATCCCCTAGCAGGGTTCTCATACTTTATCCAGAAGCTGCTGGTGCTGGCTCAAGTCAGAGGCTGGGTTGGATGGACCCAGGTCTGGCAATTCCTCTGTTCCTGTTACAGGAGTTTGAAAATAATCTCAGAACTCCCATTTCAACTCCATTTGGTCATTCGTTTCTCACATTGCTGTGACTGGGCCTATATCTTGCTGCCTATCACATACCAGTTCTGCTTTTTTGTTGTTCCCGCTGCTGGCTTTGGTTGAGTCACAAGGGGGGATTTTTGAGCTGTTTCAAAACTTCTACTAGAATATTAGCAGATTCTGGACTATAAAAAGAACAGAGCTCTCTGTAGACATAAGAAGCATCTCTCTCTCTCTCGCTCTCCCACAAATGGGTTAATGGGACTTGAAGGAATGGGAGGAGTGGGTGTAACAGCTTGCACCCTTTGGGAATGCCACGTGATGTGTTGGGATGCCACTAAGTCAGCCTATTCTGCTAGCTTGGATCCCCTTTATCTGGTCTCAGGGCTAGGCTCTTAAGCCTCCTCCAGTGCACACACAACCGGGGCCTCAGCCAACTGCAGAATAATACAGACACTGAAATTGGGGACTTCCCCAGCACTCAGGTGTCCACCTTCCTAGGAGTGGAAACCCAAAATTATATGAAATTCACCTCCTCCCTCAATGTAGAGGAAGGAATGCACAACTTCCTTCCTCCGCAATTAGAAATTACATAAACTGGGTTATATTATAAACAAGAAATAAGTTAATTAACTACAAAAGGTGGATTTCAAGTGGTTAAAGAGGTAGCAAACAGAACAAAGAAGATAACTCAGAAAATAAAGCATGTGAATTAAGCTAGATTTATTGGTTACAAATAATAATTCCTCACCCTACATATTGTTTTAGGTAGATTCCATCACAGGCCAGGTATTTTTCAAGCCTGCATCAAGCAGTTGGTCCATGCCCCATCCCTGTCCCCATTCAATTCCTTTGGTATCCACATGTTTTCAAGTATCTCTTTGGGTGGGGAAGCAGAGAAGCAGCAAGCAGAAAACCGTTAGGCTATTTCTACACTTCCCGTTTTGCGCAAAAAATATGCAAATGAGGCAAAGTGTGGAATATCACTGTGCCTCATTTGCATAATTAATGAGGCTCCGTTTTTGCGCAAGAGGTTTTTGCGCAAAAAGGAACCATCTACGCAGCTCCTTATTGCGCAAAAGCCCCCTCTTGCACAAGAGCCGTTCTTCCGCATTTTTTCCCCCCCCATCCACCTTATATAGGATTTCCTTAAGGCAGGAATCTTTTGTTTGATTCTACCTTCCAGTTGAAAAGTTCTGAAGTCCAAGATAGCATTTAGTATCAGGTGACCAGGTTATCTGACTCTGTAGTATCACAGTGTCCATGAGTCAGTGGCAGTATGGAGCATCTGCAGGAAAACCAAGGAACATAGTTGAAATACAGATCATAGAGTTATAGAACTGGAAGGAACCTCGAGAGGTCATCAGACCCAGTTCCCTTCACTCACAACAAGACCAAGCACCATCAGACCATAGCTGACTGATGTTTGCCTAACCTGCTCTTAAATATTTACAATGATGGAGAATACACAACCTCCCGAGGCAATTTATTCCAGTGCTTGAACACCTTGACAGTTAGGAAGTTTTTCCTAATGTCCAACCTAAACCTCTCTTGCAGCAATGTAAGCCTATTGCTGCTTGTCCTATCATCAGAGATTAAGGAGAATAATTTTTCTCCCTCACTCTTGTAACAGCCTTTTAGGTACTTGAAAGCTATTATCATGTCCCCTCTCAGTCCTCTCTTTTCTAAATTAAACAAACCCAGTTCTTTCAATCTTCCCTCATACGTCATGTTTTCTAGATTTTGTTGCTCTTCTCTGTTCCCCATGAAAGCTCATCACCTAATAAACTATCTTGTTAGTCTTTAAAGTGCTACATGACTGCTTTTTTTGTTTTACCAAGATCAGACTAACACAGCTACCTCTCTGTGACTGTTCCTCAAATGTGACACCCAGAACTGGAATACACTATTCCAGTTGAGGCCTACTAAGCACAGAGTAGAGCAAAAGAATTACTTCTTGCATACAACACTGCTGTTAATATATCCCAGGGACCCTTTTTTTGCAAGAGGGTCACACTGTTGATTCATATTTAACACTATGAACCCTAGTTCTCTTTCTGCAGTACTCTTTCCCAGTCACTTCCCACGTTGTGTGTGAAACTGATTGTTCCTTCCTAGGTGGAGTACTTTGCATTTGTCCTTATTGAATTTCTTCCTTTTATCTCAGACCGTTTCTCGTTTCCTCAAATCATTTTGAATTATAATTCTGTCCTCCAAAACACTTGCAACCCATCCCAGCTTGATGATATCCACAAACTTCGTAAGTGTACTCTTTATGCCATTATCTAATTAATTGATGAAGATATTGAACAGAACCGGCCCCAAAACTGATCCCTGCAAAACCCCATTTGTTATGCCTTTCCAGCATGTCTGTGACCCATTGACAATTACTCTCTGGAAATGGTTATCGAACCAGTTATGCACCCACCTTATAATAATTTAATCTAGGTTGTATTTCTCTAGGGCTAGGTCTACACTACAGAGTTTTTGCACAAAAACGCAGGGAGTGTCCACACTTCAAGCGTGTTTTTGTGCAAATAAAACAAAAGAACAGAGGGGTTTTTCTGGTGTAGGTATTCCTCCTTCTACGAGGAATAACTCCTTTTTGCGCAAGAGTTCTTGTGCAAAAAGGTGTGTGTGGACGAGGAACAGGGATTTTTTGTGCAGAGAGAGGCAATTGAAAAAAGCACAGGTGCCCTGGTGGCCAATCTGTAAATAGCAATCAGAGTTTCCTTTCAAGAGAGCGTCCATACAGTCTGGGACGCTCTCTTGTGCAAAAGCGCATCGCTTTTTCAATGCACTTTTGCAGTGTGGACACGCTCTTGCACAAGAAGTTTTTGCAGAAGATCTCTTCCGCAAGAAGCCTGTAGTGTAGACATAGTCTAGTTTATTAATGAGAAAGTCATACTAGTCTGTATTAAATGCTTTACTAAAGTCTAGATATACCACATCTATTACTTCTCCCTCATCAACAAGGCTTGTTGTCCTATCAAAGGAAACTATCAGGCTGGTGTGACATGATTTGTTCTTTACAAATCCATGATTACTGTTACTTATCACCTTATTATCTTCTAGATGTTTGAAAATGGATTCCTTAATTATTTATTAACTTCTGTACCAGGAAAGATAATGTAAGCTGATTGATCTGTAGTTTCCTGGGTTGTCCTTATTTCCCTTTTTATAGATAGCCACTGTATTTGCCCTTTTCCAGTCTTCTGGAATCTCTCCCGTCATTCATGACTTTTCAAAGATAATAGTTAATGGCTCCAATATTTCCTCAGTCAGCACCTTGAGTACTTTAGGATACATTTCATCAGGTCCTGGTGACTTGAAGACATCTACTTGTCTTAGTAATTTTAACTTGTTCTTTTCTTATTTTAACTTCGGAAATTGCCTCATTTTCCCTGGCATTTGCTATGTTAGGCATCCAATCACCACCAACCTTCTTGGTGAAAACCAAAACGAAGAAGTTGTAAAGCACCTCTACCATTTCCACATTTTTTGTTATTTTCCCCCTCTTCATTGTGTAAGGGCCTACTCTGTCCTTAGTCTTTCTCTTGCTTCTAATATATTTGTAGAATGTTTTCTAGATTCTAGATGAAGATTGATACATGGTCAATATTCCTAACTTCAGATACAAAAATGATATGAGGAGTCTGATGCATCTGGCAAAGTGGGTCTTTGCCCATGAAAGCTTATGCCCAAATAAATCTGCTAGTCATTAAGGTGCAACAGGACTCCGCATTGTTTTTGCAGATGCAGACTAACACAGCTGCCCCCCTAATACTTGTAAAAAATGATATAGGTATACAAATAGGATAATCATGTTTGGTAAATCATAACCTTTCCAATGAAGCTTTACACAAGTTATCTTACATAAAGCATATATCAGTTAAAATCACGTCCTTAACAAAAGCACATTTTCATAAAGAATATGGAGCGTAAAGTCACAGAGGGCCTCATAAGGTAACACAAATTAGCCGACAGGAAAGTTTTCTCTCTAGCTTGTTTAGTGTTAGAAAGTTAATCTAGTGTGAGTAAAAGTGAAGTGCGTTGCCACTTTGTCTGAAACCAGTACCGTCTAAGGCTACAGCTCCAGCATGGATGCAGTTGAACCAGTCGAGCAGTACAGCTCATTCGCCACTTGCTTCTGCATAGGTTTGGTACTGCTATAATTTAAATTGGTGCTAGCCCCTAGTGTGGCTCTATTTTTACTGGAATAATGGTAAATATAGTGGAATAAGCTACAGGTGTTTGGTACCTTATACCAAGATAACTGTGTCCACAATAGGGGTTGTAGTGGTAATAAAATCACCCTTCCCCCCAACCACCATAGCTAATTTGGAACAAACACTGGTGATATAGCAGGCTTTCCTCTCCATCCTATGCTGCTCTGCCAGTGTCCCTCCATCCTGACTTACAGCCTTCTCTGCTATTCCACCTCTGTGCAAGCACATGCACACCACGCTGTACTGATGTCCCTCAATCCTGACCTGCAGCCCCCTGCTCTCCCAGCAGCCCTGGACTCCCCACATACAGAATTGTGGAACCAGTGCAGAGAATTGTGGATAGCTACTGCTTGCTGTCCCAACCTGCAAGCTCCTTGCTGGTCTAGTCCTGTAGTCTCCTGAGTACCAGCTGTGCTGAATTTTTGGTGGTATGTGACGTATGTAGATAGGGAATGTCCCAGTGATGGGCACATTACAAACGCCTACAACAGAAGAGAATAATATCAGGACCATCAGAATGGCCAGACAGCACAACCCCAAGGTCCATCTAGCCCAGTATGCCACGATCTCCAACAGAGACTAACACTAGATGCTTCAGAAGGAGATGTGAGAACCCTGTAGTGTCTAGTGTAGGCCCCATTCAGGGCTCTGAAGGCATGTCTACTTACTACCATAAAAAGCCCTTTAGCAGGAAGTCTCAGAGTCTGGGTCAATTCACTCAAGCTCACGCTACATGGCTAAAAATAGCCATGTCACTGTTCCACTTGAAACCCTCCCCCCTTGCTGGGTTTCAGAGCCAGTGCTCCAGTCTGAGCAGAAACATCTACATGTCTGTTTTTAGTTTCATAGCACAAACCCCATGAGCTTTGAGGTGTTTTTTTGCTGCAAAGACATAGCCTGATCGTCAGAGACAGGCTGAGGTTGAATATCCTTGCCAGACTGTGTCGCCAAAGTCAGATTTGAGAAGAATCATGTGGCTAAGATCTTTTGCTCTGGGGTCTTCTCCTCCCAATATGATGCAGCTCCTTAGATGCCCACAAGAAGACTCTGAGGGCTCTATGCGTCAAATATTGTGGTTGGTGGGCTGTCAACTCCTTCTGTGTTGCTCTCATCTACAATGTATATTGACTCATATTCCTGAAAGTATCCTCTGATGCATTCTGAGAATGGGGCCCAGACTCACCGACTAAGGAGGGGAAGACAATATCCCTGTAGTCCCTGGATTAGAGAGGCAGAACGAGGGGGCTCGGCTCAGGCAAGGACTCTCCTTGTGCCCCCAGTGCACAGTGTTATCCACAATCCTTTGTGCTTTTGAGGGCAGCTCTGTAGAAATGGCAAACTTTGGAGCTTGTAAGACCAAGGGAATTTTGGGAGCAGTCATTGTCAAATGAAGCTCAGCGAGGTTGTTATACATTGTGCTTCATGACATGGCTTACAGAAGAAAGCAGATGGTATGTTCCTGAAATGCTCAGACAGCTAGCCAGACTGGTCAGAGGTTTTCCAACAGAACGTTTTTCGCTTTAGAAAATGCTTTTTTGTTGAGATGGAACCTTTGTATAGGAACCTGGTGATTTCAGGGGCAGGAACAGGTCATTTTGATTTTATTGGAAGGGAATGTTTCCATTTTTTGATTCAAAGCAACTTTTTGTTTTGAAATGTATTTTATTTTATAGTATACTATAAAGTATAGTATACTCTAAAATATTTTAAAAGTAAAAATTAGAACAAAACCCTTGGATTTTATCAAATTTAAATATTTCAGTTGACAAAAGAAAATATTTTTGAAAAATTGGTTTCTCAGGAAATCTGGAAGCAGAATGAAAACAAATTTGAAATGTGGGAATGACCTATGGAATGGAAATTCTGAGTTTCAATCAGCTCTGCAGATAACACCTGTGAAAGTAGAGAAATCTCATAGATAAAATAGAAACCTGAACAGAAAAATAAGAACCTGAGCCTCAGTGAGGAGCAGTGCAGTTAATATGCAATAATCTGAAACCCAGGCTACATTTAGACTGTCTCTGGGATGTGTGATTCCAGGTAGTGCACAAGTACTTGCATGAGCTCTGATCAATCTGACTGGCTAAAATAGCAGTATAGCTGGAGTAATACTGGAGGTGGCTTAGGCTAGTAGCCATACAAGTACATATCCACCCAAACCCCCTTGCTACATCCTCTCACAGACAACTACCACCTGTGCTATTCTGGCTATGCTGTTATTTTTAGCACACTAGTTCAAGCACAGCTACCATGTGTACATCTATGGGTATGTCTACACTGCAGTGTTTTTCCGGAAAACGGCTGTTTTTCCGGAAAAACTATACATACGTCCACACTGCTATTGTGTTCTTTCAACACAAAGTCGAAAGAATGGAGGGTTTTTCTGACCATGGTAAACCTCTTTCTACGAGGAAGAAACCTTTTTCCAAAAAAGCTTTTTCAGAAAAAGGCGCATGTGGACGCAGAAGAGGGAGTTCTTTCGAAAGAAGAGGCCTCCAGGAAATAACACAAGTGCTTTGGTGGCCACTCCATCCAGACTAATCACAGCTTACATGTGAGATGGCATCCAATGAATGGGGATGCTATCTTTAGAAAAAGAAACATCGCTTTTTCGTTGCACTTTTGCTGTGTGGATGCTCTCTTTCGAAATAAGCTTTTCTGGACGATCTCTTCCGGAAAAGCTTCTTCTGAAAGAAGCTTGCAGTCTAGACATAGCCTATGTGAGCTGGGAATAACAACCCATAGCACCAATGTAGCCAGGTCACAGATGCAAAGTGGGGAGAAAGTGGTGGAGAAGTAGGATTCCAACAGACATGGGAGTGAGAGGGGGGATTGTATGTAAGGCATGAGTTTGTAAAGCAAGAGGGAAGGAAAAAAAAAAACCTAAAGGCCAATAAATTATCTATTCCCTGCTCATCAGGATTGGCATGAAACAGGTTTGTGAAAGTGTCTTATAGCGTGGCCCAGTGCAGCCATTCCTACAATGCTGCATTCAGATGTGGGTCCTTTGGTACCAGCAGGATCCTGGGGAACTAGAGGCCATGAAAAGAGCAGCAAAATGAGGAGTCACCAGGGACTGACCTGTGGAAATGATTAAAAGAGCTAAATGACCAGGCTAGCTAAGTGCTGAAACGGCATTCAGACAGCAGCCGCAGAGCTCTGAGGAGAGGGAGAGAGGGTTCACTGAAGATAGCACCAAAGAGTGCAAATAGAAAAGAGAGGTTGAAATAAAGGGACCCTGAAACTATCAGGGAAAACTTCTTCAGAGTGAGGTCTCTGAGGCTGTGAAACCATCTCATGTAGGAAACAGGAGAGCTCTGGCCACATAGACCTACCAATGTGGTTTTCAACCTTTCTTCATTTGTAGACCCCTCAAAAATCTCAAATGGAGACGTGGACTTCTTTGGAAATCTGACACAATCTGCAGACTCTCCGAGCTCTGTGGACCACAGATTGGAAACCACTGCCCTAGCAAATGTGCGGTAGGGAACAAGAGGAGGGCAGAGTTGAACCTACTCATTTCCACGTGGAATTGGGGTGCTAGGCCACTCTATTGCTGAGGTTTCCTCCTCAGAGTGATGCACCACTGGCCTGGGCTGTTACCAAGGTGGAGGGAGTCACTGGGCCCTGCATCCCCATCTGCAGTCAGATGTGACTCTCAGCCAGCAGGCAGAACAGAATCTTTATTAGTTCATAGGGACACAGCAGAGAACAGACTTGCTAGCACAGAAACAAGAAGCTGTCAGTACAATCCATCTTGGAGAGAGGGGGGCCCAGAACCAAGGCCCTGGCACCTCTGCCTGTACCCTGAGCTAGCTGAGACTAATTCACACCTTCAGCAATGGGCCCAGCCCCGCAGCTAGCCCTGCCTCCTCCTTCATTCAGCTTTCTGAGCAAAAGGGGTCACCTGGTTGCACCACCCACGTGGGCTCAGTTTACAGAGAACCTTGGTCATTGTGTACGTGCTGGACTGGGGCAGTCTCCTTCAGTGAGATTCACCCCTGAAATTCCCATCCCCATCTAGGTATTGGTGCAGTGCCCAGGGAAACTGAGGCACACACATAGGGTTACCACAGGATAATAGAAATCTCATGCTACATAACAGAGCAGATACAATCACCACTTCATCACAAGGACACACGAAGGACTTAGCCTTCACCTCAAACATTAAGAATTCATCATCACCACCACATGCAGGCAGGACCATCCCTAGGGGAGCCAGGGGCAACCCCCCTGGCCCTGCCCCCAACCCACCCCTACCCAGCCCCCACTCCACCCATTCCCTCAAGCCCTGCTTCTACTCCACCTTCGTCCCATTTCTTCATGCCTCTGCTCTGGCCCCTCCTGCCCTCACTGTACCCCTTTCCTGAAGCCCTTCCCTTGAGAGATACAATGGGGGTTTACTGGGGAGCCTGGTTCTGGGTGGCAGTAGGGGTTGGACCCCCTCCATTGGCTGTGGCAACAGAAGCCGCAGAAAGTGGAGCAATGCAGCAGCCTGCTCCGCTCCACCATCCTCACCCAGCCACTCCTTGCTGCTCCCCCAAGACACGACCCAGCTGGGAGATGGCAGCGGGGCAGAACAAGATGCAGTTCTCAGGACTCTCACCACTGTGGTGAATGCAGGGGTGCCCAACACCTATTACTGGGCTCAGGTCCCTCAGGTAATCCCCCAGGCCACCCTGAGCTCTACAGCTGGTGATTAACATCAATATGGAGGACCATCCTGTCAATAGGATGGCTCTGCATGCAGGATCCTGGGTCAGACACAGCAGATCAATTCCTCTGTTCCCACTGCTCCGTGGAAGGAGCAGGGGCATTCAGTCTCACTGGGTTCTCAGCTCAGATTGCCAGCAAGGGGACAACTAGTCCATATGATCTTTCAGGCTGAGACCCACCCATGCCTGGATCAACCACAAAGCAGTCAACAGGTGATGAATTCATTTGGTGCCTGCTAGCTAGAGCTGGTGTCTTTGAAGGATAGAGGGCCGGGGCCAACCATTCAGAGTGGAGAGTTCAGATTGCTGGTTACCCTGCCTGTCTTCTTCCCAAGCTCTCAGTGATGCACTGCTGCTGCTATTACACCTAGCTCACAGAAGAGGAAGCTTTTCTTCTGCTATTGGAAAGTACGGCATACTCATTCAGCGAGCCACCCTGAGCCACAGTTACAACAGCCCCAAAAAGCCCAGGTGTTCCAGTAATGAAAGAGTTAATCATGCACACATACATACACATACAAGCCACTTCCCTGAGTCTTGGGATGACTCACAACCCATCACTCTGTCTGCTGGTAGAGTTAACACAAGCAAACCACACAGCTCTTCCTCTGGACACAGAGATGAACCAGTATTTACCACCACTCTCCTCCATCTCCTGCTTGCATTCTGGACCCAGCCTAACCAGCTAAGGCACCTCTTGAAAAACAAAGCAAGTGCCCATTGGCTGGACCAGGAAGACTTCCGCACTTAAGCATGGATAGCCAGATCAATGGGATGCCCTGTAGCAGAGTTCAGTCCAGCTGAACTCTGAACCCTCCTCTGAGGACAGAGTCCTCCTTCAGTGGGTCTACCGTTTGTGGCCGAAACCATAACTTTTCCTGTTTCACTACAATAGATAGAAATAGTCTGGTTGAACAAGGCTCAGCCCTGAACACAATTGACATTCAGGGGAGTACAGTGTAAGACATGCAAATGGTGCCCAGACTGCTGTGCTCTATTCTCATCTCTTTACTGATTCGTTGAGTGGCCTTTCATCACTGAGTGCCTCACATCCCCATCTAGTTCATACACATTTGTCAGGATCACTGAGATCCTTGGACAGAACAACGGGGTGACCTGCCTGAGGCATAAGCCCTCTGTGCAGTAGTGAGGTTGGTAGTGATTCTACAAGGACTTGGCAGAGATGCTGCCAAGAGTATGTGGGGCAGCTGAGCAGCTTTTTAATTTATGTATAATGCTGGTGATAAAATTTTTTTTGGAGGGAGCTGCATTGGCATACCCAGTGCATGTGCACTTAGGATATATCTACCAGTGTAAGTCACGATTAAGTGGGCTATTGTCAGCTGTGCCAAATGCAAAGGATAAGCTCTGCTACAACTGCTAGCTACAGGAGCCATAACCTCAAGTCAAACTGTTATACCCCCTCGAGGTTACCAGTTCAGTTCCTCATTGTATTAACTATTGCACTAGTGTTCACCAATATTTTGCTTTCTGACAACAGGTGGGAGAGTGAATCATAGAACACTAGAACTGGAAGGGTCCTCGAGAGGTCATCAAGTCCAGTCCCCTGCCCTCACGGCAGGAACCAGTACCATCATAGAGCTGGAAGAGACCTCAGGAGGTCATCAAGTCCAGTCCCCTGCCCAAGGCAGGACCAATCCCAACTAAATCAACCCAGCCAGGGCTTCGTCAAGCCAAGACTTAAAAACCTCTAGGGATGGAGATTCCACCCCTAGGGAACCCCTCCCAGTGCTTCACCCTCTTCCTAGTGAAATAGTTTTCCCGAATATCCAACCTAGACCTCCCACACTGTAACTTGAGACCATTGCTCCTTGTTCTGCCATCCATCACTACTGTGAACAGCCTTTCTCCATCCTCTTTAGATCCTCCCTTTGTTACCCGCACAAATTTCTCTATCCCTTCCACACTGTAGGGATACACACCTTTACCCAGTTCCTAGGGCTCAAGGTGCAACCCTGTGAATTTACACACCCACCCTTACACCCTGAGCCCTAGGAATTGGGTAACAACCCGTGGGTTGGCAGGATCTTTAGCCACTGAAAGAGCCTCAAACAGTAATGTCCTTATCTTCTATTTATTGACAATTCCCAAACAAGCAGAATGCACATGCTAAGCACACAGTGTCATGCTCACCAATCCTGATAAAGGCAGGCAGACTTCCCGTTGGCCAGGCAATATCAGTCTCTCTGGTCTTAGGCTGTGTCTCAGAGGTGAGTTCTTCTTTTCCATGTCTCCACCCCTGCTCCCCCCCCCCCTTTCCTCCTGGTCCTCTTCCAGCCTTTTCTTCCTTCTGTTGCTTTCTGATCATCATCTTCTCCTTCTTGAACCCTAGTTTATATAATGAAACCTGAGTCTTGCTTAGCTATACCTTAACCAATTATTTTAGTATAATTTTACTAACCAATCATACCCCCACCACCTTAATTGATTTACACCTAGCAAAATTAATTATACAGCAGACAAACAGTTACAAACCAGACAGAGATATCACAAACAATAGGAAAGTGTAGTGACAATGATCATAGGAGGAGGATTCCACACCATTCTCTATGGATAAGCAGTTTCTTGCCAGACAGAATGGTGTGACTTAAGTTTTCTTTACCCATCTTGAGATCTGTTTCTTTATCTGGTGACAGTGGGGAGCTATCAGGACAAAGTCCCCCCTCCTCACAGCCTGGTGTGACACTTTGTAATACAATTTAGATGGAACTGTGAGTATGTGACTCCAGGCCTTACAGGAATGGCTGCTACTCTTCAGTCTGGCTGCAGAAGGCAGCTTTGACTGAGGCCTAGCACAGGCCTTCCAACATAGCTACAGAAAAGCCATATTGTTACACCTTCAGGAA
This sequence comes from Rafetus swinhoei, assembly GCA_019425775.1. Lineage (NCBI taxonomy): Eukaryota > Metazoa > Chordata > Testudines > Trionychidae > Rafetus > Rafetus swinhoei. The sequence continues at coordinate 350,453 of JAFJHL010000226.1, forward strand.
GTTGAAGGCTGTTCTCAAATCTCCCCTCACTCTTCTCTTCTGCAGACTAAACAAACCCAAATCCTTCAGTCTCTCCTCATAGGTCATGTGCTCCAGCCCCCTCATCATTTTGGTTGCCCTCCGCTGGACTCTCCCCAATGCTTCCACATCCTTTCTATAGTGGGGGGCCCAGAACTTGATACAGTACTCCAGATGTGGCCTCACCAGAGCTGAATAAAGGGGAATAATCACTTCTCTAGATCGGATGGCAATGCTCCTCCTAATGGAACCTAATAGGCCATTAGCTGTTAACTTCTCATCCACTGTAATCCCCAGGTCCTTTTCTGCAGAACTGCTACTTAGCCACTTGATCCCCAGCCTGTAACAATGCTTGGGATTCTTCCGTCCCAAGTGCAGGACTCTACACTTGTACTTGTTGAACCTCATCAGATTGCTTTTGGCCCAATCCTCTAATTTGTCCAGGTCACTCTGGACCCTATCCCAGCCCTCCAATGTATCTACCTCTCCCCCTAGCTTAGTGTCATCTACAAACTTGCTGAGGGTGCAATCTATCTCCTCATCCAGGTCATTAATAAAGATGTTGAACAAAACCAGTCCTAGAACCGATCCTTGGGGCACTCCACTAGAAACCGACCGTCAACCTGACATCGAGCCGTTGATCACTACCCGTTGGCCCCAACAGTCTAGCCAGCTTTCTATCCATCTTACAGTCCATTTATCCAATCCATACTCCCTTAACTTGCTGGCAAAAATATTGTGGGAGACTGTATCAAAAGCGTTGCTAAAGTCATCTAGATCATCCCTGATAGATGTCTATCTAAGCTGCTCTTAAATTTCACCAGAGATGGAGATTCCATAACCTCCCTAGGCAACTTATTCCAGTGTTTAACCACTCTGATAGTTAGGAAGATTTTACAACCTAAACCTCTCCAGCTGCAATTTAAGTCCATTGCTTCTTGTCCTATCCTCAGAGGCCAAGGAGAACAATATTTCTCCCTCCTCCTTGTGACACCCTTTTAGATACCTGAAAACCGCTATTATGTCCCATCAGTCTTCTCCTTTCCAAACTAAACAAGCCCAATTCTTTCAGTCTTCCTTCGTAGGTCATGTTCTCTAGACCTTTCATCAGTCTTGTTGCTCTTCGCTGGACTTTCTCCAAATCTTTCTTGAAATGTGGTGCCCAGAACTGGACACAATACTCCAATTGAGGCTTAATCAGTGCAGAGTAGAGCAGAAGAATGGCTTCTCGTGTGTTGCTCACATTAACTCCTGTTAATGCATCCCAGAATCATGTTTACTTTTTTTGCAACAGCATCACACTGTTGACTCATACTTAGCTTGTGGTCCACTCTGAGCCTTAGATCCCTTTCTGCCGTACTCCTTCCTAGACAGTCGCTTCCAATTCTGTATGTGTGAAACTGATTGTTCCTTCCTAAGTGGAGTACTTTACATTTGTCCTCATTAAACTTCATCCTATTTACCTCAGACCATTTCTCCAGTTTGTTCAGATCATTTTGAATTATGACCCTATCTTCCAAAGCAGTTGCAACCCCTCTCCGCTTCGTATCATCTGCAAACTTGATAAGCGTACTCTCTATGCCAATATCTAAATCATTGATGAAGATATTGAACAGAACCGGTCCCAAAACAGACCCTTCCGGAACCTCACTTGTTATGCCCTTCCAGCAGAATTGTGAACTGTAAAACCTACTCTCTGAGAATGGTTATCCAGCCAGTTATGCACCCACCTTACAGCACCCCCATCTAAGCTGTATTTGTCTAGTTTATTGATAAGAAGATCACGAGACACAGTATCAAACGCCTTACTAAAGGCTACACATACCATGTCCACCACTTCTCCCTTATCCACAAGACTCATTATCCTATCAAAGAAAGCTATCAGATTGGTTTGACATGATTTGTTCTTTATAAATTCATGCTGGCTGTTACCTATCACCTTATTATCTTCCAGGTGTTTGCAAATGAATTCCTTAATTACTTGCTCCATTATCTTTCCTGACATAGAAGTCAAACTGACTGGTCTGTAGTTTCCTGGGTTGTTCTTATTTCCCTTTTTATAGATGGGCACTATATTTGCCCTTTTCCAGTCTTCTGGAATCTCTCCCGTCTTCCATGATTATTCAAAAATGATAGCTAAAGGCTCAGATACCTCCTCTATCAGCTCCTTGAGTATTCTAGGATGCATTTCATCAGACCCTGGTGACTTGCAGACATCTAACTTTTCTAAGTGATTTTTAACTTGTTCTTTTTTTTATTAGACAATCTTTCTATTAAGCGGCCACCGGTCTTGTCTGTCTGTCATAGGATTTTCAACTTGCCACTCCTGTGCACACGCCAACGCGGCCCAGCTGCTGTGCACGCACCAACGTGGCCACCCCGCCAGCTCCTGCAGGTGTGCTCTGCCACCTGGCTCCGTGCTGCACGGCTCCCAGCCCCCGCCAGCTCCACAGTGCACGGCTCCGCTCCTGGGGAGGCCCTACTGCTGTGGCCGACATGGCAGGCCGCCCCCGCCAGCTCCCAGAGCCCAGCAGGCCTCCCCCGCCAGCTCCTGCAGTTGGCCCGCCTGGCTCCATGCCGCACCATGCGGCTCCTGGGCCCCCCTGGCAGGCCACCCCCGCCAGTTCCTGCAGGAGGCCCGCCTGCCTCCATGCTGCGTGGCTCCTGTGCTGCTCTCCCTGGGCAGTCAGCCCAGCTGTGGGGGCGCTGGCCACGCTGTGTACCTGATGGTCTGCACCACGTGAGACCGGGCCAGTGCCAGGTACAAGGTGAGGCCTCGCTCCTTCCCCTCCCCCGTCAGCTGGGCCGGAGCAGAGACCCGCCCCCAGGGCTGGCCCAGGTCTGAGGAGAGATCCTATCGTCTCTCCCCCAGGACGGGTACACAGGGAGACCCTCCCACTGATCATCCCTCCCACCCCGGGACCAGCCCAGGTACAAAGGGGACACTCCATTGCTGCAGAAGGAGACCCCAAGGGAAGGCCTCCCTCCCAGAACCCAGTGTAAAGGAGGCACCTTGCCCTGCTCTCCCTCCATTCTTCACTATTTCCTCGGGCTGGGCTGAGTACAAGGGGAGACTCTGCCCTGTCCCCGTCTGGGGGACACCAGCCAAGTAGGGCAGAGCACAGGGAGAGGGGAGGGAAAGGGGAAGGAGGGGGCTGAGCCTCCAGAGCACCAGGGTGGAAGCAGAGCTGCCCCAGAGCCAGATGGGCAGCTCTTTCCCGCTGCCCCCAAGCGCCGGGTGGACAAGAACCTTGCAGTAGGAAACACTACATTTAACACCAAAAAGACAAATTATTTATTTTATATATATATAAAATAAATAAACAAACTTTTAAAAAAGACAATCTTTCTAAAAGCACATAAAAAGAATAAAAATAAAGTTTTCAGCTACCAATTTAGGAGAAACATTGGATGGCTAACAGCAACTACCTTAGCCATCCAATCTTTCTCCTAAATTGGTAGCTGAAAACTTTATTTTTACTCTTTTGGTGCACTTTTAGAAAGATTGCCTTTTTAAAACCTACTGAGAGAGACTTACTGGCCTGAACATTTGTGACTTAGGAGCACCAGTGCACACCAGTGAGTTGCACAGCACAGAGCTTGAATCCCAAGAATAACCCTAAAGACTTTTTTGCTTCATTCACGTGTAGGAAACCACGTGAGTTAGTGCATGAGGTACCAAACAGGAGTTGGACAGTCTGAGTTCTAGTCCTGGCTCTGCTGATTTTTGACCCTGGGGAAATACTTTTGTGTTCCATGACTCAGTTTTCCCATCTGTAAAGTTGGGACTAATGCTGAAACCACTCTGATTAGATGTTTTGGTTTAGTAATGGAAATTGCTGTGTAAACGCTAACAGTTATTATTGTCTTTGAGCCAACAGCTTCTTGTGGCCTTTGTCCTTGTTGATTACAAAACCTGGTGCAGGTCTCCAAAATGCTAAAAGAAGAGACAATATAAATATATATTTAATTATTTTAAGCCACTAATTTCTCTGTGAGTTGTGGATCTCTCAACTATGTTTTATGTCCAACGGTTAGGGCTTGGAAGCGGGTGCATATTTTGTTCTGAAATCTGCATCCTGAATGAGCCATTCATTTGCCCTCCAGATCTTCCTCATGTTTGCAATCCCAGAGTAAGATTTTTCACATTGTGTATGCACATCTCATCCAGGCTAAGAGCTGCACTTGGTGATGTAAGCTGATATTTTAATTCTCTTACAAGGAATGGTGTTTAGAGGAATGACTTAAGTGGATTACTCATCTTCTGTAATAACTTGGCAATGCTCCCACTCTATTCCTAGACATGACGCTTGATGCTTTGATTCTTCTTTTTTTTAACGAGAAATTACACTCCTGTGTTTTTCAAAGGCTGACTCCACCCCTTTGATGAGCACTGCATTCTGGGACATGTAGTATATCTGCATTAAAGGAACAGAACAGCTCTGAAAAACAAACTGCTCACTTCTGAGCAGAGAGTGCTCCAGCCAGCGCCCACCTCAGGTAGCTGGGCCAGGTGCTGAGGAGATACATAAGAGGGAGAAAGATGGGGAGGATGAATCCTTTGCACCAGTCACAAAGTATCCCTGAGCCCAATTATGTGAACTTAGCACAGGTAGGATACACTACCAATTAATTTTCTTGTGATGCATTCAGATTCCATGGTGCTGTGTGGGAGGAAGGGATGGATAGCTGGAAGGATCTTCCTGTGGATTGATGGGTGGCCTGATCGATAAATAAACATAAGAACGGCCATACTGGGTCAGACCAAAGGCCCATATAGCCCAATATCTTGTCTTCTGACAGTGGCCAATGCCAGATGCCCCAGAGGGAGTGAACAGAACAGGTAATCATCAAGTGATTCCTCTCCTGTCATCCATTTCCTGCCCCGACAAACAGAGGCTAGGGACACCATTCCTACCCATCCTGGCTAATAGCCATTGATGGACCTAACTTCCATGAATTTATCTAGTTCTTTTTTTGAACCCTATTAAAGCCCTGGTCTTCTGGCCAGAGGATGTTGTGGAATCCCAGAGGCTGATTCTGCACTGCTTCAAGAAAAATTTCCTTTTGTTTGAATCCATGTTCCTACGGACACTCAGGTGCTGTGCCTCCTTCTGCCAATTGCTGTCCTGTGAAGCTGGGCTCTGTACCATGCAAGGGCTGTGCATCCCAATCACAGCACCTGCATCTTTGCAGGAGAACTATAGCAGAGGAGTCTCCAAGGGCACAGAGGTGGGAGCTGGTTTAGCCTCTGATTGCACATATGCATTTAAATTGTATTCATGGTGGAGCTTTAAATCAAATAGATATGAAAACACCAGCCCCCAGAGTAGGAAACCATCATGCAGGAATGGGGGACTGTTTAAGATCAGCATTTCACAGGAACTCTTTTCAGTAGTGTAACAAGGACTCGGTCCAGATGGGCAGAAACATAGGCTGCAGTTAGTGGTAAATAGCATGGCTGTAACTGCTTGCCCCTCAAGTCTTTATTCATACCATCCAGGAAGGTGCTTCTTCCAGGGGTTCCCCAGACCCTGAGATTAACTTGGTTCAATTTTGTTTGGGTAAACCGTCCTCAATACATGCTGAGTATTGTTATTGGTTGTTTAGACACTATAGCAACAAGGTCAGTATAATACTGGGCTTTCAACGATTAAAAAAAAAAAAGAGTCACTAAACCAAGGTCTTGTCCTAAACACTCTCACCTAAAAAATGGAAAGGAAATTCACATATGCAGGAGGAAAGGTCCACTGGTTTTCAAGCCTGGGATTCCTAGGAGTAAAGGTTTTTCATAACTGAGGTTTAGGCATGGGAAACATCCCCTCTGCTGTAAGATCTCACTGCTTGGCTAAGATTAAACAACACTGTGATTACAGAAGCTCAGCAAGAGCTGTTTCATGGCCTGGAAAGCAATCCAGCTATTCTGGACAAAAGGACAGAATACAGAATGAAAAAGTACAATTATCCAATATGGCCTAGATCCAAAGACCAATTAAATCAGTGAGTGTCAACTGACTTAAGTGTGTTTGGTCAGGTCCTATATTAGATTTCTCACCACAGTGTCTCCAATTAATTTACATCTCCACATCTTTTGTGAGCTGCAAACCCCATGTAAGCTCAAGGGTTCATTCATTTTTATTACACTCATAGAATAGTTAACACTCAGGCACAAAACCAATATCTTCACCATCTAAGTCTCAGACAATCTCAATTCAAGGCCTACACTATTCAGAGCAAGTTCATCCATTTCTAACAGTTAACTTACATTATCCCACTCTTACCCCACATCCTTTTCTCAGACAGTGATCTCTGCTAATTCAGTTTTACATGTCACTGCTTTATGAAGCCAAACTGAACTCTCCACAATTATATTTTTTGAGTCGCTATGACTCTGGACTATACACAGAGCCACAAGAACTATTTATAACACGAGGTGATATTTTACTGAAAGTGCCTTCTGTGCCCATCAGAGCTAGAGTTCCAGTAATTTTCTAGCTTGCATCCCCACATGGCTAAATGGTTAACTCTATGTGGCCACATATCCAGTCCTGGGCTTTTCTAGGGACTGGACTTCATTCATCCTCTTTCTCTGTCTAAATGTAGTGCCCAACCCGGCAAAGTACTGGCTGCCTTAAAACCCAGTAATAACAATAGCAATTAAGGTCACACAGCAGGACTGAATTAATAATAAATGGTGGAACCATATAATAAATTGCAGAACCATTATGCTCAGGTGCACTGCCTCACATGAATAATGTGGCCAATCTCAGTCCAACAAAACCTACATCCCACATTACTTATTATATACTATCTAGGTCATCTAGGGACCAGATGTAGAGTAGAATTGAGCTGACACCTCTCCTATAAGCTTCATTGGGAGCTTCAGGTGTGTAGCACCACAGAAAATCACACCCCATCTCTTTGGCTCTGTTGCTGTTTCTTGTTCTGTATCTATCTTATCATTTCTCTGGGGGATTATTGTAGGAAAGTTTCTTGGAAGGGGTTATTTGAACCAAGAGAAGGAAGTCATAAAAAGCACAAATTACTCACTGTTCCTTATACCACAGCCCTTCCTGTGCTGCCCCCTCTCTCTGATCAGTTACAACAATATGTAGTAGAATATTTTTCCAGCCTCCTCCTCCTCTCCTGTGTGCTATTGCACTAAGAGGAGCACAACTCCAGTTTCCTGTTTTTTTCACAGTAATAATCAAAAGAAAGGAAATAACACAACCCTTAAGTTTTTTTCCAATAACAGAACCTTGACACTAAACAAAATGTGTGAGACATTACAATCATAGCTGGAATGTCCCCAGTCCCCCCACCCCCACGCTTTACCCCTTATCAAAACCTCTTCCAGTTTATTCCTGATTGTGACCCTTCCCTTCACCAGCCTCCACACTTCAAACCCGTGGCTGGCATAAGCAAAGCAGCAATCCCTCTTAGTGGAGACTCAGTTTATACTGGCAAAAAAGACATCTTGGTGGCATAGCGTATACCAGTTACCTAAGCAAAACACGCTTCAGTGCTATAAAACACTTTTTGCCAGTGTAACTGTGACTATACTAGAGCTTTTGATGGCACAGCAATGTCATGAAAACCCAAATAGTTCCACTGGCAAAACTTTGAAATGGACTAGCCTCTCACCTAGCTACATCATTATGGCTTAGATTTTTTGTATTTTTCAATGCTTTTTTTTTTTTTTTTTTTTTTTTTTTTTTAAACTGCAGCTACTACCACTTGAAGGCAATAAGGCCTCTCTGGTGAATTGGTATATTCTTTCAAAACAGAAATTATGGAAGCAATTCAAGATTACTGCAAAACTCCAAAACATTATAGGGCATTTTTGCAATGCTACATCACAGGCTCTGGCAATAAGACCCTCTAGCCCAGGGGTCGGCAACTTTTTCAAACCAAAGAGACAAACTACCTCAAAATTCAGAACTACTGGTCAACAAAGAGCTATATTAGAATGCCCATTTTCATGACTGAAAATATACAACTTAATATTATTGATAATTGACATGATGATTAATAACAACAAATGAAATATTGTACTCACAGACTTTATTTAATGCGACTTCTGCTGCTGCATCTTTTTGCACGTTTCTTTGAAGTTTACATCATCACTGGTGAAATTCAGGGTCATGCATGAATTCAAGCAAGCTACATGAGTAATTATGTGTTTTTAAAATTTTGAATTAATTTTTTATTTTAATTTAAAAAGTTGCATGTATTTTGGGAATGATAGAAGAGCCATATTTGGTTACATACTGAGCCATATTTGGCTTGAGAGCCATAGGTTGCAGACCCCTGTCCTAGCCACTCCACTGGCTGTGCCATTTGGCTTAATGGATCTTTTCAGCAATTCAGTTTGTTTCCATCCACTGAACCCTTACTTTAAGTCTTCCAATTTTTCAGGGCTAAGTGCTCCTCACTAGTTGCCATTTGAGTGTATAATTCAAAAGCTGGCATATTAAATCCCATTCCCCACGGCTGTATATCACTATTTTTATTTTAAATAAAGTCCTTTCCACAAGGTATCAGAAGCCAGAGAAAAAAGATCAAATTTATTTACAGAATGTAACACTACCAATGGGCTAGATACACATGGACACAGAAAATGGAGACAGGCTTGAATAGCAACTACAAATGAATATTTGAACCAATATTTCAGAATGGACAGAAATATCAAGCTAAAATGATGCTACATTTTAAACATAGCCATGCCTCAAGGGGACAAACTGAAGGAACTCATTGAAGTCAGTGCCGGCACTTGCATTGACTTCAACGGGCTTTAAAGGAACAGTTCTAAAAAGCATCTGGTTTTGTAACTGTCTTTAAAACTAGAAATACTGTCCACAGTCTCAACTACTAGCCATGCCCTGGTAGGGACAACTGAGTTTTTTTACTTAGCTCTTCCCTTCACGCACTGAGTGAGGCTGGGATTTCATTTCTCCAACTAAAGCCACATATTAGCTGACTTCCGCTTTCTACTACAGATACATCAGGCATATATCCCTGGCTAGTAGGTATGCCGTCAGGGTAACACTGTCCAGCATGTCCCCACGAAATCTCACAGGTCAGTTTCTCTTTCTCTGAAGTGCCGAACACAGAAGTCCATCTTATGAGCCGTGTGCTCACGCGTTATCGGGCTCTCCTCTTGCCTGCGCCTGGTTCACACGCACGTGCACGGGTTAGCCAGCTCTCCTTTCCCTTACCTGGCTCACGCGTGCGTGCGGGTTACCGGCTCTCCTTACTTGTGCCTGGCTCACACAGGTGTGCGGGCTCGTCTCTTCCCTGCATCTGGTTCATACCTGTGTGCGGGTCAGCCCACTAGCCTCTTCCCTGCTCCTGGCTCACACACTCGTGCGGGTCAGCCCGCTAGCCTCTTCCCTGCTCCTGGCTCACACACACGTGCGGGTCAGCCCGCTAGCCTCTTCCCTGCTCCTGGCTCACACACTCGTGCGGGTCAGCCCGCTAGCCTCTTCCCTGCTCCTGGCTCACACGTGCGTGCGGGTCAGCCCGCAGCCTCTTCCCTGCTCCTGGCTCACACGTGCGTGCGGGCCAGCCCCGCTAGCCTCTTCCCTGCTCCTGGCTCACACGTGCGTGCAGCGGGCCAGCCCCGCTAACCTCTTCCCTGCTCCTGGCTCACACAAAGGTGCGGGTCAGCCGCCAGCCTCTTCCCTGCTCCTGGCTCACACACACGTGCGGGTCAGCCCGCTAGCCTCTTCCCTGCTCCTGGCTCACACAAAGGTGCGGGTCAGCCCGCTAGCCTCTTCCCTGCTCCTGGCTCACACACTCGTGCGGGTCAGCCCGCTAGCCTCTTCCCTGCTCCTGGCTCACACACTCGTGCGGGTCAGCCCGCTAGCCTCTTCCCTGCTCCTGGCTCACACGTGCGTGCGGGCCAGCCCGCTAGCCTCTTCCCTGCTCCTGGCTCACACAAAGGTGCGGGTCAGCCCGCTAGCCTCTTCCCTGCTCCTGGCTCACACAAAGGTGCGGGTCAGCCCGCTAGCCTCTTCCCTGCTCCTGGCTCACACGTGCGTGCGGGCCAGCCCGCTAGCCTCTTCCCTGCTCCTGGCTCACACAAAGGTGCGGGTCAGCCCGCTAGCCTCTTCCCTGCTCCTGGCTCACACAAAGGTGCGGGTCAGCCCGCTAGCCTCTTCCCTGCTCCTGGCTCACACAAAGGTGCGGGTCAGCCCGCTAGCCTCTTCCCTGCTCCTGGCTCACACACACGTGCGGGTCAGCCCGCTAGCCTCTTCCCTGCTCCTGGCTCACACAAAGGTGCGGGTTACCCCGCTAGCCTCTTCCCTGCTCCTGGCTCACACGTGCGTGCGGGCCAGCAGGTGCGTCCCTTGCCGCGGGCGGCCGGCTCTCCTGTGCCCGGGCAGCGCTTCCCCGCCCCGGCTCAGTGTCCCGGGCCCAGCTCCTGCGCTACAGCAGCGTCGAGCCAGGAGGAGCCGGCTGATGCGACCGGGGCGCCGATGTCCCTGCGGGCGGCGCCTGGCTGAAAGGCGGCGGCGGGGATGCAGGCGCGTCCGCCGGACGGGCCCAGGTTCGGCCCGTTCGCCCCCCGAGGGGAGCCGGGACCGACCCCTGAGCACCCGCCAGTGGCCTGGGCCCGTCCGGCGCGAGCAGCCCAGCGGGGGCCAAGCGGGTCAGTCCCCGCAGCTGGCCCGGCCAGGGGTCCTGCTCCTCAGGCGTGGGGGGGGAGGGGGAGTGCGAGGGGTGAGCCGCGCGCAGCGGTCGGCGGGAAGGGGGGGGGCGCTCTGGCGAACTACAAATCCCAAGGGCCTGCGCCGCGCGGGGCGGGAGCCCTGAACTGACGGTGCCCTTGTCCAATCAGCCGGTGAGCGCCGCCCAATGGGCGCGCGGGCCGGGGCGGCTGGCGGCGGGGACAGAGTTGCTGCTTCTCAGCCCGGACACTCCGGAGTCTCGCATGGGCCGGGCGGCGGCGCGGGGGCCAGGCGGGCGCTGAGGCCGCGGCGCTGCGGGCGATGGGTAAGAACCAGCCTTGCCTGGACCAGCCGGGAAGCGCGGGGAGGAGAGGAGTTGGGGGGCCGGGGATGGGGCTGGCAGTGGGGGGTTGGACTGAGGTGGGGTAGTTGGGGATGGGGCTGGCAGTGGGGGGTTGGACTGAGGTGGGGTAGTTGGGGATGGGGCTGGCAGTGGGGTTGGACTGAGGTGGGGGGTAGTTGGGGATGGGGCTGGCAGTGGGGTTGGACTGAGGTGGGGGTAGTTGGCAGCAGAGGAGTGGGTTGGGGGCGGGCAGGGGGAGGAGTTGGGGTGGGAAATGGGGCTGGCAGCAGGAGGCGGGTGCCGTGCCCCATTTGAGGACAGGGAAGTCAGCTTTGGATTCTGGTTACGGTCAAACCTCCGGCGCACTCCCAAGCCCCTGTCCTGCAGCTGGGTGTGGGCTCAGAGAGAGCAGGGGTGCACTTGCTCCCTGGCAGCCCCTTGGAGATGGGAGCCGCAGCTGCCCAGCCGGGTTCACAGGCTGGTCCCAGAGCCGAGCCATTAGGCTGCAGATTCTTCAGAAGCGGTGAGGAGGGAGGGGGAGTTTTTTCCTTGTCTCAAAAGTTTCTAGCTGCAAGGGGCTTCCCAGTAATTTTTATCTCAAAATGCACTTTTCTTTCTAGTTGGTAAATTTCAGTGCTGTGTTGGGTTCTGGCTTCCCACTTCCTGTTGTGGTTTGTAATCTTTAGCTGTTCTCAGCTAATTTGTTGTGACAGCTGTCAGCAACAGCTTTTTTTTTTCTTTGGTTCCCAGAAGAATCTGGCTGTTTTTCCCCTTCCCCGTCATGGCCTCCAAAGGGTTAAGCTGAGGTATTGTACAGTGTGTACGCAGAATTCTGGTTCCATTGTACGCTGTCATTTCCCGAAAGTGGCTTACTCTTGTGCTTTGAAGATGCTAACGGCCCCTCCTTCCATGTCAAGAAATGGTTTGACCTTTTCAAGAACACTTTTTTTCAGCTACTACAACCATGTAGAAGAATGAAACTATTCCCATTTGCCCCATGCTCACGCGAGCACATACACGCACACATACCAGGGTAGTGTGAACAAGATAAATGTTTAGTAGTGGGGGCGGGGGGAGGGGAGAAGTGACTCTGGAAATTGCAGTTTACTGCTGTGAAGTACAAACATCTACTGTCAGTGTTAGCAAAGGCAAAAAATCCAAAATACCAGAGGACCTGGCTGTTCCAGATTAGGTTGGAGCTGTTTTTCCTTGGAGATTTAGTAAATTGCATTTGTCCACACATGCATTCTCCTGTTTTCTATGCATTGGAATATGTATGAGATTGAGCATCCCCCTCTCCCCTTAAGTAAGGTTTAGATGAGCTCATGGGACATTGTCCTCTCTCATTTCTATGATTTGTTAGCAAGGTTGGGTTGCCTTTGTTTTAAGATTTCTTTTTGTGGCAGGGTAATATCTAGGGTGAAGCCTGGAGAGCAGACTTTTATTTCTTGCTGTGGCCTTGGGTGACTCCTTGCCTCATTCTGTGCCTCAGTTTCCCCACATGTAAAATGGTGTTTATGATACTGCTCCATCTTATATGATGATATGTCAACATTAATCCACTAATGATGGCAGAATAAAGAACTGAGTTAAAGCAGCATGCCCTGCTCTCCTCTCTGGACTGGTGAGAAGAGGGTGCTTGGAGCCCCAAATTGTGCAGAAGGGCAGCCCCAAAACAGGCACTTTGCCATACCAGTAAAACTGCCAAGCAAGGCCCAGCATGCAGCTGCCTTGGAAAAAAACAGGTGCTTTGCAGTGCTGCAACCCAGATAAGATGCATCCCAACTGGCATGAAACAAAGAACAGTGTAATTACTGTATCTTCTGGAAAGGGGGAAGGGAGGCAACAACTGCTGAGGTCTGCCTTGGAAGAATGAAGCGGGAGCAGCAGAACTCTGCAGAGCAGAGAAGCAGATTCCTACATGTGGTGTGAGCCAAGCTGTGTTCTCACTGCACCACATGCAACCCCCACAAACCTTGGCCCATCCAGTATAACTGTTAGGAAAACGCTCTAATTAATGGCATTTTGCTTGCTTTGTAATTAACAAACACCTGCACTTGTCTCCTTTGTTTGTTGGGAGTTGTGCTCTTGTGTCCGTGAGAGGTTCAGGTGTCTGTCCCTTTGTCTCCCTGCCTGTTCTGTGTGCCATGCTGATGAGCTGAGGCAGTTTGGAGGGGACAGACTCTTAGCCTTCCTTCCTCCCCCACAGTGGCTCCTGCCATAAGCCGGGTAAAAGACTCAAGCTGTTCTCTGCTCCGTTTCCCAAAGTTGTCATCATGTCCAGTAATCCTCTCAGAAGCCGGGCTTGTCTTGGCTGCCGTGCGTGGTGATCTCATGCCCAGAGAACATTAAACCGGCCAGTTTTCTCTCCCCTTTGTACAGTATGTGAAAGCGTTTTATGAGCTCGCTGACCCCGTGGGGCTGAGAATGACACACAGCAAACACGAACTGGAGTAGGCTGAGGGGTTGAGCTCTGGGAACAAATCAGCACTTGTTGTTGTTCAAAAGGCTCAGGAAGGAGAGGTGGATATTTCAGCAGCATCAGAAGACAGACTGATGTGACCTGGTTCTGATCCATCAGCTCTGGTTCCCATCTGCCCTCCCCTTCCCCCCCAGCTTGGAAAAGGAGGTTGTTGCAGTAGTAGGTGACCTCAGCCCGGCAGATGTTGCTCACAGGGGCTGTGGCACCAGCAACAGTGCAGAGTAGGAGGGAGGTTTTGTTTGTTTGTTTGTTTCTCTTCCTTTCTTGTTATGTAAACAGAATCTATATTAAGCAGTTATGCAATGTGGAAGGAATCTCACAAATGCAGCGAGGTGGGGCAGGGTCTCTGTCCTGAGCTCACAGCAGAGCATGGGCCCTTCATTTCGAGAAACATTGGGTAGTATTGGAGCTGCTTGGCAAGGTGGCTTGCATGACCACAGACAAAGCCATCCATGATACGGCCCAGTTTCTGATAGGGGATGGCCTCCATGCTCGCTGTGACAAATCAGGGACCCTCTTGAGGACTGACCTCTTCACAGGGACTTGGCACTAGATCCCAGCTCTGCCACTGCCCACATTTCTGCTCGGTTCCTGAGTTTCCTCTCTCTCAATTTAGAGTGTAAAATCTTCAGGGCAGGTAGGTGTCTGTGCAACACCTAGCAAAGTGGGGCACTGATCTCCATGTGGCCTCTAGATATAACAGTAATATGCCTCTTAGAGCATCCTGGCTGTGCTTCCCTTGGCCTGGCCCTTGGGCTAGAGTTTCCCTTTTGTCTCTCTGTTCGGGGTGGGTTTACTTTTTCGTAAGTGTTCAGTTCTCAGTGACTTTCAGGCTGAATTAGCAGCAGCACAGCCCCATATACATGCTTTAAGCCTAATGGGGACTGTGCAGGGCAATCTGACTTGGAGAGGTTGAGATTCTTCTGTGAGCCAGGTGGAAACTGGTGAGAAGTATTTAACTGCTGGGTGGTGAAGGGAGGTGACCTCTATCCAGCTCTCGATGATGTTCAGGCTCTTGTTGATGAGCCTGAGGGTAAAGAGAATTCGACAGGGCAGGACTGTCAAGGGCTGCAGTAGAGGCAGGTCCCCATGTGTTGCCATGTCCTAGGTAATGAGTGGGGAAGTAGAAGGTATCTCCACTTGCTCACTGGCTAAAGGGATTTTCCATCCCTCCTCAGTGACTTGAGGGGAGAGTGAGCCACCTGCCAGAGGCAGTTAGCTGAGCGTCTGGCAGGAACGGATGTGGCTGAGGTGGGGAAGCGTTCACAGCTCCGCATTAGCTCATAGGACTCCAGGAAGCCACCCTGAAAGTGAAAGCAGTGGCCAGACGCCCCACCATCACGAGCTGTTGACAAACACAGCATATCTCTGAACAGGAAGCCCTGAAGGTACCTGCATCACAGAGGTCTCTGTTCTTGGAAAGCCTGCTTGTTTTCGGGCCCAGTCCAGGGTAATGGGCCCCTCTGACATATCCAATGCTGAAGTGTCCCTCACTGGAGTTCTGGCTGGGGACTGTCCCTCTGTTCAGAGGCAGGACCTCCCTCAGAAAGAGCGGCATGTAGCAATGAACCATGGGCCCAAGCATGAAATCTTGAGAGACCTGACTGTTCCCTGAGTTCAAGGCTATGCAGATTGGGGCATCTGGTTCTCTGTCCTTTGGAGAGGCCTGGATTGGGGAGTCTGAATCAAGATCTAGCTTGCGCTTATGTTTGAGAGGAGGGAAGATTTGATCCAGGTTTACGCATGCTGGAAACTGGGGCTCTGTAGCATTGGAGGAACTGATCATGTGTATTTCTTAATATGTGTGTCTGGGCTGCCAAAGAGTGTTGGTTGGTGTCTCTCTCTGCTGTGTGCGTGCAGAGTACATAGATAACTAGCTTGATTTGCACGATTGTTTGGGCCTTCACTTCTCAATATTTTCTCCATCTTCTCCCTTGGGCACAGCACCCAGCTTCAAAGGGAAGAGGAAAAAGATGACATCCACCATGGAGGCTATTGAGCCGGGGCCTGTGGAAGAGTCTAATGCTCTGAAGCCTGAACCTGAGGGGAGCCAGAGCACTGTAGACTCACTGGACCAGCTGGTGAGTGAGAAATGTCATGAAGTTCTCTTGTCTCCCATTGGAGCTTCTCGATGCACTCAGCCTTCTCCATGAGGTGGGAATGGGGGGCTTGGAGCTTCCAAGGGAGGTGAGGAAAGAATGCTGTTGAGGTGTATTTTGTTATCTGGGTACCCATGCCCATAGCTTCACTGCTGCTCAACAGGCCAGGGCAGCAACTGACAGCAATGCTTCAGGAACAACAAGCAAAGTTCCTGGGCAGCCTAGCACAGGGAATCTCTCTCCTTACCTTAGTGGCAGAACAGTCACTAAGGGCAGTTCATCGCTCTTCCAGCATACCTTGATAGAGGACTGCTGTGGGTGTCAGAACTAAAAGACAGCACTGGAATTTGGGTTAGTCTCACTCTTATTCTAGGTGAAGGGAAAAGAACAAATTGTAAAGGCAGGTCTCCAGGGAAGAGACTGTTTTATTTGTATTATCATAAGGGCCCCAGTCCTGACCTGGAACCTTGTTAGGCTGGGCGTTGTGCAGCCCCAGAACAGAGAGAGGGTACGTGCCCCAGAGTAGGCGATTAGAGCTGCCAGGCAGGACTTGGGCAGGACTGAGACAGGGTAGGGGAAAGGGTAGAAAGCACTAGCACAGTAAAGAGTGGGATGGAGGCAAATGGCAAGTTAGCACCACAATTATTTTTTCCAGGCCTGGAGAGTGGGGGTGGGGTTAAATGTACTTAAAATCAGCTAAAGGGAAAGGAAAGGAACAGGATGGGGGGAGAAGATAGGAAGGGTGGGAGTGACACTGAAGGGACTGTGAGACACGCTTTGTGCACTGCTTTTATAACGTGTTGCCTCAGCTTGGCCTCAGTGGCCAGCTTGCCCTGCACAAGGCCAGGCTCCTTGGCAAGGTGGGTGCGTGATGTGAAGCCATTTCATACAGAATTCTGCATGGGGCCTGTTTGTGTGGCCAGGGCTGACTTGTGCCTTCATCAGTCCCTTATTTGCGCATGCAGCAAAGGTGTGTCCCTTACAATAGAGAAGACCCAGTACTTGGTTGTTGTAAATAAAAGGGATTGTTGATTGAGGCTGCTAGATGCTGATAAGACTCAGCTGTTCTCTTGAGTTTCCAGACAGATGTAACCAGTGCTGCGGAAGCAGTTGTGGAATGGACTTCTGATGACACTGCAGTCAGAGGCATGCAAACCTGTCGGGCGCTCAGTTCGTGCACACAAATGATGGTGTGTGCACACAGGTGTGCACCTTCTGCAGAAGCCAGGCTGTGACTAAGAATGTGTGGGCCAAGTTGTGTTACAGACCTCGGGGATAATCGGTGCAATTATGGAGAGTAGAGCATTTCCAGGAATGGTGATAACTCAAAAGAAAAAGCAGATGCTCAGATTGTTTGTTCACACCAGGTAAAACTGAGTGAGGAATTTGCAAAGCCAAGAAACTAGTGAGGGGAAACAGGTGAGCGGCAATTGGGGAAGTCCTATCCACTATTGTCTCTCCGAGCATTGCTGCCCTTGCTGCATGAAGCATGTGGCATAGTCATTTGTACTGCTGGGTGCACATGGCCCCGTGCTGCTCTGTGGAAGGCGTGTGGAGTGTGCTCAGTCCAGTGGAGGTAGCTGCATGGGGACCATAGGGAGCATGTCCATGCTCTGTTTCAGGGAAAATGCCTCATTAGCTCACCGGAAGCCTGTGACTTCTCCATTGTGGAAAGTTGTGGTTTCATCCTCTTTGTGTGCCTCCATGGCCGCCTTGCTGCAGCACCATCCAAGGGACTGGTGTACCCAATTCAGCTGTCAATTTAAAGGCCATGGGTGGGTGTGACCCGTGCAGCCTCCCTGAGTCAAGTGTTGGGTTACACTGGTTTTGGTCAATCCCTTGTCTCCCTGAGCACTATGAAAATTCACATATGATGCCTTGTGTCATTGTGGGCACATTTAAAGGGCACCTGCCGCTTCCATCATGGTGGAGAGAGAGATGGGCTGGGTGTTGAGAGTGAGGGGTGCAAATTGTGTGAGTCCTTAGCATTATTGATCTAGATGGTACTGGGTCCTGCTGTGAGGGCAGGGGACTGGACTCGATGACCTTGCGAGGTCCCTTCCAGTCCTAGTGTTCTGTGATTATGTGGTTGGTGTGATTGCTAAAGATGGGACTAGACAAAGCATCCTGAGCTGCTGTGACAGCCATGGCAGGGCACACCATAACACCACTCCCATTACAAGGCGCTGGATGTTTGGTGACAGCAATGCAAACCATGCCTCTCACCCTCCAGACCATCAGCATGGATTCAATCTGGGGGAAATTGTTCCCTACTGAGAGTTGTTCTGGTGAAAGGCATTTGGTAAAGTGGTTCATTCACACAGTTCAGTTTCCAGCAGGTAATTGGCCGCTTGGCTGCTTTACCACAACCGCTGCCACAGCCAACCCAAGTGGGCAGGCTTGGGAGTGGGTGAGGACCAAATAGTGTACAAAGCATGGCTCATGTCCTGTAGGAGAAGCCCATCATGTCAGGCCAAGCCTGAGGGGGTTGTGGCAGTGCTGAGTGGGTTTGAGAAACTTGCCCTATGGCAGAGGCCTTGAATTGCCAGGACTCTCGCTCACACACCAGTCCCCTGCACTGAATGCACTGGGGTTTAAAAAAGAAAAAGGAGGCCCAAAAATAACTCAGCAGCTAAAATAACATATCTGTCACAAGCAGTTAAAAGAATAGAAAGGAGAAAAAGTGCTGGGAGCTGAGCAGCTGCTTTGCCCAAAAATAGCAACAAGTTTTATAACTCCGGAAAATGTAGAACAAACAAACGAGAAACATTTTTAGCTGAGAGAGAGAGAGAGAGAGAGAGAGTGAGAGCAAGTCTTTCTGCCCTTCTGTTTTCCTGGAAGCCGTTCCTCGTGTTCTCACACAACTCCAGCGCTCTGACCAACTTGGCTGTCTTCCCAGCTGAGAGAATAATAAACTGTGGCTCTCACTCTTTAGTTGCACAAGTCTGTTACTCTCTGGAGCTAATAAAAAGCCTCCAACCACAAAATGCCTCTCATGGTATTTAGAGCAGTGGTACAATGCAGCATGGCATTTCATGAACACCCTACTAGCAGGAAGAGAACCCAGGAGTCCTAGCTCCCACTTCACTGCTGCTTGTGTGTATCCACTAGGCAGACCCATGCAGATGTGTGCAGAGGTTTCAAGAGGAGATAGTAAGGAGGCAAGAAAACGTGACTCTTTAGTAACCACTTGTCATGCCTGCTGTTCAGTAAGTGGCCTTCCTTTCCTCCACTCCTTGCTGAGGGACTCTGGGGGCTAACTGGTCCTGGATATTGGCGCTCCAGCGTGCGCAGCTGTTCTGAAGCAAGCATGAGCTAGGCCATGGGAGCTGCTGATCTTCAGTTGTGCATATCTAGGAGGACTAAGGAATTAATGTAGTCCACCCCACCCCCCCACTCAGATGCAGTTTGGATGCAGGAAAGCTTTAGCTGGCTCTGTGTGACAAACGCATATAAGTTGGGTGACCTAGTGGCAATGGTCTGGCAGTCAGGACTCCTGGTACAATTTGTGGGTCTGATAGGGGAGCATGGTTCAGTGAGTAGAATGGGGCTTGGGAGCCCGGACTCCCAGGTTCTGTTCATAGCTCAGCCATGGACTCATTGCGTGAGCTGAGGCTGGTCCCCTCCTCTCTGTCACTTGGCTTCCCCACCTCACTTGTCTTTCTCTGCAGGACTCTCCAGCACTGAAGTCAGACAGCAGCTCTGAAGTGGAGCAAAAAGAGGCTGGTGGAGGAGATGGAGAATGAACAGGAAACAAGCAGGGAGAAGGAGGAGGAGCAGGCCTTTCTTGTCAATCTCTACAAGTTCATGAAGGACCGTCACACCCCCATTGAGAGGGTGCCTCATCTTGGCTTCAAGCAGAGTGAGTCCACTCACCTCGTGTGTATCCACTCACTTCTCCTGCCACAGCCCACTGCGCAGCAGCTCATAACCATGTCTTTGGAGAGGGGAGGGAGGGGTGTCCCTCAATCCTTTGCTGGTTCCCAGGGCAGGTGGCACTGCAAAAATGGGTGTAGAAGTGACATGCCAGCCACCTCCTCAGGGCTGGCCTGTGAGAGACTGACCCATCCATATAACAGCCAGTTGTAGACTAGGGGCAGGAAGTGGCACTACCCCCGCACCCAGGACAAGTACCAACAATTCCCCCTCTATGCTAGCAAGCCCAGGCCTGTTGGCTGAGTAAACTGCCAGTGCCATGAGCAACTAGCACAGCTTAGTGGTCCAGAGGAAGCACCTGTGGCTGTTCATGGGATCCTCATGGAGGTGGCTCACAGCAATTCTGATTGCAACCGCCTTGGCCATGCCAGCAGAGGCCTCAGCCAGGCTGGCAACTTCCTTGCAACACTGCATCTGCTCAGTGGGACCATAACAACCCACTGACCTTCCTTGTGGCAGGGCCCTGCCCAAGGTCCCAGCACCTCTCCTCTCTTCCCCCCCTCCCCTCCCCCCCAAAAGCCAGCAGAACAGCTGGTCCCCCAGCATGACATGGCTGAGGTGCTCCTTGTACATCCTGTGAATGGAGCCCTGCCCTGGCTGGTGATCCTGCATCATGGTGCTGATGGCCCATCCTGTAGCTCCCATTAAAGCCAATGGGAGCTGCTCTCACATGACCTCTGCTGACAGAACGTTGGTGATGAAGGGTGAGTAGTGTCATTGCACAGGTGCCGTGAAACATTAGCCCAGTGATCTGCCCTCACTCCTTGCCTGTTCTTTGTCTTTGTCTAGTTAACCTGTGGAAGATCTATAAAGCCGTAGAGAAGCTGGGAGCATATGAACTGGTAAGAAGAGTGGAACTGTTACTGGGGCAGGGATTCTTTTGGCATCAACCAGTTACTTACTTGCCCTGTTGCAGGGTCATCTCTAGCCAAACAGGACATGACTTCAGGAGCTGAAATCTGTTGCTATTTGCAGCTGCTCGGAGTAGGACAGAGTTTAGAGCAGTTGTGGGCAAGTGCAGCCCAATGGGATTGTATGTGACCCACAAGATATTTTGTTTACTGTTGTTCATGCCCAGGATTGCCAGATTCTGCTGGTTTTCATCCATGTAGGTTTTTTCTTGGCAGTATTACAAGTGACATGTACTTAAAGCAAGGGCACGTAAAGTGAGGTGCGTGCTGATTGCACACAACATTGTGACAGCTGTGCACTCCCGCTGCATCCAGTCAAAGCACTGTTACAATTCAGTCAGCCTGCAAATTCTAGGTATGCAAGTGCAATTAGCAAAACTACCTTATCCTGGGTGACCATCTTGGTTACAACAATCTTGTGGCCCACTGAGATGAAATAGGGCCAGTCATGCAGTCCACTCACTACCCTAGGTTGCCCCTGACTGGTTTTGAGGATCATGGGAAGGGCCTTACCAATCTCACAGTTATGGGAAAAAAACACATCATGGAGTGTGAAATCTGGTCTTTTGTGTGCTTTTCCCTATACTATATGCATTTCATGGAAGAGACCAATGTTTCTCAAATTGGGGGTTCTGACCCAAAAAGGGGTTGCCTGGGGGATCACAAGTTTATTTTGGGGGGAGGGTCACAATATGGTCACCTTTACTTTTGTGCTGATTTCAGAGCTGAGTGACCAAAGGAAAGCAGCTGTTGGCCAGGCACCCCGCTCTGAAGGCAGCAGTGCCGAAGTAAGAGTAGCAATAACATGCCATGCCACCCTTACTTCTGCATGCTCTCTTCAGAACTGGGTGGACAGACAGTGGTGGCTGCTCTGGTGATGGCAGTGCAGAAATAAGGATGGCAACACCATATCATGCCATCCTTCTGCACTGCTGCTGGTGGTGGTGGTTCTGTTTTCAGAGCTGAGCTCCCAGCCAGCAGCCACCAATCTCCAGCTCTGAAGGCAGTGCCAGCAGCCACAGCGCAGAAATAAGGGTAGCACTACCCCAGCATCCCCCCTATATTGGCCTTACAACCCTTCCACAAATCCTTTTTGGATCAGAACTAGGGATGTAATAATGTAGTCAATTAACTGATAAGCAAAAGCTTATAGGTTAATGCTATAGACTACACGCATTTCCCTCCACACCCCCCCTTGCTAGCAGCCTGGCTCAGTCCTGGCTCTCACGGGGTTTGGGATCTCCCCCGCTGCAGCGCTGCATTTAAAGTGGAATAGGAGCTGGGTGGGCAGGCAGCCTGGCTCAGTTCCAGCTCACACTGAGTCGGGGAGCTGAGACTCCCCCTAGACAGTGATTACTGCCATCCCACGCTGTTTCCTCTTTATCAGAGGCAGCAGCATGGGGCAATAGGCAGCTGGTCTGTGAGGGGAGCTGGTTTTTAAACTGGCTCCCCTTGCAGATCAGCTCCTGCCTAGCACCCTGCGCTGCTGCCTCTGATACAGCACTCCTTGGGAGTGAGGCCAGAGCACACTGACTGCCAGCCCCGCCCCCAGGGACTATAGAATAGTCGACTAACCGATAAGAATTCAGGAGATTAATCGACTATTCAATTAACTGATATTTAACATCCCTAAACAGAACCCTTACAATTACAACACTGAAATTTCACATTTAAATAGCTAAAATCATGACATTTATTATTTTACATATGCCCATAAAATTGACCAAGATGGACCGTGAATTTTGTGGGGATCCTATCATGGGCGACTGTCCTAGCCTGTAGCCAAACGGCCATACTAGGTCAGACCAAAGGTCCATCTAGCCCAGTATCCTGTCTTCCAAGAGTGGCCAATGCCAGATGCCCCAGAGGGGAGTGAACAGAACAGGGAATCATCTAGCATTCCCAGCCTCTGACAGAGGCTAGGGACACCGTTCCTACCCATCCTGGCTAATAGCCATTGATGGACCTAACCTCCATTAATTTATCTAGCTCTTTCTTGAACCCTGTTAAAGTCCTGATCTTCGCGCAACCTCCTCTGGCGAGGAGTTCCACAGGCGGACCATGTGCTGTGTGAAGAAAAGCTGCCTTTTGTTTGTTTTAAACCTGCTGCCTATAACCTGTTCAAACAAGTCTCTGCTGCAACGCTGCAGTGATGGGGCAAGGCCTGTTGGCATCTGAGACCTCTCGGCCCAGGAGGGATTGCCACTGCTTCTAGACAGAGTCATGCCCAGAGGGCTGAAAGTGATCCCTGGTGCACAAACCTGTGGTGACCAATCCATGCTGTTGGTGCATATCTTGGCCCCAGCAATCTCACTAGGAACAAAAAGAAGGGGCTTGGATGCTAGTTAGGCTTTCCTTTGGGCTCTTCTGCAACACTACTTAGACCTTAGTCTATCCCATGCTTTTCAGCCCGTTGGGCTACCCGCATTCTGCAGGCTTGCTGCTGAACTACAAAGAGATTATTGCTGGAGTGTTCCAGTGGATTTACCTCCTCCTTGCAGCATGCCTTGTTGGAGGGGGTGAGGGAGGGGGCAAGAGCATCTTGTTGAAGCTCTTGGTTCAGGTCTGGGGGCAAGAGCCAGTGCACGCAGTTGCTGTTTGGGGCAGATGGGGCAATGCTGGATCTGGAGGGAGTAGGTGGAAAACCTAGCAAGGGTTTGAAGGAAAGGGTTGCTGCCTTCCTACCATAGATACCTTGCTCAGCCCCAGAGAGCAAGAACTGTGTGCAGAATCCTAGAATTGGCCCTTTACAGATCCTGCCCAGCTGAGGCTCGCAGGCATGAGAGAGTTAACTAGGCACCTGGTGATTTATCTCTCTGAATCAAGCAGCGCTGGCATCTTCTGCTGCCTCTTCCTATCCCTGGTGGATAATGTGCAGAGTGCAGGGGACTTTGCTGCAGAATGAACCTTTTCCTTCATGTTGGCACTTTGCTTGTCTCAGCTGATTTCCTCCTCATCACCCCCATCTGTTCCTGCAAACAGCAACAATGTATGTTGCTGGTGCCAGCACCTGTGCGGAACACCCTGGGGAGGGGAAGCTGCCCAGTTCCCGTGTCTGGGGCTTTCCAGCTCCAGACACCAGTGGGATAGAGTATGGTGTGTTTTCAGCAAGTTGACCCAAAGCCCATCCTGTGGCGGCTGGATCCGATTATCTTCCTCTATGCCCATCACTTAATGGTATCCTGGCTGAAGCCAGCAAGAGCCTAGGATGGCTCCCCAGTGTAGCATAGTGCTGATTGCCACGCAGAGAAAGGGTGCTTGGGGGTCAAAGCAGGACTTGAAGGCCCAGCATAAGCTGATAGGTTATCCCCCAGTACATCGGTGGTGTGTTGGAATGGCTGGGTTCTGTTCTAGCTCTGCTGCGGTCACACCTTTGCTCTGTGCCTCTATTTCTCCAGCTGTAAAGCGTGATGGTTATCCTCTCATGAGGCTCCATGGAGGGCTGAATGTAGTAGTCCCAGGCATTAGAGCAATAAGCATCCATCCCTCAGCAGGGCCGAGAATCTTGGCCCAAGGATGCCACTCTAACACAGAACCTGTGATCGGCCCCTTGGCTGCTCCTCAGTCCCGAGTTTTGGAGAGGAACTGCCATTGCTAGCCCTGCTCAGGCACTCCAAGCCTTTCTTTCCCAGCAGCAGTGGCATATTGCTGTGCCTTTGTGCTCCCTGGGGTCAGGGTGCCACTCACTGGCATGCTGTGCACGGTGCTCCTGGACACAGTCCGCACAGTGACTCCAGTGGCGCTCATCTTCCTTCCTTTTGCAGGTCACAGGAAGACGCCTGTGGAAGAATGTGTATGATGAGCTGGGGGGCAGCCCTGGAAGCACCAGCGCAGCCACCTGCACCCGGAGGCACTATGAGAGGTATGGAACCCTCCTGCCCGTGGCATACAGAGGGGAAGAGCAGCTAGCCTTCCCTGAGTGCCTCGCCCCAATTAACTGCTGGGGTCACCAGGAGCAGCCACAGATGGCTGCCCTCAAGACCTCTATTTGAGCATTTGCCCTGCCAGCTAGGTTGTGAGCTTTGTTGCATTGGGGTGCTGAACCCACTCTATTACAGTAAGGGGCTTGCGCCCTCTTTGTGGCAAGTGGGGTTTGAGTTGGTGCTGTGCCTCTCACACAGGTGGCAGATGATCCCACTCTTACATGCAGCATTGCTGCATGTAAGAGCAGGAACTTCCGTGGTCTAACCCCTGTTGAGGTCACTCTTCCAGCCCTGGTCCCCAGATCACAGGCTTCTAGTGGCCATCACCCTACATCTGCTACTTTTTGCCTTGTGCTCCACCCTACATGTAAACTGGGTACCCTGGCAAGTCCTGCACCTTTGCTTGATGCCTAGTTTTTTTAATCAGTAAATCGGGGTGGTACCACCCTGACTCTGTGGTCTGTGCAGAGGTATTTTGCGGTCTCTGATGGGACCAGAGAAGTGGGCTGGAACAAACAACCCCCCCCCCCCCACACACACACACACACACACACACACACAAAACTGAGGATGGACAGATCCCCGAGGATGGACAGATCCCCAAGGATGTAGGGCGTAGCAGTGCTGGAATCTGGCGCTTCTTCCTCAGTACACAGGTACTGCTGCATGGGCCCTGTGCCATTGCTGTGCTCTGCCCTGGGCCCAGCCAAGTCTTTTGCAGTGGGTCATGGTTAGGGTGGGAAGAGGCTGCACATCTCAGTGGAACTGGGCTCCACAGTCCCTGATTCATGCACTTGCCTCTCTGTCCTGCAGGCTGGTCCTCCCCTACGTGCGACATCTGAAGGGTGAGGATGACAAGCCGTTGCCCCCCACCAAGCCCCGGAAGCAGTACAAGGTCTCCAGGGAGCCCCGTGGGGAGCAAGGCGAGGACACAGCTGAGAAAAGCAAGAGAGTCAAGAAAGAGAAAAGTGGAGACCAGGTGTGGGACTGCGCCCGGCCTCTTGACGCCAGCCTCCAGAGCAGTGCTCCTGACAGCTCTTGTGCTGCAAGGAGAGACACTGGAGTCACACTGTAGGGACTGGGCAGGGAGAAGAGCTGCAATGGACTGTATGGCAGCAGGGCGGAGGTGGCTATGGCTAGAGGCCTGGGGGAAGAGAACAAACAAGTGGGCAGACATGGGAGCTAAAGGGCTGCCCCCCATAGCTTTCTGGAGGGGGACACCAACAGGTTGGTGGGTCTGGAACCCACCTCACTGTAGAATGGGGAGAGCTGCTCACCCGGGCCAGGACCAGGCTGAGAATGCCCCTCTGCTTTTAGCAGATGCGTGGGGGCTGTGTCCCATGCCTTCTCTGACCCTAATTTGGCTCTGCTTTCAGGTGTGTGCTCAGCCCTTTGCCAGTGCTCATGGTCTCATCCCTTCGCTTGCAGGTTTTGCCTGAGAAGGTGAAGCCAGATGCCTCTGTCACTCCCAAATGGGGTGTGGAGGATGTGACAGATGCACCCAAGCAGAATCAACTGGGAGACCGAGTGGAGCGGCTCCCCATTTCGAACACCAAGGACTTGGCCAAGAGTCAGCCATCCACGAGCTGTCACAGCAACTGCAGGGCCCATGGCTGTTCCGAGGCTTACAAACGGCTCTTCTCCAGCTTCTGCTTCAAAGGGAACCATGGCATCATGTCTCCCTTGGCCAAGAAGAAGCTGCTTGCTCAGGTGAGCAAGGCTGAATCACTGCACTATCATGAAAGACACCTGAGCCACTGCCCAGAAGGGAAGAAATCTAGGTCTACTGGACTTCCCTGCCCCAGCCCAGAGCTTGAGTCCAACAGGCCATCAGTCATTCATCAGTGCAAGGAGGGAAGGAGCCCTGTGCCAGAGGGAGATGATCACAGTAACCCAGCCCAAGCATGTCATCTCCCTAACAAAGGGGAGGGCGTGCTGTGCCCAAAGGGATCTCGGAGCCCTAGAGGCAGCCAGATCTTTCCGAGGACAGACAACAGGAGTTCAGGGCGCCACCTCTTGCCTGCTCCTGCCATCTTCACTGGCCGCTTCCATGCATACAGAAGTGAGGTTCTAAAACCTGTGAGCTGCCACCCTCTACGAGGCCCCATGGAGTATTTTCCTGGCTACAGTGACTTCCCAGAGCCTCCCTCCGTCTGTCATCAGCCGGGCAAGGACATGCAGCCAGCCAACCCCCCTCGGAAGAGGCAGGAGGGTACAGAGGGTTGTATGGATCAGCCAGAAGATTTGCGCAGCAAAGTGAGCCAGGCCCCACCATCCTTGAGTGGAGACAGCCCGCGACCCTCTGCCTTCTATAAAAGCAGTTCTGTGGGGAGTAGAAGCTCTCCCTTTGCCAGTGTGAAAGCCTGCTGGGTCCCACCCCTGCCCAGCTTTACCAAGGCCAGTCCCCAGCTGCCCAAGAATAGTGGGCTCATCCAACCCATCCCTCAGAGCCAGCTGAGCAGTCCTGCCTTGGGCCACGGGCTGAGGGGCAAGCGCAGTTTGGAGGAGGAGGGCTTTGTGCATGGGAAGAAGCTAAAGGCCGTTTCACCTCTTGTCAAGGGAGTGGAGCCAAAGGACAAGTGCGGCGAGTCACCCAGCCTCCAGCAGGGCCTGGCCAAGCCCCAGGCTATGGTGCCAAACCCCAGCTTTCCTGCACCACTCGCCTCCGCTGCAGGGCAGGACAGTTACAAAGGGACAATGCTGAGGTTCCCAGTGAGCTTTGGCACCTCCGCGGACCATTTAAAGGGACAGTCTTCTCCACTGATCCCTTCACTCTCTGTCAGCCCATTCATCATTCCTGCATTTCCAAGCCACTTATTAGCTGCCTCCACTCAACCTTCAGACCTCTGCCGGCCGCTGGCTACCAGCCTAGTGCACTACCCCACGTCTTATGACAGCTCGCTGCGGCATAGGCTATACCCTGTTTCCACGTGGCACAATCAGCCAACATATGCCCCCCACCACGTGAACACCTTCCACCGGAACACCAAGCTGTAGTCACTGGCATAGAGACTGTTACTTGTGGAGAGAGGTTATCTACTGATGGTAGGGGGTCTTGGCCAGCCGTGGTGCTGAGAGTAGGACACGGTAACAGTGGAGTTGCAGCTGTGCTGCATCAGCCTTTGGTGCTGCCCCAGTCCTGAGGCCTTGTCTTGCAATGTGGAAGGAGAAGATACTGACAGACTGGACCGTGTCATTTTTACTCTTGCTCTTCAAGCGTTATTTGTAATTGACACCATACACTGGGGGCTCTCGCACACATGTGGAGTTTAAAAAAGGGAGCAAAATAAGTTCTCGAGAGTCCTCTTAATATCAGAGGTGACCCCATCTATCATGCAGCTGCTTGGACAAGTAGGTTCCAAAGAGCAGCATGGACCTGGATGTTGTCCATCCATGTTCCTTACTAGCAAGACTGAAAAGAGGAGTGTTAAGACAGGGAGAGGAAAAACTCAAATTAATTACTACTGTTTCTAGGGTGTCCCAATATGCCAGTGGAGCTCTTGGAGTGCTCTGTGACCTGTGTTCTGGTCTAAAACAGTATTTCAGCTGAATCACCTTGGGGATGGGAATCAGGTTTAAATTTCCCAGAGATTGGGGACAGGGCATTAAACCCCCCCATTGGTTTCACAGAGCCCAGAAATCATTTGAGATGTTCCCAAGCTACTCCTGTCCCCATGTGATGCTGTCTGTGGAGGCCCCTGTGGATCTCTCCAAAGGCTGCATTGCTCTGGTTGGAAGCATCCAGGTGTCTGCAATAAAACTGCCCAAGATGGTGCAAATGAGGAGTGTGTTTGGGGTCTCTGTGATCTGTGGCGGGCACAGAACGAGGCCCATCAGCGGTGCCCAGTACTAAGCAAATAGTGTGTGCTTTGTGTATACTTTGTGGTAATTGCATTGTCAGTTCACGACAATGCAGTGTGATAGGTACCTGCTGCTATGTCAAGGGCAGATGGGGACTAGCTCTCTTGGGAGCAAGCTGTCATCATCTAACAAGAAGGTGGTTGGAGGAGCAGCAAACAGTCCAGCAACTTCCTGTCCAGCCTGTCCTGACATAGCATGTAAGCATTGGTGTGAACCCCACTGAGGTCAGTGAAGCATCACACCGGTGGGAGTGGGAAGAGAGGTGAGTTCTGACTCCTGGCCCTGTGCATTTCAGTGCCAGCCTTGTCTGCTGCCTTCAGTGAGAGCACGTCCAAGCCCTTGAGAAGGTAAAAGATACGAAATCTTAAAGCTGGCAGGAGAACTCCTCCTTTTTGCCACCTCAGCTGTGGGATCTTGGGAGTTGCTCAGCTTCGGCAAGTGGTGCCACTTTCAAAACTGCTGCTATGACTGAAATGCCTCCTGCCTCTTAGAAATGGGAATCCGGGTCTGCCCCTCTGGCCACCCTTTCCCTTGGGCAGAGCTGCTGAAGGGCGTATCTGGACTTTCCTTCTAACCCTTGGCATAGCTCTCGCAAACCAACTCTCTCTTATTCAGTGAGGCCCCCAGAACTCTGTGTTGCCTGACGCCTGCCTTTGGGGGCTGTGCAGGCCCACAGAGCTCTCAGGAGTGCAGGGTCACCTTCAGAGGTGAGAGCAACCATGTCCGATGCCTTCAGTTCCCTGTGTGTGATGCACCTGCTCCTGCTCAGTCAGCCGCTTACCAACATGTAACTCACCTCATGCAGCTCATCTGCCTCTGCCTCCACTAGGCTTCAGCTAGACCAGAGTATGAAGGTACCTGCTGCTATGTCACCTCTTCTGGAGCTGCCTCGTCTAACCAGCTCCTTTGAAAGTCTAATCTAAACAAGGCAAGTTGCACCATCACGTGACCTAGGTCTTGGTTCCCCTCTAGCTAACAGCACCCCTTCAAATCCTAGGCCTAGTCACTGGTGTAAGAGGAGGCTCAGGCTCATCTTCACTCAACTGCAGCCATTGCTTTTTGAGTGTTTTGGTGTCTCCTTTTTTTAATCTGAATTCAGGCCTGGTTTTTCCCCCACTAGAGCAGAAGCTGGAGGGGCAGATCTCAGGCTTATATGCTGCTTCTCTTATGCTGATCATCCCAGCTCTTCACTGCAGGGGTCTCAAAGCAGGCAGGCCGTTGCTGCCTATTGTGAGAGGAAGCAGGGAAAGGGGCTGGCAATTTTGGTGACGATTTTAGCAGCAGAATCGGATCTGAGCCTTCCAAGTGGGAATGGAAATGCTGCTGTAGGTAAGGGATGCAGGAGCTGCCTAGATGAACAGGAGGCCTAGCCATGCATTTCTTGTGTCTCTTGTTTTGCCTTGTAGCCAGCCTTCCCAGGCTCATGATTCTGCAGGATTGGGTTACCAGCAGGCTGGCCTAAACCCCTAAAGATGAAAGGCCTTCCCTCCCCTGGCTGGCCCTCAGGTGAAGCATTCCTGCTGCAGGAATGCTGCCTACATTGTTCCCTCCTTTATTTCTGTGCAAATACCATGCTGCCTAAGGCACTGAACAATGTTTCTAGTGTTGCATGCACTCATGGTTTGTGTGAACTAGATATGGCCCTGAATGCTTCTTGACCTTCAGGAAAGCTGGGTCTCATGTCATAAGGGGGACATGAACGTTGTTTTATACATTTCCTCAACCATGCAGTGCTATCTGCTCATCCCACTGAACAGCAGCCTTCCTCACGGCTGTGCATCCCACTGTGTGCAAGGAGCCCTTGTGTCTGGTGTTCTGCACCGTGAGGTCCTGTGGAGCCCCATGTGCTTCAGAGAAAGCTGCTCCACTCTCGTGTGCTTTCTGCCCTTTGATCTAGTTCCTTCTCCATGGGGCTGCTTTCTCTGTGGGGTTGACATGCCTCTTCTGGAGCAGAGAAGAATACAAGTTGCACAACAGCATTTCAAGCCAGTCCACAACTTCCTAGGGCCGGTGCTGCATGGTCTGGCTTAAAAGGAGTTGACCAACTGTTGTGTGCCAGCACACCTGCTGCTGAAGCATAGCTATACTGAAGTAGCTCAAGATACTTTCCTTGAGAGGGCACTGTAGACAGACTTCCATATAGATATCCCCTTACAGCACTACAAGTTCTGTAATTCCCCAGGCAGCTCCGGGGCGCTGTGAAAACAAACCAGAGAGCTTTCTTCCAGCAGGGCAGGTGGAATTTGAAAGCTCCAGCACTGGATCTATTTATGATCACTCTATAATTAGATATAGGTCAGAGTATACAGCGGTTCCTGTTCAGCATCCTGGGCAGGCGTCCCTTAGTCCTGTGGCCAGTGTTATTGCTCGCGCAAGTGCTCTGCCAATGGGAGTTTCTGGGGTCTATAACAATTGGCACAGATATGAGAGTTGTCTTGTGATTTAACACTATGTTGGGCTATTCTGAGGAATTTGTGACTGGAGGGCTTTGGACTTGGGTTTTAGGCTGTTTTAGAAGTTTCTTGGAAATGTCTGTTTCCAGTCCCCCAGTGCAGTATTTAAGGTTCCTTGTCAAACTGTTATTTTGAATGAATGTGTTTAGCTGCCATTCAGGGTTAGATTTCCAATGGCCCTGCAGCTGGACAACATGCAGCCAGTTGGTTAGGCATGAAGGGATTCTCACTGCATATGCTAGTGTATTAGGCCAGTGTACTGCTCTGGCCACTGGCCCTGCATGTGCATGTCTTGGCTGGAGCGCAGAGCAGCCACAAGTCCGCTGCAGGTTAGAGGTGGTGGATGCTGTCATCCAGCATGGGCTTTGTTTGGCAGTTTCCACAAACTCCTCTAGATTGAGGAGCGTTGTGGTAATGGGGCCTCTCACTGGCAAAGTCCAGAGAGTATGGGGTTAAAAAGAAGCCTTCTGCGACGATGTTCTGATGATTGTTTGAAGGGCTGGTACAAGGGGACCCAGATGATGCCACGCACAAGTGTGATGAAAATCCCTTCCCACTTGTTCTGAAACATGCTGGTGTTCAGCGCCCCCATGTGGCTAATCAGCAGTAACAGCTCTTTGTTCTGACGCTTACTGCTGAGTTAGGTTACTGCTGCTTCCTAGTAATCAAAGGACACAAGGATCACTTTCCCAGCCATTGCCATTCCTTGGTTTCCAGCAACCAGTCCTGCTCTTGGTTCTTCTTCTGGCCTTCAGAGGAACCTTTTAGGAAAGCAAGCATTGCATTCTAATCTCTGCTTTCTTCCTTGCAGCCCTCTTTCAAATACATTACACTTACTGCATGGAAAGAGGCTTCAGGCAGAGTGCTATTAATTGAGGGAGTTATGGAATTTCATACTTTTTTGCCTGTAGTGCCAACCCAATGTCTCCTTTAAGTTTGAATTGCCTCATTCGCTGCAAGATATTTACTGGAGTTTCCCTGTCTGTCTGTTTGGAAGATTGAAGTGTCCTTAGGAGTCTCTGATTATCTATGTCGTTGAACTTTCTCATTGCAGTTTGGGGCTGTACACCCTTTTCTCCCTGGTTTGCTGAACATGTGCTCTAGGTCAGACCCAGCTTGTTCTCTGGTTCCCGAGATGAAGTGTGTTAATGTTGCCATTTACAGCTCCGGCTTTGCTGTGTAGCCTTTCAACCCTTTACTCTGGTACCCAAATCACACCAGTCGTCATCTCTGCTGCTGTGGCGGGGTGAGGAGTGTTTCTCCACTCCTAACCTTGTCTGACCTTCCCCCTTTTTAACTTTGCTGGCCTCTGTTGGCACTTGCCCCTTGTTCTGGCAAACCTATTGCATTGAGAGCTGCTGGTTCCTGTTGAAGATGTTGAGGTTGTGTTTGCTCAGTGAGGTGGAGAGCAACCTCCCCCATCAGTGTCCAGTAGGGAAGCCGGTAAAATCTGGCTGCTTTATGAGCCTGGCATTAGTGAGTAAACAGCCCCTAGAAATCTTAGTCTCTTTGGTGGCAGGCTCTTACAGTCTGAGTGTGCAAACCTTTAACTGCTGCGAGCCCACCGGGGCAGGGGCATGATGTGATGAAATGTCCCTTCGTGCTCTATACATTGAAAGGCTGAGATCACATGGAAATAAAAATATGAACCTGGGGACACTTTGTGTTTTCTTCCTATGTATTCGTCTAGCGTATTTCCTATTCCGCTGGACTAGATTTTTCTGGCCTTAGAAAGTAGCTATCAAATACGATCTCTGGCTAAATGGGCAAACACATTGGCTCCTTTAGATATACTCAAGAGTCTTATTTAGGGAACAATAAGAGGTGTGATGAGGCGTGAATTGTGTTACTGAAGGCTTCATGGCAACAGGGCAGTGCAGTGTGAATGAATATAATGCAATGGACGCAATGAAGTTTTATTGCAATTGTGAAATGTTGTCTATAATTAACATTGTCTTACCAAGGCTCTTTGCAAACTGCTGTGTACAGTAATCACTTCGTGCACCACTGAACTGCAGGAGTCGTGTTTGGAATAGGAACTAAACGCACTTTTCAGCTGGGACGACATGTAAATTCAAGGTATGCTTACTCCTGTTGGAATTTGGAATGGGAGAGTTGCTCTGTTCTTCTGAAGCATGCCAGGGAATGAGCCTGATACTCTGTTGCCACGTCCCAAGTGCAGAGTGGATGCAAAATGCTGCCAAAGCTGGGTCATAGATTTTTCCACAGATGGTAATGACCGTATAAGGGGTCAATTCCTCAGCTGCTGTACCTGGCCATAGTTTCGGCTGAAGTTTACTGATTTACACTAGCTGTAAATCTGACCTGATGTTTCTGATGCAGTTGGAGGCCAGTCACTGGGGCAGTGCGGTAGCCACTGCTCTTGGTGGAAACAGGAGAACAAAAAAGGGATAGAGAATAAGGCAAAGAATGTCTTATTGCCTCTGTATAAAACCATGGTACACCCACATCTTGAATACTGCATATAGATGTGGTCGCCTCATCTCAAAAAAGATATATTGGCAATGGAAGAGGTTCAGAAAAGGGCAACAAAAATTATTAGGGGTTTGGAACAGGTCCCATATGAAGAGAGATTAAAAAGACTTGGACTTTTCATCTTAGAAAAGAGGAGACTAAGGGTGGATATGATAGAGGTCTATAAAATCATGACTGGTATGGAAAAAGTGAATAAGGAAAAGTTATTTACTTGTTCTTATAACAGAACTAGGGGGTCACCAAATGAAATTAATAGGTAACAGGTTTAAACAAATAAAAGAACATTTTTCTTCACACAGTGCCTGTGGAACTCCTTGCTAGAGGAGGTTGCAAAGACCAGGACTGTAACAGGGTTTAAGAAAGAACTAGATAGATTCATGGAGATTAGGTCCATCAATGGCTATTAGCCA
The DNA here is from genome assembly GCA_019425775.1 of Rafetus swinhoei. Lineage (NCBI taxonomy): Eukaryota > Metazoa > Chordata > Testudines > Trionychidae > Rafetus > Rafetus swinhoei. The sequence goes on from JAFJHL010000226.1 coordinate 384,058, forward strand.
GGATGGGTAGGAATGGTGTTCCTGGCCTCTGTCAGAGACTGGGAAAGGGTGACGGGAGAGGGATTGCTTGATGATTCCCTATTCTGTTCACTCCCTCCAGGGCATCTGGCATTGGCCACTGTCAGAAGAAAAGGATACTGGGCTAGATGGACCTTTGGTCTGACCCAGTCTGGCTGTTCTTATGATTACCTTGGTATTAAAAAATAAATAGGAACTTTCCGATCCCAAGCAGTGTTCTAATGCAGATAGGAGATTGCTTAAAAACACAGGTTTCCCACAAAAATATTTGGTAGTCAATTTCACCTTCAGGCTTTTGCCAAGCTTTTCATTACAGACCACTGCACACCTGTCTGGGCCTCTTGCTCGGACATGTGGGTACATAATATTCCTTAAATTTGATATTTAACATTTCTGAGTTTGAGGAGTGAACTACCATGCTCCCCTGCAGTTATACAGTATTTACAGAGATAGGAGAGAGACTTTGCTATTCATTCATCAATGGCAGGCAAAAAGCCGGATCTGTCCATCTTTCTAAACATGGCCATGCTTATTTCTGATGCAAGCAAACCACAAAAGCAAGTCCATTGCAGGTAAAACTATCAGCTGATTATTTCCAGAGTGACAGGGTGTGGTCACAGAAGATCCTATTTACGCCTGACTTCTTGCTCTCTGGAGGTCCCTACCAACATGTCCTGCTGGGTCAGATCCTCTAGTCTGCCCTAGATAAGACAGAACAATGCAGACACTGAACCACTACAGCTCTCGCAGGTTGCAGTTTTGGGGCAAAGTGTCTAGGAAGCCAATCCCCAAAAGGGATCAAAACCTCAGATAAATTCACTTTGTGTAAATGTTTTACACAGGGAAAGCTCATGAGGATGTTCACCCTCTTTATCAATGAAAGAGAGAGATGCACACTGGTCTCCTCCCCCCCCGCCCCAGCACAGCCCGACCACCCAAAGCAGCCAGCCCCCGCCCCTGGGCTGTGCCCAGGCAATACTGGGTAAATTTTCTAGTTTGAAATACGTGCTCTGTGCTGTAATGCAATTAAAGTAATGGTATCCATTTTATAAGAAAGTGTATTATTTTTTAGCTCTTAGACAGACACAATATGACCCTTTTGCCAAGCAGGCTAGGGGCCATTAGCACACCCAAACACTTTACACTACCATGAACTAAGTGCCTGAACATATGCAAACAATGAAATCATTTCCAAGATGGAACCCCCAGGCCATGTCCCCTAATTCTCCTTTCCCTTCCTTGTACCTATGCCATGCATTTGCACCACAGCAGGAGGTGTCCAGGGGCAGGGTTCTGCCTGGGGTACATTTGATTTGTCCCTCTCCTGATATGGCTCCACTGCATGGTCCATACATACATTGTCCCAAGGCGGGAACTCAGGCCAGAGGGCAGGCACAGCAGGAATTTGCTGTCGAGCAGCCGTTATCAAAAGTAGCTGCACGGATGATTCTTTGTGCTCTCTCTTCCTCTATTCACTGCTGTTCCTCTCCCAGGAACTGGGAAGCAAGCTGAAGCCTGTCCTCAGTCTGTGCAGCCTGCCAGAGCCCTTCCACTTGCCATAAGTCCCTTTCTATTGGCTATTGGCCCTGTCCAGGACACAGGCAGAATGGTTGTCACCGAGATGTTTCCTCTTGCACTGGTCCATGGTGGTACGGTGTCCCAGGATTTTCATGGCATGCAGGCAAGCTCTCAGCTCTGGAGAGGTCAATGGGCTGGGAAGCAGCCAAGATGCACATGGTGGTTGTTTCAGAGCATGACCAATAAAAAGTTTGTTTAGAATTTCAGGGACATAAAACGTTACTTTGGAAGCCTTCTCGTGCTAACAATGTACCGTAGGTGTGTCCAGGGAGCATCTGCCACAGCTAGACTAATGGCAGTGAAAGACATGCTCAGAGAGAAATGGCTTTTTCTAAAAATTACCAGCCCTTTTGGACTTTGCTGGGAGGCAGTTCCTGTAGCACTCTATAGAAACCTCTGTCCTTGCGGGCACTCCGCATTTGGGAGGACATGCCTGTTCTTGTGGTGCCTGAGTGACCAAGAGAGGTTTTATTCCAACCTGCTGCTGAGAAGCCAGCTGTGTGTGCCGCTGACAGATTGAAATGAAGTATGAGTGAACTGTTCAGCTAAGAGTGAAGTGAGACAGACAGCTGCAGAGGGGCCCTAAAAGTAGTCCTTTCTTTGGAATGTGATTTTTCTGGACTTCCTGCTATGGGCTACATTTGCAGCTACATCTGGGACTCAGTCAAAATTCAGGGGGGAATCAAGTAGATGTGGTGCGCTGGGCCCTGGCTCTGTGGTCAATAGTCTTGAGTTGCTTAATGCACTCCCTGCCCTGATCACTGATCCTTGCAGTCTCCCAACTTGGGCCTCATCCTGCCCCCTGTTCAGTTTTAGATGTTTCCAGCAGGCATCTTATGTGGGAAGTCTGGGTGTCTGGCAGCAGCCCTATTGTCATGTTCCCTACCTGTATGTAGATTTTTGCCTAAAGTGGAAATCCTTTGTGTTCAGTTAAATTTTGTCACACTCCCATGGAAAAGTACATCATCCAAAATGGGATCCAGCATCAGATGACTTGGCCACATGTCTTAGCAAAACCAATAATAGTTCAGGCTTACAGGTAAGGCAAGACTATTCACAGGTCACTGTACCAAATACTGGGCCATTAAGTTCCTTGAGTACTTGTAATGGCCCTCAGTTAGCACATCTAGATTCATAAAAAGGTTCATATTTCTAACTTCAAATCCAGGAATGATACATGCACACAAATCAAATATAAACATTCTGCTGATTTTAATCTTTCTAGTGATGTTACATGAAATGTTTTACATAAAGTGAGTTAATTATATTCATATTTCCATAAAGCATATGACATACACCACCAGAGTTGCATTGCTCTGTAATAAACGTAGCTCCAGATGGTTTTTTAACCAATGCTGTCTTTCAGATAACCCACTTTATAAAGGAGTGAGTCAGCGACCAGGGAGCTTGAGAACAGGTGATTGCAAACAGGGAGTTTGGAAGTGGAGAGGGAAGGGGGCGAAGTACTCTTGCCTTTCCTTTAAACCCTTTTTTAGGACAGCAGGTATGGATAGTGATAGGTCTGCTGTTGTTACCTGCACAGCATGTGCTATATTTGTCTTCCTCCCGGAAGAAAGAAAGTGCAGATGAAATCCCAAGTGCAAGCTGGTCACCATTTTGGAGGAAAAAATTAGAGGACTGGAGGCCCAAGTGTCGACTCTACACTCGATCAGAGAGGATGAAGACTTCCTCGCTAGAAGGCAGAGTTTAATCCTGCAAGCAAGGCAGGCAGAAGAGCCAGAGAGGGCAGTACAGGACGAGGAAGAGAACTGGTAGCATGTAACTTCTAGAAGGGAAAAAAGGCCAGCACAGGAATCCCCCATTCCTACAGAGGTAAGTAATTGCTTTCAGGCTCTCTCCACAGGCTCTGCGATGGTGAATGCTTTGGAAGGGACCTCACAAGAAAGAAATCGGAAGGGAACAACATCTACTGGAAGGCATGGGATGCGTAGTCCTAGGGATGGGGGTTCCACAACCACCACACCCAAAAGAAGAAGGTGGGTGGTGGTGGTCGGGGACTCCCTCCTAAGAGGGACTGAGCCATCCATCTGCCATCTGAACCTGGAATCTCAAGAGGTGTGCTGCTTACTGGGAGCTCGAATTCAGGATGTGACTGAGAGTCTTACAAAACTGGTCAAACCTTCTGATTGCTACCCCTTCCTGCTTCTCCATGTGGGAACTAACGATATGGCCAAGAATGACCTTGAGTGGGTTATTGTGGATTACATAGAGTTGGGAAGAAGGATCAAAGAATTCGGAGCACACATGGTGGTCTTGTCCATCCTCCCTGTTGAAGGGAAAGGACTGGGTAGGGATTGTCAAATTGAGGAAGTAAATGCATGGTTGCGCAAGTGGTTGTCAGAGAGAGGGCTTTGGTTTCTTTGACCATGGGACTCTGTTCCGGGCACAAGGATTGTTAGGAAGAGATGGGATCCACCTAACAAAGAGAGGAAGGCGCATCTTCGCGGGCAGGCTTGCAAACCTAGTGAGGAGGTCTTTAAACTAGGTTTGTTGGGGGACGGTGACCAAAACCCTGAGGGGAGTGGGGAAGTCGGATACCAGGAAGAAATGCAGAGAGGAACGAGCAACAAAGGAGGACCCCTGATTCAAATGGAGAGGGTAGGGTGATCAACTGGTTATCTAAGGTGTTTGTACACCAATGTGAGAATCCTGGGAAACAAACAGGAAGAATTGGAGGCCCTGGCCCAGTCCAAGAACTACGATTTGATTGGGATAACAGAGACTTGGTGGGATGACTCACATGACTGGAGTGCTGTCATGGAAGGGTATAAACTGTTCAGGAAGAACAAGCGGGGAGAAAAGGAGGAGGAGTTGCACTGTATGTAAAAGAGCACTATGATTGCTCAGAACTCCAGTATATAGAGGGAGAAAAGCCTGTTGAGAATCTATGGGTCAAGTTTAGAGGTGGAAGCAACAGGGATGATGATGTGCTTGGTGTCTGCTACAGGCTGCCAAATCAGGTGGATGAGATAAATGAGGCTTTCTTCAGACAACTGAGAGAAGTTTCCAAACCACAGGCCCTGGTTCTCATGGGGGACTTTAATCACCCTGACATCTGTTGGGAGACCAATTCGGCAGTACACAGACAATCTAGGCAGTTTTTGGAGAATGTTGGGGATAACTTCTTGTTACAAGTGTTGAAGGATCCGACCAGGGGTTGTGCGCAGCAGGGACTGCTGCTCACAAACAGGGAGGAACTAATAGGGGAAGTAGAGATGGGTGACAACCTAGGAAGCAGTGATTATGAGATGGTAGATTTCAGGATCCTGACCAAAGGAAGAAAAGAGAGTAGGAAAATACACACCTTGGACTTCAGAAAAGCAGACTTCGACTCCCTCAGAGACCTGATGGGCAGAATCCCCTGGGATGCTAACATGAAGGGGAAAGGAGCCCAGGAGAGCTGGCAGTATTTTAAAGAAGCCTTATTGAAGGCACAGAAAGAAACCATTCCAATGCATAGCAAGAGAAGCAAATATGGTAAGAGACAAGATTGGCTTACCGGGGAAATCCTTGGTGAACTTAAGCACAAAAAGGGGGCTTACAAAAAGTGGAAACGTGGACAGATGACTAGGGAGGGGTATAAATGTATAGCTCGAGAATGCAGGGGAGTTATCAGGAAGGTGAAAGCGCAATTGGAATTGCGACTTGCAAGGGATGTGAAGGATAACAAGAAAGGTTTCTACAGGCATGTTAGCAAGAAGAAGGTGATCAGAGAGAGTGTGGGGCCCCTACTGGATGAGGGAGGTAACCTAGTGACAGATGATGTGGGGAAAGCTGAAGTACTCAATGCTTTCTTTGCCTCTGTCTTCACGGACAAGGTCATCTCCCAGACTAATGCGCTAAGTGACACAATATGGGATGAAGGTGGACAGCCCTTGGTGGGGAAAGACCAGGTTAGGAACTATTTAAAAAAGCTAAACATACATAAATCCACGGGTCCGGACTTAATACATCTGAGGGTACTGGGGGAGTTGGCAAATGTCATTGAGGAGCCTTTGGCCATTATCTTTGAGAAGTCAAGGAGATCGGGAGAGATCCCAGATGATTGGAAAAGGGCACATGTAGTGCCCATCTTTAAGAAAGGGAAGAAGGACAATCCAGGGAACTACAGACCAGTCAGTCTTACTTCAGTCCCTGGAAAAATCATGGAGGGGATCCTCAAGGAATCCATTTTGAAGCACTTGGAAAAGGGGAAGGTGATCAGGAATAGTCAGCATGGATTCATGAAGGGCAAGTCATGCCTGACCAATCTGATTAGCTTCTATGATGAGGTAATTGGCTCTGTGAATATGGGAAAGTTAGTGAATGTGATATACCTTGACTTTAGCAAAGCTTTTGATATGCTACAAAATCTCCCAAAGTCTCCCACAATATTCTTGCCAGCAAGTTAAGGGAATGTGGATTGGATAAATGGACGGTAAGATGGATAGAAAGCTGGCTAGAAGGTCGGGCCCAGTGGGTAGTGATCAACGGCTCGGTCAGGTTGGCGGTTGGTTTCTAGCGGAATGCCCCAAGGTTCGGTTCTGGGACCGGTTTTGTTCAACATTAATGACCTGGATGAGGGGATGAATTGCACCCTCAGCTAGTTTTCGGATGATAGTAAGCTAGGGGGAGAGGTAGATAGGGTCCAGAGTGACTTTAGACAAATTGGAGGATTGGGCCACAAGATATCTGATGAGGTTCAACATGGACAAGTGTAGAGTCCTGCCCTTGGGATGGAAGAATCCCAAGCATTGTTACAGGCTGGGGACCAACTGGCTAAGTAGCAGTTCTACAGAAAAGGACCTGGGGATTACAGTGGATGAGAAGCTGGATATGAGTCAACAGTGTGCCCTTGTAGCCAAGAAGGCTACTGGCATATATTAGGGTGCATTAAGAGGAGCATTGCCAGTAGCTCCAGAGGTGTGATTATTCCTCTTTATTTGGCTCTGGTGAGGCCACACATGGAGTATTGTGTTCAGTTCTGGGCCCCCAATTACAGGAAGGATCTGGATGCATTGTGGAGGGCAACCAAAATGATGAGGGGGCTGGAGCATATGACGTATGAGGAGAGGCTGAGGGAGTTGGGTCTATTTAGTCTGCAGAAGAGAAGAGTGAGGGGGGATTTGATAGCAGCCTTCAACTTCCTAAAGGGAGGTTCCAAACAGGCTGGAGAAAGGCTGTTCGCAGTAGTGACAGATGGCAGAACAAGGAGCAATGGTCTCAAGTTGCAGTGGGAGAGGTCCAGGTTAGATATTAGGAAAAGCTAGGAGGGTGGTGAAGCACTGGAATGGGTTATCTAGAGAAGTAGTGGAGTCTCCATCCCTAGAGGTGTTTAAGTCTCGGCTTGACAAAGTCCTGGCTGGGTTGATTTAGTTGGGATTGGTCCCGCCTTGGGCAGGGGGCTGGATTTGATGACCTTCTGAGGTCTCTTCCAGCTCTATGATTCTATGAATGCGCAGGAGCCAATTTATCAGGATTTAGTATTGGTGCCCAGACACTGAACAAGATTGTTTGGCCTCAGGATTCAGTGTCACTAACCTACATGATGACTGGTACTTGCAGGGAATTTGTTTACATGATTTGTAGTTCCTGAGTAACTTTATAATTATTTTTACCGTTTTGGTTTTTATCTTGCCTATCTGTTGTTTGCCATTTGTTTGCTACACTAACCAACATGCAGGGGGAAATTAACAATGTAAAACACATTGTAAATGATGTATAGCCAATAAGCCAACAATTTAGCAATAATGTGAACAGTAGCCAAATTCATTCAGCTTTTGATGCTAAAGATTTAAAACTACAGGCACATGAATTAAAAATACAGGCACTTGCTTAAAAATATAGGCTGTGTCTAGACTGGCCAGTTTTTCCGGAAAATTAGCTGCTTTTCCGGAAAAACTGGCTAGCTGTCTACACTGGCCGCTTGAATTTCATAAAGCACTGACTTCCTGCTGTAAGAAATCAGTGCTTTTTGCGGAAATACAATGCTGCTCCCGTTCGGGCAAAAGTCCCTTTGCGCAAAACTTTTTGCAAAGGGCCAGTGTAGACAGCTGAGATTTGTTTTTGCGCAAAGCCCCGATCGCGAAAATGGCGATCGGGCTTTTTTGCACAAAGCACGTCTAGATTGGCCTGACGCTTTTCCACAAAAAGTGCTTTTGCGGAAAAGCGTCCGTGCCAATCTAGACGCTCTTTTCCAAAAATGCTTTTAACGGAAAACTTTTCCGTTAAAAGCATTTCCAGAAAATCATGCCAGTCTAGACGTAGCCTTACAGTTTAAATAACAGACAGACCTGTGTGAGGCTACGTCTATACTGCTTCCTCCTTGTGTAAAAGCCTATGCAAATGAAGTGTGGATTAGCATATTGCCGTGCTTCATTTGCATAATTTATTTGGGGCCGTTTTTGCACAGGAGGCTTTTGCACAAAAAGGAGCTGTGAAGACGGATCCTTTCTGTGCAAAAACCCCCCTCTTGAGCAAGAGCCATTCTTCCTGAAAAAATGAGGAAGAACGGTTCTTGCACAAGAGAGGGTTTTTGGCGCAAAAAGGAGTCCTCTTCACAACTCCTTTTTATGCAAAAACCTCTTGCGCAAAAACAGCCCCTAATTAATTATGCAAATGAAGCATGGTAATATGCTAATCGGTGCTTCATTTGTATAGGCTTTTGCGCAAGAAGGAAGCAGTATAGACATACCTCAGCTAGTAGTTTTTAGCTAATTGCCTACTTAATTGTCCATATATGGCAGACTAAGATGTAGTTGACTGGTGTGTTATTTACAAAGCGCTTCATTTTTGTTTCTTGATGCCTGGGAGCCTCTTCATTGTTCTGGATCTAGTCTGGTGGGTTTTGGGTGTGATATCGCCACCGTGTTCCTTCAGGCTGTGGGATGCAACCTTATATAGCTTAAATTAATTAATATAATAAAATGTTTGCTTGTTTGTTTTAGATTTGTTTTGTTTTCTGTAATAAAAATTTAGTACACAGATAAAATTTGCTAACATTGTAATAGGGCCCAAGCCTTTTATAGCACAGCTCTACTTTTGCAGTTGTACAGACATTGATTTTTCACTTGCAGTGTGTTACTAATATTTGATACTAAATATAATACTTGACTGTTTAAATAGATCTGCTGCCAATTCAGCTCTCAGCAAGCATGAATTGGCTTCTTTGTGTATGTAATTCCCTATTCATTTCCTTAAGTAGTGTTGCTCATTTGGGGGCGGAGTTTGGCTTCTGGGGGATTGGTTGGTTTGTTTTGTTTTTGTTTCTTAATTTCCTGCGGGAGAGCATGATTGGCTCCTGATTGCGCAATCTGCTAATAAAAGCTGCCAAGGTCTGCTTGCTGCCTCACAATCTGTTCTGAAAAGGCGTATTGCTTTCCCTGGCCAGCCGAGCTATTGATAGTAACCAATTTCTTTCACCCGAGCTTTTTCAAGTTAATTTTCTCATGATACCAGTTCCACTTTTGTGAACTGTTTACAAGCACAGACATGAATGACCACTGCTTCCCTTTATCACGAGACAAAAAGTGTATGCACAAGTTAAATCAAAATGTATTTTAAATGCAACTTTATGCAGATACTTTCGGGGTATTACAAGTTCATGACATATCATTGTGTTTTAACCTGTTGAAATTATTTGGTTAGCATTAACATTTTGCAATGTAACCACACCTAGCATAAATTGTTATATTTTTATCATTTTTGTTATCATATTCTTATATGCAAAAAGGTTTATAAAATCCAAATAAAAATTGACATTTTGTCAATATTACCTTTGCCTTAATGTCGATTATTTCCCTTTTTTTTAAATTAAAAACCTGGTGATTAAATCAAGACAATTCTTTTGGTTTGCAGCAGGAATGCATGTACATGTATACATAGGAGACCTTTTTTTGAATTTTGTAAAAATTGGTATTAATATTATAGTTACATCAACCAGCCTTCTCCTCTGAGCACCCCACATCTCCAAGCCCTTGCCCTGATGCCTGCATCCCCCACACCCTCAGCCCCCTGCCCTGAGCCCCTCTGTAAGGACCCGAAGAAAACAGGATCACTTTGCTAGTACGTTAACTTTAGTTTAAAATCTTGCTATATGGGAAAAAGGACAATCTATGTTTCAAATATTTGTCGGGCGTTAGGATTAAAAGCAGAGTCTGTATTTCTGGTGGTAGGCAACCCTATCTTCAGTAGTATTTCCAGCTGTTGCAATCCTGGAAGGCTAAAATAATTAATATACCAGACATATTCAAAGTAAAGTTTTTATCTTGTTTTCTCTTTGTTGTTTTGTTCTGTTTTCAATGGCTTTATCTTTTGGGAGTTTCTTTTCAAACAGAGAGCAGAAGTGAGGAGAGGCCCCTTCCCCTGACTGCCCCCTGGCACCTCACCTCTTACTGATCCCTTGATGCTTCCTGGGCTGTGCCTGGCCTCTGGGGCCCCCACTTCCTATCCATCCCCATGCTCTGCTCCCCCTGATCATCACCGTCCATGGGGCCCCTACTTCCTATCCAACCAACCCTGCTCCCTGCCCCCTTAAAATCACCCACAGGACCCCTTCCTATCTATCCCCCATGCAACATGCCCCTGACCACCACCCATGGGACCCCCACCTCTTATCAACCCCTCCTGCTCCCTGTGTCCTGACCTTCCCACTAGGATTCCCCACCTCCTCTACAACCACTCCTGTTCATGTGTTGACGCTTGTGCTCCTCACCCCTTGACTGCCTCCCCCAGCCCACGTTTGCCCCACCCCCGTGAGCATTGGGGCTGGTGGTGCAGCAACCACGCTGCCCAGCTGCTGGGGCAATTGTGGCTGCAAAGGAGGGGACAGAAGGGGAGGGGCTAGGAGCTACTTTCCTGGAGCACCAACACCCGACCCCCAACCTCGCTCGCCACCCTTCCTGGGAGAAGTTCCTCCTCAGGCCTGCCCCAGCCAATGGGAGCTGTGCCGGGGGCAGGGCAGCATATGGACGACCCCTTCCCCCCCCCCCAGCAGCCCCTCACTCTAGGAGCTGAACCTGCTGGCTCGGCTGCTCTATGGGCTGGGCAGTGTCTTGCGGGGAGCCTGCCATCCCTGCTGCAGTTTCCACCTCCCTAGGGGCTGCCCTGTTCCCCCCACCGTCCCCTCCCTCGCCAGGAATGGGGACGGGCAGCGCAGCGCCACCGCTTTTGGTGCTGCACAGGGGATCGGAGCCCTGCTTGCCCATCTCCATGGACCACGCAGTCCATCTGGGGGCCCAGCTGGAGGAAAACCCTTCTACCCCGGCCCCCTCAGTGCTGAGGGCCGAGCTGTGCCAGTTCCTCGCGGACACCTGTGGGGCTAAGGACAAGGTGCAGCTCACCCTTCGGCGCTGGGGAGACTTTCACTCTATCCGCCGGGCCACAAAGGTCCTCTTACAGAAGGGGAGAGGGACCAAAAGGCAGGACATCGCGGCATACCGCCGGACCCGAATGTTTCGTGATGCTCTCCTGGCCTTCGGGTCGGGTCTGTTGCGGGATCTGCGGGAGGCTGATGAGCACCCTGCCCGTGAGGATCCACCCCAGCCCTCACAATGAAATATACCACCATCATGACACTAAACGCCCGGGGCTGCAGGGCAGGGCTCCGCAGGAGCCAGGTGCTCTCCTTCCTTCGTGGGCGGGGGGGGCTCGGTGGTTTTCCTGCAGAAGACCCACACAACTCCAGCTGTCAAGGCTGGCTGGCAGCTAGAGTGGGGGGATGGGGTGTATTTCAGCCACCTCAGCGCCCATGCGGCTGGGGTGGTCACCCTGTTCTCCCCTGCCCTATGGCCCGAGGTGCTGGGGGTTGCCGAGGTCGTCTTGAGCACCTGCTGCATGTCCGGGCTCGTGTAGAGGGGCTGATGTTGAACTTGGTCAATGTCTATGCTCCGAACGCAGGCCCGGACCGGGTGATCTTTTATCAGCAGGTGGCCACCTTCCTCTCCACCCGAGGGGTCTTCCGCGCAACCTCTCAGAGCTGCCAGAGTTCTGCCAGGAACTCCTCCAGCCCTGGAAGCTGTTCTCAGCAACCAGGCCCGTTGTGGCCACCGAGGGAGCAGACCTCCTCGCAGAGCCCCTGCTCCACAATCCAGCCTTGTGCGTGCAGGCGGCGGAGTCTCCCTCGCTGCGCCGGAGGCTGATCCTGGCAGAAACCACCAAGGTTGTAGACCTCCTGCACTGTGACAGGAGGGACTGGGTGGATCCCCAAGCGCTCACTCAGCACATGGGGCTCTCCACCCCCCCGAACCTCCCTGCGCCTACTCCAGGAAGTGAAGGCAGCTTTGTTGCAGCCCGCTCTCAATTTCCTGCAGAGAGCCCTGCGAGAGGGGATGCCTCACCCCTCAGTGCAAGCCCTCCGGCCCTCTTTCTCGGGCCCTTGTTCCACAGGCCCCCCTGGCTTCCCCATCCCTTAACCCGCAGCCGGCTGCAAGATCTGCAGCCGGTCTGTTTTCGAACTGCACCCACGAACCATCTGTACACGCTCGTGCTCCACACGCTGCATTTCCTCACCCTCGTGTCCCACCCCGACACCAAGTGGTGGGACTCCTTCACAGAGCCGTGAGCACGGGCATGTACCTGGCGCAGTTCACCCCCATCCCAGCCACCTGCCCCTTTTGCGGTGTGAGGCAAAACCTGGCGCATGTGTGTCTGGAATACACCAGATTGCAGGCCCCCTATTCCAGTGCCTCTCACTGAGGTTCTGGCTGCACCTTTTCCCCTCACCTTTTTATTTATGCACACCCCATCCATGGCCCCACAAAGTCGCGAGACCTCGTCAGCCTCCTCCTGGCCCTGGCGAAAGCTGCAATATACAACAGTGGGAGGAGGCTGCTGGACGGGGCGCTCTGTGACTGTGGGGGCTACTTCCACTCCTCCCTAGTGTCACGTATCTGGGCAGAGTTCTGGGCAGCGTCCACTGGCTCCATCGCTGGCTTTCAGGAGCAGTGGGGCTGTCTGGGGTTCGCTGTTCGGTGTCCCCCGTCTGGCTCCCTCGTTTTAAACCTCTGACCCGCAGCCCTGACCGTGTCTTTCATTATTTGTCCCCTGGAATCAGTTGATCCCTGGGTCCAGCTGCCCCGCCCGCAAGGCTGGGGGAGGGGCTTTTAGAAGTGGGCGGGCTGATGCCCGTCTACTCCTAGGCTATGTCTACACTCGCAGCTTCTTGCGCAATAAATATGCAAATGAGGCTAAGGGTGGACTATCGCAGAGCCTTATTTGCATACCTAATGAGCCGCCATTTTTGCAGAAGCGGCTTTTGCACCAGAAGGAGCTGTCTACACTGCCCCTTCTTTCGCAAGAAAAACCCTCTTGTGCAATGCTGTTATTCCTGAAAATAATCAGCGTAGCGGAATCGCGCAAGAGAGTTTTTGTTGCGCCAGAAGGGGCAGTGTAGACAGCGCCTTTTGGCACAAGAGCCTCTTCTGCAAAAATGGCAGCTCATTAGGTATGCAAATGAGGCTTGGTGATATTCCACACTTAGCCTCATTTGCATATTTCTTGTGCAAGAAGCCGCGAGTGTAGACATAGCCCTAGGGTTTCAAATAGTGCCCCGCTGCGGTGCCACAACCTGGCCACTCAGCAGCCTGGTCCGTGGTGTGACCAGAGCCTCCAGGATTCCCTTTTGACTGGGGGTTCCAGGCCCGAACAGCACACGCGGTCATGCTGCACCCTGGTCAGTGCGGGGCAAGCTCCCTCGTCACAGTCCCTATAGCTACTCTCCTTGCTGCTCGGCCCGCCCCCGGGCAGCTTCTTGTGGGACCATTCACCTGAGGTCCCAGGTTCCCCCAGGTGCAGCAGCTGTAAGATTTTGGGGTCAGACCCCCATGAGGGCGCTGCATTTTTCTCATCCGGGTTGCTGTGAGCCTGGGTGCTCCCAGGCCTCTTTCTCCGTCTGCTCTGGCCCAGAGACAGTGCTGAGCTCGTGGGGGGGGCTGCCTTGGCTGGTGACCCTTCCTTCCCTCAGCGGGGAGGGCAGCTGGCTCCTGTCTCTGCATCAGCCAGCCCCAAATAGCCCAGCTCCCTCCTTTTCTCTGCCACCCAGGCCTGGGCTGCAGGGTTCACGGGGCCGGACTAGTTGGGCCCAAAGGTGCCTTAACCCCCATCTGCTGCTGGCCAGTGGCTCTGCTTCCCTGTGCTGCTCCTCCAGCTGGCGCAGGGGCTGCAGGGGCAGTGGAGGCAGGATCCCAGCAGCCTAGGGCTGCTACCGCCCCCTCCTGGCCCAGCATGGAGCGCTACATCCCATCCCAGGTGCCCTGTGGGGCACGGCCCCTGGCAAAGGGACTGGCTGGGCTGGAGCTGGGGCCATCCCGGGGCTGTGCCGGCCTCCCCCAGCCAGAGAACAAGGGCCCGTCAGAGGCTGGGAGCCAGGGGTGATTACTGGCCACAAGAACCAGCAGCATTTCCACTGGCACCTGCCCATGTCTCAGGGCCTGACCCTCCGGCCCCATGAGGGGGGGGGGCGGCGCCTGTCTCAGGCCCCCCCATTGCTAAACACGCACCCATTGCAGGGTGAGCTCCAGCCTCCATTCCCTCAGCCTCCATCTGACCTCTCCCAGGCCCCCAGGCCCAGAATCCCCACTGCCCCCCAGCCAGGACTGGGAGATGTCTAGCAGCAGGAATGTGGGCCGGGGGGGGGGGGGGAGCTGAGCCCTTTCCCCAGCGACTAACAACCATGAGGCTCTAAGATGGCTGCCCTAGTGACCGGGGTTGTGCGGCAGCCCCTGCTGACTCTGCCCGTTCTCCTAGAGCAGGGCCAGCCAGGGCCGCAGCAGAGTGTCTCCCCAACCCCCTGTGCCCAGCCCGGCTGCCAGGGCCCCGTCGGTCCCAGCCCCAGGGAGCTGCCAGTGACGGGGGCAGCCAGCAATGGTGGCTCTGGGGCCATGGAGCGTGGGGGTCCCTGACAGAAAAGCCTTTCCTCCCCCAGCCTGGCTGTGTCCTGCTGCCAGTCCCAGCCCCACAGGCTTTGCCACATGGACCCTCAGTCCCGGGTGGGGCGAGATGCAGGCAGGTTTGTTCATTCAGGTTTGGTGCCTGTGTCCGTCCCATCCCAGTGGCACTGAGTGTGTGTGTTGTGGGGGGGGGGGCGCACACTTGGGCGCAACAGAACAGCCAACGGAACATCCTGGGGGGGGGGGAGTGAGGTTGGGACCATCTGATCCTAAATTGGGGTGCGAAAGACTCACCCTGCAGCTGGGCCAATCTCAGAGGAGGGGGCCGGTTGCGGCAGGACCTCGTTACCCAGGTGGGGGCAATCGCACATAGGAGGGGGCTGATTTCGTCAGGGCCGTCCCAGTACCTAGCCTCCGTCAGTCTCAGTCTGCTACTAGGGCCCATTGCCCAGCGGGTTCCTGGCCTCTCTGGTGCAGCAGCAGCAGCTAGAGACGGGAACGTATGGGCCTAGGGGGTGCCGGCTGGTGTCCTTGCCTGGGCCACTGATGTACGGCCCCAGCTGAGCCCTGAGCTCCCCCACCCTGGGCCAGGAGCCTCCCGCCCCCAAGTCCCTTTGCTGGAGACCCTGGGGGACAGGTGCTGAAGCCAGACTCTGAATTCTCTGCCCAGGGAGCCTGAGCACAGGGTGAGGGGCAGGGCCCACCAAGAGGACATGCTCCCCCAGCTGTTCCAGGGCGCCAGCAGGGGCTGGCGCATGGTCCCCTGGAAGGCCCAGCCTCAGCGAGCCAGGAAAAGAACTTGACGCAAGGCCATCGCTTGCCCTGCTCTGCCTCCCTGAGGGGACCACTCCCAACCAACAGCCCCAGCAGCAGCAGCTTCCACAGCCCTTCCAAGCCGGCTGCCTGCCCCCAACGTCAGGCAGCTGGGGCCAGAGGGCACATGGGGGGGGGGGGGCGCACTGGTGAATGGGAGTGGGGGCTGTGCTGCACCTCATGGCCCCGGCGCTCTCTGGGGTACTCAGCCAACATGCTGTGGGGAAGGGAGCCATGGCAGGGTCACTGGGCAGGGGAAAGTGCTGGGCAAATGAGCCCCTCTCCCCCCCCAGGGCAGGGACATGGCGCCCGGGGGGAATATCTGACCCAGGGATCGGTGCCCCAGGACAGGGTGTGTCCCACAGGTCGCAGCCCGTCACTGGCTCTAGCTTGGGACAATGTTCTGTGTCAGGGCTAGGCCCTGCCTCCCTGAGCCCCTGATCCCTGCACAGCCCAGCTGGACGGGGAACAGACCCCATGCCCCTCTCTGCTCTCATGTCCTTGTGGGGGGCAGGGACTGAGGACACCCCCAGGGCTCTCTGTGCCTGGGGCAGACGGGCTGAGTCCCTGGGCAGCCTCCAGTTTCGCTCTTCTCTGAGAACCAGCTTCTGGCTCTCATGGTGGGCGGGAGGGGCTGAGGGTCTTTCTCTCCAGGCCAGCCTGGGGCCTGTGCTCAGTGACTGGCTTGAAGTCCCAGCTCCTTCCCCTGGCCCTGAAGGAGGAAGGGCCTGACATTGCTTGGCTCTGCCTGCCCTGGCCGAGGAGGGCCCAGTGGCATCCCAGCTAGGGGGACAGGCTGGAAAATGGATCTTCCAGTCTCTGCTTTGCAGGCTTCCCCAGAGTCCACGTACAATTGCCCCCCACCCCCACCAAGCTCTATTGGAGCCTGCCTCTGTCTGGGAGGCTGCCAGCAGGTTCCCCAGCATGGCAGCCAGGTTTGCCAAGCCCTTGGCAGAGCCCACACGGGAAGGGTGAGCCACAAGCCAGGGGCTGCACCTGCCACAGGACAGTGAGTTGTGTGACGCCCTGGGGAGACCCCCAAACACCCCCCCAGTCACACCCCACTGGGGATCAGTTCTTGTTTCTCTGGACTAGACATTTTAGCACATCTGAGATGCCTTGGTGCTCAGCACCATGAAACAGCCCTTTCTCCTCCATTCAGGCTTCACTGCCAGGTCTCTCCCCAGACTCACTGCTGCCAGGAGTTGCACAAGTGTCTCCCATCCCACTGGACAGACTGGCATGTGAGGCAGGGACAGGAAATGCCCTGCCCCAGGAGGTCACACAGCAAGGTGAGGGCAGAGCCCGAGTGAGAGAAGCCAACGGTTTTCTCACCAGACGACAACAAACGCCCAGGGGCAGGGACAGAGCCTGGGAACTGAGATGGTGGGAAAAGGTTACTTGAAACAGTTTCTATTGGAAAATCCCATAAACACTGAACAAGTTTGATTTTGATAAAAATTCTTTGAAAAAGATTTTTTTTTACAAAACCAAAGCATCTCCCGTTTGTCACACACCATTCCATTTCCTCATCGCACACAGCGAGGAGAGACTTGGCTTCAGCCACTAGAGAAGATGCTTCAGTCTGGGCTAAGGAGCTGTGCAGTAAAACACCTGGGCTATGTCTACACTGGCGGCTTCTTGCGCAAGAAAACGTCCACACTGCCATGTGGGAGATGTGCTTTTGTGCAAAAGCATCCATGGACGCTCTCTTGCGCAAGAAAGCTCTGATGGCCATTTTAGCCATAGGGGTTTCTTGCGCAAGAAATCCCTGCTGAGCATCCACACTGCCCTCTTGCGCAAGAGAGCTTACACCTGTTAAAAAAGAGCGTAGCGCTTGCGCAAGCAGCCCTCTCTTACCACGCCGTACTGTAAATTTCCTTGCGCAAGAGCAGGCGGGCAGTGTGGACGCTCTGCGGATTCTTGCGCAAGAATGGCCGTACTTGTGCAAGAAGCCGTGAGTGTAGACATAGCCCAGGGCTATGTCTACACTGCAGGCTTCTTGCGGAAGAGATCTTCCGCAAAAAGTTCTTGTGCAAGAGCACGTCCACACTGCCATGTGCTTCTGCGCAAGAGAGCGTCCACAGTGCCACGGACGCTCTTGTGCAAGAAAGCTCTGATGGCCATTCACAGACTGGCCATTAGCGCACCTGTGCTTTTTCCGATAGGGGTTTCTTGCACAAGAACCCCCCCTGTTGTCCGACCACACGCACCTTTTTGCACAAGAGCTCTTGCACAAAAAAGCTTATTCCTCGTGGAAAGAGGAATAACTCTTGCGCAAAAAGCCCTGTCTTCTGACGATCTACTGTATTTTTTCTTGTGCAAAAAATGTGCTTGTAGTGTGGATACTCCGTGAGTTTTTGCACAAAAACAGCTGTTTTTGTACAAAAACTCTGCAGTATAGATATAGCCCAGCAGAGCCTGTTTGTCGCATTGAATTAGGACAGGGTCAGATCAGATCCACCTAACCAAGAGAGGAAAGTGCATCTTCACGGGCAGGCTTGTGTGACGGACCGGGCCGGCTCAGGGCGAATTGCTCAAATTTGGGGCTCCTTACAGCCCCAGACTGGAGACCTTCCCAAATAGGCCACAAACCAGTCACACAGAGCACTTCAGCTGCCAGCCTGAAGCCTCACGAGTAAAACCCCTCAGACACCCCAGCTCTTCCTGTGTCCCAGTCAGCCCCGGGCCTAACACACAGGTGAGGGGTTTTAGAACCCAATCTCACCTACCCCGAACAGGTTCTTCCAGTCCCAAGAAACCAGCCGCAGTTCCCAGGTCAATTTACACTCTGGATCTTACCCACAAGACCATGCTGAGCCGATCCGTTAGAATCTAAAGGGTTATTACTAAATGAAAGAAAAGCGTGAGAGTGAGGTTGTTAAAGGATAATACATTACATGCATCGAATCACCCAGGTCTCAATACAGGCTCTTAGCAGAGATGTTATAACCGCTGGCTTAAAAGTCTTTGGTGCACATCCTATGTCAGGATGGGTCCACAGTTCTTTCCGGCTCGTGGTTGCCTGCAAGGCTGCCTCTGGGATCAAGAGCTGAGCTGAAGACCAAAATGGCGTCTGCCACATGGCATTTTATATCCATCCTGGCATCCTCCTGGCCATAGAAGGTCACATGGTCCATCGACCTATCCTTGTGTCCCAAGTGAGTCACCTTCCTGATGTGTGTATTGGCACGTAGAGATCCATTGTCTCGTTGCTAATTAGCATAGCCACTGGCTGAGCATTCCTTGACCATTGCTCAGCCACAGATCGAGAATTTTCCAGCATCCCTACAGAGTACGTGTTCATAACTCCACGTACAGATAGTATACAAGTACATGAATAGAATGTACAGAATCAGTAGAGCATAAGCTTTCGTTTGACACCTCAGATGGCCCCCTTTGAATACACTTTGGGGCAAATACCCCCCTGCCCCTGCTCCACTCCTTCTCCAAGATCTTACCCTGCTCATTCCATTCCCCCTTCCTCCCTCTCCTCACTCACTTTCACCAGGCTGTGGTAGAAGGTTAAGGTGCAAGCTCTGGTCTTGGGCCAAGAAGTTTGGAGTGTGGGAGGGGCTCTGGGACTAAGCCCAGGGTGGGGTATTGGGGTCCAGGATGGGGTTCAGGGTGCAAGCTCTGGGAAGGAGTTTGGGTTTAGGGGGAACTCACGTCTGGGGCAGGAGGTTGGGTGCAGGAGGAGGTTCAGGGCTGGGACAGGGGTTCAGGAAGCAGGCTCTGGCTGGGCATCGTTTAACTGAGACGGCTTCTTGGAGATGGAGCAGCGGGGTTAAGGCAGGTTTATTCTTTCCTTGGTCCTGCACCATTCCTGAAAGCAGCTGGCCTGTACAGCAATGGCTCCATGGTGCCATGTGCTGCCCCTTATCTACAGGCGCTGAGCCCACAGCTTCTACTGGCCATGGTTCCCTGTTATTGATCAGTGGGAGCTGCAGAGCGGTGTCTGCAGGCCAGGACAGCACGGGGAGACCCCCTGCTCTGCCTTTATCAGGGGCTTCAGGGACATGTCAGCCATGTCCAGGAGCAGCAATTACCACAGGGATAATCACTCCAGCCACAACAAGTTAGTTATTTTAGAACTCACTGCTCAAAGAATTACATTTAAGTGTAAGAGAGAACTGAGAATTATGAAATGCACAGACCAGTCAAACCCAGAACTAACCCACTTTGCAAGCAGTGAAAGCAGCAACAACCACAAACCCCCGTATGTGCTGGGTCAGGAGATGAGAGGGAAGGACAGTGGGTGGCTGTGAGAATGACAGACACACACACACATTGTGTGAGGGTGACAGAGATTTGCATTGCCAAGCTCCCGCCATCCCCTTCTCTCTGTGTGGCAAGAGAGTACAGAAGTGGGGGGGAGCAGGGACACCCTGACATCAGCGCCCCCCCCTTCTCCCTCCCACACCCTGCACAGCAAGCAGGAGGCTCCCGGGGGGCAGCTCCAAGGCAGAGGGCAGGAGCAGCGTGACAGCGGATGGAGGGGCTACTGAAGTGCCAGCACTTGATAGCTTCCTGGCCAAACCAGTCAGGATCAGCTGTCAGAGGCTCCAAGATCTACCGGTAGATCCCGATCGACTGGCTGGTGACCACTGGTCTAGGGGTTAAGTTTAGAGATGGAAGCAACAGGGATGATGTTGTGGTTGGTGTCTGCTATAGACCACGGATCAGGTGGATGAGATAGACGAGGCTTTCTTCAGACAACTGAGAGAAGCTTCCAGATCACAGGCCCTGGTTCTCACGGGGGACTTTAATCACCCTGACATCTGTTGGGAGACCAGTACACAGACAATCCAGGAAGTTTTTGGAGAATGTTGGGGATAACTTCCTGGTACAAGTGCTGAAGGAATCAACCAGGGGCCATGTGCAGCTTGACCTGCTGCTCACAAACAGGGAGGAACTAATAGGGGAAGTAGAGGTGGGGGACAACCTGGGAAGCAGTGATCATGAGATGGTAGATTTCAGGATCCTGACCAAAGGAAGAAAGAACAGCAAAATACAAACCCTGGACTTCAGAAAAGCAGCCTGTGACTCCCTCAGAGAACCAATGGGCAGGATCTCCAGAGATGCTAACTAACACGAAGGGGAAAGGAGTCCAGGAGAGCTGGCAGTATTTTAAAGAAGCCTTATTGAAGGCACAGGAACAAACCATCCCGATGCTCAGTAAGAAAAGCAAATATGGTAGGCGACCAGATTGGCTTACCGGGGAAATCCTTGGTGAGCTTAAACACAAAAAGGAAGCTGACAAGAAGTGGAAACGTGGACAGATGACTAGGGAGGAGTATAAATATATTGCTTGAGAATGCAGAGGCGTTATAAGGAAGGCGAAAGCGCAATTGGAATTCCAGCTAGCAAGGGCTGTGAAGGGTAACAAGAAAGGTTTCTACAGGCATGTTAGCAATAAGAGGGTGATCAGAGAGAGTGTGGGGCCCTTACTGGATGAGGGAGGTAACCTAGTGACAGACGATGTGGGAGAAGCTGAAGTACTCTATTTTTTTTGCCTGTCTTCATAGACAAGGTCAGCTCCCAGAATACTGCACTACGCAACGCAGTATGGGAAGGAGGTGGGCAGCTCTCGGTGGAGAAAGAACAGGTTAAGAACTATTTAGAAAAGCTAAACATACACAAATCCATGGGTCTGGATTTAATGAATCCAAGGGTACTGAGGGAGTTGGCAAATGTCATTGAGGAGCCTTTGGCCATTATCTTTGAAAACTCGTGGAGATAGGGAGAGATCCCGGATGATTGGAAAAAGGCAAATGTAGTGCCCCTCTTTAAAAAAGGGAAGAAAGACAATCCAGGGAACTACAGACCAGTCAGCCTTACCTCGGTCCCCAGAAAAATCATGGAGGGGATCTTCAAGGAATCCATTTTGAAGCACTTGGAAGAGGGGAAAGTGATCAGGAATAGTCAACATGGATTCATGAAGGGCAAGTCGTGCCTGACCAATCTGATTAGCTTCTATGATGAGGTAACTGGCTCTGTGGACATGAGGAACTTGGTGAATGTGATATACCTTGACTTTAGCAAAGCTTTTGATATGGTCTCCCACAATATTCTTGCCAGCAAGTTAAGGAAGTATGGATTGGATAAATGGACGGTAAGATGGATAGAAAGCTGGCTAGATTGTCGGGCCCAATGGGTAGTGATCAACGGCTCAATGTCAGGTTGGCAGGGCCGGTTTTGTTCAACATCTTTATTAATGACCTGGATGAGGGGATGGATTGCACCCTCAGCAAGTTTGCGGATGATACTAAGCTAGGGGGAGAGGTAGATACATTGGAAGCCAGGAATAGGGTCCAGAGTGACCTAGAGGATTGGGCCAAAAGAAATCTGATGAGGTTCAACAAGGACAAGTGTAGAGTCCTGCACTTGGGATGGAAGAATCCCAAGCATTGTTACAGGCTGGGGACCAACTGGCTAAGTAGCAGTTCTGCAGAAAAGGACCTGGGGATTCCAGTGGAGGAGAAGCTGGATGAGTCAACAGTGTGCCCTTGTAGCCAAGAAGGCGAATGGCATATTAGGGTGCATTAGGAGGAGCACTGCCAGCAGATCTAGAGAAGTGATTATTCCCCTTTATTTGGCTCTGGTGAGGCCACATCTGGAGTATTGTGTCCAGTTCTGGGCCCCCCACTATAGAAAGGATGCAGACGCATTGGACAGGGTCCAGCACAGGGCAACCAAAATGATTAAGGGGCTGGAGCACATGACCTATGAGGAGAGGCTGAGGGATTTGGGCTTATTTAGTCTGCAGAAGAGAAGAGTGAGGGGGGATTTGATAGCAGCCTTCAACTTCCTAAAGGGAGGTTCCAAAGAGGATGGCCAAAGGCTGTTCACAGTAGTGACAGATGGCAGAACAAGGAGCAATGGTCTCAAGTTACAGTGGGACAGGTCTAGGTTGGATATTAGGGAAAACTATTTCACTAGGAAGGGGGTGAAGCACTGGGAGGGGTTCCCTAGGGAGGTGGTGGACTCTCCATCCCTAGAGGTTTTTAAGTCTCGGCTTGGCAAAGCCCTGGCTGGGTTGATTTTGTTTGGATTGGTCCTGCTCTGGGCAGGGGGATGGACCCAATGACTCCTGAGGTCTCTTCCAGCCCTGGGATTCTATGATTCTATGATCACAAATCCCGATAACTCGGAGAATGGGGAAGTGGGAGACTGCAGCGCCATCTAGTGGCCACAGGAGTCACCACCTGCTTCTGGCCCTGCGTGTGCTGGTGGGGGGGTTCACATGGGAAACTGCACAATGGGAGGGAGGCAGAACGGGGCTCTACAGCCCCCCCCTCACTCCCGAGTATCTGTAACGACTCCACGTGATAGGGCACCTCCTATTGTCGCTATCAACAGTGTACATTCTCACACGTAACCTCACGGCTCCCCAGCCGTCCCGGCCATGGGGCAGGTAGCAAAGGATTGTTACACCCCAGCGATAGAGGGCGAAACGAAGGCTGAGAACGGTGAAGGGTCTTGACTGACATCACAGGCAGGCAGGGGCAGTGCTGGGAACAGGACCCAGATGCCCTGACTGTCCCTGCCCATCAATCTGGAGTTTCACACTGACTGACCAGCATAAAGTGACCTCAAATGAGCTTCCTAGTGATTGTTCAGCAAGTATTGTAGAAGCTTAGAACACGAGTGACTCGGGAACTGCTCAGAGACAACCACTGGTGAGAGGCAGAATAATTCCCCAAGCAGACTATCGGTTCTGGCTCACCACAAGGGCTAAAAAGCAGTCCGCTCCCCACCAATGGGAAGCAGGGAAAAGGGAAACCAGCCACACCCAATGTCCCCAGTGATGAGGAGGGACAAAGGCCTAGGTAGGCAAAAATCTCCCACCTTAACCAAGTGTTTTCCCTGCCTTCAATGTGGCCAGCGCCAGCTGGATCAGGCTGTGTCGGCCCCAAACCTCTCAGAGACTCTTACCTCTCCCCGGGGACATCTGCCATCCAGCTCAGTTGTGAGAAAGGAGAACACTCCAAAGAGGCTCCTCCTTTCATGCTCACATATGTGACCCTGAATTCTCCCTGGCTATGTCTACACTCGCGGCTTCTTGCACGAGAAATATGCAAATGAGGCTAAGCGTGGAATATCGCCGAGCCTCATTTGCATACCTAATGAGCCGCCATTTTTGCAGAAGAGGTTCTTGCGCCAGAAGGAGCTGTCTACACTGCCCCTTCTTGCGCAAAAAAACCCTCTTGTGCAATGCCGCTGTGCTGATTATTTTCAGGAATAACGGCATTGCGCAAGAGGGTTTTTGTTGCGCCAGAAGGGGCCGTGTAGACAGCTCCTTCTGGCGCAACAGCCTCTTCTGCAAAAATGGCAGCTCATTAGGTATGCAAATGAGGCTCGGTGATATTCCACGCTTAGCCTCATTTGCATACTTCTCACGCAAGAAGCCGCGAGTGTAGACATAGCCCTGAGTCCTCGAGAGCAGATCTCGAGACTTCCTGCAGCAAAGCATGGGGGCAGGGAGGGCGGGCGGGGGGAGTATGCCTGTCCCACCTGGCTGTTGTCATGGACTCTCTCTGAGGTCATCACCTCCCAGCTTCCTTTCACCAATACGCTGAGGTGCTGGAAAAGGCCCGTGTGATGTCACTGCCACACCCACCCCTTCCCTTCAGGGCAGGTCCTGCCCCTGGGCCAGCCCCTTTGCATGTGAGAGCTGCTCTGGGGTGAAAGTAACTTACATTTCTTATAGGGCGCTGTTGTATTGCCAACCCCCACCCTCCTGCCCCAGGCCCCCGCAAGGGGGGTTGCTATACAGTAGTCCCTGTAAGAAGTGTGTGATGTGGAATCTGGGGGACTCAGGCAGAGGGTTTGGGTGCGTGTGGAGTAGCTCAGTGAAGAGAGTTGGGGTGAAGAGGGGTGCAGACGTCACAGCAGGGGCTAGGCCATGAGTCTCAGGGCAGGGAGTACACAGGAGTCAGGGTTCGGGGTGTGAGCAGGGGCTCAGGGCAGAGGATAGTCACCGGTCAACGCTGGCTACACACCTTAGCCCAGACCCCATGTCCCCCTTTCCCCTGCTGGGCTTGGGAGTTTTTATAGCATGTCTGGGGGGGATACCACATGGTTTTAACTAATTGCCATTGAACTTGCTTAAATTTGAGCAAGATTACCAGGAGTCCTGTATTCCCACAGGAAAATGTAGTGACCCTACAACTGGCCTTGCTGATGGGCAAGGAGAGAACTGCCCATAAATGGCAGCTCAAAGGAGCTCTTGATAATGGACACACCACTGGCTGGGGGGCTGCAAAATGTACTGGGGGCAGGGCACCATGCAAAGCCTCGTGGGGCAGCGCTCAAGAGCAGCACATGGCCCCTGCAGCCGGCCACTCTGAGTGGCGTGAGGGCATGGCCGGCAGGGAGCTTGCCTGAGGGACCTGCTGGCTGTGATTCTCCTAGGTAAGTGCCTCCTGCCTAGAGCCCGCATCTGGCATCCCAACCCCTTCCTGTCCTCAACCCCCTTCCCCACGGAATACAGACCCAGCTGCTCCTGCGCCCATTCCTCCTCACGCCCTGCCCTAGCCAGTCACACTGAAATAAGGCCATTCGGGGCTGAGACAAAGCCCACCGGACCTGTCACCTGCAGCGAAATGGAAGAGCTTGGAGATTGGATGAAAACATGGGTCAAGAAGGACCCACTTCTCAAGAGCGGGGGTTGTGAAACCCTCCTTTTGTTACTCTTCTGAGGCTCTGCTCCCCACTTCTCTAGGGGTTCTGATTCTCTGTCTTCTGTAGCATTCATTTTGCTGGGTGTAAACCAAGTAAGGTGGGGCAAGACAACTGGCTGGATACTGCTGTCAGTCTGTCGGGGTGGGTATGGTGTGGCTGAGATTGCTATATACATTGGGGCCAACGGGAAGTAAGTGGGAACAAGGGAAAAGGAAACAGGGTTCACACTGCCTGGCACTGAAACAGCTGCAGCTCCGGGCGTGCAGTGGGGACTGCTGTTCTCTGTTCATGCGAGAAGGACCAGGGGAGTGGGAGGTGGAAGGGACCAACCTGCTGACAGGCAGCGCTGTCTCAAATAGCCAGGGCTCGAACCCCAACTCTCCACCCCAGACCCTGGGCGCACACGCCCGTGCGTAACACACAGCTGCACCCAGCCAGAGGAAGAGAATGTTTACTCCACTCACAGGGTCCTGCGGGCGCATCTGTTTGCCAAGCTCTGAAGCCCCTCCCTGAAAGAGGCTATAAATAGCAAAGCACACCTGCCTGGTGATGTCCAGGCCAGGCAGCTCTCAAAGGAGAATGCCTCAATGAAGAGCCCACGAGTGGAAAAAAAAAAAAAGTTTTATTAAACAGCAACAGAAAACCCCAAACCAAAAGAAACGTCCGCGCGGCCCAGTCCGGGCCAGCAGTGCTAGTTCATCCCGAAGGCAAAAATCCAATTCATGGCAGAGCGGTGCTGAGCTCACTATGGCTTCTGGCTGATGGGGGGCCCCGCTGTTGCAAGAAGAGAGGGGCTGAGGCTGCTGCCCAGCGTTATAAGGGTGGTGCCAGCCCCAGCTGGCAGCATGCCCTGTGGCAGCAAGTGTCTGCTTCCCAAAGTCTCCCTGGTGTGGATGATGGTGCTCCCGTTGTCTACCACAGAGGGCACCTTCCCCAGGGTCTCCACTGCCCCAAGGGTGTGGCCAACCTTTTCCGCCCTGTGTCCCAGGGGCCCGTCCCCCTTCGCTGCCACCGTGGAGGTCAGGAGAAGAGTCTTGGCCGTGTTCTGAAGAGTGGGCCCCCCCTTGGAATGCACCAGGCTGCAGGGCGGGCTCGGGGCGCTGGCTGCCGTGGCAGCGGGGAAGGCCACGGCCCCAGAGGGTGAGCTGACGGAGGACGACGAGCAGGCAGACGAGGAGGGAGCCTGGATTCCCGCAGGTTTCAGGGGGGCGCAGGCAGCCTCAGCCATCACAGACTTGGTGAGCGCAGACAGCCTGGCGTCAGACATGACGTACAGCATTTTCATGGGGCTGCTGGTGGTCACTGTGTGGACAGAGGGACAAACACAGCTCAGTGCTCCCCTGTGCCTTCCACCGTGTCTCGGAGACAAGCCTGCGGCAGCCGGGGCAGGGGAGCCAGGCTGAAAGCCGAGCATTGCTCAGTGGGCCAGTTACTGTGTAGAGCAGGCTACGTGCCGGGAGCCCCCCGCAGCATGGCACAAAATCACCCCGAGCGCCAGACCAGGGACCCCCACGCCAGCTGCAAATCCACAAGCAGATAAGGACCCAAAGTAACCCCCAAACTGCAACCAAGTTGGACAAGAGGAAGGCGGGTCTCCCTCAGTGAAGGGGGCAGAACCAGTCTGCCCACCAGAGCCTTCCAGCCGACATCCCCCCCGGTCTGGGCCAGGGTAAGCTCCAGCCACGCACTCCATGAGCCCCTGGCCTGGGAACCCTCAGAGCCACACGCACTGCATGGAAATCACAGGGCCAGGAGCTGCACCTGATGCCCAGCACTGGCAGGAAGGTGCGTCAGCCCCCAAGGCAACGGCTCTCTCCTTAACGCAGAGCTTGTCCTGCAGCATGCCGCCCGCAGGGGCCTGGGCACTGCCAGATACCACTGGCCACGGCAGACTTGTGGGAGAGGAACAAGGCCTCTCCCCCCAGCTGCTGTGCTGCAGCTCCAGTCTAGCCCAGAGCCTACGGCCAGCAGCACCTGGCTCATCTCACTCGCTGGCCACAGCCTACACTGGACTGCGCTAGCCAGGTCCCAGGGCCACCAGCTCCATCTGGAGAGCACAGCGGGGGGAGGAGAAGCTGTCACCCAGGCTGCCTACGTTCCAGCTACAGCAAATCCCAGGAGAACCCCGAGAGGCAGCTGGGACCTGCAGAGTCTCCTTGCAGCCCATCACTGGGGTGGCAGGCGTGCAGCAGCTTTGCTGCAGGGGGAGTGGGAAAGCCAGGCGCTCTGCTCTGACCCAGCGGAGGCTAGGCAAGTGCACTGAAACGGAGCTCAGCTTCAGAGTGGAAGGGGTCAGATTCAGGCCCCGCTCCTGACCTCTCCTGTGTGCAGCGCCCTCATTGGGGGCCAAGCAGCTGGCCAGGGTTTGCCCAACTCTGGGTCCCCTTTCACATGCAAGCTCAGGATCCACTGTCCTTCAACTCCTTGGCAGCAAAGGGGGGAGAAGGGCTCCAGGGAACAGCTCCAGGGCTGGAGCAGAGCCCAATGATGCTACATCCTCCACCCAGCAATGTCAAAGCACCTCCCAAGTGCATTAGCAGGGCAGGGATACTCTTGTGCTTACAGCACAGGCCTTCAAGTCAAGAGATCTGGGGTTTATTTCCTGCTCGGCTGGCATAGCTGACCTTTGACAAACGGGCCTCAGTTTCCCTGTCTACTGCCTAGAAATGGCTGAGACTGAACTGGCAAGTGTGTGTGCAGCACTTTGAGGGCACTGGATATAACTGTGAAGTAGAAATGCAGAGTATGATATAGGCAAATCCTTGCACCATCGAGCCAACCACAACCACCTTCGAGCTACCGCAGCAGCTGTCTAGACCAGAGGGAGAACAAGCTGAATAAAGCCAATTAAAATCACAGAGGGGACATGAAGTCATAGAACATTAGAACTGGAAGGGACCTCGAGAGGTCAGCGAGTCCAGTCCCCTACCCTCACGGCAGCACCATGCACTCTCTCGACAGTGGTGCGCAACCCGTCTTCCTGGGGGGGTCACCGTGCTGTGCAGCTGCCAACGGCCGGGCCCAGCCCTTGGCCGCCTGGATCTAAGCGCTGCACTGCTACCAACAGCCAGGCCCAGTCGTGGGGGTCACGGTTGAAAAAAGTTGCACACCACTGACCTAAACCATCCCTGATAGATGTCCATCTAACCTGTCCTTCAATATCTCCAGTGATGGAGATTCTACAACCTCCCTAGGCAACTTATTCCCATGTTTAACCCCCCTGACAGGCAGGAACATAAGAACATAAGAACGGCCGTACCGGGTCAGACCAAAGGTCCATCTAGCCCAGTATCCTGTCTGCCGACAGTGGCCAGCACCAGGTGCCCCAGAGGGGTGGACCAAGACAATGATCAAGCGCTTTGTCTCCTGCCATCCCTCTCCAGCCTCTGTCAAACAGAGGCCAAGGACACCATTTTATCCCCTGGCTAATAGCCTTTATGGACCTAACCTCCATGAAATTATCTAGCTTCTCTTTAAACTCTGTTATAGTCCTAGCCTTCACAGCCTCCTCTGGCAAGGAGTTCCACATGCTGACTACACGCTGTGTGAAGAAGAACTTTCTTTTATTAGTTTTAAACCTGCTACCCATTAATTTCATTTGGTGTCCTCTAGTTCTTCTATTTAGGAACTAATAAATAACTTTTCTTTATCGGCCCTCTCCACACCACTCATGATTTTATACACCTCTATCATATCCCCCCTCAGTCTCCTCTTTTCTAAACTGAAAAGTCCCAGTCGCTTTAACCTCTCCTCATATGGGACCCGTTCCAAACCCCTAATCATTTTAGTTTTTCCTAATGTCCAACCTAAACCTCCCTTGCTGCAATTTAAGCCCATTGCTTCTTGTCCTGTCCTCAGAGGCCAAGGAGAACAATTTTTCTCCCTCCTCCTTGTGACACCCTTTTAGATACCTGAAAACAGCTATCATGTCCCCTCTCAGTCTTCTCTTTTCTAAACTAAACAAGCCCAAGTCTTTCAGCCTTCCCTCATAGCTCATGTTCTCTAGACCTTTCATCATTCTTGTTGCTTTTCTCTAGACCCTCTCCAATTTCTCCACATCTTTTCTGAAATGTGGTGCCTAGAACTGGACACAGTAGTACTCCAATTGAGGTCTAATCAGGGCAGCGTAGAGAGGAAGAATGACTTCTCATGTCTGGCTCACAACACTCCTGTTAATGCATCCAGAATCATGTTTGCTTTTTTTGCAACAGTGTCACACTGCTGACTCATATTTAGCTTGTGGTCCACTATGACCCCTAAATCCCTTTCAGCAGTACTCCTTCCTAGACAATCATGTCTCATTCTGTATGTGTGAAATTGATCGTTCCTTCCTAAGTGGAGTACTTTGCATTTGTCCTTATTAAACTTCATCCTATTTACCTCAGACCATTTCTCCAGTTTGTCCAGATCGTTTTGAATTATGACCCTATCCTCCAAAGCAGTTGCAGCCCCTCCCAGCTAGGTATCATCTGCAAACGTAATAAGCGTACTCTCTATGACAATATCTAAATCGTTGAAGATACTGAACAAAACAGACCCCTGCAGAACCCCCCTAGTTATGCCCTTCCAGCATGATGGTGAATTAATAACTACTCTCTGAGAACTATTCCCAGCCAGTTATGAACCCACCTTATAGTAGCCCCCATCTAGGTTGTATCTTCCTGGTTTATTGATAAGAAGGTCATGCGAGACAGTATCAAATGCCTTACTGAAGTCTAGGTATACCATGTCCATTGCTTCTCCCTTGTCCACAAGAGTCCTTATCCTATCAAAGAAAGCTACCAGATTGGTTTGACGTTATTTGTTCTTCACAAATCCATGCTGGCTGTTACCTATCACCTTATTATCTTCCAGATGTTTGCAGATGAATTTCTTAATTATTTGTTCCATTATCTTCCCTGGCACAGAGGTTAAGCTGATTGATCTGTAGTTTCCTGGGTTGTTCTTATTTTCCTTTTTATAGATGAGCACTATATCTGCCCTTTTCCAGTCATAAGAACAGCCACACTGGGTCAGACCAAAGGTCCATCTAGCCCAGTGTCCTGTCTTCTGACAGTGGCCAATGCAAGATGCCCCAGAGAGAGAGAACAGAACAGGTAATCATCAAGTGATCCCTCTCCTGTCACCCATCTCCAGTCTCTGACAAATATAGAGTCTAGGGACACTATCTCTACCCATTCTGGCTGATAAGTATTGATTGACCTGACATCCATGAATTTATCTAGTTCTTTTTTGAACTTTGTTAAACTCCTGGTCTTCATAAAATCCTCTGACAAGGAGTTCCACAGGTTGACTGTGCACTGATTGAGGAAACATTTCCTTTTGTTTGTTTTAAACCTGATACCTATTAATTTCATTTGGTGACCTTTAGTTCTTATGTTATGGGAACAAATAAATAATTTTTCCTTATTCACTTTCGCCACACCAGTCATGATTTTATACGTCTATAATATCCCCCTTTAGTCTCCTCTTTTCTATGATGAAAAGTCCCAGTCTTTTTAATTTCTCTTCATATGGCACCCGTTCCAAACCCCTAATCATTTTTGTTACCATTTTCTAAACCTTTTCCAATGCCAATACATCTTTTCTCAGATAAGGCAACCACGTCTATACGCAGTATTCAAGAAGTGGGTGTACCCAGGATTTATATAGAGGGAATAAGATATTCTCTGTCTTTATTCTCTTATTCTCAAAGGGATAGAGAATAGAGAGAGTCTTCTGGAATCTCTCCCATCTTCCATGATTTTTCAAAGATGATAGCTAAAGGCTCAGATACCTCCTCGAGTATCTAGGATGCATTTCATCAGACCCTGGTGACTTGAAGACATCTAACTTTTCTAAGTAATTTTTAACTTTTTTAAAAATTTTAACTTCTAAACCTACCCCATTTCCACTAGCATTCACTATGTTAGGAATCCCGTCACCATCAATCTTCTTGGTGAAAACCGAAACATAAGAACATAAGAACGGCCGTACTGGGTCAGACCAAAGGTCCATCTAGCCCAGTAGCCTGTCTGCCGACAGTGGCCAGCACCAGGTGCCCCAGAGGGGGTGGACTGAAGACAATGATCAAGCGATTTGTCTCCTGCCATCCTTCTCCAGCCTCTGACAAACAGAGGCCAAGGACACCATTTTATCCCCTGGCTAATAGCCTTTTATGGACCTAACCTCCATGAAATTATCTAGCTTCTCTTTAAACTCTATTATAGTCCTAGCCTTCACAGCCTCCTCTGGCAAGGAGTTCCACAGGCTGACTACACGCTGTGTGAAGAAGAACTTTCTTCTATTAGTTTTAAACCTGCTACCCATTAATTTCATTTGGTGTCCTCTAGTTCTTCTATTATGGGAACTAATAAATAACTTTTCTTTATCCGCCCTCTCCACACCACTCATGATTTTATACACCACTATCATATCCCCCCTCAGTCTCCTCTTTTCTAAACTGAAAAGTCCCAGTCGCTTTAACCTCTCCTCATATGGGACCCGTTCCAAACCCCTAATCATTTTAGTTGCCCTTTTCTGAACCCTTTCCAAGGCCAAAATATCTTTTTTGAGGTGAGGAGACCACATCTGTACACAGTATTCAAGATGTGGGCATACCATAGTTTTATACAGGGGCAGTAAGATATTCTGGGTCTTATTTTCTATCCCTTTCTTAATAATTCCTAGCATCCTATTTGCCTTTTTGACTGCTGCTGCACACTGTGTGGAAGTTTTCAGAGAACTGTCCACGATAACTTCAAGATCTCTTTCCTGATTTGTCGTAGCCAAATTAGCCCCCATCATACTGTACGTATAGTTGGGGTCATTTTTCCCGATGTGCATTACTTTACACTTATCCACATTAAATTTCATTTGCCATTTTGTTGCCCAATCACTCAGTTTGGTGAGATCTTCTTGGAGTCCCTCACAGTCTGCTTCTGTCTTGACTATCCTAAACAGTTTGGTATCATCTGCAAACTTTACCACCTCACTGCTTACCCCTTTCTCCAGATTATTTATGAATAAGTTGAACAGGATTGGTTCTAGGACTGACCCTTGGGGGACACCACTAGTTACCCCTCTCCATTCTGAAAATTTACCACTTATTCCTACCCTTTGTTTCCTGTCTTTTAACCAGTTCTCAATCCAAGAAAGGACCTTCCCTCTTATCCCATGGCCATGTAATTTACACAAGAGCCTTTGGTGAGGACCTTGTCAAAGGCTTTCTGAAAATCTAAGTATACTATATCTACTGGATCCCCTTGTCCGCATGTTTGTTAATCCCTTCAAGAACTCTAATAGATTAGTAAGACATGATTTCCCTTTACAGAAACCATGTTGACTTTTGTCCAACAAATTATGTTCTTCTACATGCTTCACAATTTTATTCTTTACTATTGTTTCACTAATTTGCCCGGTACTGAAGTTAGGCTTACCGGTCTGTAATTGCCCGGATTGCCTCTAGAGCCCTTTTTAAATATTGGTGTCATGTTGGCTACCTTCCAGTCATTAGGTACGGAAGCCGATTTAAGGGATAGGTTACAAACCACAGATAATAGTTCAGCAATTTCCCATTTGAGTTCTTTTAGAACCCTTGGATGAATGCCATCTGGTCCCGGAGATTTGTTAACATTAAGTTTTTCTATTTGTTCCAAAACCTCCTCTAATGAAACTTCAATCCGGGACAGTTCCTCAGATTCATCACCCACAAAGGACGGTGCAGATTTGGGAATCTCCCCAACGTCCTCAGCCGTGAAGACTGAAGCAAAGAAATCATTTAGTTTCTCCGCAATGGCTTTATCGTCCTTGATTGCGCCTTTTATAGTTCGATCGTCTAGGGGACCCACAGGTTTTTTAGCAGGCTTCCTGCTTCTAATGTACTTAAAAAACATTTTGTTATTTATTTTTGAGTTTTTGGCTAGCTGTTCCTCAAAATCTTTTTTTGCTTTTCTTAGTACATTTTTACACTTGATTTGACAGTGTTTATGTTCCTTTCTATTTATCTCACTAGGACTGGACTTCCACTTCTTAAAAGATGCCTTTTTGTCCCTCACTGCTTCTTTTACATGGTGGTTAAGCCACGTGTGCTTTTTAGGTCTCTTGCTATGTTTTTTAATTTGGGGTATATATTTAAGTTGGGCCTCTATTATGGTGTCTTTAAAAGTTTCCATGCAGCTTGCAGGGATTTGGCTCTAGTCACTGTGCCTTTTAATTTCTGTTTAACTAACCTCCTCATTTTGTGTAATTCCTTTTTGAAATTAAATGCCAGGGTGCTGGACTGCTGAGGTGTTCTTCCCACCACAGGAATGTTGAATGTTATTATATTATGGTCACTATTCCCAAGCGGTCCTGTAACGGTTATTTCCTGGACCTGATCCTGCGCTCCACTCAGGACTAAATCGAGAATTGCCTCTCCCCTTGTAGGTTCCTGCACTAGCTGCTCCAAGAAGCAGTCATTTAAGCCATTGAGAAATTTTATCTCCGCTTCTCTTCCTGAGGTGACATGTATCTAGTCAATATGGGGGTAATTAAAATCCCCCATTATTATAGAGTTCTTTATTTTGGTAGCCTCTCTAATCTCCCTCAGTATTTCAATGTCAGTATCGCTGTCCTGGTCAGGTGGTCGGTAATATATCCCTACTGCTAATTTCTTATTATTGGAGCATGGAGTTACTATCCATAGCGATTCTATTGAACATGTTGATTCACTTAATATTTTTATTTCATTTGATTCTACATTATCTTTCACATACAGTGCCACTCCGCCACCCACCTGGCCTGCTCTATCCTTTCGATATATTTTATATCCCGGTATGATTGTGTCCCACAGATTTTCCTCATTCCACCAGGTTTCAGTGATGCCTATTATGTCAATCTCCTCATTTAATACTAGGTACTCTAGTTCACCCACGTTATTAGTCGGACTCCTAGCATTTGTGTAGAAGCACTTTAAAAATTTGCCACTGCTTATTTGTCTGCCCTTCCCTGATGCATTGGATTCCTTTGTATGCGGTTGTTTGTCTGCTCTGGCCCATGGTTTGCCCTCTCCCCTCCTCTCTTTCTGACTATAGCTTAGAGAATCTCTATCAATGTATTCTCCTCTAAGAGAAGTCTCCCTCCGATTTACGTGCATCTCCGCACCAATCAGCTTTCCCCCATCTCTTAGTTTAAAAACTGCTCTACGGCCTTTTTAATGTTTAGTGCCAGCAGTCTGGTTCCACCCTGGTTTAGGTGGAGCCCATCCTTCCTGTATAGGCTCCCCCTCTCCCAAAAGTGTCCCCAGTTCCTAATAAATCCAAACCCCTCTTCCCTACACCATCATCTCATCCACGCATTGAGACTCTGAAGCTCTGCCTGCCTACCTGACCCTGCGCGTGGAACTGGAAGCATTTCCGAGAATGCCACCATAGAGGTCCTGGATTTCAGTCTCTTTCCTAGCAGCCTAAATTTGGCCTCCAGGACATCTCTCCTACCCTTCCCTACGTCATTGGTACCTACATGTACCACGACCACCGGCTCCTCCCCAGCACTACACATAAGTCTATCTAGATGCCTCGAGAGATCTGCAACCTTCGCACCAGGCAGGCAAGTGACCATACGGTTCTCCCGGTCATCACAAACCCAACTGTCTATGTTTCTAACAATCGAATCACCCACTACTAACACCTGCCTCTTCCTAACTGGCATTCCCTCCCCCTCAGAGGTATCCTCAGCGCGAGAGGATACCGCACATCCTCTGGGAGGAGGGTCCCAACTACGGATGGTTTCCTCTGCTCCCATTGAATGCTCTGTTCCTTGAGACTTTCATCCTCCTTAAGAGCACTGGGGCTCTCAGACTGGAGGTGGGACAGTACTACAGTGTCCCGGAAAGTCTCATCAACATATCTCTCTACCTCCCTTAGCTCCTCCAGTTCAGCCACCCTGGCCTCCAAAGCCTGAACTCGGTCTCTGAGGGTCAGGAGCTCCTTGCAACGGGTGCACACATATGCCACCTGCCCACAGGGCAGGTAATCATACATGTTACACTCGACGCAATAAACAGAATAGCCCCCACTCTGCTGCTGGGCTTCTGTCTCCATTTTTCTAATGAATAAGTTTAAGTATAAACTGGGATTCTTTTTAAACCTCTGGAATATAGATTATTATAAGAGCTATGTTTTAAAGAAGGTCAGAAGTCACTAGTGCCCTCTAACCACCCCCTCTAAACTCCCTCTCCAAACTCCCTGTTAGCTGTTCCTGTTCGCAAGCTCCCTGGTCGCTGAGTCACAGGCTTATATAGCTCTGGTAGCCCCTCCCCCTGACTGAGGCTCAGCCAATTAACAGAGGCTTCTAGATTTCAAACCGTTCAGAAGCTCCTTCAAACAAACAAACAAACCAACCAACCAACCAACCAGACAAACACAAGCTCAGCACACAGCAAATAACTCCCCCACACACAAACACACACTCCAGACAGCCACTTACCACAAGGGTCCCATTTTTACTCCTCTTTTACATGAAGAACTCCCTCTCCAAACGCCCTGTTAGCTGTTCCTGTTCGCAAGCCCAGGCTTAAAGACATCATTAAGCACCTCTGCCATTTCCAAGTTTCCTGTTACTGTTTTTCCCTCTTCACTGAGCAACGGGCCTACCCTGTCCTTGGTCTTCCTGTTGCTTCTAATGTATTTGTAGAATGTTTTCTTGTTACCCTTTATGGCTCTAGCTAGATTGAGCTTGTTTTGTGCCTTTGCTTTTCGAATCCTGCCCCTACATACTTGCTTATTTGCTTATATTCCTCCTTTGTAATTTGACCTAGGTTCCACTTTTTATGGGACTCTTTTTTTATTTTTAAATCATGCAAGATCTCCTGATGAAGCAAAAGTGAGATCTTGCCATACTTTCCATCTTTCCTACGCAGCGGAATAGCTTGCTTTTGGGCCCTTAATAATGTCCCTTTGAAAAACTGCCATAAGAACATAAGAACGGCCGTACTGGGTCAGACCAAAGGTCCATCTAGCCCAGTAGCCTGTCTGCCGACAGTGGCCAGCACCAGGTGCCCCAGAAAGGGTGGACCGAAGACAATGATCAAGCGATTTGTCTCCTGCCATCCTTCTCCAGCCTCTGACAAACAGAGGCCAGGAACACCATTTCTATCCCCTGGCTAATAGCCTTTTATGGACCTAACCTCCATGAAATTATCTAGCTTCTCTTTAAACTCTATTATAGTCTTAGCCTTCACAGCCTCCTCTGGCAAGGAGCTCCACAGGTTGACTACCCGCTGTGTGAAGACGAACTTTCTTCTATTAGTTTTAAACCTGCTACCCATTAATTTCATTTGGTGTCCTCTAGTTCTTCTATTATGGGAACTAATAAATAACTTTTCTTTATCCGCCCTCTCCACACCACTCATGATTTTATATACCTCTATCATATCCCCTCAGTCTCCTCTTTTCTAAACTGAAAAGTCCCAGTCGCTTTAACCTCTCCTCATATGGGACCCGTTCCAAACCCCTAATCATTTTAGTTGCCCTTTTCTGAACCCTTTCCAAGGCCAAAATATCTTTTTGAGGTGAGGAGACCACATCTGTACACAGTATTCAAGATGTGGGCGTACCATAGTTTTATACAGGGGCAGTAAGATATTCTGTGTCTTATTTTCTATCCCTTTCTTAATAATTCCTAGCATCCTATTTGCCTTTTTGACCACCGCTGCACACTGTGTGGAAGTTTTCAGAGAACTATCCACGATAACTCCAAGATCTCTTTCCTGATCTGTCATAGCCAAATTAGCCCCCATCATACTGTACGTATAGTTGGGGTTATTTTTCCCAGATCATTTATGAATAAGTTGAAAAGGACTGGTCCCAGGACTGACCCTTGGGGGACACCACTAGTTACCCCCTCTCCATTCTGAAAATTTACCATTTATTCCTACCCTTTGTTTCCTGTCTTTTAACCTGTTCTCAATCCAAGAAAGGACCTTCCCTCTTATCCCATGGCAATGTAATTTACACAAGAGCCTTTGGTGAGGGACCTTGTCAAAGGCTTTCTGAAAATCTAAGTATACTATATCTACTGGATCCCCCTTGTCTACATGTTTGTTAACCCCTTCAAAGAACTCTAATAGATTAGTAAGACATGATTTCCCTTTACAGAAACCATGCTGACTTTTGTCCAACAAATTATGTTCTTCTACATGCCTCACAATTTTATTCTTTACTAACTCTCTTCAACTCTCTTGCCAACTCTCTTCAGTTGTTTTTCCTTAGTCTTGCTTCCCATGGGACCTTACCTACCAGCTCCCTGAGTCTACTAAAATCTGCCTTCCAGAAATCCATTGTCTCTATTTTCCTGTTCTCCCTCCTACCCTTCCTTAGTATCATGAGCTCTACGATTTCACCATCACTTTCACTCAAGCTGCCGTCCACGTTCAAATTCTCAACCAGTTCCTCCCTATTTGTTAAAATCAAATCTAGAACAGCTTCCCCCCAGTAGCTCTCTCAACTGTCTGAAATAAAACATTGTCTCCAGTGCAGCCCAGGAACTCGTTGGATAATCACCAAGTGCAAGCTGGCCAGGACTCCAGAATTATTTCAGTGCTCCTGGTGCTATACAATCCACCGTGATCAACTGAGATCGTACTCATATGGCCTCCAGCAGCAGTGAGGGACTGGGGGCATTACCTCAGCCCTTGCTCATGGGTCATGCCCAGACAGGACATGCTGTGCCTGCAGTACTGGTACAGAAGCCAGCCCTGCAGATTCTCAGGGAGCAGAAAGGCTAAGAGATGCCACCGTGGCAATTACCTGGGGTCAGATGAGCTCCCTTCCCCCACCAGCTGACCTCAGCCCAGGTCACTGATTTCTTTGAGGCCAGGAGGCAGGATCCGGTGCAGTGAGCGCCAAGCACAGGGCCGCCGCTGTGGGAGGAAGCTTCCTGCAGGCGTTCTGACGGCCATTATCTGCAGCAGGAGCATTCTCAAGCCAGCGATGGACCCAGCCCACGGAATGCTGCCCACCTGGCACCCACTATGCTGAGATGTCGGGCAGCACCTGCAGCTCCCCAACATCATGGCACCTCCAGGCTCGTCTGAGCACAAGCGACTGACACAAAGAAAGTGGAAGTTCGGCATGTCCTGAATCACTAAAAGGAGCAGCAGGAGAGGAATCTGCATGGCTCTGGCCGTTGCCGGGGCCACCACACATGTCACCCGACACAGCCAACCCTGGGGCCGCCACCACACGACTCAGAAAAGGTATGCTGGGTAGGAGTGGTGCTCTCCTCTCACTGACGTGTCAATATGGCATGCCCACTGGGGCAGCGTATCAGTGGAACTGAACCAAGAGGGCTGAGCTGGTATGGAAAATCCTAGACTGCACTGCTGAAAACCATGCCTCTGTCCTCCATCTCCACCCCTCTCTGTCCTGCTTGTATCTCCTGGTTATTTCAACTGCACACTCGGAAGGGCAGGGGCTGTATCTGCTTTCTCTGGAGCACCTACTCCAGTTCTGGCCACTAGACAAGCACTGGGACAGGGGTCACTGCATCCATGGCCATGGGGCACACGAAAGCTTTCTGCCAACAGCCTTGCCCTGCAGGGAAACACAGAGCGAGGCGAGAAAGAAAAGAGCAGTTTGCCACTTCCCTGCTGGGGTTCGAGGGGCCCGGCTCTGCAGAACAGCAGGGATTTCCAAGACTCCAGGGCAGTTTGTTTAGTCCCCCCCAACTTTGAGAAATGAGGCAGACAAGTACACAGCCCCATCCTGCTCTGGTGGGACTTGGTCCAGTCTGCTCAGTGCCTAGAGCTTTTCTCCTCACTTGGAAACCCACAGGAACAAAACACTCAAGCCGGCGGTGATGCGCGTGTCTCCCCAAAGCACGCTAAGGGCTCCACAGACTGCAGCGTGGTTGTCGCTCTGGATTCTCCCTGGGCCACAGACACTTACCGAGCTGCAGTGGGTTGGGGCCTTCTCTCTAGCCCAGGCCAACAATGCGCAGCAGGGAGAGCTGCCACTGTGGGAAGCCGCATCGGGCGCCTGGGCAAAGCCGGCAGAAATGCACACCCTGAGCAGCTGGTAACTTTGGCCAGGGAGTCCAGCTTCCAAGAACCAGCTGGGCATTTGGGGGACATGGCTCTGTCACGCCCCATGCGCACACTCAAACCAACCAGTGAAGGGGGGAGAGTGACAAATAAAGCCCAAGGTGGCTGGGGGGCCTGGCAATGCAGCAACACTCCCACAGCACCCCCAGGAGTCACCTCGGCATAGACCCACGGCCTGGCGGCGTGAGCCCCGGGACTGCCATGCGCCTCACCTACAGGCGGCGTTGCTGCAGCGGTCAGGTGGGACGCGGGGTCAGCAGGAGCCATCTCTGTGCCAGCCTGCGCTGTGCTGAGTTCCAGCTGAGACAGCAGCTTGCCAGGAGAGGCGGCAGTGGACGCTGGGGCGCTCAAGTACCCAAATGCGCCGTCTGGAGCCTGAAAGGGTGAAAGCAGTTGAGACCCAAAGGAACTGCTAGCAGAGCCGCCAAACACTCTCAGCCCTGACAGGAGCTCTCTGTGCATGAGCAGAGCAGGGATGCCCTGACCTAGTCACTGTCCAGTCCAATCCACATCTTTACACGCTTTCCTGGGAGGATCTCTTCCTTCCCCCGACCAGTCCCCTGCCAGCTGGAGGATGAGCCAAGTTCTGCAACAGTGTCCCCCCCCAACCTTTGGGAGGGTGAGCTCAGCAGAAGGGATGGTGGTTCTACTCCCACCTCCACCAGCGACTCTATGGGTCACATAGGCAAGCCACGCCCCACGCTGCGCCTCAGTTTCCCAGCTGTAAAATGCCGCTAATACTGACCATTTTGACAATCAGGGATCCTCTGAGGAAGGCAACACAAATGGAATCAGCAGGTTCACATTTGCTTCTGCACCAGAACTGAGCCCTGCTGGGCCACGAAAGCTGCATCCGCTCCCTTGGGCATGGAGCCGTTCAGTGGGGACACGGCAAAGGCATCTCATGTTCCCTGCAGAGCTCCTGGAGGGGTCTGGCTTTGCGCTGTCCCTGAGTGCAGCATGTGCAACCAACTGCTCCCAACAGCTGCCCTCTGTGTGGTGACTGCCAGGCCTGACAGATGGATGCAGGGGGTGGTCTTAATGGAGCATTCCAGAAAGACACAGTTGCTTATTTCGGTAACTGCAGAGTTAACCCAGCGTTGCTTAAGTCCATTCAACAGGTCCCAACAGGCATGTGTGCTGCCTACACAGTCGTCGGAAGGCTTTTCCCCTGCTGGTACCCAGCGGGTTGGCTGTGAAGTCCCCTGCATGGCGCAGCATATGGGGCTCAGCCAACCTGCCACCCCTTGGTTCCTTCTTGCCAGCTTTCTGACAGAGGGGGAATGGACATGAGCAGCAGCTCTGGAAAAGCCACCGTGACAAAGGTAAGGAACCTTTTTTTCTTCTTCGAGCAATTGCTCACCTGCGTTCCAACAGGTGACGTGCAAGCTGTTTACCTGGAGGAGAGGTTGGAGACCAACGCACTGCCATCGGGAGAACTGTTCCCCTGAACGCCGCGTCATCCCGGGCCTGCGGGGTGATGGCGAAGGTGTGAACAGGGACCACGGCACCGCCCTGCAGATGTCCTGCACGAGGAACGCCACAGAGGAAGCTGGGACACTGGCTAGGTCATAGCAAGTCCTGGTTCAGGACATGATCCAGGAAGAGCCGCTGGGCCGAGATGGGCAGTTCCCTTATCCATTCCGCTACTGTAATAGGAGTTGTGGTGATTTACAAAACGACTTGGTGTGTTCAATGGAGGTGGCCATGACGTTGAAGTTATAATAACTATCGGGGCGTTTGGGTCGCTGGTCTGGGTGACATTGCTCTGCACCTTCCCATTGCTCTGTCATGCCGAGATTTGGGCAGGCTCTTGTATGGGCAGAGTTAGAAGGGCCCCAATGAACTCTGAGCCAGGACCAGCTGAGACTTTGGAATGTTGAGAATGAGACCGAGCGTGGCAAAGGGCCAGAGCCACGTGCTGGTGGACCTGCTATGGGACCAGCCCTTGATGAGCCAGTCTTCGAGGGACAGGAAGACTTGTACTTGTTGTTTGCAGAGAAAGGCCGCCACCACTGCCATG
Source organism: Rafetus swinhoei (assembly GCA_019425775.1). Classification (NCBI taxonomy): domain Eukaryota; kingdom Metazoa; phylum Chordata; order Testudines; family Trionychidae; genus Rafetus; species Rafetus swinhoei. The sequence goes on from JAFJHL010000226.1 coordinate 425,126, forward strand.
CACTTTGTGAACACTCGTGGTGCCATGGCGAGACCGAACAGGACTGGCGCCCGGTGACCATGAACCTGAGAAATCTCCTGTGTGTGGGAACGATGGCACATGTCCTTCACTTGGAGGGCGGCATGCCAGTCCCCAGGATCTAGGGAGAGGATGGTGGTTGTCATGGAAACCAAACAGAACTTGAATTTCCTTATGATCAAGTTTAGATTTCGAAGATTTCAAAGCCCCATAATAGGCCTGAGCCTGTCCTTGGCTCTGGGGATAAGGAAATACCAGGAATAGAGACCCCTGCCCGAGGGACCACCTCTACTGCCCACAGCTCGAGGAGGGACTGAGCCTCCTGAGTAAGGAACGGCGCATGAGAAGGGTCCCTGAAGAGGGACGGGGAAGGCAGGGGGCAGAGAACTGAATGGAATATCCCACCCGTGTCGCGCTGAGGACCCAACACTCTGAGGTAATACTGGCCCAAGCACGGTAGAAGAGGGGCAGACAATTGCCAAATGGGGGGCAGGGGAGCTCTAGGAACTGGACTGGTGCACTGTCCTCGGGTGCACCCTCAGAAGTTGGATTTAGGGCTGAGGGGGCTTGGGCCCTGGCCTGAGGAGGAATGGAAAGGCTGTCTGCGCTGTTATTCCTGCCCAGAGGGGCCCTAGAAGAAGCGTGAGGATGGCTGAGACCTAAATGGCTTGCACTGAGGTGATGGCGTACGGATCCCACGCAGAATCCTTAAGACCGTGCGGCCTGGCGTCCATCTTCTCAGAAAACAAGCTCGCAGTAGAAGGGACAGTCCTGAATGGTGGTCTGGTCCTCTGGGAGGGGAGACCGGACACCTGGAGCCAGGCCGTTTGCATCCTGGCAATGGCTGTGGCCATCGACCTGGTGGCTGAGTCCAGCGCGGCCTGGAGGGCCATCTTGCCCTCTTTCAGGACCCCATGAACTCCTGGCTCGAGTCTGCAGGGAGCAGGTCTGGAACTCTGACAATGCGCCAAGAACGATCGGAGCAGCAGGGGCCGGTGGGAGGTGTGCTACAAGCAGACTGGCCGACTGAATTGTCTCGAGGAGTCAAGCCGCCCTGGACGGCCCTGGGGGCCAAGATGTCCACCACAGGGTCCGCAGCTTCCACCACCTCCTCAGTGGGGACATTAAGGCTGTGGGACACTCAGTGTAAGAAGTCCTGGGGAGCTCTCACGCCAGGGGCAGGGAGGGAGGAAGACGTGCCCATGGCCACCTCCTCTGGGGAGGATGAGGAGGATTCCTTGGGGATGGGTCCTCCTGACCTTCGTCCCCAGAGACACTGGGGGGACAAGGCGCTGGTGGTTCAGCAGCAGGCGTAGATAGGTGCCGAGGCGGCGCTCGCACCACCACAGGCTCAGGGGCCATGGGGCCTCAGGAGACGTGACAGTGGCTGGAGGAGCTACCGAAGCTACTCGCGATGCTGGGCCCTGACCTTGATGGTAGGTGCAGGGTGTCCAGAACAGCCTCTGCCCTGGTGCCAACCACTGCGTGGGACAGGCTGCCTGTGGTGCTGGGGGAGCGTCCCAGTGGTAGTGCTGGGAATGGGAGCAGGAGCAATAAGCAGTACCAGCCACTGCAGGACACGAAGGACTCCACCTCTGACGTACATGCGGAGCGAGACCACGGAGGTGCAGTGCCCGACAGGGCCAGGGAACAATGCCGAGGAGATGGAGAGCGACGCTGCAATGGAGTCGGCTTGCCACGGTGCTGCACCAGAGCTGGTGCCGGGATTGCACCAGGAACGGTACTGGTGTCCAGGCCGGTGCCCAACAATGTCCCACACTCAGTGTTGGTGCTGGGGCTTGGACAAAGGCTGGTGCCCCATGTGCTTGGTCATCTGGATGAGGTCCCTTGCCTCCTCAAAAGTGTCCAGTGTCGAAGGGAGGTCAAGCTCCTCTTCCAGGACTTCTTGCCTGAGGAGTCCGACACTGGAGTCGATGGTCCTGTGCTGTCCTTAAGGTGTCCTGCCAAGGGACGCCCCAGGGAATGGTGGATGCTGGCTTTCTTGGCTGGAGTCCAGCCCCGACTTGGCCTGGCCACATTGTGCAGCACTGGAGATGGAGAATGGCTGGGCTGGGGGCCGGTGCCAGTGCCACGCACCAGGCAGCTTGGGGTTGAGGGGGGTTAGAGTTAGTTCTTAAACCCCCTCTGCATGCCCCAGGGGGAAAGTTGAACAGAGAACAAAAGGGGGGAGAACCCCCAACTAAAACTATCAGCTCACTCTTAACAACAGAGGAGACTCGACTCAACAACCTCTCAAGGTCCCTTCCAGTTCTAGTGTTCTACAATTCTATGAATAGCAACCACAAACAGGGAAAACGGGAAGAAAGCAGCTGGGGTTGTCTTGCGGAGCAAGAGCTCCAACGACCGTCACTGGCGGTGAGAAGGAACTGAGGGGGTGCAGGAGCCACTCCATGGGGCTCCACAGCTGACCCCAAGGGTACAGCTAGGGGAAAGCCTTCTGACAATCGTGCATGCACACTCATTGGAATGGACATGAGCATCACTCGAAGAGCTACACAATTAGGGGATTCTGAAAGGTCTATTAGGTACCCAGCTCACGGCTGCCCTGCGCCATCCACATCCATATTCTCTGGCTTGCACTCACTTTGAGGGCATGTTGAGCCTGGAATTAACTGGCCACCAGTTAACACACGATATGGTGCAGGCTCTAGGGCAATCTGCTTCTCTGAGCTGTGGCCAAACGAATGTGCACAAACCTGTTGGCTGATTCCAGTGCCCCCCAGTGCAGACAAACCCCAGCGAGTGGGGGAGAGGTTTGCCCCGGGTCCCATCTCAGCGTGGGTTTGCTTCCTCCAAGAAGCCCAACATTTACCTGGAGACTCCCACAGCTGTCAGACCAAGCCTCTCCCAGGGGCTTGCCTACTGGGTTTCACTAAGGCTGGATGCTCCCTTGTACAGCACTTAGATAACAGCACACTCTACCCTCCATTAGCCCCCTCCTCACAGGAGGTCCCAAAGACACCATGGAGGCTGTTCTCCGGCTCCCCACCATGCCATGGCCATTAGCAGCCTTGTACCAGGCAGTCTGAGACACAAAGACTTGGCCCAGGTGTTGCAGCAGGTCAGCTGCTGAGCCAGGATCGAACCCAGACAGGGAAGAACCCCAGGGAAGCCCCTCATTACCCAGACAGACAGCTCTCTCCCTCTGCCAGGCTACTTCTTCCTGTGAACTCAGGGCCTCTGCCCACACCCAGCAGGTTTCTGAAGTAGCCCAAGCACATGCAAGTCAATTACAGTAGTGGAGAGGATTAGAGCCCTGCCGAAATGCACAACTCATGACCTGTGCTTCTAAAGGAACTCTCCATGGGCATTAACACAATTAAGCTCTGGCCTGACCCAACGCTACGTCAAACTTACCGCTCCAGCCCCCCTTATAACACCACCCGGAGTTAATCTCTGCCTGGAAGCGCCAGAGGTTTGCCGAGCTCTCTGATGGAGGTATTGTTCTGTCCCACGTGTTTAGGGCACCTCGGGGCAGGCTATTTCTCAGCACTTCTCCACCCAGCCTCGGGAAACCAGCGCCTGGCTCAGCTGACGAAGAGAGTTCTGTAAACCCGAGACTCCAACCCATCGGCAGCAGCGGGCCCCACCCACGAACGCTCATGACTCTCTAGTGTGCTTAGTCTCTAAGGGGCACTGCACCACTTGCTGGTTTTGATGTTGACCTCCAAGGCAACATAACTGATGTGACTGAGAGGGGGCTCACAGTGATTGCACACACAGCCATTCCCCCACCTTTACATTCCTCTCGAGGAGCCAGCGAAGACCCAGACACACTGGCGACAATAACAGGCCATGTCATGCCGGCAAAAAGCCTGAAACTGACCCGGACTAGAGGGCTGAAGGGACCAGGGCTGACAAGCTGGGAGAACAGCAACCAAGCATTTAAAGGGCAAACAAGATGCCTGAGGAATGTCCACAGGTGGAAATTACTGGTAAGAACAACATGGTGCAGATCCACGTTCCCTCTAACCGCTTCCATCCCCACTAACACTGCCGGCTGTGGGTGCTCTACCAATCAGCGGGGCCACATCTCCCAAGCGGACGCACAAGCCCCCAGCTCCCAGGAAGCCCTGGGGCAGATATTCCTGTCCAAGGAACTGGCCCAGGACATAGACAGGACCACGCCCACCGCTGCAGTCTGAAAGCCCCTGCGGTGACAACAGCTCTTCAAGTGGCTCTGAAGCCCCTTCTCTCTGAAGTCCCCTGATGAAGGAACGAGGCAAAGCCAAAGCCGCCTCCAGGGGCTCCCAGTGGGAGGCAGCCTGGGGTCACAGTCTCAGAGGAGCAGGCTCTAGGCTGGAGAGCAGCAGAGGCCCAGTCACCGGCTGCACCCCCACAAGCAGGGTCACCTGCATTAGTGCCCCCCAAAACAGGGAACTCAACTGTGCAGAAAGACAGACCCCATAACAGTCAGGACAAACATCGCTCCCCAGGGGCCTTATCCCCCAGCTCCCGGATGAATCCTGGAAAGTAGCTGGGACCAGCCTGACCCAACTCTCCCTGTTTCCAGGCCCCACCACACACAGACAAGTACCATCGTCTCCTCAGCAAACTCCATCCCTGCCTGAACTGGCAGGCTGCATGCTGGTGGCTTGGGTCCTAGATGCCAGCCCCGCCCCCCGGAAATGGCTGACAACGCGGTGCAGAAAGTACCGGCAAAGGGAGCGGGGGAAATTCAACAAAGGGCACTTAGGAAACATTCAGTTAGAATTCAGCCCAGGGCAGCTTCCTCCACCCCCTTCTGCCATGTCACTCTCTGGGGACTCTGCAGAAAAGTCTGCATGTGTCCTATCCAGCGCTGGTTCTAGGCTGGCTCAGACGCAGTGCAGCTGCTGCAGTGCTCACACTCACTGGAGTGACAGAGGAGGGTCTTCCAGTGCCGTGGGAAACCCACCTCTTCTCAACCCAGTGGTGCCTCCACGAGGGCTTGGGTCAGCCGAGTGACACTGCACAGGAGGGGAGACTGTTCACAGCCCTGAGTGATTTCATTAAGGCGACAGAGCTCTGTGGTGCAGACCGGCCCCACTAACCAACTTCCATTTCCCCAGGCCTTGCGCAGCCTCAATCCCATACTGCAAACACTGGGCCCACCTCCACATCTGGGCAGCACCTGGCACGACACTGTGATCTAAGGGCTAGAATAAGGAAAGTCACGCACAGCAGAGGAACCAAATCAACCGAATACCGAAGCCTTGGCATGCTGCTAATCCCTCCTCTCAGGATTCCACCGACGGAAATACCGCAGCGAATGCGACCCGTGAAAAAGGCTACTCTAGGGCAGTAGTTCTCAGCCTCCTTGATACCAGACGCTGGCCTGCTACCTTCCTTTGGCACTTTCAGTTGGCCAAAGGCGGAGGAGACGTAACATCAGATACATCCTGTGGGTGGAGGCCTGTGTTTGTGGCAGGGGAGGACGGCTGCCCGGACAGCACGCTCTCCCTCAAGCCCTCACTCCAGCGGAGAACGAAATGGGCAGAGGCCACAACCCTGCTCTCGCGGACTGACGTGATGCCCTTAGGTCAGCACTGCAAGGTCACAGTGCTCGTAAGGGTTAAACACCCTGGCTTCTGCACCGAGAAACCTCCCTACTGAGGGCGTCTGGGCCCTCTGGCAGAACACGCCCCTGCCCAGCTGTGCCTGCACAGAACACGTGGGTCAACCAACGCCGGCCAGGGAAGCGTTACATATGCCCAATGGCATCTCTTTGCCTAAGACCAGAGGCCTAGAATTACCTGAGGTGCCTGCGTCTGCAGCTGCTGCTCCTCCAGCTGGGGTTGGAGCGCCCCCACGGCTGCTTGGCTCAGGGGAGTGACCCGGTTAGGCTGCCCTCTCAGGGTCACTGTAATGGTGGTCGGAGCCTTCAAGCCTGGAAGACAGAGTGAGGCAGGTCACTGCTGGCGGCCGATTGCCGGGCGCACACTTCGCCCCAGACCGGAGAAGCAGATCAAAGAGCCGCCCGCCAGCTGCAGCACTGAACGAGCCACAAGGCATGGATCTCAGTGCCCGACCCAGCGCACGCACCGCACACGCCCCACTGGGAAAGCCCAACCTCAGCTCTCCACAGTCGCTGGCAGTGCTATCCAGAGACCCCCCCGACCCAGAGCTGGACAAGCCCAGGAGTAATGCGAGTTCCCCAGTGCGCAGTCCCTAGGCGGGGTGGGGGAGAAAGACAGGGCAGAGTCTGCCACCTCCAAGGAGCGCCCCTGCTGGACTGTGGCTCTCTGGGGCCTGGAATGCTCTATGAATGAGGGGACTCGGGGTCAGACAGCCCCCGGCCCTGTGTGCAAGCCAATCCCAACCATGTGAGGTCTGAGTCAGCCTGGTATCAAGGAACATGCAAAGGGGCCTTCAACCAAGGCTATGTCTAGACTATGTAGAATTTTCAAAAGAGGATATGCAAATTCTGCAGGAATTTGCATATCTTCTTCTGATCTCACTTTCGAAAGAGGATCTTTTGAAAGTGAAAGTAGTCTGGATGCAGTTTTTTTCGGGAAAAAACCCGTTTTCAAAAAAAACACTCTTCCTTAAAAAAGGTTTACGCAGTTTTTTTGAAAAAGGGGTTTTTCCCCGAAAAAACTGCGTCCAGACTACTTTCACTTTCGAAAGATCCTCTTTCGAAAGTGAGATCGGAAGAAGATATGCAAATTCCGTGGGAATTTGCATATCCTCTTTCGAAAAAAGAAAAAGTTTAGACGTGCCCCAGGTGCCCAATGAAGATCGACTCCTACTGGGGAGGAGTTCACGGTCCGTGGCAACAGATCCCAGCTCTGCCGCCAGCTCCCTCTCCACGTGCCTCTGTCTCCACAGGGGCAGCTTGCCGGGAGGGGACACCAGCATTCACACAGCACTCTGAACAGTAAACAAGCTTTGCAATGCTGCCCAGTCTGAAAGCAGGTGGCCCTGCAGGGTGGGGAGGTGGCCTGCCTCTCCATCCCACAATGCCCCACCAGCACTACCCTAGGCCTTACCTGCTGCTGGGTTGGAGATCTGAGCCAAGCCAGGAAGGCTGCTGGCCAGCTTGGCCAGCCCGCCGTTGGTCAGCAACTGGTGAATTGCCGTAGGCTTCCCACTCCCCGAGGCGCCGAGAGACGACAAGGAGGTGCCAACTGGAATGGTGCGGACAATTGTCCCGGTGCCCGTGGTTATGGCACCGAGACTCTGGACAGGCGCCGGTGTCTTCCCTGCCGAGGTCTGTGAGGAAAGGCCAGGCACATGCGATGAGCACCAGGGGAAGGGGGACGTGTCCTGCCCTGCTCCCTTGCTGTCCAGGGGACTTAGTGCGTCTCAGCCCCAGGGCAGATGGCGTTCAGCCCTTTCCCCATGGACACCTGGATTTTACGGTGGAGGGGCAGCCATGCGGACTGGCCCTGGCATGCAATAAGCCACTTTGCTGGGAGTGGAGGCTGCTCCACAGCGGAGCACTGCAGGCTGGCACTGTCTCCGTGGCTGCCCCTGTTCGAGCGGATGGGGAGAAGCAGGCATGGAAAAGGCCCAGATGACTCTTCTCACAGCCTAGGTTTCAGCGCTTCCTGAGCCAGAACGCCCGTTTTCCATACCTCTTCAGCTACCACTGCCCCAGCCTCCAGGCAGCAGGGTCTTTGTGGAGAAGGCGTCATCGTCCTTGGTCCTCAGGTACCCTGCTCCCGATCCAAGCACCCAGTGCTGGATCCTCAAGAGAGCCTCTTGCCCTCAGAGCGGCTCTACTTCAGTCATGACAAGGGCGCCCGCCTCCCATTTCCCATTCTCCGGGAGAGCCCGTGCCTGCCTACCTGTATGGACGGCCCCGCGGATGCTACGCTGGCTGGAAGGGCTGCGGGCTTGGTGCCAATGTCCTGCAGACTGAAGCTCAGTCCCTGCAGGAGGCTGCTAGCAGATGCTGCTCCTGAAAGTAAATAAGGCTGGGGAATAATTTGCCACAACGAGCCAGTTTCTCATCCTTGGTGGAGAAGCTTCGGCAGGAGGCTGTGCCCTACAGTCACACTGTCTCTTGACCTGTGGGAGCCCCTTGGACCTCCCTGCGAGCTGTCTCTCAAGTAGGAATTTTTTTCTGGCATTTTGGGGCATCTTCCACCTTTTTTCGTTACAAGCTAAATTATTAAACCAAACACTGTTTCCAAACAAAAACCCTGAAATATTCCACTTCAAAATGGGCCAAAACAAACCACTTTTGTCTGCTTCCCCCCTTTCTAGTGGATGATTTGCCAAAGCTACCCGAAAGTCTCCCCCAAAGGGACGTGGCTGTATATGGACCATGCGCTGAAATAACTGCACCCAGCCTAACGCCTCCGCCCGCAGTGGAAACAGGGCCTGGCCCCAGGTTCCACTCTCCACCAGGATCACTCCCTAGCTCCTGACGAAGCCACTGAGTTACAACAAAGGTGAAGGCAGGGAAACACGCCACCACGTGCAGCCTGGGGCTGCTCTGCACGCTCCCAAGCCAGGGGCAGGAGGGATGAAGAAAGAGGCAGGTACCTTGGAGCGTGCTGCTAGGCTGGGCCTGCCTGCAGTGGGCACTGCTGGCCACCAGCCTGCTCTGCAAGGAATGGAAGGGGGCTAGGAGCTGTGCTGCTAGGGATCATGGCCGAGGGGGTTTCCACTGCAGAATTCAGCCTGGAAGACAAGCAGAGACACAATGCCAGCGCACGCCCATGACACGAGTCTCCGAGGGATGTATTCCTAGGGTGAAGATTGCAGCCCATCGCCACTCTCCTTCTGAAAGGGCTGGCGGAGGCTGGAAACGTCACTGTGGCGAGCTCAGACCAGCAGCCGTGGGGTGGGAGATAGTCAGAGTCCATTTCTGACGAGAGATGCCACGCCCACCAGTGCTATGCAGACTCCACCTTTGGCCTTAAAGGGACCTCTCAATTTATAGCACATTTTATTTTCCAGATCCTGCCTCCAGTTCCTGGTTAAAGGTGGGGCTGCCGCTTTGGGGCGTGCAGCAAACCAGAGCAGCCCCACGGGAGATGAGAAGCCAGAGGCAGCCCAACAAGAAACTCCCAGGGGTATTTCAAAGGAGAATTACTTTACAAATTCGTCCAGCCCTGGTGGAGCGAGTGTCTGGCACCAGGCAGAGGCGAAGGCTGGGCCAGGCCTGGAATGAAGGCAGAAGAGGATAGAGATACAGTAGTACCAGTCTCACCAGACCTGGAGGTCTGACTCTATCGCCTCCCTCACTCTGCCAACACATCCCAAGACTGGCCTGCAAGGAGTCAACACCAACAAAGAGCCCGGGGAGCTGGGTGCCGCCTGCTCCTCAGGAGTCAGACACAGAACTGGGCCTCTGCTATGGCCTCTTGCACTCTAAATGGGAGGAGGTGGCAGACACTGGAGCCCCACCTGCGACTGGCTCAGCTCCCTCAGAGAGCCACTGATTAAAAATAAAACGATACACTCACTTGGGGGTGGTAAGTAATCCCGTGAGCTCCTTTATGCCTGAGCCAGACTGGCCTACGGTCACGCTCGGTGGCTTTCCTGCCGCAACTGTGGGAAAGAAAAACGAGACATAAAGATCTGCCCGAGTCCAGCCTGTGGGGATCCCCTGCTATCACATGTGACCCAGCGACACAGAGCACCACCGGGGAAAGTGAGCTCATCCTGCTGCCCTAGGCATGTTTTGCAGTCCCAAATACTCTCCGGCCCACGACAGGGGAGGGAGTCCTTCCAGGGACCTCAAACAGAACAGAACCACTAATAAAACCCAGGGAGCTGCCACTGTGACACTCATGATGCACAACAGGACTGAGGGGATCAGCTTCACCATTTGAAAGCACTGGACACCAGGTGTCCAGCACGGGATGCAAGCATCTTGGTGAATTTCACTAATCCTCTTCTACTAACCCTCTCCTTCACTTGCCCCCCTGCTTCCTCCCTTCCATATTGTCCTGCTGCCTCAATGGAGGACTGAACCCACGCCGGTTTTCTAGTGGTTGATTTTGTAAGCATTCTGTTGAGACACTTTACAAAATACACAGAAAGGCCGGTGAGTTACAATATTTGTTTATTGCAGTGTTTGGGATACAAATGCGTTTGTCCTGTGTATTCCTCCTGCTCACGCACGGTAAGAGGGAATTCTTGTTTGGTTCATGTTTACTTCTGCATTTCATTTTTTTTCTGTGAAAAGAAATAAAGTTTTGAAAATTAAAAAAAAAAATCCGGGAAATCAGAGACTTTCAAAGCTGTTAGAAGTTAAGCCACAATATATTCATTAGTTAATTTTCACAGTAAAATCAACTGTAAAATCAACCAAGAAACGGTTCAAAATGGATCGATTTACTTTACAGCTTTGAAAAAAATCTCTGATTTCCCAGGGCTTTGGAATGGCGTGCTGACCTTTTCAGTCCTACACTGCCCACTAACTACTCACTAGCAATTACCTTTACAAGTTATTTTTTGGTGCTCCAAGCAGAAGTCCTGCTATGCATCACCCTGGCCTACCACAACAGACAGTTTCCTTAATGCACAGTGGTTACAATAAGGAAACAATTCCTGGCCTCCTCTCTGGTGTCGAAGGGAAATAAAGTGGCCACACTCCAGCTCTCTCTGGATGGCAGCTCACCGGGATGCAGCTCACATCACAGCAGGGTTCCGGACCCCAGCAGAAGCCCAGAGAAGAGCAGGGTTTTGCACATAAAAGGTGCATTTGACAGATTTCAGGCTCTTGCAGTGCTCAAAGAGGATCAGCAGAGCAGAAATGATTCTATGCAGAGACTACACAGAGATTCTTCCAGCGGGAGCCAACATCAAATGCCAACATGGTCCTTCCGGTATGGCAGGAGCGAGTCCCAGGCAAGACCTTTGCAGAGAGACCCCAACTGTTTGGAAATCCTTTGTCGCCACTTCTACGGCATTGGGGTAGGAGGGACACTTAAGCAAGCCACAGAACTTAAGACTTGCAAAGCGTAACCAGACCTAGTGTCCCTCAAGACCAGTGTCCTGAAGCTTCAGAGAAAAGTGAAAAGATCATCTCCCTCCCTCCCAGCTTAGCTCATTTATACCCCCACCCAACCAGCCTTTCCCCGGCACATGCAATCTGAATGACTCTAGAACCGTAGGCTCTGCTGTGTGCAGTCGATTATGGGTCGGCAGTCCCCAAGGGCCCCCAGTCCCAGGCACCTGGAACCACTTGGGCTGCTTGCTGTGTCTATAGCCTTGAAAAAGAAAGTTCCTGCCCCCTCTGGTTCAATCTTTGTCAGCAGACTCATCCTCGGACCCGGAGCTCGTCTGGGCTCACCACGGCCTCCTCCCCACGTCTGACTCCTGAATGGGAGCCTCGGGCCTAAAGAGCGGTTCCGGAACTTGGGACTCACTTTCTGGCGGTGCAAGGAGAGATGCTCCATTCCCCGTGCCTGCAGCTTCTCCATGGGAGACAATGGTCACCTTGATTTTAGCTCGCTTGGAGGATTTGCTGCAGTGTGTCGGGCTTGGGGGCTGATGTCGCTTCAGCTGCATTCTCATGTCTTCTCTCTCAGGCCCTTCTGGCTGCTCAGAGGAGACTGGAACTAGAGGACACAGAAGGATAGGTGTGAAACCAATCCATGGTGCCTTGAGATTAGCACCACTCCCATGTACACACAGAGGGACACATGCCCAGGCATATTCTCTACAGCACCTTCCTGCTGCCCCCTCTGCCTCCCATGCACCATGGTGATCCCAGCTCCTGTGACAGCTCCTGACCTCTGGCTGAGCTACTCAAGCGCTCAAGTCAGGCTTTAAAGACTTCAGGTGACAGAGAATCCCACAATTACACATGTGCAAGTGCCCCATGCTGCACCCAACCCCTCAGGCCCTTCAGCGGATTCTATGGCAACCATGCCTGGCCTTTAGCCCTGCTCTGAAAGCTGTTGCAGTGCTGGAGCCAAGGGAGAATATTAACTGAGCTGTGCTCCGTTCTCTTCGCACTAGTGCAGCGGCCCCATCACAAGCTGCGTCATGGGGAGCTGTGTCAGGGCTGGAGCAACCTGGGTCCGCCTCTTCATTCTGTCTTTTGACAGAGAGAAACTGCAGTGTGAGGAAGGTGCGACTGGGCAAGGAGGGGCCAGCGCCGGGGTCCTTGGGAGACAGAGACTTTTGGGGCCTGCCTGGCTGAGGTTTGCATTTTATTTAGACTCTTAGAAACCAGTCTCCTCTGGGCTCCTGTCACATAAGAGGGCGTGACAGTCCAAGTTCCCATATGCGTCTGTGGTACTTCTAGAGGTCAGACGGGCAGCAAGAGCCCTCCATCCACCTGGGAACCATCCCAAGGACTTAAGAGTTGAAATCCCACCTGAGATTTCCCTCCCTTTGAAAGCCGAGGCACACGAAGGACGTTCTCACATTTGTACAAGCGTGTGTGAAAACACCACAGGACACAGAGAAAGATATCTCTCTGCATTACAGGCTCCTGGTGTGGGCTCCTGCAAAGATCCCTCATAACAAATTGGCATTTGATTAAAGATCTGCCAAAGGGCTGTTTGAAAATAGCCCATGTTAGTTACCTAGAATGAAGAGGGACATGTTCACTGCAGTGTTAGTCTGTCACTGTCTGTGGGCTGAGAAAGGGATTAGCAGCTTGCCAAAGCTTCTGTATTCAACTGATTTGTTTCCTCTGACCCAAGCCCCAGTGTAGACACCACTGGGTCGACAAGTGGTTCGGCAGAGTCTACTGACAACTATTACTGTACTTGGTTTGACAAGAAACCTGGCAGGGCGCCTTCGATCCTTATCTGATCGTGTGGTTTTTGGGAGCTCTCTTGGAGTCTGCTGTGTTGACTACTTGCACAAAGTCAACACAATACACAGAGAAGCCGATATGCACGAGGCAGAATAGTTATCATCACTGGACAGAGCAAGGGAGACCGGTCATCAGGACACCACATTGGTGACTCCTGACTGCTACAGACACAAGCCGCCAGCCTGCAGCCGGCAAACCGTTTGCTGAGGTGACAGTAATTGTCAGTATGTGGTGGGACATTCCTTCCTCCCCCAAATATGCTGATCCTGAGCGTGACCCACCAGACACAACCAGGAAAGAACTCTCTGTGGGAAAGAGCCCTCCCCTCACGTGTCCCATCCCTGGCTGCTGGACAGTCCTCGCTCTCCTGTCCACCCACTTCTCTGACCTGATTTCCTTGTGCCTACAATGGCTGTATCCAGAATGAGCTCGCCATACTCTAGGGCAAGACAGTCAAGGGCCCTGTCTTTTTCTGCACCGAGAACCATGCAGAGCCCTGCAGCAATAACACCCTTGCTGACAGGTTTTCATTCCCAAAACACAGTGCAAAAGCCAGGCTCCCAGCATGAATCCCCATTTCACCGGGGGGAAACCTGGCCCAGAGAGAGGCAGAGTGACTGTCCAAAGGCACACAAAGCTTCCTTCTTACAGCTGGGACTAGAGCTCAGCTGCTGAGCCCCAGGCCCTGCTCCAGCCATCACTGCAGTGTGCAGTGTACACTGCGAGGCATCAGCACTGCACGGCCATTGTTCCTTGGTGCTCATGCAACACCCTGCAAGGCAGGCCACCCTGGGAGCCCCAGGACCAAATGAGGAACTGGGCTCACAGAGACGAAAGCCCAGCCCCCCCTTCAAGGTACGGACATGTGGTCATGTGGCAGGCCCAAAGCACACAGGGGTCTGCGGCAGAGATTCCCTGCTTCTGTCCAATCTCCTCCCCCGTCAGGCATCACACAGGCAAGCCAAGGCTGCCACTGTTCTGCTGCACTGTTCCTCTTAGGGATGTTAAATTTAGATTAATTGGCTAATCGAATTCAATTAGCCAATAGGGGCGCCTCTGCCTTTGAAGTGTAGCAATGACCCCAGAGCTGTTGCTACATTTGAAAGGCGAAAGCGCTGCAGGGAGCACGGGGCCAGCAGGGGACTCAAGCAGTTGCCTGCTGGCCCTGTGCTGCATGCAGCGTTTCAAAGCGGCGGAGCCCGGGCCCCACGCGGCGTTTCAAAGCGGCGGAGCCCGGGCCCCACACGGCGTTTCAAAGCGGCAGCGTTGCGCGGAGCCCAAGATCTGACCCCAGACTCCAGGCAGCACTGCCGCTTTGAAGCATTCCTTCGTCTTCTCCCCCACCCTTGCTGCCTCTTTCTGAGAGAAGCAGCAAGGGGGAGAAGACATGACCAGTCATCCACATCCCTAGTTCCTATGCACCTACCCTCCACCCATCCCTCCCCACCGCTGCTGGGCCCTGAGACCCAGTCTGAAAGCTCTCTGGAGCACACATGGGGTGCACAGCTCCTAGCAAAATGGGACCCTCATCATCCCTGTCCCCCTGGGCACTAGGGGAAGAGAAGTGATAATGAACCACCAGACCACCCTTCCTCAGGACCACATCTCGCCCATTTGCATTCCACTGCTGATCTGTACCCATGTGATCTTCACTGGAACCCAGAATTCATGGCTTGTACCAGGGTGTCCAGGGAGAAGAAAACGTGGGGAGGGAGTGTTAACACGCCACTCAGCCCCGGCGCATTCTGCATCACAGGTGAGGAAATGAAGGCCTGCCTTTCATGTGAGAGGTGTAACTCTGCAGTACTCAGAGAGCTCCCACCAACACTGGTATCAGGCCACTCTGACCAAGGGGCAAGTAGGAGTAAGGTACATGACACAACCCTTTGTCAGCATGTTGGAGGCCAAGGTAAGAACTCAAAACGTCCGTGACAAACAGGAGAAATCGTCTGAGAGCAGCAAGATGGAACTCAAAGACAGCAGCAAACTGCAGCACACAGGAAGGGGAAAACCAAACACACAATTAGTAATCAGGGAAGAAGTGGGTGGACCATAGGACCAGTCATTGTGGCTGAATACAAGTGTGGAAAAGGCTAATCTCTTTCTGGGGGCATTAACAGGAGCGTGGTACGTAATATGGGAGGTTGTCATCCTGCTCCACTCAGCAGGGGGGGGAGGCCTCAGCTGAAGTCCTGGGATCAGTGCTGGGCACTAAAACGATGTAGATCAACTGGGCAGAGGCCAGAGGAAAGCAATAGACATGGTGAAATGCACAGGAACCTGTCCGCTGGGGAAAGCTACCACACACGTTGTCAGTCTCGAGAAAGGAAGTCTGAGGAGGGACCTGAGAACAGTCTCTCTAGTCAGGGCTGTTAGGAAGACGACACTGATCAGTTGTGCTCCATGTTCACTAGAGGCAGAACAAGTAACAACAGGCTTAGTCTGCAACAAGCCAGATTTCGGGTCGATATTAGGAGACGCTCTCTAACTAAACCCTTGAACAGGCTTCCAAGTGCAGCTGTGGAATCTCCTTGTGGCAGGTGTTTAAGAAAGGTGGGCAACACCTGTCAGGGATGGTCTATGTTTTGTGGCCTTGCCTCAGTGCAGGGGGCTGGACTGGATCACCTGTCAAGGTCCCTGTTTTAAAATTCTAACTCCTTGCCCTCCAGCTGGAGAGAGCATCGGGGAACCAAGAGTATACAAAGCCTGCGAAGAGTCACTGGAGTTAATTCCGTCTCATGGGGGGGGGGGGGGGGGAGAGACACATGAGTATAGAAGAAACACTGAGGCCTTGGGATCCGAGTTCCTTACGAAATACCCTCCTGCAGAGCAGTGACACCACTTTGCGTGGTCCCCAGATCAACTGTGGGGAGAGTGCAGTAGAAACACTTCACCGCTGGGCATCTGTTTGTTGGCCTTGCTCTAGCCCAGTGCAAGCCCCAATGCATGGGATCTGTGCACACAGGCCCTCTTCTGCGGGCAGCAAGGTGGGGGCTAGCTGCTCAACACCGTGCCCAGAACTGTGGACATGCAGAGGGAATGGACGTACCGAGAGTTTCTGATCCCCTAAGCAAAGGGACTACAGGCATCCGTTCTGCTGTCCAAGCCCTTGAGCCCATTGGAGCATCAACCACATCGCACAGGGCAGCAGCAGGCATGGCACATGCAGAGGGAAGGGGCGGCAGGTGCTCCTCGTTGTAGGGACCAGTGACCAATGCCCCCTTCGTTACCCAGTTACGCTCCTATGGCACACACAGCACACGCCGACTCCTGTGCTCCGGCTCAATTCCCAGGCTCTGGTTAGACATACCTACTGCTTACATCCCTCGCTTCACCATGGCTTTCCACCACGCTGCTCTCCTGCAGGGAGCCTGAACCCCACTGATGCAGAAGCAGCAGGGCAGGAAGACCCCACACTAGCTACCGTCAGAGCTCCCAAGGGGCAATGTCCCCCAGAGTGCTGGATGGCAGAGCCTGAGGTGCCTGCCCCTTTGATGGCACAGCACCCTGCACGCCTGACCCTACTGACGCTCCAGAAACGGGGTGGGGCAGGCGAGGCAGCTGCCAGTACGTCCCAGGGGAAAATCTCTTCCCGGACAACAGCATGCGAGCAAACCCCCCGGCTCAGCACTGAATCCTGTTTGTGCCTGTGAGCGGCGGTTGGCGTTCAGCCCGCGCAGGGAAGTGCAGAGCTACTCCCATCGCCACCACCGCAGGGGTAGAAAACACACAGTTCTCCGAGGCAAAGCTTGCGGGAGAGAGAACTCGGTAAGGTGCCTGCTTGTCTGCACAGCCTGCCCCAGGGCTTTGTTACTTCACTGCTGCATAGAACCCAAGCCAAGAAGGGAAGTGTCTGGACACTAACCCACTGTGTGCAATAGGCAGAGGGGGTTGGGACTGCAGAGAACCCAGTTACAGTCCCACTGCTCTCCAGCTAATCCTGAGCTTCCTTCGTCCAGGTAAGACGCCACCAGCACTATGCCATGATGCACCTGCTTTACGAGAAATGCTTTTCCACCACATCCTGGGCCACCCACTCTGGCACTTACAAAGCCACGCACATGAGACACAGACCCAGGTACTACAGCAACTGAAACTCCTCCCAACCCCCTGCCAGCCTCGCCCTGCTAAACCCTCCTCCAGAGCCCTCTCACCTCCGCTAACCTCAGGGTCCACGGCAGGTGCCACTAGAGGCAATGAACTTGAGCCACCCAGCTCAGCGATGAACCTGGCCCCTCCATCTCTAGGTCTCAGAGGCTCTAACTTACAGTGGCCAGAGTCTCCTCCTCCAGCCCCATCCTCCCACCATCAACAACGACTTCCTATGTATGTCAGGATCCAATTCAACACTGCTTCCCTGCTTTCCCACGGAGTCTCTCACCCTGCCTACCCATGCCTCCGCTATTCCTCCTCCAACTCTCCGGGCTCGGAAAGATGCTCCAGCCGGCCTTGAGCCATTCAGCAGCCCCATCTCTGCACCCTGGGAAACAGGCTGTCTGAAGAATTTTCCCATTCCTTTTCCAAATCAACAGCACAACTGGCCATGCTGGGGTCTCCATCCCAGCCAATCACACTCAGCACCCAAGGGTTACGCTCCTGACCACAACAGGCTCCTTCATCACCCATACGAATCCACAGTTCATCACAGCCAAACACCTTGGTCTGGGGAGCACAGGGAAAGCCAGAGGAGGGAGACCAGGCGGGTCAGTATTCTGCAGCTTGCAAGTGGCTGTTTTATCAGCTCCTACCGCAGCAAGGAGAAAGCAAACAGTGGGGAGCAGGGGCGCACGCTGCAACGCCCCCAAACCAGGGCGAGGAGGAGAGAAAAGTGATGGAGGACAGCCGGAGGAGGAAGGAAGCAGAGAGAGAGGAAGTGAGGACATACTCACCAAAGAGACATGAAGCGGTGCCAGGAGGAAGAACTTTCCTCGCCAGCATGTTTTGTTTCAGAAAAGCAGCAAACTGAGCTGAAATGAATCAGAGAGAATTACAGTATCACAGCCGGCTTTCACGGGGGCAGGCAGCTCTGCAGCTGGCACCCACTCCCCTGGAGCACAAGTGGGCCAGTGGTGAGACCTGCAGACCCCACTCACTCCCCTGGACCCACAGCCAGCCAGCGGGGAGCCCTGCAGCCACTGCTTACTCCCGTGTGGGATGCTATTGGATTTTTGAGGTGAACATGCAGGACAGTTACATCCACTGTGGTATGTTTGTCCCAAATCTTGCACAAAGTGGGCAAGCCAGGTGTCTATTGAAAGCTGAGGGTTTGCTGATTCTCTTTATAATGCTCACAGGCCTGTATCATTTTTGTACTTACAGTTATAAGTATTGACTGGTACTTGTATTTCAAATATTTGCTTCTGAGAGATATCAACAGGCCTTGCCCGCCTATCGCAGAAGGCTGGCTACAAGTGAATGAAAGTACTGGACTGACAATGGACCGTGGGCGGTGTCAATCCACATCTGAGGAATTTCCCTGCGACCCTTCAGGCCAGCATGTTAGCCATGGCCGCTAAGGACTGAGCCAGGCATGGACAGGTGACTTGCTCATGTGACAAACTTCATTTTGGGAGGTGCTTTCACACAAGGAGAACAATGGGATTCCCTCCACATAGGCAGGGTGTAAAGGGCCCTAAAGGTTCCTCCATTTGTCTTCTCTCCAGCTCATCACTTCAGGAGCAGCTTGCTTATGAACTAGGCCTGGAAGGACTGCTGAGCCATCCTAACCCAGGACATACTACAGAGACTTAACAGGGTGGTGTATTCCATCTCTGATGCAAGCCTGCACCAGGAACTTTGTAACTGGAGCATGTAATTTTGTTACTCTCGACCTTTTCTTTCTTTCTTTCTTTCTTTCTTTCATTAACAAACCTTTAGCTGTTAGATTCTAAAGGAGTGGTCCAGCGTGCTTTTTTGGGTAAGATCTGAGGTATAAATTGAACTGGGATTTGGGATTGGTAGAACCTGTTCTGATTGGGTGAGATCAGTTTTCATAACCTCTCATTTGTGTAAGGAGCGGTGCTGGTTGTGGCACCGGAGAAGCTGGAGGTTTAAGGGGGTTGCTTGTGTGACTTCTTGCTGGCCAGTATGGTGAACAGACATGCTCTTTATGACTGCTTTGGTGCCTTACACTGAAGGACCCCAGTTTTGGGCTGTACGTAGCCCTATTTCTAAGCAATCCACCCTGATTTGACCCTCTCAGCTGTGCCCCCCAGAACCATTATATTACAGTGGCGTAGTCGTGCTTGGATATACTTTGGATCAGAAACCACACTATTCAATATATGAATTTGGGAATTGAGAGTTTGATTGGTTAAAGAGCAGTTGCAATGAATCAGCAACGATATGACGGTCTTAGTAAAAAACACCTGGACGATTTGTGCTCCGAAAAAGTTTTCTCCTTTAGGAAGAAAGCTACTAATCAAGAAACGAGATCTTCGTTAGTAGCCAGAGATGCTGCAGAGAAAATTAAAGAAAGTGGCCCTTGAACATGAACAAAATCTTGCAGAGATGCATTTAAAGGAAAAGCAAAAAAATGCTGAATTGAAGAAAGAGTCCCACGCAAGGCACATGGAACTACCAGCTGCTGAAGAGAAAGCCAAGCAAGCTGTAGAGAGGACTCACCAACTTCAGCTATGAGCGTTTGAGCAGCAGCAGAAGCTGAAGCGCCCTGGAAGTCCACCCGGCCCCCCAGACCCCCCTCCGCCCCCCGTACAACAGAAGTTGGGAAAAGATGTGTCCTGCATACTGAGAATAGAGAGGAACTGTTGTCTCCCTTTCAACGCCTATGCCATGTGAGCTGAATCCCAGATGAGCAGCAAATCCCCACCCTGCTGACCAGATGGACTGGAAAAGCCAGGGAGGTCTTTAATGAATTGGTGGAACATGAAGCTTTAGACCGGGGTGGGGAACACTTTTTTTGGGTCGGGGGCCAATGACCCACTGAAAAATCAGTTGGGGGCTGCACACATGTGAGAAGCAAAACAAAAAAAACCCCCAAAACCACTTCCTCAGTGACATGGCCCCCAGCTGAGAAGGAGAAAGACACTCCCCGCATTCCTCTCACACACCAGAGCCTAGGGGTTCCTGCTTACTAGATTTTGGGTGCTCCAGCCCCACTGTGAGGCGGGGAGAGGGCTGGAGTGGCAGCACAGGCTCCCCAGTGATGGGGGGAGGCCCTGAGCCTCAGGGGCCAGATCCAGGCAAGCCGGGGGCCTGAGGTTCCCCACCCCTGCTTTAGACTATATGTGGTTTAAAGACTCTGCATGGAGGCGGATCGAGGTCACCCCTAAATCTCACAGGGTAAGAGGTAGAAGGTTTAGAATGTCTTGTGAATATACCTATGTGGAGAGTGCTCATAAGCTGATGGGTTTTGTTAAAAAGCAGATTGTGGGGGCAAAAGCACACAGGCATTTTGAGAAACTGCTGGATTTAATAACTTTGGAGCAACTTTTAGACACTGTTCCTGACCATGTTAGAGCACCTGCATGTGATAAAAGAGCCCGAGCCAGTCCTATGGGCGGCAGTTTGCAGATGCTCATACTCAAAACAGGGCTCGAGAAGGGTGCAAACCCCGGAGTATGAGTGATCACTATTCTCCCCAATCTAGAAGAGAGGGTTTAAAAGGTGAGGCCAGCCCCACAGCCATTAGAAAAACTCCTACTCGAACGGAAGCCAGGTGAGGTGGCGTGTCATTTGTGGGGGACACCTGGTCACATCAAACCAGTGTGTCCAAATTTACAAGCAAGTCACCAAACCCCATCCATGCTAATCCTGTTCTTCGAAACACCCCAGGCAAGCCCCACAGAATCCAGCACTGGGGCCCTGTGTGCAAATGCTGTTTCTGAGGTCCCTGAAGGGCTTGGCCTTAAAACTCACATCTTAGAGCTAAATATGGGAACAATAATGCTGAGTTCATTAGTGGTGCTGAGGTTAATGGAGTGGAGTGTGAAGCATGGAGAGATGCTGCTGCAGAGATTACTCTGGTTAAAGCCTTGTCAAGGAGGAAGATGTGTATGGGCCAGAAGAAAGCCTGATTGTTGTAGCCTTGTCTGTGTATTTTGTAATGGAGCCTTTGGCTAAAATCTGTGTGAAATGGAAGGAGGCGTGAAAAACACAATTCCTAAGGCTCTTATGGTTGGGAATGATGCTAAAGCTTTGTTCAGTCAAGTCAGTGTCCTGAATGAAACACAGGAAGGAAATGACCCTGAGCCTTTGTTTATTAGGGGCAATGACTTGCCTAGGGAAGGTTTCTCAAAATGTTACTCCAAGGAGAATAGCAGTTTATCCACTGGGAAGGGCAATCCTTATTTGTCTGCGAAAGCAGCTGCCTCAGTTCCCAGATGTATCTCTGAAATCAGCCATGGGTGCTGAGATGGTCTCCCATTCTTTGTGCTAAGCAGCAGCAGCAGGAAGGAAGGGTTTCTTCCCAATCCTTTGTCTGCAGAGGTGCCTCTCAGCCTGTGATGGTTGAGGATAATGCAGTTGTCTCAGAGTTGGTTCTGGATACACATGAATCCCAGAAAGGGAACGGTCCTAAGTTTGTGTCTGCTGGGGAGAATGATGCTGTTCTGGGGCTTGTTTTTTGCCTGTTGCTAGTGTGTTGCTGGGAAAGGGTAAAACAACTCTGTGTGATCAGGGTGACACCTTAGCGCGGGTACAAACAGAGCATAACAGTGATTGAATTGCGGTACCTACTGATAGTATGGAAACTTGAAGCAAGGAGAAAATTGTCCCTATCCTTGTGTGAGTTAAGCTGGTAACCTTCATGCTACCTGTGTGGAAATCCATAAAGGGAAGAAGAATGTCTCTAACCTTTTACCTGGTGAGTCTCTCTCTTCTCCTGGAAGGGGACTGTGTGAAAATCCACCTGATGGGCCAGAAGTGATTCTGGGTGTAAGGGAAACTCAGAAGGAGTTGGATGTGGTTCAGCAGAGCAATGCTCCTATACAGCCACGTGAAGAAGCTCCTAAGGAAGAGAACCCTTGGAATTGGTCTGATGGAGGGAGATCAGGAGAAAGGTCCATCTGTAGGAGGCAGCAGTGTCTTTGGGAGACACTTGCTTCAGTTCCAGCCAGCGTTTTTCTGTTAAAAATGACTCCATTGACTTTGGTTCAGTGTGAACAGTTTAGGAGTATCAGAGGGGAAGCCGTGTTAGTCTGAATCTGCAAAAGCGGCGAGGAGTCCTGTGCTCCAACACTTCTGCTAGTCTATAAGGTGCCACAGGACTCCTAGTTTAGAGGTGGTTTCAGATGGATTGAAAGTTAACATAAGAACATAAGAATGGCCGTACTGGGTCAGACCAAAGGTCCATCTAGCCCAGTAGCCTGTCTGCCGACAGTGGCCAGCACCAGGTGCCCCGGAGGGGGTGGACCGAAGACAATGATCAAGCGATTTGTCTCCTGCCATCCTTCTCCAGCCTCTGACAAACAGAGGCCAGGGACACCATTTCTATCCCCTGGCTAATAGCCTTTTATGGACCTAACCTCCATGAAATTATCTAGCTTCTCTTTAAACTCTGTTATAGTCCTAGCCTTCACAGCCTTCTCTGGCAAGGAGTTCCACAGGTTGACGACACGCTGTGTGAAGAACTTTCTTTTATTAGTTTTAAACCTGCTACCCATTAATTTCATTTGGTGTCCTCTAGTTCTTCTATTATGGGAACTAATAAATAACTTTTTTTTATTCACCCTCTCCACACCACTCATGATTTTATAGACCTCTATCATATCCCCCCTTAGTCCCCTCTTTTCTAAACTGAAAAGTTTAACCTCTCTTCATATGGGACCCGTTCCAAACCCCTAATCATTTTAGTTGCCCTTTTCTGAACCCTTTCTAAGGTCAAAATATCTTTTTTGAGGTGAGGAGACCACATCTGTACACAGTATTCAAGATGTGGGCGTACCAGAGCTTTATACAGGGGCAGTAAGATATTCTGTGTCTTATTTTCTATCCCTTTCTTAATAATTCCTAACATCCTATTTGCCTTTTTGACCGCTGCACATGTGGAAGTTTTCAGAGAACTATCCACGATAACTCCAAGATCTCTTTCTTGATTTGTCGTAGCCAAATTAGCCCGCATCATACTGTACGTATAGTTGGGGTTGTTTTTTCCAACGTGCATTACTTTACACGTATCCACATTAAATTTCATTTGCCATTTTGTTGCCCAATCACTCAGTTTGGTGAGATCTTTCTGAAGTTCTTCACAGTCTGCTTCTGTCTTGATTATCTTAAACAGTTTAAGATTAAGTGGAAACTGTCAGAAAACTGGGACAGCCTTGTGATAACCAAGTGACTGTCTGACCAGCTTACTGGGGAGTCAGTCTTGTTGGGACAGCTTGATTCTGCGAGTGGACAGTGTGTGTCTCAGGTTCAGAGGAAAGACTGGAATGCAGAGCAGAACAGCTGCGTGGTTAGTCTCTCTCGAATACAGGGGATAGCAGGTAAACTCCCATCCCTAGACACTTGTAATCTCTTAGTGAACTTCACATCAGATTCCATATGGAAACATGGGTTGGTGACGGAAGGACACAAGAACTATGAGTCTAACATGCCAGTAAAAATGGATGGTATGTCTTTAAGACATCAGAAAGAGAGCTCATCAGGGAAGGAGTAAGTCTAAATCTTGATTTTGCAAAGGGAAGCCACAGGTTGGCTCTGAACTACCAGAACTCTAATGGTATTCAGTCAAGGATGCGGCATGACAAAGAACTGTAAACGTATACTTTCAATGGATGTGTTCTTATTACTAATGTTAACTTTTGTAACTGATGTGTTGCTAATACCAAAAGCTGTAAAGATGTAGATTGAGCAGAATTTTTTCAGAAAATTCTGGAACACATTAGCAATGGTGCATAGAAACACTGTATGTTAAAAGACTTGGTAATACTAGAATTTCACAGTTGGTGCCTGAACCAATCTTGGAACTTCTCACATGAAAAAGGACATCAGAGAAATTATGTGCTATACGGAAAGAGAAACCGAGGCACACCACCATATTGCTTTCATGGCTACATGCCAAGATTCCTACACTATGGAGGATATGAATGACTACACTGACTTGATGTTAACTGAATTCCAAACATCTGCCAGAACTTATATAGGTAAATTTACTATTTTCTTTACCTCTTGGTACGAATAAGGAAATCATGCCACAAAAGCAGATCCAACCCACTATTGTTCTGACCCAGTTTTACTTTGCATTAGCAAAAGAGTTCAATGATATTGTTATTACCAAGATGACTTACTATGAGGAAGCCTGTTTTAGACAAACATGGCTTTCGTAAACCGTTCCAGTTAGACACGGATTCTTCTAATATAAAATTAGAATCTGTAATAACACAGTCAAACATGGGAAGGCCTGTGATGCACTCAGTGATGTTATTGTTATCCTTTTCTGCATCAATTCTACATGGGGGTGTGACACTGGATTTTTGAGGTGAACATGCAGGACAGACAGTTACACCCACTGTGGTATGTTTGTCCCAAATCTTGCACAAAGTGGGCAAGCTACGTTTCTATTGAAAGCTGAGGGTTTGCTGGTTCTCTTTATAATGCTCACAGGCCTGTATCATTTTTGTACTTACAGTTATAAGTATTGACTGGTACTTGTATTTCAAATATTTGCTTCTGAGAGATAACAACAGGCCTCGCTCTTTGGGTAAGATCTGAGGTATAAATTGAACTGGGAACGTGGCTGTTCCTTTGGAATGTGGAGAACCTGTTCAGATCTGGTGAGACTGGTTTCCTAACCTCTCATTTGTGTAAGGAGCGGTACTGGTTGTGGCACAGGAGAAGCTGGAGTGTCTAAGGGGGTTGCTTGTGTGACTTCTTGCTGGCCAGTATGGCGAACAGACGTGCTCTTTGTGACTAATTTGGTGCCTTATAGTAGAGGGCCCCCTGCCTTGGGCTGTACGTAGCCCTGTCTCTAAGCAATTCGCCCTGATTTGACCCTCTCAGTGGTGGCCCCAGAACCCGTTATATTACAGCCTGGACCCACCACTCACTCCCCAGGACCCACAGCTGGCCAGAGGGGGACGCCATACACCCAACTCACTCCCTTAAGCCCGGTGTTCGGGCCCTACAGATCCCACACACTGCTCTGGGCCCACAGCTAGTCAGCGCGGAGCTCTACAGGCCCCACACACTCTCCTGGACTCATAGCTGGCTAGCGAGGGCCCCTGTCGACTCAACTCACTCCTGTGGCCTACAGCCTGCCAGTGGGGAGTTCTGCAGATCCCACTTACTCTGACAAAGTGAAGTGCAGCTTTGTTATGCAGCCTTGGAGCATTTAGAGACACTATGGACTGAACCCCCCAAGTGCAGTGCATCACACATGTCTGGAAAGGGGCAGCAGGGCTGGAGACATCCCCCTCCCTCCGTCTGAGAGTACAACCAAACTACATGCCATCTCTCCCAAAGCCCCCTCGCCCTTCTCTGACTACAGCATCCAGGGAGCATGCAAAGGCTCATGATGACTGGCTCCTCCCCGTGTCTAGCACTGGAGCTGTAAACAAAGATTCCCTTCAGCTAGTCCCACTGGGCCGCTCTGGGCTGGAACGCTGGAAATGCCTGGGAACCGTACCTAGCACACTCAAACATTCATTGCCACAAAGCCTCCCTCTGCACCAGCTCCACCCTACAGACGTATCTGCTGTGATCCCAGCCACTGAGCATTCTCCCGCTCAGTTCCCTCTGCACGCTCGCCAGCAATGTGCTCCGACAGACGCACCGATAGCTTGCATTGCTCTCCTATGTGGGAGACCTGGGCTCAAGTCCCAGTCTGCTGCCCACTGGGAACGAGAGAAAAAATTCCTACAGCTAGCAGGAGCTCCAGGCCACCAACAGGCCTATCCAGATCTGTCCTGAGCAAAGGAAGATTGGAGACCAGAGAACTTCAAAAGTTTGCTTCTCTCACCAACAGAAATCAGTCCCATAAAAGATATTGCCTCACTCCTCTGATCTCTCTAATATCCTGGGATCGACATGGCTACCACAGCACCCCCTACATCAGACAGACCACTGCCAGTCAGACCTTTCCAGCCTCTTCCCCTGTATGACTGAAAGTGTATCCCAAGATCTTATCAGCATCCCACAGGACAA
The DNA here is from genome assembly GCA_019425775.1 of Rafetus swinhoei. NCBI lineage: Eukaryota > Metazoa > Chordata > Testudines > Trionychidae > Rafetus > Rafetus swinhoei. The sequence goes on from JAFJHL010000226.1 coordinate 450,984, forward strand.
AAGTCATGGCTCAGGGTAGCCTTTCCTTCTTGTAGCTGGCCCTTCCTTGCCTTCTAGACAAGGGGTGGGCAATACGTGGCCCACAGGCCGGACACAGTTCAGAAAGGCTAGTCCCTAGTGGGCCACCAGATGCTTTATTTACCTGCACGTCTGCAAGTACGGCCACTTGCAGCTCCCTTTGGCTGCGGTTTGCCATTCCCAGCCAATAGGAGCTGCGGGAAGTGGTGGCCCAGCCCAATGCAGGAAGCCAACTGTAGTTGCAAGCAGCCACACCTGCAGACGTGCAGGTAAATAAAGCATCTGGCAGTCCGCCAGTGGCTAATCTTGGCGAACTGCATCTGGTCCCTGGACTGCTTAATGCCCACCCCTGGTCCAGACATTTTTTGTCAAGGTCCAAATTTCTTGGTCAAGGTATAGTCACAGTCCAAACTCCAGAGAAAACAACAAAGAGGATAAGTTGTAGTAAACACCAAGATGTCAGGGTCCATTCAAAAGCATTTGGCAGTCTAGATTTTCCCGCAGTCTGCCTGCTGACTACCACGGCACTAGACCCTCATCTTAGCTCAGTGGTCTTACCCTCCTGACCGTACTTTACTCCCTAGCGAATCTTTGCTGACACAAATCGGCAGCCCATCAAATGCCCTCCAACAGACGTGCCCACATCCACTGGGCTGACATTCTACAACTGCAGAATGATTTGGCCACCAAGATGGGCAAAGACCCTTCTCAATATGGGCAACTGCACAGCCAAGGCCTGTATGTGACTCACCCTCCTGTCCCAGAGAGATCACTGTTCCCGGCCTACAGTAAGTTCCCATCTGCCTCTGCTTAAGAGTAACACTGGTGTGATCCAGCGTGCACTAGGGTGGCTGCCCATGAGAGATTCCGGTGCCGCCCACCTGATTAGCACAGAGCCCACAGCTAGGTCTGGGTTTCTACTGTCGATGCACATCCGCATGTACCTCAGTGCACAGAACAAAATTTATTCTGCACAAGGAGGGAAAAAATTAGAGGGAATTTTGGTATGAGCTATGGGGAGACCACCCAATTCTGCCAGTTACGTGGCCAAAGGAAGCTTGCGGACTCAGACTAGTCCAGCAGGGCAAAGGGGGAGCAGAGCTGGCCAGTGGCACCGCCAGGGGGTTGTCCCAGGGTAACAGGGAGGATGAGAGCAGAGAGAGCTGCAGGGGCATTACCTTGTGCCTGCTTGTGTGCCAGGACCCCGTCTGTTCTCTGCACGTGTCTCTTCAGCAGCTGGGGGGCACCTGCCTGGCTGCACTTCTGAACACATGGCACAGCAGCCACTTTGGTTTTGGGACTTGAAGTGGGGCTACTGGAGACACTGGACAGGTCCTGCCCAAAGAGAAGGGAAGCCCCACGCTGTTAGGTTTCAATGGCAGGATGCAGCAATGACTTTACATCTCCACAGATCAGTAGTTTCCACTTGACCCTCGCAATCCCTGATGACCGAGTGTGTGAGTTACAGATGGGAAACATGGGCATGGAGGGCAGGTTACCTGCCCAAAGGCACAGAAGAGTCAGTACTGGAGCAAGGGTTAGCACTGAGGAACTGCAGTCTTCTTGCCCCGCTCTCAGACTCCCCTTCCCTGCACTCTGACCCCAGCCAGGAACCCCCCCCAAAGCTAGAAGTCTAAACAATAAGACGGGTGAACTAGAATGTCTCGTATTAAATGAGGATATGGATATAAAAGGCATCAGAAAAACTTGGTGGAATGAGGACACTCAAGAGGACACAGTCATACCAGGGCACAAAATATCTCAGAAAGACCAAACAGGTCGTGCCAGGGGAGAATGGCACTGCAGAGTCAAATGAAGTAAAAATCTTAATGAACCAAACTGTTCCATAGAGTCTCTATGGACAGTAATTCCATGTTCTACCAATAAGAATAGCAGCAGGGATATATTACTGACCATCTCACGAGGATGGCAATAGGACTGAGAAATGCTCAGTTTGCAGGGGATTTCACTTTTCACACTGTGACTTTTAATTTCTGTTTAACTAACTTCCTCATTTTAGTGTAGCTTCCCTCCCCCCCCCCCCACCCCCCCCCACACACACCTTTCTGAGCCCACAAGAGAGGAAATTCTTGATTCAGTCCTAAGCGGGAGCACAGAATCTGGTCCAAGAGGTAATTATAGCTGAACCTCTTAGTAACAGTGACCATCTACTATATATTTGAGAGAGTGTCTGTCTGTCTGTGTTTGTTCAAGAACTCCTAAATAGCAAGGGCTAGGACTCCTAAATTGGGTGTGCAACTTCCTCTTATCCTAACTTAAAGCAAGGTAAGGGAGAAAGGAGGAGATTTTGAAACAAACTGAAAAATTAAACAACAATAAATCACCAGGACCATATTGTATTCACCCAAGAATTCTGAAGGAACTCAAATGTGAAATTGCAGAACTCCTAACTTTGGTATGTAACCTGTCATTTAAATCAACTTCTATACCAGATAAATGAAGGATAGCTATTGTAACACCCATTTTTAAAAATGGCTTCACAGGTGATCCCAGCTGGTAAACCCAACTTCAATACTAGGCAAACTGGTTGAAACTATAATAAAGAATGGAATTACCAGACACATAAATGAACACATCTACTAGAATTCTTTGAGAGGGTCAACAAGCATGTGGACAAGAGGGAATCTATGGGCTACAGTGCATTTAGATTTTCAGAAATCATTTGACCAGGCTCTTAAGCAAACTAAGCAGTCAAGGGATGAGAGGGAAGACCCTCTCATGGATCAGTAACAAAAAGATAGGAAACAAAGGGTAGGATTAGATAGTCCGCTTTCAGAATGGAGAGGTAACTAGCAGTGTTCCTCCAAGAGGTCTGTATTGCAGTGTTTCCCAAATGGTGTTCCACGGAACCCCGGGGTTCTGAGAAGTGAAAATAAGGGTTCCGCGAAAAAATTCATTTTATGATTTTAAAAAATTAATTACTGTTATGTGTATTTTGTTTTGAAATATGTGCAATTAAACTAAATGTTGATCTCATGACCTTGTTTAGCATTTGTTTATTATTATCCTTACTTATTTGTGGTCTACTTTTTCAGCTCCATTTATTAGGCCGGGGTGGCCAACCCGTTCCAGACGAAGAGCCACAATAGCAACGGAGACAGCATGAAGAGCCGGGGCAAAGTTGTTGAGCAAAAAACCAAACAAACAAGAAAAACGCCGTGCTGGGGGGAAATAGGTGCTGGCACACTGTCCCACGGCTGCTTTTTTTGTTTGTTTGTTTTTTGTTAACATTTCCCTGGGTCTTCGTGGCCCTGCCTTTTTTTTTTTTTTTTTGGCTCAACAGTTTTGCCCTGGCTCGTCACGCTGTCTCCACTGCTATTGTGGCTCACAAAAAAAGCACTGGAAAGGGGTGAGAGGTGCAAGCTCTGGGAGGGAATTTGGGTGCAGGAGGAAGTAGAGAAGAGGATTCTGGCTCAGAGAGGGGGCTCCAGAGTGTTGGGGTCAGATGGAGGGTTGGGTTGCTGAGCAAGCTGCAGGCTTGTGGCTGTGAGGGTGCAGGAGTTTGGGCTGGGGTGCATGAGGGGCTCAGGGCAGGGAGGCTGGGAGTATGATGGGCTCAGGACACAGATTTGCGGTGTGTGGATGGTGCAGGAGTGTTGTGGCAGAAGACTGAGGATGTGGGGGTGCAGGAGTTTGGGGATGTGAGAGGCTCAGGATAGGGGATTCCAGTGTATGACAGGCTCAGGTTTAGGGTCTGGGGGGTGCAGGAGTGTTATGATGCCGCGGACAGATGGGGGCTTGGCCCCAACTGGGGGCTTGTTGGCCAGGCTACATTTATAAATAAAATATTATGTCAAACACAAAATGTTTCAGCGTTGTCTTTATTTATGAGAGGGGCCGGGAACCTGTTTTGAGTCAGGGGTCACTGACCCACAGAAAAGTCAATCGGGGCCACAGAAGTGAGATGCAAAAAAACATCCCCTCCAAAAACCCCCAAGCCTCACTAACATGGCCCCAACTGTGCTGGTGGGGGCAGCAGACAGGGTACTGGGGCAGGGTACTCGTGGGGGGACGGGGACAGACAGCTGGGGCCAGTACCTGGGGATCCCAGGTCTCAGGAAGCACAGGATGCTCTTCCCCTCCCCTAAACAGCTGGTGCACTTCCTGAAATGCCCGGTCTGTCGCTCCGCCAGGGACTTCCTTCTCCCCTGCTGCCTGCCTGCGCAGGGTGTGTGTATGTGGAAGTCCCAGGACTGCAGGCCAGCTCCAACTTCCCAGGAAGCGCGCGCTCTTCCTCTGCTCCCCATGACAGCCGCGTGCTTCCTGAGAAGTTGGAGCTGGCCTGCAGTCCCAGGATTCCTACTCCCTCCCCCATCCCCCCCCGCGCAGGCAGGCTGCAGGGGGAAGTCTCCAGCGGGGCAACAGACCCGGCATTTCAGGAAGTAGGCCAGCTGTTTAGGGGAGGGGAAGAGCAGCCTGATCTAATCCAGTCCCCCTCCCCTTCCCCAAAGCCAGGCACACACACCCCAACCTGATCCCCCTCTCCTCCCCTTCCCCAGAGCCAGGCACACCCCACCCAATCCCCTCTCCTCCCCTTCCCCAGAGCCAGGCACATCCCCCAACCCAATCCCCTCTCCCCGTTCCCCAAAGCCAGGCACCCCCAACCCAATCTTCCTCCTCTTCCCCAAAAGCACACGCACCCCGCTCTAACCCAATTCCCCTTCCCCCCACTCTAACCTAATTCTCAGGTCCCGGAGCCGCCGCTACAGCGCGTCTCCCTCCGGGCACTGGGGCACATGCGCTGAGCGGCCGGCTTTGAGCATGAGCTGGCCAGGGCACCGTCCGCAACCCAATCCCCCTTCCCTTCCCTTCTTCAGAGCCAGACACCTCCCCACCCTGCTGTAACCCAATCCCCTTCCCCCCCAACCTTATGCTGGGGTCCCGAGCCAGAGCCGCAGCACAGCATCCGGGACACCATGTGCACCGCCCCGGCCCCCCCCTTCTCCAGAGCCAGGCATCCTCCCCCCCCAACCTTATGTCTGGGTCCCGAAGCCACTGCCTGCGCTCAGCGGCCAGCTGCTAGCACGTGCAGGCTGGGACACTGTATGAGACCCGGCCCGCACGTGCAGGATATGACGCAGTGAGCTGGGGGGCCATGAGCGGAACGGCACGGACTGTGAGCATGCATGCGGCTCACAGCGGCCCAGCCGTGAGACTGGCTGACCTGAGCGGTTCCGGGTTCTGTCCCGGTTCCGTCAGGAGCTGCAATTTTGCGGCTTGCGAGCCTCGGGTTGACCACCCCTGTATTCGACTGTTATTAGGCATTCCGCAAAAATTCTTTCAAGTTTAAAAGGGTTCCATGACCAAATAAAGTTGGGAAACACTGCTGTACTGGGACCAATCCTTTTCAGCATATTCATAAATGATCTGGAGAAAGGAGTAAACAGTAAGGTAGACAAATCTGCGGATGACACCAAACTGCTCAAGATAGTTAAGTCCAAGCTCTACATCCCGGAGGGCTAGTCCCTACCTCTGAGCCAGAAGGCGAGGCTGGCACCTTAGCTGCTGGGGAGGTGGGGCTGCTGGTTCTTTCCGGCAAGTCGAATGACAGGTCCCTCCTGGTCAAGTCACGTGGCTTCTTCTTTTTCTCAGCATCAAGGTCTCTGGGGTCGGAGCCTGAGTGGCTGTCCGTGCGAGTGAGGACTCCGGTCAGGAAGTCAGCTATTTCATCCTACACAGGGGTCAGACATCTCTTAACAACTAGCCTCCATGACTTGCCTACAAGCAGCTTCCATTTACTGCTTTGCTAGTATGCAGGGCATTTAGCTTCCGGGGCTAAAGAAATAAATTCTATGATTCTACAGCTGGGCTCTGCTGGGTCCTACTCCACTCAGACCTTCCCCGTGAGGAGTCCCCAGCTAGCCGCTCAGGACGAGGAGAAGCTAGCTAGTGTTACTAGATGCCATGTTAAAGCTTAATCTCCATGGCTCTCTGGAACAGGAGGGGAGTGTGCCACCCTCCATAGCACTAAAGGAAGAACCAGAAACATTTGCTTCTCCAGGCCAGCCAGCTGGAAGAATCCACCTCCTTTCTGGCCCATACCATAGGAATAGCCAGCCTAGCAGACAGGGGCTCTTGAAAACTGCTGCTGGGAGATCAGTGCACGTAGTACCACCCGAGAGGTCAATACACCAAGGCAGCATCAAAGCCATCGGGGTCACAAGTGAAATGAATGGGGACATCATGAGCTAACTCTACAGGCTTCTAGCCTTCCCCAGCTTCCTTCTCCCACCAGCATCGGGCCGGGCCAGGCCTCAGCAGAGTGTCGTGTTTCAGAGAAGCTAATGTGTGGCAATGGGGCAGACAGACTAGCACAAGAGTTTGGGCTTGTGCTAAATTGCCACAAAACAAATCCTAGCACCAATTAACAGAGAGAGCTGCTCACCGCAGAATCAGGGTCCTCAGGGCAAGCACAGTATGGGTCTTAGATGTCTCTAATGGTGCTGCTCTGCCTTCTACCCAGTCAGCCACCACCAGCATGCCTGTGCCCCTCTGCTGGAAGTTGGAACTTGTGACTTGAGCTCCGCCTCCCCCCCCCCCCGTAGTGGCCCCACAGCCAGCACCGGTTACCCCAGGGATGGAGCTGGCTCCCCCCTTACAAAGGCAGCTCAAGCAAGAGGGAAGAATGAGGGACTATGGAAGCAACGCAGGAAATAGCCCTCATGGCCCCCCAAAAGGCTGAGATGCCAGGAATAGATTTTCCCTTGAGGGCACATGCCAGCTATGCTGTCAGGGATTTCACTGGCCCACCCGCCACCGCCCAGTCAGTCCAGACAGCAGCACCAGAGCATGGGCTCGTGGTGGCGAATGAGCACTCAGGCTACAGAAAGATCTCTCCGCTCATTACCTGGATGCATCTGTCCACCATGCTCTGGGTCAGGCCTTCTGCCTTCTTTTTGGCTTTGCTTATCCTATTTCAAAAGGTGGGCGAGTCAGTACATGTTCATTTACCCCCAGCTCCCTTGCCCTGCTCCCACCACCCTGGGACAGCACTATGAAAGCAGAAATCAAAGGACATCAGGTTTGCTCTATGCTGAAACCCAAGCAATAGGAAGCCGGAGCCAATCAGTTCCGAGAGTGCTGCATCTGCTGGACAGGATGTGCTGATTGCTGAGCAGGGTGACATTCAGATGACAGTGACTAGAAAGGGAACGAGACTGGCTAACACCGGGGTGTCCAGCACACCAGCCACACGTGGCTATTTGGCCGGTGGAGTGTGGCTAGTTGCCTTGAACAATGTGGCTATTTGGCCAGGTGAGAGTGGCTAGTTCACTACAGTGGCTATTGCTTCAGAACTGGCTGGATACAACAGGGCTCACGCCTTGTGGGACAGGCACATATCCGGGAGGCGGAAGACTCAAGTTCATATTCCTGCTCCAATGACTAATGATTTACAAAAATGCAACAGCTTCCACAGGAGACTGAGAAAACCCCACAGCAGCTATCCAATAGCCCAGAGGCTAGGGCGCACTTTTGCTGTGTAGGGGAGACACGTTCAAACCCCTTCTCCACAAGGGGCAGAAGGGGGAATTGAACCTGGACTCCAACACTCCAGGAGGAATAAAGGTTAGATCGATCGATCCTCCTTCAATCTGTGGCTGTGTCTACACTGGAAAGATGTGGCGATGAAAGTGCTGTCAACATGCAAAAGTCACCAAAACTGAAAACTCGCCAAACCTGTTTCTCTGCCACCCTTTGTGCACATATCATGGCCACACTGTTAGCACCCTTCGACAGAAAATGCAAAGCAATGTGGGTAAGCATCCAAACTGCCTGGCATCACCTTTAGTCACTAAGCACTGTGGGAATGAGCACTAAGCATTTTGGGAACAAGAAAAACATCCTGTCAGCCATCTGCTTCCCAGCCCTCCCTGGGCTTCCAGCTTACTTTTGTGCCACTTGAATGACAGTCCTTGCTGCAAACTCCAGCATCTTCTGAGGGAACTCAGATCCCAGACTTTTCTCCCGTGTCATGTTCAATGTGCTTAGGACATCACATGTTGCAGCAGAGCTACTTATGCACTTAATAACAGAGGACGAAGACTCGGATGTGGATGACAATGCGGGTGACAGGGACAGAAGCGATGTGGCATTGCATGGGGCTGTCACAGAGCAGCTGTGCATAGCAGAGAGTCGCTTCTGGGCAAGGGAAACCAGCCCTGAGTGGTGGTATTGCGTTGTCATGCGGGGGTGGGATGAAGACCAGTGGCTACAGATCTTTCGGATGCATAAAGCAACCTTCCTGCAGCTGTCTGCCGAGCTGGCCCCTGAACTGCGGTGCAAGGACACCGGAACGAGAGCTGCTCTCTTGATCGACACACATGAAGCAATTGCTTTGTGGAAGCTAGTGATTCCCGATTGCTACCAGTCAGTTGCAAATCAGTCAGGGCAATAAATCGCATGTTGCTGCGTAGGACTGTGACTCTGAGAAATGTGGATGACATAGTGACTGGCTTTGCAGAAATGGGCTTTCCAAACTGGTAGGGCAATTGTTGGCACCCATATTCCCATTATGGCCATCCCGCCTTGCCAGGGAACACATCAATTGGAAGGGGTACGGCTCCATGGTGCTTCAGGTGCTTGTGGATCACCGTGGGTGTTTACAGACATAAATGCAGGGTGCTCTTGAAAGGTTCTGGCAGCACAGACTGAGGAATGGTTTGGGAGAGTGTCGTACCCCGACAGTAGGGAAATGGCAACCCTGCCATGGAATCTCCATGAGAAAATGAATAGGTACATCAGGCAAAGCTTCGACACCATCTCCCAGCCAGATTCTATGGATCTCTCTGTGTACATCAATACTCTGTTTGGACGTAACGCAGACCCAAGCAGGGCTTACCACCTCACAGAAATACAGCCTCTGGTCGCCCTGCACCACTGCCCTCTCCCCTTCCCCTCACTGCAAGAGCAACTTCCTGCGCTGCCACCACCCACCCCACCGCATTACACAGCAACTTACTGCACTGCACCGCCGCTGCTCACCCATCCCCACCCTGCAACCTGTGTGTCTTCTCTTGCTTCAGCCTCCATGTCCAGTTTCTGAGAGTCCTCACAAACATTGGGACTTGAGCACAATTCCTCGCTGCCTGGCACAAAGGTTGTCACTGGACTGAGCCCCACCTCCTTGTCCACTTCCATCTGTTCCTCAATAATTTCTGTCTCCAGGATAACTCCTGTTTCTCACTCGGTGCTATGGGAAGTATCCACTGGGCTCATCCAGTTCTTCATAAAAATGGCATGTTGTGGGTGCAGCACCAGACTGGCTGTTTACCTCCTTTGCCTTCTGGTACGCCTGCCTTTGCCTTCTGGTACGCCTGCCTTTGCCTTCTGGTACGCCTGCCTTTATCTTGGTTCTGCACTGTAGGGAGCCTCGCTCAGCCCCCTTCTCACACAGGGCTCCAAAAATGTGACCACACATGCCCCAATTCCTACAGATCATTCACAGCTGTGACTGCACCAATTCTTCCCCTCACACATCTAGATCCAAAAGCTGTGGCGTGCTCCAAACAGGAGAGAGTCTTGAGTGATAGCCATCACCTGTTTCCCTGAGTAGACACCACAAGGACCATGACACAAGGTACGTCTACATAGCAGCGTTATTTCGGAGTAATGGCTGTTATTCTGAAATAACAATGCGAGCATCTACACAGCAATTCCGTTATTTTGAAATAAATTCAAAATAACGGACAGCTTATTCCGACTTCTGCAAACCTCATTCCACGAGGAATAACGCCTATTCAGAAATAGCTATTTCAGAATACCAGTAACGTGGACACTCCACTGCTGCTATTTTGAAATAGCTCCTCCCAGGGCCATTCAAAGTAATTACTCCCAGTGCCTCCTGGGGCTCTAAATCGAGGTAGCGCGTCCACATTAGGGAAGCCTGCCTCGGACTAATTTTGAGGCTTCCTTGTAGTGTAGACGTGCTATTTCGAAATAAGCGTGCAGTATAGATGTACCCATAATGAGCCAGACACCAGGAAACAGATAATAAAGTTCTTGGGGTTTGCAGAGGGGAGGGGTAGGGATGGAATAGTCTAGTCGATTAACCGATAAGCAAAAACATATAGGTTAATGCTTTAGACTACACGTATTTCCCCACCCACCTCTTGCCAGTAAATTTTTTAGCAGGCTGGTCAGCAGCCCAGCTCAGTCCCAGCTTGCACTGGGTCCTGGACCTACCCCTGCTGTGGCTCTGCATTTAAAGTGTATTAGGAGCCAGGCAGGCAGGCAGCCCAGCTCAGTTCTGGTTCGTGCTGGGTCCGGGAGCTCAGACCTCTCTCCCCCGACAGGGGCTGCCCAGGGACTATAGAACAGTCGACTAACCGATAAGAATTCATGAGGTTAATCGACTATTCAATTAACCGATATTTAACATCCCTAGGGAAGGGCACACCTGTTTACCTCTTTATGTGGCTGCAGAGCAGCAGAGTTCAAAGAACTGGCCAGAATGGTAATTCAGCATTGTGGGAAACATGCTGGAGGTCAATAAACTCGACAGAAACCTTATTGTACTACACACTGCATGACTGTCAACAGGAAAGGGAGGGGGAAAAGACAAAAGTCCTTCGCAGGACTGGAAATTTTTAGTTGACAAAACTGGGTGCTTGTCGCAACCTTTGTCATGTTGCAATGTGAACGCTCTCTGGATTTTGTCACCAAAAAGGGGTTTTTGACAAAACTTTCTACCGTAAACAAGGTCTCAGACTCTAATCCTTCTGTCTTGTATCAAATTGCCTGAAATCAAGATTTTCTGAGTAGGACTGAAGCAAATCATGTAGTTGTGACATGAACATTTTTCAACTTTTTGATTCAATGAAAATCTCCAAACAACAAACTAGTTTTGCTTCCCCCGAAATGTTTTTTTCCAACGTTTTGCACTTGCCAGCAAACCACACACTCCATTATTCACTCAGTGTCAATGCTGAACGTGCCTGGAGCTCCCAGTGGCTTCAACAGGAAATGGCTCTCCAGCTCTGACACTCGGTCCCAAAACTTCCTCAAAAGGGCTGCCGGCGCCGTCTCTCTTCTTGCTTTATGTGAAATGCTGCTAGTCGCCGTTTTGCATGTCACTCCCCTCCCTAGGTTTTTGATCATTCCTCGTTACATGTAACATCTGTCATGACTGTAGCATATTTTGGCCATTAGGCCCGATTCCTCTCTCGCATTCATTTCACAGCAGTGCAGCTCCATCCATGTCAATGGGGTTACGCAGATTTACATCTGTGTGATTGCAGCAGGTGGCCCATGGCTTCCTGCCAGTCCCACAGCAGCCTCTCCTGCTGAACACCTCCCAGAGGAGTGTCCTTTGGGCACCACGAACAGCCAAAAGCCACCGCCAGGAGCAGAGCCAAGAATGATTTGGAAAGGGAAAATCTACAGTAGGGATGTAACAGTGTAGTCAATTAACCAATTAACTGATAAGCAAAAGCTTATAGGTTAATGTGATAGACTACATGCATTTCTACCCCCCCCCACCCAGTCCCGCCAGTAAATATTTTAGCAGGCTGGCCAACAGCCCAGCTCAGTCCCGGCTTGCGACAGGTCCAGGACCTATCTCTGCTGTGGCTCTGCATTTAAAGTGTATTAGGAGTCGGGCAGGCAGACAGCCCGGCTCAGTTCTGGCTCATGCTGGGTCTGGGAGCTCAGACCCACCCCTAAACAAGGGCTGCTACCATCCCGCACTGCTGCCTCTTTATCAGAGGCAGCAGCACGGAGTGGCAGGGGACTCCTTGGGAGTGAGGCACACTGGCTGCTGGCCCCGCCCCCAGGGACTATAGAATAGTTGACTAACTGATAAGAATTCATGAGGTTACTCGACTATTCAATTAACTGATATTTAACATCCCTAGTCTACAGTATTCAGGAATGGGGGTATGTCCCTCACGCAGGGCTTTCAGCTTGTCAGTGGAAAGGAATACTGTAAAGCGGCTGTGGTCCATCACCCCACCTGCACCTACAGCTACTGTGATGAAAGCTCATACTAGAGAAAGACAAGGCTTGGGAGCCCTGGAGAAAGGAGTTTGCCATTTGCCATGAACAGACAGCGCCTGGATGGCAGGAACAGCACAAGTTCCCCACACACGTTGCCCAGCCCATGTGCCTCCACTTTGATCTGGAAAAGGATGACTTGTAGCCACCAAGAGAACAGGACAGTCCATGGCCCATCAAGCACTGAATGCCACAAGCTTACCAATGTGTGCAATTGGGAGGCGGACGTGTGATCCCTGGGAGCTGGACCTTGTCTTACCAATGCATTCCACACAGGGGTTGTGATGGCAGGTTCCTCCCAACCTGGGCCTGATTTAAATTAACTTCCCAGAAATAAAAGGCTTTTTATCCCATTAGCCATCACGTCTCCATCTACTTTCAGAATGAAGTCCTAGAACCCTCCTGCAAGGCCCATGGACCCAACCAGACATTGCTCAAAGCTTCTAAAAGACTCATGCCATGGAGATGCCATCTATGCCACAGAGCCATACCTCAGATTGTCATCAGCTCCTCCCACCACCACCAGGCTGTTATCAGCTCGGATTTTTTCTCGAAAATCTTCCATAGCTTCAGTGTTGCACTGCAAAGAATTCTGACCAACTACAAAGAGAACTGGGGTCTTCATGTCCAGCAGAGGGTCATCCACATCCTGCAGGAGCATTGGACAACAAGACATTTTAAAACCGAAGGACAAACCAAATGCAATGCTACATTGACTAACAGTCTCAGGCCTGCACATTCAGAGTCATGACTTTCCAAGTTATGCTCCAAAGGGCATTTACCCAGTGGAAAAATATGACCCTGACCACGGTTTTGGTACAGATCTGCCTCCTGCATGGAACTCATTATCTTCTATATGGAGGCAACACAGAGCCTGGGCCTACTCTTCTCACATACCCCCCAAACATGAGTGGCACCAGGACCCAAGGTCGCTCTGAGTCAGTCTCACACAGGCCAGCTAACAAAGGAGCACATCAGGCCACCAGAGAAGTCTGCCTAAGTTGGCGTTCTTGTTGCTGGGTGCAAAACAAGGTGAGATGAACTGCCGTTTCTGGAGTGGGGCCTACGAGGGGCTCTAGAGGTGTGGTGTGACGGGGCAGCGTACGACGCGGACGCGCCCCGCACTCAAGCCAGCCCCGGGGTCCGAGCGGGGGAACCCGCTGCAGGGCCAGACAGCGCTGTTCACGGCGCGTTCAAGTCTCCCAGCGGGGAGGCAGCTGAGAGGGCCGGCCGGGACCGAGGCCGGCACACGCCGGCACCGGCCGGTGACATCACTGGCGTACCCCCGCAAGGGGCGGAGCCACCACGCCTCCGGAACGCCGCGGAGGGGCGGAGCCGGGACACGGCATCGGCGGGGGATTTTAAAACAGGCCAGGAAGGCTCCCCGGGAGGAAAAAAGGCGGCTGGAAACCGGGACCCAAAGAGGGAGGAGGAGCCCGGTAAGGCCGACCCTGCCACGGAGGGCAGGAAGTAGGTGAACCCCCGGGGGGGGGGGAAAGAGAGAAGAAGCAGCCCAGGGCGGGGCCACGGAACCCGAGAGCGGAGGGTTTGGGGTAACTACCCCCTTCGCTGAGCGAGGTCGGACAACCTCGCCTTAGGGCCCTGGGCTGGGGTTCGGAGCGAGGGTGGGCCCGGACCCCCTTCTCCCTACCGGAAGTCAAGCCCCACACCCATTCAGCAATATAAGAGAAGGCGAACGCCGGTCCCGGGCGAGGCCACACGTGGGGGTCTAAAGCTCCATCACTGTGGGAAAACACCTGGGGAGGCGGGGACTGGGGGGACAACGTGTGACATGTGGTCTGAGCAACACTACACTGCTGTCACACCAAGGATGCAGTCAAACCTTTGAGCACCCTCCACACCAGACTACTGCACTGTGATTCACTGCCTAGAGCCCAGATTGTCGGGACCCAGCTCTCCATTACTCCAAACACTAGAGTACGCTAGACTACACGCACATCCTCTCTTGAAAATACTTGAAGTATGAAGAATCAGACTTCAGACCCTTGCTCTTCTGGCTGGACTTTAAAGCAAGTTAACAGGTCAAAGGGCTTGGTTAACTAGCCAATCCTTTCCTATGAACTCTGACCCCTGCTTTGAGCTTACCCCTCTGGGACCGTCCACTGTGAGCAGGGGGAATCCAAGGCACACTACTGCGGTGACGTACTCCATCACTGAGACCTGGAGAGACCATGAGACAGCATCATTAGCCAGAGACTTCCCAAAACATCCAACTCAGGGTCAATACAGTCTGCAGAGCTCCTGCTGCCAGGCTCCCTGCATTGCACAGACCTGGCTTTGGCAATGCCTCTTTCTAGGAAAAATCTCAAGCGCCTCATCTGTCTGCGCCCGCAGCGTTGGAGGCAGCAATACAGGGCCTTAGGGTGGGAAGGAAAGAGGAGGAGCTCTTCAGGGCTGGGGACTGACACCAGGCCGAGCACCAGCCAAAGGCAGACGTTCAGTCACACCGTCACACACAATGCTAGGAACAGAGGACTCCAAACGTAAGCTCAGCAAGAAGCTGGGGCACCAGGTGAAACAAGGTTTTACTTGGTGCAACTGTAGTAAGTTAGCAGCTACGGATGCAGACAAGGAAAATAAACCAAACAACAAGTAATATCACCCTGAAGTTAGATTCATAGAATACTGCAACTGGAAGAGACCTTGAGAGGTCGTCGAGTCCAGTCGCCTGCCTTCACCGCAGGACCAAGCACCACCATCTACATCAGTGTTTCTCAACCCTTTTTTTTTTTTTTTTTTTAAATAAAGCATCCCTTTTTCAAAAAATAAATAAATCGTAAATACCTCCAGTACCTCCAGTTTTCAGACACACACATTTTTTCTACCATTGCAACACACTTGTTTAAACAACGTAATCATAGCCGGGCAGGCAATGAAATTTTGGGGTGTAAAAAGTACAAAAATAATAAAGCACTGTAAAACTTAAAACAATAATTCAGTTTTCTCCAAATTTCAGTTGTGTTGATATACCCCCCAGACTTCTTTCAAGTACCCCTAAGGGTACTCGTATTACTGGTTGAGAAACACTGATCTAGAACATCCCTGATAGATGTCTATCCAACCTACTCTCATATATTTCCAGAGATGGAGATTCCACAACCTCTGTAGGCAATTTATTCCAGTGTTTAACCACCCTGACAGTTAGGAAGTTTTTCCTAATGTCCAACCTAAACCTCCCTTGCTACAGTTTAAGCCCATTGCTTCTTGTCCTATCATCAGAGGCCAAGAAGAACAATTTTTCTCCCTCCTCCTTGTGACACCCTTTTAGATACTTGAAAACTGCTAGCATGTCCCATCTCAGTCTTCTCCTTTCTAAACTAAACAAGCCCAAATCTTTCAGTTTTCCCTCATAGCTGGTGTTCTCTAGACCTTTAATCATTCTTGTTGCTCTTCTCTGGACCCTCTCCAATTTTTCCACATCTTTCTTGAAATGTGGTGCCCAGAACTGGACACAATACTGCAACTGAGGCCTAATCAGCATAGGGTAGAGTAGAAGAATGACTTATGTCTTGCTCACAACACTCCTGTTAATGCATTCCAGAATCATGTTTGCTTTTTTTGCAACAGCATCACACTGTTGACTCATACTTAGCTTATGGTCCACTCTGAGCCTTAGATCCCTTTCTGCCGTACTCCTTCCTAGACAGTCGCTTCCAATTCTGTATGTGTGAAACTGATTGTTCCTTCTTAAGTGGAGTACTTTGCATTTGTCCTTATTAAACTTCATCCTATTTACCTCAGTCAATTTCTCCAGTTTGTCCAGATCATTTTGAATTATGACCCTATCCTCCAAAGCAGTTGCAACCCCTCCCAGCTTCAAATCATCTGCAAACTTAATAAACATACTCTCTATGCCAATATCTAAATCGTTGATGAAGATATTGAACAGAACCGGTCCCAAAACAGACCCCTCCGGAACCCCACTTTGTTATGCCAGCAGGATTGTGAACCATTAATAACTACTCTCCAAGAATGGTTATGCAGCCACTTATACACCCATCTTATAGTAGCCCCATCTAAATTGTATTTGTCTAGTTTATTGAAAAGAAAATCATGCAAGACAGTATCAAACGCCTTACTAAAGTCTAGGTATACCACATCCACCGCTTCTCCCTTATCCACAAGACTTGTTATCCGATCAAAGAAAGCTATCAGATTGGTTTGACATGATTTGTTCTTTACAAATCCATGCTGGCTGTTGCCTATCACCTTATTTTCTTCCAGATATTTGCAGATGGATTCCTTAATTACTTGCTCCATTATCTTTCCTGGCACAGAAGTTAAACTAACTGATCTGTAGTTTTCCGGGTTGTTCTTATTTCCCTTTTTATAGATGGGCACTAGATTTGCCCTTTTCCAGTCTTCTGGAATCTCTCCTGTCTTCCATGATTTTTCAAAGATGATAGCTAAAGGCTCAGATACCTCCTCTATCAGCTCCTTGAGTATTCTAGGATGCATTTCATCAGACCCTGGTGACATGCAGACATCTAACTTTTCTATGTAATTTTTAACTTGTTCTTTTTTTTATTTTGTCTTCTAAACCTGCTTCATTCCCACTAGTATTCACTATGTTAGGCATCGCGTTACCATCAATCTTGGTGAAAACCGAAATAAAGAAGTCGTTAAGCACCTCTGCCATTTCGAAGTTTCCTGTTATTGTTTCTGCCTCTTCGCTGAGCAGTGGGCCTACCGTGTCCTTGGTCTTCCTCTTGCTTCTAATATATTTAAAGAATGTCTTCTTGTCACCCTCTGGCTACATCTAGACTACAAGCCTCTTTCGGAAAGAAAGCATCTAGACTGCAACCACTTCTTTCGAAAAAGCGAGCCGCTTTTTCGAAAGAGAGCACCCAGGCAGTCTGGACGCTCTCTTTCGAAAAAGCCCTGTTTGCATCCAAGAATGCCTTTTTTCGAAAGAGCACTTTCCTCGTAAAATGGTTTACCGCGGTTGAAAAAACTGCCACATTCTTTCGATTTAATTTCAAAAGAACACAGTGGCAATCTAGACGCAGGGGAAGTTTTTTCAAAAAAAGGCCACTTTTTTCGAAAAAAACCCTGTAGTCTAGACACACCCTCTATGTCTCTAGCTAGTCTGAGCTCGTTTTGTGCCTTTGCCTTTCTAATCTTGCCCCTGCATATCTGTATTGTTTGCTTATGTTCGTCCTTTGTAATTCGACCTAGTTTCCACTTTTTATATGACTCCTCTTTGATTCTGAGATCATGCAAGATCTCCTGGTTAAGCCAAGGCTGTCTTTTGCCATACTTTCCATCTTTCCTACGACGCAGCGGAATAGATTCTTCCTTTCCCTGCTTACAACCTGGATCTCCAAGCAGCTTGGGACATGTCATGTGCCCTCAGGTTCTAGGCCCTGGGTCCCGTATTATTGCTCTGAGGCAGAATATTCTCCCCCCCAAAAGTTTTCATCTCCATTTCTGTACTAAGAAGCCACCTGCTGGCGGAGGAGCTCTCTCATCTCTCTACCTGGTGAAGTTTGCAGGCCAGACAGGGTTTGCTAGCCAGATGTGTGGAAGCTACCTGACAGAAACTGCACAGATGCTCCACAATCACGCCAGAAAGTTGGTTCAGCCCCTTAGCATGTGCTCTGATTTTAACTACACCAGCACCTTCATAAGCCAGGACAGTAGAACTGAAGAGTTATGAACCCTTGGCAATGGATTGTTTGTAATTCAGAAAGGTTTGCAACTTGGAACATAACATTAGGCTTGTTTTTTCAAAGTTGAACACTGACTAAAGGCAGCTTTGAAACTTTACTATGCCAAAAAAAATGCTGCTTTTAACCATCTTAATTCAATAAGACAAGCACAGGACCAGTTTCCTTACCTTGTTTAAGCTTTTTAAAACTGTCTCTTTGTTTGTTTAATTTATATAACACAGTACTAGACTGAACTTATTTCTCTATGCTGCTGTCTGGCTGTGCCTCCAGTTCCGAATAAGGTGTGTGGCTGCCTGGTCAGTTCATAATTCTGAAGGTCTCTTGTACTTTACCCAACCCTGTTCTTGGTTTGCTAGTGCTCACGTTGCAACCACAAGAGAAAGGGAAAGCACGAGAACCCTCTTCTCCCTTGCCTGTGCTCCTTGAACACAGGGCCCCACCTTAAAGACACAGAGCCTGACTCCCATTGCTCACTTTGACCCTGATGTAAATGAAAACCGAACTCCAAGGGGTGGTGCACCAGTGCAGGATCAAGCCATCCGTCTCATGCTTCATGCTGTGGATGAGAAGTGGGTCCTTGGGAGAGACTAGTTCACAGTCGGTATTAACCCTTTAACTCCACCACTCAGAGACTATCTGACACAGTTCCACATACTCCCTGGGCTGCAACCATGCATCGAATCCCAACCCTGGCTTGTCCAACCCTACTCTTACCCCACTGTCCTAGTTTGGCTTATCCAGTTCCCCACCGGCCATGTCCACCTCAATGCCACTAATCAGCTCTTCACCACTTGCGCACTCAGTAACACGGAGAGGGCGAAGCAGCTGATCAGCCACACAAGTGCCTTTGATCTGGTAATAAGGTCCAGGGACTAGCAGGGTTCCTTGCTGTTTGATACGTAGCTTGGGTACGCCTTAGGGCAGCTCTCTTCAATTACTACCTGTAGACCAAGCACCAGGAGCCAATCCAAGTGACTTTTATCAAGAGGTACAGCGTTAAGTGGCTCTGCTAAGGTGCAGGACACAAAGGTACTTACGTGACAGGCCACCAAGGATCCTGTGTTCCACCCAATCAGGATGATGGGCTTGTGGGAGAAATGATTGTGGATCTGGCCAAGAAAGAAGGAGGAGTGAGAGGAACGAACAGTGCTGGGCAAGCACAGGGCAGGTCATGGGCATTAAAGGCAGACACGACATGCCCATCTCAGACGCCCACACACTTACCTCTAGCACTTTGCCTCTGACTGCACCAATCATGTGTTCAAGACACTGCAACACTCCCACCCCGGAGCCATTATTCAGCAGGTGGGTGGCAACAGGGATCACCTGGAACACAAGCCACATGAATTGTAGGAGTGCCACTGTGGAGCAGTATGCATCGCGGATAGGGATGCACCCACTGGGGCAAAAATACACAGTCAGGACTCGGGGCTTTCCTGCCATTCCCCTACCAATCGCCCCAGTTCTCCTGGCTTCCGTCCAACAGAGCTGATGGAGCCATTGCATTGGAGCAGCACTTCACCCAGGCAGAAGACAGGCTACCAGACACCAAATACCCCCTTTCCCGACCTGTTCATACTGGAGAATTCCTGCCTCATACTCTTCAATCCACTCCACTGGACAATTCCTCTGGTCCCCTCTAAGCTGCAGATGCAGAATTCTGTGCTAGGACACAACGTCTCCTACTCAAGCCCACGGCAACACTGGCAGGGACAACTCCTCCTGGAGGACCAAGCAGTACGAGCCTGAGCGAAGTTGCTCAAGGAGAGGGCCTCTCTGCTGAAGCCATCAGCACCATGAAGCATTGTTGGGCGTTTGCCAGCAGCTGCAGGGTCCCAGAAGCCAGGTGAACAGCAGTCACACTGCCCCAGAAAGGCTACTGGTATGAACATCCGCTCATCCCTTCCAAGACATGCAGAGTTACAAACCTTTCCCAGGCAGGAGAGCTGTGACTGCCAGAACCGGTGACGGCGGGAGGTGGGGAACATAGAACTGGAGGGTCCAGAGGATGCAATCAGGATGAGCGGAGAACCAGGCAACTTGCCCTACAAAATTTGCCACAACAGAAAGATGAGGCAAGCAGCTTCCCTTCCCTCAGGCATGCCCCTCCCCAGTCTCCTTGACAGGACAGGACAGGGTAGGAAAACCACCAGCAAATGCACCAGTCGCTGCCCCCGCCCAACCCTCCCCCAGCTGTGCTGAGCACAGAGGAGCAAGTGAAAAGCTGTGTGCAAGGTAAGAGTGACGGTCACTTAAACACACAACCAGTACTGCCACCAGCCAAAACATGCCCTCAAGCACTCTCTGCCCTAGGTGCAGAGGGCATGAGATGGCCAGCGGGAGGTCAGAGCGCCTGTGCTGCACTGAGAGCAAGCCTTACTAGCTAATAAAGCTATGGGTGATCGACAAAAGGACAAGCCTAGCCCAGGTCTCCTAGAACAGGGACTAAACACTTCCCCAGGGCACAGGCTAAAGGGAAAGCTAGAGACCCTGCCTTGCTCATCCTGGAAGCAGGTGTCACGGAAGAGGTGGTCTGGGGAAACTCACAAGGTGCTGCATCCTAGCACAACACACTCATCTGTGGAGTCTGACAGTCCCTGCTCACAGGGCGAGTCACACAACACACACCTAGCAGGAAAGGGCAGTGCCAGATAAGGAAGGCTGCAGAGAGAGAAAAAGCAGCATGGAGTCCTGAAGGCACTGGCCCTGAAGGAGGAGAAAGAGGGCACTCTGAAGATAGGAAGTACTGGGGGTAGGGACACCATGACAGAGCTCATGATGCTGGATGTGCCAGAGGGAACAGGATGGAGAAGTGGAGAGGACTGGGGAGAGCAAGTAGACTGGGGCACCAACCAGACATTAAGCTGAACTCCTCACCCTGCACGCCCAGGGGTGTACTCACGGGTTTATTATGTGACAAGACACCCACAGCTGGGTCCCACGGTCTCTTCAAGAGGAGGGAGAGCGCCTCGGCCCCTGCTGCCCCTGTCTTTGTGGTGGACGAGAGCAGCATCCTGTCAATCAGGGTGGGGATCTGAAACCAAAGGCCAGACCGTGGCTGAATAAACTTATTAACTACACACCCGATATCCAATGGGATCTTCCTTCAGAACTGATTTCACTGTCTACAGCAGAACATGGAAAATTCTGCTAGCTTCTCCCCGGCAAAGGGAGAATGCCCACTTGGCACTCCCCCCCACACCCAGTGGTACAAGCAAGGGGCTGTGGAGGAGATAGCCACCAGCAACTCCAGTTCCTTTTGTCAGCAGAGACTCACTCCTCAGACACTGATGAGCACCAAGGGTCAACCCAACACAAGGAGAGTCTATTTGCTGCATCTGCACATGCTTTTGTCTCAACGTGCAACTGCCATCTCCGGACAGCTCCACTGGCTCTCCTTCACCGCAGCATTCAGTTACACACAGAGCATAAACTACCCTGTGGTTAAAACCCTGCATGCATTTCTCCAGCCTCATGAACAGACAGTGGTGCCTGCTCCCTCCAGTCAACTGGCACTGCACTTTGCTTTAATCGCATGACATCATCTCATTGTAACTGACACAAAAGCCTTCTCCTTTGCGCCGCCTGCTGTCCGGCGGACCCCTTCCCTCTACTCCACTGAGCCTCCATTTTAGCTAGAGCAGTCAATTAACCACAGTTAACCCAAGCAAATAACACAAAACAAAATAATTAGATTAAAAAAATCAGTCATGATTAATCACAGTTTTAATTGCACTGAAACAATACCAATTTAAATTTATTATAAATATTTTGGGTGCTTTTCTATATTTTCAAATGTATTGATTTCAATTACAACACAGAATGCAAAGTGCTTGCTTTATATCAGTTTTGATTTAAAATATATGCAAAGATGAAAGAAAGACTAGTTTTCATTTCATGTCATACACTATCATAAAAGTGAAACTTCCACATGTAGAATTTTTTGTTATATAACTGCACTCAAAAGCAAAACAATGTAAAACATTAGAGCCTATAAGTCCACTCAGTCCTACTTCTTGTTCTGCCAGTCGCTAAGCCAAACAAGTCTGTTTACAGCTATGGGAGATAATGCTCCCAACTTCTTTTTTACAATATCACCTGAAAGCGAGACAGGGATTGGCATGGCACCACTGTAGGTATTGACGTGGGTGCGGTAGGTACCACAAGGTATTGGCGTGCCGGAGATTCATTCACATGCCCATTCCTGCTTCAACTTTTTATTAGTGCAAATATTTATAACTAGAAATAATAATCAGGGCTCTCAATTAGTTACAGTTAACACATACAATTAACTTACAACAATTCATGGTTTTTTTAAAGAAATGTTAATTGCACACCAAGGCGCCATCCTTGGGGTGTTGATGCATGCGTCCAGTGCAGGGGTGCTTCTCCTCCTCCCACCACTCTCCTCCACTGCTGCTCCCATTGCTTGCTCCCACCCATGGAGCTGCCCTTGGCCAAGATGCTCCAGACCAGGAACTTGCCTCCTGTCTGCTGCACAGAGCAGGGGTGGGGGCAGCAGGGGGGCTGATGTCTTGGTGCTCCCTTCCTTCCACATGTGCCCAGACACTGCTGAGCTGGGGCTGGGAACAGAGGGAGCCTGTATGCTGCTGCTGGCCCAGCAGAGAGTGCCTCCGACAGCAGCTTCTGCTGGCTGAAAAAGCATTCAGGCTCCGGAGTGCTCTGCTTAAAGAGACGGCGCTTCCCCCAACAGCAAATATATAAATAAGTGACAGTCTATTATTGCTTAACAGTGCAAAACAAACTGCAATTAATGGCAATAATTTTTTGGATTGTTCAACAGCCATAACTTTAGACATTTACAGCAGAGATCAGCTCTCTCAGACCTGCTCATTCTTCTGCACCTCTAATATTTATTGTAGGGAAGTCAGTCTGCATGATGAGCGGCTATGCAAAATTACATTTTCTGTTGTTATTTTCCTCTTCATTGAGGAATGGACCTACCCTGTCCTTGGTCTTCCATCATCATCCCCACCTCACTCTGATACAAACTATAGATCTCAAGCCCTTTCCAAAGTAGCTCAGTATCATTAGTCCCATTTTATTTATGGGGAAACCGAGTCACAGATGTATGATGTGACTTGCCCAAGGTTATCCAGCAGACCCGTGGCAGAGTAAGGAAAACAGACCAGGTTCCCAGTGCAGCACTTCCTAAGAGCCCTCTATTTCTCTGAATCACGTCAATAAAAGTTTAGAAACTAATATGTTGCCCATCTATAACAACTCTCATCCCAGGAGCTCTGTGGGCTTTACAAACCTAATTGTTCGTAAATTGCTTACAACCTCCATGTAAATTATTAGTCCTCTTTTACAAATCTACCCAAGATAACGGGGTGCCCCACATGCTATGCTGTACCCCTCCCAACCCCTACTGTGGCAGGAAAAAACTGTTATCCCTGCACATAGGGGAACTAAGGCACACAGAAGTTAAGGAATTTGTCCAGGGTTGTACAGAAGCCAATGGCAGGGTGAAGAGCTAACCCAGGCTCTCAAGTACCAGGCTAGCGTCCTCTCCTTTCCTCACTTTCTTGATAGGGCAACAAGGCCGAGAGAGTCTAAGTGACTTGCTGAAAGTCATGCAATGATACAGCAGTACAGCCAGAGAAAAACTAGGCGTCTCCCCTCCTTACCCTGGGCACAAGGCTCAAATTCCCCAAGCTGGTACAGTGGGGAAGGGAAAGAGAAGGGGAGTCCCCAGTAAGGAGATAAATGTCCCATCAGTTTCTCCTGAACAAACCGTTTGATGAGAAAGTGGGTAGTAAGTGAAAGCCAAGTACATCCCAGAACTCATTGTGTGTATCACCTTTCCCTTTAGTGTCTGCAGAGCATCCAGGTAAGCAGCCAACATAGGTAAACTGAGCGTCTCCACCAGTGTGGTGTGAAGCCACTGGATCAGCTTGGTGTCCCAGTTCACACTGGCCAGAGCTTGGCGGACCCGCCGGGCGCATTTGTCCACTGCTATCCTCCTCAGCACTGGCTCATTGCAAGCCTAAAAACAAGGGAAGCAGGCCACATGGGCATAAGGAAAGTGAGTGAGTGTGCAAGGGCCATAGAGAATCCACAGGGGCAAAACTTGCTGCTAAAGCCTCTCTACCCCTGGTCATGAACATGGACCAATCCTCCTCCCACTGAAGACCATTTTCTAGTCCATATCAAAGTCATAAGGCTGTTTATGGTGGAGGTTGTAAGCGCTAAGGACCTAGACTGTCCTGTGTTTCATCTGCTGTTGCCAGAAAGCACTATGTGCAAAAGGAGGAAATGCAGCTGCTGCAGCTTGCAGAGGAGATGAGAGAAGACAAATCTTACCCCTTCGTTAGCCAAGCGGGCCAGTCGGTCAGACTGTAAGGCTTTAAGGATCTTATTAAATAGCTTGTTCTGGGCCATCGTCCAACCCGACCTACAAAGGGAAACAGAGACAGTAGTTTAGACAGGACATCAAAGAGTTTAGCTCAACGTTACATTTTTTTACTCCTAACTCTTAAAACAATGCAATAAGGGTGCAAGTAAATAAGATTGTGCAGTCGATCATTGGTGCATCTGTTAGCATCCAGGAGTTAATGGCTCGCAGTCCTGTGTTCGGATCCAATAGAACAAAATACTAGAACTGGAAGGGACCTTGAGAGGTCATCAGGTACAGACCCCCGCCCTCACGGCAGGACCAAGCACTGTCTAGATCATCCCTGACAGATGTTTATTAACCCACTCAGATTCCACAACATCCAGAAGCAATTTATTCCAGTGCTTAACCACCCTTACAGGAAGTTTTTCCAAATGTCCATTCTCAACCTCCCTTGCTGCAATTTAAGACCATTGTTTCTTGTCCTATCATCAGAGGCCCAGGAGAACAATTTTTCTCCCTCCTCCTTGTGACACCCTTGTAGGTAGTTGAAAACTGCTATCACATCCCCTCTCAGTCTTCTCTTTTCCAAACTAAACAAACCCAATTGTTTCACTCTTATCATAGAACCATAGAGCTGGAAGAGGCCTCAGAAGGTCATCAAGTCCAGCCCCCCTGCTCTAGACAGGACCAATCCCAACTAAATCAACCCAACCAGGGCTTTGTCAAGCACGAGACTTAAACACCTCTAGGGATGGAGACTCCACTACTTCCCTAGGTAACCCATTCCAGTGCTTCCCCACTCTCCTAGTGAAATAGTTTTTCCTAATATCCAACCTGGACCTCTCCCACCACAACTTGAGACCATTGTTCCTTGTTCTGCCATCCATCACTACTGAGAACAGCCTTTCTCCAGCCTCTTTGGAACCTCCCTTCAGGAAGTTGAAGGCTGCTATCAAATCCCCCCCCTCACTCTTCCCTCATAGGTTGTGTTTTCTAGACCTTTAATCATTTTTGTTGCTCTTCTCTGGACTTCTCCAATTTCTCCATGTTTCCTGAAACATGGTGCCCAGAACTGGACATAATACTCTAAGGGCTAATCAGTGCAGAGTAGAGCAGAAGAACGACTTCTTGTGTCTTGCTTACAACACTCCTGTTAAGCAAACATGATTCTGGGATGCATTTTTTTGCAACAGCGTCACACTGTTGACTCATATTTAGCTTGTGGTCCACTATGACCTCTAAATCCCTTTCTGCCGTACTCCTTCCTAGACAGTCGCTTCCCATTCTGTGTGTGTGAAACGGATTGTTCCTTCCTAAGTGGAGCACTTTGCATTTGTCCTTATTACACTTCATCCTATTTACCTCAGACCATTTCTCTACTTTGTCCAGATCATTTTGAATTATGACCCTATCCTCCAAAGCACTTGCAGCCCCTCCCAGCTTGGTGTTATCCGCAAATTTTGCACATGTACGCTCTATGCCAGGGGTGGGCAAGAGGCTGCCAGTGGGCCGGATGCCAAGCAGCCAGCAGCTGCCTCACTGGGACCCTTAAGCACAGCTCAGCGATGCCACTTTAAATGTGGCTGCTCTATTCTGGGAGCAAGGAGGGAGGCTTTGTGCTGTCCCAGCCCCCAACAAAATCTCTCAGCTCCCATTGGCTAGTTTCCGAGCAATAGCAGCTGAGATATTTTGCTGGCAGCAGGTGCAGCCAACGAAGCCTCCTCCCTCCCTCCCTCCCCCCCTTCACCCTGCCCAGAGCAGAGCCAAGTGGAGCAGCTTGTGACTTGCAGCCTTCAGGTTCCTGCAGGGCTGCTGACTAGGAGCTGCCTAGGTAAGCACCTCCCAGCCAGAGCCTGCCTCTGGCACCCCATTCCCTCTCTCCCCCAACTACCTGCCCCAGGCCACCACCCAAACTCTCTATACTCCTTTTCCCCAGGTCACAACTCCCTCACAGACCCTGCACCCTTCCCCCAGGCCAGAATCCTCGCCTGCACCCATACGCCCTCTCTGACCCTGCACCCCATTTCCCTGCCCTTAGTCATTACCCAAATCCTCTGCACCCCCTTCACCCAAGTCACAATCCCCTCCTAGAGCCCTTCCCCCAGGCCAGAATCCTCTCTGCACCCCAAGCCCCTGCCCCAGATCACAACCCCCTCTTCACCCAAACTCCCTCTCAGACTTCACACAGCCTCCTGCACCCCAGTCTCCTACCCCAAGCTCCCTTCTGCACCCAACCTCTGTCCCAGACCCTAAACCCCCTTGGAAGAAATGCAGCCTTTGACTACTTGCCAAAATCTTGGAGTGGCCCCCCATTAAAAATTATTGCCCACTCCTGGTCTATGCCATTGTCTAAATCATTGTTGAAGATATTGAACAGAACCGCTCCCAAAACTGATCCCTGTGGCACCCCATTCATTATGCCCTTCCAGCCTGATTGTGAGCCACTGATAACTCCTCTCTGGAAATGGTTATCCGACCAGTTATGCACCCACCTTACAGTAGTCCCATCCATGCGTATTTTCCAGTTTACTGATAAAAGTGTCATGCAAGACTGTATTAAATGCTTTACTAAAACATTTGGCAGCTTCTACATAGGTATGCCATGTCTACCGCTTCCCCCTTATCCACAAGGCTTGTTATCCTATCCAAAAAAGTTATCAGGTTGGTTTGACATGATTTGTTATTTACAAATCCATGCTGTTACTGATCACCTTATTATCCTCCAGATGTTTGCAGATGGATTCCTTAATTATTTGCTCCATTATCTTTCCTGGTACAGAAGTTAAGCATGCGTATTGTGTTCTCAGCGCGTCTCTTCAGCTGGCCATGCCTGCTCCATGCACCAAGAGATCCCTGGCTTGGAGCCATTCCAAGGTGCTGGACCTCACCAGCGTCTGGGGAGAGGAGGCCATCCAGTCCCAGTTGTGCTCTAGCTGCAGGAATTACCATACTTATGGTACATCTCTAGGGGCATGCCCAAAAGGGACCATGTCCAGGATGCACTGCAGTGTAGGGTCAGAGTGAAGGAGCTGTGAAATGCCTACCACAGAGAAAACCGCCGCTCTGGTGCTGCGCCCATTACCTGCAGGTTCTACAAAGAGCTGGATGACATACTTGGGAGTGACCCCACCTCCACTCCGAAGACCCCCATGGATTCCTCAGGGGCTCAGGGACCATCTGACACTGGAACAAGACAGGAGGAGGAAGTTGTGGCAGAGTGCGCTCAGGGCAAGAAGGCCAGAGCCAGAGGAGGACTCGGCATCCATAGAAGCTTGCAGCAGAAGCCATTTGTGTACCCTACAGCCCTTGGAGGCTGTGTGGATGATGCACCTGGTAAGTGGGTTGGGAAAGCACTTAAGCAACTTGCCAGGAGCAGCAAGGTTACAGAAAGGAGGCTGGGCTCTGTGTGATGCTGCTACCAGTGGCGGATCGGTCAGATGGCAAAAAGACCATTGACAGAATCGTTTACGCCTCGGTGATCTGCCTCACAGATCTCATCAAAAGTGTCTGCAGCTGCTGTGACACCCTTTAAAGCAAGGTGGTATTTGACCCCAGAAGGTGACATCCCCTTGCACTGTGCCATCAGCGACGCCTCCCTGGGAGTGGGGTTGGCTGGAGCAGCCCCTGTCCATGGCAGGCCCAGCCCGGCTCAGCTTCCCTGCCACAGGTTACACACTGTGGCTCCCGAGGAGCCGGGCCAACAGGGGCTGTTGGCCCGCTCCCAGGGAGGCATTGGGGCAGGCTCTGCAGTACAAAGCTAAGCTAACCTTGATACTGCAGAGCCTGCAGTGTGTGTAACCACTAAGATTTTTAGCAGTTACATGGTTACCTTTTTAAACGACTTTTTACATCCCTAGTCAAGAGACACTTAGATATTACACAACCAGGGACAAAAGCCCATAGATAGATGGGGGGGCCTGCTTCTAGCTGATTTCTAACCCCATTCCTTAGACAAAAGATCCTCTTTCCTTCCTAACAAACAAAACACTCTGGCAGAGAAAGCATTTACCATCAACGTTTTAGGAAGAAACACAGAGTTACTTGCTCCAGGCTGCAGACCAAATTGCACATGCAAAACTGAGGAACAGTATCTTACACACAACAGAAGAGTGTCTGCTTCTGGATACAGTCTGCAGATGATCTGAAGAGAAAGGCCTCTGAAATGGGGACCAGACAGCTAACACATAGAAGAGCAACTGAAAGCTCTTCCTAGAAATATTTTGCTTGACTGAAGAGTGACGGAGGAAGAAAGGGAAAGGGGCTCGGACAACTGGAACTCTAATACTCCCCCCGCTGTGGCTCTGCAAGGGAAGTATTTTAGGAGTTATTGCAGAGCCACAGAAGGGAGTAGCTCCCGGTACCAAGCGTGAGCCGGGACTGAGCCGGGCTACCTACCTGCCGGCTCCTGAATTACTTTTCATGAAGAGCCGCAGCAGGGAGTAGTTCGACCTGGGACTGAGCTAGGCTGCCTGCCCGCTGGCTCCTAAAATACTCTTAGCGCAAAGCCACAGCAGGGGTAACTGTTGGACATGGCACAAGCCGGGACTGAGTGCTTGCAGTGCTAACCCTTAGTGATTCATCGTGTAGTCGACAAAAATTTTGTGGACTACACAATTAATGAATTACATGCTTTTAACATCCCTACTATCCAACGCACATTATTTAACTACAGCCTAAGCCTGTGTATCACCCAAGACAGCATTACAGAACAGATGCTAGCTTTAAGTAAGAAGTGCAAGCCTGCTTAATTTCTGCAACTGAGTAACACTTTGTCCTTTTATAGCTCTTTTCACATCAGGATCTCCAAGCACGTGACAAACATTAATTCTCCCAGGCAAACAGAACCCAGAGACAGCATGGACCAGGGGCTAGGGCATGGACAGAGTCAGGAGACCTGGATTCTCCTCTTAGCTCTGCCTCTGACCTGCTATGGGAACCAGGGCAAGTCATTTCCCCTCTGCCTCAGTGTCCCCTCCCACCCTTTGCACTGCCCTAGACTCTTTGGGATGGGAACTCTCTTACCTCCATACATAGTGCATAGCACTATGGAGTCCAATCTCAGTTGAGGACTCTTCCAAGATAGTGTAATACAATCAAGAGGATTCCTGAATCCCAATCCTCTGCTGGGACCACTAGATTGCTGCCTCTATGCATTACCCTTTTCAGGATGCTTATTTTGTTTCTCTTCCCAGGTAATAAAATAGCCTCTCAGTAGGCACCGCAGCACAGAAACACCCAACAGTAGCCTACACACGTTACCTGCTCATGTGCTCCTCCCAGTCATCTGGGGGAGGAGGGGCATCGGCATCTGTGCGGGCAAAGATCACGTGGCGCTCACACTCGTTCATCACACTGCGTGCTTTCTGGTTGTCGTAGAGCGGGACAGGCATGGGGGTGACAGTTTCCACATCGAGGGGGATATCGGCCTCACTGAAAGAAGAGCTGGGATTTCAGAGAACAGGTCTCTGCCCTATCACAGGACCTTTACAGCAGCAGGTTTCTCAACCCAAACCAGGAATTGGATACACACTGCCCTGGGATGCCTGAGCAAGATGGACAGAGACAACACACCTGTGCCCACCTGTCTGAAAGCACATGGCTCCTCCAAGCTGATTTCATTCTCCACCCCACCCCACCCCCCCATCAGTATCCAAAACACAGCCTGAGAAGCTGCTGCCACTCAAGCAGAAGACAGAATTGCTCTGGTTTTCATGGTATTTGTAACCCTGTTTTACACCCAACATCTCTGCCTTGGGACCAGTCTACACCACAAAATGAAATGTCTCCTGACAAGGTTACTTGCAGCTTGTTGTGCTGATGAGCCCTGAATCAGGTTTTAACCATGTCTCACAACCCACTGCAGTCGTAGGCACGGATCCTGTAGCACACATCTGAGCATCTGCAGGACATTCCAGTTAGCTCAGTGGAACGCCATACATGCTTGTGGATTTCATAGCCCCACTGGGGCCTTCAGTGGTAGCAGTTTGGTAACACAGTTCACATACAGCATAAGAACACAAATACAGCCATACTGAATCAGACCAAAGGTCCACCCACCCCACTCTCCTGTCTTCTGATGGTGGACAGTGCCAGGTGGCTCAGAGAAAATGGAGAACCGGGCAATTTCTCAAAGAATCCATCCCCCTGGAAGTCAGAAATTTAGGGACACCCAGAGAATGGGGTTGCATCTCTGACCATCTTAGCTAACAGCCATTAATGGACCTACCCTTCACAAACCAACCTACTTCTTTTTTTGGATCCAATTAAATGTTTGGCATTCACAGAATCCGCTGCTAATGAATGCCGCAAATTAACTGTGGATAGTGTGAAGAAGTACTTACGTTGTGAGCTTTTTTGACTGTCATTGTACATTGACTGGATGTTTTCAGAGAAGTAGCCACAATGACCTCCAGATCTCTCTCATGAACGGTAACAGCTAATTTAGACTCCATCATTCTGCATGTATGTGCACTACTTTGCACTTATCAGCATTACATTTAATCTGCCATTTTACTGCTCAGGCACCCAGCTTTGTGAAACCACTTTGTAACTCTCTGCAGGCAGGACAGAACTATCTTGAGTAATTCTGTACTGTCTGCAATCTTTGCACCGCGCTCTTTATCCCTTTTTCAGATCATTTGTGAATATGCTATACAGCACTCGTCCCAGTACACATCCTTGGAGGACACTCTATTTACCTCTGTGGAAAGTGACCATTTACTCCTATTCTTTGTTTCTTATCTTTAGTCAACTGATCCAGAACTGGACCTACCCTTTTACCCCTTAAATGCTTACTTGCCTAAGAGCCTTTGGTGTGGAGCCTTGCTAAAGGCTTTCTGAAAATCCAAATGCATTACCTCAGCTGAATCACACTTGTCTATATACTTGCTGACCCCCTCAAAATATTCAAAGATTGGGGAGGCCTGATTTCCCTTACAAAAGCTGAGTTTCCCCAATTTCATTGACTTGTCTGATAATTCTGCTCTTTACTATAGTTTCAATCAATTTGTCCAAAACTGAAGTTATGCTCACTGGCCTAAAACTGCCAGAATTGCCTCGGGGCCTCTCTTAATAATCAGCTTTACATTAGCTATTCACCAGTCATCTGGTACAGAGGCTGATTTAAGTGATAGGGTACATTCAAAAAGTAGTTGTGCAGTACCACATTTGACTGCCTTCAGAATTCTTGGTGAATACATCTGATCCTGGTGACTTCTAACTATTTATCAATTTGTTCTAGGGTCAGTTTAATCTGGGACAGTTCCTCAGATTTGTCATCTAAAAAAATAGCTAAGGTGTGGGAATCTCCCTCATATCCTCTGCAGTAAAGACCAATGCAAAGAATCCATGGAACATGTTTACAATTACCTTGTCATCCTTGAGTGCTCCTTTAGCACTTTGAATGTCTGACAGGCTTCTTCTTGTCTGACAAACTTCTTTTAAACTTACTTGTCAGACATTCTACTTTCCTCAGTAGGATCTGAATTCCAAATTTTAAAGGGTGCCTGTTTGCCTCTAATGATCTCTTTTTGCTCTGCTATTTAGCCATAATGATAATTTTATTTGGTCACTGCTGGATTATCCTGGCTAAAGTATTTGGGCAGTATTAGGGGGATAAGCAGCGGGAGATGGAATTCAACGGGGAAAGACGACCCTTGACATGCTGTTTGTCTATTGTCTTGCCGATTTACACTAAGTTTTTCACGACAAGGATCTTCTTATGCATTTATACAGCTCCCAGAACAACAGGGTCTCAATTGTGACTGGGTCATTTGACCACTACTGGAATATAAGCAATAACTAAAATCTCAGCTGCAAGACTGAGAAGTGATTTTACCACTGTTTACAGCTAAGCCCATTTGTTCAAAATACAAATTACTGAGCTTCCTTGGGGCATTTGTTTAAATGAAATGTTTATTTCTAATGCTTTACCCTTTAGCTTAAGTAGTACCAGAGACTCAGCAGAAGTTACTGCATCTTGGAGCAATGGAGGAGAAAACATCTCACCTGTTTTCTTAGACAAGATGCATCGCTTCAGGTGAGTAAATTTATCTCACACATGAGCTGTGTTCTGTGAGTCCTGCATCACCTGGGAAGCTCTCCAGTTCTACCTGATAGTCATAGATTCAGGCCTATGCAAATGAAGTGCGGATTAGTATTTTGCCATGCTTCATTGGCCTAATTTATTCAAGCTGTTTTTGCACAAGGGATTTTTGTGCAAAACCAAGCAGTGTGGACATGGTTTTTTTGCGCAAAAACCCCTTTTTGTGCAAGATCCTTATACCTCGCAGAATGCTAATCCGCACTTCATTTGCGTAGGCAAAGCCGGCAGTGTAGACAAAACCTCAGAGTTTAAGACCAGAAGGGACTATTAGATCATCCTTTCTGACCCCGTTTACCACAGGCCAGAGAAGTTCACCCAGCTGCTCCTGAATTGAGTCCATCTTGTCTTGATCTGAAGACTTGGGAGATGGAAAATCCATCAATGGTTAATCACCCTATTAAAATGTGTCTCTTGTTTCTAACTTGAATTTGTCTGACCTCAGCTTCCAGCCATTGGCAGTTCTTCTGCCTTTCTGCACTAGATTAAAGAGGCCTTTACAGTACCTGCTATTTTCCCCATGAAGGTATTGATGATATCAATGTCACCTCTCAATTTTCCTGTTGATAAAACTGAGTTTTCAGCCTCCCACTATTAGGTATTTTTTCCAGACCATGAATCATTTTTGTGACTCTTTTCTGCACTTTCTCCATATTTTCCAACATCCCCGTAATGATTCAAATATTAGAACTGGATGCAGCAAATCAGTCTCACCAGTGCAGTAGAGAGATAAAAATCACCTCCTTGCTCCTTCTCTCTACTGTACTTATTCATCCAAGAGTTGCATTAGCTCAGTGGCAGGCAACCTGTAGGGTGCATGTGGTCCATCACGGTAATTTCGCTGACAGGCCATGAGACAGTTTGTTTACGGTGAGTGTCCGCAGTCACAGCCCCAGTGGCCGTGGTTTGCTTTCTGAGAACTACCAACCTCCCCACCTTTTGCAGAGGCAGGCTGAGGCCTGGTCTGCACTTGGAAATTTTACTCTAACTATGGTCCTCAATAATCACATGAGCGCATATGATGCAGGAGACAGGGGAAGGACCCAGCATGTCACTATCAGCTGAAGGCAGTCAGACTTCTCAAATGCAGTCAGCATTTAGCTAGCTCCCAAGCCCAGCAACCATGTTCAGCCATGGTGACATTCTGTTGTGCAGACTGGGTCTGCAAAGTTATTAGCTCATGCCCAGTTCCTCCCTAAGGCTACGTCTACCGTGCAGCGCTAATTCAGGATACAAGAGTATCCCAAAATAGCTATCCCACATCTTCACAGCAAGATGTGGGATAGCTATTTCAAAACATAACGGACTCGCTATTCCGACATCCCTGTAAACCTCATTCCACGAGGAATAAGGGACTTTTCAGGATAGCGGGTTATTCTGAAATTTGGCACAAAAGTACGAAACAAGCTTATTTCAAGCTATGGTGCTATGTAGACACACCCTAAAGGTTTTTTTTAGACTAAAATATAGCAATATGACGTTAGCTCAAGCTACCCAACTCAACCTAATTAACTGCTTCTAAAAGTGTAGTCAAAACAAAGCCACTGTACTTACATTATTAGCTTTTTCTAAGCAGATTTCTACGCTTTAACTGGACTTACTGAGTGTTTCAGGCCTTGTCTAGACCAGAACGTAAAGGTATGATGTTCGCATTGGAGCTAGGCAGGAAACAATTTTCCTGACCCAGGAAAATTTTTGAGATTTTGAAAAATATTCTCATCCTGAATCTAGAGCTGTTTCGCAAAAAGGCTTCTTCCTCATAGAATGAGGATTACCAATGCCGGAAAAACTCCTGTTCTTTTGATTTTCTTGAGGAAGAATGCAATTACAGTATTGACGTTCCTCAAGTTTTGTCGGAAAAACAGTTGTTTTTCTGACAAAACTCTGTAGCATAGACATACCCTAGGTGAAAAGTCAAAATCTTGAAAATGTACATAAATTGGAAATGCAAAAAATGCTTCCAATCAAGTCAATTACAACATTTAATTTCAATATCTAGTGAAAGAGCAGAAAATTAATTTCACCTCTGTATTAGGGATGTGACTGGGTAACAGTTAACCACCTCTCCCTCCCCCCATCTTTCCCCTTTAATCAGTTAATCGGTTAAACTTAATATTTAACCAGTTAACTAATTAAATGGGATTTTACATCCCTACTCTGTACTTGGCACTGGTAAGACCAATGCTGGAATACTGTGTCCAGTTCTGCTGCCCACAAATCAAAATGGGTATTGATAAACTGGAGAAGTCCAGAGAAGAGCCACAAGAATGATTAAGGCTTACAAAGCCTGTCTTATAATGAAAGACACAAGGAGCTCATCTATTTAGTTTAACAAAGAGAAGACTAAAGGGTGACTTGAGCACAGGCTAAAAGTATCTATGTGCGGAATAAATATCTGATAATGGGCTCATCAATGTAGCACAGTTGTTTTCAACCTGTGGTCCGCAGGCCCCTGGAGGTCTGCAGATGTCTTACATTTCCAAATGGGTCAGCACCTCCATTTGAAATTTTTAGGGGCCTGCAAATGAAAAAAGGTTGAAAATGAAAAAGGCTGCAAATTTTCAAAATGGAATTCTCACAATTCCAAAACATTGTTTTCAATTTTTTTTTCAAAAGGGGAAAGTCTTACAGCAACAGTTTCAATTTAGAAATACCAGCATTTTCTGACATTTAACTGAAAACTTCAAACCCAGCTCAGTTAGTGTGTGTTAATGTTTTAAAAATTGATTCTAGACAAAGCAGGTTGCCCTCTAGGGGAAAACTTCTACAGCTAACATGGTCACGTACAAATTGTCCTGTTTAGAGAACTGACAGATGAAATTCAATGTTGACAAATGCAAAGTAATGCATATTGGAAAACTCAACTTCGCGCATAAATAGGGTCTAAATTAACTGTTATCATTCAAGAGAACTTGGAGTCATTGTGCATACGTCTTTGAAAACATCCCCTCAGTGTGCAGCAGCAGTCAAAAAAGTGAATAGAATGTTGGGAATCATCAAGAAAGGGACAGATAAGACAGAAAATATCATAATGCCTCTATATAAGTTCATGGTAAGCGGCATGCAGATGTGGTCACCCCATCTTGAAACAGATATATTGGCATTGGACAAGGTACAAAAAAAGCAACAAAAATGATTGGGGTACGGAACAGCTTCCACATGAGCAAAGAGAAGACTGGGTCTCTTCAGTTTGGGAAAAGAGACTACTACCGTGAGATATGATAGAGATCTATAAAATCATGACTGGTATGGAGAAGGAAGTGTTATTTACTCCTCATAACATAAGAACTCGGGGTTACCCAATGAAATGAATAGGCAGCAAGTTTAAAATAAAGGAAACATTTCTTCATACAACACAAAACCAGTGGAATTCCTTGCCAGAGGCTGTTGTGAAAGCTAGGACTTTAACAGGGTTGAAAAAAGAGCTGGATAAATTCGTGGAGGACAGGTCCATCAATGGCTATTAGCCAGGATGGGTAGGAATGGTGTCCTCTGCCAGTGTTTGTCAGAAGCTTGATCATTCCCTGCTCTGTTCTTGCCCTCTGGGACACCTGGCATTGGCTACTGTCAGCAGACAGAATACTGGGCTAGAAGGACCTTTGGCCTGACCCAGTCTTGCCATTCTTATGTTCCTATGCTGGGGTTTTAACATATTACCTACTGTGTTAAAAAGCACCTTGAAAGCAGATACAGAAAGCAAGAAAGCCACCAGAGCATAGGAAAGGAGTATCCAAAATATGTGTGAATCCAAAGCAAATTAACTCAGAAGCACCAGAAAGGGCTTTGCTCACATGGTGCTGTCTTGGTGCCTCCTGGGGGTGACAAAAAGCATCCGTGCAGGCCGGGCACTGCTGGCGTCAGGGTGGGCACTCCATGGCTTGGCATAGCTATGGTCCAAGAAGACCAGGTCTAGCTCTCTCTCATGGACAGAGAGCTGGAAGAGCAACGAGGTTCCCATCCTCCTGGCTGAAGTCTGGAAGTCCCGCTCAGTGCCTCGGTAGGTCATGTCTTCTGGGTCGTCCCAGCACCTAGCGCCAACGTAAACGCCTCTTCCGGCTCCTCATCCTGGCCTCCTTGCACTAAGACAGGACGGGAGAGGGAGGGTGAACATGCTGCAGGAAAAGGGCCCTGCTGTATTGACCAGCCGCAATAAAGCACAAAACAGGACAGACACCCCCCCCCGCCCCCCGCCAGACACCCTGGGGCCCCTCAGCGTGTGTGCAAAGAGCTCCAGCCCCATAATGCCCCCAGTCAGGACCCTCCTGCCCTTCTGCTATGAACCGGCACCATCACCACCCTGCCCCCAAATCCCCTGCCCTGCCCCACTCCCATCCCCAAATCCCGCCCTGCCCCCAGCGCTCCCATCCCCACCCTGCCCCCAAATCCCCTGCCCTGCCCCCGCTCCCATCCCCCAAATCCCGTCCTGCCCCTGCGCTCCATCCCCACCCTGCCCCCAAATCCCCTGCCCTGCCCCAGCGCTCCCATCCCCCAAATCCCGTCCTGCCCCCAGCGCCCCATCCCCACCCTGCCCCCAAATCCCTGCCCTGCCCCAGCGCTCCCATCCCCCAAATCCCGTCCTGCCCCCAGCGCTCCCATCCCCACCCTGCCCCCAATCCCTGCCCTGCCCCGCTCCCATCCCCCAAATCCCCGTCCTGCCCCTGCGCTCCCATCCCCACCCTGCCCCCAATCCCCTGCCCTGCCCCCAGCGCTCCCATCCCCAAATCCGTCCTGCCCCTGCGCTCCATCCCCCACCCTGCCCCCAAATCCCTGCCCTGCCCCCGCCCCAGCGCTCCCATCCCCAAATCCCCACCCTGCCCCCAGCGCTCCCATCCCCACCCTGCCCCCAAATCCCTGCCCTGCCCCAGCTCCCATCCCCCAAATCCCGTCCTGCCCCAGCGCTCCCATCCCCACCCTGCCCCCAAATCCCCTGCCCTGCCCCGCCCCCAGCGCTCCCATCCCCAAATCCCCACCCTGCCCCCAAATCCCCTGCCCTGCCCCGCCCCAGCGCTCCCATCCCCAAATCCCCACCCTGCCCCCAGCGCTCCCATCCCCACCCTGCCCCCAAATCCCTGCCCTGCCCCGCCCCCAGCGCTCCCATCCCCCAAATCCTGTCCTGCCCCAGCGCTCCCATCCCCACCCTGCCCCCAAATCCCCCCCTGCCCCGCCCCCAGCGCTCCCATCCCCCAAATCCCGTCCTGCCCCCCGCTCCCATCCCCACCCTGCCCCCAAATCCCCTGCCCTGCCCCGCCCCAGCGCTCCCATCCCCAAATCCCGACCTGCCCCCGCTCCCATCCCCCGCCCCGCCCCGGCACGCAGCAAGGGGGCGCGGGCTCCGCTCACCCAGGGCCGGCTCCGCGCCTCAGGGTCTCGCCGTTCCACCAGGCCTCAGCCGCCCGCCCGGCCCCGCGCACTGCGCAGGCGCCGCTCCCGCAAAGCCCGGAGCCCGGACGTCGGAGCGGAGCCCGCGGCGCTGACACATGCCGGAGAGCGGATCGGCCCCGCGCGGAGCGGAGCTGGGCTGGGCATCGAAGGCTGAAGGGGGAGCCTTGCCCCAGGCTGGGTGGGGGCGTTGTCGCAGCGTAGCCACAGGGCCTGCTGCCCAGCCCTGGTGCCCCCCAGTGTGAGCAGTTAGGCCCCTCATGCAGGTGGTTTACCTAGCGCTGGGAGAGCCGAGCTCTCTCCCAGGCCTGGTGCCGCGATCACGCTGTTGCATTAAACTCAGGAGTGTACACAGAGCCCAATTAATTTAAACTAATATCTTTGTTTCTTAGTGATAGAAATGTAGCCGTGTTAGTCTGGTGTAGCTGAAACAAAATACAGGACTATGTAGCACTTTAAAGACTAACAAGATGGTTTATTAGATGATGAGCTTTCGTGGGCCAGACCCACTTCCTCAGATCAAACAGTGGAAGAAAATAGTCACAACCATATATACCAAAGGATACAATTAAAAAAAATGAACACATATGAAAAGGACAAATCACATTTCAGAACAGAAGGGGGATGCAGAGGGTTGGGGGGGAAAGGAAGGTAAATGTCTGTGAGTTAATGATATTAGAGGTGGGGAAACCCGGTTGCCAGCTTTGTCCACATATTCACTCTGCTGACACCATTATTGGGCCTAACCAAGTGAGTTATAAGATCAAGAATACATATTCCTGCGCATCCAGAAATATAATTTATGCTATCATGTGCCGAAAGTGTCCGTCTGCTTTGTACATTGGACAAACGTCTCAGACACTTCGCCAAAGAATCAATGCCCACAAAACAGATATCAGACAGGATCACAAAGAAAAACAGTTTCTTGCCATTTCAACCAGAAAGGACACTGTCTCAATGACCTAATCACATGCATCCTACTCCAGAAGACTTTCAAATCTGCACTTGAAAGGGAATCCTCTGAACTGGCATTCATGCTAAAATTCGACTCTCTCCGCGGGGGGCTGAACAAAGACCCCAACTACCTTACCCATTACAAAGATAGCTTCCCCAATTATCACCTCTAATACCATTAGCTCACAGACATCTACCTTTCCCCACCTCTAATATCATTAACTCACAGACATTTACCTTCCTTTCCCACCCTCTGCATCCCCTTCTGTTCTGAAATGTGATTTGTCCTTTTCATATGTGTTCATTTTTTAATTGTATCCTTTGGTATATATGGTTGTGACTATTTTCTTCCACTATTTGATCTGAGGAAGTGGGTCTGGCCCACGAAAGCTCATCATCTAATAAACCATCTTGTTAGTCTTTAAAGTGCTACATAGTCCTGTATTTTGTTTCATCTTTGTTTCAGTGAGTTAAATACCGGAAACCCTGGTGTTCCTGGCACCACCGCGAATGGCGAAATATGCAAATACTGGGGGTAGAGGCTCCCAGATGCCACGGTGAGTGCGGGGCAGAATCCCGATCCCTGTTGCCATCCAGCAACAGGCCCCGGCCCCCACCGAGGCTGCATCCACCCCCCCAAGCCAGGGGATGTGGTGCAATGCAGGGGACAGGAGAGACCCACAAATACAGGAAATTGCAAACAGCGCTTCCATGAAGGGATTCCCTCCATGAGGGTCTCTTGTATGTAGCACTCTGGAATGGTTACTTTATGAAAGTTTAAGAGTGTATTTAAAATATAAATCAGCTTAGAAACACTGACTAAGAAAATGTACAACACTGAAGAGCTCTATCATGTATTCCATAATATATTTCATGTTGTATTCAGCAGGACAGCTGACTAAGCCCTTTACTACAAACTTTTTGCAAATAAACCTCTGACAAACCTCAGGGTATATCAAAACACATGTAACTGACTTTTTTATTCATAAGTTTAGTGCTTTCAGTAAGGTACCTTCTGCTTGCCCAATCCTCACCACCTGGCATGCAGTGGAAAACATGCTCCATGTTCTTTAGAAAGACAATGCAGAAGAGAGTGGGGGGGGGGGGTGATTATCATTTGCTTCATTTGGGCTCAGGGATTTGGGTGGAAGCGGATGAACAGGGAGTGGGAGGGAAGACAAGAAGACAGTGGGGAGAGGGCATGGCCTGGCAGGGAGCAGGGGTTGAATGTGGGTAGAAGCTTCACCCACCACCCTGCGCTCAGTGTTTGCCTTGGTCCCCCAGCAGCCTCTTACTCTGCTTAAGGAGTTTCCACAAGCTATTGAAATAAGCAGTAATTGGATCTTTGTTTGACCAACTGCTACCTCCAGGGTTCTCACACATTAGGCAAGTCTTACACTTGCTATGTGGCTAGATATGTTTCCAGGGAAGGAAAGGACACGCAATGATTATTAGTCTATCAAGTCTCCAAAACCTTATCAGTGACTCATAACACAGAACAAAACTTCATGTTAAGAAAGAGGGCTATTTGCCCACCAATTACATGTAGCCAAGTCTGGAGGGTAGCTTGGCCATTGTTTAACAACTCAGATCAACCTACATGATGTCTTAGTTCAAAGTGAAAAAAGCATTGTATCCAGTGGAAACAGCAGGCCGAATGCAGACATCAGTATAGAAATTTGTTCAAGACACCAAAAAAGATCCAGGTATTACCAATAGCCAAGGCAGTCAGCACCTCAGGTTTTATCTCAAAAGCCATAGCATGGGATCAAATAGCTGACCCTCGCTGATCTATGAATGGAAGCCTCTTGCTTTCCTATTATGGCATCACTTCCTAGATGCACTATTTGGCCTTTTCCTCTATGTGATGTCACGCCTCACTCTGTTCTACTTCCTGGAAACGGAAAGTGCATTCCGTACAGACAGGACTTCCGGTGAGACAAAGCCACAAAGTGGCATTAGGAGGTAAGCTGTAAACACATGAGTTACTGCTACTAACAGCCCACTGACAGGACAAAAAACAGGGATGGGGCAGAGTAAAGGGGAAATAAGGAAGTACTGAAGGGCTTGCATGGTTACAGAATAAAGTCATTTGCCACGAAGAAGGGAGAGCAGCAGCAGAGGTGGGACGGAAATGCTGCACCTCGTGGTTCTGTCTGCCAACATCCCCCCTGCAAAATTCACCACACCTGACTCCCACGTGTCTGCCACCTTCAGAGGTAACAACTATTTGCTCCCTATTTCCCTGGAGATAAATTGATAACCCTTTGCCCTTCTCAGGTGCATTTTGTCTCTGCACATCAAGGGCCTCCTGCTGTTCCGAGCTGAGTGGTACAGAGGCAATGAATCTACTTAGTACTGAAGGACAAGACAAGAACCCTCCCTCCCCCCATGAGCTGTGCAGCCGGGGTTTGTAACAAGGCAGGGCTTCCCCCTTCTCAGCAATGCCTCCACCACACCCATCTCTTTTTTCCCCCCCCCGCTGCTTTCTTGTCCTGGCTTAAACAAAACCTCCCCCTGGCTCCTCCCCTTCGCTCTCAGGCTCCCACAGCCACCCTTCCTGGGAAGTCTGGCAGTCCTGCTGTGCCTGCTTCTATGCCCTGTTCCACACCCAGGGCTTTTCTCCCTGGATGCCCCTTCTAGAGCAGTTCTCAGGCACTCGCTGCCTCCCTGCGCAGGGGCCCTGGCAGCCTCCAAACTCTCCTTCAGCTGGCCCCCCCTTTCCCCTTGCCCAGGTGCCCTCAATGCTGGGTCAGCTGATGCAACGCACCTGCACTGGCCCTGCTCTCTGAACGGCCTCTGTGACTGTGGGGGGGGGGGAGTCTCCAGGATTGCCCGGGGTAAGGGCTTCAGGAGTTAAAGGGGCTCACAGTCGCGTTTTTAAGGCATCTGTGCCAAGCAGAACACAGGTCAAAACCAAAGCCAGGGAAGAAGCCGTACCTTCGTAGACACGAAGACTGAGATTTCAAAGTGTTTGAGAGATCCAGATACCTCGATTTTATTAAAATGAAAGGCAACTGGCCATCCAAATCCCTGCCAAAGTTTTGAAAGTTTAGACTCATGTATCGCCTTTGACCGTCAGGGCAGGCCCCTGGCCTGCAGGCCCAGGAGGGCAGACTAGATGAACGTAGTGGCCCATTCCGGCCTTGGAACCTATGACTCCACGGCACAGCCTGGCGGTGGAAAGCTGGGGGCATCCTCGCTATGTCTAATCTCTCTCTTAGATGTCACAAGGAACACCAGAGTTGTGCAGAAGGAACAGAATCCCACCTGGAATGAGGTAAGACTCAGCTAGCAAGTGTGTTCCCCCTCTGCTCCAAATGTGGCACGTGCGCGCACGCTGCCCTGAATCTACCAAACTGATCGGCAAATTCTGCTTTGTACAAGGGTTATTGCACTGGCGTGTATGGCGTGAACACGTGGGTCAGTCCACCCCCCCCTGAGACCTCTGGGCCAGACTACACGCTGCTAGCCCATTTGTCAAGTTTAGGCTTGAAATGAGGTGAAGGTTTCTAGCCAGCAGCGGGGTGAAGGTCTGGAACAGTGCCGGACCGAGCCATACTTGCGCCCTGGGCAGCTGCCCAGCTAGCCCCCCCCCTTTAATCCGGCCCTGGTCTGGAACAGCCTCCCAAGGGGAGCAGTGGGGGCAAAGACCTACCTGAGCTTGGTAAGTTTATGGCGGGAAGGATGAGCTGCCCCGAAAGGGCATGGAGCTGACCTGTGACTGCTACCAGCAAATATCTCCAGTGGCCAGAGATGGGACACGGAGTTACTGCAGAGGATTCCTTCCCAGCTATCTGCCTACTGGGTCTTGCCCACATGTGCAGGGTCTAACTGGTTGCTGTATTTGGGGTTGGGAAGAAATTTCCCCCTGGGTCAGATTGGAAGAGAAACTGATTGGGAGAGTCACCTTCTTTGCAGTGTGGGGCACAGGTGTGTAAATAGTAAGAAAAGAAGAACGGCCATTCTGGGTCAGACCAAAGGGCCATCTCGCCCAGTGTCCTGGCTGCCAACAGTGGCCAATGCCAGGTGCCCCACAGGGAGAGAACAGAACAGGGAATCATCAGCTGATCCCACCCCGTTGCCTGTTCCCAGCTTTTGGCAAACAGAGGCCAGGGACACCAACCCTGCCCATCCTGGCTAATAGTCATTGATGGACCGGTCCTCCATGGATTTATACAACTCCTATGTTCACCCCTTCACTGGATTTCAGAGCCCATGCACCAGCCAGACTGGGAACATTTCCACTGCTATTCTTAGCACTATAGCTGAGCCCTGTGAGCCTGCGTCTCTAGGCCCAGGCTCTGGATTTGCTGCTGCAGATGTGTCTTTGCAGTGTAGACATACCCAGAGAAATGGACAACATGGTGAGAGAGGTCGGGTCACAGAGATCCCCTTGAGACTGTCATCCGATGTGCTAATCATACCACTGAGTCCACCTGCCTGCCCTCTAGGGCGCCCCACCACCTGTCCTGCTGGGCCAGAAGCTCTGGCCTCCCCCAGCCATGGCACAGAGTTGGGGTAAGAGCCCCCCAGCAGAGTAACACAGATACTGAGAGCAGCTTAGCTGGGGGGGAGGAGCTCAGTTACAGGGACTTGCCAGCACCTGGGAGCACAGCCCCAATGAGACCAAACCCCCAGATAAAGCCACTTGATTCCGTATAAAAGTTCTAAGCAGAGAAAGATCAGGTCAGTCCCCTTCGCCAATGAAAGATGCCACCAGCTGTCCCTCCACCCCCAGGCAGCAGTTACTCACGCTGGATGGCAAACAAAAGTGATTTTATTAAGCATAAGAAGTGGGATCTGAGTGGCTGCAAGCGATGACAAGTCAGCCCAGTACTTACTTGGAACGCAACAGGCCAGCTGAGCCCAGTGCATGACGAGAACTTGAGAAATGACGCTTTGTAACTCCCGTCCTTATCTCAGGGGAAGTCCAGGTAGCAGAGTTAACCCAGTGTCAGTGTGACCAGAATTGGCCCCGCGGCGCCAGGTGATGGGCATGTTGTGCTGCTTCTCCTGCAGACGCTGGTGTGGTTCCTGGCAGATCAGCCCCTGGACAGCACCTCCTTCCTGGACGTACAGCTCCGGGAGTGGGGTTGCCCAGCTACAGAAAGGTGAATCGCCAAGAGCAAGTAAAGACTGAGCCTCCTGGGCT
This sequence comes from Rafetus swinhoei, assembly GCA_019425775.1. Lineage (NCBI taxonomy): Eukaryota > Metazoa > Chordata > Testudines > Trionychidae > Rafetus > Rafetus swinhoei. The sequence goes on from JAFJHL010000226.1 coordinate 494,657, forward strand.
CCTTGGGGGCTGGTCCATCGTGTTCCCACCCTCCTCCACCCACACTCACTCCAGCATTTCCCTTCCAGCCAAGGAGACCGGGGCGGTGGGGGGTTCTCCCTTGTTGCCCCTTCTAAAGCTTGGTCTTAACTAGGACTGTGGGTGGGAACATGCTGACTAACCCTGACCCCAGTCTGCTGCCCTTCCTGGGCAAGAGAAGGACTCAGCATCACTTCCACATCACAACAATTCTGCCCTCCCCCCTACAAGCCCCCTCAAAGTCTTCATGTACCTGCCCCGCTCCCACCCCTGCCCAGGGCTCTCTCCCTGCAGAGGTGTCTGGCACTGAGCAGTCCAACCAGGTCTTTTATATACCGCTGACCACTGGGTCCCCCTGTCCTTGCAAGCGTTGCCTGCCAGCCTCTCATCCCGCAAGCCTCCTGGACTCCATCAGGCTGTGACCCTTCCTGTGGCTGGGATGAGGATGCTGGAGCTGCTGACGAGCAGGCGTTTCTATCTGCTAGGGAGCTGGGCTCTGTTACTGTAGCTCTCACATCTCTGGCTGCCAAACCAAGCCGCAGCCTCACCCTGACGGACCTGCCCCTTCTGGACCGTGGCCACCAGCCCACAGGCGTAAGTAAGAGGGGCACCCTGGGGTGTTAAGTCAGATGCAGTAAATGAGCCAAAGAGGGTAACAAGGCCCAGTCATTGTCCAGAAATGTGCAGGGCTGGGGGTGCAGAGCCCTTGGGCCACAGCAAACCCACCAGGTACCACGTCCCTACAGCTACAGCCAGAGGGGGAAGGGTTAGAGCCTCTGAAAGGCAGAGCAGGAAGGTTTTCATCTCCTGTTCCCTTTAGCTAGAGAGTTTTTAGCAGGAAGCCCCGCGGGTCTGACACTGTTGGGCTGTGTCTAGACTAGCCAGTTTTTCCAGAAAATCAGCCGCTTTTCCGGAAAAACTTGCCAGCTGTCTACACTGGCCGCTTGAATTTCCGCAAAAGCACTGACTTCCTACTGTAAGAAATCAGTGCTTTTATGCGGAAATACTATGCTGCTCCGTTCGGGCAAAAAGTCCCTTTGCGCAAAACTTTTGCACAAAAGGGCCAGTGTAGACAGCTGAGATTTGTTTTCCGCAAAAAAGCCCGATCGCGAAAATGGCGATTGGGGCTTTTTTGCGGAAAAGCATCTAGATTGGCACGGACATGGAAAAGCGTCCGTGCCAATCTAGACGCTCTGTTCCGAAAATGCTTTTAACGGAAAACTTTTCCATTAAAAGCATTTCCAGAAAATCATGCCAGTCTAGACACAGCCTTGGGCTGTAATGAAGCCGTAATAACTGTCCGGGGGAGCTAGCTGAGCTGCTGTGAGGCCGATCCCATTTCATTCCAGGTGGTGGCTGGGATTCAGCCAGAGCTGGGTGCCCTCCTCTGGGTCCCTTTCTCTGCCTGGCCCAGTCAGGATACCAGGAGGATGGTGTCCCAGGTGGGTGGCGGCCGTAATAAGTTCACTCCAGTAGCCAATTTCTCTCCCGAAAGTCTTTCTTCATAGACCCTGAGACAGTGTTGGCGCAACAGCGCCCCCCCTCTGGCCAAGCATGGCACAGCCACTGGGTGTCAGCCTGCTGGGACTGAGTCAATTCCTGGTGACTGGGAGCCTGCCCCTTCTACCTCCCCCCCCCCCCCCCCAGTGCATCAGGAGCCCAGGTTGCCCACTCTGTGGGGTGCCCGCTTGGGTCCCCAATCTAGATAAGCAGGAGAGGAATCTTCACTGTGGCAGTGCCTGGAGCTCCTTCCTACCTTCCTGGCTCTCTGCAGGCTCTTCGGGCTGTCGGTCACTTTGTCCCAGCCTGGGCGGGCTGCTCTTTGTAACTTGCTGGTGGGAGCACCGTTCTGCAGCCTGCTAACCCCTCCCATTGCCATCTTGCACCGCTGACTCCCAGCCCCTTAACCTCCCAGCTGCCGGGGGGGCTGGCCTGCTGCAAGCAGAGCCGTGGTGTGGCAGAATTAACTCTCAGGTAGGCGAGTCAGCAAACCATCTGCTGCCCTAGTTCAGGCAGGGCCGGACCAACCGAGGCCTCCTGGCACAAAGTTGGGAGGCTGCCATCCCTGACCCCATTCAGCTTCCCTGGGCCCCTTCCCACTCCAGGGGTACCTGGGTTTTGGGGTTGTCATCGGCCTCACTCAGGTCAATGGCAAGCAGCAGCCCCAGTAGCTCCTCAGTGGCTGGCAGCTCCGGGAGTCCTTTCTAGTCTCTGGCACAAGAGCCACCTCCATCAGGTGCAGGTTCCAGCCGTGGGAGAGAGACATCCTGCTCTTCCAGCACCTCTGCACAGACTGAGTTAGTGGGCCGGCCTTTTATAGCTCTGTTCCTGCCCCGCCCCTTGGGTATCCCAGTTGTGCCCACCAGGGAGCAGTCATGGCTTCTCCCCGTGTATCAGGGCAGGAGACCAGGCTCCCTCGCTATAACGAACTGTAGCCGCAGTCCTGCTCACGCCTCAGGAGGCCACTCAGTCCAACCCCCTGCCCAAAGCAGAAGCAACCCCAATTAAACCATCCCAGCCAGGGCTTTGTCACACCAGGCCTTAAAAACCTCTAGGGATGGAGAGTCTGCCACCGCCCGAGGGAACCCAGCCCAGAGCTTCCCCACCCGCCTAGGGGAACCGTTTTTCCTAATATCCAACCTAGACTCCCCCCCTGCAACTTGAGCCCACTGCTCCTCGTTCTGCCACCCGCCCCACTGAGAGCAGCCTGGCTCCAAAGCGCAGAGGCCCCAAAACTTTCTTTGCTAAACCCACTTCTGACTATTCTCTGGGAAGGCTGGAGGTCAGCAGGATGGGGGCAGAGTTCTGGGGACGTGGGGTCCTGGGGGTGGACCAGCCTCTTTCCACTTACCCCGCCTGACTGGACAGGAGTAAGGGGGCCAAGGCTGGGGCCACTGCTGGGGGTGGGATTGTGTGCAGAGCCTTGGGGCCAGCAGCCGGGACGCGCATCTTCCCCATGCCCCCCCTTGGGGCAGGCTGTGGCCCCAGCCACACACCCCTGCTTGTTCCTCTGTGCCCCCAGGGGACATGCCCCCACCGTCTGGGGACCTCTGTGCTAAGCCCCATGCACCCTTAGAGCAAGGCGCAGCGTTAGGGGCTGGTGCCGCCCATGGAGGGCTGGAAATAAACAGAGCCGGCCTGAGGTTTGTGTGCAGGATGGGACCAGCCGGGGCAGAGTCCCTGTGCTCTTGGGCCTGGACAGTGTCACTCTGAGCCAGTGGAGGTGGATTAACCCTCTTATTCTTTAGTGCACCATCAGCATAAGTGCCTCCTGCACCCCTCCCGGACTCAAGGCAATAGAGGAGGCAGGGAGAGAAAAAGCCAGTGGTGAAGGTGAGTAAACAGCTGCAGGTGGGGGGTGCTGCACAGGTAACTCACGTTTACGTTTTCCAGATCAGCTTGGCCTTGGGGTCTTGTGAGGAGAGTTCTCCTGAGTTTTAGGAACAAGTCTGGGGTGAGGAAAAACGTGCCCCAAACCTGACTCCATCTCCCACATCCATGCCCACCACGAGTACGGGACTGTTCCCAGTCCTTCCATTTCCTGCCCGTACCTGCCGCGTCTCCCTTCCCTCTCCGCACCGGCTCTGGGCCATGGGCCGGTCCCGTGGGTGGGAACTGATCGGAGCAGTACACGTTGCCCGTCTCAGGCTGCCAGTGCTGGCATGTCCCTGGGCTCTGTAAACATTATAGGTGGCCGGTTCCTGACCCATTGAAGAGGACACAGAAAAGCCGCACAAATGATCAAAGGGCCGTGAAACCTGCCTCACAGTGAGAGACTCGGGCTCAGTCTACCTAGTTTAACAAAAAGGCGGCTCAAAGGGGACTGTTTCACAACCCTTCGATCATTCACGCGTGAGCAGGCTCTCAGGGCCTGGCATGGGGAACAGCTGTTGGACAGTGGGCGCTTGGGAAAGGCTAGCACGGCCCAGTGGCTGGAAAATGAAGCCAGACACGCCCAGACTGGAGTAAGACACACGTCGTTAGCAGCAATAGCCGTTAACCACTTACCAAGGGGCACGCTGGAGTCTCCTCAGTGGGCAATTTTAAGCTCAAGGCTGGATGTTTGAATAGCTCTGCCCTAGGAATTAGTTGTGGGCAGGACTCTGACCTGGGCTATGCAGGGGCTCCGATGAGATGATCACCATGGGCCCCACTAGCTTTGGGACGTAATTGTGAGAGGGAGCGTCCAGGCAGCTTCAGTCCTCACCTGCCCAGCCCACATGTAGCCTGCTCCGGGCATTACGGGGTCTCCTTTCTCCCCTGTGAAGAGCAGAGCTCACCCCCCATTGGCACAGTGTGGTTCACATGTAGTGTGAATCATGCACGTAATGGCGCTTTAGAACGGGTGCGTTTAGGCTCCTCAGAGCCAGTGGTCTGTGCCAGGGCTTCGGCCCTGAACACCAATGTGCCAAGTGGGTCTGTCCTCCTCCCTGGCAAAGCTGCCCAAGGGGCGGAGAATGCTCGTTCTGACTTGCTCCGGGGAACAGGGTTATTCTGCCAGGTCACTCACCTGGACCAATCCATCCCCTTTCTGACCATCCCAGGCCCACACGGCAGGGTCACCACGGCCCTCTGGCGTCTTATGGGAGAGGGCCACCGGAAGGAAGGAATAAGCAGCCAGCTAAGTCCCAGAAAAGCACTTGCAGACAAAAAACAGGACTTCCAGGTACCGTGAACCAAGGCACAAGGAGCGGGAACCCCCAGTCCACCCAGCCTGATGGCAAAGGTGCTCAGCACTCAAAGGCCAAGTCTGTCCTTCCCCACAGCAACAGATCCAATGTCCCCTCTCCACCCCAGCTCCATGCTCCTTCATCCACGGGCTTCATCCTGCTGCCTTGGGAGCTTCTTCCTGCCCCGGGCTCTGTGCAGAACCGAGCAGGGATTCGTGTTCTGGGCTTGCGTGGCCAGCAGCAGGTCCCACCTTCCATTCCCGCAGTGGAGCCCAGCTGGGCTAACCGAACATCCCTGCCTGAGACCCTCTAGTTCCTCTCTGCAGGTGCGCGTGAGGATCATTGAAGGCCGCCAGCTGCAGGGAAACAACATCAAGCCCGTGGTGAAGGTCTTCATCGGCGATCATGTGTTCAGGACAAGAATCCAGACCGGGAACAACCCCTATTTCAACGAGGTGGGTGGGCAGCGTGAGGGATGTATCACGCCTGGGCGGGCCTGGAGTCAGTTCCAAGGTTGGTCTCAGGGCACCAGTTACTGCGGGCGTGGGAGGCGAGATTGCTGGAGGGATGCGGGCGGCCCTGAGTTCTCACACCTAGTGTCTGGACCAGGCTCCCGAGGAGGCTAGAGTGGAGTGGTGCTGCAGGCTGGGCTCCCGACCCTCCAGGATTGTCCTGCAGCCTGCAGGAATTATAGGCTAATCTTTCATTAGAGACTGGCCTGTAATGAAACCTCCATGAACACATCCAGCCACAACTGCCAGCCCTGGCTGCATGGGCATGAAGCCCTGGGCTCCCCAAACAGCACCGGCAGGGCTGGGACTGTGCTAAATGTACCTCTCCCCGCTTTCCTCAGATATTTTTCCAGAACTTCCACGAGACGCCTACTCAGCTCTTTGACGAGACCATAAACATACAGGTACAATAGTCAGACCAGAACCCATCAGCCCCTGGAGCTGGCTTCTTGCAGCTCGCTGCCTCCGCCCTATCACTCCAGGGGCAGGCCAGCTGAAGGGTCTGCAAGAGACACCTCACCTCCCTTCTGCCCATTTGCAGCCAGTGAGGGCACAGCAATGGTTTCGTGCTGTGCTCAGGAAGCCAGAGCAGCTGGAAAGCTCTTGTATCAGTGTGGCACTGAGACCAGCCCACCGGCTCCAGTTTTGTGCCTGCGTTTTAAATCAGATGGGGATCGATTGGAAGGGGTCGGAGAAGGGCCACAAGAATGTCTGAGGGGTAGAAAATGTGCCTGAGGGTGGGAGACCCGGGGAGCTGAGTCGATTTAGCTTGTCGAAAGGGGGCTGGGGCGTGGGGCGTGCCCGGTGACTTGGACACAGTCTAGAAGTTCCTACATAAGGAAAGGTGACAAGCAAGCTCCTCAGTCTAGCAGCCAGAGGGTAACAAACTCGTCGCTGAGAGCTGAAGCCAGGCAAGTGCAGCCTATGCATAAGGAGTACATTTCTAACCCAGAGTGTGACCCACTGGAGCAAGGTGTCAAGGGGCGTGGTGAATTCTTCATCACAGACCGGTTTTAAATGGAGGTTGGTTGCTTTTCTAAAACATCTGCTTTAGCTCGGCCACAGCGATGGGACTCCAAGAAGGACAAGCGCAGGGAGTCCTGTGACCATGTTATGCAGGTTGGACAGATGATCACACTCGGTCCTTCTGGCCTTCAGATGTATCAGTCTATGAACTTTATATTCACCAAGCCTGCGGGCCATTGGGGACTTTGGAGACTTGAAGCCCAATTCTCTGCTTTGCACCTTGTGCCGTCTTTTCTGGGCCAAGTGCATGCAGAGTTCTGATTCTGTAGCATTTTACACAGGCTGAGTGATGAGCCAGGGTGCAAGACATTGGAGAATCGGACTTACAGACCCTTCACGCCAGCACCTGCGGGCAGTAGACCCATTGCATCGTCCTTCGGGGCAGGGAGGGATGAAGGGACTTTATACCCCAGCACAAGAACGATGAACCAAAGGCTTGGGTTTGCTTGCTAGGTGCTGAACTCAAGGGCTGTGCGAGCTGATTCCATCATTGGCGTGTTCAAGGTGAGTGACAGTTGATCTGGTGAGGCCACATCTGGAGTGTTGTGTCCAGTTCTGGGCCCCCCGCTACAGGAAGGGTGTGGATGCGTTGGAGGTGTCCAGCGGAGGGCGATGAAAATGATTCGGGGGCTGGAGCACATGGCCTACGAGGAGAGGCTGAGGGATTTGGGCTTGTTTAGTCTGCAGCAGAGCAGAGCGAGGGGGGATTTGAGAGCAGCCTTCAGCTACCTGAAGGGGGTTCCAAAGAGGCTGGCGAGAGGCTGTTCTCAGTGGGGGCAGGTGGCAGAACGAGGAGCAATGGGCTCAGCTTGCAGTGGGGGAGGTCTAGGAGGGTGAGGAAGCACTGGGAGGGGTTCCCTAGGGAGAGGGTGGACTCTCCATCCCTAGAGGGTTTTAAGTCCTGTCTTGACAGGGCCCTGGCTGGGCTCATTTAGTTGGGTTGGTCCTGCCTTGGGGGGGGGGGGGGGCTGGACTCAGCTCCTCCTGAGGTCTCTGCCAGCCCTGGGGTTCTAGGATTCTGGCAGAGGCAGTTCGCTGGCGCAAGCCGGCAGATGGTTTCCTGGTTTCCGGGGGGAGCCGTGTCACTCCTGTGGCACCTCAGCTTCTGCCACAATATTGGTGTCAGTCCAAGGTGCCACAGGGCTCCTCGTTGGTGACAGCGCGCTGGGCATGGCGGCCGGCATGCAGGCACTGCGCGCTGCCGGAGGAACGCGGGCAGGGCATTCGCCTAGGGGAAGGAGTCCCCCCTTCATGTCCTTCCGCTGAATCAGAAGGGCGGGGACCTGAGTGTCCCTGTCCTCCAGCACATCCGAGAGCCCTACCCCGGGGGCTGCTCTAGCCACGTGTGCGCAGGTGGGCTCTGGGCGGAAGGGTCCGGTGGGCCCTTTGTCCCGGGTCAACACTGAAGAAAGGCCAAAGCCTGGGACGGGGGACTCTGGTTTTCTGGCCGGCCCTACTCCCAAGAGGCTATTCCACAGCCCCCCAGGCTCCAGCTCTCACGGGCCAACACTCCGTCCTGACACCAGCCACTCATTAAGATGCTGCCGACAAACGGCCCCTGAACTTGCTCCTGCCTCGGGCACATGGGGTCTTGGAAGGAAAGCGGCTTGCACGCTGTAACTGTGGCCGCTTGGCCCTGTCTCCTTCCTCGCCAGTCACCCCTTCCCCCGCAGCCGGGCTTAGGCGTGAGCCAAGGGGTCGCAGAAACACACGTGCTGTGGCGGATATGGCGCCAGAAGGGCTTCACGGGCGACTGTCCGAATAGCGACCTGGCTGGACGGTGCCAGGAGGTCGGCGCGTTGGGTTCAAGGCCAGGCTGAGAGGGCCAGCGCCTCCCCTTTCTAGAAGGGGCCGTTCCAGAGGGTGGCGGGTGGGAACAAACCAACACATCCTGTTTTGGGAATAGCCCATCCCCTACTTTGCCATGCCAGGCATGCGAGGGCGGAGCACGGCCAGAGCCACAGCGACGCTAGCGTAGCCCTGCCTTGCCACTCCTACGCCAGCGTCACGTCCCTCAGCGGCATGCCAGAGCCGCCCTGGGAGCACCGCAAGCTCACCCACCCAAGCACTGGGGGTCTGGCCACTGTCGCTCGCGACGGGGGTTAAGTCAGTGGAAGGGCTCTCCCCTCCTGGCTCAGAGCAGCTGCCCCAGCCAGCGTGATGGTGCGCACTGTGGCGGTGGAGCAGCGTGGCTGTATGTACCGTGGCGGTGGAGCTGCGTGGCGGTAGAGCCATGGCGGTGGAGCCATGTGGCTGTACGCACCATGACAGTGGAGCCACGTGGCTGTACGTACCGTGGCGGAGGAGTCGTGTGGCTGTACGCGCCGTGGTGGAAGAGCCACATGGCTGTACGCACAATGGCGGTAGAGCCGCGTGGCGGTAGAGTCATGGCAGTGGAGCCGTGTGGCTGTATGTGCCGTGGCGGAAGAGCCACGTGGCTGTACACACTGTGGCAGTAGAGCCGCGTGGCGGTAGAGCCGTGGTGGTGGAGCCGCATGGCTGTATGCACCATGGCAGTAGAGCCATGTGGCGGTAGAGCCATGGCGGTGGAGCCATGTGGCTGTACGCACTGTGGTGGTGGAGTCGCATGACTGTACCTGCCATGGCGGTAGAGCCGCATGGCTGTACGCGCCGTGGTGGTAGAGCCGCGTGGCTGTACGCGCCGTGGCGGCGCCACCTCGCTCCTTTACCGAGTGAGGCAGTTCCGCCACCCGGCGCCACGTTGACAGGAGGCCTCCTCTGCCGACGCTGTTCTGCCTGCATGAGCGCAAGCCGCTCCTCCAGCCGCGCGGCAGCTTCATCCTGCACAGAACTGAGACGCCGCAGCAGGGCGGCCTCGGGCTGCGTTCCCACTGCAAGAGGGCCAGGTTCAAGTTCAAGCCCTGCTGCAAATCGTGGGCATGTTGTTTGGCTGCTCCAGCCTCTTTCCCCACATGGTGGGGGCTGGAGCAGCCTGAAGGGGGGAGTGTGGGGAGAACGCCCGGCACTGCGGAGACTCTGACCCCCTAACCTGCTGTTTCCCTCTTGCAGCTGGAGGTGGGACACGTGTACGACTCTCCCGGTAGGTGCAGGCTGTTCGCGGAGCCTCAGCAATTCGATGGTGTCGTGTCTCAAGCATGCCTCGTCCCAAGGCAGTGCAGCCCAATGGCCACAGCCTATAGCACAGCCCTGGGGTATAGGGCAGCACAGCCCCATGACTAGAGACAGTAATGATTTCCCTCAGTTCAGGGCAGTACAGCCTAATGGCAGGAGTTACAGGGGTTTGGGGCAGCAGCCCTGGTAGGGGGGTCCGGGCCTGCCCTACTCCACCAGACCCCAGCACAGGGCCCTATCAGTGGGGGAGCAATGCACCACTTGCTCAGCAGGGATGACACCCACACACTGAGCTCACTTGGGGGGAGACACCCCTCACGCACCCTCCCTGGGTCACGTCCTGCCAACTCTGGCATTGGGGGGATCCCCATAGTTTCAGGGTCATCAGGCTCCACAACGTGAGCCTCCTCCTGCAGTTCCACCAGATCTGGAGGCTCCATATAGTCTCCCAGGTCTCTGGGTCCCATCATCAGGGTCTCTGGCTGGTCCATCTCTGGAGCTCCTCCAGCAGGTCCTTCCCCTCCAGCCCCTTTTATACTGCTCCAGCCCTTGGAGCATACTCAGTGTGGCTGGGGGCAGGGCAGGTCTTCCTCCACCACAGGGTATTAAGCCTTCCTGACCTCGTGCGGGTATATACACCCCATCACACATGGGCTGGGCTGGGCTGCCCCACCCCAACTCCTTGTAACCATCTTCCCACCAGACCACATACAAATCAGGGTTTCAAACCAGCCCCACTTGTCCCTGGGGCTCCTCGTCCATCTCTTGCCCCGCAATGGCACTGGCCTAGTAGCCCCGTTTCCCTCTTGCTGCCCCATGTGAGGACCATGTTCCCAGAACACAGGAGCTCTCCTGCTCCATACACCAACTGTAGCATCCCTCTCCGTAACTGGGGGACCCTGGACCCTTTCCTCACGTCCCTGAGGACCTGCCGGAGGGGGTGTAACACTGGCTACCCCCTCCCCCATTAAAGCTACTCACCCAACTCGCAGTCCTGGACCACGTGGGTTTCCGGGGGGGGGGCTCCTCTCCAAAGGTTACTGAGCCAGCCCCATCCAGCAGTGCCAAGCCCGCCAGGGGCCATGGAGGCTGGGGGCGCGGTGACTAGCAGAGGGGACAGATCCCTGATTCAGCGCGACCTGGGGCACAAGCAAACAACTCACCGTTGAATGCAGCAGAATGTAAATGGGCGCCCTGGGCCCACAGGGCATAGGCGGAGACCTCTGGCCTGGGACGCTGGGCGGAGAGGGGCTACTGGACCTCTGCACTCGGCGCTGCTGGGACCCTGGGCCCAGTCTGAAGGCTGCTGAGAAAGTGGAGAGGATTCCAGCTGGAGAGGGTCGGAGGGTTTGTTACAGGGTCCGCTCACTGCTGGGGTCTCCTGGTCGTTCTGGGGAGTAGCTCCTTGGGCTGATGCCCTTTCCCATGGTCACACGCCGTCACACTGCCTCTCGCCCAGGGCTGCCGGCCCCTGTGACCCAGCCAGGTCGCTCAGGGTTTCCCTCTTCCGGGGTACGGCTCCGCACCCGTACTCCTTCCCGGACCCTGCACCCCTGCCCCAGGGGATAACCCAAACCCCTGCGCCCCTTCCCCAGGCCAGAATCCTCTCCTGCACCTGTACCCCAGTCCCCTGCCCCAGGGGATAACCCAAACCCCTGTGCCCCTTCCCCAGGCCAGAATCCTCTCCTGCACCTGTACCCCCTCCTGGACCCTGCACCCCAGTACCTTACCCCAAGCTCCCATCTGCATCAACCTCTGCCCCAGACCCCGCGCCCCCTCCATAGAAAAGTGCGGCCCTTGACCACTTTCCAAGATCTTGGAGTGCCCCCCCATTGTCCCCCGGTTTATACCCTCCATGGCACTGCTCCAGTCAGGTGAGTACCTTCCCAGTCTGTGTTTCCAGTCACATCACGGCTCTTGGACTGTGCCAGGACTCCCAGTTCTTCCGCTTGCTTCCCAGGTGTCTGGCTTTCAGGCACCCACAGTAACTGGCTGATTGCCCTGCTTTCCCAGCACGAACCCAGTGGCCTCCCCTGCTGCTGACCCTTCCTCTCGCATCTTCTCCTGGTGTCCCTCTTCCCCACGTGCTGCAGGGCTCAGGTCACACCCCGGATAGCCCCATCTGTCTTCTCCACGCCCCCCAAGTCCAGCCCAGGGACCCCCACCCAGCCACTCCGGACTTCTCTCCTCCAGTCTCCCCAGGCCTGCTTCCTGCCACCCCTCGGCCCCTTCCTTGCTCTTGGGGGCTCCAGCTCCAAGGCCTCCTCCCTCCTCCCCGGGGAGGGGGCCTGTCCCAGCAGCAGCCCCCTCTTCTGTCGCAGCATCCTGGCTTTCAAGGCCGGTTCCTGTCCCACTGCAAGCCTGCAGTCACTTCCCTGCTCCCTCCAGGGCAGCCTGGGCATTGAGAGGGGCATAAGCCCTTCCAGTCCTGGGCAGGGTGGACTCCACATCACAAGATTAACACCCCCTCCCACCTTACCAGCACAGGGAGCTTGTCCTGATCAGCGTGACAGAGAAGGTGGGGGGGCTGGACAGCCGGGGGCATGGAGCTCCCTGGGGAACAAAGGTTTGCTCGTGGGCTCGGCCATCCAGGAGGGGAAGGTCCCCCACGGCTCAGTGGCTGGGCACTGAAGCTGGACCAGGTGGCTGGAAATGAGGCCTGTGGCTTTAATGGTGCACGTCCGTCGTGGTTACAGTTCCCCACAGGCCTTGGTGGAGGCTCCAGGACAGAGGGTGTTAGAATCAAGCCAGGATGTTGATAAAGCTCACTGCAGGAAGGACTGCAGGCAGGTCTCTGGCCTTGGGAGGTCAGCCTGGCCAATCACGGTGGTCCCTTCGGGCTTTGGAAGCGGGGCATGTGTTGAGGTCAGCCTGGCCGATCACGGTGGTCCCTTCGGGCTTTGGAGGCGGGGCATGTGTCGAGGTCAGCCTGGCCGATCACAGTGGTCCCTTCGGGCTTTGGAAGCGGGGCATGTGTCGAGGTCAGCCTGGCTGATCACAGTGGTCCCTTCGGGCTTTGGAAGCGGGACGTGTCAAAGCTGAGCACAGGGCGGGGAGAACACGATTCATCGCACAAACAGCAGCCCCTACATCCTTCTCCCCCAGGTCACGCTCTCAACTGGAAGTGGCTGAGCCTTTACCATCCAATTCACCTGAATACTGGCCTGAGAGGCTACTTGCAAGTCAGCCTGTGTGTACTCGGAGCTGGGGACCAGGCCCTGGTAACCCCCTCTCCCCCGGGAAAGGGACAGGAGGGGGGCTGGGATCTGCTGAGTTCCTACCCCCTTCCCCGAGTCAGCGCCCAAACCACTGTAGCTCCCTCCTGCAGTCTTGGGTTTGCTGAAACCTCCAACGCGAACACGGCCAGCACCTGCATTCGGCTGCTCCTGGGCTTCCTCCGACCCCTCCTGGCCCTCGCTGGAACTCAATGGGCCGCCTACCAGCTAGGCTGAGCCATGGCAGCAGGGCTGTGGGGTCAGCAGTGGGTGCTCTGCGTCCCTGGTGCACCTCGTAGCTAACATCTGCACTCACCCTGGCACACCTGGCTTCATGCCCCACCCATCGGCAGGCTGCTGCTGGCCACCACCCTACCCACGTGCCCCAGGGCGCCTCCCGGTTGCAGCACAAGGGCTCAGTCTTCCTGCCCCTGGAGCCAATGGCAGAGCCCCCATCGCTCCAGAGACACCAGGGTCTGGCCCTGCCACTGCCCGGGCTGCAAAGAAACCCTCTCCTGCTCCCTACGTCCGGTGGCTCTCCCCAGAGCAGGGACACACCTGGGCTCAGGCAGCCACATCCCTGGCATGGCTGTGGGCCTGTCTTGCGGTTATGGTGAGCCGCTGTCTCCGTTCTCAGCCTGGTCTCTCCTCGCTCAGGACCTGAACAAGCCTGCAGAGAGCGAGGACGTGGAATCCAACCTTCTCAAGCCGCCAGCGATGCCCGTGTGCCTGGCCACCATTCAGCTCCGTGTCTACAGAGCGGAGGATCTGCCCCAGAGTAAGCGTTGCTCCCTGGCCGGGTAGGCAGAGCAGCTGACTGGGAGCCAGGCTTTTCAGGGGGTTGCTCTTTGGGTGGGGATGGCGCCGTCAGACCTGCGGCTCCTCCCAGAACACAGGTAACACCTGGGTCTGAGGGTCCCTGTGCTCACCCGTCCGCAGGGAGGGCTCCAAAGGGGCCGGGGCAATGCTGCTTGTACAAGCCAAATACGGGGAGGCCCCGAGTCTGTCACTGCAGCAGGTGCCGGCTGAGAGCTCCCTGACACCACATCTCTCTGCCCTCTCCAGTGGAGGACTCCTGCCTGCATTACTTCCGCTCCATGTTCCAGCTGCACGTCAACAAAAGGGTCGGGGTGGACCCGTCTGTGGAAGTTAGTTTTGCAGGGAAGACGGTAGGTCGCATGCAGCGCTCGTCAGAAAGGGGCGTGTTCTGCAGCACACTCGGGAAAAGCTCCAGTGTCTATCTATGGCCTGCCCAGCAGCCAGGCTTGTATGCTGTCCAAGAGCACATCCACACCGGCCCGCCGGAGAGCAGTCCTGCGTACCATTTCCACGGCACCAGAGGTGGTTGCTGCTCTCTGGCCGTGTCCATAGCGAACTTGCTCACGTCTACGCTGCAGGGCAAAAGTTGAATTAAGAGCCGCAACTTCAGCTACGTCAATTGTGTTGCTGAAGTGGAAATAGCTGAATTCAGCTTTTGTCACCGTCTACAGCAGGAAGTGGAAGGACGAGCACTCCTCCTCCGACTCCCCTCGCTCCTCACGGAGTGAGGGTTACAGGAGTCGGAGCAAGAAGTCCTCCAGCTTGCCAGTATTTCGAAATCGCTTTTGCTGTGTAGACGCACTCCTTGCGATTTGGAAATAACGCTGCTGTGTAGACGTACCCACTGAGTCCAAGCAGGATGTGTTGGCAGCAGCACAGCCAAGGAACCGCCATCCCTGGGGGCTGTGTCCAACGGGGCTTGTGATATTCATCGGGATGGAGTACGTGGGCCAAAGTGCTCACATAAACCCAGTCTTGGGTACGCCCAGACCTCGCAGCCTGCTCAGCAGCAAATGCGCAATGAAAATGCTCTCACTTTCTGCCAGAGATACAGAAGAGATGGAGACAAGTAAAGCGCCGGATTAGGGTTGCCAGGTGTCCGGTATTCACCCGGACAGTCCGGTATTTTCGCCTCCTGTCCGGTAAAAAAATTCAGAGAATACTGGACACCTAAAATGTCCGGTATTTTCTGAATTTTTCCCCAGGCCGGGCACCTAGCAACCCTACAAACACTCAGCACCCAGCCTTCCCCCTCCCCCCGAGCTCCCTCCCAACACCCCCAGCCCCCCAACCCCAGACCCCATGTTTACCCAGTTCCGCAAGGCTGCCAGCACAAAATGGCTGCAGACCAAGTGCTTCCCCTGGGTCTTAGTGCTCAACCGCTCCCCTGTTCCTATCCCTATCCCTGCACTCACTCTTAAAGGGGACATGCTGTTTTAATGCTGTTTTATTTTAAATTGTTTTTTGCTCAACAACTTTGGTCTCCCCCGCTTTTTTTTTTTCCTTCAATAGAATTTTTTCCTGGTGGTTTTTTTTTGGGGGGGGGAGGGGTGTTCGGTATTTTTGTTTCAACCATCTGGCAACCCTACCAGAAATGTGAAGTATTTCGCCAGGCTTCACTTCTCACAACAAGCCTTCTTCCCTCTGTCCTGAGCTGGAGAGAGCGCTCAGGAGGAAAACCCCTCCTCTTCGGCAGTCCCTAGCCAGTGCCGGGGTGGGAGGGGATCTCTCACTGGGCCAGCTCCTGTTGGCGCCAGAGACAAGCTTTCGAGCTCTTCTGCACTGAAGCAGGGTCTGTGAAGCTGGAAAACTTGTCTCTGCCACCAGTAAGGCTGGTCCAGTGAAAGCTGTCCCCTCCCCACCCCGCCTGTCTAATCGCTTGCCATGGACACAGCCAGCTCTCTGCGGCACAAGGAGGGAGCAAGGAAAAGGGGACCCAAAGGGGAGAGACAGCGGGGCGGGTGGGGTCAGCTGGGTCCCTCTCTCTGGACTGGTCTGTTCAGGGCCCATCACAAGATGGTGATGTAACCGCTGCGGGCTGGGTGGAATGGAGCAGCCCCTCCTTGTTCGGGCCATAATCAGGCCTAACAGCCAGCACGCCCATTGGCTCATTGACATCCGGCTTCCCGGCATCTGCCCTAGGATGATACCGACGTGGTGTCTTGGGGCAGCTCGGTGCATCTTCTGCCCACTCATCGTGTGCCTGGTCCCCTCAGAGTCTGTTGCTCTAGTTCACAGGGAGAGCGGACGAACGTCCTGCCATTCAGACAGGCTGATGTGCTGAGCTGGGGAGAGCCGCGTTGCTTTTCCTTGCCAGTCTCCCAGCTGCCTGGTGGGGCACAAAGCTCCCGGGTCCCCAGGGCCAATGGGCCCATGATGGGAGAACAACTGGCAACGGAGCTGGGGGGCCAGGAGACAGTACCGAGCCCCCTGGCGGCTAAGGCTCCGTGAGGCTGCCTGCAGCAAACTCTGAATTGCGGGGGGAACCATCGCCCAGGAACCAGGTGAAGGAAGGGCTTGATCCCCAGGGCGGCTGCTCTCTGGTTTCTGACAGTGTCATGTCACGTTCCCAGCGCCGAACCCGCGTGATACCGCGAAACGCCAACCCCGAGTGGAACCAGGTGCTGTTCTTTCCCGTCCAGGTGAGATGGGCGAGGGGCAGGAAGGGGATGTTGGCAGGGCCCCTTTCCACATTCAGAGTTCCCGAAAGAGGGGCGCAGGAGCTCCTGCCATGGAGACCTGAGAGCGTCACAGTGGCCTTTGCATCTCAGGCTCCGGAGCATCCTGGGGCAGAAGTGACGCCGAGCGTACGATGCCCTGTCCTTTCCTCTGGGCAGGCGCCTGCCTGGCTCTCTCCCCAGGGAACCCTGCAGGAGCTCCCGCCTCGCAGCAGTGGAAGGGGCTGAAAGCCTCGTTGGCAGGGAGGCCCCTGTGCTGGGAGCTCCCAGTAAACGTTGCATCCCTCTGCCCCCTTCAGCTCCCCTGTCCCCTGGCCGCCCCCAGCTGGCCCTGCTCCAAAGCCCCCAATGCACACGGCAGCTCACCCAAAGCAGGGGGCTCATAGGA
This sequence comes from Rafetus swinhoei, assembly GCA_019425775.1. NCBI lineage: Eukaryota > Metazoa > Chordata > Testudines > Trionychidae > Rafetus > Rafetus swinhoei. The sequence goes on from JAFJHL010000226.1 coordinate 511,076, forward strand.
AGGGGGACCCGGGCTGTGCCAAGGCCCCCAGGGCCTGGCCCCGGGACACTCGCCCTCCTAACCCCCTTCCCGTTGCAGCTGCCCTCGGTATGCGACAGGATCAAGCTAATGGTTCTGAGCGGGTAAGAAACGCTGGGGCCACCCTACAGCCGGGGCTAGGACTCGCCCGAGGACGGGGGCTGCTGAGGAGGGCGGAATGAGCTGTGGTTGGCCCGTGGCCTGGCGGGCAGCAGGATGGGACCCGCGAGGGGTTCAGAGGTGCTCAGACCCGTCGCTCCGTGTTGCTGGAGAAGGCAGGTCAGGGACGTGAGCTTGGCACAGCCTGGCTGGCCCTTGGGAGGTTTGTTCTGTCCCCGGCAGAGGGGTCGCGTGGAACCAGGGTGCAGGTGCTGCCCACAGCCGTGTCCCTGAGCTTTGGCCAAGTTCAGAAAAACCTGCTCCCAGTCCTGGAGCCACCTTAAGATGAGGCCTGGGCTGGCAGAAGCCAGGGCTCCTGGGATGCACAGAGCTGGGGGCTTTTTGCTGAGCAGCACCCCCCTGCTGCCCTGAAAGCCCCTGTGCTCCCTCTGCACTGCCAGGGACCGAGCAGGAAGGATGGACGTCCTGGGGACCACGGACATCAGCCTGTCCCAGGTGTCCTCCATGGGGGCTGAGATAGAAGGTAAGGGCTCTGGCCGCACCCTCAGGGCGGGGTTCCTCCGGGGGCCTCTCGTCCTCTCACCTCCCTCTCTGGGTTCCAGGGGATTTCTCCGGGTTCCTGCCTTGCTTTGGACCCAGCTTCCTCACCCTCTATGGGAGCCCCAGGGAGTTCACCAGCCTCCACGACCCAGACTCTGGGAGCGTAAGTGTTTCTCTCCCACTGACGGGCTGGATCCCAGGCAGAGCACATCCAGGGGTGGGGTCCCAGGCACTGGGGGGCAGGAGGCCTCTGGCATCCCCCCCACAGCATCGGGCTGATGTTGGCCCCTCAGTGACAGGGGGGCACCCCTCAACTCCAAGCTGATCCAGCGCTGGATGAATGGTACCAGGGAGGCTGAGGACTAGGGGGACCCCTCTCCCCAATCACAGTGCCTGGCCTCTGAGACCCATGCACAGGCAGGGCCACTCCACGCCCAGCACTGCTCCAGCCGCCTGCACAGTGGGAGGGCCTGGCTGTTGTTTCCTGGGAAGGGGAAGGAGTTGGAGGGGAAGGGGGAGGGGGCAGACCAGGGTTTGTGGGGCCACAATCTGCAATAGGCAGAAATCTGGCAGAGACCTTGCCCCTCCTGCCCAGCCCATAAGTTGCCTCTTGCTGCCCTGGGTTCTCCCATAAATCACAGCGCCCACGTGGAGCATCCGGAAGCATCTTGGCCAGGGCTCGGAAAACGGTGCCGCTTGCCCTTGATGTCAGGCCCAGAAAGAGTGGGAAAAGTTTCCCTGTGCCCCCGCCTCTCTGACCCCTCGGACGGGGGGGGTCCCAGCCCCCGCCTCTCTGACCCCTCGGACGGGGGGGGTCCCAGCCCCCGCCTCTCTGACCCCTCGGACGGGGGGGGTCCCAGCCCCCGCCTCTTCCATCCCCTCTCTGGCACTCGTCTGAGGACCGTTGTCCCGCAGGAGGAGGGCGTGGCTTACCGAGGCCGGGTCCTGGTGGAACTAAACACCAGCATGGAGAGGACCTCGGCCCAGGAAAGCGAGGAGATCCCGCCGGAGGCTGTTGCCCGGGTGGAGGTAACTAAGAGGATTGGGGCCAGCCAGGCGCAGGGACAAAGCTTCTTTGGGGCTGGCTCCAGCAGACAGGAAGCCGCTCGTTAGCGGGGCACTGTGAGCCAGCCGCCAGCCCTGTGGGAGCTGCCCTTGCCTGGGAGCTCCCATGGGCCCCCCCCTTGCTCCCACCACATCTGCACGTGGCCCCTGCGCCCATGTGAGACGGGAACCGCTGAGCTACCGTAGCCCTGGGACCCCGGGCACTTCTCACTGGCGCAGCTGGAGCAGCCCTGCACCGACACGTCCCCGAGGCCGAGAGCAGGCTGAGCCCCAGGGTCTGTCCCCTTGGTGCCAGGAGAATGTCGGAGGGGCCAGGAACGCATCTCGCCCAGTTAGGCTGATCGCAGCACCACCGTCCCTGGCCGTCTCCCCCAGGGCCCTCCCAGGAGCTCTGCAGCCTCCGCGGCAGGGACGGGCTCTCTGGCCTCCCCACTGCGAGGAGAGGCAGTCGCAGCGCCTTGCGCGCGAGCACAAGCCCAGTCTGCAAGAGACGAACACGCCCGGGCTCCGCGCTGCTCAGGCTTAGAGTGAGGCCACGGTGGGGACCGACTGTCCCGCGCCTGCCATCGCAGATGGAGCTAGATGGGGTCTGCTCCCACCTGGCCATCCCAGGGGACCTAGGAAAGTGCAAAGGGGCTGCAGGCTGGAGTTGTTCAGCAAAGCCTCCCTCCAAAGGGCACGTGCCTGGTTCTTTCCCCGCCATCCGTGCCTGCCGGGTTCCTGCTCCTAGGTTGCTGTGCCCATCTCAGGCCCTGACAGACGCCCTGGTTAGCCACTGGCCAGCTGTCCTGCGGCGACTGGCCCACAGGCGAACGAGACCCTGCCACTGCCGTCAGCGAGGGCGTCACCTCGTTAGCTCAAACGGCAACGGCTGGTGCCTTTGCTGCAGCAGGTCAGGCTGGGTCTTCGCTAAGGACCTGCAGGGAGAGGTGACAGTGGCCAAGACAATCCGATGAGGTTCAGCACGGACAAGTGCAGCATCCTGCCCTTGGGATGGAAGAATCCCAAGTCTTGCTGCAGGCTGGGGACCGACTGGCTAGGCAGCCCTTCTGCAGAAAAGGGCCTGGGGATTGCAGTGGAGGAGAAGCTGGATATGAGTCACCAGGGCGCCCCTGTGTCCAAGAAGGCAAATGGCACATTGGGGTGCATTAGGAGAAGCATTGCCAGCAGATCCAGAGAAGTGATTATTCCCCTTTATTCGGCTCTGGTGAGGCCACATCTGGAGTGTTGTGTCCAGTTCTGGGCCCCCCGCTACAGAAAGGATGTGGACACATTGGAGAGGGTCCAGCGGAGGGCATGGAAAATGATTCGGGGGCTGGAGCACATGACCTGTGAGGAGGGGCTGAGGGATCTGGGTTTGTTTAGTCTGCAGAAGAGTGAGGGGGGATTTGAGAGCAGCCTGCAGCCCCCTGACGGGAGGTTCCAAAGAGGCTGGAGAGAGGCTGTTCTCACTGGGGGCAGATGGCAGAACAAGGAGCAATGGGCTCAAGTTGCAGTGGGGGGGGAGGGGGGAGTCTAGGCTGGATATTAGGAAATACACCCCATGCTCACCAACTCCCCCCCACTCCCCCATGGCCGCTTTCACATCCAGAGAGCCTGATGATTTCATTCTGTTTCAAAGTCTTTCCTGACGCACACGAGAGAGAAACTGGTTCCCTGGGGGGGGCGCGCGTTGGGATGGGTTCCCTCGGGAGGGGGTGGAATCTCTGTCCTTAGAGGTGTTTAAGGCCTGGCTGGACAAAGCCCTGGCTGGGATGATTGAGCTGGGGTTGGAGCAGGGGACTGGACTAGGTGACCGCCTGAGGTCTCCTCCAGCCCTGTGAGTCTATGGTTCTAAGACACCGGCGCCTGCCCCTCCCTGTCTTATCCCTGCCGCTGGGTCTTCCCTTGGCCAGCGGTACCTGTCTCGGCGCAAGTACGGCCTGTGCACCATCTTCTACTCGGCCACCATGCTGCCCGCGCTCAAGGAGCTGATCCAATTCGAGGTCAGCATCGGGAACTACGGCAACAAGTTTGACGTGACATGCAAGCCCTGCGCCTCCACCACCCAGTACAGCCAGGCCGTGTTTGACGGTAGGGACGAGGTGGGGAGGGGCCACGCTGGCCGGCGCAGATGAGGGGAGCGGAAGGGGCGGGAAGGGGAGAAAGCCGGGAGAAGGAAGCGCTCAGTCGAGATTGGGGGACACAACCAGCCAGATTCAGAGCGAGCAGAATTTCTAAACTTCCTGACAAGTCGATGTTTGTTCCTCTTCGGAATCCGAATGGAAATCAAACACGTCAAATCCTTCATGCAAAGAGCCACTTGGGGGTCAGCTGACGTGCTCCAATTTGACCCAGTGGAAACGTTCCCTTCCCATTTTGACAAAACATCAATTTAGGAACGAATCCCCCTGCCCCCAGAAGTTCAGACTGTTCTGGTCTGAGCGGCTCGGAACGCGTCTCGTCAATTCTTACCCTAGGGGGAGTTGTGCGAAGATCCGTCCGTTCTCACAGCGAGCTGCAGTTTTCACAACGTGGCATTTTCCGATAGAGCCCCCCATGCTGGAAATTGTTTGACCAAGTCTCCTCCTGGGGGTCACGTTGCCAGGAGCCCCTGCTGCCTGGGCTGGGGCCCACTGCAACCCACGTCTTGCTGTCCCCTGGGGCTGAGTGGTCCCTGCTCCAGTCCCTCTAGCAGAGTCCCAGGTGCAGACCCCATGTCAGACACCCCCTCGGTAGCGGGGCCCCCCAGTGCAGCCACCCAGCCCCTGACGCCGGGGCCCTGCCCTGCCCCAGTTGCACTGCTCAAGTGAAGTCTCTGCCCCATGTGCTCAGACCAGACTGCGGGGATTTCAGCCCCGGTCCAGACGGGTTCTGTGTCCAGAGCCCAAGCACAGGCAAGGGGCCGGCACGTAGCGGGGAGAGCTCTTGGTGACCTTATCGGGCCTTTCTCCACAAAGCCTCCTGTGGGGATTCTGGAATCGCTGGGCGCGCAGCTGAGCCTGCTCTGCCCACCAGCTCCTGCGACCTCGCCCCTGTGATGGGTACAGGGGCGACCTGTGTTCTTACAAGCAGGGGCCTGTATCGCTGGACCCAGGCCTAGTCCTCAACCTGGCGCGGCCCCACAGCGACAGCCGCAGGCCAGCGGCCGGGGGCGAGACACTCCAGAGGGTGCACTCTGCTGCTGTAACTCACCCAGCCGCTTCCACCCCATCGTCTCCCCCCCCCCCCCCAGCCCAGCGTTCACCCCCCTTCCTTCCCACCGGCCAGGAAACCACTATCACTACCTGCCGTGGTACGACACCAAGCCGATGGTGGCCATCACCTCCTTCTGGGAGGATGCCAGCTACTCCATGGACACCCTGAACATCCTGCTCTCCATCGGGGACAGGCTGGTGAGTCAGGTCCTGGCCGTGCAGGGAGTTCTGGGCAGGCTGCGGAGCGATTCAGCCAATTAACTGGCCCCCGCTTGGCAAAGTGGCGACTCTGGGCAGAGGCGCAGCGGTCGGCAAGTGCGCGACAGGTTAAATGCCACAGGCTGGTCGGGGGTGGGGTGGGGGGCATGGGTTAGACTGTGGAACTGTCTGCCCAGTGACGGGAGGGAAGCAGCGGCTGGAGCGACGTCTGCAGCGGGGCTGCTGGGAGCTACCGGACCAAACTGCAGCCCTGGATGCAAGCGAAACCACATCTGGCCGGGGCGCAGCAGAAAGCTGGCCTAGCCCAGCACCAGGCATGTGCCTGGAGTGCCCCGCCCTGCACAGGCGGCAGATCTGGGGGGAATGGCCAGGCCTTGGCTCGCTCTACTGACCAGTCCAGCTTCATTCACTGCCGGGCAGACACCCCAAATCCCGGAGCACAGGCAGCTCGCTTGCCTCTGTGTGGCTCCTCCCTTCATGGAGCAGAGTGGGGAACAGACAGCCCCCAGCCCCGCCTGCCAGACCCCACACCCCAAGCCCACTTCTTGGCAGCTCCCTCCCACACAATGAACCACTTTTGGCCCCACCCCAGAGCCTAGGGAGGCCCACAAAATCTACTAGCCCTGCCCCCAGGCTCTGGGGTGTGAGGGGAATGTGGGGGCCACAGTGAGGTGGGTTTTTGGAGGGTTTTTTTGCTTCTCACTTTTGTGCAGCCCCTGACTGATTTTTCCTCCAACCAAAAGAGGCTCCCCACCCCGCCAGAGACCCAAGCCAGACACGTTACCTGTCCTGGGGGACCCGACCCATTCGAGTCAATGGAAAGGCTTGAGAGGGCGCTGAATCAAGCCCTAACTGCGCAGTCGCTCTGCGCCCTCCCCACTGCCGCAGACTTGGTCGGACGTAAGCCCCCTCTCCCCCAGAAACTGAACCTGGATGCGCTGAGATCCGTCCCAAACGCCGAGGACCCAGCCCTGGGCCCTGCCTGGAGGAAGCTGCTGAGGGAGCTGCTGGAGGACTGCAGGTGAGCCTGGGGCAGGCAGCTGAGGGCTGTCTCCCTGGGTACATCTGCCTGGTAATTAGACCTTGCAGATGCAGTGTGGAGACCCAGACCCGGCCGGGAGACCCGGCTCTTGGACCCTGCAAGACGGGGCAGGCCCAGAGCCCAGGGAGCTACACTGCAGTTAGGCAGCCCTGCAAGCCTGAGCCCTGGCGCCCAAGTCAGCCGGCACCAGCTCCTAACGGCCGTGTAGATACCCCGGGGCAGCACAGGAGTGTGGCCAGCCCAAAGCTCGGCTCAGAGGGGGGTAAATTGCTTTGCACTCCGGCCACGCTCGGGGCTTCGCCCACAGCAACAGGCCTGCGAATCTGTGCCCCTCTGCCCCTGGCTCGGCCAGCTGTGCACACAGCCAGGGCGTGCCTTAGAGGAGCCCTCGGGGCCAGACTTCCCCAGGGTGCTGAGTGGCTCCAGGATTTATAGCCTCACTGTGGCAAGTTGTGACTCACCAGCACAGCGCCTCCTGCTGGTCACGCTGGGGATTACTCGGCTCAGCAGCACCCACCTCCAGCCAGTGGCTCGCCCGCTCTTACCAGTTCCCCGTTCCCCAGGGCCTTATATCAGGACCCCCCTCCCTTCAAGACCATGGAGCCCTTTCCCTCTGGGCCCTGCCCTGCCACAGCACCCCCACACCCTGGGGTCCTCCCCTCCCAGGGAACCCCAAGCCCCTATGCCCACCTCGCCTTAGTGACCCACTGCCAGTCACATCATCTAGCCGGCAACGGCAGCCTAGGTTGACCACTCAGCCTTGGCAGGGGGTTGGACCTGCTGCTCCTGCCCTGACTGCTCCTCTGCAGCCTTAGTACCTGCCTGGGCCCCTCTAGTTGGGCCTCAGCCTGGGGGTTATTCAGACCTGAGCTCCCCAGCTCATCTGCCTTCTCCCTGCCCTGCCCATGGTGCCCTGCTAGCAGGCAGCCAGGTCCCTCTCCCTCCAGAGCTAGAGCAAGAGTGTGTACCATGCTGCCAGGAGCCCTTTTTATAGGGCTTAGCCAAGCCCTGATTGGCTGACGCTAGCTCCCCCCTGATTGGCTCCCAGGGCTGGTTTTAACCCCTTTTATGCCTGGAGCAGGGTGGCACCCCCTGAGCAGCATGGGAATGATCCCTGGTGTTATTAACCTGAGGGGGCCAGAATCAGGTCTCAAGCAGCAAGTTGATCTCAGTACTGTACTAAAGTCTCAGTATAGCACGTCTACCACTTCCCCCTTGTCCACAAGGCTTATGCTACTCGGCAAGGTCTGAGGGGTGTGAGTCCCAAGGAGGAAGGGGAATGTTTAGGGCAGGATGGAACCGAGGCATGGAAACCAAAGGCTGGCGCTCAGGGGAAGAGCCCTACCCGTGAGATCTGTGAGGTTATGGGGCTGCCTCCCAAGGGGAAGGCATGGCGTCTCCACCGCATGGGCATGTAAAACTGGACGGGACAGAGCCCTGGCAAAGGCTGCAGGGAGCAATCCTGCCTAGCAGGAGGGGGACTGGCCCCCTCTTTTCCGGTTCTAGCCTACCCGCTGCCATGGGTCAGTTCTACCTTTCTCATCTCTCCCTGGTGGGGCACGGGCAGGTCAGTTCTCAGACCCCTCTTCTTCCTGCGCTGGGCCAGCTCTGACCTCTCCCTGTTGGCTTGTTGCAGACAGCAGCTGCCCAGCTTGGAAGGGCGGGTGACAGCCACAGGCCTAGATCAGCACCTGAGAGACCTGCGTGGCCGGCTCCTCAGCCAAGTAGCCAGGGCTGCAGAGAGGATGAGTGCTAGGACTGACCCCAAGACCCTGATTGCCAAGGGAGAGGACTGGCTGCAGAGGATCCGCTCTGTCACGCCGGAGGTAGGCCAAGGCCTCGTGCTGCCTCCCAGACACCCACCCTGAGCCACCGGGCTCACCGGCAGCTCCTCCGCCATCCTGCTGCCCCGGGGGCTGCAGCTGAGCACCTTCCCGGCCTGTGCTGGGCCAGAATGAAGGCTGAGCCGGGGCTCCACATGGTCCTGTCCTGGCTCCCTGGAGGCAGGAGCAAGGAGTGATGCTGCGTCAGTGCTATGGGGCTCGCCGGGGGGCAGAACCACTCCTCAGTCCCCCTGGAGCTGCGCCTGCCCACAGGCCCGGCAGGGGGAATTGGCACTGCCCATGCCATGGGAAGGAGAGCAGCCTCGGCAGTCTCTTGCCCTTGCTCCTGCAGTCCCATCTACCCAACCTCTTCTCCCCCTGCTGCCGCCCCTAGCCCCACGCCAGCATGCCCGATGTGCTGATCTGGATGCTGTGCAAGGAGAAGCGGGTAGCCTATGCCCGGGTGAAGGCTCACACCATCATGTTCTCCAAGGCGGATCCCAGTGCCTGTGGCAGGCTGTGCGGGAAAACCCACACCCTCTTCCTGCAGGTAAGGGCTGTGCCAGCATCCCTGCCCCTTTCGCTAGCCCAGGGCTGTGGGGGGGCCGGGCTGGCCCTGTCCACACGCACTGGCTGCTTTGCCCTTCTCCCGCAGAGCCCCCAGGGCGATGGGAAGGGCACCGTCCTCGGCCAGCTGCGCGTGCGGATGTGGCTCGGCCGGGTGTCCGACAGCCAGGAGAGCATGCGGTTCTGTGAGGGGACCATCGGGGTCCATGCAGAGACGGTGAGGCGGAGCGGGGGGACAGCTTCGGGGCAAAAGGCCTCTTGCCACTGGGGCAGGGCATCCCTGTGGGGAGGGAGGGCAGTGCCGCATACACGGCGTGCCACGGGCAGCCCAGGCGACTGTGACTCCAGAGCCCAGTGTGTGAGAGCTCCCCCCGTCGCACGCCCTGCCACAGCAGCCCCTCCGCCACCCCCCTCGCGGGTGCCCAGAGCCCAGCCCAGCCCGTGGAATGGCACCTGCTCTGACCTGCTTCCCTCTGTGTCTCGCGCCCGGTGCCGCCCAGTACGAGAACCAGGTGAAGATCTTTGGGCAATGGGGCTCCAAGGGGCTGATGCAGCATCCCAGCTTCTCGGACATAACTGGGAAGATTGGTCTCCCGAGGGACAAGTTCCAGCTGCCCAAGGGCTGGCAATGGGACGGCGACTGGGCGGTGGAGCCGCAGCGGCGGTGAGTCGTGGCTCTGAGTCCTGCTCCGCACAGGGACCCTGTTGGTGGGAGCAGGCCTGGAGGAGCCCAAAGAGCACGTGGGAGGGGTGCTGAGAGGAATCTCCCCGGGGTAGAGCGCTGCGCCGAGGCTGCTGGGAGGTGAGGTTGCACCGTTCTCTGGAAGGCCTGATGTGGCCTGTAATATAACAGGTTGTGGGGGCACCGCTGAGAGGACCAAATCAGGGTGAATTGCTTAGAGACAGGGCTACGAACAGCCCCAAACTGGGGGTTCTTCACTATAAGGCTCCAAAGCCAACACACAGAGCACGCCTGTTCGCCACACTGGCCAGCAAGAGGTCACACAAGCAACCCCCTGAGACACGCCAGTAACACTGCGCGGTTATGAAAACCAACCTCGCCCAATCCGAAAAGGTTCTGCTGATCCCAAAGGACCAGCCACCGTCCCTGGTCAATTCATACTTCAGCCCTTACCCAGAAAGCCTGCTGGGCCACGCCTTTCAAATCTAAAATCCAAAGGTTTCTTGGTAAAAGAAAAGGTTGAGAGTAAAATTGTTAAAGAAAACAAAATGACTCAAATTACAACTCCCTGGTCAGGCTGGTGGCAGAGACGCACTGCTCGGCTGCCTTACACGTCTCTGCGTGCGCCCGGCGGTAGGGCGGCTCAGCACCCCTTCTGGGCCCAGTTCCTGGCAAAGCTGCTCCTGAAGTGACGAGCTAGAGTGAGAACAAACGGAGGAACCTCTGGGGCCCTGTACACCCTGCCCAAGTGGCGGGAACCCCCTTCTTCTCCCTGCGCGACTGTAGCTCCCCAACTGAGTTTGTCACATGAGCAAGTCACCTGCCCGTGCCTGACTCGGGCCTTTTTAGTCAGCGGCCCTGGCTCAGGTACCAGCCTGCATGGTCACAGCAAGGTTCCTCGGGTGCAGACTGGCCTCACCTGAGCTGCACTGTCAGTCACGCGCCTGGCCGCCCTCCCACGCTAGGCTGGCCAGGCCTGTTGAGTCTCCCAGAAGCAAACATTTGACTACAAGCCCAGAGCCAACACTCGTAACTTTAAATCCAAACATGAGCGATCCCTGCAGAGGAGCCGTACAGACAGAAGCAGCGAATCGTCAGCTTTCTATAGACATCTCTCCTGGCCACTGTACACAGGGTTCGGTGCAAACATAGAACAGCGGTTGCAACAATGATGTGCATGTTCATATCAGAATCATCCATTTGGAAATGGGTGACAGGGGAGGGATCAGGTGAGGATTCCCTGTTGTGTCCCTCCCTCTGGGGCATCTGGCATTGGCCACTGTCGGCAGACAGGACACTGGGCTGGATGGACCTTTGGTCTGACCCAGTCTGGCCGCTCTGATGTTCTAATCCAAAAACGTCTCATGGCCCAGGGCAGGAAACAGCGCTAGATGGCCTTTGGGAAACAGCCTGGTAGGCAACAGAATTAACCTGTGACACTGGACTGTGCAGGCTCCTTGAGAGGCAAGGTGGCTAAAGGATTAGATGTGACTTCAGCTGAGGGTTTGAGTAGGATGGGAAAAGCTGAGCTAGTGAAGGGCCTGGAGAGCTGCTTGCAGAACAGAACTGCGGAACTCACTGCTGTAGGATACTATTGTAGAAAATAGATGAGCCCATGTCCCAGAGAGATTAGCTCTGTCCCAGTCAGGATCCTGTCTGCGTATTGTCTCAGGGCTTTCAGACTTTGTATTAGGCCTCATGGTGTAAGAAGATCACCAGCTGGGCTAGGAGGAACATGCTCCCTCACTGGTGGAGAGTTCCCTGGAGGGTTCTCTAGGCCCTCAGCTGCGGAGGTTCAGTGGGAGAGAACAGGAAGATGCATGCAGAGCCAGCAAGCCACACCTTGGAAAAGCCATGAGATGAGACTTCCACATTCCTGACTTGGTCTTGGCCTCCCACTCAGGCTGCTGCTGGACACCGAGACCAACTTGCGGGAGGTGCTGGAGGAGGTGTATGAGAACGAATGCCGGCAGCCAGGGGAGGAGTGGGCTCCGGCCCCTTGCCCCAACACTGATGCGGTGAGGAGAGGGGGGACCCTGGGCACAGGCAGCATGGCCAGGGCTACAGCTCTGTCCCCACCCTGCACTAGTCTGGAGGCTCCACACCTGCAGTTCCCATTGGCCAGGAATCACAACCAATGGGAGCTGCAGGGGCAGGGCCTGCAGGCAAGGGCGGGGCAGCGTGGAGCCACCTGCCCCCTGACCAAATGGGGGAGCTGCCCCATGTAAGTGCCCTGCCCCCACCCATGCCCCAGCCCTGAGCTCCCTTCCTCCCCCACGCTACCTGCTACCCAGACCCCATGCCCCCACCCCAGCCTCCAGCCCTGAGTCCCAATCCCACACTCCAGCCCCCTTGGCTCCAGCCCAGAGCCCCCTCCTACACTCCAAACACCTCACCCCAGCCCCACCCCCTCCTGCCACAACCCCCTGCCCACAGCCCCCTCCCGCTCTCTGAACTCCTCATTTTTGGCCCCACCCTGGAGCCCCCGGGGCCCCCAAAAGAGTTAACCAGCCTGGCACCTGGTGTGCTGGAGGTGTCGTCTTGGAGGGTGAATTGCACTGCTCTGTGCCCTCAGCCTAGGCCCTGTGGGCAGCGGTGGATATAGGGCAGGGCGAGCAGGGCGGCTGCCCCGGGCCCCGCGCTTCAATAGGCCCCGCGCCCTGGGCCCCGCAAAACTCTCATCTGCCCCTGCCTGTGGGAGACACGTGCCCGCTCCAGCCTGCAGCCTGAGCATGGCTCCAGCCCAACATCCCCCCTGCTTTGCAGCCCCGATTCCGGGGGGCTGAGGCCTCGGCCCTGGGCCCAGCCAAGGGCTCAGCTCGCAGCAGTCCCTGGCCCTCGGGCAGGAGACTCTGGCCATGCCCAGGCTGCCAGGCCTTCCGCCCGCTCCCCCAGCTCTCTGTTGCTCGGTTCCAGGGCGGAGCCGCCATCGCCCCAAAGGAAGCCATCGTGTGCCCCAAGGGCTGGCACTTCCCGGACGGCTGGAGCGTGGAGGTGAACCGAGCGGTGGACGAGTCTGGTACGTGGCCTTGTTCCAGGGGAGCCGCTGGGCTGCGAGGCCAGCGTCACTCCCAGGCGGGAGCAGCCGGAGAGCCGGGACCGAGCCGCTGCCCACGCCGAGCGGTGGGGCTCGGTGCTGGCTCTTCCCCTGGCACGACCCGCCGGACAGGGCTGCAGCCGGGTCCCAGCAGACGAGTCCCCAGCACAAGCTGCCCGTCCTGCCGGCAGCCCCCACAGACAGGCCGTGCAGGCTGAGCCCCTCGCCCTGGGCGGGGGCAGGGGGTCCCTTGGCGGTCCGTGCCGCCGGAGGGCTGGTGAAGGGACACCGGTGCTGTGTGCAGCCGCGGTCACGGGATCAGCGCACCCGCAGGGCCCGTCCAGCCCGTGCAGCAGCAGAGGCCAGGCAGGAGGCGGCCTGGCCGCGGGGATGGGAGGCGGGAGCCCAGCTGCCCGGGTCCTGAGGCAGCGTGGTTCCTCCGGCAGGCTGGGAGTATGGCGTCGGCATCCCGCCCACCGGAGCCCCCCAGGCCTGGAGCGCGGCGGAGAAGACGTACCACACGCACCGGCGCCGGCGCTGGCTGCGGAGACGCTGTCGGGACCTGACCCCGCAGAGCCAGGAGCAGGAAATCGCCTCCTTTCTGCAGCTGGTAGGGGCCGCGGTGGCGGCGCTCAGGGGCTGTGCTTGCGGGGGCCAGGGGGGGCTGTGTTTCAGGGGCAGGGGCTGTGCTTGGGGGCCAGAGGGGCTGTGTTTCAGGGGCAGGGGCTGCGCTATGCGGGGCCGGGGGCTGTGTTTCAGGGGCGGGGCTATGTTTGCGGGGACTAGGGGACTGTGTTTCAGGGGCAGGGGCTGTGCGGGGCCGGGGCTGTGTTTCAGGGCGGGGCTGTGCTTGCGGGGCCGGGGCTGTGTTTCAGGGCGGGGCTGTGCTTGCGGGGCCGGGGCTGTGTTTCAGGGCAGAGGGGTTGTGCTTGGGGCCAGGGGCTGTGTTTCAGGGCAGGGGCTGGGCTTGCGGGGCCGGGGGCTGTGTTTCAGGGCGGGGGCTGTGCTTGCGGGGGCCAGGGTGCTGTGTTTCAGGGTCAGGGGCTGTGCTTGTGGGGGCTGGGGGCTGTGTTTCAGGGGCAGGGGTTGTACTTGTGGGGGCTGGGGCTGTGTTTCAGGGGCAGGGGGTACTTGTGGGGGCTGGGGCTGTGTTTCAGGGGCAGGGGTTGTACTTGTGGGGCTGGGGCTGTGTTTCAGGGGCAGGGGTTGTACTTGTGGGGCCGGGGCTGTGTTTCAGGGCAGGGGGTTGTACTTGTGGGGCTGGGGCTGTGTTTCAGGGGCAGGGGTTGTACTTGTGGGGGCTGGGGGCTGTGTTTCAGGGGCGGGGGCTGTGCTATGGGGCCGGGGCTGTGTTTCAGGGGCAGGGGTTGTACTTGTGGGGCTGGGGGCTGTGTTTCAGGGGCGGGGCTGTGCTTGCGGGGGCCAGGGGCTGTGTTTCAGGGGCAGGGGTTGTACTTGTGGGGGCTGGGGCTGTGTTTCAGGGGCGGGGCTGTGCTTGGGGCCAGGGTGCTGTGTTTCAGGGTCAGGGGCTGTGCTTGTGGGGGCTGGGGGGCTGTGTTTCAGGGGCGGGGCTGTGCTTGCGGGGGCCGGGGCTGTGTTTCAGGGGCGGGGGCTGTGCTTGCGGGCGTGGGGGCTGTGTTTCAGGGCAGGGGCTGTGCTTGTGGGGGCCGGGGCTGTGTTTCAGGGGCAGGGGTTGTACTTGTGGGGCTGGGGCTGTGTTTCAGGGCGGGGGCTGTGCTTGCGGGGCCGGGGGCTGTGTTTCAGGGGCGGGGCTGCAGACCACAGTCCCTGGTGGGTCGTCGTGACAAAGGAGCAAGCGTTGTCAGGACACCTGGCTGCTCTGCGAATCGCCGAGGCTCCCAGAGCCAGCAGGGGCCGGGGGTCTGCCGGGGGGGAAAGGCCCGGCGGGTCAGGCCGGAGTCTGCCCCGGTCCCAGCCCCGCCCGATCTTGCAGCACGCTGCCCGGAGGCCGGCGGAAGAGGACAGCTGGGAATACGCCTCCTTCTTGGGCTGGAAGTTCCACCTGCAGCCCCGGCCCCAGGACACGCACCGGCGGCGCTGCTGGCGCAGGAAGCTCGCGCCCCTGCAGCCCACCAGGGCAGCGCCCATTTTCCTCCTGGAGGGCTCCCTGGTAAGAGCCGGGCAGCAAAGGGGCATCGCTCTGGGCTGGTCACTCGGCCGCTGTTCTAGCCCCGGGGAATGGCTGAACCCTGCCCCCAGCCGCTGGCCAGCCCCCGTCTGTAGTGCTGCTCGGTGCAGTCGGCCAGCTGGAGGCTTCGCCAGGGCAGGCAGATCTTGGCTGGGCCCTCCAGACCTGCTCACGCAGTCGTATGCCCAGGGGGCCCAGGCTGGAGAGGGAGGGCAGCGCCCCAGGCCCTTTGGCTCCCCTTGGCACCTCTCTTCTTCCTCTGCCACAAAGCACCGTCCAGCCACCAGCACAAACTGCGGGCACGAAGCAGGCCCGATGCCAGAGAGGTGATGGGCACAAGGGCCGCCTGCCCCAAGCAGCTCGCAGCCCCAGGCAGGCTGCCCCCAGCCCCAGCGCAAGGAGCCGCGGGACTGGTTCCAGCAGAGCTGGGGGGGTTCGCTCCTGTGGAGCTGGGAGCGGGAAGCTGGATCTGCCCGGCGAGACCCAGCCAGGCTCCGGGCTGCCCAGGGCTGAGGGCTGCTCCCTGCACAGGGTGTGGAGTTTGGGGACCAAGGCGAGGAGGAGCAAGAGAAAAAGGCGCTGGAGGCAGGCGGGCGGGAGAAGAGGCCCCCAGCACAGAACATCCTGCAGCTGAACACGCCCCTGATCACCTGCGTCTTCCCGCGTGAGTCCCTGGCCCCGGCTCATCCCGTGGCCCTGGAGCCGGCCCTCGTCCTCGGCTGGGCTCACTGGCTCCCGGCCCCTCCGCGGCCACAGCAGGGAGCCAAGGCTGCAGCTGGGCCCAGTGCTGGATGGTGTGGGGAGCGGGGGGGAGCAGGAGTGTGGGTGAGGCCTGAGAACTCTTCATTTTCCAGAGCCCAGTTCCTACCAGCTGCGCTGCTACATCTACCAAGCCAGGGACCTGGCGCCGAGCAAAGGCAAGAGCTCCTCCGGTAGGCGGCCTGGCGCCCCCCCAGCCTTCCCCCAGACCTGCCCTGACTCCCCCCATCCTCCGCCCCACACCTGCCCTGACGCCCCAGCCTTCCCAGACCTGCCCTGGCTCCCCATCCTCCGCCCCACACCTGCCCTGACGCCCCTACCCACCCCAGACCTGCCCTGATTCCCCATCCCCACCCCACACCTGCTCTGACTCCCCCATCCTTCCCCCAGACCTGCCCTGACTCCCCACCCTTCCCCCAGACCTGCCCTGGCTCCCCATCCTCTGCCCAGACCTGCCCTGGCTCCCCATCCTCCGCCCCACACCTGCCCTGACGCCCCAGCCTTCCCCAGACCTGCCCTGACTCCCCACCCTTCCCCAGACCTGCCCTGGCTCCCCATCCTCTGCCCAGACCTGCCCTGACTCCCCATCCTCCGCCCCACACCTGCCCTGACGCCCCAGCCTTCCTCCCAGACCTGCCCTGGCTCCCCATCCTCCGCCCCACACCTGCCCTGACACCCCCAGCCTTCCCCCAGACCTGCCCTGGCTCCCCTACCCTCCCCAGACCTGCCCTGACGCCCCTACCCACCCCCAGACCTGCCCTGATTCCCCATCCCCACCCCACACCTGCTCTTACTCCCCATCCTCCGCCCCACACCTGCCCTGACGCCCCCAGCCTTCCCCAGACCTGCCCTGGCTCCCCATCCTCTGCCCAGACCTGCCCTGACACCCCCCAGCCTTCCCCCAGACCTGCCCTGACACCCCCAGCCTTCCCCAGACCTGCCCTGACTCCCCTACCCTCCCCCCAGACCTGCCCTGACTCCCCACCCTTCCCCACACCTGCCCTGGCTCCACCCATCCTCCGCCCACACCTGCCCTGACTCCCCACCCTTTCCCCACACCTGCCCTGGCTCCCCTCATCCTCTGTCCCAGACCTGCCCTGATTCTCCCCATCCTCAACTGCCCGGCTCCCCACCATCTCCCCAGACCTGCCCTGGCTCCCCCTCTGCCCCAGACCTGCCCTGGCTCCACTCATCCTCCGCCCCACACCTGTCCTGACACCCCCACCCTCCCCCAGACCTGCCCTGATTCCCCCCATTCCTCCGCCCCAGACCTGACTGCTCTGCTCCACCCCTCTCCTGGCTCTCCAGACCCGAGCGCCTGCAAGCCTAGCCTGCTCTGGCCAGACAGGCCCCTCGGTGGGCAGAGCCCTGCCTGGCCTGCCGTCTAAACAGCGTCCCTGCGGGTTCTGTGCCCATGGGCTACACAGGGCAGGCGGGAGCCCAGAGACCCCGCCCCCCTGACAGATTCCTGCCCCCTGGCCACTTCCGCCCTCAGATCCCTACATGCACGTGTCCTTCCTGCACATGAGCCAGCGCACACGGACCCTGCCTGCCACCCTGAGCCCCAGCTGGGACCAGACCCTGGTCTTCCACCACCTGCTGATCTACGGAGACCCCCAGGCCACCCAGCAGGACCCGCCGCTGGTGGTGCTGGAGCTGTTTGACCAGGACGTGATTGTAAGTGCAGGCTCCTGGGCAGGAACGGAGGAGCCGGGGCTGGGGCCTCGCGTGATCTGGTCACAGTTCCCCTTTGCACTAGGACAAGGATGACTTCCTGGGCAGGAGCATTTGCCCCCCACTGGCCTGTCTGGAGCTGGACTGCAGGCTGCCCCCCCGCCTCCAGTGGCATCCGGTCACCAGGCAGCAGAAGGACGCGGGCGAGCTCTTGGCGGCCTTTGAGCTCCTGCTGGAGACTGAGGTAGGGGCTATTCGAGGGGGAACCCCCCCCCAGTACAAGAGACAAGCCCCCCCATCTCTCTCCCCGGCAATGGGTGTAGTAAAGAATATAAGAACGGCCAGACTGGGTCAGACCAAAGGTCCATCCAGCCCAGTACCCTGTCTGCCAACAGTGGCCAGCACCAGGTGCCCCAGAGGGAGTGAACTGAACAGGTAATGATCAAGCGATCTCTCTCCTGCCATCCATCTCCACCCTCTGACAAACAGAGGCTGGGGACACCATTCCTTACCCATCCTGGCTAATAGCCAGTAATGGACTTAACCTCCATGAATGTATCTAGTTCTCTTTTAAACCCTGTTATAGTCCTAGCCTTCACAACCTCCTCAGGCAAGGAGTTCCACAGGTTGACTGGGTGCAGTGTGAAGAAGAACTTCCTTTTATTTGTTTAAACCTGCTGCCCATTAATTTCATTTGGTGGCCCCTAGTTCTTATATTATGGGAACAAGTAAATAACTTTTCCTTATTCACTTGCTCCACACCACTCATGACTTTATAAACCTCTATCATATCCCCCCTTAGTCTCCTCTTTTCCAAGCTGAAAAGTCCTAGTCTCTTTAATCTCTCCTCATATGGGACCCGTTCCAAACCCCTAATCATTTTAGTTGCCCTTCTCTGAACCTTTTCCAATGCCAGTATATCTTTTTTGAGATGAGGAGACCACATCTGTACGCAGTATTCAAGATGTGGGCGTACCATGGATTTAGATAAGGGCAATAAGCTATTCTCTGTCTTATTCTCTATCCCTTTTTTACTGATTCCTGTTTGCTTTTTTGACTGCCGCTGCACACTGCGTGGACGTCTTCAGAAAACTATCCATGATGACTCCAAGATCTCTTTCCTGATTAGTTGTAGCTAAATTAGCCCCCATCATAGTGTACGTAGAGTTGGGGTTATTTTTTCCAATGTGCATTACTTTACATTTAGCTACATTAAATTTCATTTGCCATTTTGTTGCCCAATCACTTAGTGTTGAGAGATCTTTTTGAAGTTCTTCACAGTCTGCTTTGGTCTTAACTACCTTGAGCAGTTTAGTATCGTCTGCAAACTTTGCTGCCTCACTGTTTACCCCTTTCTCCAGACCATTTATGAATAAGTTGAATAGGATTGGTCCTAGGACTGACCCTTGGGAACACCACTAGTTACCCCTCTCCATTCTGAAAATTTACCATTTATTCCTACCCTTTGTTTCCTGTCTTTTAACCAGTTCTCAGTCCATGAAAGGCTCTTCCCTCTTATCCCATGACAACTTAATTTACGTAAGAGCCTTTGGTGAGGGACCTTGTCAAAGGCTTTCTGGAAATCTAAGTATACTATATCTACTGGATCCCCCTTGTCCACATGTTTGTTGACCCCTTCAAAGAACTCTGAGGGTATGTCTACTCTAGCTCGTTAGTTCGAGCTAGGTAGGCAAATGAGGGCAAGCGGAGTTGCAAATGAAGCCCGGGATTTAAATATCCCGGGCTTCATTTGCATGTTCCCGGGCGCCGCCATTTTTAAATCCCCTTAGTCCGAACTAACTGCCCGCGGCTAGACGCGGCAGTTAAACGTTAATTTGAACTAACTCCTTAGTTCGAATTAACTGTTACTCCTCATTCCACGATTTAAATCCCGGGCTTCATTTGCAACTCCGCTTGCCCTCATTTGCCTACCTAGCTCGAACTAACGAGCTAGTGTAGACATACCCTAATAGATTAGTAAGACATGACTTCCCTTTACAGAAACCATGTTGACTTTTGCCCAACAAATTATGTTCTTCTACGTGTACAAGAGATGAGACCCCCCCAGGACAAGAGACGAGCCCCGGCCCCGCACCTCTCTCCCCAGCAATGGGTGCAGTACAAGAGACAGGCCCCCCTTATCTCTACAGTACCCTGTGACCAACGTGGCTACCACATCTCTGGAGACAACCGGTCTCCGTGGCCACCCGGGGTAGGACAGGAGGGGCTGGCTCTGTCCGGCCGGTGTCAGGAAAACGTCCCAACTCGACGGGGAGTTGGGCGGTGGCGCAGGGTCCCCGGGAAGCTGTGGAATCCCCAGGCCTGTTGAAGAACAGGTTGGGCAAACACCGGGCTGGGCGGGGCTGGGACTGCTTCACCCTGCCCCGGCACAGGGGCTGGGCGAGATCCCATGGGACTGGCACAGTCACTTGATCCTCATGGCGAGGGTCTCAGGAGAGTCCCCCCCACCCCCAAAGGCTGAGATGGCTGCACTCCCGGAATGGCGAGCAACCGGGACAGAACCCCGGCCCACGTAGGAGGGTGGGTCACTGGGCCATGGGCCACGAGGGAGGAAGCCACGGGAATCACCCTTGGCTGCCGGTCCTGGTCCTTCCCCAGCACAAATCCTCTGTCCATTCTATGCGAAGAAACGGCCTTAGCACAGCCAAGCCGGAGCATCACACGGCGTCCTTGCCCCGCCCTCCCAGGACGGTGCCCCCGGCCGCCTTCCCGTCCCACCCTGGAAGAACGGGGTCTACACCATCCCTGCCGGCATCCGGCCCACGCTGCGGCTGATGGCCATTGAGGTGTGTGACGGCCAGGGCCCTGCTCACGTGGACGGCTTATCTGGGGGGAGGGCGCGTTGCACTGCCCTGCCACTGCCACGGGGCTGGTACGAGCTGGGTCTCTGTCCCGGGCAGCTCCAGCCAGCAGGCACCGCGGGGCAGCGGGAGGAGCTGGGAGCTAGCATGGACGACTGGAGGCAGAGCTACAAAGTGGCACGTCCTGACCTGACCACGTGGGCAGGGCAGTCGCAGCGCAGGGCGAGCCGCCCGAGGGAGGAGTCCCTGGGCAGAGGCTGGCCCTGGCTCAGCATGCAGGACACAGTCCACAGCCCCAGTGCCTTGTGGGTGCCTCCCTTCCCCAGGAGCCAGGCAGGCGGTGGCTTCCTGCCTCGCTCAGCCCTGGGGCCGGGGCCCAGTCGCCCTCCCGTCAAGTCACTGCGGAGTGAGAGCCTGGCGGGAGGGGGACGGGCACTTTCCCCCAGAGCCTGCTTCTCCCCTGGCCAACGCCAGCCCCGACAGCCGCTCTCCTGGCACCAACCTCGTCCCCATCCCTGGCACAGACCCAGGCTGCAGCGGCCCCGGCTGGCCAGGCTCCCAGCTGCTTTCTGAGCGTTCTGAGCCAAAGGGTCCCACCAGAGCCACGCAGGCAGCTGGGGGGGCATCACCCCTCCCTCGTGTGGCCCTGCCGTGGCACAACCGTGCCCTCTTCCTGCCCCAGATCCTGGCCTGGGGCCTGCGGGGCCTGCAGAGCTACCAGCTGGTGAGCGTCATGTCGCCGAGCCTGGTGGTAGAGTGCGGCGGAGAGTCTGTCCAGACGGCGCCCATCAGAGACCCCCAGCAGAACCCCAACTTCCCCATCAGCGTCTTCCTCATGCGAGTGGTGAGCTGGGTGGGGTGGGTGGCTCCAGCCCCGCCCCCGACCTGCCTGGGTCCCGCCGGCCCACCCCGCCCCAGCCCCATGGCCGGCACGGGCCGGACACTGCTCCCTGGCTCAGGCCCTGCTTGCCATCCCGCAGCACCTGCCCGTGGAGGAGGATTTCACGCCTCCCATCGAGCTGAAGGTCGTGGACAACCGGGAGTTTGGGTACAAGCCAGTCGTGGGCCAGGCCAGCGTGAGATCTCTGCGCCAGTACATCTGCGAGCCCTCGGCCGAGGGGCACCTCCCCCGCCTGCCTGCCCCAGGTGGGAGTCCCGCTCAGCAGCCCCAGGACCCCGGGGACACCGGCTTTCTCCCACTGCTGCCCAGGACCTCCGGGTCGGTCACAGCCAGCCTCTCTCCTGTGGCTCGATAGTGCCAAGCCCCACGGGCCCCAGCCCTGAGCCTTGCCAGCCCGGTGCCCACATGGTGCCCACGTGCTGTAGTGCAGGAATACTGCAGGGCCCCTCAATCGTGCCAAAGACTCTGTACAGCCCCGGCATTAGGTGTATTCCCAGTGAGCCCATCACACAGCACAGCTGGGACCCGCAGCCCCTGCTACTCCAGCCGTGGGGTGCCCCCCAGCATTGCCAGAGGCTCTTGTTCCCAGGCTGCAGCCCCCCGACCCAGCTGCCGGTGCCCCTCCCTCCGAGCCTGGAGCAGCCTGAAAGCGAACCTCCGTCTGCCGTGGGCTGTGCCTTGCACCCGTTCAGCGTGGGCTACTGTGGCTCGGGGCAGGATCACCCCTAGCCACCTTGGCCCCTCACATGCGCCCAGCTCGCCCCTGGCCTCCAGAGCGGCAAGGCCCTGGTCCAGTTCCCACAGGGCCCGTAAGGATCCCTCTCTCCTCTTCCTCGTTTGCAGTCAAGGGCTAATTCCGGGAGGTGAAGGCCAACTGGGCCCAGTGGGGTCGTGGTGTGTCTGGCCTGCAAGCCACGCCAGGGCTATTTGCCATAGTGCCATTAATCCCACATCTCTTCTCTCTCCTCTCCCCACCCGGCGCAGTGGCTCCCAAGGGGAAGCTAGCAAAGGTGAGTGCGACTTTCCTGCAGCCCGGAGCCAGCTGCCCCTCATGCCACGGTGCACTGCTTTGTGCTTGCACAGAGCCTGCATTTAACTGCCCGGGGGCTCTGCCCAGCGAGCCCTAGGAGACTGGATCAGCTTGGGACTAGTGCAGGGGGCAGAAGTCAGGCGATGAGGCTCTTTACCCAGCTCTGCCACAGACTCGCAGTGCGTCCTTGGAGCAGCCACTCCACGCTCTGTGCCTCGGTTTCCCCACTGGGTGCCCTGCCTCCTGGATGGGCTTCATGAATTAATTCTTGTCAAGCCCTGAGAGCCACTTGCTCAGAAAGGATGGCTGCACGTGTACAAGTTTGGCCAAATGGATTGTAACCGATTTGTGAAATTCCCAGATTTAAAGCTTTGTGAGCAGGAAAACAGTGTCGGCCTCACAAGTCCAAATGCACCAAGTGAATCTCCTGGAATCCAACTCCGCACCGTCTCAGGCAGCACGTGCCTGGCGTTGCCAGCTGGGCATTGTGGTAACTAGCAGCCCAGAACTCCCTCCGCCAGGAAAAGAGCTGCAGCATCCTTGGCGGGCTCGGGAGTCAGTGCCGGGAGTGCCTGGGCCAGGCTCGGGGATTAGCGCCAGGAGGGCCTGGGCCGGGCTCGGGGATTAGCGCCAGGAGGGCCTGGGCCGGGCTCGGGGATTAGCGCCAGGAGGGCCTGGGCCGGGCTCGGGGGTCAGCGCCAGGAGGGCCTGGGCCGGGCTCGGGGATTAGCGCCAGGAGGGCCTGGGCCGGGCTCGGGGGTCAGCGCCAGGAAGGCCTGGGCCGGGCTCGGGGATCAGCGCCCAGCAGGCCTGGGCCGGGCTCGGGGGTCAGCGCCAGGAGGGCCTGGGCCGGGCTCGGGGATTAGCGCCAGGAGGGCCTGGGCCGGGCTCGGGGGTCAGCGCCAGGAGGGCCTGGGCTGGGCTCGGGGGTCAGCGCCAGGCGGGCCTGGGCCGGGCTCGGGGGTCAGCGCCAGGAGGGCCTGGGCCGGGCTCGGGGGTCAGCGCCCAGCAGGCCTGGGCCGGGCTCGGGGGTCAGCGCCCAGCAGGCCTGGGCCGGGCTCGGGGGTCAGCGCCAGGAGGGCCTGGGCCGGGCTCGGGGGTCAGCGCCAGGAGGGCCTGGGCCGGGCTCGGGGGTCAGCGCCAGGCGGGCCTGGGCCGGGCTCGGGGGTCAGCGCCAGGAGGGCCTGGGCCGGGCTCGGGGGTCAGCGCCCAGCAGGCCTGGGCCGGGCTCGGGGGTCAGCGCCAGGAGGGCCTGGGCCGGGCTCGGGGGTCAGCGCCCAGCAGGCCTGGGCCGGGCTCGGGGGTCAGCGCCAGGAGGGCCTGGGCCGGGCTCGGGGGTCAGCGCCAGGCGGGCCTGGGCCGGGCTCGGGGATTAGCGCCAGGAGGGCCTGGGCCGGGCTCGGGGGTCAGCGCCAGGAGGGCCTGGGCCGGGCTCGGGGGTCAGCGCCAGGAGGGCCTGGGCCGGGCTCGGGGGTCAGCGCCCAGCAGGCCTGGGCCGGGCTCGGGGGTCAGCGCCAGGAGGGCCTGGGCCGGGCTCGGGGGTCAGCGCCAGGCGGGCCTGGGCCGGGCTCGGGGATTAGCGCCAGGAGGGCCTGGGCCGGGCTCGGGGGTCAGCGCCAGGAGGGCCTGGGCCGGGCTCGGGGGTCAGCGCCCAGCCGGCTTCTCCTCAGCGTGATGAGAACGACGGGCACAAGTGTTAAGTGAGCAGTCTGTGTTCCCCAGGCGTTTCCAGGAGTCTCCGGGGGGGACCCACCAATGGCCTCTCCCTGCCTTGTGTAGCATCGGGTGGGAACCTTGGGTGGGAACGTGGCTCCTGGATGGGCTGGGGAGTCTGAGTCCGGAAGCCCGGCCCAGGCCCTGCTGAGTCACTTGCCGGCCCTGCCAGGCGGGCGGTGGGCGCCACCCAGAGCAGGCTGCTTGAAATCCAGATCCCGGCGGACACATCCCAGCTTCAGCTGCAGAATGAGCCCGGCCATGCCAATAGGCCCGTCCCCTCGGCAGATCCCAGCGGGCCCCATGACACCTCACATGACCCGGCTGGAACCAAAGCGTCATACTTATGCCAGAATCCCCCCCTCACCGCCGAGGGCGGGAACGGGGGGCGGGTCGCAGCCTATTGTACGCTCCTCCCCTCGTCCCTGCAGATGCTGGACAGGATGGCGGCCGAGTCCTGGCTTCGGACAACACCGAGAGCAGAGAAGGTGGGTTTGGCAGAGGGGTGGGAAGGGTAATGGCTCTTGGGGGAGACGCCGGCAGCCCCCACTGCCTCGCACGGCTCATGCTGCTCCCCCTCCCTTTGCGCCCCAGGAGGAGGAGGAGGAGGAGCGTGTCGACTGGTGGACCAAGTTCTACGCTGCCACCGGGGAGCTGGCAAAGAGCAGAGGCAACCTGCAGACAGGCCTGGGCCACCTGAAGGTGAGTGCCTGGCTGCAGCCACACGCGGGCACAGCTGGGCTAGGAGTTGCAAAGAGGCATCTCCCCTCGGCTGGGGATGATGACCACCCTGGGCCAGGTGGAACAGGCCTGGGGCTCCCCTCAGACCGATGGGCGAGGGGCCGTGCCTCTCTTTGGCCCAGGAGCTGTGAGGGAAATCAGAGCTGAACTTTTCTGGACTGGCCGTAAGGAGTTTCCCTCCCTAGCTAGACCCCACGATAGTCACAGCGGAGAGGTTGTGATGCTGTCAGCCAGGCAGGCCTTGGCACACACTCTCGGCCCAGACTCATACGTTGCCTTCAGACAGCTGCCATGCTCCACCCCAGAAGCAGCTGCATGTCTGTGGTGGGTGAAGCGGTTTAGGGACCAGCCATTCCCAGGCTGCTAAGCTGAGCACTCTAAGCACGTAAGAAACGGTGACCAATCTGTGGTCTGTGCTGCTCCCCGGGCTTCTCCGCAGCCTCACGGGGAGAACGCGGCGCCCTGCTGGAGAAGGTCAGCGCCTGGCGAGCCCGCTCCATGGCAACGCGCCAGGATCTGCCCTTGGGGGCTTTATCCTCAGGGCACGTCCAGCTCCTCCTGGCTCAGCCCCACCCCGCGCTGAGCCTGGCACTCCCTGGCAGGTCTATAGCTGTGAGCTGGAGGCCGTGCCAGAGTTCCAGGGCCTGCAGGATTTCTGCCAGACCTTCAAGCTGTACCGGGGCCGGGTGCGGGAGGAGGCCAGTGAAGACCCCGTGGTGGTTGGGGAATTCAAGGTGAGACCCAGGCGCCAGGTGCTTGTGGATTTCATTGCCAAGCTCCCAGGATGCATCAGCCCGGTCCTTCCGCCACAGCTCCTCAGCCTTCACCCAGCACCGTGTGCGCCGTCCACAGAGTGCTCCCAGACCCTGCCGCCCACAGCCAGGCATGCCAGTGGCACTGTGGCCTTCCCCCATTGGCCCTGCCCTCTGACCGCAGCCAGCAGCAGCGTACCCGGCCCCTGCCTGCCCTGCCCTCTGACCGCAGCCAGCAGCAGCGTACCCAGCCCCTGCCTGCCCTGCCCTCTGACCTCAGCCAGCAGCAGCGTACCCGGCCCCTGCCAGCCCTGCCCTCTGACCACAGCCAGCAGCAGCGTACCCGGCCCCTGCCTGCCCTGCCCTCTGACCTCAGCCAGCAGCAGCGTACCCAGCCCCTGCCTGCCCTGCCCTCTGACCGCAGCCAGCAGCAGCGTACCCGGCCCCTGCCTGCCCTGCCCTCTGACCTCAGCCAGCAGCAGCGTACCCGGCCCCTGCCTGCCCTGCCCTCTGACCGCAGCCAGCAGCAGCGTACCCAGCCCCTGCCTGCCCTGCCCTCTGACCTCAGCCAGCAGCAGCGTACCCGGCCCCTGCCAGCCCTGCCCTCTGACCACAGCCAGCAGCAGCGTACCCGGCCCCTGCCTGCCCTGCCCTCTGACCTCAGCCAGCAGCAGCGTACCCAGCCCCTGCCTGCCCTGCCCTCTGACCGCAGCCAGCAGCAGCGTACCCGGCCCCTGCCAGCCCTGCCCTCTGACCGCAGCCAGCAGCAGCGTACCCGGCCCCTGCCTGCCCTGCCCTCTGACTGCAGCCAGCAGCAGCGTACCGGGCCCCTGCCTGCCCTGCCCTCTGACCACAGCCAGCAGCAGCGTACCGGGCCCCTGGCTGCCCTGCCCTCTGACCGCAGCCAGCAGCAGCGTACCCGGCCCCTGCCTGCCCTGCCCTCTGACCACAGCCAGCAGCAGCGTACCGGGCCCCTGGCTGCCCTGCCCTCTGACCGCAGCCAGCAGCAGCGTACCCGGCCCCTGCCTGCCCTGCCCTCTGACCACAGCCAGCAGCAGCGTACCGAGCCCCTGTCTGCCCTGCCCTCTGACCACAGCCAGCAGCAGCATATCCGGCCCCTGCCTGCCCTGCCCTCTGACCACAGCCAGCAGCAGCACACCCGGCCCCTGCCTGCCCTGCCCTCTGACCGCAGCCAGCAGCAGCGTACCCGGCCCCTGCCTGCCCTGCCCTCTGACCACAGCCAGCAGCAGCGTACCGGGCCCCTGCCTGCCCTGCCCTCTGACCGCAGCCAGCAGCAGCACACCCGGCCCCTGCCTGCCCTGCCCTCTGACCGCAGCCAGCAGCAGCGTACCCAGCCCCTGCCTGCCCTGCCCTCTGACCGCAGCCAGCAGCAGCGTACTGGGCCCCTGCCTGCCCTGCCCTCTGACCGCAGCCAACAGCAGCGTACCCGGCCCCTGCCTGCTCTGCCCTCTGACCGCAGCAGGGAGCAGCGTACCCAGCCCCTGCCTGCCCTGCCCTCTGACCTCAGCCAGCAGCAGCGTACTGGGCCCCTGCCTGCCCTGCCCTCTGACCGCAGCCAGCAGCAGCGTACCCGGCCCCTGCCTGCCCTGCCCTCTGACCGCTGCCAGCAGCAGCATACCCGGCCCCTGCCTGCCCTGCCTCTGACCGCTGCCAGCAGCAGCATACCCGGCCCCTGCCTGCCCTGCCCTCTGACCGCAGCCAGCAGCAGCATTCCCAGCCCCTGCCTGCCCTGCTCTCAGAGCACAGTCATGCAAGTTGCACTGTTCCCAACAGGGAATGGCCTCCAGATGCTTGGGGGACAACGCTCCACTGGTGCAGTATCTGAACAGCTAGAAGTCACGTAGCTTGGTTTGTTTGCAGGGATCCTTCCAGATCTACCCCCTGCCGGAGGACCCCAACTCCCCAGCACCGCCACGCCAATTCCAGCAGCTGCCCGAGAGCCATCCCCAGAAGTGTCTGGTCCGGGTTTACATCGTCCGGGCCTTTAACCTCCCGCCCAAGGACAGGAACGGCCTGGTACTGGCGCCCAGTGCCCATGTCTTCCCACCCACCTTGCACAATGACCCCAACGGGCAGTGCGTTCCCCAGCGCGCAGCTGTCTGGTGTGTTGTCCTGCACTGGCACCCAGTGACTCGCCAAGCCCAGAGTTCCTGGGCACAGGACCTGGAGGGGCCAGGGTGCAGTAGATCCCCAGTTTCATTACAATCGAGTCCAGGGCTTCTGCTCCCAGCAGCCCTGCCCTGCCAATCGTTCCAGGCCCCGAGTAGCCTGCTGGGTGCTGGCGTCTGGCGCGGGGCGGGTCTCCGAGACGGTGGGAACACCTGCACAGCTGTTTCGTGCCAGAGCCCGAGCCTGTAGCCCCCGGCACCCAGACGTGCTGCTGTGGGTGGCCCCTGGGGACCTGACACATCACAGGCCCACTTTGGAGGCACCTGGCAGGCCCCAAGTGGCACAGTCCCCCTGGTGTCAGGGCACTGCCAGCAGTTGTGCCGGTTCCCTGCCTGGTGTGGGATAACACCAGCTTGTGCTCCGCAAGGCTCGGCACAGGGTCTTGGCCTGCCTGGCGGCCTGGGCGCCCTTTCCAGCTCCTCTGCCATACCCCAGTTCCTGGCTGCGTCCAGCCCAGTAAGTGGCACTCAGGGGATGCTTGTAACTGCCTCCTGCAGTGCGACCCCTACGTCAGGGTCACCCTGGGCAAGAAGAAGCTGGGGGACAGAGACCAGTATTTGCCCAACACTTTGGATCCTGTCTTCGGCAGGTAAGTCCAGCCTGCAGCTCGGGGCCTGAGCCTGCCCCTCTCCTGCAGCCCTGCGGAGGGAATGGGTCCGAACCCCGGGACTGGGAGCACTGCCCGGTAGTGGACAGGACAGGCAGGCACAGCCATTCCCTCCCAGGGCAGCTCTCGGTGCCTGTTTGCAGAGACAGCAGGGCTACATAATCAGCCTCCCTCGGCTGGCCGGGGGCTGACAGCTGGAGCCATGAAATGGACAAGAGTGTCAGTTTCAGGGCTGGTCGGGGCCCTCTTCTGAAATGGGGGGTGGGGTCCAGCTGTGAGCCCCGGCAGTGCTGACAGCTGGAGCCATGGAGCCCCCAACCCCACACAGGGAGAAGAGAGCTGGGCCGGGGCTAGGAGCTTGGCACCAAACTGAGAGCCTGGGTCTCACTCCCCCACCCACACACTGC
The DNA here is from genome assembly GCA_019425775.1 of Rafetus swinhoei. Taxonomy (NCBI): domain Eukaryota; kingdom Metazoa; phylum Chordata; order Testudines; family Trionychidae; genus Rafetus; species Rafetus swinhoei. Next base: position 539,110 of record JAFJHL010000226.1, read on the forward strand.
CCCGGCAGGTCAGTGCACATGCCCTGGGGTGCACCACCAGCTGGAGGGCCGTGTAGCCAGGCAACACGCATAGTTACTGCAGTGTCTGTAAGGCAGCCGCGCATAGGCCAGTGCAGTGTGTCCAGAGCCCTGTGGCTGGGTGTAGCTACACTGCACAGTGACCCTGCCGTGCAGCCAGGATCAGAGCCAGAGCCTGCGGCTCGGGGCTGCTCAGGGCACAAGCAATGGTCCTGCAGCCACGCCCTGGAACTCAGCCCCCGCTCCCACCCAGGGGCACGTCTGCATGTCAGCAGGAGCCTCCCAGGTCTACAGCCCCACGCTCTGGGATTCGCTGCTGCAGGTGCGTTTTGCAGTGTAGACCAGGGGTGGGCAATAATTTTTGACGGGGGCCACTCCAAGATTTTGGAAAGTGGCCGAGGGCCTCGCTCTTCCATGATATTAATGGAGGAGGTGCAGGGTCTGAGATGCAGGTTGGGTGCAGAAGGGAGCTTGGGGTAAGGGAGGGAGTTTGGGTGAAGGAGGCAGTTGTGACCTAGGGCAGGGGACTGGGCTGCAGGGGTTTGGTTTGTGACCCAGGGAAGGGGACTGGGGTGCAGGGGTTTGGAATGTGACCTAGGGCAGGAGGGGTTGTGATCTGGGGCAGGGGATTGGGGTGCCAGATCTGGGAGGGGCTATGGGTGCAGGAGGGTGGCAGAGGGTTTGGGTATGTTGAGTGGGGGTCAGAGGGTTGGGGAAGGGAGAGGCTGGGGTGCCAGAGGCAGGCTCTGGTCAGGAGACTTACCAGCCCAGCCTGCCTGCCTGCAGAGCTAAATGCTTGCAGAGCTTAAAATGTTTTTCAGCCAATCAGCCTGCCTGCCCTAGGCCTGTACAGGCTGCAGGGCCACGTGCTTGTGTGACTAAGTGAGCCGGAGATGGGGGAGGCGTGGTGCTTCATGTGCTGCCCGTTATTCAAACAGGCAGCTCCCATTGGCCAGTTTCTGGCCAGAAACCGGCCAATGGGATTGTGCTGGGCAGGGGCAGAGCCTGAAGCCTTCCCCCCACCCCTCCAGGCTCATGGTTTTGAAAGAGAAGCGGCCTGGCAGCCACTTTTTGGAGCGGCCTGCGGGGCTGCAGGGAGCCTGCCTGAGGCTCCCCACTGCACCGCAGCCCGGACCGGGGGCTTGGTGGGCCGGATGTGGCCTGCGGGGCCTGGCAGGGAGCTCACCCTCCTCCCGCTGGGCTCTGCGCGCTAGAGCGTGTCCTGCCCACAGGGATTCCAGGACCCCAGCTTCCATCCCGGGCCCGTGGTCCTGGGCTCCAGCTGAGCCCTGCCCCCTCCCCATGCTCAGTGCAGGAATCCGGACCCTGCTGCCCCCTCCCCGCCTCCACGCCCTGCCCAGCCCAGCTGCCCTGTGCCAGCATGCGGAGAAGCGGGTACTTGGTGTTGTGCCCCGGCTTGTGGGGGGGCAGAGGCTGCAGGGCCCATGCCCGGCCTGGCCCTGCAGAGCTGAAGCGTCCGATGGCCGTAGAGCCGCAAGCCAGTCTCCTCCTGCCAGGCGCTCGCTGTGCTGGGACCTTCCCCGGGCCCCAGGGGCAGGAGGGGCTGGGGACAGAGCCCTCCGGCTGCAGAGTCTCTCCCTTCCTTTGCCCTCCCGCCCCCGGGCCAGGCTGTTTGAGCTCCGCTGCACCATCCCGCTGGAGAAGGACTTGCAGATCTCGCTCTTCGACTACGACCTGGTCCTGCCCGACCAGAAGATCGGGAGCACCAGCATCGACCTGGAGAACCGGCTCCTCTCCTGCTTCCGGGCCCACTGCGGGCTGCCCCAGTCCTACCGCATGTGAGTGCCCCGCCCCCAGCCCGCCCCCCCACTGAGCCAGTGGGGCTGGGGAGCAGGGGCAGAGCCACCCCCCCTTGAGGATTTCAGCTCCGGTGGGTGCCCAGGCTCAGGAGCCAGGCACGTGAACCCGGGAGATGGATGGGAAATGCAGGCTCCTGGGTCTGCCCAGCGGGGCACCGGGGCTAGACACAGGCTGGCCCTCCTCTGGCCCTGCTGCAGGAGTGAGGGACCCCAGTGCTGGTGCTCTGTCCACAGAGATCTCTCTGCCCAGGGCACTGCAGGGGGCAGAGCTCTGGATGGGGATAGAGCTGGGGACCAGCATTGGGTGCCCAGTAAGGAGGCAATCGATGGTGCAGGGGCAGACCAGTCCCAGCCTTACCTGCACTGGGGTCACCCGGGAGCCCGCCCCGATAAGAGCACAGGACACCAGCCAGAGACTGGGGAGCTGCTCCCAGAAATGTCACTGCCCTGCTGGGCTCCCTTGGGCTATTCCTGCCCTCTGGGCCTCAGTTTCCCCTCTGGGGACCAGGAAAGCTCTCTGCGCTCTAGGCATGAAACAGCCTGTGTTACTGCTGTCCCCACCGTGCCCCCGAATCCCTGCCCCCACCTCCACAGCCTCACGCTGACCCTAGGGCCCCCTCCCCAGTTCTGGCCCCTGTCAGTGGCGAGACCAGCTCCTCCCCACCCAGCTACTGGAGACCTTTGCTAGGACGAAGGGCCTGGCTCCGCCCGAGTTCAGCGCAGACGGAGGCAAAGTCACCTTCCTGGGCCGGGCCTTCCTGCTGGCCGAGTTTGGTGAGTGCCGAGCCCCAGGGTTCCGGGGCGCCCTGGGCAGGACATGGGGTCCCCGCCCTCCTGTCTCTCAGGAGCTGTTTTCCAGCAGCCAGCCCATGAGGGGGGCAGGCCCCAGCCCTGGCTGCAGCTGGGGGTCTGAGCAAGGAGCAGCCTGGGTGGGTGGGACCCAGGGGAGATGATGCTGGGTCTGTCGGAGAGAAGGGAGCGAAGGGACCTCCTGTGCCCCATAACCCTTGGCTTCCCTGCCAGAGAGCAAGGTGCCTGTGCACCGTCACCTGGGCCCCCCGAGAGAGCGCCTGGCCCTGCACCTGCTCCGCACCTGCGGGCTGGTCCCCGAGCACCTGGAGACCCGGACACTGTACCACAGCATCCAGCCCGGCATCGACCAGGTAGGGCCCCTCAGAGTGCCCCAAAGCCATCACAACGGGGGGCAGCCTTCCTGGGACAGGCCCGGAGTGAGCTGTGCTCCATGGGGCAAGGGCTGTGTCCCTGGTGGGCCGCTCAGCACGGAGCCCGGGCTGAGGATCCCAGCGGCACAGCCGACAGGGCCAGCCGGAAGGGGGAAGGGAGCCAGCCCAGGGCCCTGGTCCATCGCCCAGCCACGGCCTATGAAACAGCTACGTGACGGGGGTGCACAGGGATCCCGCGCTCCAGGGGGCTGCCCCACCCTAGAGGATGTGTTCGTATCGCGTGTGCACCTGGCACTGTGGAGGTGTGCGAGAGCTGTGCAGTGCGACAGTGGGTGTGCACCCGGCACTGTGGGTATGTGCGAGAGTTGTGCAGTGCGACAGCGGGTGTGTACCCAGCACTGTGGGGGTGTGCGATAGCTGTGTAGTGAGACGATGCGTTTGCACCCGGCACTGTGGGTATGTGCGAGAGCTGTACAGTCAGACGATGCGTTTGCACCTGGCGCTGTGGGTGTGTGCGAGAGCTGTACAGTGAGACGATGTGTTTGCACCTGGCACTGTGGGTGTGTGCGAGAGCTGTACAGTGCGACAGCTGGTGTGCACCCGGCACTGTAGGGGTGTGCGAGAGCTGTGCAGTCAGACGATGTGTTTGCACCTGGCGCTGTGGGTGTGTGCAAGAGCTGTACAGTGCGACAGCTGGTGTGCACCCGGCACTGTAGGGGTGTGCGAGAGCTGTGCAGTCAGACGATGCGTTTGCACCTGGCGCTATGGGTGTGTGCGAGCTGTACAGTGCAACAGTGGGTGTGCACCCAGCACTGTAGGGGTGTGCGAGAGCTGTGTAGTGAGACGATGCGTTTGCACCCGGCACTGTGGGTGTGTGCAAGAGCTGTACAGTGCGGCAGCGGGTGTGCACCCGGCACTGTGGGGATGTGCGAGAGCTGAGCAGTGAGACAGTGGATGTGCACCCGGGAGCTTGTGTGCAGGTGAATGCGAGGGCACAAAAGGTACCGAGGGGTGGGTTACACATGCATGTGTGCGCACGTGTGGGCATGGGTGCATTGGCACCCCTGTGTGTGCATGTGTATGCAGGCATATGTGTGTTTGTGTGGGCACAAGTGCGTGTGTGTTGGTGTCCATGTGAATCTGTATTCATATGTGGGAGTGTGGGCATGGCTGCAGGTGCGTGGGAGGCTGTGTGGCAGCAGGTATGGGGCCATAGCTGTGGTTGTGTGGGAGGCTGTGGCTGCAGGTGCATGGGCGTGGTTGTGAGTGTGTGGGCGTGGCCGCGGGTGCATGGCTGCGTGTGTGTGTGGCTGCATGTGCATGGGCATGGCTGCAGGTATGTGGGAGGCTGTGTGGCTGCGGGCGTGTGGGCATTGCAACAGGTGCGTGGCTGTGGGTATGTGGGCATCGCTGCAGGTGGATGGGCGTGGCTGTGGGTCTGCGGGCGTGGTGGCAGGGGCATGGCTACAGGGGCGAGGGTGTGGCTGCAGGGCCTGCGCGCGGCTGTGGGTGTGTGGGTGTGGCTGTGGGGGCGTGGCTGCAGGGCCTGGCCTTGGCTGTGGGTGTGTGTGTATGGCTGCAGGAGCATGGGCGTGACTGCGGGGCGAGGGTATGGCTGCGGGGGTGGGGTCATGGCTGCAGGAGCATGGGTGTGGCTGTGGGTGTGTGGGCATGGCAGTGGGGCCGTGGCTACAGGAGCGTGGGCGTGACTGCGGGGGCAAGGGTGTGGCTGCAGGGCCTGGGCGCAGCTGCGGGCATGTGGGCGTGGTGGCGGGGGCGTGGCTGCAGGGGCAACAGTGTGGCTGCAGGGCCTGGGCGCGGCTGTGGGTGTGTGGGCGTGGCGGCGTGGGCATGGCTGCAGGGCCTGGGCGCGGCTGCGGGCGTGTGGGCATGGTGGCGGGGGCGTGGCTGCAGGGACGAGGGCGTGGCTGCAGAGCCTGGGTGCAGCTGCATGGCCTGGGCGCGGCTGTGGGCGTGTGGGCATGGTGGCAGGGGCGTGGCTGCAGGGACGAGGGCGTGGCTGCAGGGCCTGGGCGCAGCTGCAGGGCCTGGGCGCGGCTGTGGGCGTGTGGGCATGGTGGCGGGGGCGTGGCTGCAGGGACGAGGGCGTGGCTGCAGGGCCTGGGCGCAGCTGTGGGTGTGTGGGCGTGGCGGCGGGGGCATGGCTGCAGGGCCTGGGCGCGGCTGCGGGCGTGTGGGCGTGGTGGCGGGGGCGTGGCTGCAGGGCCTGGGCGCAGCTGCAGGGCCTGGGCGCGGCTGTGGGCGTGTGGGCGTGGCAGCGGGGGCGTGGCTGCAGGGACGAGGGTGTGGCTGCAGGGCCTGGACGCGGCTGTGGGTGTGTGGGCGTGGCAGCGGGGGCGTGGCTGCAGGGACGAGGGCGTGGCTGCAGGGCCTGGGCGCAGCTGCAGGGCCTGGGCGCGGCTGTGGGCGTGTGGGTGTGGCAGCGGGGGTGTGGCTGTAGGGACGAGGGCGTGGCTGCAGGGCCTGGGCGCGGCTGTGGGTGTGTGGGCGTGGCAGCGGGGGCGTGGCTGCAGGGACGAGGGTGTGGCTGCAGGGCCTGGGCGCAGCTGTGGGTCTGTGGGCATGGTGGTGTGGGCGTGGCTGCGGGGGCGTGGCTGCAAGGCCTGGGTGCGGCTGTGGGTGTGTGGGCATGGTGGCAGGGGCGTGGCTGCAGGATTACTTTGGCAGGTGGGATACCTGGGCCCAGATGGGGGGAGCTGACCGAGCCGGGGGGCAGCTTGTTATTTGAGGAAGGCTCCATCCTGTCCCAAGAGCTGAAGGGGCCCAGAGCAGTGGCTCCTCGTGGGGGGCTGGAGCTCAGTGCCAGGAGCCGGGCCTGGGGCTGTGCCCCCTGGGCGTGGCCCCAGGGGGGCAAGAGTTGGAGGTGACGTGGCAGAAGGGTCTGGAGGCAGGGAGGGGAGCCAGCCTGGGCCCACATCAAGGAGCTGCCTGCTCCTGTCTGCTCGGCAGGGGAAGCTGCAGATGTGGGTGGACGTTTTCCCAGAGAGCTTTGGCCCCCCAGGCCCTGCCTTCAACATCACCCCACGGAAGCCCAACCGGTGAGTGGCCAGAGCCGGCGAACCCGGCGCAGCACAAACCCATGTGCCCAGGATGGGGCTGGCAGCTCTGGGGCAGCCACACTGACCCCTCCAGCCCCTTCCCCCCAGCCTATTCGCCCTGGCCATGGCCCAGCTCCCCAGCCGGACTCGGTGACTGAAGAGGCCCTGCCCCAGCCCCAGCCACGTCCACCTGCAGCCTCTTCCCCGATGGGTGACCCTGCTCCCGTAGCCTCTGTTCCCCCCATTCCCCTGGCCCCAGCTGGCCCTGGCCACAGGCAGCCTGAGCCCAGAGCAGCCGGCCCCTCCCGGGAGCAGCACCAATAGCCTGAGCCAGGCCCCTCCCCAGGTATCAGCTGCGCTGCATCATCTGGAACACGCGGGACGTGGATCTGCACGACATCAGCATCACAGGGCAGAGGATGAGCGACATCTACGTGAAAGGGTGAGAGCCTGCAGCCCGCAGCCCTCCGGGGGCTGCACCAGGTCCCCCACCAGCAACGCCTGGGACGCAGCCTCTGTCCATGCCCAGCAGGATGAAACGTGGCTGGAGCCACAGACGTGGGATGCAGAGAAAACTGCCTGCTGGTGCCAAGGCCCTCGGTTCCAGCCTGCAGCCTTGGCACCAGCAGACAGTATAGTCCTTGATTCCTCTCCACGTGTTTTCTTCTGCAGATGTTTCATAGGAATTTTGCTGAGTGTTCTGGGGCACAGACCATGCGCTGTTGGGCAGGGCTGAACGGACAGCGGCTAGGGGTTGGGAGGGGCACCGGCAGGGCTGGGGGAGCCCAGGGCTGGGCTGGCAGGGGCTGCAGGTCAGGAGTGAGGGGCACTGGCAGGGCTGGGGGACAGGGCTGAGCTGGCAGGCGCTGCAGTGAAGGGCACCGGCAGAGCTGGGAGGAGTCCAGGGCAGGGGCTGGGGGCTGGGAGTGAGGTGCACTTGCAGGGCTGGGGGGAGCCCAGGGCAGGGGCTGTGGGCTGGGAGTGAGGGGCACCGGCAGGGCTGGGGAGCACCCAGGGCAGGGGCTGGGGGCTGGGAGTGAGGGGCACCGGCAGGGCTGGGGGGGCGCCCAGGGCAGAGGCTGTGGGCTGGGAGTGAGGGGCACCGGCAGGGCTGGGGGGCACCCAGGGCAGGGGCTGTGGGCTGGGAGTGAGGGGCACCGGCAGGGCTGGGGGGAGCCCAGGGCAGGGGCTGGGGGCTGGGAGTGAGGGGCACCGGCAGGGCTGGGGGCACCCAGGCAGGGGCTGTGGGCTGGGAGTGAGGGGCACCGGCAGGGGCTGGGGGCACCCAGGGCAGGGGCTGTGGGCTGGGAGTGAGGGGCACCGGCAGGGCTGGGGAGCCCAGGGCAGGGGCTGGGGCTGGGAGTGAGGGGCACCGGCAGGGCTGGGGGAGCCCAGGGCAGGGCTGGGGGCTGGGAGTGAGGGGCACCGGCGGGCACCCAGGGCAGGGGCTGGGGCTGGGAGTGAGGGGCACCGGCAGGGGGGGAGCCCAGGGCAGGGGGCTGGGGGCTGGGAGTGAGGGGCACCGGCAGGGCTGGGGGCACCCAGGCAGGGGCTGTGGGCTGGGAGTGAGGGGCACCGGCAGGGCTGGGGAGCCCAGGCAGGGGCTGGGGCTGGGAGTGAGGGGCACCGGCAGGGCTGGGGGGCACCCAGGGCAGGGGCTGGGGCTGGGAGTGAGGGGCACCGGCAGGGCTGGGGGCACCCAGGGCAGGGGCTGGGGGCTGGGAGTGAGGGGCACCGGCAGGGCTGGGGGGCACCCAGGGCAGGGGCTGTGGGCTGGGAGTGAGGGGCACCGGCAGGGCTGGGGAGCCCAGGGCAGGGGCTGTGGGCTGGGAGTGAGGGGGACCGGCAGGGCTGGGGGAGCCCAGGGCAGGGGCTGGGGGCTGGGAGTGAGGGGCACCGGCAGGGCTGGGGGGAGCCCAGGGCAGGGGCTGTGGGCTGGGAGTGAGGGGCACCGGCAGGGCTGGGGGGAGCCCAGGGCTGAGCAGGCAAGAGCTGGGTGGGCACATGAGAGAGTCTCCTGCTTAGCCTCTCAGCCCTGGCCGGAGCTGCCCAGGGCAGGCGAGCGGCTGGTCTCCCCAGCTCCAGCTGCCCACGGCCCCGCCAGGCAGGGCTGCAGGCTAACAGAGCCCGGCCAGAGCAGCTGACAGGGAGCAGGACGTGGCCCCACGCTGAAGGATTCTGCCTTGTGCCAGCTGTGGCGTAGTGGGGGGGGGGGCTGTCTGCTCTGTAACTCGGGGTCCCCCAGCGCTGTGATGTGATTCCCACTGACTCACCCACATGTGGATTAACCCAGACACCCAGGCTCAGCCTGGGGAGATAACAGGGAATTCCCAGGGGGAGAGACAAAGGGAGAGAGGCGAAGACCAACACCAGGTTTGGGGGGAAGGGGCAGTTGCTGGCTGGGAAACATGAAGGAAGCAGCCTTAGCTGAGGGCTGAGGGTCTAGTGATGACAATGGACCCCCTAACCCAAGGGGTCTGAGGCTTCCTGGCCCTGACTCCTGAAACGGCATCATGTCTGTGCTGGGCTGTACCCTGAGGAGCAATAAACCCTCCATACTACTGGTTGGCGGAGTCTCATCTTGCTGCAGACGGGGTGCAGGATCGGGGGGTACTAACGAGCCGCCACACCAGCCCTGGGTCCAGCTCCTCCTGGTGCCCAGGTCTGGCCCTTCCTGCACCGCCCCCATGCACAGGCTGCTGAGCTGAGCTGAGCTGGGACGGCCTGAGTGCAGGCATGTGTGATGGGGCAGTGCAGCTTATTGGTTAGTCCCCCCCACACACACAGGCACAGAGCCCAGCGCTCTGCCTACGGACACAAGGAGCCAGGCAGGACGGGGACAGAGGAAGCAGGATGCACCAGGGCACCCAGCTCTGGTTCTTTATGGGCTGAGGCCCTGCTTCCGGGCAGGGCTCCCTCTCGCCCAGCCAGCCGGTGCCAGTGCAAGGGCAGGGCAGGGAGTGGGGGGCAGGTTCCAGCAAGTGCTGGCTGCCAAACTGCTGAGGCTCAAGGCTAAGTGGGTCCAACTGGGGGCAGGGCTGGGGCTGCTGGCCTACAGAGGCTCTCCTGAGGGCCCTGGCCCAGAACTAGGGGGCAGGGGGCAGGGGTACCCGGAAAGCCAGAGGCACCTGGTTTGCTGGGGCTGTCTGGGGCCCCTGGGGTGAGGCTTGTAATAAAGTTACGCTTTTGCCAGGGGTCTTGTTAGCCAAGTCAGGGGCCCTCCCAGGCAGTAAAGGACAATTACTGGAGCCTGCGGCGGGCCTTGACTGACTAACCATTAAGGGGTGGGAGGGCTGATGTGGGGGCACTCGAAGCCCATGGGAGGACCTGCCATTGGGGGTGACCGCTCCAGGGGACCCCGCGCTTTGGCGCAGAGCTCCAAGGTGCCCATCTCCCAGGCCTCAGGGCAATTGCCCCCACTGCTGGGGAGCTTGGGGCAACAGGGGAACTTCCCCCCAGGACTGTAGTGCCCAGAGCTCCGCTTCCTCCCCCCCCCCGCACCTGCAGTTCCCAGAGCTCCAGGCCCCCCCAGCTGACACTTCTGCCCTGCTGCCTCTCAGCTGGGGCGGGAAATGTCACAGGTCCCCCATGAGGGGCCGCTGGGACGTAATCTCCCCCCAGGAACGTCCGACCCCTCGGGAGGGCCCGGGGCCCAGTGGGCAGGGAGCGGCCTGTCTCCGTTTGCAGCCGGCCATGTGCCCCCTGCCCAGGTGGCTGGACGGCCTGGAGGAGGACCGGCAGAGAACCGACGTGCACTACCGGTCGCTGGGAGGAGAGGGCAACTTCAACTGGCGGTTCATCTTCCCCTTCGAGTTCCTGCCCATGGAGCAGGTCTGCGTCCTGCCCAGGAAGGTGGGTGCTGCTCCCCTGCACGCCAGGGCCTTGCTGGGACCCAGGCTGTGTCTCCCCCTTCCCCCCGGCGTTTGACCCCGATTCCTGCAGGGCCAAAGGCCCAGGCCCCAGCCCCGGGACCAGGCTGGGAGGCTGCCGATTTCCACTGACGGGGTGTTTCCATCTGCACTCGGGACAGCCGCTTGCCAGGCTCTGCTGGGGCTGCTGAGCTAGACCCTCGGGAAGTTGCCCCGCAGCCTGGCGCTTGCTCCCACGCTGCAGCCCCTGGGCAGGCCAAGCACCAGGGCTCCCTTTGCCCACCCCCACGTGCTGGCTGCTCTCAGCAGCTGCCCTGCCCCCAGCCCAGGGGCCGTCCAGCTCCCGCCTGCTCTGCTTCCAGCAACATCTCTGGAGCCTGGACGAGACGGTGCTGAAGGTGCCCCCCAAGCTCATCCTCCAGGTGTGGGACAACGACAAGTTCTCGGCTGATGATTTTCTCGGTGAGGCCTTTCCCCACAGATCGGCAGCCCCAGGAGGCTACAGGGGGTCCCCTTGGCCCTTTCCCAGGGGCCACGCTCACTAACAATCTGGGACCTGCCTGTCCCACCCAGCTGCCCAGATACTGCAGCGCCAACAAAATGCAGCCACTTCTGGGGTGCAAAACCCTGCCCCGATCCCGGCACAACAGAAGAACAGCAGCCTGGGGACTGGGGCGCTCTGCTTCCTGCCACCAGGGGGAGGGCCAAGTTGGGGGTAGGGCAACCCCGCTATGGCCCAGCCCCTGGGAATCCCTGGTGTGTGCCACACAGGGCAGGGGGTGCAAAGGGCTGGGGCAGAGCAGAGGCACTGGGAGGGCTACCCTGAGCCTCCCGTCCCCCAGGGACGGCCCTGCAAGCCCTCTAGGGTGGGCAGGGCCTCTGTAAGGTCCTGCCTAGGGGAACCCTTGGGCAGTGTGACCCTGCCTGGACCCCGGTCCCCAGGCCCTGCAGCTTCCGTTTGCTGCCTGCAGGGGTTCTGGAACTCAAGCTGCTCGGCATGCCCTGCCCAGCCAGGCGCCCCCGGGACTGCACCCTGAAAATGCTGCAGGAAGAGGGCGAGTCCCGCCCCCTCGCCCGCCGCCCCAAGAGAACCTCGCTCTTCAAGCAGCGGCTCGCCAGAGGCTGGTGGCCATGTGTGGTGCAGGAGGAGGGCCGGCAGCGGGTGTCGGTAGGCCAGAGCCAGGGCTGGCAGCAGGGACCTGGGGGGGAGCCGACCCAGGGGGCTGGAGAATCAGAAGCATGTGATGCAGGACACCCCTGCCAAAGAGCCTCCCCCAGCTCTGTGCTGGCGCCCTGCCCCTGCCCCAGCTCCTGCCTTGCTTCGCCAGGGGAAGCTCGAGATGACCCTGGAGATTCTGACGGACAAGGAGGCGGAGGAGCGGCCGGCTGGGAAGGGAAGGGAGGAGCCGAATGTGAACCCCACCCTGCAGCCACCAGTGTAAGTGAGGGGACCCAGTCGGGCCAGGCTCACCGGGGCGAGGCAGAGGCAAACCAAGACAAAGGGGATGGTTTAAAGTTCTCACGTTTTATAAGGAAAACCCCCCGATTGTCCCAGGAGGACAAACAACAGACCGGCCAGCACCTTCCCCCTGACAAAGGGCGGGTGCCACCCCTTGCTCTGTGAGGGACGCCGAGCGGCGGCCGTCAAACACACAGGTATCAGCAAGCACAAGGTCGCGCCGCGGCGCCCAGGGCAGCTCCGAGAAGGGTCGACGCTTCCTCTCCCAGGCAGAGTCCAGCTCCACTCGCCGGCCTGCTCTTGGCTTCTCCTAGATTCAAGGGCCCTGGGCTGAACCTCTCTGCCCTTGCCCATTCACTAGCTGCTCAAGCGCTCGCTCTCGCACTTCACGTGCTCAGGGCCGCGGCTCTCTGTGGTCCCAGGGCTGCTCTCGGCCGACAGCTCTTCCCTTCCCCCGCGTTTCTCTGGCTCAGCTGCAGTTTGGTGCCCGACTGCACATGTGACCAGGGCTGCTCGCATGCCCAGCTGCTGAACTGACCCCTCCTCCCTGCCCAAGCCCCTGCTCTACTCGGCTGGTCTCAGGCCCAGGCCCTGGCTCGCCGGCCAGCTCAGCATCTCGCCCCCAGCTTATTTCCCAGCCCCCGCCAGCCCCAGCTGCCCCCAGTGTTAGAGCAGGACCCAATCCTGCTTATTGGGATACAGGTTCTACACCTGCCCCGTGTCTGTGTCACCAGGCGCTACTCAAGTCACCCAGAAATGGCCCACACAACAGCTGGTTTATTTAACCAAATACGAAGCTTAGAAAGCAAACCCACAACCCGGCTGTGGCCAGGAAGCCTGGCACAGGCCAGAACCCCAAACAGCAGTGACTTGAACAGTCCTACCCCGTCCCGAGGTCCGGGGAAAAGAGGTAGGTGAACGTCTCCAGGCTGAGGGAAAGGATAGAGAGGGGACGGAGCTGCAGAGGCCCAGGTAAGTGGGCAGTCTGCTTGCTCCTGGTCTCTGTTCCATACTGGACACGCCGTGCGGCGTGCGGACTGGAGGACGAGATGGGGCGTATGCGTGTGTCTGACCGGCCCCGCTGCAGCCCCTAACTACACAGAATACCCTGCTCTCGCAGTCCTTACAGCCGGGAACCAGGAGTGCTGCACCACAGAGGGCTGTCAGCACCCAGGCTGGCTTCTGCCCCAGACGGCCTAGGCCCAACAGCCCGCTAGCTGTCGCCCTCGCACGGTTGAGCTGTGCTGATGACACACACACAGCCCTGGGGGGAGGGCGAACTCCCCTTATGAAACCTCTGGTTACCGGGCGGACAAGGGTCATGTGACCATGGACCCTATGGTTACCGGGCGGACAAGGGTCATGTGACCATGGAGCCTATGGTTACCGGGCGGACAAGGGTCATGTGACCATGGACCCTCTGGTAACCGGGCGGACAAGGGTCATGTGACCATGGAGCCTCTGGTAACCGGGCGGACAAGGGTCATGTGACCATGGAGCCTCTGGTAACTGGGCGGACTAGGGTCATGTGACCATGGAGCCTCTGGTTACCGGGCGGACAAGGGTCATGTGACCATGGAGCCTCTGGTTACCGGGCGGACAAGGGTCATGTGACCATGGAGCCTCTGGTAACCGGGCGGACAAGGGTCATGTGACCATGGACCCTCTGGTTACCGGGCGGACAAGGGTCATGTGACCATGGAGCCTCTGGTAACCGGGCGGACAAGGGTCATGTGACCATGGAGCCTCTGGTTACCAGGTGGTCTGGTTACTGGGCAGATAAGGGTCAAGTAACCATGGTCCCTCTGGTTACTAGGCAGATTAGGGTCATGTGACCCAAATCTTGAAGAGGAAAAATAAAATGGAGGACATAAAAACAAAGGTGCCCCTCCCCCACACCAGCAGCCACTTCTCCTGGCCAGCAAGACGCAGCTCGCCACGGCCTTGCGGTGGAGCGTCCGGGGGAAAGGGCCCCCCAGCAGAGCACAGTCCCTGCTGCTGAGCTGCCCGCGGAGCCAGGCAGGGCTACCCCATGGCACGGCCAGGGACACTGAGGCACAGAGAAAGGCTGGCCATGGTGGGGTGGAATTAGAACCTGCTGGTTGCTCGGGGGGGCAAGTGCTGGTCCTGCTTCCTTGCACAGGCTGAGAACAGCTCTGCTTCCAGCACCCCTGGGCCCCTCCTCACCCGAGAAACAGGGCAGTTTAGCCACTAGGCCAACAGGTCCCGTGCCCAACTGGGGGCCCTGGAAGTCCACTGCAGGGGGCAGGCTGGGGAAGCCCCTCCTATGAGCAGTTCCTCTGAAGCAGCCTCTGGGCAGGGGGAGACCCCCCCCCGAAGTTGTAAGGTGGCAGGGGAAGTCCCTGCACCCCAGCCTGGCCCCTGAAGAAGCCTGGGAAGCAGGAAGCCCCACCATTCAGACCCCATAGCAGCCGTGGGACTGGGAGAGCTCTCACTCCCTGCGATGTCCTGGCCATGGTGCAGGGACAGAGCTTCTCTGGACTTGGGACTGCAGTGCAGGGGCAGAATAGGGGGGGACTCTAGGGAAAGGGCAGAAGGGTGGGGAGGGGACCCCCACTTGCTCTGGGCCAGTGCCCCAGGAAACCTTAATCCCTCTCCATGCAGGAGGCACCTGGGGAGACCCCCCCCTCCCAGCTAGGCCAGTCACAAAGGCTGGGCTGGAGGGGAGCAGAAAGCCCCTAGCACCGCCCCTGGGCCAGGCAAGCTGGGATCCCCTGGGACAGGCCAGATGGCTGCTAAGACACTTTCTTCTCCTGGCAGGCGCCTCGAAGCCTCATTCCTCTGGTTCACAGCCCCTCTCAAGAGCCTGCGCTACATCATCTGGCAGCCAAACAGGTGCCGGATCATCCTGGGTGTGGTGCTGTTTCTGCTGCTGCTCCTGGTTGCAGCTTTTATCTACGCCTCCCCGGTGCGTGGCAGCCGGGGCCTGGAGTGGGAGGGGGCTTCCTGCAAGGGTCCCTGCAGGGCTGCAGACAGGGAGAATCCGCAGCACCACACTGGTAGGGCCTCTGCCGAGCCCTGGCGCCTCTGGGTGAGCCATGGCTCAAGGGTGCCAGCCAGCAGCATTCTGGGGGGACTTAGGGGGATCCAAAGCTGCTGGGGGAGGGTCATGCAGGTAGGTTTTGGGGGAAAGGGCTGGCCTTGCTGGGGAAGGGGAGTGAGCTGACTCAAACCGGGGGGGGGGGTGGGGAGGGCGGAGAGAAGGGGGCTGCTGCACCCTTCCAGCTGGAGCTGTTCTGGCCTGTGGTCCCCGGCTCCAGCCCCCTCCCTAGCTGCTCCAGGCCTGGCTGAAGGCAGAGCTCACAGCCTCACTCCTCCTCCTTTCTCCCCAGCGCTACTTGGCCATGAAGCTGATAAACCCCTTCCGCAGCCTGCATTCCTTTGGGAGCCTGAACCCCGTGGCGGGGAGCAGCCAGGGCCAGTAGCCATGGGGAGAACAACGTGCTACAGGCCCTGAAGACCTGCTGCTCTTGCTGCCTCCGACTGAAAAGGGGCCCAGCAGCTCCCTTGGGGAATTCACACCCCTGTGCTACCTGCCACCCCCAGGAAGCGGCACTGTCCTACAAATCCCTCCCCAAGGCTGCACCCCAGGGTGCCAAAGCCAGCAAGCCAGCTGCTCCGCGCCGCAGGGACAGCAGATGGACCTGGCTCCAGACCGGGCAGCATTCAGGCCCGTAGTCCCCAATAAAGGCCCTTCACAGTGAGAGAAATGGGCTTTTCCTGGCTGGGCGGGAGCCCTGGGGTGCAGCACAGGCCCTGCCCTGGTTACGGTTCTGCAAATGCTGAGCAGGAACCCTGGACTCCTGCTGCCTCTGGCACGGGCTGTGCTCTGCCATGGCCAGGCTGTAGGGGCTGGGAGGCATGGCCCCACAGGCACCTGTCCACTCACCACTGGCTCCTCGGGCAGATTACTTCCACTCTGCCCCCAGCGGGAGCGCCCCCCCCCCATGCAGGGCTGGGCACTGGCCGCAGGAAATGCCAGTTACAGCAGAACCAGGCTGTTAGACAAAGCCTGCACCAGTCACCTCCAGGCCCGGCTCTGCTAGACTCTCTTCTAGGGAGCTGGAAGGATCACACCATCATGGCTTATGCTGCATCTAGCTAGCAGAGGCTAGTCCCACCTCTGCCCCGAAGGGTAGGCAAGTCACGGGGGGCAGTTCAGAAATCCTGAGCCCCAGGGAGCGGGCAGGGGCCCAACCTGTCTGTGCAGTCGCTGGCCAAGAAAAGGGCGAAATTGAGCACGCGCGCTAGCCCCAGGCCTCTCGCAGGGAGAGGTGGCTCAGCTCAGGGACTCCGAGCCCAAGGACAAAGCAAGCGGCGGCTCCGGGAATGAAGCAGGCAGCTTGGGGGATTTTTCACTTTGCCACTTCAATGACTTTGCTGAGGAGATTCCGGCAGGAGCCCACGGGAGCGTGCACCACCTATGCCCGTGGCCCCTGCCGCTCCGGCCAGGAGCACAGATGCACTGTGCGCCCCTGGAGCCACACGGGCAAACCACCCTCCTGAGGGGCAGTGTGAAAGGTTAAACGGCGCGTCTGGATCAAGTGACGTGCAGCCCCCTGCGCGTGGGACGTGGGTTTATTTCCAAGACCCAAGTCACCCTTGCACAAACAGGCATGTGCTCACACACTTCCAAAGATGCAACAGACTCAATGTGTTCAGGCTGCACAACTGCTGTGCCACGTGTAAAACCTCCCCTAGCCCAAGCCACCCTGCTGCTGCAAATGCCACACGACTGCCACCCTCCCAACAGGGTGCTCAGGGAAGGGGTGGTGAGAGCAAACGAATCTAAGGCTTTGTCTGCACTTGGCAGTTCACGGCACGGCGCTCCATGCGAGCCGCCTCCACGGGGGGAAGAGCAGCGCTGGGAGCTGCAGCCCAGTCCACACAGGTGCTTTCCAGTGCTATCATGTGCTGCGCTCAGGGATCACAACCAGGCCAGTGCAGACTTAGCTGTAGTCAGACCCCTTCTGCGGAGGGAGGAGGGCCGCACCTCCCAAAGCTCCATCACGGGTTTTCCCGGGGACCAAGGCTCTGCCCAAGGGAGGAAACTGCGGAGGGACAAGTCAGAGGCTGTGAAGGCTGGAACTCAGACACAGCAGCAGGTGCAGCTCAGAGCCCATTTGAGCACAGGCACCCAGCTGGGGCCTGCAGCCTCCCCCCTTCAATAAGGCCAGTTATCCTATTGGCACAGGGCCTGGACCTCTGGGGCTGCAGTAAGGCCAGTGGCTTCCCCAGCCCTATTTTGCCCTCACCCCCAGTCCCTCAGAGACCACAAGGCCCCTGGGCAACAAGCAGATTCCTACCTGCTCCTCTGCTAGCACTGCAAAGTCCAGTGCGAAGCTACGGATTGGAGCACCCTCCTGCCAAGCCGCCCGCCACCAGCACAGCTCAGATGCCTCTGGCTCGTTGCCACGCTAGAGTGGCTGCTTCGTCTGTGCCACAGGCCGGCAGCGCTGCTCCACGTTGGCACCGCTCTGGCCTTCCAGAGAGCAGAGCCAACAGCCAAGGCCACTGGGAGCTTGGGGCCCAGGCGGAGAGCCAGGAAGGGGCCTGGTTTGCACAAAGGGGTCTCAAGCTGGGCTCCCAAGGACTGAGGCACTTAAAGAAAGACAGCCAATCACGAGCCATGTGGTCTGGGCCGACGACCATGCCCCGTAATTGGCCGGACCCTTGGGCCTCCTGAGGTACGGAGGCCGGCAGGATCCAGGCTGCCGGGCGATGGCGGGAATGGCCAGGGAGATGGCTGCTTCAGGGGCGTCTGAGGAGTCTGGGCATTTCCTCTGCCCCAGCTTCATCCCAGACCATCCCCCACCCCAGGCCCATCACTGCTTCACCTAGCACTGTCACCAGGGCAGGAGAGCCAGGGAAAGACTAGAACCTGGCTCTGGTGTGGGATTTCAACCAGCCCTGGGCCACGTGAGCACAGCTGCAGGCCTGGTGATACCACAGAATGGAACAGTCCCTGGACGCTGAATCTGTTCCCAGAGCCTGCCCCCGGCCTCAGCACCGTCAGCAGGGCCTCCCGAAAGCCAGGAGTCCTTCACAGCCAGCAGCCCAAGGCAGGAAATCACTGACCATCCCTGACAGGCAGCAGCAGAGCATCCGGAGGGATCGGCGCCCTCCTTCCCCTGCATGGCCAAGCCCCCGCTCTCCACCAGGCCAGCCCCCGCTCGGTGTCCTTCCAATCCACGCACCAAGGCTGGAGAGAGCTGGGCCTTTCATGAGACACTGACCCCACTCACAGGACAAGTGACATGCAACAGCCCCAGGCAAAGGGGGCTCCCAGCGTGGTCCCCAAAGGGGAAGGCAGCATTGCATGCAAAGAATGACCCAGCGGGGGAGGGACAGGCCACCTGACAGCAGCAACTGGTTATGACAACGGACCCCAGTGTTACAACAGTCACTGGGCAGCAACATGATCACATGTGAACGGAGGGGAGATGGGGGGACTAGCCGTCCCTCGCCCACCACCCTCCCATGCTCAGCAGCAAGTGACTCCAGCCCCTTGTGCAGGGTCCACAGGGCTCCCGCGCCAGCACGGAGACGTCAGTGGCTATGCCCCAGCAGCAAAGCCCGGCTGGCAAGGAGAAGGAGGGGGCCAGACGCTAGCAGCAGCAGGCAGCTCAGCTGAGCTGCCATCAGAGCATTGAGCCAGGAAAGCCGCCGGGGGGCCAGAGGCTGCGGGTCGTCAGCAGCAGGCAGCGAGGCTCGTGCAGGGGCTACGGAGGGCGCAGCACTACCCAGCAAGGAGCGTTTCGTTTGGCCAAGCGCCAGCCTCACGCCAGAGGGGCTGTTCTAGGGGTTAGTGGTCAGGGCCTGGCCGGCCAGCCACGCTGTGGCACTGCCCCAGAGAGCAGTCACTCCCAACACAGAGACGCTGCAACGTTCAGCTCCACGTGCCCTGCGGAGCAAGCGCTCCCGGCTCCCCGCGGGCCAGGGGGAAGCATGCCTGTCAGTGAGCCAGCCTGCAGGGCCGGGGGGCCGGTGTCCCTGCTGCCCTACACGTCACACGAAGCCTGCTCCCCCGGGGTCCAGCACTCGCTCGCTCCCACTGGAATCCCCCAGCTCGACGAGAGAGCAGCAGGCCCCATGGGGCTAGCAAAGCAGCAGCCTCCCAAGGGGTCATTCATCACGCTCCACCAAGTCTGGGATGATCAGGCATTTCCATGTGCTAGCCTGGGCTTCCCTGCTGCCAGTGACTGGCACGTGACCAACTCCGCAGAGCTGCTGGTCCCCCGAGGCAGGCGCCAGGTCAGTAGAAGCGTTTCCGGCTCTGCTGCTGCCATTTGTTGTAGACAATGACGCCGATGACGATGGCAAACACCAGGGCGACCAGGGAGAAGAACACGATTAAGAACAGAGCCAGGCCACTCATGGGTTCCAGAGGGGCCTCCACTGTGGGGCAAGAGGAGAAGCCAGGGTCAGCCACCGCAGAGACGATGGTGACGGGGAGCCTAGGGCTCCTGGGGGTTATGTACCCTGCCCATCTCTGCAGCACCCTTCTCCCCCGCATCCCGGGACTTGCATTTTATCCTCACTATGGGCTTTGGGTCTGCCTGGGGAGATCCCGGGGAGGTAAGAGAGCCTGGCTCAGTGGCCTGCAGCATCCTCCAGAGCACGCTGCGTGCTAGGCATCCCTAACCTGGCCAAGCTGCCAGCTCCAGGCACTCTGGAGGGGTCGCGGAGAGGCTGACGCTGGCCCAGCCACTGGGCTATTTGCTCACGCTGTGCCCTCCTTCTGGGGCTGTTCTATGGGAGACAGCCTAAGGAACAGAAGAGCCCACCTGGGGCACTTGGCAGGTCCCAGCCTGAGCGCTACTCACCTCCGGGCAGTTTCATGTTGTCCACGACGGGCAGGAACACTTCCTTATCCCGCTTCTCCTCCGCTGGGCTCCGCTCCACCGTCAGCTGGTAGAGCTTCAGGGAAATGATGTCATGGTTATCTAGGGCACAAGAGACATGTGTAGGAGGAGGGGTCGTGGCCCAGGCTAGCAGAACTGAACACCTGCTCAGCGCCAAGCAACAGAACTCAGCTCCTTGGGCAGGGCCTGCCATGGTCAGTGTTGGAATCGGAGTGGCTTGAGGCCCCGGTGCCGGCACCGTCCCGACAGAGAAACAAGGGGCTGGTCACCTTTGATTTCACAGCCCCCTCAGCCAGCTGAAGGCAGCCAGGCCCATCACCCGGCACACAGTCCCTTTCCTTGTCTGGCACACAACTCCGCTGCCCCAGGAGCTGCTCCAGTGCCCAGACTACGGCCATGAAGGGAATCAGGGATTTTGCTGGAGCAAACATGACTCCAGGTGCTGGTGACCAATGTGCTTTCGTAGAGGCTTGATTCCAATCGGTGGGGAACTGGCCCTCGCCCCGCAGGAGCAGACAGGGCCGGGCTTGTCAGGCAAGGGGCAGAATTCATACACCTTACAGCTGGATGGGGCCAGGCAGCTGTGCGTCCACAGCTGCAAAGCCCATGCACAGGCCCCTCGCCGACACGGGAAGGGGAACAGCTGGTGGCTGCAGGGCCCTGCAAACCTGCCCAAGAGGGTGCTTGCTCTATAACCCTCCTGGACATCCCCAGGTGCCCCCCACGCAGGTCCAGCTGCAGCAGGGAGCAGCAGTGGCGCTGGGCAAAGGGCTGGCAGTGCGACACCTTTGCATTTTACACACCCAGAAGGTTTGTGCCGACAGAGGAGCCCGCAGGCTTCCGGCTCGCTGCCAGCCCTGCCCCCAATGCTGCACACACCCCGTGCCCCGAGCCTACGAACACTGGCTCCCACTGCACAGACATGCGACTGGAGCTGGCCCCTTTCTGACCAAAACACCTGCCTTTCCAGCTCCCCGGTTAGCACCAGGGACCTCTCCACGGACACGGCTCAGGGAGTTCAGACACCTCAGGCCCTCCGATACCAGCAGGGTCTGGCCTGAGCACCAGAGGCACATCTGCAGGCGGGGCTTTGGCTCCCCAGTGACAGCAGCAAGTCCCAGAGGCCAGGCAGTAGACTCGGGCGCACGGGGCTCTCGCCATGGCACAAAGAGCAGCCCCAGCCCAGCGAGGGACCTGGGGGTCTGCAGACCCCGGCAGCTCAGACTCGCGGATGAGACGCAGACCCACCCTTAGGGCTTGTGCAGCCGTAGCCAGGCTCGCAGCGCGGTACCTGAGAGGTCTCCAGTGACTGAAGAGGTCCCAAAGAAGTAGCCCCGCGGCAGGTGGACCCCCGCCATGTCAATGCAGTCCCGCCACTCATGTTTGCCATCAATGTCAATCATGATCTGAAACACAGGAGACTTCACTCAGCCCGGAGCAGCCCGGCTGGCCGGAGCTCCAGGAGGCCACTCACCGTCAGCCGCCGTTTGACGTAGCGGATCACCAGGAAGGTGTCGTGGTTGAGGTTGCGCACCATGGCCGTGCAGCCGCCGAGCTCGGTGGGCCGGCCGTCCCGGTCGTGGTCGTAGGTGAGGGAGCCATTGTTCACCATGGCCGAGATGTAGGGGAACACACGCTGGAGGGATGACAAGGCCGCAGGTCACTGGTCTCACTGCTCCGCAGAGGCCTAACCCAGGCAGCAAGGCAACGGCAGCAGCCAAGAGCGAGACATGGGCAGCGCAGAGCCCTCCCCCCCAGCCCAGAGACAGGCCTTGGCCAGAGCGTGGCCCCAGCCCAGAACCTCCCCCAGCGCCTGGCAGGAGCTGGCTCTGCAAGGGAGCCAAATGTGGGCAGGAGGCCCTGGCCTGGCTGATCCTTTCCCCCCACCCAGGTCTAGGAAGGGCCGTGGGCGCCATCTCCCAGGCTCGCTCACTCTGCGGAGACCACCAGCTTTCCCATTCCCCACGGGGCAGTCCCATCGCACCTCCCCTACAGGCCGGGCTGGCTCACACACAGTGCCCTCCAGCTAGCCCAGCCAGCCAGCCACTGCTCCACTTCCTGCCCTCCACGCTGGGCTCTGTTCCACCAAGACATGCTCCCTGTGCACCAGTCCGGGGCCAGCATTCCTGCTGCCCTCGTGCGCAGCGCTGTGAGAGGCCCTGTGGCAGTAGCAGATGGCTAAACACCCCCAGCTGAGCCACTGGTGTGCGCAGCTCAATTCATTGCTGATCCACTAGACCATGAGCAGAGGCAAGCAGAGCCCCAAGGCCAGGCCCCGAACGGAGGCTTGTTTCCTCTCACTCTGAACAGGGAGAGAGAAGAGCAGACAAGACAGAGAGCTGCAGCGGCTCCTCCACCTGTAGGTAGGCACCACCCCCAGGAAGAGAGGAGTGCACCAAAGCCACCAGGGCAAGGCCTGCGCCAGAGCTTGGAGAGGTGACTTCCCCCCCGGAGAGGCCCCAGGAAAGCGATCAGCAGCCTGCTGCTCTGTCACCAGCGGGCTGGGTGGGATCCGTGGCCGACGAGAAACGCTCTGAACCAGCCGGACTGGCTGCAGTGTCAGATAAAGGTTTCTCTCACCCAGCAAGGTCACAAACACCCTGGGGAAGGGGGGACTCCGCCGCTGGAAAGGAGCTAGGAGCAAGTACCTGATTTCCAGGGGTATACCTCCTCTTCTGAGCCTGAGTCCAGAGGGTTAGTGAGAGCAAGAAAGGTGCAGAAGCAAGACAGAGTCACCGACCGGACAGTTTAGTGTCAACCTGTAAACTGGGAGGGAAACGCGCCCTACGGCCTCACCAGCATTGCCCCCTTGCCAAGACTTGAGCACGCGCTGCATTTTGCAAGTCTTGTACCAAGCCCCTGAATACACGGACCCAAGAAACCACCCGCCAGAAGCTGCCCAGTACATACCCTGTATTTCCCTTCCCCATCCCACCGCGCAAAACCACCATAACCCAGAGCCGAGGACCCGAGCATGCATGCCAAGGAAGGACTGCTGGGCTGGAGCCTCCCGGTATCTACACTTCCCAATAAACTACAGTGCCCCACTTCTGGGTTTCGTGCAGGAAAGGAAGGGCTATGTGAGGAGAGGGAGCAGCTGTGATTGCAGGCCCTATTGGAGCAACATGGCCATGTCTTGTCCAGCGTTTCTGCACCTCTGGCTTCCGCTGTAGGAGGGGAGTCCCCACAGGTCACGGAGTGGCTCTTGGCGTCTCTGAGGCAAGGATCACTGTGATAGGGGCAGGCCCAGAGCTACACAGATGCCAGCATCCCAGTGACCTGGACACAAGCTCCTGGCACTTACTCCGTTGTTTTCACATGGGACCGAGTTCTACACCCGTTCCCTGGAAGTCGGACGCAGCTCCACAGATGTCAGTGCAGTTCTGCTGCATCAGAACAGGAATAAAATCCTCCCTTGTGTCAGCTGGCTAGGACCCAAACCAGACGCCAGCAACAAGCTGCAGATGCTATTACTTCTCCCTGCGCTGTGGCTCAGTTTAGGACCTTTACCCTCCATTAAACGCTAAGCCCTGGAGTAGCAACTGTGAGCAACGGCTTCTCCCACTGCCTGGCAATATCTAGGACCAAACCTACACGTGCAAAGGCCCTTGACGGAGCAAGAGCAGGACAGTGTTAATGTTTCAGCCAAACCTGACGCTGATGCAAGAGCTGCAGATCTGTCTAGTCAGTTTCAAGGTCAGAAGCCCCTGCACAGATGAGCTGGTCAGAGGGAGTCCAAAGGAGACTTGGGGTTCAAGTGGAAGGAATCAGCAGGATGCGAATGTTGGGATTATTTACACACACACCAGGGCTGGCTGGACAAGAGCCGTGTATTTCCCACAACAAGTTTGGAATGAGATGACAAACTCTCAGCTTGTGCAAAATTTGACAAAACTGTTCAAAAATATTTTTGTCTTGGCTGCTTGGGCTTCTCCCCGCTCACTTCTCCCAGGGGAAAGAGGGAGAAAATCTAAACGCCCAACCCAAACCCTTGGTCGAGGGCCTCGGGAACCTTCTGATGTGATGCACAGGTCGGTTCCTTTGCCAGCCGAGCCAGACTTCCACTGAGCCTGGCCAATGCACACACTCATGGCGTCAGTCCACGTTTGCGTCGATGCCAGCACCAGCACAGCCTGCCTGCAGCACTCTAAAGCCCAGGAGAGGTCCAGGAGGGCTGCAAGAAGGCCTGGGCAGCAGGTGTCAGGGCTGGCATCTGAGCCGCTGCTCTGTAGAGACGAGACACAGCAGCCTAGCTAGCATCCAACACCTCATACAGCTGTCAACTGAGTACACCTGCTTCCCATTTCTCCTTTGCCCTTCCCCCTCCAAAGTGCTGCAGCCATTGCTGACGGCCACGGCTGCTCCAGCACATGCTAACTGGTGTGTCCGGCCTGGGCAGCCGGACTATGCCTACAAGGGCTAGCCCTGCAGGGCAGAGGTTCTTGGTGCAAGAGAAACTAGCCAGGCTCACTCAGTTCCTGCAAGTGCTCCTCTACACAGGTGCTTTGGCACAGACAGGGTAGAGAGAGAGGCTGACCGGTTCCCGTGTGAAAAGCTACTCACCCCGGAGAGGGAATGGCAGGGAAATCACCAAACCCAGCACCTGGCAGGAAGAGAAACAGGAGGGGCAACGAGAGCAGGAGCCACAGGAGCAGCCATGAGGAGCTGGAGAGGAGGCTATGTTCAGAGCCCCCCTAGCCTGGTACATGCCTGGAATCTAACACAGCCAGCTGCACTGCCACCAGAAATACGCCAAACACTCCTGAACAGCCACTTCGCCAACTCTACCCTCAAGCGCTGCGGGGACAGTGACGGTAACACGCCCTCAGACCCGTGCCCCACGTCCCTCTGGCCCGCCACGGGCTCGCTTACCTCCTGCTGCTTCTCCTCGTTGGGGTAGGTGTCTACAAACACCCCCAGCCCCACAAAGTTATCCTTGCTCCCAAACACGGGCCCTGGAACGGATTGCAGAGAGTGAACGCCGAGCAACGTGGCTTGCATCCCGCTGCTCTCAAACAGAGCCAGGGCACCTGCTTTCCAGCCTGGGGGAGCCCTCGACTGGCCCCACCTCGGAGCAGCAGATGACACTTGCCCCCTTGTGGCCAATGAGAGCCAGTGGGGCAGCCTCCAATTTCATGCCAATGCTGCCCTGGGGAAAGAATTTTCCCCAAGACTATGCCAGAGACACCCCTAAGGAAGCCTGGGCTTGGCACCAGCAGCAGCTCCTAGGGCAGCTAAGCAAGTGGCATCAGCTGAGCTGCCCTCTCCCCATGAGGATTCTACTCCCTGAGCCAGGCTTGGAGGGCCTGCTGCCCCTCCCCAATGCAGCAGTTAGCATTTGCAGAACAGCATAGCCCAGCACCCACCCCAGGCCGGCCCCTGACCTGCTGGACAAATCCCTGCCCTCTGCACCTCTCTTCCCTATCCACCCCACGGAGAGAGTGACACTCACTCACTGACGGCCCCTCAGCAGGGTACACAGGGGGCTAGAGATCAGACCGTCCCCCTTTGACAGATGAGGAAACGGAGGCTCAGATGAAGTGACTTGCCCAGACACTGAGACACGGCCCTTCACAGCCCAAGTCTGGTTTCCAGACATCTGGAGCTGCTGCCGTCTCCACCACCAAAGCAGGAGTGGGGCTTGTTCTGCACCCCTGACAATCAAGCCTAGAAATTTGCTACCACAAGACTAAATTCACTCACACGAGCCCCAGGAAATGGTCACCCCAAAGTCAGTGTTAGCCGTGTGACATTACTGGATCGTGAGATTAACATACAAGTCACTGTAGCAACCAGCCACACCCCCAGCCATGGGCAGCGCTCGTCTGCCTGCCATGTGCACGTGGGCAGGAGAAAGCAGACAGTGGAGGCTTCATGCAGCTCTTCCACCTGGCTGCCAGCATTTTACCTGGCTGCATGCGATCCTTGGTGTACCAGATGGCAAAGCCGTCCCCATTCAGGTTCTTCTTGCCTTGCCCATGGATTTTAAAATGGACCTGCATCTCCCAGTCTCGCAGGTAACAGGGCTGCAAGAGAGAAAGGGGAGAGGGTATGCAGCAGTCAGAGGGACTTGGACACTAGAATAACCCGCCCGTCACATCACAGCCCCTCCAGCTGTTGCCACGCAAGCAGACATGTCAGCGGGACTCCACTCCATCCTGGCAGAGAGAGACAGAGTGGCAACCGGCCGCAGCGTGCCCGGCCAGACAATACCGCTGTGTCACCGCACAGCCCCAGCCTGGCACCCCTACCCCACAGGGCAAAGCGCTGGTCAGCCCTAGCACAAGTACAGGTGCTAACAGGAGCAAAGCTGCAGAGATGGCCTTCCTTTTCCCTTGCAACAGGCAGTGCAGCCGCACCTGTGGCATTTTGGCAATTAACCACAGGGGCACCATTCAGATTAGGGACCCATGGCTATAAAACCCAAGAGCTTGGTTCTGCCCTCACACAGGTCTAAGCAGGGTGGATTGTTTAAATCAAGGGCTTTAAATCATCGCTTTAAATCAAGTTACTAAAAAAGCTAAGACAGACTGTGCTTAGTGAGCACTTAATTTTGGAATAAGCCCCATTGACCTCAGTGGCACGTCTGTATTTCGAGAAAACGAGTACAGAACGGGGTTCCCTTGGAAAAGCTGAGTTAGGCTGCAGTGAAATAGGGAATAGACTTACGGCATCAGCGTTCTGGTCTGTGGCCATGATATTCCAAGTAAGGGGTGTGTGTTATGCAATATAACAAAAATGACACTCTGTGGCACCTGGCACCTCTAGATTTCTCTTACTGCAGCTTTCTGTGCTGTGTACATGAGCGATAGATTCTAAACCTGCCTGTCTAACTAAACAAGCCATAAGGGTTAGCTAAGCTAAACTTCTCTTTTAGCAACACAGCAAACAGCTTGGGAGTTTCCTTGTCAAATCTCACTTACATAAAAGGAAGAGAGAGAGTCCTGAAGAATGATGCTTTGCAAAGTGAATTGTTTAAGTTTCTAACCAGTTAACCCACTCCACCACACCCACATCTCCATTGTTTTCTCCCAATAAGCAGTTTTCTTAATGATGTTTCCTTCTTGCAAGTAGGCCCTGCATCTCCTTCTTGCCCTGCTTACACTTGACACATTGTCCTTTTTTACCCAGGGGACAAATTCCTTCAAAAACAGTCCCGGATAGGGTCCCTCTTACACCAAGAATGTAAGAACATAAGAACAGCCAGACTGGGTCAGACCAAAGGTCCACCTAGCACAGTGTCCTGTCTGCTGACAGTGTCCAGTGCCAGATGCCCCAGAGGGAGGGAACACAACAGGTAATCCTCATGTGATCCCTGTCCTGTCATCCATTTCCAGACAAACAGAGGCTAGGGACACCATTCCTACCCTTCCTGGCTAATAGCCATCAATGAACCGAACCTCCATGAACCTCTCTAGCTCTTTTTTTGAACCCTGTTAAAGTCCTAGTCTTCACAACATCCTCTGGCAAGAAGTTCCACAGGTTGACTATGCGCGGAGTGAAGAAAAATTGCCTTTTGTTTGTTTTAAGCCTGCTGCCTATTAATTTCATTTGGTGACCCCTAGTTCTTATAAGCCAGGACATTTTTTCTGTAGCAAAAGTGTGGGGGGAGCACAGGAAGCTGTGTATGTGCTGAATGTCTTCCCTTTGCCTTTCCAGTTCACTCTAGGGAGGTAATAGTGTAGTCGGTTAACCAATTAACCAATAAGCAAAAGCTTATAGGTAATGCTATAGACTACATGCCAGTTATTTTTTTAGCAGGGTGGCCAGCAGCCTGGCTCTGTCCTGGCTCATGCCGGGTCCAGGACCTACCCCCTCTACGGCTCTGCATTTAAAGCGTATTAGGAGCCAGGTGGGCAAGCAGCCTGGCTCAGTTCCAGCTTGTGCCAGGTGCAGGAGCTCAGATCCCACCTGGCAGGGGCTGCTGCCACCCCACACTGCTGCCTCTTTATCAGAGGCAGCAGTGCAGGGCGACAGGCAGCCGGTCCGCAAGGGGAGCTGGTTTTTAAACTGGCTCCCCTCACAAACTAGCTCCTGCCTGGCTGACATTTAACATTCCTAGTTCACACCACTCCTCCTTTCTATGCTGCCTCCATTCTTTCCTGTGTATTGTCTCTGTCTTTGGACAATGTCTTAACTAACTCCTCCGCCGTGCCTGGCCCAGGGTCACCACCACATAAGCACAGAACAAAAACAATCCCATCCAGCCTGTGTCTGGCTTTGCATGTGTTAGTCTGCCGAGAAACAGAAAGCCCAGACCTTTCAAGAAGCAAGAGCTGGTCATTAGGCTGGGCAGCCTCGAGCCATTAATTCATTTTATGAGACTGTCAGTGTATGTGTAACACATCTGTGGTGAGATGTAATTGTAACTGTTATTTTTAAATGAGAAAGTTAGTATTGTATTCATGATTTTAAAAACATTTAAAATGCAATTGAAATTTAAAAAAGTATTGCGACCCTCCGATCAACCCCCTCACTTTCCATGTTATGGAAAACAATAGAATTCCAGGCACATCTCGTTTTCCTGCCACAACCAGCCTGACCTTGCTTTAGGTTAGGAGAAGAGGCAGCTGCATAATAAATGTATTGGTCCTAGCTCTTACCGTTTAGGAGAAGTCCTTGAACAAATGACTCAGACAGACAGACAAGCTCACAGACACTTCTAAAATATTTATAGAGATGCACTCCCCACAAGCAGGCATTTTACAGATTTGAGCAATTCCTACTACAATCCAGAGAAACACTCAAACCTTTGATAGGGACTGGAACTAGGACCTCATATACCAATACCAGCTTTTAAAAATAGGTTCCATGATAGACCCGATGGCAATATAAATGTTAAAGAGCAGCAAGGTAAGACTCCACGTATATGTTAGAAGGCCCAAGCAGACTGAAGCTGAGAAAGCCTGCACTGAACAGCGCAAGAAGATTTGACCATAAAACATTTTCTGGCTCAAACTCCAGCTTTTCATTTAATAAGCAAATTAAAACCACTTCTTACGCAAGACGTAAGTTTAACAAACAGTCAGTGAGAGCTGAACCTGTGACTCAAGCCGACAGCCAGCCAAGAAAGGTGGAGAGCCCAGGGACGTGTGCTGCTGTGCCAAGTATGAAGGCAGCAGTGAAGTGACCTGGGTGAAATCCTGGCACGTGGGAGCAGGGAGAGGTCAGCTCGAGTTTACAGGCTAAACTCAGAAGGCCCAATTCACACTGGTATAAACCAGTACGACTCCATTGACTTCAAAGGAGCTGGAACTGCTCTGCCTTTGGTCCAGTGACCTTGTGCATGTCCACACAGTTCACTCCGCAGAACAGAAGCCTCTGTCCTAAGTCACTGTATTTTGGGACATGGCTCTTCATCTGGTCAGGATCTAAAGATTGTGCCACATACAGGGACCATGACTGAGTAGTGATACTGAATGGACTATAATAGTAACAACAACAACAACGAGATCAGAGGGATTTTGGCTCAAACCCTCTCATAGAGCTGGCAGGGCTACCTCCTGCAAGTCACTGACAAGCACTGGCCTTTGCGGTCACAGGGGTAACGACCTCCTGTTGCTACACCAAACGCAGCTGCCAAGACACTGATTTAGCAACTACTGATCCTGTTAGCAACAGGCTTGTTTCAGATTAACTGTAGCTGGAGTGTGTTTTACGCAAGCATCCCACAAATAATCTGTATGGCCAATCTGCCCCTGAGGCCCATCCACCCTGATTTACGCTGAAGCCAAGGAGCCTCACCATCAGAACACCACTCTGTGGCCTGCACAGCAGATTCCCATGAGAATCTGGGCTCTATAAATCAAGGCATCCCTATCACCATGGTTACCCCACGACCGTGAATTCAGAAGCACTGACTGCATCCCAAAGACAAATCACTTCTGCACAGCAGACAAAACCCGGCAGTGCCCGTGCTCCTCACATACTGCTCCAGAGCATTACTCTTACCACTCTGTTCCACACGGCCCCCTGTTTGCTCTGCATGTCTGGTGTGAGGCGAACATACTGAGTCATGACCATGGCATTGCCCATAAGGTCCCAGAGAGAGGAGCTGGAAGAGCCAACACCTGGGGGTAGAAGGGATACATCTGCACCAGCCATACAACAGCAGAGTGCTCTAACCATTCAAGAGCAGGGATTGCCCTTTGGTCTGCATATAACACCCTTCCATCTACCTTCCCACCCAACCCGCTTCCTTCTCTCCCTTGGTTCTCCTCCCAGACCCACCACCCGGTCACCCTCCCCTTTCCATGTACACTTGACATAGCTCATTCCCAGCCCTTCTCTCCTGGGGTTCCCAAACCCCTCCCTCTCCTGCCTCCTCCCTGCCCCCCATCACATGCCAGCCCACTCGCTAAAGTCCCCTCTACACCCCCACCCTGCCTTCCAGCAGCAGCCTCATTTTCTGCACCTGCCCCCCATGTCCCTTTCCACCCCTCTGCCTCCTTGTCCACCTGCTGCCCAGCTCTCCCTGCCCCAGTGACTGCCTCCGCTGACCCCACCACCGGCTCACCACTTGTCCCCCCCCCTTGCACCCCAAGCCCCCTCACCCATCCCTGCCAGCCCAGCCTGGCCCCGCCCCCACCCCAATCCTGGCCCCGCCCATTGCATGAGCCCCGCCCCACCCGGGCCCCGCCCCTGGCTCCTAGCCTGGCCGCATCCATGTCCCTCCCCAACCCTAGCCCCGCCCATTGCGTGGGCCCCGCCCCTGTCCTGGCCCGGCCCCGCCCTCACCCTGGTAGGGCTTGCTGAGCGAGTGCTCCCGTTTCAGGTGCTCCTCGGTCTGCTCGGCCCGCGCCCCGCGCAGCAGCAGCACGAGCAGCGCCGGGAGCAGAGCCCGCCACCAGCCCGCTGCCGCCGCCATCTTCCCCGGCCCTGCCCGCCCATTGGCCGCACGCGCCCGCCACCCGGCTCCGCCATTGGCTCCCTTCCGGGCTCCGCCCACTCACGCCGACCGCCATGCTGGTTGGCTGAGGCGCGCATCCGTCACCGGCCACGGTTGCGTAGCGACAGGGGGACAGCGGTGCCATGGCGACAGGCGCGGGAGCAGCCGTGGTGCGAGGTGCCGCGGACTGCGCCTCCCCGCCTCAGTTTCCCCTCGAGGTGCCGGCCGTGGCAGCAGCCCCACCCCGAGCGCTGGGTGTGGGGAAACTGAGTCACGGCCCGGGCCACGTCTGGAGGCAAGACGGGGAGCAGCGTCCCCCGCCCCGGAGCAGCTGGGGGCCTCCGGGCGAGTGGCTGGCGGCCAGGGCGGGGCTGCTGCCCCCGGGATCCCGCTCTCGCCCCTCCCCCCCGCGGGGTCCCACTGCCGCCCCACCCCGCCCCCGGTCCTGGCACCGCATGGCTGTTCCAGCCCTGGGCTGCCCTCCTCCCGCTGCAGCTTCCCCGTTTCTCTGGTCCTGCATCCTCCCATCCCTGCCTGGACCGCACTGAGCCAGCCCCAGGCAATGGGGAGCCAGCCAGGCTGATCTCCACTTCTGACTGAACCCAGGGTCAGGGGCCGCCTCAGCCCCTTGGGCGTCTTCTTGCCGTTTCTGCCAGAGCCAAAAGCTCCCTCACAGGGAGTTATCAATCTGGTCCTTGTTGCTATAGTAACACATTCTGTGGCCCATTGATTTCAGATAGTGGAGCTGAGGTTACAGTAAAGGCATTGCATTAATTACCACTTGCTTCCACTGGGCAAGGGCAGGACTGAGGCCTGGCTATTTCTGTTCCCTCTGGTTAGGTCACAGCTAGATCAGAGGCTGGGGACAGGAGGGGAGCAGTGTCAGAGCTGTCCAGCCAGTGATCTCTTCCTGCTGTAATCTAGGGCGGCTCCATTGAAATCACCAGCATGAGAGTGACACCAGCCTGAGTGAGGAGAAAAATCAGGCCTTACCGTTCTAGCATAGCGCACCTGGCCATGCTGGTCCCCAAAGGGGTTATTTACGCCTGCCTGCCTCCCTGTAGTACTTGAAGAAGCACTTGTGGCAATGGGTCCCAAGGGGTTGGAAACCAAATATAGCCATCACAGTGCCTGTGTTTATAGAAGGCCCTTGTGCTATTCTGTATGATCATTAAAGTCATGGGGAACCTTTTCTGGCTGGCAATCAGAGCCCTTCTCTAGTCTTGCAAAGGGGCATTCCTGCATTGTTAACATGCACCCGGTTGTTAGGAGAGAGTTGCAATGGCTTATTGTAAGGCACCATAGTAGTCACTTGCTATTATAGGGCTTTGAGGAGACAGCTCTAGTTAAGTGGAGTGGCCAGGACTCCTGGATGCTACACCTGCCTGTGTCTTGCCTTGTGAGCTTTCAGTGAATCCGTCACTTCCAGGGCCCAGAATGAGCCCCGGGTGCAGGCTTTAGCAGAAGAGAGGAGTCAGAGCTGGTCTCCTTGGCCCCTGGAAAAGCTGAGGGAAAGAGCTGGGTGGAGCTGGCTTACAGTGCCTGCGTTGGGGTCATTGCATTGTTTGTGAGCTATGCAGGCTGCCCAGCTGGGCCACCCACCCATGGTCCTGTCTTTGAAAGTCTCTTTCTAGGGTTCCTTTGGTTGCATCATATGCTGACATGGTTCTCATGGAGCACTAGTATCCCCAGCTCACTAAATCTTTGGGGTGCGGTGAACGAGCCAGTTAATCACTAGCCCTGCAGAACTGTCCTCAGATGATCGCAGAAGAGAAGAGTGGGGGGTGGGGTGGAATTTGATCGTAGCCTGAAGGGGAAAGTGGGTCCAAAGAGGATGGAGAGAGGCTGTTTTCAGTAGTGGCAGGTGGCAGAATGAGGAGCAATGGTCTCAAGTTGCAGTGGGGGAGTCTAGGTTGGATTTCAGGAGAAACTATTTCACTAGGAGGGTGGTGAAGCACTGGGATGGGTTCCCTAGGGAGGGGGTGGAATCTCCATCCTTAGAGGTTTTAAAGGCCAGGCATGACAAAGCCCTGGTTGGGATGATTTAGTTGGGGTTGGTCCTGCTTCGAGCAGGGGATTGCATGAGATGGCTCCTGAAGTGTCTTCCAACCCTAATTTGCTATGATTCTAGGGTCTGCTTTGTGCAATTCATCCTCATTCAACGGTGGGGCTCCAGTGGCTGCACAGTGACTAGGCAGAGCAATTAAGGGCCATTTAAAATACCCCAGAACTTGTCTCAAGGGGCCAATCAGGTGGCTGCCTCTCTAATCATACAGGGTCAGGCTGAGCACCTGGCAGGGCTGTCACCCTCTGTACCAGGTCCATGGGCCAGCCCTGCAGAGGGGCTCTGCTCAGCAAGGCAGCAGCAAAGCTGTAAAGCAGACATGCACTCTGCCAGCAGGTCTCCAATTGATTGAAGGGCTCTGAGCAGAACGAGCTTCCGCTGCTCAATATTCAGTCCAAGATGGAACTGCAGGTACTTGGGCACATGATTCAGATTTGGCTGGAGCCATCTGAGTGCTTGTGGGTCCTCTGCCAAGATGCTTTATGGCTTCTTGTACATTCAGCCTATTCCCTGCCCCCCCCGGCTGCTGGGGTGGAGGTTCCAGGCATGTACCTGTTCAGGATTGTTTGTTCTCCAGGTGTGGAGGAGCAGCCTCCTAGCAGAAGTCAGCATGTCTTAGCCCAGTTCCAAAGTCCATTATTACATACAGCCCTCCTGTCGTTTATTTGGATACTGAATTTGCCTTCCAAGTCCCTTCCTACAGCCAGGCCAACTGACTTCAAATCCCTTTTCAAGGGACTTGAGGACAGTCAGTACTGCACAGGCTTGGGCTCCTAACTGTTCCTATCGCTATTAAATATTTCATCCATCCTACCCCAGGGTGGCTGCATTTCAGGAGGGATTGACCTGTGTCTGCTTTGTAGACCAGTTTGCTAGCAGTCTGGAACCGTCTGGGGATGGAGGACGCCATACACTCTAGAAATGTGGGATATTTATAGACTTCCTCACAGGCCCGCATTGCCAGTCGGCAGGGTGCCAGTGCACAAGGCAGGGTTTCTCTGATCCCACAAGAGGGAACTCTTTCTGCACACTGTTTGGAGGACAACTGCCTTTGCTGTCATGTGTCTGTTACAAAACCCACCACAAGCAACAGAGAGGAAAAAATAGATGAAAACTACAGAGAAGAGTTACAGTATCAACTCCCCGATTTGCTGAGCTGGAGGAAAGCAGCTTCTAACTCAGCCCCAGATTTTCTCGTGGATGGTAAAACCCATCCTCCCTAGCCTGGGGGGAATTGTGCTGCAAGCTGAGGGTACAGCAATTCACAGCTTAAGGTGCTTGAAAAACCTCTTCTGTGCTCACCAGCCTCTAGGGCTGTACTAGTGCTGAGCTACTCTCCAGCCACATCTCTGCCAACGACCAATGACTGGAAGGGGGCAGGATGGGCGAGGTGATATTTGTAGGTGAGGGAGACAAGCTTTCTAGTGACACAGATTGGCAGAGCTGGGAGAGGCAGCTGGGCACTTTCTCCAAGCTGAGGGGGAGCACTATGTGGCTGGGAAGCTTGTTTCTCTCACCAGCAGGAATGGGTCTGGTACAAGAAAATGTCACCATCTTGTCTTGCTAATATTCTGGGACCCACCCAGCTACCACTACACTGCAGACAGTGCCCGCAAGGGGCCATTACAGCCACTGGGGCTCATGCTATGGCCCCTCTCCGTGTTGTATCTCAGGAAGAGTGTTGGTGAAGGAGCTGCCTAAGGATTGCCATGGGCTGGGGCAGTCCGGCAGTGACTGGCTTGAGGGGCATCTTGGGGGGGCGTGGTGCAAGCTGAGAAATGTGCCATAGTGTGGATGCAGTGGGTAGGGTTCAGCTTCGCTCATATTGCCAGAGATGGTAAATAGTAGCTCACTAATGCACAGCTTTGGGGCCCACTCATTAAAGTCTTTCCATTGACTTCCCCAGGCTTTAGGGCAGACCCAAAGGAGACTGCTCCTGCCTTCCCTCAGGTCTGGGCCCACCAGGGAAAACAGCCGGATTCAATCCCCGTAGCCGTGCACTCACAGTGATCTGCTCAGCTCCTGCAGGGCTGTTCCTGGGGCGGAGGCCAGGAGCACTTGCAGCTGCATCGAAGTTTGTAGGGTGGCACTGGGTGAGCCACCCCAGCACCCAGCCCATTCCTGGCTCATGTGTTTTATGGCAAGCTGTAAAAGCCAGGGACAAATCAAGGCAAACCAGGGGAAAGGGGAGAAAACTTCCAGCCAGGGGAAGCTGACAATGCAGAGCCGGGGGGAGTTCAGGGCCTAACCCTCAGCCTCACCCTAGAGATTGGTCACAATGTCCTGGGTAGGGCGCCATGCCCCGTGTTCACCATGGGACAGCAATTTACCCTGAGGGCAGGGCACCCACAAGCCACCCCCATGCCCCAAAATCCCCCTCCCACAGGAACTGCCCCCCCCCGCTCCCTGGGAACCCCTGCCCGTGACCGGCCCCCACCTGCAACCCCTCCCAGGAACTGCCCCGCCCCGCTCCTGGGAACCCCTGCCCCGTGACCAGCCCCACCTGCAACCCCTCCCCAGGAACTGCCCCGCCCCGCTCCTGGGAACCCCTGCCCCGTGACCGGCCCCCACCTGCAACCCCTCCCCAGGAACTGCCCCGCCCCACCCCTGGGAACCCCTGCCCCGTGACCGGCCCCAGGAACTGCCCCGCCCGCTCCTGGGAACCCCTGCCCCGTGATCGGCCCCCTCACCTGCAACCCTCCCCAGGAACTGCCCCCACCCCGCTCCTGGGAACCCCTGCCCCGTGACCGGCCCCCACCTGCAACCCCCTCCCAGGAACTGCCCCCGCCCGCCCCGGGAACCCCTGCCCCGTGACCGGCCCCTAGGAACTGCCCCCGCCCCGCCCCTGGGAACCCCTGCCCGTGACCGGCCCCCAGGAACTGCCCCCGCCCGCCCCTGGGAACCCCTGCCCCGTGACCGGCCCCGAGAACCCCTGCCCCCGCCCGCTCCTGGGAACCCCTGCCCCGTGACCGGCCCCCTCACCTGCAACCCCTCCCCAGGAACTGCCCCTGGGAACCCCTGCCCCGTGACCGGCCCCCGGAACCCCTGCCCCGCCCCTGGGAACCCCTGCCCCGTGACCGGCCCCACCTGCAACCCCTCCTCCAGGAACTGCCCCCGCCCCGCCCCCGGGAACCCCTGCCCCGTGACCGGCCCCAGGAACTGCCCCGCCCCGCCCCGGGAACCCCTGCCCCGTGACCGGCCCCCAGGAACTGCCCCCCGCCCCGCCCCTGGGAACCCCTGCCCCGTGACCGGCCCCCTGGAACCCCTGCCCCCCCCGCTCCCCGGGAACCCCTGCCCCGTGACCGGCCCCCTCACCTGCAACCCTCCCCAGGAACTGCCCCTGGGAACCCCTGCCCGTGACCGGCCCCCGGGAACCCCTGCCCCGCCCGCTCCTGGGAACCCCTGCCCCGTGACCGGCCCCCACCTGCAACCCCTCCTCCAGGAACTGCCCCCGCCCCGCCCCGGGAACCCCTGCCCCGTGACCGGCCCCCTCCTCCAGGAACTGCCCCCCGCCCCGCCCCGCCCCTGGGAACCCCTGCCCCGTGACCGGCCCCCGGGAACCCCGGCCCCCCCGCCCCGCTCCTGGGAACCCCTGCCCCGTGACCAGCCCCCTCCCCAGGAACTACCGCCCCGTGACCGTGACCGGCCCCGCCCCTGGGAACCCCTGCCCCGTGACCGCCCCACAACCCAGCCCCGCGGACTCCGGCGCCCCCTTAACACGCTGTTCGCGGCGCCCCCTTAAGGCGCGAGCAGGGGGCGGGGCGGCCGCGGGGCCGGGGGCGGGGCGGGGCGCGCGGCGGTGACGTGCCGCGCTGCCCAGCACCGGGCGGTTGTTGGCGCGCGGCGCGCGGAGCGGAACATGGCGCCGGGCTGCGGCGGGCGCGGGGGCGGGGCCGCGCTGCGGGCGCTGCTGGGGCTGGCGCTCGCGCTCCCCCTGGCGGCGGGGCCGGGCGTTGCGGGCGGGGGGCGCAGCCTGATCCTGGGCATGCGGCTGGAGGGCAGCAGCAAGCCCCCCGGGGCGCCCGCCGACGGCCTCATCCAGGTGACCGAGGGCAGCCAGGTGCAGCTGCGGCTCTTCGGGCTGGGCATCCAGCCCCGCACGGGCGAGTGGGTGGCCTTCGCCGAGCTGGGCGCCAACGCCAGCGCCAACGCCAGCTGCCCCGAGCACAGCCAGGACCTGGTGGTGCAGCCCCGCGTGCACGACGCCCGCAACACCTCGGGCGTGCTGCACGTGCAGGTGCAGCCCCTGCGCAAGCATGAGCAGGCCAAGCTGTACGTGCTCTGCACCCAGAGCGGCCCCGGCCAGCCGTGGCTGCAGCACGAGGGCCAGGATGGCCGCCTCATGGTGCTGGAGGACAAGAAGTCGCTGCTGCCCCTCTGGTTCCAGGTCATCCTCATCATCGGCCTGCTGGTGCTCTCCGGCATGTTCAGTGGCCTCAACCTGGGCCTCATGGCTCTGGACCCCATGGAGCTGCGCATCGTGCAGAACTGTGGCACCGACAAGGAGAAGCGCTACGCCCGCAAGATCGAGCCCATCCGCCGCAAGGGCAACTATCTGCTCTGCTCCCTGCTGCTGGGCAACGTGCTGGTGAACACCACCCTCACCATCCTGCTGGACGACCTGATCGGCTCCGGCATCGGCGCCGTGGTCGCCTCCACCATCGGCATCGTCATCTTCGGCGAGATCGTCCCGCAGGCTCTCTGCTCCCGGCACGGCCTGGCTGTGGGTGCCAACACCATCGTCATCACCAAGTTCTTCATGCTTGTGACCTTCCCCCTCTCCTTCCCCGTCAGCAAGCTCCTGGACTGCATCTTGGGCCAGGAGATTGGCACCGTCTACAACCGTGAGAAGCTGGTGGAGATGCTGAAGGTGACGGAGCCCTACAATGACCTGGTGAAGGAGGAACTCAACATGATCCAGGGAGCGCTGGAGCTCCGGACTAAGACAGTGGAGGATATCATGACGCCCCTCCACGATTGCTTCATGATCCACAATGACACCATCCTGGACTTCAACACCATGTCAGAGATCATGGAGAGCGGCTACACCCGCATCCCTGTCTACGAGGAGGAGCACTCCAACATCGTGGATATCCTCTATGTCAAGGACCTGGCCTTTGTGGACCCTGACGATTGTACCCCCCTGAAGACCATCACCAAGTTCTACAACCACCCGGTCCATTTTGTCTTCCATGACACCAAGCTGGATGCTATGCTGGAGGAGTTCAAAAAGGGTAAGCCAGCCCAGGTTGGGTTCTGCTTGCTTGGCTGATGTGTTGGGGCTGGGCTGGAGGGCTAGCGCAGTAGGTGTGCGGCTTTAGTGGACAGACAGAGGAGCTCACAGGGGCTGCAACTGAGGGAAAGCGAGAGAGGAAATTCAGGGCGACCATCACTGGACTCTCTCCACCACTGGGCTCAGTTAAACCAGTGCAAATCCAAAGGCACCTCTGGCAGCCTTGGTGGAGTGGGGTCAGGGAGCTGAGCTTAGCCGTTCAGGCGTGTCCTCCCAACGGGAAGTGCAGGAATCCATTCAACTAGGCTAGACCAAACATTTGCGAATATGATGCAGGAACCAACCCTGGCTGGGCCCTGTGGAGATGAGCTAGTGAGTGGGTCCATCCCCAACGGCTGTGCCCTGGGCCGCCGGCAGGGGTGAGCTCCTAGCGCACTGCTCCGCAGCAGGGACGTTTGCGCTGCGGGGAAGGGAGAGACACTTACTGATATTGGGACAAGGCCAATTCTGTGCAGTGCAAAACAGTAGAAATACTTTGCAAAAAAGGCTTGTTTATTCTATAATCAGCCGTAGAGACTCCCTAGTGATGCTGGGCAGCCTGGAGGTGTGGGTCTGAAAAGCTTTCCAACAGCTAATATTGACATAAGTGCTATATTTGCACACAGTCTCTGTTTGGGGTTTTATCTGTATCTGGAGCTACCCCATCCCCACGTGTTTGCATCCCAAACATCCAAAGGGCCTGCCAAGGCAGAGAACTTGAAAGTGAAACTGATCTAGGAGTATGGAGGAAATCCAGGGATCTGTTGTCCCAGTGGAATGAAATGCAGGAAATAGAGAAAGCAGGGCTGTGGGGGCAGTTGTGGCTCTGGGGGTCAGCTGAGTGTTTTGATCTCTCTGGTGTTGTTAGCAAAGGGAAGGACATGTCCTTACTCAAATACTGGGTGTTTCACTTGATGCTGTCTCTTTAATTCAGACTGTGGGTAGTTTTCTCATGGTGCTGAGTCAGCCAAATGCATGACAGAGAGTCAGGGTTCAGACAGATTGGGGGGGCAGAAGTGTCCCCCCTCACCCTCCTCTTTCTGGGTAATGTCCTGGTGGGTCCCCACTCCCCCTGTGATTGAGGAGGCCCTATCTACAGCTTTGTGTTACCAGAAAGTGAAAGCAACAAACTGCTTGTCCCTGGGTCACCCTCCTGCAATGGCCATGCTCAGATCCTCCAAGCAGGGTTCACTCTCTACCCTAGGATGTCCAGGACAGGACTTGCCCGGCCCCCCAGCTGTGCAGGGCCAGGGGCAGGTACTAGCTTTGCTGCCCCACCCAGTGGGCAGAGACACACACGTGCTTGGGAGCGTGTGTTGTTATCCTGTCTCTTCCCAGTAGAACGGCACTTGCTGGGCACCCCAGGCCTGGTTTGGCATCAGGGCACCTCAGCTGGCGTTGGCGTAACCCCATGGGCCCACTGTGACTTCTGGCAATGGGCAGCACAGACCTTCCCCTGGAAGCCCGGCCTGGAGTCAGCTATGGCCAAAGCCATGGCAGCGCCACGTGGGCTGGTGGCCTGTTTGCAGGGAGGGGAAGTGTAGCTGGACGGGGTCCAACCCCCCAGCACTCACGCAGTCAGAGCAGAGAGCCCACGATCTGAGCGCACAGACTGAGGTGCCCCCGCTCCAGTGCCAGGGGAGTCGCTGCAGTTCTTGTGTTGGGAACGGCAGCAGCGCGGCCCAGGGCTGGCTGTGGGGCAGCTCCCAGCTGGGGTTGGGGGTCCAGGCCCTAGCACTTGGTTTGGGTCTCTTGGGCCTTTCCTGGGAGTAGCTCCAGCCAGGGAGTCCTAGTCTGGGCACCACGGGGTGGCTTCCTGGGTTTACCAGGTGACTTGGGTCGGGTCTGAGCTTGGGACAGAAGCGTGCGTTGCTTTTAGGGCGCCCTCCTTCCCCAGTTCCCAGAGCTCAGGGTTCACAGGAGTTTTACCAGTGAAAGAGCCGCGCACAGCAGTAGCCTGGCGCTGTTTGTTCACAATTCCCAAGCGAGCAGGACACGCCCTGAGCCCACCGTGCCCTGCTCGCCAGTCCTGGTCCTGGCAGGCGAACTCCCCGTGGCCAGGCCGGTCCGTCCCCTCTGGA
This sequence comes from Rafetus swinhoei, assembly GCA_019425775.1. Classification (NCBI taxonomy): domain Eukaryota; kingdom Metazoa; phylum Chordata; order Testudines; family Trionychidae; genus Rafetus; species Rafetus swinhoei. The sequence continues at coordinate 578,711 of JAFJHL010000226.1, forward strand.
TCCTGGTTGCGTCACATCAGTCGTGCAGCGGATTCTCGGCAGCTCTGGTCTCAGGCTCTGTCTTGGGGGCGAGTCCTTCCAGGCCTTTCCTCCTCCTCCTTTCTGTTCCTTCTTTTCCTTCTTGCTTCCCTGCCGGTCTCCTTCGTGGCCCCCAGTTCCTATTGCGAAACTCAATGTCACTAATCAGTCGTGGCCTTCGGTACGAGAGCTCCCTACTCGGTCATGCCCCACCACTGTCAGCGATTTGTACCTCGCCTCGTTGATTCTACAGCAGAGAGAAACCATTCTACAGCAGGCGGCGACCACACGGGGAAGTGAGGGCCATAACCGAGAATCGGGGTTTCCAGCCCTGACTGCTGATAAGGAGTGACGTGCCAGACCCACCTGGAGACAGTGGGAGCTGCTAGGACAGGGTCTCCTTCTGGCCAGCCGCATTGTCATTTGGTTCTGATGGAGGGCGAGGCTGAGACTTCTGGCCTGACAGCTCCTGGCTGTTGCTCTGTCAGCCTGGCTGCGGACGAAGCCTTCGACTTTGGGCCCTGCGACCTGGCTGCAGAAGAGGACGCAGCGGGTGTGCAGCTGCAGCGTGAGGCAATTTGGGCAGTGCCTGAGGCCCTTGCTGGGGATTTTGGGGGCACACGCCTACCTGGGAGAACCCACTCGCTTGGTAGGGACTTGCAGCGGGGAGCCATGTTAGTCTGTAACTTTAAAGACGAGCATCCCCGTGGCGCCTTGGAGACTGACACAGATACACAGAGCATCGTGAGCTTTCGTGGGCAAACCCCGCTGCCTCACAGGAGATGCTGTGGTAGGGGTTGTACAAGTTCTTCCCGGATTTCACTCCCCATGGCCCTGCGGCCTTGTGGGGCAGGGACGCCTCACTCCACTCTCTTGGTCGTCCCTCCACCCCCTGTGTTCCCTCTAATATTTTCCATCCGGCTTCGGAATACATTTTGTTCTGTGCACGGAGGCCTGTGCGGACGTGCACCACCAGTGGAAACACCTGCTGGCGGCTGTGGGCGCTCTGCTGATCAGCCGGGGGGGCATTTGAATCTCTCCTGGGCAGCCCCCAAAGTGCTCAGCTTCGCCTGCACCTGCAACAGCACAAATCATGTCCTGCCCGCCCCTCTCCCCGGGGCTGCTCCAGGTGCAGGCGGGACCCTGGCTCTGCCCCTGCCATGCAGCCTCTCACTTTGCCAGTGGACTGGGGGCTGGCTGGGGCTCTGGCCCTTGAAAGCCAGAGGGTGGGAACCCCGGTTCCTCGCCATGGGGACTCGTGCCAAAGGGCACAGAGCTCAATGGGGGAAGCTTTTCTGCTCACATTACGCTCCTCCTCCGTTGTCATGTCTCACATCAGCCCACCCCTGCCTGCCTCTTCGCCAGGCTCCTTCTCTGCGCACGGATCCAGGCCCCCTTGCTCCTGCATCCCCAGATCGATTGCACCCCTTGTCGTCCGGCTGGGAACATCCCGCCCACCCCCCGCAGCTTGTCCCCGTGGTGTGCGTCTGCCCCCTGCTCCTGGTGTCTCACCGCCCTCCCTGCCCTGGACAGTGCGGGCTGAAGGCAGGGCAGGGCTTCTCTCCTGTTCCCACACACGGAGCAAGGGCTGACCTGGGTCTCCCACTGCCCAGCCTGGCTCCCCGGTCTCTGGCCAAAGTCTTGCGTCTCTCCAGTCAGTTCTGCCCCCCGCTTTGTGGGCCTTCAGGAAAGAGGGCTGGTTCCTGGAGCAGCCAAAGCCAAGGGCTGAGGCTGATGTGCTTTTCTGCATGTCCTGAGCCACTTCCAGCTCTGCCCTGAAGGAGGTTTCCTGTCTCGTGAACCTTCAGATGCCAAGGTTTTTATTCTTGGGTCAGGATTCGAACACTCCTGCCGTCTGAAGAAGCGGGCTGTGCCCCCGGAAGCTCACGGCACCGTCTGCACGTTGGTTAGTCTGTAAGGTGCTACTAGACTGTTGTTTTTGAAGTTTTTCCTGCTACAGACTAACGCCGCTCCCCCGTGACGCTTCAGATGCGAATCAGCCTTGCAAAATCAGCTGCAGCCCCCGTGGGGCACAACCCAGCCTGCCCTGGGAAATATTTGTAACAATAGCAAATCGCCCCTTGCCTCGCCAGTTCCTTGTCCTGGCTCGGGCAGGACAGTGGAGGCTCACAGAAGATCTGTAAATACTTTCCCTCCTCCAACAGCACCCTGCAGTCCTGCCGAAACCTCTCCTGTGGCAGTCGCTTCCCGCGGCACGGGGAGGGCCCAATAAATCCAGTCAGGCTTCTGGACTTTCCAGTTCAGCAGCTGTCCCCCTGCTCTCCCCTTCCCTGCCTTGCGGCACCTTCCGCCCTGCCCTGGCCTCCCCGCTCAGCCGGGCAGCAGGCGCAGAAAGTGCAGGGGGAGCCAAGGAGGGATGAACAAGGGGCCAGGTTTTCACAAGGCCCCTCCTGCTGGGGCACTGCCCTAACGTCGCCAGGCTAGCCGGGAAGCTGGCCCTGCCTCCATTGAGAGACGTGCGCCATCTGTCTGTCCCCCCGTCCGTGTCGCTGTCCGTGTGGGCACCTGCCGCCTGCCCTGATGGTGGCTTCGGAGTCCTAGGAACTGGGCCCCAACGGGAGGGGAGCAGGAAGCCGCCCGGGCTTCTACTCGGCACAGCTGCCTGCCAGGAGTCCCCACCTCTCGCCCGGTGGAGTCAGTGGGCTCTTCGCATGTCTCCGAGCGCGCGCTGCACAGTGGGGCCTGGAGCCCAGCTCCGACCCTCGCCCCAATGTGCTTTTCTCCTGAGAGAGCAGGAGCTGCCCTGGGGCCGTCTCCCGGTGCCCATGTGGTGCCCAGCGCTGTGCTCTCCGGCCCCCTCCCACTGATGAGCTGGGCCCCAAACAAGGGGCCTTTCCTTCCCCCTCTCTGCCAGGCCATGCCGGTCCTGCTGCTCCTGCCTTTGCTGGTTGGAGCAAGGTCCCAGTGCTGGCTGGAGCCGCCCCCAGCCAGCTCCCTCGGGGCTCCTTGGCACATGGCGGTGGGAGGGAGCCGCCATGGCAGAGAGGCGGCTCCGGGGCCAGGCCAGGGCGGGTTGTCATTGCCCTTCTCCCCACGGGATCGTTACTCCTTGGTGTCGAAGGCACCGAGCCCGTTCTGCTCGGCGCCGGCTGCGTCGCGTGGCAGAGCTCAGAGGGCTGCTGTGTCCGAGCGAGGGATGTTCAGTGGCGTTTAATCGGCTAATTGACTAGTCAGTGGAATTTCCACTGCCTCGCCGAAGAGCTGATCCCGGGGGAAACTGCAGAGCCGCAGCGAGGAGCCGGCCCTGGGAGCTAACCCCCCTGCGGCTCCGTGGCAAGGGCCAGGCGCAAGCTGCGACAGCTGATTCCTGGCTTGTGCCTGGTCCCCTGCGTCCCCTCCCCCCTGCGGAGATGGTGCTGGGGGGGAACCGGCTTGTAAGCTGGCTCCCCCCAGCGCTGGCTCCTGCTCCCCCTTCCCCCCACTGCCTCTCACTGATAGAGGCAACAAGGGGGGAGAGAAGCGACTAGTCACTAACATCCCTAGTCTGGGGAGGGCTTCTCGCTCCCTTGGGGAAGCTGGGCCTGCCCTTGGGTGTCCTGTTTGTGCTGCCGTGTCTCTGTAGTAGCAGCCTCCTGACGCCGTCAGCCGCGGTGCCCTGTGTCCTCCTGGCGCTGAAAGCCGGGCTCCCCACACAGCAGGAGCACAGCTCTCCAGCCGCCGGGGTAAATTTGGAAACCCCTTCGTTTCGCTTTCCCTGCACCACAGGCTGGTGACTGCCAGCCCTAGAGCTAACCCCGTGTGCTCTGCAAAGGGGGTTCGTAGCTTTGCCATCTCCTCCAACACCCGTCTCGGAGCTGGCGGGGCCAGAAGTTCTGTCCCGGGTCTGGGGCCGAGTGTTGCCCCCCTCAACATCCTTTGGGTGGACGTGGTCCGACAAACCGACCTTTGAGTCCTCAGGCCGGGGGGCAGGGCTCTGGGCTGTGCCCCTTGCCTGACCTGCATGGACACTCGCACTTGCTTGACACAACTTGTGTCGCTCTTGGGTGCTTAAACCCCCCGCTTCTGCCAGGCCCTGTGACTGCTGCTCTGCCGGAGGGAGACCCGCTCGGGGGCTGAGCAGCGTTCCCACGGCCGACTGAGCGACAGAGCCGGGTCGCCCCAGCCGGGATGCTAAAAGCTGTGTAGCATAGACTCTGCCTGTCAGCTGCTGGGCAGGCCTGGTGCTGCAAAGGGTCTGCAGAGAGCTGACTGACCGCCTGGTGATGTGGGTAACCCCGAGCCTGAGCTTCCACCTCACCCCATGGTGCTGGAGTGTCTCGCAGGGCAAATCGATACAAAGGGAGATAAGAACAACCCGGGAAACTACAGACCAGTCAGTTTAACTTCTATGCCAGGGAAGATAATGGAGCAAATAGTTACGGAATCCATCTGCAAACACCTGGAAGATAACAAGGTGATAGGTAACAGCCAGCAGGGATTTGTGAAGAACAAATCATGTCAAACCAATCTGGTAGCTTTCTTTGATCGGATAACAAGCCTTGTGGAGAAGGGAGAAGCAGTGAACATGGTATGTGTAGACATTAGTAAGGCATTGGACACGGTCTCGCATGACCTTCTTATCAATAAATTAGGGAAATACAACTTAGATGGGGCCACTATAAGATGGGTGTATAACTGGCTGGATAACCGTACTCAGAGTGGTTATTAACGGTTCACAATCCTGCTGGAAGGGCATAACAAGTGGGGTTCTGCAGGGGTCTGTTTTGGGACCAGTTCTGTTCAATATCTTCATCAACAATTTAGGTATTGGCATAGAGAGTACGCTTATTAAGTTTGCAGATGACACCAAGCTGGGAGGGGCTGCAAGTGCTTTGGAGGATTGGGTCATAATTCAAAATGATCTGGACAAACTAGAGAAATGGTCTGAGGTAAACAGGATGAAGTTTAATATGGATAAATGCAAAGTGCTCCACTTAGGAAGGAACAATCAGTTTCACACATACAGAATGGGAAGTGACTGTCTAGGAAGGAGTACTGCTGAAAGGGATCTAGGGTCATAGTGGGCCACTAGATAAATATGAGTCAACAGTGTGACACAAACATGATTCTGGGCTGCGTTAACAGGAGTGTTGTGAACAAGACACGAGGAGTCATTCTTCCGCTCTGCTCTGCGCGGATTAGGCTTCAGTTGGAGTACTGTGTCCAGTTCTGGGCACTGCATTTCAGGAACGATGTGGAGAAATCGGAGAGAAATTGGTCTCTGAAACTCCTCCCTTCCCAAAGCAGAAATGGACAGGTCCCCTTACTCCTGGCGCTAGGGAATGCGCCAGCGAGCGGGGGAGGCTAGCCTGCGTTAGAATCCGATGCTTGTCCAGTCACCTGCACACACACCCGGGGTGCCCCCGTCTTGCAACTCTCCCTGCTTGCCCCCATGCGCGGGGCTGTGCATCCTCTGCCGTGGCAGGGTCCCCATTCCTCTGCCAGGGGCTCTGGGTGTGCCGCCCCCTTTCCCCCAAAGCTGGGGCCGCCCATCCCCTCCTGCCTCCCCACGGACCCTTTTGATGGGCCTGGGGGTTAAGCCACAGGGGGTCGGCATGTGACCCCATGGGGGGGATGTGCAGAGAGGAGCTCATTTGTGTTGGGAGGTGGCAGTGGCTGCTGTCAGCCCCGTTTGTCAACCCAGGCGCAATTGCAGAGGTGTTTGGGGTTGGCAGGGGCCCCCCATCGCCCCCTTTCAGCTTCCTGACTCCCCCCATTAATGCCGAGGACATGCCCTGAAATTGTGGAATTGGCTGGATGTAGGTGGCAGCCAGATCCCGGCGTTGTGGGACCCAGTGCTGCCTTCCCCCCTCCCTCCACAGCCATCCCACACCACTCGGCCGGCTCCGTTCTCTGCCCAGCAGGGACAACTGCCGCTCTGCTCCCTCGGTGCCAGGAGCTGCCGGGGCACGTCAGGGCAGCTGGACCTGGCTCCTGGTAGGAAGGAAGGTGACGATGGCAGCTCTCCCTGCCCCCGGGGAGACCACATCACTGAGTGAGCTTTTGGCAAGTAGGGTGCTGACTAACTGGAAGCCCCAGGCCTGCCCTGGCTGCTGGAAGGGAGAAGTCGCTTTTTCTCTCCCCTCTACAGCAGCCCTTTTCCCAGGCTGCTGCCAGTGTGGAGGGGCTTCTCTGTTCCCACCCCCTGCCTTGGGCTCCTTCCTGCAGGTCGCCCTGGAGCTCAGAGCTGGCAGGAGCTGACCTGATTCCTGACAGTTTCCTGATTAGCTGCTGTGAAACTGACCAGAAGCTTGTCAGTTTCACTCTGCAGGAGCTGGGGGAGACTCTTCCTGTCTGCAGGCTACAGCAGGCTGTGCTGGAGCAGGTCACCCTCAGTGCTAGAGACTGGCTTGTTGGAATGGCAGCAGGGCTACCGGCTGCGTGGCTGCGCCAAGGGCCTGGGGATTGGCTCGGCTCTGCGGAAGGGCCGCTGGAAGGAAAAGACCTTCGCAGTTTTAGGAAACGCTTCTCCACTTACGTTTCTGCTGCTCAGGGGCAGAGTTGCTTTCCCTAGCTCCCCTCTCCCCCACGTCAGGGCATGCACCTATCCCCATGGGGGAGGAGACAGTTTGTCCTCATGGCCCAGCAGGTGATGGGGGGTTCCCAGCTCTCCTGTTAATCACACCGTGGCATTGCTGGGCCCAGCTGGGGGCAGCGGTGGGGATGCAGTGCTGGGGGGGGTGTGGCTGCAATTTGGCCTGAGGAGGAAGACGATGGGCCTCAAGAGAAGCAGATCAGGGGGACAGCAGACGATGGGGCAGAGAGTCAGAATCTGACCTACTGAGAGGTGAGTTCCTGTCGATGCCTGGACATATGTGTGTGAGCTACTGGTTTGGGTCGGAAGGAGGGGCAAAGGCAGTATATGGACCAAGCCTGTCTGTATGTGGCAGGCGGTAGGTATATGGACCAGGCCTGCCTGTGTGTGGCAGGCGGTACGTATATGGACCAGGCCTGCCTGTGTGTGGCAGGCGGTAGGTATATGGACCAGGCCGGTCTGTGTGTGGCAGGCGGTAGGTATATGGACCAGGCCTGCCTGCATGTGGCAGGCGGTAGGTATATGGACCAGGCCGGTCTGTGTGTGGCAGGCGGTAGGTATATGGACCAGGCCTGCCTGTGTGTGGCAGGCGGTACGTATATGGACCAGGCCTGCCTGTGTGTGGCAGGCGGTAGGTATATGGACCAGGCCGGTCTGTGTGTGGCAGGCGGTAGGTATATGGACCAGGCCTGCCTGAGTGTGGCAGGCGGTAGGTATATGGACCAGGCCGGTCTGTGTGTGGCAGGCGGTAGGTATGTGGACTAGACTGTGGGTATGTGGGGGAGCCGGGAGGTGCAGCAGGGAAGGGGAGGCGCTGAGGGCTGGAGAAGAGTGTGCAGGGGAGAGGGTATTGCCTGATCTGTGCAAACACCCTGCCAGCGCCACCTGCCCATCCCACAGGGCGAGTCCTTGGGGTCCTGGTTACTGTCTCCTCTGCCCGGGAGCAGCCTTTCCAGTACAGCCGGCTGGGCTGGTGTGGCCAGCAGGGCTAGCTAGCATGTTCCCTGCGGGGGGGAGGGAGGGGTGACAGCATGGGCAGGGGCACGGGTGGGGGGGCAGAGGGCAGCAGGCAATGAGGCTCCTGAGATAATCTCCCTTCCTCCAGCGCCTGCAGCTGGAAAGCTCGTCTCTCTCGGCAGAAGTTAGTCCCATAAACACTGCCATAGACTCAGAGCATGAGGGTTGGAGGAGACATCAGCAGGTCATCGAATCCAGTCCCCTGCTCCAACCCAACTCAGTCATCCCAGCCAGGGCTTTGTCCAGCCGGGCCTTAAACGCCTCGAGGGATGGAGATTCCACCCCCTCCTGAGGGAACCCCTCCCAGTGCTTCCCCACCCTCCTAGGGAAATAGTTTTTCCTAATACCCAACAGCCTCTCTCCAGCCTCTTTGGAACCTCCCTTCAGGAAGTTGAAGGCTGCTATCAAATCCCCCCTCACTCTTCACTTCTGCAGACTAAACAAGCCCAAATCCCTCAGCCTCTCCTCGTAGGCCATGTCCTCCAGCCCCCTAATCACTTTGGTTGCCCTCCACTGGACCCTCTCCAATGCGTCCACATCCTTTCTATGGTGGGGGGCCCAGAACTGGACACAATACTCCAGATGTGGCCTCCCCAGAGCCGAATAAAGGGGAGTAATCACTTCTCTGGATCTGCTGGCAATGCTCCTCCTAATGCACCCTAATATGCCATTAGCCGTCTTGGCGACAAGGGCGCCCTGGTGACTCATATCCAGCTTCTCATCCACTGGAATCCCCAGTTTTCTGCAGAACGGCTACTTAGCCAGTCGGTCCCCAGCCTGCAGCTGTGCTTGGATTCCTCCGTCCCAAGGGCAGGAGGCTGCACTTGTCCATGCTGAGCCTCATCCGATTCTTTTGGCCCAAGTCTAGTTTTACACTAAGCTGGGTGGGCACTAGGGATGGAGCTCAGAGCCCAACCCTGTTTCCTGGCCACTGGCATGAGGCAGCTCCCCTGAGCCTGTCTGACATTGGCGCGTGACAGATGGCTGCAGGCCCTGCCGAGCATTGCCCCCCCGACCCACCTTGAAGCAGTCCCTGGGGCTCTGGGATTTCCGCAGCGCCGGAGCCAGCTGCCACTTGGACCAGGGTCAGCGCATGGTAAAATCTGCACTGCACAAGGCCACCCCGGGTGGGGCTGGGGCTGCTCCAGTGCGTGGGGTCCCCACCAGCTGGCCCACCTCAGCTGGGCCTGCCCTGGCCTGGGTTGGGCAAGGCCTGCTTACCCGGTTACCCAGTCGGAGTTCCCGTTAGCCTGTTATTTCCTGGGTAACCGGATCCCCCTTTACATCCCTAGTATTAGCGAACCCATCGCTAGCAGGTGTCTGTCCAGCCGGCTCTTTCATATCGCCAGGGATGGAGATTCCACAACCCCCCAGGCAACTTATCCCCGTGTTTAACCCCCTGGCAGGCAGGACGTTTTCCTAATGTCCAGGCTAAACCTCCCTCGCTGCAGTTTAAGTCCATTGCTGCTTGTCCTGTGCTCACAGGCGAAGGGGAACAATTTGTCTTCCTCCTCCTTGTGACACCCTTTTAGGTACTTGAAACCCGCTCTCATGTCCCCTCCCAGTCTTCTCCTTTCCAAACTAAACAAGCCCACTTCTTTCAGTCTTCTTCAGAGCTCATGTTCTCCAGACCTTTCATCAGTCTTGTTGCTCTTCTCTGGACCCTCTCCAATTTCTCCACATCTGTCCTGAAATGTGGTGCCCAGAACTGGACTCAGTGCTCCAGCCGAGGCCCACTCAGCACAGAGCAGAGCAGAAGAATGACTCCTCGGGTCTTGCTCACAACTCCCCTTAATGCAGCCCGCAGTGAGGTTTGCTTTTGTTGCAGCAGTGTCACTGCTGACTCGTGTATTTAGCTCTTCACCGAGTTAATGATTCAGCGCGCGAGCTTGGCCTGCTGGGCAGTACAAGAGCGCGGTGAGCAGGGCAGTACAAGAGGCGGGGGTCACCCCAGGGCGGCGGTGTCGGGAGCATTCTGCTCAGCATGGCGATGGTGTCGCTGGGACAACGGTCCCTTTGGTGCTTCTTCGAGGGCAGAGGCGTGGGGGCGGGTTCTCCGTCCAGTGAGGCTGTCACAACAGCTGGGTTCCCGGGTGGGACAGGGCCTGCTTGGCTCGGGCTCAGGCCAGCTGGGTTCTCATTGAGGCTGTTCAGATGCGATTGTCTGGCTAACCAAGTAGCCGGTACGATTAGTCGGTACGCGCCGCGCTGCTGGCCTCTTCCTACATGAGACGACCGCGTGGGCCAGGACTGCTCAGTCCAGGCTCACACTGAGTCCAGCAGCCCCTGTTGGCCATGGCCAGGACTGATAGAGACAGCGGGGTAGGGGAGTGCAGGCAGCACCCCGGAGACAGTGCTGGGGGGGATCGGCTTTTAAGCCAGCTCCCCCCATCACCGGCTCCTGTTCTCCCCTCGCTGCCTCCCTCTGATAGCGCCTGGACTATTGGCTGCACACTGAGTCGCTTGCATCCCTAGTTCTCATGGGCCCAGGGCAGTCAGTGGCTGCTGGGTGCTCGTTGTCCCCCAGCAGGGGGCGCTGGCGCGGGTCAAGACCAATGTGCCAACCAGCACTGGGCGTTACGGGGGAGGGCCTGGTGCGCGGGTGGGCTCCTCCGTGGGGTGGAGCAGCTGGGGCCCATTGGGAAGGGAGCCGGGCGTCTGGCCTGGTTGGAAATGTCCAGCCAGGCTGTGAGCCTGTCCAGTGAGCGAACGAGGTGCCTGCTTCATGGTCATCCCAGGCCATGCACAGCTTGGACCTGCTCCAACAGCTGCTGCCTCAGCTCCCGGCCATTTCCCACGCCGCTGGCGGCCGGATGCTGGCTCTGGGCACCGCGGGCCCAGCCGCGAGCAGCCCACGGAGCGTTTCCCACGCCGCTGGCGGCCGGACGCTGGCTCTGGGCACCGCGTGCCCGGCCGCGAGCAGCCCACGGAGCGTTTCCCACGCCGCTGGCGGCCGGACGCTGGCTCTGGGCACTGCATGGCCCAGCCGCGAGCAGCCCACGGAGCGTTTCCCATGCCGCTGGCGGCCGGATGCTGGCTCTGGGCACCGCGGGCCCAGCCGCGAGCAGCCCACGGAGCGTTTCCCACGCCGCTGGCGGCCGGACGCTGGCTCTGAGCACTGCGGGGGCCCCCCCCTCCCCCTGGCTCCACACTGGCCATGGGCAGCTCTGCCTGCAGCCGCTCAGCTCCCACCTGCCTCGGGGGCCTGTGGACGGGGAGCGGGAGGCCAGGTGACGGGCTCAGTGGAATTGCACCAGGGACAGATTTGGCCCATGACCCGCCTGTGGAGGGCAGAGCCGCATCGGGGGCTAAGGGCACTAGATTTAAATGTGGCTGTGTCCTGGCTGGGCTCGGGCACTTGCCCCCGTACCCCACCCCGTACCTCCCATGTGCCACGCCCCGTGCCTGCCCGCGTACCCCACCCCGTACCTCCCCTGTGCGTGCCCATGTACCCCACCCCGTACCTCCCCTGTACCCCACACCATACCTCCCCCGTGCCTGCCCATGTACCCCACCCGTACCTCTCCCGTACCCCACCCCTACCTCCCCTGTGCCTGCCCGCATACCCCACCCTGTACCTCTCCCGTACCCCACCCTGTACCTCCCCTGTGCCTGCCCGCATACCCCACCCCGTACCTCCCCCTGCACCCTACCCTCTCCCAGGACACGCACGGCTGGGCTTTGGGGGGCCGCTGGTGGGGGGCGCTGGCAGCGCTGGGGTGGCCGTTGGCGGGGGCGTTGGCAGCGCTGGAGGGGCTGTTGGCGGGGGGCGCTGGCAGCACTGGGTGGGGCGCTGGCAGGGGAGGCCGCTGGCGGGGGCGCTGGCAGCACTCGGGGTGCTGGCAGGGGAGGCTGCTGGTGGGGGCACTGGCAGGGGGAGGCCGCTGGCGGGCGCTGGCAGCACTCGGGGGCGCTGGCAGGAGGAGGCTGCTGGCGGGCGCTGGCAGCACTCGGGCGCTGGCAGGGGAGGCCGCTGGTGGGGTGCTGGCAGGGGAGGCCGCTGGCGTGGGGCGCTGGCAGCACTGGGGCGCTGGCAGGGAGGCCGCTGGCGGGGCGCTGGCAGCACTCGGGGCGCTGGCAGGAGGAGGCTGCTGGTGGGGCGCTGGCAGGGGGGAGGCCACTGGCGCGGGGCGCTGGCAGCACTGGGGGGGCCGTTGGGGGTCGCTGGCAGCGCTGGGGGGGCCGTTGGCGGGGGCCGTGCCTGTCTGAGCAGTCATTCCAGGCTCTCTGCAGACACTGGCGGGGCCTGGCAATAGCTGGAGACCCACCTGTGTGCATGGTCACTGAGAGTTCAGTTCTGCAGAGTCCGAAGGGCCGCGGGCCGGCTGGATCTAGGGCCGGGAAGGCTGAGCCGGTTAACGGGGACCCCTCGCCCTTCCCGGGCCTGGTTAACCAGCTCCCGGCCCCCCCTCAGCAGTCGGTTAACTGGTCCCACGCTGCGCCTGGCGGGTGATCCGCTGAAATGGGATTTGCAGGCCTAGCTGGGTCCCCGCCGTGTGACTCCCCTCGGCCAGGGTGCTGCCCCAGGGAGCCCTGGGCAGGGGTCTCGGCTCCCCCTTGCCAGTGGCCTGGGAGTCTCTGTGCTGAAGTGACCCCCAGCGACCCCGCGTGGGCCGAACTCAGGCAGTGGCCGGGGACTGGCCAGGACCCAGGGCTTGTAGCCCATGCGCGGGGGCGTGTCTGAGGGGCCAGGGCTGGACGCGGGGGGAGCTGGTGTCACTTGTCTGCCCCGTTCTGCCCCCTTGGCTCTGGGGTTGCTGGGGCCCAGGGAGCTTGCCTGCCCATCCCGGCCCCCAAGGCCCAAGCTGCTGCTGGGCAGGGCCAGGGGGCTCCCTGCCCTTTGTCAGCCCCCAGCACGAGCAGGTTAACCCGGTCCTGGGTAGCCGGACGGGGGATAATTGCAGCCTCCGGTAATGCAGGGATTGCCCAATCCACCAAGCTGCACTGCGTGGCCCCACCAGGAGGGTGTGTGGGGGGGAGAGATTGCAAGGGTGAGATGGAGGGAGTGGGGTGAGCGGGGGTGAGTGTTGGGGCTGGGTCAGGTGCGGGAGGATTGTGGGGCTGGGGCAGGGGTGAGGCGGGAGGGAGTGTGGGGCGGGGGGTGTGACTGGTACGGCGCGGAGGCCAGGCCAGCGTTGCCATCTGCGGCTGACGGGTCTGCCTCCCCCAGGCAAGTCGCACCTGGCCATCGTGCAGAAGGTGAACAACGAGGGGGAGGGCGACCCCTTCTACGAGGTGCTGGGCCTGGTGACGCTGGAGGACGTCATCGAGGAGATCATCAAGTCGGAGATCCTGGACGAGTCGGACATGTACAGTTAGGTGCCCCGCGGCGCCCGGGACGCGGTGGGGCTGCCGCAGCCGTGCTGCTGGGAGGGCGGAGACCCAAGGGAGCGCCTGGCTCCCGCCCTGCAGCCCGGGGGGCACAGCCCTCCGGCAGCGGGCACTGGCTGAGCAGGGAGAGTCCCGGGGCGCGTGCCTGGGCCGGGAGCTGGGCCTTTCCCTGCCTGGCAGCCCACGGACACCCCTGACACCCCCTTCCTCCCGCAGCCGACAACCGCAGCCGGAAGCGCGTGGCCACCCAAAGGAACAAGCGGGATTTCTCTGCCTTCAAGGACTCGGACAACGAGCTCAAGGTGAAGGTCTCGCCCCAGCTGCTGCTGGCCGCGCACCGGTTCCTGGCCACAGGTGAGTCCGTGCCGGGATGCCCAGCTGCCCGCCGGAGGGGAGGGGCTATGGGAGTGCAATGGGGGGCGGGTGATGGGGCCCATGGGAGCACAAGGGGGCGTCAGCTGATCCTGGCTGGGCCCTGGCAGCAGAAGTGGGAGGTGCCAAGCAAGCGGGGGGTGGTCCTGGGCAGAGCAGGCCCAATGGGCACGACTCGCTGCTGGTGCCCAGAGGCCTTTCCTATTCCGGGGCGTCTGCGTCGGAGCCATGGGCCCCGTCTGTTCCACGTCAGGCCCACGACTTCTGTGCCCCTGCCCTGGTGCTCCTCTCATGGCATGGCGCCCAGTGCCAGGACTCTCAGCCATTCCCTCCTTCCCCTGGCCAGGCGCTCCACACCAGAGGTGGCTGCATGAAGCTGGCTTGGATCAGGAGCAAGGGCCGTGGCTCAGTCCTTTGGGGGCAGCTGGTTCTGTGGAAGCTCCCAGGGCGGGCAGCTGTGCCGGGAGCAGGGGCAGCGCCCTGGGGGCGTCTGACCCTCCGCCCTCTCCCCCCAGAGGTGCCGCTGTTCTCGCCGAGCCTCATCTCGGAGAAGATCCTGCTGCGGCTGCTCAAACACCCCGACGTCGTCCACGAGTTGAAGTTTGACGAGCAGAACAAGAGATTGGCCCAGCACTTCCTGTACCACCGGAACAAGCCGTCCGACTACTTCATCCTCGTCCTGCAGGTCCTGCCCAGGCCAGTGCCCAGTGGCAGGGAACCATCCCTTCCCCCGCTCTGGCACCGCCCATGAATGCGCCCGACGTGCCGGCAGCCTGCTTGGCTACCAGGTGGACTCGCGCCCAGCTTCTCGCCCACTGCGATCCCCAGCCCCTTTCTGCTGAACGGCGCCCAGCCGGAGCAGGGCTGGGGACTCTTCCCGCCCGAGGGCAGGACTCCGCACTTGTCTTCCAGCCTCATCAGATTTCTTGGGGCCCAACCCACCAATGGGTCCGGGCCCCATCTCTGCCCTCTAGCGGATCTACCCCCCCAGCTTAGCGCCCCCTGCGGATGCGATCCACCCCCTCACCAGGTCATTAGTGAGGCTGTCACCCCAGGCCCGCCCCTTGGGATCCCGGCTGCCAGCTGGACGGCACTGGGGGGCCGCAGAGACCCTGGGGGAGGTGTGGGAATTAGCCTGTTGGGGGCCTCAGAGCAGCAGGTGCTGGGCGGTCTCAGTCCTGCCCCAACCTGCCTGGCCAGGCCCTGGTATCCCGAGAGGAGGCTTCTCACCTGGGCCATCACCGTCAGCCCCTCTGGGGATCCCCAGTGCCCCTCTGTCTCCCTGCCCCATAGCCCGCTGGGCTGGAGTCACCCACAGACACCCACCTCCCCCACTCCCCTGCCAGCACCTGTCTGTGGGGGAGGAAGGAGCAGGCTGGGGGGCTGTGGGCAAGGAGGGGGGTTGCACAGCTGCGGGGAGGAGGGAGGCAGTGGAGGGGGCTGTGGAAGAGATGGGGACCTGTGGGGGGCTGGACAATGGGGGGAGGAGGAGGCTGTGGGGGGGCTGTGGGCTGCCTGCAGGCAGGCCTGGGCTCTGACAGTCTCTGTGCCATGCAGGGGAAGGTGGAGGTGGAGGCCGGCAAGGAGAACATGAAGTTTGAGACAGGCGCCTTCTCCTACTATGGCATGATGGCGCTGAACCCGCCCCCCCAGCTGGGTAAGTGTCCCTCCCCCCACAAGGCCAGAGCCTGGGCACCGTTGGGAAGGGTGGAATCTGTGTCTCCAGGGGCAGTGGGAGCAACCAGGCAAGGCTGGGGCTCACAGGGACATCATGCCAGCCCTGCCGGTGCCCCTCACTCCCGGCCTGCGGTCCCTGCCCTGCCCCCCCGCCCTGCCGGTGCCCCTCACTCCCGGCCTGCGGTCCCTGCCCTGCCCCCGCCCTGCCGGTGCCCCTCACTCCCGGCCTGCGGTCCCTGCCCTGCCCCCGCCCTGCCGGTGCCCCTCACTCCCGGCCTGCGGTCCCTGCCCTGCCCCCCTGCCCTGCCGGTGCCCCTCACTCCCGGCCTGCGGTCCGTGCCCTGCCCCCCTGCCCTGCCGGTGCCCCTCACTCCCGGCCTGCGGTCCCTGCCCTGCCCCCCTGCCCTGCTGGTTCCCCTCTCCCGGCCTGCGGTCCCTGCCCCCACCCTCACTCCCGGCCTGCAGCCCCTGCCCCCGCCCTGCTGGTGCCCCTCAGTCCCGACCCACAGCTCCCACCAGCCCAGTCCTCCCTCCCCCGCCGGTGCCCCTCACTCCTGCCCCGCAGCCCCCACCATGCCTCCTGCTGCCCCACCCTGGGGCCTTTCTCAACACAGAATTGGGCAAAACTTGTCTGACCCTCTTGCGCCTGGCGCCACCTAGTGGTCCCAGGCGGGTGTTGCAGCACATCGGTGGCTCTGGCCCGGACACGCTCTGCTGGTGGCCGTTCCCGCCTCGGGCCCTGGGGTGCTGTGCGCTTCCTGGGCTCGCACCCCGGCCGGCTGCTGCTGTCCGTCTCCCTGCGCGGCCCTCGTCCCCAGGGAGATTTCTGCAGCTTCGGCCTGGTTCCCTGGCTCTCGCCCCAGCCTGTCTCTGGGGCCTGGCTGGGCCTTGCTCACGGGGCGGTTGTGCTTGTTTCTCCCGGCTCCACACATCTGTCGGGCTGCAGCCACTGCCTCGGGGACTCGCCCACCGGAGCCGCCTCTGGCTGGGGCTAAGCCCAGAGACAGACACGCCAGGGAGATAGAGAGCATCTGACCAGGCCACGGCCCCCCCGCCCCCGCCAGGCACCCAGAGGGGCAAATCTGCTGCCTCCCCCATAGCGGGGCTGCTCCTCCCAGGCGTCCGAGCGAGGGAGACACAGAACCTCTCGTAAGGCCTCCGAATCTACCTCCAAACTGCCACGGTCATTGGCATTTCCATGGGATGGGCTCTGGGATCCTGAGGGCACAGGCCGAGCTGGAGGGAGCTGGGGAGGGGGAGAGCTCTGAGCAGGGCCCCAGGGTGGCCAGAGGCTGGGCCAGGTTCTGTGGGCTTGCAGTGTCCCCATGCTGGGCCAGACTAGGGCCTCCTTCCCTGCAGCTTGCCTGGTGCTGAGGCCAGACCCAGGGCTGAGCGACAGGACAGCAGGCGAGTCTCTGAGCCGGGGGTGGCCTGGGAGGAGCTGGGGGCTCAGGATGGCTGTGGGGATGAGGCTCAGCGCCTGGGTCCAGTGGTCCGTGTGCGGGGAACAGGGGGGCTTGGCCGGCTCCCAGCAGAGGTCAGAGTGAGGGCAGGGTGGTGCTGCTCCCTTCCAAGAGCGGCCCCAGGCCAGGGGCTCTCTGGACGGAGGGTGCTGGCCGCAGCGCTGGGCCCGTGGCGGGGGTTGGCTGGTGAGGGGGCGGCACCCGCTCAGCTGCCCGTCTCTCTGCAGAGCTGCACTCCCCATCGCACATGAGCAGCCTGAACCGCTCGGCCTCGCTCGTCTACCACGAGCGCTCGGACTCCATCGCCTCGCCCATCAGCGGCAGCGCCAACCAGCTCAACCTGTGCAGCAGCTCCCAGTACATCTCCGACTTCAGCGTCCGCGCCCTCACCGACCTGCAGTTCCTCAAGGTGAGGGGGCTCCGGAGGGCTGGGCCAGCGGCGTGGGGCGGGCGGGGCTAGGGAGCGACGCGAGGGGCCTCGGGCTGCTGGCAGACGGACCCGAGGCCCTGAGCTTTGCGGTGCTGGGATCCTGGGGCACTGTCAGTCCCGGCTGGGTTCCCTTTTGCGTCACCAGGTAGCAGCTCCTCGCCCCGCCCCAGGGGGCTGCACCCCGGGCTGGCTTGTGACTGTGGGGGGTCTGGAAGGCAATTGGGCCCCAGCATGAGACTTGTTTTGTGGGGGCCAGCTGCAGTGTGCGCCCTTCACAAGACTCAGCCGCACGCAGGGCCCAAAGCCCCAGGTCGTTCCTGTAACCAGGCCAACGTGCACCGCATGAAAGGCTCCAGCAGACCGGCCACGCGTGATCCCAGTCACGTGTAACAAGCCGGCAGCGTCTGCTCACGTCCCGGCTTTGAACTAACCAGTCGCGCCTCTCACCAAGGCAGCGCGGCAGGAAAGGGCCTCCTTCCCAAGGCCTGGGCTGGTCTTCCCACGCCCAGCCAGAATCGGGGCTTTCCACCGCCTGGGCTGCCTGAGCTGGGAGAGCACCGCGCCGCCGGGGGCAGCAGAGGAGGGTTGCGCTCAGGCGGTGCGGGGAGACCAGTGGGCTGGTGGGGACGTGGGAAGTAGAGCCGCCGGCGGGGCTGGCTGGTGTGAGCGCTGCGGGAAGCAGCGGGATTGTTTGGAGACGATGCCCGGAGCCGCAGATACCGGGTCCCGGGGAGCACGGTTAGCGCACAGGCGGGTCAGACGAGCGGGGGCCTCGCGGGCGACGACGAGGAAAGCCAAAGGAAGTGGAATTGGCCTGGTGGCTCTGTCCCCTTTAGCTCAGACAGTGGAGAAGGAGGAAAGTTGTGGAAAGACCCGAGTCCTACTCTGCTCACCTGCTCGATGACTGGCGAGGCAAAGGCCTTTCCTCTCGGGACACGTCAAGCCGCAGGGTGTTCACTGTGCCGCCCCACCGGCCGTGCGCCTGCGTTCTCGGGGAGGGGCAGAGGGTGGGACTGAAAGTTGCACCAGGAAAGGAGGAAGAGATTTTGCTACTTGTGGCCATTTGGCCAAGCCCCGTGAGGAAGATGCAGCCCGAGGAATGTCTGCCGTCAATTCCTCCAGGCACTGCAGCATCTGCCCGTCAGCCCCGGGGCCAGGGAAAGACCAGAGCTGCCAGTGCCCGTGGGAGTTGACACACGGAGGATGCTCAAGAACCCCGGCTCTGCACCGAGAGGGCTGGTCGTAGCGCCCAGGGCAGAGACCCTGAGAGCACAGCAGCCCCGGAGCTGAAGAGGGGCTGGCGTCGGGGACGAGGCCTTCGTGGCGCAGCCTGCCCAGCTGAGGGCCTCTGCGACTGGGCCCAGAGACGGATGGAAATGAAACCCAAATGATGAAGAGGTGGCGCCGAACGCGACAGCGACTTGACAAGTGGCCTGTGGTGCAGGGGCTCGGGCAAAGGAGGCCAGCGACGGTGATCCAGCGAGCCCCGGGGAAGTGCGCAGCCGAGTGCCAGACGCGCCGCTGCGGTGACAGGCAGCGACACGCTGAAATCAGTGCAAACGTTCCAGGCCGCCTGGCTGGCTGAACGGGAGGGGCCTGCGGTGCGCTGCAGTTGGGGAGATTTGTAACTGGCTCTGCGGCTCCGAGGTGTCTCGCTCCGAGAGCTGCCGCCTGCTGGGCAGTTGTCACAGGCTGCCCAGCAATTGCCTCGAACAAAAGCACCAGCTTCCTGACTGGGGAAAACAGGCTGGTCCGCTGGCAAGCAGGGAAGGGTTTGTTCCCTGGGGAATATGTTTAAAGTCTAAAGTATGGGTTCCCAAACTGGGGGGCGTGAAGAAATTCCAGGCAGGGCACAAGGGATTTTGGAAAAAACCCTCACACCCCAGCCCCCCCCCCCCCAAAATCAAGTTTTGCTGCCCTGGTCAGTTCTTTTTTTTTTTTTTTTTTTTTTTTTTTTTTTTTCTCAACAAGTTTTGCTAATTTGGGAGGTGTGGGGGAGGGACGTGAGGGTTTTTTCAAAAATCAAAAAGGGGGCGTGATGCCAAAAAGTTTGGGAACCGCTGGTCTAAAGTATTGAACTGTAGTAACTGGCGTGTTTTCAGTTGGGGAAAAAGCCGGATGTTTACAACGTAACGGCCCATTTCATGCATTCTTTGTAATTCTGCTTATAAGACCCAAAGTGTCCAGCACAGACGCAATTCTTATAAAAGGGAGTGTGCGGGATTATCCTACTGGGGGGAATGGAGCATGGCGTGCTGGGATCTGTGGTCTCTGGAGGCAGTAGGAGGGGCTGGAGCATGGCATGCTGGGATCTGTAGTCTGGTGGGGGTGAAAGAGGAGCTGGAGCATCGCCTGTTGGGATCTGTAGTTCAATGGGGAGGTGGGAGGGGATGGAGTATGGCATGCTGGGATCTGTAGTTTGGTGGGAGGGGGATGGAAAATGACATACTGGGATCTGTAGTCTGGTGGGAGTGGGAGGCGCTGGAGCATGGCATGCTGGGATCTGTAGTTCAATGGGGAGGTAGGAGGGGCTGGAGCATGGCATGCTGGGATCTGTAGTTTGGTGGGGGTGGGAGAGGACCAGAGAGTGGTATGCTGGGATCTGTAGTCTCTAGTAGGAGTGGGAGAAGAGCCAGAGCATGCTGGGTTGTGTAGTTTGGTGCTGCTTGTCTACACTCAAGACGGCAGTAGCCAAAGGCCCGGCTCTGGAGCTCTGTTGAGCCAGCTGGGCTCGTCTGGCTGGTTGACCACGCCTGCCCTCTCCCCCGCTGCAGATCACGCGCCAACAATACCAGAACGGCCTGCTGGCCTCGCGCCTGGACAGCTGCCCTCAGTCTCCGGACAGTGGTGCCCCCAAAATGGACCCTAGCATGACAGAGAAGGCGGAGCCCTCGGCGGCCGAGGAGACCACAGCCCTCCTGAAGGAGAGGAATTGCCAGAACCGCAGGAGCAGCCACAGTCCCCAGGAGAATGCCATCTGAGCCGGCACCCCCGCCGGACACTGCGCGCCCTTTGGGAGGGGGAGCTGGTGGCTGCCTTCCCTGCATCCACCAGCTCTTAGTGCTCCCCCCCAGGGTGCTTGGATCGCCCGGGGCAGCCCCCGCCAGCGCTGCTGAGGATGCGGGTTCGTGGCACCATGGCCACAGCAGGATGCAAAAGGGAACCCCCAGCCCTGCCCGGAAATGGGCCAGGGAGCTGCTGGGTCCCAGCGCCCGGCTGGACCTCGGATGGGGCAGAGAGGGGCCCCCAGAGGGCTCACCCAGGGAGCCCAGTTGCTGCTGTTTCTAAACTGGCTTTATTTAAATGAATAAAGATGGAACCAAAGGGATGAGCTCTCAAGGCCCAGGCCTGCTGGAAGAGCCCTGCCAAGGGCAGCTGTGCTCCCCTGCTGGGCACCTCAGCATGGCCCTGGTCCAGCAGCAAATCCGTCCCTGGCCAGGCAGCCTGGGGAGGGGAGTCACTGGCCCGGCTCTGGCGGGATCTCGGGTTGTTGTGGGGCTGTCGGGGTCCATTCAGAGGAGCCGGGGCTGGGCCGGGGCTGGCAGAGCTCTCGTGTCATTGGGGGCTCCTCAGCCCACCCCCTGGGCTCTGCCCTCCCTGCCTAGGGCCCAGCTGGGGCTAGGGGGCCCGGCCCAGCAGCTCTCTTCCAGCGCCGGGCAGGCTGGGCCCCTGCGTGGCCTCAGCGGGCGGGGCGGGCCGGGGCAGGTTGGGAGCGCAGGTGTGCGGGGGAGCAGAGGGGAGGGCCAGGCCATGGGGGGCGAGTGCCGACCCCCTCTGGCAGCACGGCTTCTGGTGGGCCCGCTTGCCGGCTTCAGCTCTGGTGGCGCGGGGCTCGGTGCCTGGCGCTCTGCACTCGCCCGCGGCCTGGCTGGCTGAGCGCCCTGGGGCAGACCCTGCCTCGTTCGCTCTCGCTTGCGCCACTGTCAATCCGGATCTGCCCGCGTTACACGCCGGGTCTGAGAGCAAAGCGGTTTAGCGTGGCCCCTCCTGCAGACTCAGGGAATCTGCTGCCCCCCATCTGTGTCCCCGTGGCTGCAGCCTGGTCTGGGGGCACCCTGGGGAGAGGGCTGGGCAGGGAGCGCTCCCCAGGCAGCTGGTCGGGTGTCATGGGGCGGTGGCCTCTCCCGGTCCAAGGTGCCGGCTCAGGAGCCGGACAGTGGAGCCACCATGCTCAGAAGCCCCCTGGACAGTGAGTGATGCCCCTGGACAGGACTGTGCCCTGCGTCCCGCTGCTCCTTTGAGGGGCAGAGCCCCCTTCCTGCCTTCCCGCCCCTTTTCCCGCCATCCCGCCCACCCCCTTCCCGCCTTCCCACTCCCTTTTCCCGCCCACCCCCTTCCTGCCTTCCCACCCCTTTTCCTGCCATCCCGCCCGCCCCTTCCCACCCCCTTTTCCCGCCTTCCCGCCCCTTTTCCTGCCATCCCGCCCGCCCCATTCCCGCCCCTTTTCCCGCCCACCCGCCTTCCCGCCCCTTTTCCGCCATCCCGCCCGCCCCCTTCCCGCCTTCCCGCCCCTTTTCCTGCCATCCCGCCGCCCCCTTCCCGCCTTCCCACCCCTTTTTCCCGCCATCCCGCCCGCCCCTTTTCCGCCCCTTTTCCCGCCATCCCGCCCACCCCCTTCCCGCCTTCCCGCCCCTTTTCCGCCATCCGCCCGCCCCCTTCCGCCTTCCCGCCCCTTTTCCCGCCATCCCGCCCGCCCCCTTCCCGCCTTCCCGCCCCTTTTCCCGCCATCCCGCCCGCTCCCCCTTCCCGCCTTACCGCCCCCTTTTCCCGCCATCACGCCCGCCCGCCTTCCCACCCCCTTTTCCCGCCATCCCGCCCGCCCCATTCCCGT
The DNA here is from genome assembly GCA_019425775.1 of Rafetus swinhoei. Taxonomy (NCBI): domain Eukaryota; kingdom Metazoa; phylum Chordata; order Testudines; family Trionychidae; genus Rafetus; species Rafetus swinhoei. The sequence goes on from JAFJHL010000226.1 coordinate 600,385, forward strand.
CCCCTTTTCCGCCCGCCCGCCCCCTTTTCCCGCCATCCCGCCTGCCCTCTTTCTGCCCCCCTTCCCATGCTCCGCGGACCCTGGTTGGGCAGGGCTGTCTCGGGTTCTCTCTACCACAAACTCACGGAGGCTCTGGCTGGGGCTGCTGCTTGGGCAAGTTTGTGGGTGCACCAGCCTGGGCAGCCCTTGTTGGGGTGGGCGGGAAGCTTGTGAGGGCCTGTCCCGTGTGACCGGGCCCCTGGCAGCTGGCAGAGCAATACGCCGGCACCCAATTGGTTCCTGAATTGGTTCCTGGGTCCGGCTGCACAGTGGCACTGTGACACTCCCAGATCCCACCTGGGCCCCCCAGCCGCAGGCCTGAGGGCAGGGCTCGGTGGCACCAGGGTCTCACCCATCAGCTTGGTGGCCCCCTGGCCCAGATGCTGGGGTGCGGCAGTTGGCCAAGGGGACAGGGCAGTTGACTGAGGGGGGGCAAGGTGGTTGGCTGAAGGGGAGGCAGGATAGTTGGGGGTGAGATGGGGGCTGAAGGAGGCAGGGTGGTTGGGGGAGGGTGGTTGGGGAGGCAGGTTGGGGGTCTGAGGGGAAGGCAGGGTGGTTGGGGGGCAAGGCGGGGCTTGAAGGGGGCTGGCTGAGGCAAGGACTGTGGTGCGCGAGGGGCAGTTGGCTGGGGGACGAGGCCGTTGGCATGGCAGGGCCGGTGGCACAGGGCTGGAGGGGGCAGGGCCCTGCTTGGGGCTGACCTAGCCCTGGCTTCTCGGGGCGGGTTGCACAGGGTGCTCTCTGCCAGGGAGCTGCTGTAGCTGTGGGACACACCAAGGGGGCGCAGCCCCTCCTCTCGGTGGATCCAGGTCTTCCCCCTGGGACACAACCGCTCCGCTGGGGGCAGGCTGGGACCTCAGAGTAGCACCTGAAGGGACTGGGGGGGCCCACGATGGCAGAGCCTGGGGTCCCTCGGTCCCTGGCTCCGCTGGCTGTCAGGCTCTGTCCATTCTCAGCCAGCGATCCAGGCAGCCCTCCTCTCGTTCCAGGCGCCCCGCCCGGCTGCCTAACGAGCAGAACTGTGGAGTTCTGGGCTCCACGCGGCGCTGAACGGGGACCTGCCGGGCCAGGCGCTGCCTCTGGGCGCCAGAAATTCTCTCTCACTGGTAATTGTTAATCCCCAGGGGAGCCGAGAGAGCAGAATTCAGGCCCCGCCGGAAGCTGGCCCGACCTGCAGGGTTTTACGGCTTGGCTGGCTTCATCTCTTTCCAGTTGCTGACACTAACCCCTAAGTAAAAGCTTCGGGGGGAGCCGAGTTGGTCTGTCAGTGGAAAAACTTAAACAACAAGGAATAGTCCTGCAGCACCTCGGAGACTAACAAACCATGTCGATGGGATCGTGAGCTTTCGGGGGCACAGCCCACTTCTTCAGATGACCGGAGTTATTAAAGGTCCAGTTTCTAAATAAATAGGGGTTGGGGCTTGGGGGGAGGAAAACGAAGGAAGAAAAAAAGGGGAAGAGAGAGTCAATGTCAATAGTCTCTGTCTCTAATTGACTCCCCTTTTTTCTTTTTTTTCCTTCCCTCCCCGCCTCCATTTATTTAGAAACTGGACCTTTAATAACTCCGGTCACCTGACGAAGTGGGCAGTGCCCCCGAAAGCTCATGCTGCCGTCTGTAAATGGCTATTACATCTGACCCTTCGGGAGGGGGGGGGGGGGGGTCTGGGGATTGCTGCTTTGAGCCAGGGTCTCCAGCTGAGATTGGCATTGGCTGCTCCGGGGTGGCCGGCAGGGTCGGAGGTCAGCACCTGCTACATGCCAGCAGGGCTCTGGCTGTCGGCGTTGGGAGACTTGATCAAATAAGCGGCCGGGCTGCAGCTGTTGCTACGTTTCTGGAACTGTCCAGCTCTCAGGGGCCTCCCCCGGCCCCTTCGGCCTCCCTTGTCTGAGGCTTTAGACTCACTTTAGAAGTAGCCAGGCCAACTCTCAGGGATGAACGTGGCCTGAGCAGATGGGATGGGGAGGCCGAGGCAGCAGCACAGACGGTGCTTTTGTGCTATGGCCTTGCCCATGTCCTGCCACCACCTGCTCAGGGTTAGGAGGGTCGGGCTTGGGTGCCCACGCCATCGGCGATGCTGTGCGGCTGCTTTGGAGCTCTGCCTTGGCCGCTGGACCTTCCCCACAAGGGAGGGCTGGCAGCTTAGTGCGCACTCCTTAAACGGGCCACGGCACGCGCACGCGCTGCTGCATGAGGGAGGCAGCTCCTCCTGCTGCTGGGTTCATTCTGCTCAGTGGCCGGTGCGCACAGAGCGGGTGTCGCACACGGACGTGTGGCTTGCGAGGCCCCGGCTCGGCTCCGGGGCCCTAGGCTGTGATCTGGGACTAGTGCAGGGTAGGTTTTGTTTGTGACGGAAGCTCTTCAGGGTCTAAGCAGAACTCGCGTCTGTTGCACAGGAATCCTCCGCCTCGGGGCAGGTCAGAAAGTCCCATCTGCAGATCCAGGCTGCCTCTGAATTTCCATCCGAGTTTTGGAAATTGTTTTCTCATGGAAAAAATTGCTCTCTTGCGCCTCACCTTTCAAGCTGGAGTCATTCTGAGCTGGAGAAACTTCTCCCTTCAGAGCCCCGGCCGAGCGCTCCTGGGAAGTGTCTCGTCACCGTGCGGCGTCTGCAGCTCTAGCCATTGGAAACGGAGCCGGTGTGGCTTCCTGACCCACCTTTTCCAGGCTAATTACAGAGACCTTTGGTCCTCAATATCTCATCGCCATTCATGGTACCCAGCATGAAAATGGGAAAAGCTGCGAGTCCCCCCAAGCCTCTTCGCAGGGCACTCCAGGGTGACGGGTAATTTGGGCCATTAGGATGAGCAGCTCTGACGAGAGACTGGTGCAGGGAGCTGGTCTTTCGAGGACAAACAAGCCATTTTTACATAGTCACTCGTCCGTGTAGACGCACCCTGCAAAGCCAGTGTGCACTCAAGCTTGGTTTCCACAGGAGCCTGAATTTTCTGAGTCGTGATCAGTCTCTTGCTGAGACCCCATCTCCAGGTATGTCTACACTACAGAGTTTTGTCAGAAAAACGGCCATTTTTCCTACAAAACTTGAGGAGCATCCACACTGCAATTACGTTCTTCCGCACGAAAATCAAAAGAGCAGAGGGGTTTTCCGGCACTGGTAACCCTCATTCTACGAGGAAAAAGCCTTTTTCCCAAAGAGCTCTTTCGCAAAAAGCGTGTGTGGCCAGGGAGGAGGGAGTTCTTGCGGAAGAAGAGGAAAGAGGAAAAAGCGCAGGTGCCCTGCTGGCCACTCCGTCCGTAGCAGTCACAGCTGACGTGCGAGGGAGCCTCCATTCAGTCTGGACGCTGTCCGTCGGAAAAGCAGAGGGCTGTTTCGATGCACTTGGGCGGTGTAGCTGCGCTCTGGCGGAAGAGGGTTTTTCAGATCGCTTCCAGAAAAGCTGCTTCCGAAAGCAACCTGCCGGCTAGGCGTAGTCTCTTTGGTGTAGTCTGGGTGCCGCTCACCAGGTCACGCAGTACGGCTGGACAGCAAGGGTCTGGCTTGCCTGCTTTGCTGCTTGGCCTGGGGACAGAAGTGGAACTGGGCATCTGGCCACGCGGTGCAGACCGGGGAAGGCTCAGGCCCAGGCACTGTGCTGGGTGGGGCTTTGGAGCAGAGTCTGGCTCTGCTCATGGTGAGCTGCTGCCAAGGGCTCCCCAGGGGAGTTTCCCACCAGTAGCTGAGGCTGGAGGCAGCTTGGGCCCATTGGCTGGGGAGGTCTGGAGGCAGCGGAGCCTGGGTCCATTGAAGGACTGTACCATCTTGCTGCTGTTTCCATTCACCTCCCTTCAGCCCAAGTGGGTTCTTCCTGGGCATGCTCAGTGGAGACCCTCACTGCAATTGCTGCGCGGTGTCACTTCTCAGCACTCTGCTGGGGGGGTGGGTTGTATAGAAAAGAGCCCAGCAGCATCCAGGGTGGCTACATGGCTGGGGCTCTGGAGACCTAGGTGTTAATTCCAGCTCTGCCACTGACCAGCCATGTGACCTTGGGCAAGTCCCTTCCCTGTCCTGTGCCTCAGTTTCCCCATCTATGGAGCTGTTGAGGCTCTTCTAGGTTGTGCGGGGATGTACAGCGAAGCAGCATGGCAGGATCAGTTGGGTTTTAACACAGGGCTTTCTCATACCCTGGCCAGCGCGGCCCTTTTTCTGCTGGGCTGGATGCTAGGGCCAGGTTTCGATTGCACCCTCCCAAATGTGAAGGGGCCCTTGGGTCCGTGAGCAGAGCTGGTGACCTGGGTCCCCGGGCTGCTTCTCGCCTTTCCCTGAGGGGCCAGGCCCATCGTCTTGGACAGAACCCGCAGGCCTGAGCCTGTGGGGAGGCCTCTAATGCAGACAAATAGGATGGGAGTGGGAGGATCCCAGGGGAATGAATGTGGCCAGGTTAGAGGAGAAGCTGGAGGGGGGCAGGGTGTTTAAGTCCCTGATTGTGCAATTGGATGCGATGGAGGCTGCCCTTGGACCTAGGCAGAGCCCATCCAAGTAGCAGAAATACCTCAGGAGCCGAGATGCACCTGTGTGGAGTGGGGTGCAGGATTGGGGCCAACCCGGCTCGCTCCTCAGCATTTTGAAGGAACACTCCAGTGACCGGACTTCTTGCCCCCATTTCCCAGTTCTCCCACTTGCAGAATTGGCTTTGTACGTCTGTCTGTTGCATTTATTCCAGCGGCAGTGTCCGTCGAAAGGCAGAGGCTGAGACACACTGTGCACCTCCAGCCCCACTTCCGGAGACGTGAGGCAGCCCCCAGCAGGGGCCAAGGCACAGACACAGCTTGCACAGGGCCGGTTCTGAGTGTGGTGGTGTTCCTTGGAATTTCTTCCCTTCCCATGGACAGGCTCTCATTGGCTGTTGCTTCGATCTGGTTGCGCGAGGTACTTTATTGCAGACAGACGCCAGCAGCTCCCAAAGGGGGTGACTTTATAGCGGGTTGTGAGGAGCTTGTTTCGCTAAGTTACACTTGTATTAAGGAGGAGAGACGCTCAAGGTTTTAAAAGTCCATGTTTTAAAGAAGAAATGTTGATCTCGGCGACGCTTGGTTGAGAAAAGCCAGTGGGTCTTCTGACCCCGCTTTCTGCCGTCCCTCGTGACCGTGCGGGCGCAGCCCCCCATGCTCCTGTCACCTGCCTCGTCAGAGGGGTGTGGGCAGCTGCTCTTTGCGGACTTATGGGGCCAGTCCAATGAATGACAAGAGGCAGGTTCTCTTTCGGTCCATGTGTCCTTGCTGTCCCCCTGTGGGAGAGCAGGCAGGGACCTCAGAAGCAATGATGCTTTGATCGTGTTTTGGGTCAGCTTGGCTCCAATCCAGCAAAGCATCCCCTGTATTCAGAGCTGCCCCTGGCTATGTGCTTCAGCCCCTGTGCAGTTGGGGGGAGTAAAGCACATGGCTCGTGGAAGCCGACCCATTGGTGTTTCCCTGCATCTGGGCTGCACGCACCCCTGGACCTGCATTGACTGGGGGGCGTGATCTGCTGACATTAGAGGACTGACTCCAAATCCATGCTGCTGGGAGAGCAGAATGGAGTGACCCCTCCTGTCCTTGCTTATCAGAGTCTAGGCCTGTTAGGAGGGGCAGTGGGTTCTGTGCAAAGGCCCAGCTGATGCTCTCTCTCGTCACTTTCATGAGTCCTGTTGAGCTTTTCTCCAGGGTAGTCCATGAAACGCTGCCTAGCCTACACCTAGCAAGGGCAGTGGGTTTGGCAGCTGCTGCTGGCACTGACGTGCACAACACCAGGGCATGTGCCAGTCTTGCTCAGTCCTTTCCCCCCCCTGGCATCGCTGGGTGAAACCCAGATCAAGACGCCAAATGCCCTCAAACGTAGCAGCCGTCCCATAGTCCGTGGGTCTGATTCTGCCCTGCCTTGCATGCAGACAGGTACAAAGTGTTGCATTCAGATGCAGGTGCCTTCTTTACTCTTGTGCACCAGTGGGAGTGTCACACACACATCCTCTGCAGGGACCTTTAGCTCCTCTCCCTGATTCCTCTGGCTTTCCTCCCCCGCCAATCAGCAATAACCCTGCACTGGACTCCCCAGCATCCTGGCTCTGCATAGCTGGGGGGTCCAAGCGCCGCAGATGGGCCATGCCAGGGAGCAACTGACGAATATTTATTTTGCCCCAGAGGTAATCTGTACATGTTTGTGATTCTTTGGGGGCCATCGTTTCTGGTACGATACTTTTTCCATTGGTCTGAGTTGTGCCCTTTTGGGAGGGGATTTTGTTTTGTTTCATTTCTGCGTCTCTGTTGCTAAGAAATGATATTTGCTAAACGAAATATGGAATTTATTTTTGATTGAGTAATAAAATCTCTCTCTCTATTCCCCTCCTTCTGTGCTCTGTGCGCCCCCAAGATTCCTTCCCACCCTGTAGGCAGAGGGCAGGAGGCAGGGCCTGCATCTGATTTCATGGGCAGTGGAGAGCCTGTTCCCGTTTAATTGTTTCTGGTTCATGTGGTAGGAAGCGAATTATGTGATGTCACAAGCGCTGGCGTTTTGGGCCAGATCCACAGGAGATGGAAGCTGCTGTGATTCCCTTGAAGTCAGTAACACTCAACCCTGTGCTGTTTTCATGCCTGTATTCAGCTCTAGGGGACAGGCCACCCGCTGAGGCAAATGGGCCATCACCCCGTGGGAGTCGATGGGCCAGATCCCAGCTGGTGTCAATGCACATAGTCCCACCCACCTCAGCAGTGCTGCTTTACCTGGCCCTTGGAGCTTAGTAGAGAGATGAAATGGGAACTGACCGAACCCGAGTTTCTTATGTTTGTTGAGTTTGGGAAGGAGAAGACAGGGGACAGGACAGCAGCTTTCAAGCACCTAAAAGGGTGTCACAGGGAGAAGGGAGAAAAACTGTTCTCCTTGGCCTCAGGACAGGACAAGCAGCAATGGGCTTAAACTGCAGCAAGGGAAGTTCAGGCTGGACATTAGGAAAAACTTCCTGCCTCTCAGGGTGGTTAAAACTGGAATAAATTGCCTAGGGGGGTTGTGGAATCTCCATCGCTGGAGATATTTAAGAGCAGGTTAGGCAGACACCTGTCAGGGATGGTCTAGATGGTGCGTGGTCCTGCCGTGAGGGCCGGGAACTGGATTCACCGACCTCTCGAGGGCCCTTCCAGTTCGAGGATTCTGTGATTCTCTGATATTTGCTTCTTCATTTTCCATTCACCCAAGCTGGTAGGGCCTTCCTCACAGTGGCTGAGTGACAGGCAGCCGCCTCCAGAGCTAACCTGCTCCTCAGCACCCAACCTGGCTCCAGGCGCTGCTAAGAATGCAAAGGGACAGGGCAGAGTTTGGGTTCTAAACCTACTTTACAACTAAAACAAACTCTCATCTGCCTGCTATCTGTATAGTGAGGCGGATGGCAGCGGGGAGCCTGGATTTCCTGCTCTGACTGTGGGGTCTGCAGCATGGGGCTGCTTTCACCAGGGCCTGCTACGTTGCTGCATGGGTGACTGGCCAGGGCAGGGGGCTCTGTGTGCAGTGCCCTCGAGGCTTCCTGTGTAAGACCCCAGCAAGAAAAGCAGGTTCCGCACTAGGCCCTCGAGCCAGATGGAGTCAGAGCAAAGGCCCGTTTAGCTCTGTATTCTCTCTTCCGACAGTGGCTGGTGCCAGATGCGTCAGGGGGAATGTACAGAACAGGGCAATTTTAAGTGATCCACCCTGTTCTCCATTCCCAGCTTCTGGTGGTCAGAGGTTAGGGACACTCAGAGCTTGGAATTGCATACGAGGCAATCTCGGCTAATAGCCATGATTTTCCTTTTTGAACTCCGTTAAAGGTTTGGCCTTCACACTATCCCCTGGCAAGGAGTTCCACAGGTTGCCTGTGCCTTGTTTGAAGTACTTCCTTATTTTGTTCTAAGCCTGCTGCCTATTCATATCGTTGGGTGAATAATAATTCCCTATTCACTTTGTCCACACCAGTCATGATTTTATTGATTTCTATCACGTCCCCCTTAGTCCTCTCTTTGCTAAGCTGAACAGTTCCAGTCTTTTTAATCTTCCCCTGGTATGGAAGCTGTCCCAGAACCCCTAATCTTTGTTTGCTGCCCTTCTTTGTACTGTTCAAATTCTAATCAATCTTTCTTAGATGAGGCAATGGGAACGACACACTTTATTCAAGGTTGGACTCACTATGGATGCCTGTGTCCTGGGGCTGCTCATCGATTTTCTACCCTGCCTGGCTTCTGCTTTCTAGGCATGACTGTCAACATTCTCTTTCTCCCCACCCCACTCGAAATAGCTGCCTTGACTCCCCCCAACCCAGGCTGACTTCTTACCCAATTCAGCCTTCTTCCTTGGCAATGGGCTTGAGGCTTTCTTGTCAGCTGGTAACGTTCCCATGATCAGCTTTTCTGAGTAAATCCTTCCTCCCAGCTGATTTGGCTAATCATCCATTGCAGCCTTTTAAAGCACCAAATGCATAGATCACGGGGCTGGGCTTCCTGATGTCTGCAGGCTAACCATGGCCAAGAGGAAAAGGAGGTGAGATCCTGCCCTTCTGAGCCCCTGGGCCCTTCCAGGTTGCTCAGTTCTGCCTTGGACAGGGAGAAGTTCCTCCAGTCCCGGACTGAGGCATGGGCAAGTCTCATGGCCACTGGATACTCTGGAGGATGGGGGACAGGGTTTGGTTTGCCTGCACAGCCAGGTCTGTACCTCCCCCCTGTACAGGCCCAGCGGAGGCTCCTGGATGGTTCACGCCGTCCGGCCAGGAGCATGTTGGTGCATGCCTTTTTTTCGCCGCCTCCGAGAGCTCCAATACAACCGGCAGCTTTTTCCCACCTGAGAGGTCTGCGAGAGCTCACCAAGCTCCAGTGTTCTGCCAGGACCTCCTCCAGATCTTGACACTCTTCTCAGGGAGCCCCTGCTACACAACCTGTCTTTGCAGGCGCAGGCAGCGGAGTCCCCCTCGGAGTGTCAGAGACTGGTCCTGGCAGGAACCACCAGGGCTGGAGACCTCCTGGACACGACAGAGGGACTGGGTAGATCCCCAAGTGCTCAGTTGCTGCATGGGGCTCTCCGCCCTTCAGAGCCCCCACCACACATGCCCCAGAAGGTGCAGGCGGCCTTGTCATGCCCCTCTCTCGTTTTTCTGCAGTGAGCCCCATGAGAGGGTATGTCCTGCTCCCCCTCACTGCAAGCTCTCCAGCCCTTTTCCTTGGGCCCCTGTTCCGCGAGTCCTCTCCCCTCCCCCCCCCCCCCACCTGGCTTCCTCCCCTTTGCAATCCCAGCTGGCTGTGTGACCTGCACCGCACCCAGGGACCAAGTGTGCACACGCTCCATTTCCTCACCCACGTCCTGACCCTGAGCCAGCCCCAGCGCCAAGTGGCAGGATTGCTACCACCTGTGGAGGGTGAGGACCCCCCAATGGGCCAGTCTCTAGTCCACCCTGATTCCGCGGTTGGCCAGGGATGTCAGTGGGCAGCTTCTTCACAGAGCCACAAGCACGGGCGTGTACCTGGCACGGTTCAGCCCCATCCCTGAGGCCTGTCCCCTTGGAGGCGTGAGGTAGAAGCTGGCGCACACCTACCTCCAGTGCACCAGGTTGCAGCCCCTAATCTGTCTCCTCCTGCTGAGGTTCTGGCTGCACCTTTCCCTGCACCTCTTTACAGCTGCGCCCTCTACCTGTGGCCCCACAAAGCCACAGGACCTCCTTGTCAACCTCCATCAACAGCAGCAGGCGGAGGATGCTGGACAAGGAGGTGCTCAGAGACGGTGGGTCCTATTTCCACTCCTCCCTAATTTCATGTATCCGGGCAGAGTTCCCCAGGGCAGCATCCACTGGCTGCCCAGACGGCTTCGAGGAACAGTGGGCCTGGCTGGGGTTCCCCCTTCTGGATCCCTCGCTTTGAACCTCTATCCAGCTGCCCTGAGCCTGCTTGTCATTAGTTGGTCCCTATATTTATTTGGAACATGGGTCCAATGGTTGCTCCCGCAGTGCTGGGGGAGGGGCCTAGAGAAGAGGGCAGGTGCCCAGGATTTTCCAGTAAGGCCCCTGGATACCAGCAGGTGCCACCTGTCCAGGGTTTCTCAGGCTTGTCCCTTTTTGAAGCGGCTACTTAGATGCACGGTGCAGCCCTCGGGGGGAGGCTCCATACCCTCTGACCTGCTGTCCCATGGCTTTGGGGGGGGAGCCTTGCTGTGCGCTGCCTTATGGGTGGGGGCTCAGTACCCACTGCCCCACAGGTGTGGGAGGGACTCTGTACCTACTGCCCATGGGGAGGTCCAGGGGGGCTGCCCCATTTGTGGGGGGCTTGATAGCAGGGATGTTAACATATAGGGTGCATCTAGACTGGCAAGATTTTGCGCAAAAGCAGCTGCTTTTGCGCAAAAACTTGCCAGCTGTCTACACTGGCCACTTGAATTTGCGCAAGAACACTGACGTTCTAACGTAAGAATTCAGTGCTTCTTGCGCAAATACTTTGACGCTCCCGCTCAGGGATAAGCCCTCTTGCACAAGAATACTTATGCAAGAGGGCCAGTGTAGACAGGCAGCTTAATTTTTTGCGCAAGAAAGCCCGCTGGCTAAAATGGCCATTGGAGCTTTCTTGCGCAAAAGCATCCGTGCCAATCTAGACTTTTTTTGTGGAAATACTTTTAACGGAAAAACTTTTCCGTTAAAAGTATTTCCACAAAATCATGCCAGTCTAGATGCAGCCACGGTGTTTAAACAATAAGCCTGGGGTTACTGGTTAATCCTAACGACTCCACACACACCACCCCTGCTGCCTCTCTGCCCATGGCAGCAGCACGGGGGCCAGGCCGGAGCCAACTTAAAACCTAACGAGTGTGACACCCCCCCCCCCCCGCGTGTAAATGTAACTGCTGGAAATTCTACAGAAAACCACGATCCTTAGCATCCCTGTGGCACCCGCTGCCCATGGGTGTGGGGGGGGCTCTCTAAGTGCTGCCCATGGGTGTGGGGGGGGCTCGCTGGGCGCTGCCCATGGGTGTGGGGGGGGCTCGCTGGGCGCTGCCCATGGAGGGGGCTCTCTAAGTGCTGCCCATGGGTGTGGGGGGGGCTCGCTGGGCGCTGCCCATGGGGGGGGGGGCTCGGTGCTGGCTGCGTTCACGGCGGCCGCCGCGCCTGGCTCGCGGGAGGGGCGCACGGGAAAGGGGCCGCTGGCCCTTTAAATCCAGCCCGCTCGCCCCGCCCCCTGCTTGTTTATATCCCGGCGCAGCCCAACCTGCGCTCCCCTTGCCTGGGCCCGCCCCCTCCGCCCATTGGCCGGAGCCTGCCGGCCCCGCTCCCCGATTGGCCGGCCCCGCGCGGCAGGCTAGGGTGCGCGCGTGGGGCGTCAGCTGACTGGCATGGCGCGCGGCTGGGGGCTGCGCTGGGCCGTGGCCGCGCTGTGCCTGGGCTGCGCCGCGGGGCGGGGCGGGGCCCCCCCGGCCAGCGGCGCCCCCCCGCGCCGCCCCACGTGCTGGGCTTCCGGCTGGAGGAGGGGGCCTGGGCGGCGGGGGGGCTGGTCCGGGCCCGGCCCGGGGCCCGCTTCCGCCTGCGGCTCTACGGCACCGGGCTGCGCAACCGCAGCTGGCCCTGGCTGGCCTTCGCGCGCGCGGGGGAGCCCTGCCCGGCGCGCGCCCTGCACGTGCAGCCCGACGAGCGCGCGCCCGGCGAGCACGCGGCGCTGGTGCGCGTGGCCGTGTCGCCCGCGGGGCCGCTCGGCACCTACCAGCTGTGCAGCCGCGTGGGGCCGGGCCACCCGTGGGCCCCCGCCGCGCCCGGCGACGCGGTGCTGGTGGGCGAGGAGGGGGCGCCGCTGCTGGGCCCCCCGCTGCTGGGGCCGCCGCTGCTGGAGCCCTGGCTGCTGGCCCTGCTGCTGGCGCTGCTGCTGGCGCTGGCGGGGCTGCTGCGGGCCCTGCAGCTCAGCACCCTGTGGCTGGAGCCCGCCGAGCTGGCCGTGCTGCGGGAGTGCGGCTCGCAGGCTGAGCGCCGGGCCGGGGCCGCGCTGCAGCGGGTGCGCCACCGCGGCGCCCTGGCCCTCTGCGCCCTGCTGCTGCTCAGCACCCTGGCCAACGCCGCGCTGGCCGTGCTGATCTGCTGGGCCCTGCGGGCCCTGGCGCCCGCCATCCTGGCCGCGGCCGCCTTGGTCTTCCTGCTGGCCGAGGTGCTGCCCTTCGCCCTCAGCGCGCGCTGGGGGCTCTGGCTGGCTTCCCGCGGGCTCTGGCTGACCCAGCTCTGCATGGTGCTCACCTTCCCCATCTCGCTGCCGCTCAGCAAGCTGCTGGAACTGGCCCTGCAGCACGACGCCAGCACCTGCCTGCTGCGGGAGAAGGTCCTGGACATGGTGCGCAGCAGCGACCCGTACAGTGAGTTCGTGCGCGAGGAGTTCAGCAAGGGCGCCCTGCGCAACAAAACGGTGGAGGACGTGCTGACGCCACTGGACAAGTGCTTCATGCTGAGCGCCAGCTCCGTGCTGGACTTCCACAGCATGTCCGTCGTCATGCAGAGCGGCTACACCCGCATCCCTGTCTACGAGGGGGAGCGCACCAACCTGGTGGACATGCTCTACGTCAAGGACCTGGCGCTGGTGGACCCTGATGACTGCGTGCCCCTCAGCACTATCATCAAGTTCTACAACCATCCCCTGCACTTTGTCTTCAATGACACTAAGCTGGATGCCGTCCTGGAGGAGTTCAAGCGAGGTAACCGCCCCAGTGCCCCTGGGCCTCAGGGATGCCTGAGCACAGGGGCCCTCCCCTTGCCCACAGCGCTCCAGCTCCATGCAAGGGGGTGCTGTCCTGCGGGGGGTGGCAGGGGGCTCTCTCCTTGCTGGGATGGGAACAGTTAACCGGTTACCCAGGAAGCATCACCCTTACCAGGAGTTACCCAGGAGCGGGCCAATGCAGTGCTCAGGTGGCTGGGGTAAACAGGAGTTAACTCTTTCCGTGCTGTTGGGCAGCCAGCTTCCCATGTTCCCTGGGAGACGCCCAGGGCTGGCCACTCTCCATGCACCAGCTGGGTGGGTCAGAGCCAGAGCACGGACCGACTGCTGCCCCCCTCTTTGACTGGAGTCTCTTGGTGCCCCTGCTGGGGAGCTGCAGTGCAGGCAGTGCCAGCGATGGCCGGGCAGATTTGGCCCGGGCTGGCTCCTTGCTGCCGCTCGTGGCGGACGTGCCCTCCCCAAAGCAGGGCAGAGGCTGGGATTCAGTCGGATTTCCCTACCCAGCTATTGTGACATCTAATGCGATGCCCGGGGCCCCGCCCCTCAGCACAGTGAGCCCTGTCTCCCACCTCGCATGGCCTGGCCTGGCCTGGCTGGGGGGTGTCTGGAGCAGCGGGAGGTGAGGGAGTGCTGCTCAAAAGGGAGGAGTCTGGTGCTTGGGCCTGTGTTTAGCGTCTGTGGGATGCCTACAGCTCTCATGCTCTGGCTTTGGCCCTTGGGAACATCTTCCCAGTTTTGTGTCTCTTGGCTTCCGGGGGGGCACCGCCGGGCAGTGGAGTAAGCATGCTCGGCCCTTGGCGGAAGGACTGTTAAAGCTTTAACACAGAGAGCTTTGCTCCCAAGTAGTTCTTGGGCTTCTCAGTGGCTTGTGGTTGGCAGAAGCTAACCAAATCACACAACCCAAATGCCAACCCTGCTCCGCGTTCCCCCCATCGCCTTCAGGGGCTGGTGGACAGCAATCTGCAGCAAGCCCGTTTGCGCTGCCCTCCCCTGATTTCAGTCCAGTGCCTCCCTCCCCATGGGTCCTGGGGAAGGTCACCTTCAAAGCCAGGCTCTTCCCTCCACAGGCAGGGAGAGCGCTTGGAGGGCCTGCCCCTGCTGCCATGGAAACTTTTGGCAGGGCCAGCTCATGGCCACAGGGATCTGGCGCCCGCCCGAGTGCTGGCGCCTGCTCCGAGCTCCGTGTTCTCCAGGGCCCCTGGAACCGGCTGCTTCGTTCCTGGGCCTGGAGTGGAACCCAAAGCTCCCCCGGCTTTTTGCCCCTGCCGCTCCGTGTGACTGTGGGCAAAGCCAGCCCTGGGCCAAGGGCGGCCAGTCAGCTGCAGGGCCCCCAGCTAACGAGAGGGTGGGCAAGGCGGGGCCGTCAGGAGGGTGGGTGGCCTCAGTTCAAGCCAGGCTCTGCCACTGCCCTGCAGTGACCTTTGGTTGGCAATGCTAGCAGGGAGGAGGGGCTGGGGGGCTGGCAGTTTGGACTCCTGGGTTCCATGGATGGCTCTGGGGGGCGGATGGGAGGCCAGCAGTTGGGACTCCTGGGTGGCTCTGGGGATGGGGGCTGGCAGTTGGGACTTGTGGGTTCCGTGGGTGGCTCTGGGGGGATGGGGGCCGGCAGTTGGGACTCCTGGGTTCCATGGGTGGCTCTGGGGATGGGGGCCGGCAGTTGGGACTCCTGGGTTCCATGGGGGGGATGGGGGGCCGGCAGTTGGGACTATTCTATTCCCAGCTCTGCTATTGGTTTACATCGCCCAGCCCTCGAGTGCAGGTGACAGTAGGGAGCCGTGTCACTAAATGCTCTGAGCTCCCCTGAGGTGCGCAGGGCAGCTCTGTTCCGCCATCAACAAACCAGCTCTCCCAGGCCAGAGAGGTGGGATTGGCAGCAAGAGACTGACCTTGTCAGCCTCTCTGTGCTCTGGCCAGAGCCCGACTCGGCAGTCGGAAGCGGCTGAGATGCCCATGGGGGGGTGGAGTCCATATAACTTGCATCCAAGAGTCTGAAAAGAGCTGGCCCTGGGCCCCGTGGACTCTGATTTGATTTTCATTAACTCTTGGGGCACTGGGGAGGTTCCAGCAGGCTTGAGGAAAGCTAACATTGTGCCAATATTTCACTTGGGTGAGCTGGCTTACCAAGGCAGTCCTGGCACTGCCAGTGTGACGCTGACCCTGTGCAAGCAACCGAGTGGTTGATGCAGACTCGAGTAATAACAAATGAAAGGAAGCTGAGCTAATTAATGCCAATTAACATGGGCTTTTGGAGAATCCATCCTGTCGAACTAGCCAGTCGCTTTTTGGGTGAGGTTACGAGGCTGGCTGAGAAACGTAGCAGGGTCAACGTAGCATACTTGCGCTTCTGCCGGGAGGTTGATTTAGTACTGCCCAGCGTTCGGTTACAGACTGGAAGGATGTGCGATGAGTGTGGCCCATGTTAAATGGACTGAAAGCTGCTAGGTCTTGGAGTGAGGTAATCTCCTACTGGACTCACTTCTGTGGCTGAGAGAGGAACTTGGTAGCTCCGGCGAGCTCTCCAGGCTTGGAAAGGAGCTCGGGGCACGTCTTCCCTGCGGGCCGGGCCAATGGGCAGCCGTCAGTCCAGCAGGGGTTGCGATGAATCAACCGCCGATCGCTCCCTGGCCTCCGTACAGCACCTCAACGGGAAGTGCTGGGGGGCGGGCGGGAGAGCGTCCGCAGGCGCAGCGTAGTGAAGACGCTGCAGTAAGTAGCACTAGGGACGTTGACTTTGGCTACGCTGCGCATGCAGCTGGGGTTGAGTAACAGCCCCATCTCCGGCTCTAGTGCAGACCTGCCCTCGGGGATTCCAGCTAAACCCCAGGAGTTCCAGGGGCAGGTGGCAAGAGCTGACCATTCAGGATGACAAGGCAGGTGACACGTCTGCAGTCCTGGGACAAAGGCCAGCTAGTGGGTTCCACATGGGTGCTGTGAGGCAGAAAACGGGTGTTTCTGCTGCATCCAGGGCTCCTAGTGTCCTTCAGAGTTCTGAGTTGTGGGTCCCAGCTGGTGGGCAGGTTTCCTTTGCAGCTGAGGGCTGAGGAGTGGTTGCTTTGTGAGCAGTGTTTGCCCACAGGGGATGGGGGGGGTTGCCTTTTACCATTTCTCCGTGTGCATTCGTTGGCGAGCGAAAGTGAGTAGCAGTCCTTCCCGCCCCCCACAACAGCTTTGGGACCTGTTTGGATCAGGACTCCCACAGTTCGGACACTGTGACATTTGAGATGTAAACATCTGAAATCATGACACTGACCAATTTTAAGACACTGCAGCCATGAAATTGGCCAAAGTGACCGGTGATTTTGGCAGGGCCCTACCCTTGTGGGTTTCAGTGGGGGTGGGAGGCGTGTGGCCTGTGGGGGTCTCAAGCTGTAAGCAGGAAACCCTCATTGGGTGGGGGTGTTTCTAGCAGGGGCCTGCAGGGATCACGTCTCGGCCCTGCCCTAGTTAAGGCTTCTGTCTGTGTCCTGGGAAAGGGTTGCACCTGGTAAGGTCTGCAGGGAATCCAAGCGCTGGAAGAGGGGAATAACGAGAGGGCTGATACAGAGCGACCTGTTCACTGGCTAGTGGGTGCAAGCAAACAGAATGCGTTTGACACGTGACTGGGCGCCTCTAGGAACAGCGGCTGCGGGCCGTGTTTGTGGGTTGGGGCCCTCTGGCCTGGTGGGGCTGTGCCTCCCATCTCACCCGCACGGTGCACCCAAACTCGCCCCACATGGAGCGGGCCATTTGGTAGCCCAGCATGGATGGTCCTGAGGGCCAGATCTGGGCTGCAGCTGGCCAGTTGGACCCCCACATCCCTTCTGTGGGAATCTGAGAGTCCCCTAGCCAGGGAAGGGGAAGGGGGCAGGGCGGATGCCAGCCACTTGAGGGCTCCCGGAACCCACCTGTGGCTCCAGAACAAGTGTCTGTGATGGCTGTCCACTCCCCGCAGTGTAAAGTGGCCCCGTGCGCTGCTGCTGAGCCCCAGCCAGGAGAGGGAAGGCCCCACACGGCCTGGAGGTAAATCTCCCCTGTCGCTGCTGCAATGCCCTGCCTGGAAATGGGGGGACATGGCAGCATGGGGGGCTGTTGCCTAGCCCCTTGCTTTGCCCACTGTCCCCCTTTACTCCCTGCGGCTCCCTAGCTGGTTAGGAACGGGGTGCGTCTGGACTGAGCCAGTGTTCTCCGGTGGTCAGCGCGTGAGGCTGGGCGCCGGACTCCTGGGTTCTCTTCCTGACTTGCGGGTACGGTGACCCCCAGGCAAGTCGCACCTGGCCATCGTGCAGAAGGTGAACAACGAGGGGGAGGGCGACCCCTTCTACGAGGCCATCGGCCTGGTGACGTTGGAGGACGTCATCGAGGAGATCATCAAGTCGGAGATCCTGGATGAGTCGGACGACTACAGTGAGTGAGCCCCACACAGGGCCGGGTCCTGCCGAGCCCTTGCGACCCGTGGCTTGGCGGGCAGCGCTGCATGCCTGGCGTTCACTGCAGAGCCAGCCGGGCCCTCCTGCTCCTACGTTTCCCCCAGCCCCTCCTGTGCAAGACAGGCTGGCCCATTGCTCCCCAACGTGTCGGGGGCTGGCGCACCGGGCCGCCTGGGGCTGTTCCCAGCATGCGGGGGGGGGTGTCAGGCTGCCTGCAGAAGGGAGAGGCCCTAGTAGTGGGAGAACAGGGAGTCTGGCTCCTGCATGACTTGAAGCACGTCCTTCCCTGCTCCGTGCCTCACTTTCCCTGTGTGTGTGTGGGGGGGGTGAGGGGGTGCCGAGCTTGCTTTCCTGTGCTTTGACCTGCCAGCTTGTGGCTGCTCGGGGGGGCTCTGGCCCCCCAGGGTTATGCTGCCTTCCCTTGTGCCTCAGAGGAGAATAGGGTGCGGAAGAAGCCAGCCCCCGTGGGCACCCTGCTGGAGCACAGGAAGGAAGATTTCTCCTTGTTCAAGGAGGCTGACAACGAGCACAAGGTGAAGATCTCCCCACAGCTGCTGCTGGCCACGCAGCGCTTCCTATCCCGAGGTGAGTCTGGGCAGGCAGCCTGCGCCCAGCCCTCCCTGGCTCCACGCCCAGCGCCAGTACGTCCAGGCTCTGGCTGGCAATTCCTGCGGCAGGAGAGGGGTCTGGGCTCTCCCTATGGGCCTGCTGGCCTCGGGGCAGGGGGACCCAAACTCCTGCCGCAGCGCGTCCAGCCAGTGTCCTGGGAGCGACTCGGATGCAGCGCCCGCCCCTGGCTGAGGCTGGATTCTCTGCCGCTCGCTCCCCATCAGAGGTGGATCTGTTCAGCCCGGCCCGCATCTCCGAGAAGGTCCTGCTGCACCTGCTGAAGCACCCCAGCGTCAACCAGGAGGTGAAATTCAACGAGAGCGACCGCCTGGCGCCCGAGCACTACTTGTACCAGCGCAACCAGCCGGTCAACTACTTCGTCCTGGTCCTGCAGGTACCAGCGCCTCCTGGGCCTGCCCCCGTCCCTCCCGTCACCCCAGCGCCGAGCTGCCGAGTGACTGGGCACATCCCTGGGCTCTGGCCTTGCTCCCCAACCCCCGCAGGGCCCCAGCTGGCGTACGGGCTGACGCCGGGCTTGCAAGCGCGCTGGATCTTGGGCGGCTGTGCCAGGCTGTGCTGGCAGCACGCCAAGGTGTCTGCCCGCCCAGTGACCAGAGAATGCAGCAGCACGGGGGGGGCTCTGCCCTGCTGGGCCTCCGCTGAGCCGACCTGACCCGGGGCCTCTCCTCCGCAGGGCAGGGTGGAAGTGGAGATCGGGAAGGAGGGGTTGAGGTTCGAGAATGGAGCATTCACGTACTACGGCGTCGCGGCGCTGACGGCGCCCTCCTCGGGTGAGCTCCCGTGTCCCTGAGAGTCCTGGGCTGTGGGGTCAGCCCGGCTGAGCTGCCAGGGGCCTGACTGTGCTGAGTGCGCCCCCCGGCTCATCACACTGGCTGGAAAGGTGCGGGGACTCCGGGGTCCGCATGGCTCCTGGCCTAGCTGGGGGACCAGGCTGGCCCTGGATTGCTGGCTGGGGGATGCGGGTGTTGGGCTCCCCGCTGGCTGCCTGGCCCACTGGCCCCTGGTTTCTGCCTCCCCCCAGTTCACCAGTCGCCAGTGTCCACCCTGCGGCCGAGCCGGCGGGACCAGCCTCAGGACTGCAGCGAGAGCCCCGCCTACTCCACCTACTGCCCCGACTACACTGTGCGGGCGCTCACCGACCTGCAGCTCATCAAGGTACGTGCCCCCGGCCGGGCTGGCTGCCGGGGC
Organism: Rafetus swinhoei; assembly: GCA_019425775.1. Lineage (NCBI taxonomy): Eukaryota > Metazoa > Chordata > Testudines > Trionychidae > Rafetus > Rafetus swinhoei. Next base: position 619,303 of record JAFJHL010000226.1, read on the forward strand.
GAGCGCGTGGGGTTTGGGCCTACGGACGAGCCCCGTGTGCTCTGAGCCAGCGGCTGGGAGGCGCGATTGTAGCCACCGCTGCTCTGCCCCCACCCTAGGTGTGAATGGGGGGCAGCACCACCTTCCCCCGGGCAGCAGGGCTGCAGTGCCAGTTCCCCTGGGATGCTGGGCTCAGTGACCCCACTCCTGGGAGGGCCAGGGCTGGGGGGTGTCTGCTTTGGGGCAGCCCCTGCTCCTCGAGGACGCTCCACTGCTCCCACCTGCCCCGCCCCTCGGGGGTCTCGCTCTCCCCACAGTGGCCTTTACCCAGCCTGGCCCTCGGGGGGCAGGATCCGTGCGGGGAGGGCGCTGGCACCCGGGCCCACGTGCTCAGGACTCTGGCTTGCCCCTCCCCAGGTGACCCGGCTGCAGTACCTCAACGCCCTCATGGCCTCCAGGGCACAGCCGGCACCCCAGGCACCCGACAGCCTGGAGCTGAAGATGGTCCCCACCAGCCAGACGAAGCTCCTGGGAGCCAGGCCCATGGCGTCAGGTACTGTGGACAGCTGGGCCAGGGCCCATGGCACCCTGGGAGCCAGCAGGGCAGGCTCTGCTCCCACTCTCAGCTGCTGGCACTGCTCTGTGGGGCTCCCACCCCCTGCCTGGCTCCCCTGGGCTCAGCCTGTGCCCACCCCATGGCTCCCTGCTGCATGGCCCTGCCCTCGGTTAGCCCCTTGGCTGCGGCCCCAGCCAGTGCAGCCCTCCAGGTGTGTGTCTGCGTGGGAGGACACAGGCTCCTCCCCAGCACCAGCCTTTCTGCGGCAGGGTGAGCGCCGCCCCATGCCTGGAAGGAGCTTCCCCAGCTGTGTCCCTGCCTGTGGAGGTGCTGGTCCAGCCCCCGTGAGATCACTGACTGGGCAAGGGGGCGTTCTGGGACCTGGCTGGAGCGCTGAGGCCGGGGATGGCTGCAGTCAGGCAGTGCCTGTCTCCAACAGCCCCTGGAATCTGTGCTGCCCCATCTGGCCTCCCCAGCAGCCCAGCCCCCTTGGCAGGTGCCCCCCCTCTGCTGCTCTCCAGGGTGAGCTGCTGGGGGTGCCTGGCAGGTCCCTGCCTGTTTGGCACATCTCTCACGGCTTCCTCACGCCATCGGCTGGGTACCTTGCGCTCTCTGGCAGCCCGTCCCCTCGGCCACAGCTGGGCAGCACGTGACTCGGGGGTCTGCGGGCTCCCCGGCTTAGTAAATAGCAGAGCCTTCGTCTGCCTGGTGCCTGCAGGGCGCTCGGCCGGGGCCCACCGCAGCCCTGCCCGCGTGAGTTTGGGGCCGGGGAGTCTCTTGGATCTGCTGAGTCCTGGGCCTTTTGGCCTTTAACTCCCCTGGCTGGGAGCTTTGACCAGCCAGGGACACCCCGATGTCTCTCCCAAGACCTTAGTCATGCGCTGCAGCTCGGGCCCTGGAGCCCGTAGGCCTGGCTTTGCCAGGGCAGCCTGGCCAGCCCCGTGTGTGCTTGGGAAGAAGGGCCCCAGCTGCCACGTAGAGCAGGCCCGAGGGAGAGCAAAACTGGCCTGGCCTCCTTGGGGAGGAGCCCGGCCAGCGGTGCTGAGGCCCCTGCGGCAAACCCCTGCCCGTCCTGTACCTCAGTTTCCCCACATGTGTAAGTGCTTTTGGGTCCTAGAGATGGAACGTGGCCAAGCCCTTTCCCCCGTGTGCCGTGGGGTACCATATGTGGAAGCCCCCAGCCCGTGGGGCCGACTGGGGGGTCATGGCTTCTCTCTGTTCTGGTACCAGGAAGCAGCAGCCAGGCGCTGGGGGAAGAGGCGTGCACGAGCATCTAGCCCTCGCAGGACCCGGTGACCACAGCGTGGGAGCTGGCAGCCGCCCGTGCGCAGCTGGGCTCTTCCGGGCTGTCTCATGGGGCGAGGGGGCCCCAAAGGAGGCCGTCCCCTTGGATTCTACTCCTGAGGACCCTGCAGCATGGGGCAGGCAGAGCTGGAGTCCAGCCCCGGCGAACATCTCGTCCCCCGCTCAGGGGCCAAGAAACCCCCAGGGGCCGCCCACCCGGCTGGGGGGCCGCAGCAGCCATGCAGGTTGTGGGCTGGCTCCTCTCCGGGGGGTGGGAGGCCTGGCCCTGGCTGTGTGGTGAGCGAGCCGCTTCTCTCCCCCCTCCCCCCCCATGGGGCGTGGGAGTGAGCCCATGCTGCCACTCAAACACCTGCTTTCCTGAGCCAGACCCCGCCCAGCCTGGGCCCGCTGCTCCCAGGTGCTGGAACCGGGGCCAGGATTCAGCAGGGGCCTTTCCTCCGCGGGCCCCTGAGAGAGCGCAGGGCCCCTGCACGGGGCCTGGAGTGCAGACAGCGGCGGAAGGGCCCGGAGCAGCCCTGCCCCTCAGACACGTGCAGGTGCCGTGGCCCCAGGGCCGTGGGGGCTGAAGGACTAAAATGGACACAAGGGGCCTGTAGCTCAGGGCACTAGTTGCAGCCTGGTGCAGTCACCGCCCCTGCAGCCGCTGGGCTGGCCCCTGCCGCGTGTGCGGCCCCGTTTCAAAGGCACTAAAAGCTGGTGTCACGCAGGTAATGGCTCCAGCCCGCTTTGTACCATTCCAGGGGCTGGGCTCGGCCAGGGGGCCCGGATTGGGCTGGTAGCGCGCATGAGGCCTCTGCCGCCTGGGGCAGGAATGGGTCCCAGCTGGCAGGGGAAAGGTCCCAGTGCTGGCCTGCTCCTGGAGCCTGTTCAGCAGTGGGCCCTGGGGGTGGGGCTGCCTCTGCCTGTGCAGTGTGGAGAAGGGAGGGGCTGTGAGCCCAGGGCCTTTGGGCAAAACTGCACAAGTCCCTCCCCCGAATCCGCCCCCCCTGGCCCTCGCAGATTAACGGGCACAGCAAAGCATGCTACTGCTGGGAACAGAGCTTTATTCCACTGGGTTCTGCTGCGCCGGAGAGCACGGCCCTTGCCACGAGCCAGGCCTGGCTGCACTGTTCTGGCCCCGCCCGGGGCGTCAGGCACACGGTGCAGGCCTCACCCAGGGGCGTCAGGCACACGGTGCAGGCCTCACCCAGGGGCGTCAGGCACACGGTGCAGGCCTGCTCAGGAGCAATGGGCACATAGCACAGGCCCCACCCAGGGTTTCAGGCAGCTGATGCAGGCCAGCCTAGGGGCATCGGGTACACAGCACAGGCTCCATCTGGGGGAACTGGGCCTATGCTGGAGGTGCCGCCCAGGGGCATTGGGTACATGGCGTGGCAGGCCCATGGTGCAGGCCCTGTCTGGGGCTATCAGGTACAGAGCACAGGCCCCATCCAGGAGCATCAGGCACCCAGCACAGGCCAGCCTAGGGGCATCAGGCACACAGCACAGGCCAGGCACTGTGCAAACAGCCCCCAGGGCGGCCACTTAGGGTGCTGCCTGGTAGAGGGGGCTGTGCCCCTGGGAGACCAGGCTTTTCTGCTGGCACCATCCCCAGGAAGGGCACGTGGGCTACTCAGACCAAGCCCCTGCGCTCAGTGCTGGGGGGGGCTGTCAGCACCCCAGGCCCAGTTACAGGGGGAATGCGCTGCCTGTGCCAGCGTGAGCCAGCCTAGGCCCCTGCCCGGAGCTGCAGCCGCAGGCACCATTGTCTCAGCCTGGCCCACAGCACCTGTGCCACTCAGCCCCCTGCTGTGCAGAGGGAAACTGAGGCAGAGCTCACCCATGTCAGGTGCCCTCTCAGCTACAGGTAGGTGCAGCTTGCACCTCTGGGCAGGGGTGGCCCCCAGGGCCACAGCTGCAAAGACATGAGTGAGCCCCACAGCCCTCGAGGCTGCCCCTGGCTAGCTCCACCCCAGGCCCCCCTCGGCTGCTGCTGGCCAGCTCCAAGCTACTGGCTGGAGATTCTGATCCCCAACCCCTCCTGCCCTAGCCACCCTCCTGGGGGCCCTGGTCAGGCCACAGGGGCCAGATGAGTCCTGGGCCAGGTTGGGAGGGGGTACCTCGGCACGTGCTGGCCGCTGCCTGGAGGCCCCCAGCCAAGGCCAATACCCTCAGCTCCAGGAGGCCTTTGGCCCAGGACTGGTGCAGCAGGACCCATGGGGTGGGGGGTGGCTGCCATGCCCCCAAGGGGGCCAAGGGAAGCAGCAGTCAGAGCAGAGGGGGGAAGTTGGTCAGGGCACAGCCACTATGAGATCTGGCCAGGCCCAGGGCAGGACACCTCCCCGCCACCTGGGCTGGCTTGGAGCCAGGCCCTGCACCACACTCCAGCCCGCTCAGCCCCATGACTCCAAGGTGCAGCTGGTCGGGGCTGCAGGCTTAGCCTGGGGAGCAGCCGAGTGCCTTACAGCCCACAGCCAGAGGAAGGGTGGGGAGGCTGGGCCAGCTCCAGCCCTAGGGCCGTGCCTGGCCATGGGGAGGGATTTTGTTTGGGGGGGGGAAGCCTGGTGCCTGCTAGGGGCTCAGGTGGGGCTGGGAGAAGCCACAGGACTGCTGAGTTCAGCTCCAGCTCCCCCCTGCAGCTGCCCCTCCAGGCCTCCATATCCTGCAGGGCCCGCCGGTGACTCGCTCAGCAGAGCCAGTGCCAAGGAAAGGGATGCAGCCCTGGCGTGGGGGGGCATAATGGGGGCAGTAGGAGCACTTCACTGCCCAGGACCAGCCTCACAGCCCCCCCCGCTGGGGCCAGGGTCTTGCCTTGGGGAGGGGCAAGTAGCACCAGCAGGGACAGCTCAGGGCTGGGGCCCAGACCCCCGTGGGCCCTGGGAGAGGGGTTGAGAGCTGGTCCTGCTGCGTCAGTGCCGTCGAGAGGGGCGCTGCTGGCTGGCACACGCCTGCAAGGTCTGCCGGATGCCCCTCTGCCAGTCCTTCACCAGGTCCACGGGGCTCAGGCCCTCCTGCGAGGAGCAGACCGTGAGCTTGGCTGCCAGTGGGCACAGGCTAGGGCAGAGCCCCCTTCCCGGGCACCATGCAGGTGGCACTCCGTGGGCACAGTCCCACTGCATCCTGCAGCCAGCCCAGACTCCCAGCAGCAGGAACCCCTGGGCGGAAGGGCTTGAGCAGGGCTCCTGCCACAGGTCCCGTCGCAGGATCCTGGCTCCCGGCCACTAGCCCCATCCCGCTCCCAGGGGCAGGGAGGGAACCCTGGAGCCCCCAGTTAGGGTCTTGTCACTAGGGCCCTGGCAGGTCCAAGTACTGCTGAGGGACCCTCACTTGGGGAGGGGGTGGGGAGAGGGGTCCTTCCACCAGTGGCTGCAGGGCCCTGGGGGAACCCTGCCCATGCCCACCTGGTTCCGGGGGCGGAGGTTCGCCCCGTACATCAGCAGGGTCTTCACAGCCTTGAAGCGGCCCAGCCGGATGGCGTCGTGAATGGGCGTGTCCCCCTCCTGCGGCCAAAGGCAGGGGCAGCAGATTGGAAAAGGGCCAGGGGCAGCCCCTGCCCAGCCCCTGCCCTGCTGCAGTGCGGCTGCCTCTGGGGTGCAGCTCTGCACCGTGCCCAGTGCTACCTTGTCCTGCGCGTTGAGGTCGGCCCCGCAGGCGATCAGGTGCTCAGCACAGTCGCAGTGCCCCGTCCGCACGGCCACATGCAGCGCCGTGCTCCTCAGCTGCAAGGCAACAGCCTGTTACGGGGCAGCCTCCCCTGGAAACACCCCCCAGGGCACAGAGCTCGGGGCCCACGCAGCCCACGTCAGGAGGGAGGGGCCAGGCACCTTGGAACCCTGCCTGGTCCCTGGGGCTGCCCACCTCCCTGGCCGGGGCACTGGGGCCTGTCCAGCTGGCTCTCAAGGCTGAGGACACTGGCCATGCCCGGGGGAGGGGACTTGGGGCCAGCCCTGCCCCCCACAGCCCTGCTTCACCCCCCCCCCCCCAATCTCTGCCACGCGTTTGGGATGATGGCGCCATGCGGGGACGGCGCAAGTCTCATCCCACTGGGGCTGGGCACAGGGTGAGAGCCAAGCAAAGGCTGGCACCCAAACAGGACCCAGAGAGCAGGGAAGAAATCTGCCCCACAAGTAGGGTGGGGGGGGGGCAGAGCCCCAGGGAAGCCTCCCCCCAAGCAGAGCACAGACATGGCCAATGGACCCAGCTCTGGTCCCACTCAGCCCCTCACCTTGTCCCGCACAGAGAGCTTGGCTCCTCTGTCCAGCAGGCGTGTGAGAATCTGCAGGTGCCCCCCACGGCAGGCCCAGAGCAGGGGCGTGGCCTCCAGCTGGGCAGAGGGAAGGCAGAGTCAGGAGCTGAGCCCCCAGGGCACCACCCAGGAGGCTCCAGGACACAGCTCCAGGGGCTCGGTCACTGTGCTCAGGCTGCTCTGCCAGCCCTGGGGATGCAGGGCCCAGGGACATCTGGTGGGGGGCGGCCCGCAGAGGGTGCCTGGACACTCGCTCACTCACCATATCCCTGGGCTCCAGCCGAGCGCCAGCTGCCAGCAGCTTGTCCACGATCTCGCCGTGGCCCCGGAGGCAGGCCCAGTGCAGTGCTGTGCACCCAAACTGCAGCAGAGATGTGTCACCAGGCACTGCCAGCACGTGGGACAGCCCAAGCCAGCCCCTCTCTGCCCCCAGGACTCTTCCCTCCTTGCCTGCGCTGGGCCACAGCCCCCGGATCCCCCAGGCAGAGAGTCTCCTCCCGCACAGCAGAGCTGGCAACAGATATGCACGCACCCCACAGGCCCCAGAGCCCTACCACCACCACCCCCCCCACACCCTCCCGCAGGCCCCAGATCCCCACCACTACCCCCATGCACCCACAGCCCCACCACTACCCCCCACAGGCCCCAAATCCCCACCACTACCCCCACACACACACACCCCCACAGGCTGCAGAGCCCCCTTGCAGGCACTAACCCACTGGATCCCTTGTCTCCCCTCCCCTGCACCATGCCCCACCCAGTGAGTCAAAGGCCATAGCTAGACCCCTGGCCACAGAGCAGGGCCCCGAGGGGCTCGCAGAGGGCTGGGCTTTGCTGAATGCACATCCTGGGTTAAAGCCCCAGAGCCCCTCCCCCCGCACCTGGTCGTGAGCATTGGGGTCCCCGCCGTCTGCCAGATACTTGTCAATCAGGGGGACTTGGTTCTCCCGCACGGCCTGCAGGAACCGCGCCGCATCCACAGGTGCCGCCTAGGGTGGACAGGGAGGGGTGAGTGCCTGGGCAGTGCCCCCCATTCTCTGGGGGGGCAGGCGCTAAAACCCCCAGCTCCCAGGGAGGGAGGCGGAGCAGCCCCAACCAGCCTGCAGGCCCCAGTGATCAGAGCCCTTGCTCACCTTGACGGCTGGCTCCGGCTCCGGCTCCGGCTCCGGCTCCTTGGGGCGGACCACCCTCTTCAGTCTCTTCTTGTGCTGTCTCTGCTTGACGATGGCCTCCAAGTCCTGGAGGCTCTCCAGCCGCAGCCGAGAGCTGCTGAACGTCTCAATCTGGCCGGGGAAGCCAGAGCGCCACTTAGGGCAGGGCCAGCACCAGCCCAGCCGCTCCTGCCCTGAGCGTGGCACAGGAACTAAGGCCCCCCTAAGCTGCACAGCTCCCCAGGGCTGCAGAGAGAGATAGATCCCCCTGCCCCAGCCAAACCCCTCCTACACTCAGAACCCTTTGGCCTCCCTCCCACCACGCTAGTTCAATTGCACCAATACGCAGGTGACGAGCTGCACGCCCCCTGCACACTCGTGCACCCGGCTACAGCCCCGTGTGGACACAGAATTTCTATCCGCAGCTGAAGCCGCCCAAACGAGCGGCGGCTTTCCACAGCCAGAGCTGGACACGGAGCCGATCGCCACGGATTTGCAGGGCTCGACATGACAAAATTCATCCACTTGGGGTGGGGAGAGTGAGGGAGCCCTGGAAAGGAACCAGGCTCACAGGTCACCCCAGACATCTCGGCCCGTGAGCTCAGTTCAAGGGAGACAGAGTCTAGGACGAAAGTGGAGAGTAACTGCCCCCCAAAGACCCAGTTCCACCAGCCCAGAGACCATCGGGGATCAATTCCACTCTGCTGAGCGGGAGATGGGAGTGGGGGAGCCTAGGGCTGAGAGGGGCAGTGGGCTGCCAGCCGGGAGGGAGGGGCACCGAATGCCATTCTGCCCTTCCCAGAGCAGGACAAGCAAGCAGAGTTAACGGGGCCGGGGCTCTGTCCATCGAGCGACCCAGGGATGGGGGGACAGACTCTGGACCCAAAATGATCCTGCCCTCTGAAGCCCATTTATGGCCACGCAGGAGACGGGCGCCAGGTTCCGGCCACTCACCTTCTTCCTCCTTTCTTCCTTCACCTTCTGCTTCTCCTTGCTAATGGCATCCCGGATCCCGGCCACGCCGCGCCGCCAGCCCTCAGGCTCCTGCGCTGCGCCCCTCGCCAGCACCTCGTAGGCCCGCACCTCCCCCTCATACCTGTCACCACTTACCTGGGGAGAAGGGGGCAGGAGAGAGAGAGGGTGGAGCCAGGGCATGACAAGCAGGAGACAGAGCATCCCCATGGGGCAAGGGATAGGCGGCCTTTCCCCTTCCCGGGCCACTGGCTCCAGCAGCCAGCCAGGAACTGGTGGCCCAGGAGATGACAGTGGCTGAGAAGCTAGGTACGAGTCACCAGGGAGCCCTTGTAGCCAGGAAGGCTAACGGCACATTGGGCTGCATTTGTAGGAGCAGCAGCAACGGGAGATGGCAGATCAGGGACTAGACACCCCCCTGCCACTGGGTGTGAGGGGCCAGCCAGCTGGTCGTGCCACCTGGGGAGGCCGAGCCAGCCAGGGTGAAGGGAGAAGGGACTCCCTGCATTCGGCACTGGTGAGGCCACGCCTGGAGCATTGCGTCCAATTCTGGGCCCCCATTTCAGAAAGGATGTAGATGTGTTAGAGAAAGTGCAGCAGAGCACAATGAAAACCATGAGGGGCTGGAGCCAGGAGGGGCAGGGGGGCTGGGGCTTGTTTAGTCTGCAGCAGAGCAGAGTGAGGGGGAGTTTGAGAGCGGCCTGCGACTCCCTGAAGGGGGTTCCAAAGAGGCTGGCGAGAGGCTGTTCCCAGTGGGGGCAGATGCAGAACAAGGAGCAACGGGCTCAAGTTGCAGGGGGGAGGTCTAGGTTGGAGATTAGGAAAAACTATTTCCCTAGGCAGGTGGGGAAGCCCTGGGCTGGGTTCCCTCGGGTGGGGGTGGAATCTCCATCCCTAGAGGGTTTAAGCCCTGGCCTGACACAGCCCTGGCTGGGGTGATTGAGTTGGGGTTGGTCCTGCTTTGGGCAGGGGGTTGGACTCGATGGTCTCGTCCAAACTTCATCTTCTGTGATTCTGATTAGGACACCGGGCCCATCCCCTCCAGGGGGTGCTGGCCCCCACTGGTCCCAGGTCAGGGACTGGCTGGCTCCAGGGGCAGGGAATGGGATACTCCTTCCAAACAGTGAAGCTCAGTGGGGCCAGGCTGATTGACAGCTGGGAACCAGGGGCACAGAGCAGGGAGGGGCCTTGCCAGGGTCCTGGCGGGTCAGCTGCAGAGCAGGAGCCTGGCTCACAAATGGATGCAGGATGGACATGCTGCAGCCCCTTGCTCATTCCTAGCTCAGTGCCCACAGCTGGTGCCAAGAGGTGGGGTGGATGGGACATTCCCAGGCTGCTTGGCCCTTGGCAGGCTTGGCTCCAGGCTGTGCACAGCTCTCCCTGGATCCCTCGCTCCTTGGCTGGCTGGGCCTCACGCCCAGGGGAAGGTGTCTAGTTCCTGCTCTGCTGTCTCCCATCACTGCTGCCCGGGCGCCTTGCTGGCTGCAGCTGGCATTCCGGCTGCGCCCTGCTACCCCTGCAGACCCAGGCACCTGTCCTGGCCCTGGGCAGCGTCAGCCCCCTATTTATACCCAGCCGGGGGCTGGTGGGTCTAGAGCGAAACTAACACCATGTGCGGCAGATGCTGCCCAAGGGCAAACAAGCGCCAGCCAGCCCACAGAGCTGGGGAGAGCCGGGCAAACGCCCCATCCCAGAGTGGCCTGGCCCAGCCGAGAGGGACCCGCAGCAGCTGCCCAGACAGACCCCCGCACTGAGCCCGACCCCCAGCTGCCAGCCCTGGCACTTTAGCCACCCTGCCCTGGCCGGAGTGGGGATCCCGCCAGAACTGGCACCCAGGATAGCAAAGGGGAAGGGGTGACCAGTGCCCTGTGGGGGGAGCTGCCTGGCACAGTCCCCTGCAAACCCCACACTCAGCACGGCTCCGAGGGGCCCTGGGGCCATGACACGGGGGCTGCCAGGACAATCGCCTCCAAACCAGCCCCGCATCGGACACCAGCTCGATGCAGAGCGACGCGGCCACCCTGGGCTCCGGCCGCGGACTCCGCGGCTTTGCCCCGCCGGCCCCCACTCACCAGCTGCTGGACACTGATGAGCTCCATGGTCCGCCCGCTGCGGCGCCCGCGCCCGCTCCCGGCTTGTCCCGCCCCGCCCCTTTTATCTCCACGGCCCGGGGGCGGCTCCGGCCCGTGACCCGCTGGCCGCGCTCCGGGATGCCCCGCCCCGAGCCTGGAACTGGCCAAGCAGCCCCCGTGGGGCGCCCCGGCCCGGAGCTGGAGCAAAGGCGGGCGGGCCAGGACGGCCCCAGTCCCCGGCTCGGGAGCCGCCTCTGCCCGGCGCATCCCCTGCCCCACCCGCGCCCGGCCGGAGTCACTGCAGGCGGCAGCGGGGCGAGTGTCACAGGCCACGGATGCGCGAGATTTATTGTGAATTTGTGCAGAGCCCGACGGCGCGGCCCTTCCCCGCCTGGAGACTGTCACGGCAGGGGGCCGCCAGGGGGGGCGCTGTGCACGGCAGGAAGGGGGCAGCAGGGGCGCTGTGCACGGCAGGGAAGGGGGCCGGCAGGGGCGCTGTGCACGGCAGGAAGGGGGTCACCAGGGGCACTGTGCACGGCAGGGAAGGGGGCCGCCAGGGGCGCTGTGCACGGCAGGAAGGGGGCAGCAGGGGCGCTGTGCACCGCAGGGAAGGGGGCCGCCAGGGGCGCTGTGCACCGCAGGAAGGGGGCCGCCAGGGGCGCTGTGCACCGCAGGAAGGGGGCAGCAGGGGCGCTGTGCACGGCAGGGAAGGGGGCCGGCAGGGGCGCTGTGCACGGCAGGGAAGGGGGCAGCAGGGGGCGCTGTGCACCGCAGGGAAGGGGGCAGCAGGGGCGCTGTGCACGGCAGGGAAGGGGGCCGGCAGGGGCGCTGTGCACGGCAGGGAAGGGGGTCACCAGGGGCACTGTGCACGGCAGGGAAGGGGGCCGCCAGGGCGCTGTGCACGGCAGGAAGGGGGTCACCAGGGGCGCTGTGCACGGCAGGGAAGGGGGCGGCAGGGGCGCTGTGCACGGCAGGAAGGGGCAGCAGGGGCGCTGTGCACCGCAGGGAAGGGGGCCGCCAGGAGGCGCTGTGCACCGCAGGGAAGAGGGCCGGCAGGGGGCGCTGTGCACGGCAGGGAAGGGGGCCGCCAGGAGGCGCTGTGCACCGCAGGGAAGAGGGGCAGCAAGAAGCGCTGTGCACTGCAGAAAAGGGGGGCAGCAGGGGGCGCTGTGCACTGCAGGGAAGAGGGCCGGCACGGGGCGCTGTGCACGGCAGGGAAGGGGGGCAGCAGGGGGCGCTGTGCACCGCAGGGAAGGGGGCCGCCAGGGGGCGCTGTGCACCGCAGGGAAGAGGGGCAGCAAGAAGCGCTGTGCACTGCAGGGAAGAGGGCCGGCAGGGGGCGCTGTGCACGGCAGGGAAGGGGGCCGCCAGGAGGCGCTGTGCACTGCAGGGAAGGGGGGCAGCGCTGTGCTGCAGAGCAGGGAGCAGACAGCCCAGCAGGGGGCTCTCTGTCCTATAGTCAGTGCTAGCCCCAGAGCAGCACTAGGGGCACTGTGCTCCAGGGAACAGGGCAGGGAGTCCAGTAGGGGGCGCTCTCCCCTTCCCCCAGCTTGTGATGCTTCCCAGGGTCTCCCCTTACCCTCCCTGCAGCCCCCAAAGTGCTCAGCCTGGAGGCTGGGCTGGACCTGATGGGGGAAAGGGGGAGCCCTCCCCTTCCCACTCTGCTTAGCACTGGGAGCAGGAGGCAGCTCTCCTTGGGCCTATGGTTAAAGACAGTCCCTTTAGTATGGAGTGGGGGGGGGGCACAGAGAAGCCACCCCCTGCCTGGGCAGATCACTATTCAGTAGATGGGGAGGGGTCTGGGCTTGTTCTATGCCCCTTTGCTCCGCTCCCTCTGTGGGCAAGTGGAGGTACATTTGTAGGACTTCACCCCCACCCTGCTTTCTGATGAAATAGGGTTGGGATGGGCACTAACCCCGCTCCACAGCAGAGGGCAGACACGTCCTGCAGGACCCCACAGCAGCCCCCATAGCTGGGACCCTGCACGCTGCCACCAGCCCCTGCTGCCCAGCCCAGGTGGGGAACAGTTAACGGTTCTGAAGCCCAACATCCTGTCACCAGATCCTGGGGGCTCCGGTTACAGGCCTAGTGCGAGGCCTGAAATAGCAGCAGAGGGAGACACCCTATCCCAGCCCCCTCCCCTCACCTCAGGGCACAGAGAGGAGCCATAGGCTTTGTCCTCCTAAGAGAGGCTGCCGTCTGCTCTGGCCAGGGAGCAGGTTGCTGGCCTTCACCCTAGCCAGACTCCTTTCAGGGGAGTGAGCCTGCAGCCCCTGCCAGGGTGGGGTCCATGGTGCCAACCTGCCTCTCGTAGCTGGGAAGGGAGAGTCAGGGCCCACAACCAAGATGGCTGCCTCAGTTTCCCACCAGACTTGTGTCCCTAGAAGCTGGGCTCAGGACTGGGCAGCGGTGCCTGGCCTGCTCAGATAGGAGGACACAGGCTCCGGCCCCCCAGAGTCCTACCCCACTGCCAGCCACGGCAGCTGGCAGACAGTGGAGCCTGTGGCAGCCAGCTCAGCACAGCGCAGGCTGGGAGCAAAGGAGCTTCCGTGGCTCTTGGCAGCCTGCAGCCACACTGGAGTCCCTTTTATCTCAGCAGGGCCTGGCCCTGGACACAGCTTCCCCCAGCCAGCGCCACGTGCAGAGTTTAGAGCGGCCCTGCCAGCTGTGCCAGTCCCCCTCTCCTGCCGCTGCAGCACATTCCTCGGAGCAGCCGCCCAGAGCTGGCTTGGGAGAGGCCTCCAGTCAGACCACAGCAGGCTCGGCAGCCTGGCTCGGAGCCCGGGGGCACGATGTCCGCCCAGGGGGAGACACCCCAGCCAGTGCCGCCCCGCCACATGCTATGGCCTGGCTGTTTCCAGAAGGTCCCGCAAGGCGCCGCTGCTGGGGACCAGGTCACATGCTCTCCTGGCCTTCCTGTCCCGAAGGCCCTTCAGGCCGGGGCTGTGCTGCAGCAGCAGCTCACAGAGCTCCAGGTGCCCCTTCTCGGCAGCCTGCAAAGGGAGAGCAGGAATGAGGTTGGGTGGGGACTCCGGTGGGGCAGGGGCAGTGCAGGCCCCAGGGCAGCAGTTGCTAGACCTGGCTGCTCATGGAGGAGAGGGGAGAGACCCAGGGCCCAGCTGGGGGGCAGGCCAGGGCAGTGTCTCCAAAGCCCACAGCCTCCAGAAGATCCACTGTGGGCCAGGGGCCCAGGCACAGACCTGCTGTGCTGCAAACAGGAGCTGGAACAGACCTTTCCGGGCTGCAGCCCTGGTGCAGCGCTGTCTGCTCCAGCTGGCAGAGGGCGAGCCAGGCCCTGCTGGGGCAGGTTTGCCTGCAGGGGGCAGTGGTGCGCACTGGGAGCCCCCCCGCCAGCTGGGGGAGGGGCCCAGCCCCGCACCTTATGTAAGCTTGTCATGTCCTCATCATCCGTGATGGTGGGGTCGGCTCCCTGGGCCAGCAGCAGCCTGGCCACATCCAGGTGGCCCCCATAGCTGGCACGGTGCAGGGCAGTGGCCCCGCCGTGGGTCTGGGCGTTGCACTGCGCCCCGCTCTGCAGTAGGAACTGGCAGACGGCGCTGTGCCCGTTGCGGCTGGCGTAGTGCTGTGGAACGCAGCAAAGAGGGCACCTCAGGAGCTGCTCTGCGTGCACAGCCCCTGCCCCCCGCACTGCAAAGCGCCCGGCGCACCCAGCACAAGGGTGGCTCAGTCTGCACTGATGTGCAGCTGGCTCTGGGGAGGAACGCCATGATCAAGCCCAGCCCATAGCGTCAGTTTCAAGGGGATCTGGCTAAGAACCTCCATGGAATCTCCCAGCCAAGTGATGGTGTTTAGCACCACAGCTCTCCTGTCCCCAGTCCAAATCCTGGCTCCTGCCCGGGGTAACACTGGCCCTCTGTGCCCAGGGGAAACAGAGCAGCCCTCTCCCATGAGCACCTGGGCTGGGAGGGAGAGAGGAGAGACCCAGGGCCTAGCTGGGGGGCAGGACAGGGCAGTGTCTCCAAAACCTACCCCTTGCCCACAGCCTCCAGCAGAGCCCCCTCGGCCCTGGGGCCCAGGATAGGAACTGCTGCCCGCAGAGTAGGAGGAACCAGCCTCCATCAGGCAGGGAAGCAGCATTGCGCCACCCCGCCGGCCGATCCCTGCTGCCCGGCCACACGCTGCTCTCCCCAGGACACAGCCCCAGCCTCTCAGGGAGCTGCGGGTCCCATGGGGTGGAGGTCACAGGACACTGAATCCTGCCCCACCCTCCCCTCTGAATGCAGCTAGCTGGCACCATAGGCACATGCTCCTGGGAACCCTCCTGCAGCATGCCCCTCCAGCGCCAGCTGGGGGAGACAGTGACGGGGCCAAGTCTAGCACTGGTGCCCACCCCTGAAATACCACCCCACACACACACTTACCCCTGCCTGGCCGACTCCAAGGCAGCGTTACTCTGGCACCTCTGCTCAGGCTGTGGCTGCCCTGGACCATCCCGAGCGCAGCTCCTGCCATCTGGGCATCTGCCCACAGGGAGCTGAGACCCAGCAAACTCGTGTCACGTCAGCCTGCTACCCAGGGAGCCCGGGGCCACTGGCCAGTGGTCACTCCAGCCCAGCGCCCCCTGTAGGCCACTTGGTGCATCCCCCGAAGTGCCCTGCCCTGCCGAGGGGCCAAACACGTGGCCCCCGCAGACTCACCAGGGCGGTGTATCCTGCCCGGTCCGGCTGGCTCGGATCCACCTGCTTCCCCACCAGCTTCCTGACCCGCCCCAGGTCTCCGTCCAGGGCAGCCGACCAAATCCCTAGAGAGGGGGGGCGAGAGCTGGCAAGGGCCCCGGGAGGCGGCGGCTGGGAGCTGGGTCCCCCCCGACGGCCCGGCCGCAGCGCAGCAGCAGGAAGAGCCCGGGGGTGGGACAGCCCGGGGAGGGAGGATGGGGACCCGGGCGGGGCCGGGAGGGGGGCTGGGCCGGGGCAGAAGAAAGGGGAGGGCCAGCCCAAGCCGGGGAAGGGAAAAGGGGGCTGGCCGGGAGAGGGGACAGCCCTGGCCAGGGGAAGAAGGGGCGGGGCCAGCCCGGGCGGGGCGGAGCCAGGGCGGGGCGGGGCCAGGCCAGGCAGGGGCGGGGCCAGGCCGGGCGGAGGGGCGGCCAGGCCGGGCAGGGGCGGGGCCAGGCTGGGCGGAGGGCGGGCCAGGCCGGGCAGGGGCGGGGCCAGGCCGGGCAGGGGCGGGGCCAGGCCGGGCGGAGGGGCGGGGCCAGGCCGGGCAGGGGCGGGGCCAGGCCGGGCGGAGAGCAGGGCCAGCCCGGGCGGGGCCAGGCCGGACAGGGGCGGGGCCAGGCCGGGCGGAGGCGGGGCCAGCCCGGGCAGGGGCGGGGCCAGGCCGGGCAGGGGCGGGGCCAGGCCGGGCGGAGGGGCCGGGGCCAGCCCGGGCGGGGCCAGGCCGGGCAGAGGGCGGGGCCAGGCTGGGCGGAGGGGGCGGGGCCAGGCCGGGCAGGGGCCGGGGCAGACCTCTCTCGAAGTCCATCTCCTCCAGGGTCTGGCGCACGCCGGGCGCGGCGGCCCCGTGGCAGCAGCAGGCGCCGTGCGCGGGGGGGCCCGAGGCGGCCATGCTGGGGGGCGGGGCCCGCGCAGCCCTCTTGTCAGTTCCGCTTCCGGCCCGCGTCGCGCTGGGCCCCTCCCCCGCGGAGCCGCCAGGGGGCGCCCGCAGCGGGGAGCCCGGGGGGCGGGGCCCGGCCAGACTCGCGTTGGGGGGAGACGTCCTGCCCCCCTGGGCCCCCCCGAGAAGTCAACCCCCGGCCCTGGGGGGCTAAGATGGAGTCGGACCCCCCCGCCCCCTGCGGCCCAGACTTCTGGTCCCAGCCCCCCCGTCAGCACAGATCTAGGATGGGGGGGCCCCTCACCAGCCCCCCCGCAAAGCACCGCGCCCCCCCGCCCTGCGCAAGGCCAGCCCCGCGTGCTCGGGAGCCACGTGCCCTCCCCAGCCTGGGTGCTGCAGCCCCACGCGCTGCCCCTCAGCGCCACGGGCCGGGGAGCCGGACCGAGCTCCCCGAGCTCTCGCCAGTCACCTAGGGGGCTGCCCGGACGCAGGCTGGGCTCTGATCGGGATCCCCGTGGGAAGTGGGTTGCAGCCGCATTCCCGCCTGCTGCCCGAGCGCACCCTGAAATCAACCAGCCAGCCTTCCGGGCACACGTTGTTCTGGAGCCTCCGGCTTAATTACAGCCCTGGGCTGACTCCCTCCTCGGCCGCTGCCTGATTGCAGCCCAGCCCAGCCTGCACTGGAGTGGCTGGAGTACTGTGCCCCCACTGCGGGACTGAACCTCCATGAATCTAGCTCTTTTTTGAATCCTGTTGAAGTCCTAGTCTTCAAAACATCCTTTGGCAAGGAGTTCCACAGGTAGACTGTGTGCTAACTGGCGTTAGACTTACAGGTCTGTAATTGCCAGGATCACCTCTAGAGGGATGTTAAATTTTATTACATTATGGTCACTATTTCCAAGCAGTCCAGTTATATTTACCTCTTGGACCAGATCATGTGCTCCACTTAGGACTAAATCAAGAATAGGCTCTCCCCTTGTGGGTTCCAGAACCAGCTGCTCCAAGAAGCAGTCATTTAAGGTATCAAGAAATTGTATCTCTGCATCCCGTCCTGAGTTGACATGTACCCAGGCAATATGGGGATAGTTGAAATCCCTCACTATTATTGAGTTTTTTGATACCCTCTCTAGTCTCCCTTAGCATTTCATAGTCACTATCACTGTCCTGATCTGGTGGTCTATAATTTATCCTTACTGCTATATTCTTATTATTGGAGCATGAAATTACTACCGGTAGAGATTCCATGGAACATTTTGGCTCATTTAAGATTTTTACTTAATTTGATTCTACATTTTCTTTCACGTATAGTGCCACTCCCCCACCAGCATGACCTGTTTTGGCCTTCCAAATTCAGTGTTGATAAAGGCAAAGTAATGCACATGGAAAAATATAATTCCAGCTACACATGCAACATGATGGGGTCTGAATTAGCTGTTACCACTCAAGAAAGAGATCTTGGAATCATGTGGATAGTTCCCTGAAAACATCTGCTAAATGTGCAGTGGCAGTCTGAAAACTAAAAGAACTAACAGAATATTGGGAAGCATTAGGAAAGGAATAGATAAGAAGATAGAAAATATCATATTGCCTCTATATAAAGTCATGGTATGCCCACATCTTGAATACTAGACACAAATTAGGTCATCCCATCCAAAAAAAGACTTGGAAAAGACATAGAACGGGCAACAGAAGTGTTTAGGGGTAACGAACAGCTTTCATAGGAGGAGAGATTAAGAAGACTGGGACTTTCCAGCTTGGAACAGAAATTACTAAAGGGTGGGGGGTTTGTTAGAGGTCTAGAAAAATCAGGAAGGGTTGGGAAAATAGACTCAGGAAATGGTCTTTACTCCTCACGAACATGCCACAAGGAGCTCACTCAATGAAATGTATGGGCAGATTTAAAACAAATTATTTCTTCAGAAGCTTCAGGGGGTAGCCGAGTTAGTCTGTACAGGTAAACTGAAACCAACAACAAATAGTCTGGGAGCACTTTATAGACTAACAAAACATGTAGATGGGATCATGAGCTTTTGTGGGCACAGCCCACTTCTTCAGATGACCAGAGTGTTGGATGTCTAGGACCAAAATGAATAGGGGAAATGGGGGTTGGGGGTGGAAGAAAGGAAAATTGGGAGGGGGGGGAACAAGAAAAGGCAGTGGGTAAAAAATGTATCAAGGGAAAGCCGAGTCTATAAGCACCTAAAGACTAGATAGTCAAAGGTGGCAGATAAGAACCATTAATTAGCAAACAACAAAGTCAGGAAACAAAGACTGATGAAACATCTATGGCATGGGTTCCCAAACTGGGGTGTGTGAAGAAATTCCAGGGGGGGGGGTGCGAGGTGACCCAGCCCGTCCCCCCGATCAATCCTCCCCCCCAAGTTTTGCTATTTTTGTTTTTTGTCCCTGGTCAGTTCCTTTTTTTTTTTCCCTCAAGTTTTGCTGCTATTTTGAGGGAGGCTCCTTTTTGGGCAAAACCCCCCTCGTGCACAAGAGCCGTTCTGCTGCTTTTTTCAAGGAAGAATGGCTCTTGTGTACGAGGGGGGTTTTGTGCAAAAAGAGCCATGTAGACCGCTGCTTTTTGCGCAAAAGCCCTTTGTGCAAAAATCACAGCTCATTAAGTATGCAAATGAGGCATGGCAATATTCACTGCTTCACCTCATTTGCATATTCTCTTGCATAAGGGGGGGCAGCCTAGACATAGCCCCCCCATGTAGCAAAAATGTATATTTTAGTATTGGTCATAAGACTATCTGTATGATGCATAATGATTTGATGTATAATGACTTGCTTATAAGTTCTGTAGCTTCTATTTCTCTCTGTCTCATGATTAGCTAGTGCTTCAGGGGGTAGCCCAGTTAGTCTGTACAGGATAAACAAACAACAAATGGTCTGGTAGCACTTTATAGACTAACAACACAGGTAGAGGGGATCATGAGCTTTCGTGGGCACAGCCCACTTCTTCAGCTGACCAGTTTTGTTGGTCTGTAAAGTGCTACCAGACCATTTGTTGTTTTTTAAGTTTATTTATGATTAGATAATGTTACTGTAAGGTCTTGCTCCCTGTTAGCATTACAAATTAAGTTGTACCCTTTGTCTGCATCACAAACTAAGTTGTGTCTTCTACTAACTATTGATCTTGTCTGAAACTCTGTACAATTGTTTGGTGTGAATGGAGGGTGTGTGAGAGTGAAAGCCATCACAACCCCAGGTAGTCAAGAAGTGGAAACTTTGAAGATAACGAGGAAACAGCCATTGTGTCTTGAGGCTGAATTGAATTAGCAGCATTGACAGAACCCTGGAGACAGGCAGAGACCCCCCCCATGCGTGAGAGACAAGGATGAGAATCCTGACAATCCCCATCAAAGGGTAACTCTGGAGAACACAGATTAACACCTCCAAAAGGTGGATGACAGTAACCATAGACCCAAGTGGGAACTGACATGGATAAAAAGGGAAGCTCTTGCCATGGGACTCTGGGTTCAGTCCTGCAAGCCGAGCCCCATAGAAACCCCGATTGGATTGATCACTGGTTAATAGGCAGGAAACAAAGGGTAGAAATAAATGGTCAGTTTTCCGAGTGGAGAGAGGTAACTAGTGGGGTCCCCCAAGGGTCTGTCCTGGGACCCATCCTATTCAACTTATTTATAAATGATCTAGAGAAAGGGGCAAACAGTGAGGTGACAAAATGTGCAGATGATCCCAAACTGCTCAAGTTAGTTAAGACCAAAGCAGACTGTGAAGAGCTTCAAAGAGATCTCAGCAAACTAAGTGATTGGGCAACAAAATGACAAATGAAATTTAATGTTGATAAATATAAAGTAATGCGCATTGGAAAAAATAATCCCAACTATACATTCAATATGATGGGGACTAATTTAGCTACAACTACTCAAGAGAGAGATCTTGGAGTCATTGTGGGTAGTTCTCTGAAAACATCCACGCAGTGTGCAGCAACAGTCAAAAAAGCAAACAGAATATTAGGAATCATTTAAAAAGAGATAGGGAATAAGACTGAGAATATCTTATTGCCTCTATATAAAACCATGGTACACCCACATCTTGAATACTGCATACAGATGTGGTCGCCTCATCTCAAAAAAGATATATTGGCATCGGAAAAGGTTCAGAAAAGGGCAACAAAAATGATTAGGGGTTTGGAACGGATCCCATATGAAGAGAGATTAAAAAGGCTTGTATCAGAGGGGTAGCCGTGTTAGTCTGAATCTGCAAAAGCGGCGAGGAGTCCTGTGGCACCTTATAGACTAACCGAAGTGTTGGAGCATAAGCTTTTGTGGGCAAAGACCCACTTCGTCAGACATGCATCTGAGAAGTGGGTCTTTGCTCACGAAAGCTTATGCTCCAACACTCGGTTAGTCTATAAGGTGCCACAGGAGCTTAGGAAAGAGGAGACTAAGGGGGATATGATAGAAGTCTATAAAACCATGACTGGTGTGGGAAAAGTGAATAAGGAAAAGTTATTTACTTATTCCCACAATGTAAGAACTAGGGGTCACCAAATGAAATTAATATGCATCAGGTTTAAAACAAACAAAAGGAAGTTTTCTTAACTCAGTGCACAGTCAACCTGTGGAACTCCTTGCCAGAGGATGTGGTGAAGGCTAGGACTTTAACAGGGTTCAAGAAAGAGCTAGATAGATTCATGGAGGTTAGGTCCATCAATGGCTATTAGCCAGGATGGATATGAATGGTGGCCCGAGCCTCTGTTTGTCTGGAGGTGGGTGACAAGAGAGGGATCATGTGAGGATTACCTGTTGTGTTCCCTCCCTCTGGGCATCTGGCATTGGCCACTGTGCTCAGACAGGACACGGCTAGATGGACCTTGGGTCTGACCCAGTATGGCCGTTCTTATGAATTCCATCTGCCCTTTTGTTGCCCAATCACCCAGTTTGGTGAGATCCCTTTGCGACTCTTTCCAGTCAGCTTTGGACTAAACTATTTTGAGTCATTCCTGCAAATTTTGCCACCTCACAATTTACCCCTTTTCAAGAACATTGACACGTCTAACAGCGCAGCTTCCCATGCAGATCCCAGCACGGCACTCATTGCTACTCCCCACCCCCAGCTGGCAAGCACCCGGCAATGCTTTCATGCTGCTCTAGGATCCCTCAGTGACTGGAATGCCTGGCCCTTCCTTATTCTCAGTCACCTGCTTCCCTCTCCTTGCAGCAATCTCCCAGCCCCAAGGCAAAGCTGCAAGCAGCTCCCACTCTGTTGCATTTAAGAGCTGCCTCTGGAGCCAGGGCCTGCAGCTTTAAGCAGATCTCACGTATGAAATCCAGAGATGCAAACCTTAGGCGGGGAGCCCTTGCTGCTCAGGTTCCCATGGGGCTCAGAGGTGGCCACCTGGCCACTGCAGGGGGAGCTGGGGCCTTCCACAGAGCAGCCAGGAGAAGCCAGCCCCAGTCTCAGTTTCCCAGCGAGCGTGGAGCTGCCATCCTCTCCTTCCCCGGCTGGGAAATCCAGGCCATGGGTGCCGAGCTGGGATCCCCAGGAGCTCTGTGCTGCCTTCTCCAGGGAAATGACTTGGTAGGGCAGTGCCAGGGCCCCGGCCCCCACCGCATGGAGTCACCGACTCACCTGGACACACAAGACTGCTGCTGACTGAACCCAGGAGTCCTGCAGCCTGCCCTAACCACTAGACCGCACTGCTTCCTGGAGCCTGACCCAGAACCCAGGCATCTTGCCCCTGCTCCAATCCTGGGCCATAGTTACGGGACTCAGCCCTTTGCAACAGTCAGTGACAAGCTCCACTCACAGCTGGGGACACTAAGGCACAGCACGGGCCAGAGCCCGGGAGCCCCATCCATGCAGCTGCCAGCCCAGGGACTGGAAGCCAGGCAGCCTGACACCCAGCCCCAGGTGAAGCCATGAGACACTGGTCCCTGCTTGCATGGAGAGTGGACCAGGGACTGGCCCCACCCAGCTCTGCCTGGGCCCAGGAGAGGCCTGGCTTGAGCTTTCCTGGCAGGTTGGGGGCTCACAGCCCCATTGCCCGGGGTCACGCCTAAGCCCTGAGCGACTGTCCCAGCCCCCAAGCCAGGCACCAGTGCTGGGAAAAGCCCAGGTCCCATGGCCGCCCTGACCCCTCTCCCGCCCCGGCTGGCCAGCGGCCAGGCTGCGCTGCAGGGCCTGCTGCCTTGGTGGGAAAGGCCAGGCAGGGACCGTTCTTTTCCCAGCCCAGCTCCTGTTTGTTTCCTCAGCGGCCGGGCCTGACGCACACGCTGCGTCGCTGCGCTCTGGCTCCAAGCCAGCCCTGGCCCCGAGCGCTGGGGGGGCAGGAGCCTGGAATTTCCCCATGGAAAGATGTGGGGCAGTCCCAGCTGTGGGCTCCTGCTGAACCAGCAGAGGGCGCTGCAGCCCCAGTCATGCAAGTGGGGGGACGGGGCCTCGTTGGGGCACTGCATGGGGGGGCCTCATGTCCCCAACCCCCTGCTCCACAGGGCCCAGGCACCCCAGGGAGGCTGAATTCATTAACCTTGCAGGGGGAAGTCTGGGAGGAAGGCGCCCTGGCCCCTCTGCCCTCTGAGCTGAACACGGGGCCAGGCTGGCCCGTAGCCTGGGGAAGTCCTTGGGCAGGGAGTCGGCCCAGGGAGGCAATGCAGGGGGGGGGCAGCCCGGGGGACACTGCCCCAGACCCCGGCCTGGCCACCACGAGCTCACAAGGCTGGGGCTCTGACAGAAGGCCCAGCAAAATCAGGCAGGGCCCCACTCTGGCACCACAGGGCCCCAGGCAGGGCCAGCCTGCACAGGCAGCCACCTGGGTGGGGCCCCCATCGAAGGGGTGGCTCTAGGGCGCAGCCCCAGCAAATACCGCTCCTGCCCTACAGCCCACGCTTCCCAACAGCTCCTGCCTCCCTCCCTGCCCTCTGATGTCCCTTCCCCCGCTGGGCTGGAGCACGGTGCAGCCCGTCACAGGGCTTGAGGCAGGGACCCCAACCCCACCCCCCCACAGCTGCTGGGAAGCAGGGCAAGGAATCAGGCTCGCTGGGTTCTCAGCACAGCTTGGTTGTGAACATGCTGGGTGGCCTGAGCCAGCTCTGCCTCGGTTTCCCCAGCTGCAAGGGGTGGGCGGGAGGAGTGAGTCTACACTCCCCTGAGGATATTATGAGGAAAGCGGCCTGGGCCGTTCTCCAGCTGCAGAGGGAGCGTGATGGCCCATGCGCCCCCTCCCCTTTGCTGGCTCCTTTCTCCCAGCTGTTTCCGGTAATTAATTAGAAAAGCCAGGGAGCCAGGCCTGGAGCTGCCCAGCCCAGCCTTCCTTCAGCACAGAGCTGGGATGCTCTCCCCTGCCCCCGCACTGCTGGGCACTGGGTTGAACTGGGCCGGATGGGGGCCCCTGAAAGCGGCCAGCGCTGGGCCAGAGCAGAGGCTGGGAAAATCAGACAGTGGCCAGCTGGCAGCAGGGCCCATGCTTCTGGCCTGAGAGTGGGGAAACTGAGCCAGGTGCAGCCCCTGCCAGCCCCACAGCCTGTCTCCAGCACAGACCCTGGGCATCAGCCCCGCACAAAGCCTTAGCTACCTGTCTGGGCCTGGCTCCATGCCCACTGCACCTGTGCTGGCATCAGAGTACCACAGGGGCAGCTGCTGCTTGGCTACTCCTGGCTCAGTCCCCCTGCAGCAGGGCAGAGGGAGCTGGGCTGGTCACAAGCAGCGGGCACCTGGGGAACGAGGGCAGGACCCGTGCCACAGCCGACACACGCCCAGCCCAGCTGGCCCACGGCAAGACACAACCAGACCCAGGGGGTCCAGCAGGGCCAGGGCCCTCGCCTGAGGGAGGCACTTGGAGCCCCTGCCCCAGCAGAGAATGGCTCTCAGGGTCCTGGCTTGTGCTGGGGGCGCACCCAAGCCAGCCCTGAGCTAGTCCCAAGGGGGGAGCAGAGGGGCTGGGAAGGGGGAAGCTCCCCCCACCCCAGCAGCGGCAGGCCCCCTGTGGCTGCTGCTTCCGCAGGGCTCCAGGCCCTCCCCTTTGGCAGGGAGGCCGCTCCCAGGGGAGCTCGGGCTTTTTCCACTCCGGGAAGACTCAATGCCCTTTTATAGCCCGCCTGCTCCGTTTTCCATGAGCTCACGGACGGGGCTGGGAACAGCCCTCCGCCCAGCACGGGGGGCCCCTGCGCTTTGGCACGCGAGCCGGGCCGGGAGAGCCGGCTGGGCGCCCAGCAGGGCGCAGCTCAGAGCAAGTGGGGCTGGGGGGCAGCAGGACTAGCTCCAAAACCCACAGCGCCCTTTCCCCAAACTCGGCGTGCGCCCGAGCCCCTCCCCCACAGAGCCAGGCCCAGGACAAGCCTGGCCAGGGGGGAAGGGCCCCAGCCCTGCACCCCAGATGCCAGCTGGAGTTTCTCTCCCTTTTATTTTTAATATAAAAATACTCCAGTATTTACAGGCAATAAATACATTTCCATAACAAATAACTTACAGGGGGTCAGGCCCCTCGCTGCTTATTTACACCAAAAAAAGGGGAGGGGCAGCAGCTGGGGGGAGGGGGGAAGCTGGGGCCAGGAACTGTCTTGACCAGGATGCGGGGGTGGGGGGAGATTTACACTAGCAACCCTTGCCCCACGGCCTTGGCCACATGGGGGAGGGCATTGCAGAGTCACCAAGTCCATCTCTGCAGTTGGAGGGGGCTGACTGGAGCCCCCATGGGGGGGCGGGGCGAGACAAGGACGGCCCCCTCCACCCCACCAGCCCCTCCCCCCACCCAGGGCACAAGGACACCATCAGTCAACGGCCAGCATGCAGGTCACAGGGGAGGGGGGTTGGGTCTGGCTGCTCCCCCCTCCCCACCCCTCCAGGATTGCAGCCCCTGCCAGGTGATGGAGAGGGGGGCCCTGCTCCCAGCATGCAATGCAGGAGCCTCTGCCCTCACTCCCACCCAGCCGCGGGCGAAGGAATCCATAGAATCAGAGACCTCGGAGGCCAGTCACATACCAGCCGCCTCCAAATCGGCCAGCACCAGGCCAGCCAGGGTGGGCAAGCAGCCAGCGACACCACGCTGCAGCTCTCGGGCCAGCCAGCCTCCACCATCCAGCCGCACTTGCGCCAGGCACGAGGCCCTAAGCCATCCGTCCGTCCGTCCGTCAGTCCTGGGGCAGACTCGTGTGTCCCCTGCCCAGGGATCCCAGCCTGCTGTTTGCGGGGCCCAGTCCTGTGGGCTACGGCACAGGCCCAAGCCCCTGAAATACTGACAGCGGCCACAGGGCTCTGGAGCCCCTGAAGTCCAGGCCCCCCGGCGGGGCGAGGCGGGGCAGGCAGGGCGGGGAGCCCGGAGCCCCCGCCCCGGGTGAGGTAGCTGTGGCTGGGCCGGTGGCCCAGGGCCAGGCTCACACGGATGACTCCTCGGGGTTGGAGTCAGGCAGCGCCTGGCGCTGCTGGAGCTTGCGGCGCAGCTCCTCAGCCAGGTCGCCGTAGCCGGGCCGCTCCTCGGCGCCCAGCTGCAACCGGATGTAGCCGTTGGAGGAGGAGCCCCGGAGGTTGCCCAGGTGCATGCGGTTGGGCGAGTGGGGAGGCGGGGAGGGCAGGGGCTGGCCGGGGATGCCGTTGGCGGGGGGCGAGGGCGTGGCCGAGCCGTTCTGGCACACGGCGTGGCCTGGCACGATCTTGAGCGAGCCATCCGAGTAGTAGTAGCTGGCGGGGTCCCAGAGCTTCTCGTCCGAGTCCGAGGTGGCGCTGGGGACGAGCTTGGTGCTGGCCGGTTCCTTGGGCAGCTCGATGGGGTACACCAGGGCGCTCTCCGCCGCCTTGGAGCCTTTGGCCAGCTCCTCCCGCAGCCGGCGTCGCAGGGACAGCACCACCAGCAGCAGCACCAGGCACACGGCCCCCAGCACGATGGCCACCATCCACACCAGCCCCAGGCTCTCCAGCGGGGCCCGTGCCTCCAGCGTGGCAGCCGGGCTCACCACCACCGCCACGGCGTAGCCTTCGCCTGCCAGGCGCGCTCCCTGTTCTTCTGAGAAGCACCGGTAGGCGCCGCCGTGCTGGGGGCCCGCGCCCAGGATCACCAGGGCCTGCAGGCGGGCGTCGTAGTGCACTGAGGCCTCCTCCGCCAGCTCCCGCCCGTTGAGGGTCCAGCGGGCCCGGGCCAGGTTGGAGGTGAGGCGGCAGGGCAGGACCAGGTCTGTGCCGGCGGCCACCGTGATGTTCTTGGGGGTGACTTTCACTGCAGGACAGAGGGGAGAAGGGGTCAGCCCCACCCTGCCCCTAGGCCAGCCCAGGGCCTGCCAGGCTGCTCTACTGGGACCGGCGCATGCCGCATGGCCGACACGCTGCTGGCTTCCTGCAGGAGCTGGGCACATGATGTAGGGCAGTGTTTCTCAACCTTTTTTTTATAAAGTACCCCTTTTAAAAACAAGTATAAGTACCCCCCATACCTGCAATTTTCAGACACAAACATTTTGCTACCATTGCAACACACTTGTTTAAACAACTTAATCGTAGCCAGGCAGGCAATGACATTTTTGGGTGTAAAAAGTACAAAAATAATGAAGTGCTGTAAAACTTAAAACTTCAGTTCTCTCCAAATGTCAGTTGTGTGGACGTACCCCCCAGACTTCGAGTCCCCCCAAGGGCACCCGTCCCACTGGCTGAGAAGCACTGGTCTAGGGCAGCTTGGACAGCCCTGCCTGACCACAGTGCAGATCTCCAACAAGCAAAACCCAGGCCTGTCTCCAGTCTGGTGCGTGTAGCACACAGGCAAGGCTGAGGAGAAGCTCTGCGAGGCAGGAAAGTTTGGATAACTATGCAGAGCGAGGGCTTCAGCGAGACCACGGCAAGAACACACGACAAGCAGCCTTGGACGGGAACCTCTGGTTCTGATGAGCAAGTTACAGATGCAGCCAGAAAACCTAACTGTGCACAGAGCAGCAACATCCCGAGTAGCAGGATGCTCCCCACCTAGGGGCACCGAGGGATCTTACACACGACGTAATCAATTGGTGAATGTTATTAGTTCTAACCAAGGCCCGCTTGGCTATGCGATGGGCTTAGCAAGACGAATCGATGGGAGGGAGGCAGCAGTAAATAGGCCCTTCACACCGGCGATCCCGTGCGCGGTGTCCCGACGGGTGGGAATCAAAGGGACCACGACCTCCTGCCTGGTGCTGTAGGTAGCACACAGGTGAAGCGTACGAGGACGAGGCTCTATTGTTGTATTATAGTAGGTCTAGGAATTGCTTTGGCATTGCTTTGCGCTGTTTTAGTTGCTTTAGAACGTATAGGGTTCAAGGTTTAAATTGTATAGGGATCGTGTTTAAGGCTTGTGAAATTTAAACAACTGTATTAACTGCTTAACGCTGGCAATAAATAAGGAAGTGGTTAAGTCTCCCGGGGGTGTCCTGGTTTCCCTTGGATCTAAAAATCAATCAAACCACACGACACACGGGCACAGCCAGGCTGTGCCAGGGCAGAAGGGGGAGCTGTGGCCTGGAGGATGGGGACAGGAGACGTGGCCGTGTCACGGGCTGGACTGGCAGCCACGTGCCAAGTGCCCTTCCTGGAGGCTCCGGGACCACCCAGGAGAGGCCCTGGGATAGGGGAACCCAAACATGCAGCACAGGTCAGCTTCCGCCCGGCCCCTCCCAACCCATCAGCCGCGCTGTCCCGCAGGGGAGCCTGAGCCCCGAGAGGCACTGCAATCGGCAGCAGAGCCAGAACTCCTCCTCCCAAGGCCATGCTGAGATGGGCCCCGGACCAAACACCGCCCCCCTCACCCCGGCCTCTCACCTGAGGGGGCTGCTCGGAGCAGGCTGCAGAGCGCCGTGTCCGAGGTCACCACGTCCTGGACCAGCAGGGACCTGAGAGAGACCCAGCGTCAGCACAGCCCCATGCCCTGCCCCCGGCCTGCGCCACGGCAGCCAGAGCCAGGGGACACCGGGGGGCACCGCACGGCACTCGGCAGCCAGCCCCCCCTCACCTGTCAGCGCCCTCGGCCCGGAGGCAGCGGCTGGCGTTGCGGCTCCAGGCGCAGTAGGGGTCCCTGGCCAGGACGCAGTCAGCGCACGAGTGGTACTTGGCGCAGTCGGCCAGGGGGCAGCCGCGCCACCTGGGAGCGAGAGCCGGCGAAGAGTGCCTTCTGCGGGGGGGAAATCACATCAGTGCTGGGGAGCAAGGCCTGGAGACACGACACCCCCCCAACAGCCGGGGGCGTCGCACCCTGCTCCCCAACCCCCCCACAACTTCCTGGGGCACCCCCACCGCACCTCCCCCACATCCCCACCCCTGCCTCCCCAACTTCCTGGGGCATCAGACCCCGTCCCCACCCCCCCAGCATCCCTGCCCCCCACAACAGCCTGGGGCACCTCCCACTCTCCCAACGGCCATGGGTACCCCCCACATCCCTCCCATTGCCCCCAAAGTGCCCTGCCCCTACCTTCTGGGGGGCTAGCACAAGGCTCTCGATGGGCTGGGCCGGCTCGAAGACCTGCAGCTCCTCCACGAGGTGGACATGGGAAGGCAGGACCAGGGCCTTGTGCAGCCAGCCATCACCTGGCGGAGACATGGGGGAGGGTTGAGGGAGCCGTGGGGGGACTCCCCATCACTCCTGCACCAGCCACATGGCCCCCAGTAACCCATAGGCCCCATGCTGGGCAGAACTGGCTCCAAGGTGGGGGCAGGACGAGCCCTGGCAGGGGAAGAGGGAGGAGGGGGAGCAAAGCCCCAGTGGGTACCTGTCCCAATGAAGAGCACGGTGTAGGAGACCCCGTCCAGCCCATGCACCCGGTCCACCGCCAGCTGGGTGAAGTTGGCGCCCTTCTTGAGCAACAGAGGCCGGCCGTGGCGCGGCAGCACCGGCTCGTCCATCAGCGGGTGCTTCTTGGCGAAGTTCAGGGTGTTGTCGGGCAGCTCCAGCGAGCTGACAATGCCGTTCTGCCGGTGCCAGGCAGTGATGCACTGCAGGGAAGGGGAGAGGGTCACCGGGGCCGGGCACCAAGGGTAGCGGCCAAGCTGGGGGGCAGGGCATAGCTGAGCTGGCAGCATGGGGAACAGAGGCAGCGAGAATTGCCCGTGCTGGGGGAGGGACCCTGGCAGGCAGGGTAGGGGTGGCAGAGAGGAGATGCCCCATGCAGCCTGGGGGTGGGGAATCAGTGAGTGCCCACCAGACCCCAAAGGGGCACATCTGAGCACTCTGGGGGTGGCATTCGGCCCCGAGCGCAGCTGGCACTCCTGCGGGGATGACCGGGTCCCTCCTGGTCCCCACGGCACTTACCGCCCCAGGCCGGGGGCTGGGCACCTGGTCCGAGTACCTGCCCCACTTCTGGGCCTGCTCCCGGTACTCCTTGTAGGGCCCCTCGAAGACCTTGCGCACGTCCTCGATGTGGTACTGGCAGACGGCAGAGACATCCACATCCCCCCTGCAGGGAAGGGAGGGTGAGCCCCGGCCTTGGGTTGGGGGTGCTGGTGGGGCTGGGGCAGAGGGAGCCGGGGGACATTTCACCATCCTGCCCTGCCTGGGAAGGGGTGTGAGTTGGGGGGCAGCGCTGGGGAGAGGAGCACAATACAGGAGCTGGCACTGGCTCTGCAGGCTGACGCCGGGGCGGGCGGGACGGAGGCAGCAGGAGCCCGGGGCGCCCAGTGGCCTGGGGCTCCACATTCGCCCCTTCCCCCGTGCTCACCAGCGAGCCTGGAAGAGGCCGAAGAAGGAGGTGTCGCGCCAGCCGGCCCCGCCCAGCGTGTACACGGCCTGCAGGCGGTGGAAGTGCAGCTGCTGCTCGGGGATGGAGCACACCAGCCGGGCCTTGAGGAACGTCGTCCACTTCTTCTGCAGGGTCCGGGCGCCGCCCATGTCCCCCTGGGCAGAGCGAGGCACCATGTGAGGGGGCAGGGCCCTACCCCAGAGCCCCCGCCCGCTCCCTGCCCAAGCCCTGGCACGGCCTGCCTGGCACAGCACCAGAGCGCGAGCCTGGACCCCGCTCTGGGTGACCCAGCAGGGCCTGGCCTGGCTCACCAGGGCAGCAGCTGCTCTGGGCTCCCTCCCCACGGCTCTGGCCAAGGCCTGGCCGCCGCGCCGCTGGCCGTACCTTGCAGACCCGGGCCACGCGGGCCACCACCTGCTCGGCGTAGCAGTCGAACTCCACGGCCCGCTCGCTGAAGAAGAAGTAGAGCTTGTCGTCGTCCCCGCTGCTGCTGCCCTCGCTCTCCTGCACATAGGCGGCACCCACGAAGTGGGGCTCTGGAAGGGGCGCGTGTGTGAGACCGGGGCCTGTGGGACACCCCCCCCAGGCTGCTTCTGGCCCCTGCCCCCAGAGCCCCGCACCCCCGGCCAGGCCCAAGCTGAGCTGGGCCTGTGGGAAGGGGATTCCTCTCCAAGCCCCTTGACAGTCCCTTCCCCCCCACAAAGGGGGCTGCTCGAGGGCCCCCAAAGCCCTTCTCCCCCATTCAGCCAGGAACCCCGCGACTGCCCCTCGCCCTTCAGCCGGGACCCCCCCGCGACTGCCCCCCCTCACCGTTCAGCCAGGAGGCCAGGTACTCCGTCTTCATGGAGTAGCGGGGGCCCAAGTTGCGCAGGATCACGGGCTCCGTGCCCAGGAAGTTGTTGAGCGTGGCCGAGTACAACTCACCATCTACGGCAAGGCAGAGGCGTCAACCGGGGCAAACACCCCCAGCAGCCTCCCCTGCCCCGCCCCCAGTGGAGCCCCACGTGGGGGCCACCTACCCACGATGAGGCCTGTGTGTCCCTTGGCTGGGTCGTAGGGGCACTTCCCCTTCCCGTCTTCGAAGGCCAGCCTGTTGAGGGAGAAGCTGGACAGCTCCTGGAAGAGACGCCCCACACACAGGGTCAGGGGCCCCGCGGGAAGCAGCCGGCAGAGGCAGGGCCCAAGAACGCCCCCCAGTCAAGACAGCTCCGCACCGGCCAGCACCCCCCACCAGGCAGCACCCGCGGCACAGCCCTGCACCTCCCCCACTCGGCTGCGTCCAGACGACAACGGTCGTTGGGACCAAGGCACGCAGCGCGCTCCGCCATGGGCGCACCTTTTCCCGCCAGAGGCTTTCCCCTCTGCACTGGGCCGAATGTCGGAAAACGCCTTTCGGAAGATCCCTTCTTCCTCACGGCACGAGGACGACAGGGCTTCCGAGAGCGCGTCTGCTCTTCTGCTTCTTTTGCGGAAGAACAAGCGCGTTCCCTGGGCGCGGCGGAGTTTCCCTCAGTCCAGACGTACCCCGAGGGACGCCCAGCCTGTATTGGCCCCACCCTCCCAGCAGGGGGCGCTGCAGGACCACCAGCCCTGGGGGCAGTTCTTGGCTATTCCTGTCCCAGCCTCTCCCAGCAGGGGGCGCCATAGGGAACGGGGCAGGAGCTGGGTCAAGTGGGGGGCTTCCAGTTACTCCAGCCCAGCCTCTCCCAGCAGGGGGCGCTGTGGGGGACAGGAGCTGGCTGGAGGGCAGCTCGTGGCGCCGCCAGCCCGGGAGCGCCCCCCGCCAGCAGGCGAGCGTGTTTCTACCGCCCGTACTCACGATGTAGGTGCACTTGGGCTGGAAGGCGAAGGTGCCGCACACGTACATGTGGGAGCTGTTGTAGCTCTGAAGGAAGCGGATGTAGTTGAAACAGTCGGTCTGGGGAGAAAGGGGCTGGTTAGCGGGGGTACCGGTCCCCCCCACCCCGTTCCGCCAGCTGTGCCAGGGCAGGGCTGGCCACGGAGCCAGGCGGAACTTGCCCAGGACCCCCCAACAGAGGGTGAGACGTGCTGGCCTGGCCCCACGGTGGCGCAGCCGGTGGCAGGCCGCAGGGCACAGCTGGGAGCAGGCAGGGAAGCCGGCGCCCTTGTGCCCAGCTGGCTTACCTGGTTGTTCTTGCCTTTCTGGATACATTCCACCTTCTTCTCTGGCGGTGCCTCCCAGGAGATCTGTCAAGGCAGGGGGGTCGGGGTGAGCCAGGAAGCAGCCTGGCCCATCCCAGCTCCTGCAGCTAGGCCAGACAGACCCATAGCTCCATCCCGCCAGATGTGGGCCCAGGGGCCATGCCAATGGGACTGCCCCCTCTTACCGCTGCCTTGAGCTCCATGGTGCCAGTGGCGAGGGCGAAGATGGCCTCACGGGCACCCACGTACAGAACCTTCTCAGCCTCCCCCAGCGTCAGCGTCATGTAGTGGGACACGCCAGCCTTGGAGAACCGCTTTGCCACGTCCTTCAGCTCTGCGGGGCAGTGACAGAGGGCCTCAGGGAATCGGGGCCTGCAGACTCCTGTGGGCACGGTGCCAGACCAGGCCTGGCACTGCCAAACTGACCCCACCCACCTGCTCCGGGAGCCCGTTGGGAGCCCAGACACAGGTTACCAGGCCCCACCAGCCCAGGTGGTGATGCCAGGGCACAGGGCAGGCACGGGGCTCCCACCCTGCCCCAGCCATCAAGCATGTTTGCGCCCCGGGGCAAGTGGGACACGGGTGTTGCAGCATCCTGCTGGCTGCCCAGCCCTGGGCCAACTGACTGGTGTGCAAAGGGGGGTCCCCAGCTGACACGGGGCAGGGGCTGAGGGATGCCCAGAGCTAGCAGGGGACAAGGCTGCATCTGGGTTGGCCCTAGGACAGGGCTCCACGAACCACAGCTCCTGAGATAACTCTCTGGGCCAGCAGGAGCGTAACCCCCCCCACCCCCAATAGCCAACAGCCCCCGCCGACCCCACCCCACTCACTCCAGCCCCTCTCTCCATTGCTCCTTCTCCCCCACCCTCTTTCACTTATCCCCTGCCCCAGCCCAGGGTAAGGGGCTCCAGTTGGGGGTGCAGGCTCTGGGGTGGGGCTGGGGAACAGGAGGGGGCTCCGGGCTGGAGCAGGGGCTCAGGGTGCAGGCAGGGGCTCCGGGGAGCAGGCAGGGGCTCTGGCTGGGTGGTGGCTGTCCAGACCCTAGGCACGGGCGCAGCCGGGGGCTCTGCGAGGCGCACTGCCCGCACCCACTGCCCCTCCGCCTAGGGACCGAAGGGCGAGCCAGCTGCTTCCAGGTATTCTGGTCTGGCAGCCAACCACAGCCGCCTAGCCAGCCTGGGCTCCCCTGACAATACCCCTCATTCCCAACCCACAGCCCAGCCCTGAGCGTGTGGCCCCGACGCGGCCTGAGCCTGGAGAGACTCAGCTCCTACATGCCCCTTCCTAGGGCCCAGGCCCATGGTGCACAGAGCCAGTGAGGGCTCGGGCCGGCGGACCCCCGCAAGGCGCTCACTCCTCCTGCAGGCCGGACAAGGGAGCCATTGTAGGGGACGGCGGGGGGAGGAAGGGGGCTCAGCTTGGGCCTGGTAGAGGGGCCCTTTGCAGAGCCCCTGCCCCGCCCCCGGGGCCTGCTCTGCTCAGAGAAAGGGCCCATTGACTCACACCGCACTAACTCAGCCAGGCTGGGCCGGGGCAGGGAGAGCTGCCAGGCGTCGCCCACACAGCCCCGGTTTGCTCCCTTCCAGCCTGGCACAGCACGCGCCCCGGGCAGCCAGGCTGGACAGGGGAGCAGGGACCAGCAACACTGGCCTGTAAGCGGAGCTGGGCCAAGCTGACAGCAGGAAACCCAGCCCCAGGACTGCCAGCCCGGTCACATTCCCAGCTGCAACCCGAGCCCCACGTCACCCAGCGAGGCTCAGGGAAGGACGCTGCCCATTCCCCCGGCTGGTGCTGAGGGCTCAAGCTGGCCACGTACAGCCCAGCGCCTTGGGGAACTGAGGAACCCCGCTTCCAGGCCCCCTCCTGTACCCCAATCCCCAGAGCACATCAGCCCGGGGCAGGGACCGGCTCTGCACGGGCCCTGGAACCATGGCTCTGGGGCAGGGGCTGGGTCCCAGATGCTGCCACCTGCAACACTGCAGCTGGCCCGGGAGGGACCCACTAGGCCACCCAGGGGCGTCTCCCCAGATCCCGAACCCAGGGCCCTGCAGAAGGGCAGCAAAGAGCAACGTGGGTCCAGCAGGCTTCAAGCCAGAGCACCATGGCCAGCTCAGCCCTGCCCCCGGCTGTGGGCAGAGCCTGGGCAGCCCCAGTCAGACGGGCACCTTGAACTGCCGGGGCAAAGCCGGACCAGACGCGGGGAACGAGCCCCCCCGCAGGCACCCACAGCCAGGCAGGAGCACTGCGGGGGCAGGGCCAGCCCCATGGAGACCAGGCCTCCCAGGGCAGAGAACCCGAGGCCTCAGCAGGGAGGGGGCTGGCTGGGCTGCTCCGCCAGCTGGGGCCCATTAGAGCCGGGAGCGGCGCGGCCACAGGCCCCCGGCCCATCAAAGCGGGCACCTGGCTTCAATCAGGGCGGGGGAGGGGAGCCTGCCGAGACGCTGTTCCAGGGCCCAACCCCCACACGGGGGGACAGCAGCACCAGGACTGCAACCCCCATTTACCAGGGCACAAGGGGGGCAGAGCAGGCACCAGGCCTCAGACCCCCAGTGCCAGGCACCAGGCTGGGAGCCAGAGCCCCCGACCCCCTTCCCACCCCCAGCCGCGCCGGGAAAGGGGCCCAACCAGCAGCCCCCACCCCCAGGCAGCCCGTCCCAGGCGAGGTGGGGCACCAGCAGCGGGGGGAGCCTGCGCACAGCCTGGGAGGAGGGGCTGGGGTCGGACACGCCCTGCCCACACTCCAAGGGGCCGGCAGGGTCAGACCCCAAGGGCGAAAGCCAAGGAGGGGAACAAAGGCGGGTTTGTGCCCCTCCCCTGGCTCCAAGAGCCCCGCCATGCCCCCCCGCCGGGCGCCAGCCCCGCGTGGCAGGAGCCAAACTGGGGGCTGGGGGCCCATGGGAGGGCCGCGGCCCCGGGCAAAGCCCAGCCCCGGCAGGAGGCAGGCCGCGGAGGAGGGACGGGGCCCTGGGGAGGGCAGCGAGCAGCAAACAGGATGAGATCACTGCGCAGGGACACAGCTGGCGCAAACACCTGAGGTCACCTCCGGAGAGGCAGCCCCCCGGGCAGGCAGGGCGCAGGGCCAGCAGCAGGGAGCCACGCGGGTGCCACCCACCCGGCGGACGGGTCTGCTGGGGAAGGGGGAGGGGAAGGGACTCCCAATGCCATGCCAAGGGGAGCTGCCACCAGCAGGGCCTGCGCCTGGGAATCCCAGCACCCGCAGCCTGGCTGTGCCAGAGATTTATCCGGGGCGGGCAGAGTCCCCTGCCCGCTGATGAGAACGGGCCATGGGTGCCACCCAGTGTCCCCCACAGTCCAGAGACGCCCCCCTGGGCAATGGGCTGGCCCAAACCAGTCTCTCCCCCATGGGCTCACAGCAACTGTGGCACCCCCCCTCCAGCATGCGGCTCACCCCAGCTCACCCCCACCCTGTCCTTTGCATCCCCCAGCTCCAGCTGCTGGAGCCAGACCCGGGGCCCTGGGACACACGGCCCTCCCGAGGGCACAGGCTCCAGAGACTCCCCCGGACACACAGGAACTGGGGGCAGCTCTCCCAGCTCAGCCAGCACCTGACCCCTGGGCCCACCTTCCTCTCCGGGGATGGGCGCAGGCCACACTGGGAGCCCCCTCC
Source organism: Rafetus swinhoei (assembly GCA_019425775.1). Taxonomy (NCBI): domain Eukaryota; kingdom Metazoa; phylum Chordata; order Testudines; family Trionychidae; genus Rafetus; species Rafetus swinhoei. The sequence goes on from JAFJHL010000226.1 coordinate 654,556, forward strand.
CCCCCCAAGGCAGCGATTCGTGGGCACAGGCCCCTCACGCTCACATGGCCCCACGGAGCTGCCCCGCAGGGAAAGGGGCTCCCAAGCTGGGACCAGAGAAGGGGCAGCTCTCCAAGGCGGTGCATGGGATTTGGTGGGTTCCCTAAGCCCTGGAGTCCTGTATTCCCCCCTCCAAAGCTACCCCGATCTCAGCACGGGGGGCCTGGACCCCAACTGCTCTGTTAAAATACATTGCCCATCCCAGATCCCGCTGTGCGCCACAGGGCCGATGCCCCCAGGGCCAGCCCCTGGGGCCTCTCTGACCATGGTTTCCCAGCCCCACACCTCCCAGCCCCTCTGCCACCTTCCCGCCCTCTAGCGGCCAGTGTAATGCCTGATCAGACAGGCCCCCAGAGGACGGGCCCTGGGAGCATCAGCCCCATGGTGCTGAGCCAGGATGCCCAAAAGCCCAGCCTGGCACAGGGCACCGCAATGGTTCTGTGCTTACATCCAGGGCTGGGCGTACCCGACATAGCTGGGACAGCCCCCCAGCCCGGCACAGGGAAGCCCAACAGAGCCAGGACACCCGCCCAGCCTGGCACTGGGACCCCCCCGGCACAGGGCACACCGACAGAGCCTGGACACTCCCCCAGCCTGGCACAGGGCACCCGCCCAGCCCAGGGAACCCCGACAGAGCCTGGACACCCGCCCAGCCTGGCACAGGTGCCACTCACCATTGTAGGGGATGGTTTTCCTGGGCACCAGGTTCCACCAGGTGGCATCAGCGGTGCCCATGCTCAGGCAGACGGTGGTGAGCAGGGCGAGGCAGGGGAGGGTGGCATCCATGCTGCCCCACAGCGCGGCTGGTCTGGCCTCCCCACACCCAGCTCCACTTGTGCCCTGGCTGCTCTGGGCCTGGGGGAGAGAGAGAGGCAGGTTATGGGGCAGCCGAGTCACATGGGCAAGCAGGAAACAGGGACAAGGGAGCCATTGAGATGCACTCAGCTGGGGAAGGGGGAGCCAGAGACAGACCCTTCCCCCCACAGCAGCTCGGATTCCCCACCCTCCCCCGCAGCAAGCTCCCTGCCAAGCTGCGCAGCCCCCAGCCCCCGAGCTGAGCCAGCCCCACAGAAGAGTAAATGGCCTGACCCAGCAGCCAGGGAACCAAGCTGGGGGGCAGCTCCCACAGCCCAACCCCTGAAGCCAGGCTGGGCTGGGGGGTTTGCCCAGTGTCAGAGAGGAACCCACGGGCAGCAGGACACCTGGGTCCCTGCCCGGAGCAGCATTTGGGGGCTAGCAGAGATGCAGCGATCGCCCAGCCCCCCCCAGGCCTGGGGCTGCAGGACAGGCGCTGAGCCAGGCAGCAGGCGTGTGCACCAACGCCTCCCGCTGGGAGCTCCCCCCACTCTTCTAAGCCCAGCGATTCCCTTCTTGTGGTCCCTGGTTCTGTAACCACTTCCTGCCATCAATGGGGCTGGCGCTGAGTCGGGGGCTGCCAGCAAGGCTGCTCCTTCTTCCCAGCTGACTCACAGCTGCCCCCCTCCTTCCCTACCTCACAGCTGTCATATCCTCCACTGTGGGACAGGGCGGGTGAGGGGGTTTCCCAGTCAGACGGGGGCCCAAAGGGGCACCTGAACCCACATCAGCAAGTCCCCACAGGCCCCTTCTAAGAAGGAGCCCGAACTCCTGGGCTCCCCACCCAGCTCTGCCAGCCTCCCTCTCAGACTTTGGACAAGTTTTGTCTCTGTGCCTCAGTTTCCCTAACATGGGGAGAATGACACCAGCCCAGGTGAAGGCCAGTGAGCACACCAACACCAGCAAGGGGCTCTGGAAGCAATTGCCAGGGGAGAGTCTGCAGCCAGCACGGAGTCAGCGCCTGCAGACCCGGCACCCTTCTGCGGCCGGGGCATTTGAAGACGGAGCAGCCGAGCGAACAGCTGGGCATTTCTAGCACGCTGGGCTCTCTCCTGCCGTGTGCTCGGCCATCACCACCCCAGACCCAGGCTTCCCACTGCCAGCGTGCAGCAGAGCGGGCAGAAACTAGGGATGCATCTGAAGAAGCGGGCTGTGCCCACAAAAGCTCATGATCCCCTCTGCAGGTTTTGTTAGTCTATGAAGCGCTACCAGCCCATTGGTTGGTGTTTCCCATGTAACTGGTTAAGCCATCAAACATTCTGTTTAACCAGTTAACTGATTAAAGAGGGGGGTCGGCGGGGGCCTTGTCCACCATAGACGGGGCTGAGGCAGGAGGGCTGGGCCCACCAGACAGGGGCTGTTCCGGCTGCGGCAGCCCCCTGCCCAAGACAGGCGGGAGTTACTCCAGCCCCTACTGGTTAACCAGTCAAGCCCTAGCAGAAACATGGAGGGGGTGCTGCTGCCCAGTACCCCCACCAGGCACTGGGGAGTGGCTGACAGAGCACGGGTGGTGGCCAAGGACAGGGCGGGGCTGAAGGAAAGGGAAGAGCTGGCAGGGTGACCAGCCGGACAGTGGCAGGCGCGTAAGGTTTTCGAGAGGGAAGCAGGAAGCTGCCTCCCACCCCTGGGGCGGGGGGAGGACACGGCAGGGGAGAAGTGATTTCCGGAGGGGAAGCGAGACAGGGAGCTGTGGGAACCCAGCCAGCCCCGCCAGGAAGCCGGCCACACCACTGGCAGAGCCAGCTGGGACGAGTCAAGGGGGCAGCCCCTGCTCATCAGCCCAATGGGGCATCTGGAACTCGCTGGCCCAGTCCACCCTGTGGGGCTCAGACCCTGCTCTGCCCCTCCCCCATGGGGCACCTCAAACTCCCAGCGCCACTGCCTGGGGGCTGGAGGGGTCAGGTCCAGGGCTACCCAGGGCACCTCTTGCCAGCCCGAGGGACAGGGCGGGTCCATGGGCAGCGTGAGGTCCAAGCTGAGTCCTTGCTGGTTTCTGCCCCCACAGCTCCTCCTGCAGCTGCTGCAGGCGGCCAGATCCAGTGCCCGGCTACACCTGGGCCAGTGTCGGAGCCAGAGCAGCCAGAGAGCAAAGGCTGCCCTGGACGCCTGGCACCTGCCTGCCAGCCCATCACTCGCCTGCCCCGGAGCAGCAGAGATGGGGGCACTGCTGGGGCAGGGTGCCCTCGAGGAGACAAGGGGCACAGGGCTTAGCCTCTGCTGCCCCTCGTGGGGCATCGCTGCCAAGGGCCAGAGGAGACAGAGCCCAGGGGGGTCACCAGGGCCTGGCCGTGACCCCCAGGGCAGAGCAAGGGGCAGTGCCAAGGCCACGTCCAACCGCCCAAGAGTCCAGTGGCAGGGCCAGGCCAGCGGAGCAGCTGCTGGGGGCGGGCGAGTGGCGCTGCCTTGGTGCGTGGCCACTGGGGGAACCCCCAGGTTCTCACCCCACTGGGCTCCTCACCCCACACCAGGAGGGGCTGGGCGGGCAGGGGAGGGCAGCGGGGGACTCTGAAGAGCCAAGCCCCCCCAGCTGCCCCCCGCGCCTCGGGCTGCCAGGAACAAAGCCCGGCTAGTCCGCACACGCTCGCCCCCTTCCGGCCGGCGCGGGGCCCGCTGCTCTCGGGGGCCGGGCCCGCCGGGGGGGTGGCCCCCAAAGGGCCCGATCCGGCCGGGGCGCCGCGCCGGGCTCCTGGGAGGCGCGGGCGGGGTTTCGCCGTTGGGAGCCCCCCAGGAGCGGGCGAGAGGCTCGCAGATGGCGCTGCGCGCTCCTTGCGCCTCCCCGCGCGCTCCCTGCGCCTCCCCGCCCACTCGCGGCGCGGGCTGGGTTTTGTTTTCCCAGCGCAGCCGGAGCGGAGAAAGGGGACGCGGCTGGAGCCTTTTGCGAGCGTCGCTGCGTCCCGGAGCCAGAGCGGGGCCGGCCGGGCTCCCCGCTCCGGGCCCCGGGCTCAGCCTCTGCCCCCCGCCCCGCCCCTGGCTTGAGGGGCCCCCGCTGGAGCCCTGGCGCGCCGAGGGCGAAGGGGCTTTCGGGGAAGGGGGGCAGTAACTTTGCAGCGCCGCTGGCCCCGCAGCAGGGCCGCCCGGCGGCCGGGGCGCTGCAGGAGGCGGCGGTGCACCCAGCCCCTGGGCGAGCTCGGGCTCCGGCAGCCAGGGACGCGGGAGCTCGCCCCGCCCGCGGGCCCGGGGTGCGGGCGCTCGCCCCCCTGCCCAGGCCGGGGGGCGCAAGGAAAGTGGGTCAGTTTCGGGGGCGGGGCGCGGGCTGCAGCCTCCCCTGGAACCGGGGCTCGCTGCCCGTCCAGCCGCGAGCGAGCCGAGCCCCGCACCCTGAGCCCCCCGCTCGCCCCTCACCTCGGGGGCGCTGGGCCCGGCGCGGGGGCGGATCAGGGATCCCTTTCTTCGCTCGCCCGGAGCTTGCGGCCGCTCGCCTGCCCGTGCCCTGCCTCGATTCCCCTCCTTCTCCTGACGTCACCGGGGGCGGGGCTCCCGCGCCAGATGAATGGGGACGGGGCCTCAGCTGCTGGGCAGGGAAGGGGGATCAAAGGGACGGGCCCCCCCAGCGGGCATTGCTCTAGCAAAGGGGTGGGGGCTGGGCTGCCCCCGGGGCTCTGCCCCATTCCCATCAGCCGCCCGTGGGCCGTGAATCCGGGGGCTGATGTTGGGCCTCGGAAAGTGAGACACCTGCCCTGTCTGGCCTGGGAAGGGGGCGGCTTCCAGAGGGCCCCTTGGGACTGAGGGCCGGGGAGACACCGGGCCCTGCACCCCCATCCGCCGCCAGCTGTGGGGAGACACCGGGCCCTGCACCCCCATCCGCCGCCAGGTGTGGGGAGACACCGGGCCCTGCACCGCCATCCGCCGCCAGCTGTGGGGAGACACCGGGCCCTGCACCGCCATCCGCCGCCAGCTGTGGGGAGACACCGGGCCCTGCACCCCCATCCGCCACCAGCTGTGGGGAGACACCGGGCCCTGCACCCCCCTCCGCCGCCAGGTGTGGGGAGACACCGGGCCCTGCACCCCCATCCGCCGCCAGCTGTGGGGAGACACCGGGCCCTGCACCCCCATCCGCCGCCAGCTGTGGGGAGACACCGGGCCCTGCACGCCCATCCGCCGCCAGGTGTGGGGAGACACCGGGCCCTGCACCCCCATCCGCCGCCAGCTGTGGGGAGACACCGGGCCCTGCACGCCCATCCGCCGCCAGCTGTGGGGAGACACCGGGCCCTGCACGCCCATCCGCCGCCAGGTGTGTGTTTCGGCTGTCAGCACAGGAGCCAGGAGCAGCCAGGACAACCCAGCTGGGGGAGAGGGGCCCAGGGCTTGCCCCCCGAGCCAGCAAGACTCACTCACACACCCAGCAGCCCACCCTGACCCTGCAACCAGCCCCACCTGCCACCTGGCTACACCCCCTCCCAGCTGTGGTGTTCGCGCGGGAGGCTGTCGCACCCCAGTTCCCATTCCCGTCTAGTAGTGGTGCAGTGCCCAGGGAAACTGAGGCGCACACAGTGGGTTACTACAGGACAGTCGACACAACATGGAACCTAACAAAGTGAACGGAGCAAATAGGATCCCCACTTTGTCACACCCCTGCCCCGGAAAGCTGGGGGAGCTGATACTGGGGCCTAGGCAAGGGGAATCAGTTCCAGCAAGGCCTCAGTCCCACTTAGGGGCATGGGCCTGGGGCTGCCTGTCTGCCCCGGGATGGGGGGATTCCTTCCTGCCTCTTGGCTGATCCCTGGGGCTGCTGTGTGGCAAATGGTTTCTGCTGCACCCCGGGGTTGCCCCCATCGCAGGGGGCATCTGGGCCCTGGCAGGAGGAGCCCCACACACTGGTCAGTCCTAGAGCTTCGGGCCGGAAGGGGCCATCAGACCTTCCAGCCTGCCCCCTGGATAGCACAGGCGAGAGAAAGGCCCCCACTTGCCCTGCGTCAGGCCTAGGGCCCAGGCAGGGAGTGAATTACCCTCTAGCCCATGCCGCCCAGCCCCACACCCAGCCCCTGGCAGGGCCTGGTGCAAAGCCCTAGTGTAGATGGAGCCGGGGAAGGGAGTGGACCCCTCTGGTGCAGAGCCTTGCCCCCCACTCCAGCAGCATAGGAGGCTGAGGCTGCAGCTTGGCCTGGCCTCCAGAGTGCTCCCTGCACAGCTGGCACCCGGGCGTCCGTGGCCCATGGCGCTGCAGTGACCCGACTCTGGCCCAGCCCCGAGGCAGTGCAACTGGGCTTCTCTTAGAGCCCCCGGGCCTGCTCTAATTACACCCAGGGCTGTTGGCCCCCAGAGCCACCCAGGACCCGGAAGGCACGAAGGAGGCGCAAAGTCTCTCTGGCAATCTCCAGCCACCTGCCCTGGGGTGGGCAATGGGGCAGGCCCCAGTGAAGACACCCCCGCTGCTCCTGGACATGCTCCTGGCTTCCCAGCCCTCGCAGCTCCCGGCTCTGAACGAGTTCACGGGGGGGGGGCACGACTGAGGAAGCTGGGCTCAGTCACGGCTCGGCTCGTCTGCTCCGGCCCCGCAGGCTGCTGAGCATTACTCACCCCGCCTGTCGAGGAAGGGGGCTGAGGCCTGTCTTCCAGCAGAAGGAAAATCCAGCCACAAGCCTCTGAACCAGCTCAGTTGTGGGCAGCGCCCTGCGCTCCTGTTACAGCGCCCCAGAGGCCTCTGCAGGCAATAAGTGAGCGGCACTGATCCAGAGGCAGGGCAGCTTGGCCTGGCACAGACCCCTCAAGAGAAGAGGGAGACTCCTCCATGGCACCCTGCAAATCGGTAACAGAACCCAGAAGTCCTGGCTCCCCCCCCCCCTCTAACCACTAGACCCCACTCCCTCCCAGAACCAGGGCTACAACCAGAAGTCCTGGCTCCCAACCACTAGACCCCACTCCTCCCTCCCAGAACCAGGGCTACAACCAGAAGTCCTGGCTCCCCAACCACTAGACCCCACTCCCTCCCTCCCAGAACCAGGGCTACAACCAGAAGTCCTGGCTCCCCAACCACTAGACCCCCTCCCTCCTCCCAGAACCAGGGCTACAACCAGAAGTCCTGGCCCCCAGCCACTAGACCCCACTCCCTCCTCCCAGAACCAGGGCTACAACCAGAAGTCCTGGCTCCCCAACCACTAGACCCCACTCCCTCCCTCCCAGAACCAGGGCTACAACCAGAAGTCCTGGCTCCCCAACCACTAGACCCCACTCCCCTCCTCCCAGAACCAGGGCTACAACCAGAAGTCCTGGCTCCCAACCACTAGACCCCACTCCTCCTCCCAGAACCAGGGCTACAACCAGAAGTCCTGGCTCCCCAGCCACTAGACCCCACTCCCCTCCCTCCCAGAACCAGGGCTACAACCAGAAGTCCTGGCTCCCCAACCACTAGACCCCACTCCTCCTCCCAGAACCAGGGCTACAACCAGAAGTCCTGGCTCCCCAACCACTAGACCCCACTCCTCCCTTCCAGAACCAGGGCTACAACCAGAAGTCCTGGCTCCCCAACCACTAGACCCCACTCCCCTCCCTCCCAGAACCAGGGCTACAACCAGAAGTCCTGGCTCCCCCCCCCAACCACTAGACCCCACTCCCCTCCCTCCCAGAACCAGGGCTACAACCAGAAGTCCTGGCTCCCCCAACCACTAGACCCCACTCCTCCTCCCAGAACCAGGGCTACAACCAGAAGTCCTGGCTCCCCTAACCACTAGACCCCACTCCTCCCTCCCAGAACCAGGGCCACAACCAGAAGTCCTGGCTCCCCAACCACTAGACCCCACTCCCTCCCCTCCCAGAACCAGGGCTACAACCAGAAGTCCTGGCTCCCCCCCCAACCACTAGACCCCCCTCCTTTCCCAGGCATAGAATGAACCCACCTCCCAGATGCTTATTCTACCCACAGGGCTTCTCCCAACAGTTTGTTTGGTGGCCTCCGAGCGCATCTCTGGCTGGTGGCCCTTCTGACAGTTTTCCTACTATGTAATTAGCATTAGGGAAAACGAATCCCGGTGCCCGTGCCGTGCAATGTGCTCGTGGAAGGCTGGGGGTTGCTGCAGAGCCAGTGTTCAGTGGGAGCCGCTTTCCCGGCCTGACGCAGCCCAGACACCCAGAGAAAGCGCTTTGCCCAATCTTGTCTTTGGCTGTTTGTTCTCACTTGCTGGCCGGTCCCTGCTCCTGTGTTCACAGCCTGCCTGTGCCCAGCCCCCGCCACAGACGCCTGGGCCTGGCCTCCCTGTGAAAAGTGGGATTAGCAAACACAGCCTAGCTGGAGCCGGGTGGGGAGGGGAGCAGGGGCCAGGGGCCAGAGCGGGGCTGGGGAAGGGGAGGCGAGAGCAGGGCTGGAGCTCATCTCTGTGCAGCTGGGGCCCAGAGCCTGGGGTCCAGGGGGGAGATGGAGCCCACAGCCCTGCACCCGGAGCCTGCCGCCCAGGGCAGAAGCCAGACACCTCCGGGAAGGTGGGGAACTCTGGCTGCCTGCTCCTCACGTCTGTCTCCCCAGAGGAGGACCAGCCCCTGGGGAGGGTCCCCTGCTTTGCCCCCAGGCTGCGGGCACAAGAGCCTTTGGAAACGCTGGATCACCTCTCCTCTAGGGTAACAAACTCCCAGCCAAGCCCCACATCTCACTGCCTTTCCTTCCCAGGGCTGCTTCCCCCAGCCACCCTGGCCTGGGCAGACTGCGGTGCCTGGGCCTTGCCACTCGCAGCAGGGGGCTCGGCGGCGCTGCTCCAGTTCTGGGACCCCCATAGCAGGGTGGAACTCGGCTCTGAGGCTGGCTCCTGCTGCATGTTGGGCACAGGGCTAAGCCAGGCCCCAGCGCCATGGCCTGGATCCGGATCCAGAGCTGAACCCACCACAGCCCCAGGTTTGGGTTGGCCCCCTTAGCACGGGCAGGGCCGGCTGCAGGCCTCCCTCGGGGCAGAACCCCCGGCTGCAGGGAAAGCACGGGGGCTGCCCAGCCTGTCTGTGCATGGGTGCGGCACGAGAAACACGGCCCTCAGCTGCCCGAGAGCTGGGACGCCGACCTGGGGGTCCTGCCCCAACTGCCTGCCCGGGCCCTCGTCAGCCGGCCAGGGCTCGGTGCCCTCCTGCAGCGCCCGGTGTGCCAATACTGAAAAGGGCAAACGGGCTGACCTGCGATTTCCGGCCTGTCGGTCTGGTATTGATCCCAGGCGCGCTAATGGAGCAGCTGGGCCAGGACTCGATTAATAGAGCGCGAGGCGGGCGATGTAATTAATGCCAGTCACCGGAGGGTTCTGGAGCCCGCGGGAGATTCCCGGGCAGGCTGGCCAAGTTACCAGCGGGGAGGTAGCCCGGCGCGGCGGGGCACAGACAGTGAGGGTGGGCTCACTGCCACGCGGCTCAGCGTAGCCTTGTAACGGGCCCGTCGCGGGAGGGGCCTCAGCCGGCTGGCTCCGTGCTTGGCCCGGTGCCAGTTCTCATTTCATCCGGAAGAAAACATCAGATCAGCACCGCAGAGTTTGCAGCTCACCTGAAAGCAGGGGGAGCGGTGGGGAGAGCAGGCCTGGCACAACGTGCATTTAGGGCAGCCAAACGCAGCCACCTACCTGGAGGAGCCGAGAGGAGCCCAGGCCGCACTGCCAGGCGCGGGGGGCTCTGTCCAGGGAAGCAGCCTCCCTGACAAAGATTGGAGGGAGGGGCAGGGCTGCTCCCAGGAGGTGTTGGGGCAAAAGGACCAATGTGCTTCTAGGCTGGCCGAGCAGGGGGGTGAGCCAGGAGCAAAGGGGATTTGCCCTGGGGCCACTGCTGCCGCCAGCTCATGGGGGTGCCATGGGGGTGTCGCAGGGCTAGAAAAGGAGCCATGGACATTTAGCCTGGAGAAGGGACAAGCTGCCCACAGCCCGTCAGAGCCCAGGTGGGGAGCAAACCTTTAACCCTCGGCGGCGGCGCAGTGAGCCACACGAGCCAGTCTCCACGGGAGGGTAATTAACCCTGGGAACGGCTCAGCCAGGGCAGGGCGGATTCTCCATCGCTGGCCTGGCTGTTTTCTGACAGCCCCGCTCCAGGGATTCCTGGGGGCAGGCCTCTGGCCCCTGGGTACGGGGGTCAGACCCACTGTGGCCCCTCTGGCCTGGGACTATAGACTCATAGAGCTGGAAGAGACCTCAGGAGGTCATCAAGTCCAGCCCCCCTGCCCAAGGCAGGACCAACCCCAACTAAATCAACCCGGCCAGGGCTTTGTCAAGCAGAGACTTAAACACCTCTAGGGATGGAGATTCCACCCCCTCCCTAGGGAACCCATCCCAGGGCTTCCTAGTGAAATAGTTTTTCCTAATATCCAACCTAGCCCTCTCCCACTGCAACTTGAGACCATTGCTCCTTGTTCTGCCATCCGTCACTACTGAGAACAGCCTCCCTCCATCCTCTTTGGAACCTCCCTTCAGGAAGTTGAAGGCTGCTCTCAAATCCCCCCCTCACTCTTCTCTTCTGCAGACTAAACAAACCCAAATCCCTCAGCCTCTCCTCATAGGTCATGTGCTCCAGTCCCCTCATCATTTTGGTTGCCCTCCGCTGGACCCTCTCCAATGCGTCCACATCCTTTCTATAGTGGGGGCCCCAGAACTGGACACAATACTCCAGATGTGGCCTCACCAGAGCCAAATAAAGGGGAATAATGACATCTCTGGATCTGCTGGCAATGCTTCTCCTAATGCACCCTAATATGCCATTACCCCTCTTGGCTACAAGGACACCCTGTTGACTCATATCCAGCTTCTCATCCACTGGAATCCCCAGGTCCTTTTCTGCAAAACTGCTACTTAGCCAGTTGGTCCCCAGCCTGTAACAATGCTTGGGATTCTTCCATCCCAAGTGCAGGACTCTACACTTGTACTTGTTGAACCTCATCAGATTTCTTTTGGCCCAATCCCCTAATCGGTCTAGGTCACAATGGACCCTATCTCTGCCCTCCAGCGTATCTACCTCTCCCCCTAGCTTAGTGTCATCTGTGAACTTGCTGAGGGTGCAAACCATCCCCTCATCCAGGTCATTAATAAAGATGTTGAACAAAACCGGCCCTAGAACCGATCCTTGCGGCACTCCGCTAGAAACCGACCGCCAACCTGACATCGAGCCGTTGATCACTACCCGCTGGGCCTGGCCTTCTAGCCATCTTTCTATCCATCTTACTGTCCATTTATCCAATCCACATTCCCTTAACTTGCTGGCAAAAATATTGTGGGAGACAGTAACAAAAGCCTTGCTAAAGTCAAGGTATATCACATCCACTGACTTTCCCACGTCCACAGAGCCAGTTACCTCATCATAGAAGCTAATCAGATTGGTCAGGCATGACTTGCCCTTTGTGAATCCATGCTGACTATTCCTGATCACTGTCCCCTCTTCCAAATGCTTGAAAATGGATTCCTTCAGGATCCCCTCCATGATTTTTCCAGGGACTGAGGTAAGGCTGACTGGTCTGTAGTTCCCTGGATTGTCCTTCTTCCCTTTTTTAAAGATGGGCACTACATTTGCCTTTTTCCAATCATCCAGGATCTCTCCCCATCTCCACGAGTTTTCAGAGATAATGGCCAAAGGCTCCTCAATGACATTTGCCAACTCCCTCAGTGCCCTTGGATGCATTAAATCCGGACCCATGGATTTGTGTACGTTTAGCTTTTCTAAACAGTTCCTAACCTGTTCTTTCCCCACCGAGGGCTGCCCACCTCCTTCCCATACTGCGTTGCCTAGCGCATTTGTCTGGGAGCTGACCTTGTCCGTGAAGACAGAGGCAAAGAAAGCATTGAGTACTTCAGCTTTCCCCACATCATCTGTCACTAGGTTACCTCCCTCATCCAGTAAGGGCCCCACACCCTCTCTGGTCACCTTCTTCTTGCTAACATGCCTGTAGAAACCTTTCTTGTTATCCTTCACATCCCTTGCTAGCTGCAATTTCAGTTGCGCTTTCACCTTCCTGATAATTCCCCTGCATTCTCGAGCAATATATTTATACTCCTCCCTAGTCATCTGTCCAAGTTTCCGCTTCTTGTAAGCTTCCTTTTTGTGTTTAAGCTCGCCAAGGATTTCCCCGGTAAGCCAATCTGGTCGCCTACCATATTTGCTTTTCTTGCAGCGCATCAGGGTGGTTTCTTCCTGTGCCTTTAAAAAGGCTTCTTTAAAATACTGTCAGCTCTCCAGGGCTCCTTTCCCCTTCATGTTAGCATCCCAGGGGATCCTGCCCATCAGTTCTCTGAGGGAGTCAAAGTCTGCTCTTCTGAAGTCCAGGGTGTGTATTTTGCTACTCTTCCTTCTTCCTTTGGTCAGGATCCTGAAATCTACCATCTCATGATCACTGCTTCCCAGGTTGTCACCCACCTCTACTTCCCCTACTAGTTCCTCCCTGTTTGTGAGCAGCAGGTCAAGCTGCGCATGGCCCCTGGTTGGATCCTTCAGCACTTGTACCAGGAAGTTATCCCAACATTCTCCAAAAACTTCCTGGATTGTCTGTGTACTGCTGTATTGGTCTCCCAACAGATGTCAGGGTGATTAAAGCCCCCCATGAGAACCAGGGCCTGTGATCTGGACCCCAACCACAACATCACCCCGTTGCTTCCTCCTCTAAACTTAACCCATAGACTCTCCACAGGCTTTTCTCCCTCTATATACTGGAGCTCTGAGCAATCCTACTGCTCTTTAACAAAGTGCAACTCCTCCTCCTTTTCCCCCCGCCTGTTCTTCCTGAACAGTTTATACCCTTCCATGACAGTGCTCCAGTCATGTGAGTCATCCCACCAAGTGTCCGTTATTCCAATCAAATCCTAGTTCTTTGTCTGGGTCAGGGCTTCTAATTCTTCCTGTTTGGTTCCCAGGCTTCTCGCACTGGTGTACAAACACCTTAGATAGCCAGTTGCTTGCCCTGCCATCTCCATCTGAATCAGGGGCCCTCCTTTGTTGCTCGTTCCTCCTTGTGTTTCTTCCTGGTATCCGACTTCCCCACTTACCTCAGGGCTTTGGTCACCGAACCTAGTTTAAAGCCTCCTCACTAGGTTTGCAAGCCTGCCCGCAAAGATGCTCCTTCCTCTCTTGGTTAGGTGGAGCCCGTCTCTTCCTAACAATCCTTGTGCCCGGAACAGAGTCCCATGGTCGAAGAAACCAAAGCCCTCTCTGCGACACCACCTGCGCAACCACGCATTGACGTCCTCAATTCGACGATCCCTGCCCAGTCCTTTCCCTCAGCAGGGAGGATGGACGAGAACCCCACTTGTGCTTCAAATTCCGTGATCCTTCTTCCCAGCGCCACATAATCTGCTCAAGGGCATTCTTGGCCGTATCGTTAGTTCCTACATGGAGAAGCAGGAAGGAGTAGCGATCCGAAGTTTGATCACTTTTGGAAGAGTCTTGGTCACATGAATCTAACACCACTAGGCCTCATTCCCTCCCCAAGCAGTGACTAGAACCCAGCCCCTGCTCTAACCATTAGACACCACTCCCCATCCAGAGCCAGACCCTAGCCCAGCTTACAGGCGCCCTGGGCCAAAGCCCGGCTTTCTATCTGTCCGTCTCACCCTCCCAGGACCATCTTCCCTTGCACAAGGCCACGGGCCGTGCCCTCCCACCCCAGCACTAGCCCCAGCCCCCGCCAGGAACCCTGCCCCGCCCATCCCACGGGCCGTGCCCTCCCACCCCAGCACTAGCCCCAGCCCCCGCCAGGAACCCTGCCCCGCCCATCCCACGGGCCGTGCCCTCCCACCCCAGCACTAGCCCCAGCCCCCGCCAGGAACCCTGCCCCGCCCACCCCACGGGCCGTGTCCTCCCACCCCAGCAGGCCAGGCGCAGGGCACCGGGCGCCACTCCCGTCCCTCCAGCCCCTTTGGCCCTGCTGGGCCTGGGGCTCCCATGGGACCATGTGCTGCCACCTGTGCTCCGGGTGCCGGAACACCAGAGAATTGGGGGTCCCCTTGGCCTAGGCAGGCTGTTGTCCCCGGTGGGGCTGGCTCGGGCCAGAGCTGGGTGGCTGCGAGCAGAGCCAGGAGCTCTGAGGCCTGTGGGTGAGGTGTGGAGGGTGGTGCTGGCGTGAGCTTGGTTGTATGGAGGAGAAACGCCCCCCCCGGCTGATGGCCTAGGGTGGGACCCTCTACCCTCCCTGGGGTGGGCAACGGGCAGCCTGGGGGTGGCCACCCTCCCCACAGGGCAGCAGGGACTCGACCCCCTGGGCAAAGGCCGTAGGAGGGGACCCCACAGAGCAGCCAGGGTGGAATCTTGGTGCCTGGGGAAGGCGCCTTCACCCCAGAAACGAACACACGTGGTTCTCCTGGCTGCACCCAAGGGTGCTGGCTATGCCATTGCCCAGCAGCACGGCGGCCATGTGATGCGCACTTGGCCCAGCCAACCCAGCCCCCGGGGTTCTACCCCGGCTCCCCAGGATCCTGGCCTGGCTCCAGAGGGCTAAAGATGGAGACTTAGCCACTAACCCCGGCTCTGCGGTGACTCAGCCGGCAGCACCGCTCCATGGCACAGGGCACTGGCCACCGCGCGCCATGGGGCGGGGGGCTCTTCCCTGCACACTCGCAGGCAGCCCTGCCAACCCCTGCAAGGGAGCCCAGTCCTAGCCATGGCTCGGGGTGGGGGGGACACATGGCTGGAGGTGGACGGATGCAGATGGGACTCGGCAGCTGGTGCTTTCCTGACTCTGCCATTCCTTCCATCTGTGGCTACTGCCCCACCCTGTGCCTCAGTTTCCCTCAGCTGCTGATACTGAAACACCCCCCAAGCGGGAAGGGTTAACATCAATCACTGGGAAGGTCTCTCAGGCCTGTGACTCGCCTGCTGGCCTGGCGCTGCCCCCACAGCCCAGCACCTCCGCTTGTGCTGCAGCGGGAAAGGGCTGCGACCTGCCCAGGGTACCCAGCCTGGGATCAGGGCCCCCCATGGGCTGGGTGCAGGAAGGGATTCCAGCCCCCAGGGCCCAGGCTGCAGAAGGGCTCCCCTGGCACTTGTGAGGAAGGCCCCTGGGAACGGGCCCTGCACTGGCACTCTCTGGGGTTGACTGGGCTCTGGCCACACCAGCTAGCATCTGCCATAGGACATTGCCTATGGGCAGTGGGGCACATAGTGCCCCCTGCTGGGTGCCCAGGGTCAGAGCAGCTGCACCATAGGCCTCGGGTGTCCAGACTAGCCAGCCCATTGGGGGAGCGAGGGGGGGCAGGATGTGGACTCCCGAGTGGATCCGGTTCAAACCAAGTGGTGCTCCAGGGAGCGTGATTCAGTGGCTGGAGCAACGGGCACAGCGCCAGCAGGACACCTGGGTTCTTTTCCCACGTGCCTGTGGTATGACTGCCCCGTCCCTCTCTGTGCCCCCCGGAACGGGCCCTTTGGGACAGGCCTGGGGCCAAGTGCAGCCACCCCTCGGAAGCCAAAGGAAATTCCTGGCACGGCCACCTCTGAGCGCTGGGGAGGGGACACGCCCCGCAGCCCGACCTCTGCAGCCACCAGTCCCAGCCTCCCCGCCGGGGGAGTCGAGGGTGGAGCTACACCCCCCTCCCCAGGCTTCCCCCAGGGCCAGCCCTGTGCAGAGCTCAGCTGGGGCTCAGTTGTTGCAGGATCAGGCCCCTGGGCCCTGCAGGCAGCCCCATGCCCTCCAGGGCAAGCAGCAGGGCATATGCAGGTCAGAGGGGGGGTGCAGGGTCCTTCCACTCGGTGCCATGCACCCCACAAGGCCTGCGGGCTGCTCTGGCTGCCGTGGGGCCAGTTCAGGTTCCGCAGGAGCAGCTCCCCCCAGGGGCAACATCAGCCGGCACCTCCGGAAATCGCAGGGGGTGCACTAGAGGCTCTGCCCCTGCCTGGCAGGGCCCAGGGCTGGTCCCCTCCTGCTCCGGGACTTGGGCCCCAGCCATGCCAGGGGGCTGTGGGACCTGCCTGAGCAGGGCAGAGCAAGAGAGACTCGTCCACGGCCCCAGTGCATCAGTGGAGCGAGGGGCAGCGCCCCGGCGTCCTGGGTCTGGAGAAGGCTGCATCAGAACTGGCCTGTGCCCTGCACCCCGGCTGCGTGGGGGAGGGCAGGTAGTTGCCCCTCCCTCGCCCAGGCCCTGCGTGCGGCGGCCCAGCTCCACATGCTCCATCACGCCGCACTCCCAGCCCGGGAGCCCTGCAGGGCCCAAGGGCCCGCCCCACCCCAGGGAGCGGGAGCTGCCAAGCGGCAGGGAGGACGGGCTGGACAGGAGCCAAGGGGGCAGGGGAGGCAGCACGGCTAGCGCTTGGCTGGACTGAAAACACCAGGGTTGGGAAATGCACCGGCTCATGGGCCGGGAGCAGAAGCAGCTGTGGGTCAGGAGTGAGGGGAGCCCAGGACTGGGGGGGGGGCTGGGCTGTGGGTCAGGAGTGAGGCACCGGCAGGGCTGGGGGGGGCAGGGCTGTGGGTCGGGAGCGAAGGCACCAGCAGGGCTGGCTGAGGAAACTCTCTCCCTATTCAGGTGCTAAGAATTGGGTCTCTCAGGCTACGTCTATGCTGCACTCTTCTTCAGCAAAAGCTTATGCAAATGAAGCACAGAGTAGAATATCGCCACGCTTCATTTGCATAATTAATTAGGGGCTGTTTTTGCGCAAGAGGCTGTGTAGACGGCTCCTTTTTGCCTACCCCTCCCCCCTTGCGCAAGAGCCATTCTTCCGCATTATTTCAGGAAGCAGAGTGCAGTGCAGACGGCGCAGAGCGCAGTGCAGACGGCGCAGAGAGCAGTCGAAGCACAGTGCAGTGCAGACGGCGCAGAGCGCAGTGCAGACGGCGCAGAGAGCAGTCGAAGCACAGTGCAGTGCAGACGGCGCAGAGCGCAGTGCAGACGGCGCAGAGAGCAGTCGAAGCACAGTGCAGTGCAGTCAAGGCGCAGAGCGCAGTGCAGTTGGCGCAGAGCGCAGTGCAGTCGGCGCCTCAGTGGCTGTCAGGCCTCGGGTCTGTCCAAAGCTGCGAGCCCCCTGGCTCGGTGCAGGCTTGTACTCATGTGGGAAGGGGAGGCTCTGTATAATGCAGGGGTTGGGGGGGAAGGGCCTGTATGGGGGGATGCCCCTCTGGGGAGCTGCTAAGACAGTTCCCCAGGCTGCAATCAGGCAGGGGAGGGAGCTGACCACGGAGAGCTCAGCTCCCTGCTCAGAGGCAGGGTCCAGCTCCCTCAGCTCATGGCTGGATAACTCCCAGGCCGGGGGGGCAAAGGTGACCCAGTACAGCCCAGGGAGCCACCCCACTCAGCCTGCCTCTGGCCTGCCTCAGTCAGTCTCCCCCCCCCCCCCCCGGCCAACCAGTTCCCTTCTTTTATATGCTGGAGAGGTTTCCCAGCAGTCTCTGCTCTTAAAGGGACAGTACCCCAGCCCCGGAGCCGCAGCCCTTGGCCAGGTTATTAGGGGATGGTGAATCACGCTGCAGAGGAGCTGGGGAGTGGGGGTTGCACTCAGCACCCTGCACCCAGCGCCTTGCTGCAGCCCCGGGACAAGCTGGGGCAGTCTGGGGAGCAGGGGCTGGGGTGACTGTGGGGCGCTCAGGGTGTTAGTGCGACCTCCCCCCAGTGGCTCTCAGGGCAGGGGAGCCCTTCCAGCTGGGGCCTGGGGGCAGGAGGCTGCCCTGGCTGTCGGGGAAGGGGGGGTCTGGGCCTGTCCCACCTGCCTGGGGGCTGGGTTCCCTGGGGTGGGCTCTTGGCTGCAGGGCCCTGGGGCTGGCGGACCCAGTGCGGGGGCTGAGCAGGGTAGAGGGAGGTGCCCAGGGGAGCTGGGCTGGCTGAGCGGACACTGACCCGGGGGAGCTGCCGTGGTGGCTTGGGGAGCCCGGCTCTGGCCCCTGGCCATGGGCAGCGGGAGCAGGAAGTCGGCAGGGGGCAGGGCTGGGCCAGGAAGCCACGCTGCGGAGCAGCCATGGGACAGCAGCAACTCCTGTGACGTCCACAGCCCCAGCCCTGCCCCCCCGCCCAGCCCAGCCAGGGCCCCCCGCTCCCACCATGCCCCAGGGCTGCCAGCCTGGGCACAGAGAGCATCTGTCCCAGCGCCCGCCGGCTGGGCAGGGGGGCTGAAAGGGCCCCATTGATGGGAAATGCCACCAGGCAGCCAGGCCTCGTCCCCGCCCCCGGCAGATCCCATCCAGGCTGGCGAGGGGGTGTCCGGCTGGGGCCCCAGGACATCGCTGTGCTGCTGCATGGAGGGCTGGGGGGGCCAAAACACCAACCAGCTGGAATCCCCTCCCCCAGCCATCCGCTGCCACAGGGCCCCAGGGAAGGGGGGCACAGGGCACTGGTCCAACGTCACCCAGCCAGGCAGGGACCAAGCCGGGAATACAGCCCAGCTCTCCTGAGTGCCTGGCCCAGCCCTGCCCCCCAGCCCTGCCGGTGCCCCTCACTCCCGCCCCGCAGCCCCTGCTGGCCCAGCCCTGCCGGTGGGGCCTGTGTGGCTGCCGTATCTGCTCACATAGGGCAGCTGGGGCTGCCCCGACAGGCCACTCTGTGAGGGGACACTGGCACGCCGGAGACGCAGCCTCCGGGCCGGGGGACGCAGCATGAGCATCTGGCACGGACGCTGTGCCAATGCCGGCTGGGGGGGCGTGGGTTGGGTCACTGAGGCAGGCAACCCATCCGGTGGATCTGTGGGGCTGGGGAACCCCCGCTGGGGGAGCTGGCGGCAGGGGCAGCCTGGCCATGGCTCACCCGTGTCTGCAGCGCTGCTCTCTGGGGACAGGCCCTGGGGCGCTAGCGGAGCTGTGGCCTGGCGTCTCTGTGTCTGCTGGGCTGCAGCGAGAGGACGGGGTCTGGCAGAGGTCCCAGCTCTGCCGCCAAGCCGGCCATCCCAGCCCCGCAGAACGGCCAGGCGGGGCCAGAGCAGCGGTCCAGCGAGTCCCGACCCTCAGGAGAATCCCTCGGACAAGCCTCACTGACCCCCGGGCCTGGCCTGAGCCTCTGTGCTGGTTGGCAGGCAGGCTGCGGACAGAGCCCTGGTCTCGGGAGGGGTTGGCAGGAGGTGGATGCCAGGGCTGGCTGGCCAGGCAGACCCACGGGGGCAGGGGAGCAAAGCCATAGGTCTGCCCACAGTGGGGCCACACCGCATTTTCCTCTCCCCCCAGTGCACACCATCCCCATAGCCCCAGGGATTCCTCCCGGGCTGGAGGGATGGGCAGAGGCAGGAGGGAGGGGCGGGGCCACACTAGGCAGCCCCTCCCCATGCAAAGGGAAATGTACGACCCTCCCCCCCGCGGATGTGCTGCACGACCACAGAATAGGTGCGCACCGGGCCAGTCCCCTGCAGCGACTGGGCCTGTCTAGTGGCCATGGGTGGGCTGCAGCCGCTGGGGAAGCAAGGTTGAGTGGACCGAGAAGGTTCAGCCACTTCCTTGCTACGTGCCTCAGTTTCCCCTCCCCATTTGGCTGCCACCAAGTGTCTGTGCAGCTCCATTGCTGTGACTCCCCAGCGGAGGCAGACGGTGCCACCTGCTGGCCTCCCAGGACGAGCCCTCGGCCCGGCACGAGCGGCACAGCGCCCTGCCAGGCGCGGCGCGGCGGCCTTTGTGCCTGTGCAGTCTGCTGGAGAAAGGGAACTGGCAAGAGGAGCAGCAAACCCTCCGCCGGGCCGGCCCCGTGCAGAGCCAGCTCCAGCTAAACTCCCAGTGCGAATCAGGCAGGAGCTGGGCCGGCGGCCAAGGGGTGCGGCCAGGAGAGCTGGCGCAGGCGGGGGGGCAGTGGTGCAGAGCTGGCTGACAGCGGAGGCCTTGGACATCCCCCCCATGCTGCCGTCCGGGGGGGCTGCCAGCAGCCTGGCAGCGGGTTGAGGTTCCGGGGGCGATGCCGCCCATGGCTTGTGAGCAACCCCTTAACCCTCGCGCCCCCACAGCCGGGCAGCCGGGGCTCTGCCGAGCAGGCCGGGAAACAAACACGGAGGGGAAGGGCCGTGCCCCAGCCAGGCCCAGAACCCGGGAGTCCTGGCTCTCAGCCAGCAAGAGTTCCTGAGCTCTGTTCCCTGCTCCATCACTGGGGGAGCTTGGGAAAGTCACTGGGCCTCAGTTTCCCCTCACTAGCGGTGGATAACAGCTCCCTGCTTCCTGGTCTGCAGGGTGACGAAGAGCCATTAGGTAACTGCTAAGCATTGTTGTTTCCCCGCTTTCATCACAGGATCCCCTTCCTTCCTAGGGCCAGGAATAGAGCCAGGTGTCCCGGTCCCAGCCCCCACTCCACCCCTCCAGCTGGGAACAGGATCCAGGAGCCCAGGCTCCCAGCCCTGGCTCTAACCTACCAGGCTCCACTCCCTGCCAGGAGTCCTGATGCCCGGACGCTCTCTGCTCTAACCACTAGACAATACTCCCCTTCCAGAGCTGGCAATAGGGCCCAGGCATTGTGGCTCCCTTCCCGGTGCCCTGAGCCACTGTGCAGCTAGGACAGCATCTGAGCGAGGCTCAGGTGGGCTGGGGTGAGGATCTACTCAAGTTGTGCCAACAGCTCCCTGGCAGCTGCTTGTGCTAATCCGACCAGCAGACACACAACTGGTCGCTGTCCTGCAGGTGGTCACTAGGTTCCAGAGTTAATGCCCCGTTGCGATGTTCAGGAAGAGCTGGCCCCACTCCCAGGATCTGGCTGTTGGCCAGCACGGCGCTGAGTCCATCCGGGACAGTGTTTCACAACCTCGGGGTAAGGACTCAATGTGTGTTGGAACCTGGCATTCAGCAGACCGGTCCAGCAGCTGGTGTGTGCAGGGGCGGGATGGGAAGCCCCTAGCACCGCAGCTGCCCCCTTGCAGCCGGCCCAGCTCCACCCCCCCATGCCCCGCTGCAGGGAACTCACCTCCCCCGCGGAGCCGCCCTCAGCTGGTGCTGGGGATGAGGGCTGTGGCCAGGCTCCCCCACTGGTGCATGTGGCACATGCCCAGGCCTGCGGGAAAACAGCCGTTAACTCCCAGTCCCCTGCTGGGGAGCCGGGTCACATGCCTGGGGCTCCCTCCTTTTCAGCATGACCCAGAACCCTCCGGGACTGAACACCCTGTCGCCCATAATCCAGCAGGACCCTGCCCCTTACCCCCTCCTAGCCCTTTTACCCAGCTTCCCCCCCCCGGCTCTGCCCTCCCGCTGGCCCCAGCCCGGTACCCCAGGCCCCCCCAGCCCTCCTGGCCCCTGCCCAGTACCCAGACTCCCCAGCCCTGTTTCCCCTGGCCAGTACCCAGCCCCCGGCCCTGCCCTCCCGCTGGCCCCAGCTTGGTACCCAGACCCCACGGCCCTGCTGCCCCCTGGCCCCTGCCCGGTACCCAGACTCCCCAGCCCTGCCATCCTGCTGGCCCCTGCCCAGTACCCAGACCCCCCCCCTGGCCCTGCCATCCTGCTGGCCCCTGCCCAGTACCCACACCCCCCCGGCCCTGCTGTCCTGCTGGCCCCAGCCCGGTACGCCCCTGGTTGCTGGCTGGGGGTGGCAGGCCATGCCCGGTGCTGTGCCGTGGCAGGAAGGAAGCTCAGTGCCCTTGTAGGCTTCTGCTTCCCCTTGCTGGGACTGGAGCTGCTGGCCTGGGTGGCCCAGGCAAGATCATGGGACAGGGGCTCGTGGCCATGCTCTGCCCCCTCCTGCGGGAGGAAACCGGCCCCTGGGTCAGCCAGCGGCCGAGGCCCAGCCCTGTTCCAGAGGCCCAACGGCCTCCCATCCGGCCCCCTCCCTTCCCCCTTCGTGGGCCCGAGGGGGGAGGTCTGGGAAGGGGGGGACCAGGGAGTGAGCCAGCCTGGGGTTCGTGACCCCCAGGGCAAATCCAGCTCTAGGGGTCTCCTGAGAGCAGAACCCCCGGGGGCCCTCGCTGGCCTGGTGCTATGGCGACAGGGCAGGGCAACCATACATCATTATGCTTCCATGATATCAGCATGGGCCCCACGTGCCGGTGGCGTGGTACCGTAGCCTGGTGTGGCACTGCATGGTGCGCCCGTGCCGGCTGGGCACCCGTGTGGCACTGGCAGGTAGGCTTGTATGTTACTGGCATGTGCTCCCATGTCGCTGTGGACATGCTACAGCATCTGTGTGCCTGCATGCCTTCCTCTGCCCCACGGCCTGCAGCCTGGCACTCACCTGACAGCCTCAGCCCCGTGCCACCGGGGGCGCCTGCCTGCCGCCCCTCACACCCGCCCCCGCCCCGCCCCAGGCTGTCACTGGCTGGAGGCCAGCCCCAGGGCACAGACAGCCCTGGCCATGGGTCCGGGGCCAGCAGATGGGGATGGTGCTTGGGACATGGCCTTGGGGTGGGCACCAGGCAGCCTGGGCACAGGGAGCTGGGCTGGGCGTGGGGCAGCCAGGGTGGTCCCCACCCCTAGGGCTCTGACAGCAGCCAGGGTGGCCTGGTCCAGGCAGGGGCCGAGCACAGACGTGGCCAGGCTGCCCAGAGTGCTTCGAGGACGCAGGCTGGAGACAGAGTGCAGGGGGCCCAGGGCCGGGGAGCAGGGCACCGCCTGCATGGCTCAAATGGGGGGGGCACCAGGTTGCTGGGGCAAGTGGAGAGGGGGCAGAGGGCAATGCCGAGGGATTTAACCCCCTTGGCGCTGGACTCCGCCTGGGCGCAGGCTGATTGCAGGTGCTGAAATGGGCCATTCACCAATGGGCAGCCGGCACCTTCCATAGCCTGGCACGTGCATAGCGCCTCCAGCTGTTCTGGCCTGAGGGGGTGGGGTGGCCTGGAGCTAAATTCACCCCCCCGAGTGACCCAGAGACAGGTTCCTGGCCATGACGCTGCGTGCCAGCGTCAGGATCAGGCCCATCTCCGCCGGGTACCCAGGCGTCCAGGGCGTGGAGTTGCTCAGGCCACATGATGGCAGCCGGGACAGCAGCTCCCTGCCTCCCAGGGGCCCGTGGGTCAGGGCAGCCGTGCAGGCGGGTCCCGGCGCACAATGCCAGGAACTAGGGAGGAAGGAGCAACCCACGGCAGCTCACACGGACCCAGCAGGAAGTGGGGGGAGCAGGGAAGGGCCCTTCCCAGCCCTGACCCACTTGGCATGACCAGAAGGTCCTTCCGCTGCCGTATTTAATGCATCCGACTTTCACAAGGACCCGTTTCCTCCCCAGGCCGGGGGCCAGCGGGGCGGCCGGGAGGACGGGCCACATGGCAGCAGGTCTCAGCTGGCTGGTGGGGACGGGACCCTAAGCCCAGCACGGCAGATCCTGCCCCAGAAGGCCACTGTGCCACAGGGATGGGGACAGACGTGACCCACTCCCCGCTTGGTGCTCATTGGGCCCCAGACAATACCGAGCACCTGAGGGGCCTGCCATCTGCAAATCCACCCTGCCCCATGGAGATGCAGCTTGCTCTGGGGAGGAGGCCATCCGCTCCTTCCACAGACGCTAGGTGCCGGGGGGGATTCTGATCCCAGGATCCTGCACATCCAGCCCGGCAGACAGAGTCTTGGGGTCAGGGCAGCCACAGGGCCTGGCTGTCTCCTGCAGGCAGGAGGGGCCCAGCTGGGGTGCTAGGACAGGCCAGTCCCAGGGCTCCTTGCGGCCACTCCCGGGCAGCCAAGGGCCTGCAGATCTGTGGCTGAGCTCCAGCCTGTGGCAGCTCATACCCACAGCCCCATTGCAGAGCAGGGGCTCGGAGTCCGGCCCCTAAGAGCCCAGGGCGGGGCAGTCTGGCGGGGGTGCCCCATGGACATGAGTCTATGTCAGCACCAAAGGGGGTGGGGCCGGATCGGGCCCATTCTGCGCAGGGCTGTGAGCTGGGCCAGGGCACTGTGGAGACACAGCAGCGATCCAGCAGGCAGGGCACGGTTTGCAGGGTGCCGGTGGGTAGAGCCAAGTGTGGGGAGCTGGGGCCTGGGCCCAGCACTGCTGCCCATCGGGCAAGCTTGGGGCAGGCCTTGCCCCCCCAGCCTCAGCTCAGGGAGTGAGAACTGGCTGGTGAGGGGGCTGCCTGTGAAGGGCACCACACCCCGAGCCCCATCCAGGGAAAAGGGGCTGGAGGGGGAACGGCAGAGCCCTGAGCGTGGGCTATGGGACCCTCCTCAGGCACAGTTACGAAGAGTCACGCGTACGCCGACGGACACACAGACATGCATGGACACACGGACACATAGACACACATTTCCATGTGGACACATGGACACACAGACACAGAGACACATGGACACACAGAGACAGAGACAGATGGACACACATTTCCACATGGACACAGACACACATGGATACAGAGACACAGACACAGAGACACATGGACACACAGACACAGAGACACATGGACACACATTTCCACATGGACACAGACACACATGGATACAGAGACACACAGACACAGAGACAGATGGACACACATTTCCACATGGACACAGACACACATGGATACAGAGACACACGGACATGGACACAGAGACACATGGACACACAGAGACAGATGGACACACATTGCCACATGGACACAGACACACACATGGACACAGAGACAGAGACAGATGGACATACGTGACCACATGGACACAGACACACAGACACGGACACACATGGACACACAGAGACAGAGGCACAGGGACACACAGACACAGAGGCACAAGGACATGCATGTCCACACGGACACAGAGAAGCATGTCCTCGCACACACACTGATTCACATGACCACACATGGTTATGCAGACACACGTCTATGCAGACACACGGACACAAAGACATGGCGTTCCTGAGCACATGCCATGCCCCACACCCAAGCACACGCTGCCCGCGGAGACAGGCCTAGCGAGCCCTGACACACCCCTGAGGAGTCTCAGGCACAGAGGCATGGGCCAGAGCTGACAGGCTGTGTTAACCTGGCCCGTTGTGGTTTGGCCTCACTCCACCCCCAGCTGATGCAGCCTCCCCCCCTCCCCCGTGTTCGCTCTCGCCCTGCCCTGCGACCCCCTCAGCTCCCGTCCTTAGCCCAGGCCCCACCCGAGAGATGACGGGCACAGCTGGCGGGAGCTGGGGCCCTGGCCCTTGTCAGCAACCGAGCCCCCGGGGAGGCCTTGCCTGGGGTGCCTGCCGCTGACCCCCAGCCCAGCCAGGCCAGGGGCCCGAAGGCCATGCTGAGGCCTTGCGGCGCGTTTCCCGCAGGGCCCTGCCTGCTGGCTCATGCCTGGCGCAGCCCCCGTGAGCCGGGGAACGGGAGGGGCCTGGCCGAGGGCGGAAGGGATGCTGGAGGCAGCCAGGCACCCGCCCTGCTCCAGCCACCTCAGCCCAATGGGACTCCTGGGGCTCCCCTGGGCCCCCGAGAGCCAGGTCGGGGGAGGCAGCCCAATTCCCAGTGATGCCGTGACGGCTGCAGATGCTCTGGGTGCCGCGGTTGTCGAGGGGCCACATTGGAGCCTTTGTGATTGTTCAAATAATTATTTGTGGCGACTTGGAATTGTCCCAAACTCAGCGGGGTGCAGCGTTCCTGGGGCCGTCGCTGCTCTGCTGAGCCGTGGGCGGCGATCCGCACGCTGCCCCTCCTGGCCAGCAGCCCGGCTGGTCCTTATTCCAGGAGGTTGAGTTTTTCTGCTGCTCCCAAGGCAACCAGCGAATTGACCAGCGAGCGGCAAGTGTCACCCAGCGAGCCAAGATCATAGAACCATAGAGCTGGCAGAGACCTCAGGAGGTCAAGTCCAGCCCCCTGCCCAAGGCAGGACCAACCCCAACTAACCCAACCCAGCCAGGGCCTTGTCAAGCTGACTTAAACACCTCTAGGGACGGAGATTCCACCCCTTCCCTAGGGAACCCCTCCCAGTGCTTCCCCACCCTCCTAGGGAAAGAGTTTTTCCTAATATCCAACCTAGACCTCCCCCACTGCAACTTGAGACCATTGCTCCTTGTTCTACATCCGTCACCACTGAGAACAGCCTCTCTCCTTCCTCTTTGGAACCTCCCTTCAGGAAGCTGAAGGCGGCTATGGGCCATGGCTCTGGCCCGTGTGAATGTCACCAGCTCCTCATTCTCGCCAGGCACAGGCTCCTCTGAGACGGAAGCAGCACGAGGAATCCCCACAGCTCGTGGCCGTGGGCTGGTGCTGGCACTGGGGACAGTCCTTTAGCACCCTGCAGAAGAGGAGAGTTTTGGGCGTCTGATGGCGAGAGCCCTGCATGGATCCAACATGGGCACCCACAGTCGCGGCTGCAAAAATGAGCCGCGAGCAGCGTTTCCTCCACTCCCTTCCAGCCGTATGCGAAATAAAGGTGTTCTGTGCACCGAGGCCTGTGCAAATATGCACCACCAGGAGAAACAAACCACTGAACCCTGCCGATCAGCTGGGTGGCACTGGACTCTCTCTGCCCAAGCACTTGGCTTATAGGGACGCCGGCCGCGGGTGCCCACCTCCACCCCTGGCCGTGCAGGGGCCAGCAGGAGGCAGGGAGTGTGTGACACGGCGGGGCCGGCTCACGTTGCACGAGGACTTTGTGTGCGTGCGATTTCGTGCACACGGCGGCTGGGCTGACGGCAGTGGCAGGGGCAGGAGGGTTATGGGCTCAGTGACATGGGTGGGACCAGCAGGATGCGGCGGGGGGTCAGGGTTGGGCCTGGCACCGAGGAAATGCACTGAGCCCACAGGTGGGAAGCAGCTCCTTGGCCAGCTGGGGAGGAGGCAGCCCCCGGCCCACATGCCCAAGGGACCCCCAACGTCCCCCTGGGGCTCTATCCCAGCCCCCCTGTGTCTCGGGGCTCTGTGCACTGGGGAGCACTCTGGGCAGGTGGCGCTGGTGCTGCTCGGTCCATGGGCTCCCCACGTGGCCCAGGCTGCAGGGACCTTCCCTGGGTCGCCCTCACCATGGGCTGGCCTGTGGGCCAGGCACAGGCCGCTGGGAAGGGCCCAGGTGTGGGCTGGCTCAGACACTCCAGGCGCTGTTGCTGAATGGACACAGGTGAGTCCCATCCTGCTCGGGGGGAGAGGGGGGCTGGCGGGGGCTGCACGGGGCAGGAGCCTTCTGGGACTCTAGCAATGGGGTGTGAATGGAACCTCCCGGCCTGATCCATGCTTGGGAGGCTGGAGCTACACCTGGCTGGCAGGCACGGGGCTTGGTGTCAGCAAGGAGAGCAAGGAGCCATGGGGGAGATCCCTGGGCCGGGCCATGGGGATCCTGGGCCAGGCCACGGGAGGGGGATCCTGGGCTGAGCTGTGGGGAGCCCTGGGCCAGGCCACCGGCGTGGGGGAATCCCTGGGCGGAGCCGTGGCGGGGGGGATCTCTGGGCTGAGCTGTGGGGGGATCCCTGGGCTGAGCCGTGGTGGGGATCTCTGGGCCGGGCCACGGGGGGGGGATCCCTGGGCTGAGCCGTGGGGGGGATCCCTGGGCTGAGCCCTGGGGGGGATCCCTGGGCCGGGGAGCAGTCCCCAGAGAGTGGCCAGTGGGGCTAACACTCCCTTTCCTCACTTTGGCTCTCTTCCCTCCCCCATGGGGCCAAGCAGGGCCCTAGCCCAGACTCCTGACAGGCCTGAGGCTGGAAGGGCCCAGCCAGCGCTGCCCAGGGGCTGCCGGATCTGGGCCGCCCAGGAACTCCCGGGGTGCAGGCGTCTGCACCACGGCAGCAGAGGGGGACAGGGCTGGGGGCAGGACACCTGGCTCTACCTCAGCCAACCCCACCCCCTCTGAGCCTCAGTTTCCCCCTCCCAGCTGGCAGCGCAGCACCTGACCTGGAGCCTTGGGCACTGATGCCACCTGGTGGCGGCCGCTCACCGGGCAGAGCCAGCAGCCCGCCTGGGGCAGGGCAGCCAGCCTGGCACAGGGGGAGCTGGGGGAGGCCTGAGGGGCTGGCGCTGGGGAGCACGATGCTGAGAGCTGGGCCACAGAGCACAGACCCTCCAGGCCAACCAACCGGCGGCCCCACCCTGGCCAAGGGGAGCACCCACCCCCTGTGCCAGCCCAGGGCACCTCTGGCTCCTGGGGTTCTGCACCTGGGGCTACCCATGGGGGTGCCACGGAGCCTGGGCCAGGGGCTTCCCATGGGGGTGCCACGGAGCCTGGGCCCGGGGCTTCCCATGGGGGTGCCACGGAGCCTGGGCCAGGGGCTGCCGGTACCTGGGATGTGCGGGGGATCCTGATCAAGGTGATGGGAGCCGCTGAGAATGGCTCCCCTGCTGGCTGCATTGGGCTACTGCAAGGCAGGGCCCTTGGTACCGTGCCCGGCCAGGAAAGCCCCGCACTGGTCCCAGGGTCCAGTGACCCTCTGCCCATAGGCACAGGAGGTTGCACAGAGTGTGGGGCCCTGCCCCAGAGCTCACAGGTCCCAGGGCCCCCCTGCCCTACCCTGCCCAGTCACAGGAACACGGGAGCTCCTGTGCTAAGGGCCCCCAGGGTTAGGGCCCATGCCCCCCCACAAGCACAGGCCTGAGCCCCCAGCATCAGCCCCCCTCTGGTGCAGCCCCCCAGTGCCAGCTGTGCCCCCTGCGGCACAGAGCTCCATGACAGGCTGGCATCTGGGGGCGATTGCTTGAGGGAATCTGGGCACTGCATGGCTCGGAGGCCAGAGGGGAGGCCAAAGGACTGTAGCCTAGACCGGCCTCAACATCCCACTGCTGTCCTGGGCCCCGGTTGCTTTGGCCTCGTTTCCCCGTGGCCCGGGGGCCTGAAGGGACAGCAGCCCACATCCTGGCCCCATGGAGATGCTGGACCTGGCCCCTTGGGCAGCCAGCAGGCTCTGAGCTGCGGCCCTTGTGCGGGGCCCGGCCGTGGGATCGGGGCCACAGGGTGACTGTGTCCGAAGCAGCCGCCTCCCAGCCGAGTCAGGTCTCCGGCGCCGCTGGGCAGGTTTGTGCAGGAGATCGGCAGAAGAATGAAACGGCCGCTTGCCGCGTTTCCGCTTTTCTAGGGCAAAGGCAGCTCCGGGCTCCAAGCGGAGCGACGCAGCCGGACGGGCCCCGGCAGGCAGCGTCGCTCTGGCGGGCGGGGGACGCGGGCCGTGGGGAGAAGAAAAGGCTCTTTGTTCCCCTTGCTAGGAACAGATTATTCCCTGCGAATGCCCTGAGCCCCCTCATGCACACGCACACGCTGCAGCCACACGCATGCATGCGCCACACAGCTGACACACACGTGTGCGAGCATGTGCATGTCGCACCCACGTGTGCATATACCCCAGCCCTGCATTCAGGCAGTGCGCGCACATCACTCACAGTCACATGCACACACAACTCACACCCGCCGTGCAAATCGCATGCACCATGCACAAGACACGAGTCCCCACCATGCCCCACACGTGGAGACGCAGGCAGGGGCCAGGGGCTCAGCGGGTCTTGGCGACAGAACCCTGCCAGGGGTTCGCAAAGGGCCGATTGACGCGCTCGCTTCCTGCCAGCCCCGGAGCTCCCCAAAGCTCGTCAGGTCTCCCAGAGAGGGCGGGGCAGGGAGAGGCACAGGAAGGGGGGTTGACCCCCAACACTGGGACTCAAGGGCCCCTTTGTCCCCTGCTGGAGAGGCCCTGGGGTCACAAGGGACCTATGGATGCTGGGGCTCTGGCTAGCCCTCATGCCCCTCTCCCCCACCCACCCATGCCGAGCCCAGCTGACAGCCTCCGCTCAAGGGAAGCCAAAGGCCGCGGGTGGGGAGGGAGGGGCACTGCTGGCAAAGCTTCTGGGGGGAGCCCAGGGCTGGGATAACACAGGGGCTGCAGGTCAGGAGTGAGGGGCACCACCGGCCAATGGTCCCTCTCATTTTCCCATCCACGTGTGGAATAACTTTTGTTCTGTGCACCAAGGCTGTGTGGACGTGCACCACAGATAGAAACACCTGCTGCCGGCTGCGGGCGCTCTGGTGATCAGCCGGGTGGCTCTGGGATTTCTCCGGGGCTGCTGCCCAAGTCTCAGCTCACAGAGGCACAGGGGGATCCCATCAGGGATGAGAGCTCTGGCTTCAGACCATGAGGATACAGACGCCTGCATCCTTGGAGCTGATGCTGAGCTTTTAAGAGCATAAGAGCAGCCAGACAGGGTCAGACCAAAGGTCCATCCAGCCCAGCGTCCTGTCGGCCGACAGCGGCCAGTGCCAGGTGCCCCAGAGGGCGTGAACAGAACAGGGAATGATCAAGTGATCCTTCCCGTCGCCCATTCCCGGTCTGACAAACCATTGGCAGACCTACCCTCCATGAATTTATCTAGCTCCCTATTGAACCCTGTTAAAGTCCTGGTCTTCACAGGATCCTCTGGCAAGGAGTTCCACAGATTGACCGTGTGCTGTGTGAAGAAATACTTCCTTTGGTTTGTTTTCAACCTGCTATGTATTAATTTCACTTAGGGTACGTCTACACTGCGATGTCTTTTGAGGTATCCCGAAATAGCTACCCCGCGTCTTTTGAATGCGTCTGCTATTGTGAAATATAGCGGACGTGCTATTTCGGCATCCCTGTAAACCTCATTGCACGAGGGATAAAGGATGTCTCGAAATAGCCTATTTTGAAAAAGAATGGAAATAAGATATGCCATTTGCGTAGTGCGAACTGCGTGTATTATTTCGAGCTAAGGGTGCAGTGCAGACGCACCTCAAAATAAGACACTCAATTTCGTAGCTTATTTCGAGGTAATTTCAAAATAGCTTATTTTGAAATGTGGCGCTGTCTACACACGAACTGAAGAGCTATTCCGAAACGTCCCTTAACCTGCCTGGAAGGATGGTTACGGGACATCGGAATAGCGCGCCCGTTACCTCGAAATCTATTTCAAAAGAACGGGCGCGTTTCAAGACGCGGGATATCTCCGGAATCCCAGAAGAGCGCCGCTGTCTAGACGTAGCCTCACTGCAGCCCAGTTCTCGTGTGGCACGAAGGAGCAGCAGAGGCTCCCAGAGGCGAGCGGCTTCACCGGGGCGAAAGGGGGCGATCGATCACTCGCTGGGCGTCTGCACCCCAGGGCCGTGCCCATCAGGTGTACCAGGCCACTGAGCATCAGCAGCGCCACCCTGGGCAAAGCCGGGACCCAATCATTGGATTCAGTGCCATGGGTTTCCCGGCCTCTGGTGTCAGCCCTCCTGGTACAGGGGTGGCCACAGCCTGGGTGGCCCAACCTGGGCTAGTGTGGCTGGCACTAGCCCGGCGACAAATACCGGGTAAGATCCGGCAGTACAGACCCGGCTGGGGCCTTGGTGCAACGCAAGGAAACGCTGCCACCGAAACGGCACCCATGGCTCGGCCCAGCGGGAACCACTGGCGCGGGGACGAGGGGCTGTCTGATCCCCGTGCTGATTCATCCCTCCGCTCGTCTTCTGGGGCAGCCAGCAAGCGGGATGCCTAGGGAGCGACAGCCCACGTCCCGGCCAGCCAGCGCTCAGGGCAGATCCCAAAGGCTGCTGCAACCTGGCATGGCTCCGTGCTGTGCTGCCACCCTGTGGTCTCCTTGCACGGGAAGGAAATAACGTGCATCATCCCAGGCCATATCCAGCACTCCAAGCCCGGCAGAGACCCCCCAGAAACTGCAGCCCAAGCCCTGCTCGGGCGTGAAATCAGTGTGGCCAGGGAGACGGCAGCCAGCCCAAGCTCAGCTAGGACATGGCCACGTCTTGAGAGGTGGATTATGGTTTTGTGGGGCCCGGAGCCAGGGCAACTGAGGGGGAGCCCCTCCCCCTTCAGCCTGCTGGGAGTGGGAGGCACCCATTTTTTCCAGGGACCCCAATTGGCTGGGGCACTGGACACAGGCCCTGTTGGCCCCGTGGCTAATCCGTGGGGACGCTCGGGTTCAGCTGGGTTTGTCTGGGCTGCTGGCGTGTTCATGTGACTGGGCCGTGGGTAGCTTGTGATGCCCTGCGTGCCACGTGACTCACATGGCTTTGGGACAGGATGTCCTCCACTCGCATCCCTTCCCTTTGTGCTGCCGCTCGTGTCCAGGGTGGGGCACGAGACACACAGGAAAGAATTCGGCTCCTCCAAGCCGCTTGCAGGGAGGGAAACAGCTCAGATGGGGAAGGGGATTTGCCCAGGAGCCCCCAGCGGGTTGCCCAATCTCTGCCCAAAGCAGTGTAGAACCCAGGGCTCCTGGCGTCTTTTTCTGAGCGTTGCCCCTAATACCGAGCAGCCGAGATTAAAGGGGGATGGTCTGGCCAATGGCAACAGCTCTCCAAAAATCCTCCCACGGCCAATTCTTTTAGACTCATCTTGAGTGCTGATGCTCCCCAGGGTGGGAAAAGCCCTCAGATCTCTCTGGAGTCAGGTGAGCGGACAAGGGTCTGACCCCCATTCCCAGGGGCAGACTTGGGTCCTTCTACCCATGCAGCCCCCTTGTCCGATCCTCAGAGCCCACAGTGCCCAGGGATCGCTGGGGGAGCTTGTGAGCATTGGCTCCTCTTGGATGGGCCTGGCCAGTCGCACAGGAGAACAGAACAAGACCATCAGAGCGGCCACACGGGGTCAGACCAAAGGTCCATCCAGCCCAGTGTCCTGTTTTCTGACCTTGGCCAACACCAGCTGCCCCAGCAGGAGGGAACAGAACCAGGAATCATCACATGATCCCTCCCCTGTCGCCCATTCCCAGCCCTGACAAACAGAGGCCAGGGACCCAGCCCTGCCAGCCTGGCCAACAGCCATTGGTGGACCTGTCCTCCATGAATGTATCTGTTCAAGTCCTGGGCTTCACAACCTCCTCTGGCCAGGCATCCCGCTGATTGTGCCGTTTCTGTTTCTCCCGGAGGAGCCGGCTATGAACACAAAGCCACAGGACAGGTCAGTCTGCAGATCTGTCCCACTGGCTGCCCCCAGTCTGTGGGGGCTGGGACTGAGAAGGGTGCCTGGCCGTGGCTAGCGATGTTAAATTTAGAGTAATTGGCTAACCCAATTGCCGATGCGGGCGCCTCTGCCTTTGAAGTGTAGCAATGGCCTCAGGGCTGTTGCTACACTTTTTGCGGGGCGCTCGGGGCCAGCGGGGGATTCAAGCAGTCCCCGCCGGCCCTGCGTGCCGCAGCGTTTCAAAGTGGCAGCGCCGCGTGGAGCCCGGGGTCAGCTAGGGACTCTGAGTCCCCAGCGCTGCGTGGAGCCTGGCGTCAGGCTCTCCACGGCATTTCAAAGAGGCAGCACCACGTGGAGCCCGGGGTCTGGCCCCAGGCTCCACGCAGCGCTGCCACGTTGAAGCACCTCCTCCTCTTCCCCCCCTTGCTGCCTCTTTCTGACAGAGGCAGCGGGAGGGGGAGCGACTAGCCGACAAGCTCATCGCACAGTCGACTGGTCGTGCTCATCCCTAGCTGTGGCTGCCAGAACGAGTGGGAAAGCCGAGGCCTGGCTTCACCGTGCTACTCCCAGCTCCCCTGCTGCTGCCTCTGCTTACAAGCAGCTCCCAAGGAGCCAGTGCACATGGGGAGCCAGGTTTTAAGCCAGCTCGCCGCGTGTAAGCACCCCGGCGCATTGGTTAACCACGTACACGATGACACTTGCACGTCCCTGCCAGCAGTGCCTGGAGGCAGCCCCGCGCCCAGTGAAGCGCTGCGGCGGGTGCACAGCAGGGTTGCCAGACTGGAGCTCCCCAAGCAGAGGGCGCCCCGAGGGTCCGGATCGAGCCGCGCGGGTCTGATGCAGATACCGGAGGGTCCTCGCTTCGGAACGTTCCAGTCTGGTAACTACCCGACAAGGGGGAGCAATGGGACCATGGGCCGCCAATGCGGCAGGGGAAGGGGGAGGGGCAGCGGGCGGGGCATGGGCAGGGGAGGAGGAGAGGGAGGGGGAGGGGGCAGGAACAGGGCGAGCTCTGGCAGCATCACGGCGGGGGCTCAGCCCCACCCCCACTGCCCCCCCCAGCACCTCGGGGTGCCCAGGGCAGGGCGCCGCGAACCCTGCGAGGCACAAGGGCGGGGGCGCTGGAAGGAGCAGGGATGGGGCAAGGGGCGGGGCCAGTGGGAAGCCCGGCCCCGCCCCGCGCGCGAGCGCGGGACAGGCAGGGAAGACCCAGCAGGGGGCGGGGCCAACGAGTCTATCCCGCCCCACCCTCCGTCACGTGGTAGGGAGCCGCGCGCCCGGCCCGGCCCAGCCCAGCGTCAACCGTCTGGTCACGTGAACCCGGGAGTGGCGCTGATCGGTCACATGAGGCACCGGAGAAGCGATCTCCGCTCACGTGCCCCGGAAGTCCCGCCCCGTTTCCGGCCATCTCCCGGAAGGAAGCCGCCGTCTGCTCGCGCCCGGTTCAGTCTGCTCGCGCCATGGCGTCAAGGTTACTGCGTGTGAGCGGCGCCCTGCGGGCCCTGCGCCGCCCCCCGCCCGCGCCGCTGCGCGCCCCCGTCCGCGCCCTGGCGTCCGGAGGTGAGGTCCGGGGGGGGCTCGGGACGGGAGCGGGGGGGGGAGCGTCGAGGGGGGGGCTCGGGGCGGGAGCGTCGAGGGCTCGGGGCGGAGCGGGGAGTGTCGAGGGGGCTCGGGGCGGGAGCGGGGAGTGTCGAGGGAGTGTCGGGGCTCGGGGCGGGAGCGGGGAGTCCTGGGTCTGTTGTGGGGCTGCTCTCCCCGTGGTTCCGGGGGCTCTGACCGGCTGTTCAGACCCGTCTCAGGAGCATCAGGGCGTTTCCATCGCGCTTCTCAGCGCTGAATCGAATCCGCCGCTCGGTCACCCGAGCTCCCCGTGTGGCTCTGCCGCCAGCTCGGGCGTTCTGTGCCATCCGCAGGTTTGGCCACTCGCTGTTCCCTGCTTTTCCCAGATGGTTTGATGCCCCTGAGCAGCGCTGTCCCTGGGCCGAGCCTGAGACGCCGTTTGTGTCTCTCCTTTGTTTCCTGCATGTTAACCACTCGCTGATCCAAGACAGACTCCCTCTTCGCCCATGGCAATTGACTTTGCTTAAGAGCCTTTGGTGAGGGACCTTGTGAGAGGTTTTTCTGAAAGTCCAAGTACAGTGTAGCTACTGGACAGCCCTTGTCCATGTTTCTTTGCCCCACCACCCCCTGGAAAGAATTGTAATAGATTAGTGACGTGTGTGGTTTTACAAAAGCCACGTTGATGCTCTCCTAACATACCGTGTTCATCTCTGTGTCTGATCATTCTGTTCTTTATTCTAGTTTGAATCTTGGTCCTGAACTGAGGCTTACTGGCCTGTAATTGCCAGGATCATCTCTGGAGCTTTTTAAAAATAATTGGCGTTACATTAGCTGTCCTCCAGTCATCTGGTACAGAAGCTGATTGATGTTATAGGTTACATACCACAATTAGTAGTTCTGCAATTTCATGTTTGCGTTTCTCAGAACTTTTGGGTGAATACCTGCTTATTAGTGTGTAATTTAGCAGTTTATTCTACCGCCTCCTCTGCTAACACCTTAACCTGGGACAGTTCCTCAGATTTGTCCCCTACAGTGAATGGCTTTGGTATGGGAATCTCCCTCACATCCTCTGCTGTGGAGATGGATACGGAGAAACTAAATGAATTTTTTTGCAATGGCCTTGTCTTCCTTGAGTGCTGCTTTAGCATCTGGATGGTCCAGTGGCCCCACTGATTGCTTGGCAGCTTCCTGCTTGCAATATATTTTTGGTCTCTTGCTAGTTGCACTTCAAATCCTTTTTCTGGCCTGCATGTGACTTGCCAGAGTGAGTTCACTGTTTTCTTTGGGATTTGATTTCCGCTTTAACAAGTGCTGTTTTGCTTATGCCTCCCTTACTCTGGGCCTCTTACTGTTTCTTTTATTTTAATTTGGACCTTACTTTTAGTTTGGGCCATTAGAGCCATCCTCCACCAGCACGAACTACTCCACGCTGTGTGACTTTTGTACTCTGGTATTTCCATGATCCATTGAGTATTGGTGTCCTGACAAGTTTTTCTGATGCTGATTATCTCAACCTCCTCATTCAATACCAGGTGCTCATGTTCACCCATCTGAGTGTTTAGGCTCCTAGCACTTACCAAATTAGTCACTGTTTGTCTGCCTTCGTGTGATGTCACTTGAATGGGGCTCTTTCCTTTGACTTCAGTTCCCGCCTGCACCAACTCCTGTCTTCTCCCCTGTACTAGGATAGTGTCACATTAGCATGTCCTCTCCTAAGGGATGGCTCTAAGCCATGCTCTCCACTGCCCCATCTGCATTGAAATGCTGCTGTACAGCCTTTCCCACTTCCCCTGCACAGCCTGGTTTGGTTTAGCTGGACGCTACCCTGGCTGTAGAGGCTCCTCCTTCACAGGTTCCTAACAGCCTCCTCCCTACACTGTTGTCTCTTCCATGCATTGAGACACTGCATGTGGAACTGGAAGCATTTCAGAGACTGCTACCATGGAGGTCCTGGACTTCAATCTCCTACCTACCAGCCCAAATTTGGCCTCCTGGCCCCCTCCTTCCCTATGTCAATGGTACCTACACCTCCCACAGCCGCTGGCCTCTCAGCACTGTACATCATCCTGACTGGAGAGCGCCGCGCCCAGCAGGCAAATCACCCTGAGGTTCTCCTGGTCATCACAATCTAGCTAGCTGCACGTCCAAGGCTGGAATCCCTCATTACTGTTATCTGCCTCTTCCTGGTAATGGGGGGCGTGTCTGTGCCACGCAGAAGGGGGGTCCCAGCTGTTCTGTTCTGCCTGGTGCCAGAGGGGTGCATGGGGCGGGAGGGATCTGTTCCTGGTGAGGATCCTCACGCTCGGCTGTTCTCTTCCCCCATGCCCAGGTATCCCCACTGATGAAGAGCAGGCAACAGGCCTGGAGAGGAAAATCATGCAGGCCATGGAAAAGGGACAGGTGAGCAGAGCCACCCTGAAATGGGTCCCGGAAGGCTAGCCCCTCCCCCGCTGATACTCTGTGGTCCACCTCTAGCCCACCCTCCTTCATTCACCGTCACCAAGCAGCCTAACCACTGCACCATGCTCTGCCTCAGGCTCCCGCTGATAGGCGGGTGAAATCACTGACAGGGTGGGCCAGGGCTGGGGTTGGACCAGGGGGATCCTAGTTTTAGAATGAGACAAGCTGAGCAGGGGCTCCACTGGTCTCCTGTATCCCCGGGTGTATGCTGCTCAGAGCTGTGTGGTGTGGGACCAGCGTCCAGCCACAGCTTCCAGAGCCAGGCCTGGGTGTGGGAGCAGACCAGCTGGTGCTGGGGGCTGATGGCCTGGGAGCCATTGGGCTCAGTTATAGCTCTGGCGCGAGGGGTGAGCTCAGCCCTGGCTAATGGTTCCGTGCGCCCTCTAGGATCCGTACAACATCCTCCCACCAAAGCGCTATGCAGGGACCAAGGAGGATCCCCACCTAGTCTCCTCCGTCTCCAGCAAGAGGATCGTGGGCTGCATCTGTGAGTGACCGGGGGGAGACGGGTGAACAGAACACGCCCTGTGGTGCTGGGAGGGCCTGGCACTGCTGTGCTGCTCTGCGGGAAGGTGGGAGCTGGCTGCTGGGCTCACAGGGCTTTGCTCTGGCCTCTGGAACCAACGACTGGGCCCCTGAGCTCCCTGGGGGTTCCAGCGGGAGCCGAGCCAGCCATGCTGTTGCCTGGCTCCTGAAAGGAGGGACAGCCAGGACGTGGCGGCCCTGCTCTGGCTAGTGCAGAGTGTGCTGCTGTTTGGTGCCCATCTCCCCTTGCTGATGGGTGTCCCTGAGCTGGGTTCTGCTGGCAGCCAGCGCTGCGCCCCCTCCCCCCCCCCCCCCCACAAGCCCTGCACTCCAGCCCCAGAGACCTCGCACTAACCCTCCTGTCTCCCCACCCAGGTGAAGAGGACAACAGCTGTGTGATCTGGTTCTGGCTGCACAAGGGGGAGCCCCAGCGCTGCCCCTCCTGTGGGGCCCATTACAAGCTGGTCCCCCCACCAGCTGCTGCACTGAGGGTGCCCTGACCCTCCTGTCTCCCCTCCTTGGGACCCCAGGCCCAGCTGCCTGCTGCTCTGCAATGTTGTGTTGTTTCAATAAAGAGTTGCTGTTCAAGGCCTTGCCCCTACCGGTGTCCAGGCTGCATGCATGTGGGAGGGCTCCCTGCTCCCCCAGCAGCCTCCCTCTGCCGGCCTGCAGTGGGCACCCCTCCTGCCTCAGGCTGGCCCTCATGAGGGAGGGCCGCCAGGGCCAGCTGAGCCAGGGTGGGCCCTGCAGCAGGAGGTGGGTGGCTTCCTTGGCCGAGGGCATGGTGCTGTTGTCCCCTGGCAGATGGAGCAGGAAGGGGGCTTAGGCGTCTGTCCAGGGCCTGGTGTTCAAAGCCTCATGCCAGGGTGGGTGCCCAACCCACTGCATCCCAGTGGGGGAGGATTAATACTCCACCCCAGAGACTGGCTCTTAAGGGGGAAGGGGAGACCCCAGGCCCCTCTGGCCCACAGGGCAGCTGCTGGCCATGCTTGCTCCCCCAGGCATGGCATTGTCTCTTCACCTGCAGCCTGTTCTCACCTGCCAGGCCCCAGCCTGCAGCTGCCCTCTGTGTAGCTAGGCCCAGCCTGGCTGCAGTATGTGACCTGGGTCGCCTGGGCGGAGACAGGCCTGCAGAGTGGGCGCTCTGCACTCTGGGGGGAGAGAGTGGGCTGGTCCTTGGGGGCTGCTGGATGAGGGGGCCACATGCCTGCCAGTGCAGGATGAGGGGGGACCAAAGGGAGGCAGGGGCTGGGTTCCTGAGCCCACAACCCCCCAGTCTGCCTCCCTCAGCAGCTCCCTGGAGCAAGTGTGTGTGTGTGTGGGGTGTGAGTGAACACAGCCCCTCAATGCAGGCATGTTGCTGTCTGGGTGCAGGCAGCACCCAGCTGTGCCCCTCTGCAGGGCTGGTAAGGCAGCAGCCAGGGGCCTGGCTCCCACAGGCCAGGGCAGGAACCAGGTGGGGTGAGGGCGGTGGCTGGGCCTGGCCCCAGAGCCCAGGGTTTCAGAGAAGCTGGTTCCACAGGCAGCAGCAGGGGTAGCCCTGGAGGGCCCTGCCCTGGGCTCAGCCAGGAAAGGCCATGCAGGCTGGGGGGAGAAATACGGTGAAGCTGCAGGGCCTGGCTCAGCATCTCCAGAGGAGGCTGCCCTCTTGTGGCAACACTGAGAAGGGGGGGGAGAGAATCAGTGGGGACACAGCCCTGCTGGGAGCAGGAGAGGGGCCCTGTGTTCTACTGTCCTACAGTAACCCCATGGGAGTGCCTCAGTTTCCCTAGGCACTGTGCTAATGCTAGATGGGGATGGGAATTGTGGGGGGCACTTCCACGGAGAGAGGCTACCCCAGCCCCCTACACCTACACAATGGCCGGTGCCCCCTGAGCTGGCTTAGGGGGCAGGGCCCTGGCTTGCCAACCCCTCTCCCCAGGCCAATTGTACTGGCTGCTCCTGGGCTGACCAGTCTGCTCTTCCTTGTCACCTAATACACCTTCTCTTCTACCTGCTGGCTGAGAGCTGCCTCAGCCTGCAGAGGGGGGCCAGGCCTGGTGACTCCTGCTACTCTGCCCTGCTGCCAAGGCCAAGGGTGCTGGGCAGGGGGAGAAGTTAAGGCCCTGGATAGCAAGCTGGGTGTAAGTCCCTGCTCTAGGCCAGGCCCAGCTTGGCCCCAAAACCAAAGCACCCTCCACCCAGGATAAAATCCTTCAGCCAGCTCCCATGCAGCCTGGGAGCAGGGCGCATCTCAGGCCAACCCAGCTCCTGGTACTTGAGCCCAGGGCCCCCACTGAGCTGGGGGGGCATCCAGGACAGACACACAAGGCCAAGGGGCTTAATTTATAGTTATTACTATAATGGATTTACAAAAAAAAATACAGGCAACTGTGTTGAGTTTGTACATTGCAGCCAGGCTGGGGCAGGAGCTTCCCAGGCGGCCCGGGCACCGGCAGCTGCCCAGCAGGTAGGTAGCAGGGATAAGCCGAGACACAGGCCGCTGGGGCGGGGCTAGAGCTGAGCTGGGCCCCTCGTTGTGCTCTGGGGCAGTTCACTTAGTTGTTCTTTAAAAAAAAAGTTCAGGGTTCACCCCCTTTCCAATCCAAGGTTGGTACAGCCCTGCCCATGGGCCTAAGTGCCCATCCCACAGCCCTGCCTCCAGGCTGTGCTCACTTCTCCACCCAGGCTGGCAAGCTGGGCTGAGTGTGATACCAGGGCTGGGGGCGGCAGCCAGAGCCCTGCCTGGGCCTGAGACAGCAGCCCCCAGCAGGCCTTGGGGGCAAGAGTCTGAATGAATGTGCCCAGAGCAGGAGCGGCCCCATGCTGGGCAGGGGCCTGTGGAGCCAGGCAGAGCCAGCTGCTCAGGGCCCCGTTGGAAGGGGCTTGGCCTCAGCTCTGAGCAGGGGGAGCTGAGAGACTCATGTCCCTGGTGCTTTGCTCCCCCGGCTCCTGAGCCACAGGGGCTGAGGGCAGCCAGCCCATGGGAGCTAGATCTAAGTGCCTGGGCAGGACCCAGCCTGGGACTGGCAGCCCCGTGTACCCTCAGGCCGAAGCCCAGCTCCTATGGGCTAGCTGCCCTCAGGCGCCCCTGCCAGGCTCCCAGTGGTCACTGAGTGTGCTGGGACACCCTGGGCTGGCGGCCAGGCCGGAAGAGCTCTGAAAGCAGCAGGGGATGGCTGGAGACCCCTTGCGGGCTGAGGCTGGGGCATTGCCAGCAGGTGCCCAGCCCCATAGGTGCAGCAGGGATCAAGGCCTGGCCTGGGGCCGTGTGCGCAGAGACGAGCGGCTCTGAGAGGTCCACCTGATGGGGCTGCCCCACCTGCGCGGGGCTGCCAGATGCTGATGCAGCGAGGGCACAGCCCAGGGGGGGGCGGTACAGGCAGCCCTGGATTGGAAAGCAGTGATGTAAGGACACACCCTGCCCCAGACACCAGCCGCACCCGCAAGCCCCACCCTAGAACGTCTTGCGGTGGATGGCCCGCGCCCCGTCCTCCTCGTACTCCTTCTTGGACACCCACATCTTCTTGAAGGTGTCCAGCGAGGCCAGGATGGAGCCACTGCAGGGGAAAGCCAGAGTCAGCAGGGGCTGGAGGCCTGCCAGGGACGGGCCCAGGGCTCGGCCACCATCCTACCCAGCCCCCCGCCTCTCCCTTCAAACAGAGCAAGTCTGCCCTGGGCCCAGCAGGGCTCCTTCCCCAGCAGGTCCAGGGGCACAGGGCAGCAGGCCTGGCTCGGGTCTGCCCTCCCCCAGAGTAGATGCCCAGGCCCCGCCACTCACCCGATCCACGTGGAGTACAGCCGCTCCTGCGGGGCTGAGATCTGGAAGGAAGCAGAGGATCAGCCCAGGGGAACTGCACTCCCCAGCCCCTGAACGGGGCTCAGCACCCAGCCCATGGGACGGCCCTGCCCTGGACACCTCCCCTCACCCAGCCGGACGTCCCACACCTATGGGGGGGGGATTCCCTGGAGCCCAGGTGGCTGTGCTCATGGGGAAGGGGGTGATTCAGGACTGATCCAAGCACGGCCCAGGAGAACCAGGGGGACGTGGCTCAGACGGGCAGGGATTCGGAGCCTGGGTAACAGGACTGGCCCAGGCAGGCGGTGCCAGGCACCACACACACCGCAGCTTCGCGCCCCAGCGGGCAGCAGTGGTGCCAGGGTGCTCACAGTAGGGATGTTACATTTAGATGAACTGGCCAATCGAACGGTGAGTAGATCGGCGCCTCCGCCTTGGAAGCGTAGCGACAGCCCCAGGCCTGTCATCGCACTTCAAAGGCAGAAGTGCCGGGAGCACGGGGCCAGTGGGGGACTCACGCAGCCCCCCCCGCGCCCCGCAGCGTTTCCCCAGGGTCAGCGGCGGAGTCCCCAGCTGACCCCAGGCTCCACGCGGCGCTGCCACTTTGAAGCACCCTCCTCTCCCCGCACCCTCGCTGCCTCTTTCTGATCGAGGCGGGGGGGACTATCGGATGAGCATTTGCTTATTGGACAGCTGACTGGTCGTTCACATCCCTAGAGCCCAGTGCAAGCAGCTGCAGGGCCGGGCTGGGGGGGGCGCTGGGCGGCTGCCAAACCTCACCTTGATTTTGACGTCCTTTGGAGCGAGTTTCTTCACCTCGCTGAGCAGCCGGTCCCCAAACCCTGAAGGGGGAACAGAGGCGTTAACACCATTCCATAGGGCTCCCCATGCACCAGCACGAAGCCAGGCTCTCGGGCCTCGCCCTATGTGTTACACTCCCCTGCTGCCCCCCAGGGCTGCACAGCTGGGCCCCAAGCATGAGGCTCCCAGCTGGGAACTCAGGCGGGTCACGGGGGGGGCAGGTGGCAGCTCCCTTGGGGGATGAGCTGTGTGCCTGGGAAGGGCCCCCTGCCCCGAAGAGCCAGCTGGGTGCCCGCCCTCCATGCCAACAGCCCAGAGCGCCACAAGAGCCCAGCAGCAGCCCGGTGATTCACCAGGCGCTCCGGGACAGACCCGGCCAAACCACCCGGAAGCTCGTCGCAGGCACAAACTGAGGTGAGAGAACCCTCTGGTGGGCAAAGCTGCAGGCTCAGCCTGGGGGAAGCATGTGCCTCAGTTTCCCCCAGGGGCTAGGGGATCATCGCTGTTGGAGAGGCAGAAATGTCAGGGCCCTGCCACTCTGCTCTCTGGGCTTTCCACAGCTAAAGCAGGAGGAAGTTTCCCAGCCCAGACCTCATGCAACAGGCGCAGTGCTCCAGGGCCCGGGCGCAGCTCCGCAAGGGTCAGAAGGAATCATTTCCCTGCCTTGGTGACCAAGTGGGTCAGGGCCCCCTGCCTCTGCTGGCCAAGGTGTGAGGCAGGCGCCAGGCTGGACAGGATCCCGGGTGCCAGGCTGTTGGCGAGGGGGCAGGGAAAGCCGGGCGTGGCAGGTGGCACCGGCTGCAGGCCCTGCACAGGGCGGGGGAGGAGCTCCCGGGCAGGAGGCCAGGCGCTGGCTCGGGGCCGTACCTTTGAAGAGCGTGGAGCCGCCAGACAGCACGATGTTGGCGAAGAGCGTCCGCCGCAGGTCCATGTCGGATTTCTGGATGGCGAAGGCCAGGACCTCGTGGATCCCTTCGCTCTCGTCCCCCACCAGGTCTGGCTGGAAGAGCAGCTCCGGGGCGCGGAAGCGGGCTGGGCCCACCTGCCAGAGAGCAACGTTGGCCCTGCTGCAGGGGGTGGCCCCCATGGGCCCTGCTCTCTGGGCTGTTCACTGCACAGGGGCCCAGGAAGGGGGCTGAGGGGACATGACTAACTCCAGGGATCTCACCGGCTCCTCAGACTCTGCCCTGGGGGATGCCGCCCCAGGATCCTGGGGGCAGCATCACACGCAGCCAGGGCCGGCGGCTGGGTTCCCCGAGAGACATGGCGCCCTGGAGACCAGCTGCCCCCCATCCACCCTGATCAGTCGCCCAGGAACCAAACCCACAGAGATCTCCCCACAGCCCTGGCCCTTACCTCCAGGGTGCTCCCATCCGGCAAGGTGTACTGCACCTTCTCCGTCTCCAGCGCCTCGTCCTTCTGGGGGTTAATGGACAGGTAGCAGGCCCGCTGTGCCAGGGAGAGCAGGTGAGTGGCCAGCCAGGACTGAGCCCTTCCCTCCCCCCGTGCACCAGGCGTGAGGCTGAGGCTGAGCGGGCAGAAACTGCAGCCTCTAGCCTCGTGTTCCAGGGCACAGACAGGCAGGGGCCTGCCCCACGTGCCAGCAGGGCAGGGCAGAGCGGAGCTTGGCACCTGTCTGACAGCTGCAGCCCTGGGCATCTGCCCTGTCCCCCCAGCAGCACTTGGCCTGCAGAGCGCGATGCCAGGACTGGCTCCCCTGGTGGAGAGCAGCTTGGCCCTGCCTGGCATCCCCAGCCCTGGGCCGCTCCCGTCCCTACCTCCTTTATCATCTTCACCACCTCGAACTCGGCCGAGGTGTGGAAGTCGGAGCCCTCCTTGCGCAGCAGCAGGCGGAGGTAGCGCGAGACGTCCCGCCCGGCCACGTCCACCCGCATGATGGAGTGCGGCATGGCAAAGCCCTCGTAGATGGGCACCGCGTGCGTGACGCCATCCCCCGCGTCCAGCACAACCCCCGTCGTGCGGCCCGTGGCGTAGCTGGAGCAGAGGGAGACACCCAGACCCCATGAGCTCGGCCCTGCTGCCCTCCCAGGACACAGGACACAGCCAGCATGGTGCCTTATGTCCGATCACCAGAGAACACCCCCGAGACGCACGCCCAGCCAGGTCAGCTCCATCCTGCCACAAGAGGCAGCCACCTCTGGGGAGCGACAGAGCAGCCCCCAGCAACGCAGCGCTAGGACGGGCCGTTCAGGCGCCCGTATTAACTGCCACGGCAGAGGGCCGGTCCCAGGATGCTGGCCCAGAATCTGCAGCATCTTTTGCCCCAATCACAAGCTGCCTGGGGCTGATCCCACAGCACCTGCAAGGGCCCACACCCTGCTCCTGGCTGCCCCGCACCTGGGGTCCCGCGGGCTCAGCGAGGGGCAGCGCCGGTACTCACAGGCTGAGGACGGCCTGCATGGAGATGAAAAGCGCCGGAACGTTGAAGGTCTCGAAGAAAACCTCAGCTGCCTTCTCGCGGTTCTTGCAGGGGTTTAGGGGGGCTTCTGTCAGCAGAACCGGGTGCTGGGGGCAGGACGCCCAGTTAGAGATGGGGTGGGGAGTCCGTTCCCCAGCCGCTGACTCACGACGGAGGCTGCTGCCCAGGGAGGCGCCTCGTGGACAGCCTTGGCTGCCAGTGGTCCCGGGGCCAAGCAGAACCTGGGAGCAGGCCAGCCAGGGAGC
Organism: Rafetus swinhoei; assembly: GCA_019425775.1. NCBI lineage: Eukaryota > Metazoa > Chordata > Testudines > Trionychidae > Rafetus > Rafetus swinhoei. Next base: position 698,776 of record JAFJHL010000226.1, read on the forward strand.
AGGCCAGCCGGGGAGCAAGGCCTCTCTCCTGCAGGATGCCAGCTCAAAGCCAGGCCAGATGAGGGGACTGAATTCACCTCCCCACAGTCACTCCGGGTGACACGAGCTGGAGGGTCTCAGCCAGGTGTCCAAGCCCCCTTCCCCAGAACACACTAGGTAGCTCCTGGCCACTGGCTGCAGGACAGATCAGCAGAGACCAAACTCGGGGGGAGGAAAAGGGAATCAGAGCCCCCCCACAGGGCAGGGAAGCTGGACCCAGTGCCCCCAGGCCACGCTTGCTATGGGGCAGTCCAGCAGGAGGCCCACGCTGAGGGGACCTCCAGGTCCCTCAGCACTCCACTGGGAGCAGCCCCTGCCTGCACAGGTCTTGTATCCAGCCTCAGCCCAGACACTGCCGCATCGGCCGTGCTCACGCGGAGACAGCCTGGGCCAGCAGCGAGGTGACACCAGGCACCCGGGATCCTGCCGCAGCCCGGTACCTCTTCGGAGAAGGTCTGCAGCTGGTCCTTGGAGTACACGTACTGCCAGATCCGCTCCATGTCGTTCCAGTCCCGCACGATGCCGTGCTCCATGGGGTAGCGGATGGACAGCAAGCCCCGGTGCTCCTGGCGCCAGAGGGAGTGTGGAACCGGTCACCACACACCTGGAGCGGGAGGCCAAGGCAGCCCAGCCCAGCCCCCCGTTCCGCCCCGTGTCGCCCTGGGGCATCGGGCCAGCCCTGACTAGGGAGAGCGCCCCATGGAGCCCCTGCCCCAGCAGTACCGCCCCCCCCCCGTGCCACCCTGGGGCCAGCCCTGCAGCTGAGCCGCTGCCCCGCTCCCTGCAGCAGCAGGGGAGACTGCTAAGAGACACGAGCCCTGCCCAAGGGGGCGGGTGGCCGGGGAGCAAACCCACGGTAGCCGCTCTCCGGGCCTGGCAGCACCCCCAGGTGCAGGCTGCAGGGGAAGGCAGGTCAGCCAGGGCTTCGCAAGACAGCCCCATGGGCACACCGGACAGCCAGCCCCCAGCCCCTCTGCGTGCATCACTCCCACAATGCACCTGGCCACTGGAGACTGCTGCATGTGCCTGGGGAGCTGGGCACTTTGACGCCCCCCCCCCCCCTGCAGCTGGAGTCCTGCCCCCTGCCTGTTCAGCCTGTGCCTGGCGTGGGGCAGGGGAGAGTCCCCAAGGGGCCTGGGAGCACTATTACCTCTGCTTTGGGGCCAATGAAGAGATCTCCCTCCAGCGCGCCCGCCATCACCCGGACGTGCTTCGGGCGCCCCACACTGGCGAGAGAGACACCCTGTTAGTGGGCTGCAGGGCACATGGCTCTCAGCTGGCCCCTCCCAGCCCCCCCCCCCGAGGGCCGAGCAGCTCAACTCCAGGGTGGGGCAGGGAAGGGGTGAAACAGGTGAGCCCCAGCCTAGAAGGGGATGGCTGGCGTCAGTGTCAGACGAGAGCGGCTGCCACATCCCAGGCATGACCCCTGTGGGAGCGTGGACCCGGCTGGGGTGAGGGATCCCACCTGCCCCCGCAGGCCCCAGGGGCCACGGCTCCCTCCGATCTCCCCCACGTGCACCAGCGTGCGGGGGACGTGCGGCACCTAGAACTATTCCCGTGGCGGGCGTGGGCCTGAGGGGTCCCGAGTGTGGCAGGGGCTCAGCGCTGGGGTGCAGGAGTATAAGGGCTCTGGCTGAGGGTGCGGGGCAGAAGCTCTGGGCTGTGACTTTGGGGTGCAGGAGCGTGCTCAGGGCTGGGGTCCCCCAAGGTAGGGCAGGGAGCTGGGGCCTGGGCTTCCTTGGGGGTGGCTCTCTGCTGGACGGTGAGGAGGGGCTACTTTCCCTGGCCATGGCAGCTCCATGCTGGGGCAGGCGGGATGGGTGCCCCCCGCCCCGGCAGCGTCCGGCCTTGGGGAGAGATCTCTCCGTCTAAACTCCGAGCCCCCGCGTGGGAAGCTGCGCGGGAGCTCGGATGCTGGCGGAGGCGACAGGCCGAGACACAGCTCGGTGCACAGGCGGGCAAAGCCCCAGGCGAAGTGCTGAGCTGGCTGGGGGCACAGCCCCAGCTCCACTGCCCCCAGAGGGAGAGCCCCGCTCCACAAGTTCCAGAGCCTGCTGCTGCCCCCGCTGCGTAAGGCTCGGCTGGCGGGGATGGCCCGGGAGCCGATCGCGGACTCAGCGCCCGGCCGGGGGTACTCACTAGTTTGGGAAGCAGTATTTGGGGATCTGGTCTCCAGCAAAGCCAGCCTTGACAACCCCCGAGCCCTGGGGAACCACAACGAGCCGTTAAAACTCCCGTCCAGGCCCCAGCTCGCAGGCAAGGGACCCCTGGGGCGCGGCTGCCCAGGGTCAGCACCACCTGCAGCTCAGCTCTGGGCCAGCTCCCCCCCCACCACGAGCCCTTTACTCCCCCAGCTGCCATCAGTCCAACAGGGAGACTGGCCCGGCCAGGCCTGCGAGGACCAACACACCCGAGGGGCCCAGCAGCCCCGCCGCTCAGAAAGGCTGAAGGGAAGCCCCTCCGCCCCAGTCCGTCTCCCGGCCCCACAGCAGGAGGTAGCCTGGCCCTGCCACAGGGGAAAAGCCCCCCTGTACCCCCAACCTGCCAGCCCCTCGCCCCGGGCACCCGCACTGCACAGCAAGCTGGGCCCCAGGGCAGGTGGGACCGAGCCCAACCCCCCTTTGCACAGGGGACCTGAGTCTAGCTAAGAGAGCCCCCAAAAGCCAGCGCAGCGGCTAGAAAGGACACAGCCGTACACAACCTCGGGCCCCCAGCGCGCCAGAGCTCTGCGCTAGCCGTGGGGGACTTGTGCCCCAGTGGGACGGGGGTTCAGAGCACAGACCCCCAGCCAGGACTGCAAGAAAGGGTCCATGAGCCCTGGCCACAGGGAAGGTCTGCCTGCCACTGGGGCGGTCCTTCTGGGGCTGGGATGGCCGGGCTACCAAGGCCTGTCCTGCCCCACAAGGGTCTCCACTCCACCCCACACCTCAGGCCTGCGGGGACCAGGCACCCAGCCGCAGCCCTGCTGTCACGGGGCAGGGCCGGCGAGATTCCCAGCCAAGGCGGCGAGGTGGAGCTGGATGCTTCCCACGAGACCCAGCTCTCCAGCCAAGCCAACGTTTCCCCGCTCTGCTCCCCCCCAAGCTGCCCCTTTCCCCCCTCTGTCCCCAGGCCAAGGTGCCCCTTCCCCGCTCTGCCCGCAGACAAGCTGCCCCCTTCCTCCGCTCGGCCCCGGCCAGGCTGCCCCCTTCCCCGCTCTGCCCGCAGACAAGCTGCCCCCTTCCTCTGCTCGGCCCCGGCCAGGCTGCCCCCTTCCCCGCTCGGTCCCCGGACAGGCTGCCCCCTTTCCCCTCTGTCCCCAGGCCAAGCTGCCCCCTTCCCCACTCTGCCCGCAGACAAGCTGCCCCCTTCCCCTGCTCGGCCCCGGCCAGGCTGCCCCTTCCCCGCTCGGTCCCGGCCAGGCTGCCCCCTTTCCCCCTCTGTCCCCAGGCCAAGCTGCCCCCTTCCCGCTCGGCCCCCAGCCAGGCTGCCCCCTTCCCCGCTCTGCCCGCAGACAAGCTGCCCCCTTCCTCCGCTCAGCCCCGGCCAGGCTGCCCCTTCCCCGCTCTGTCCCGGCCAAGCTGCCCCTTTCCCCCTCTGTCCCCAGGCCAAGCTGCCCCCTTCCCCCACTCTGCCCGCAGACAAGCTGCCCCCTTCCCCTACTCGGCCCCCAGCCAGGCTGCCCCCTTTCCCCCCCTCTGTCCCCAGGCCAGGCCAAGCTGCTCCCTTTCCCCGCTCTGCTCCCAGGCCAGGCCCCCCCAGGCAGGGCCTGGCTCACATTGTCAATGACCGCAAGAAGAGCCATGAGTCCCAGTGGGCCCGGCAGCATTCCCTCTCCCTCTGCAGTGCCAGCTGCCCCAGCAACATGCCTTCCCAGCAGGCAAGCCAGGGTCACAAATAGGGAAACCGAGGCACCGAGCAGGGAAGCAACACAGCCAAGGTCACATGGAACGAGTGGCAGAGCCAGGAGCAGAATCTTGGGAGTCTCAAGAACATCAGAACGGCCAGACCGGGTCAGACCTAGCCCGGGGTCCTCTGCTGGGAATGGCCAGGCCAGGTGCTTCCAAGGGAACGAGCAGATCAGGCCATTTACCGGGTGATCCATTCGCTGGCACCCAGTCGCCAGAAGCCGAGGAACACCCAGAGCCCCCCCATCCTGGCTAAGAGCCACTGATGGGCCGAGCTCCCAGGAACTGATCTTTCTGAGCCCAGTTATAGTCTTGGCCTTCACAGCATCCCCTGGCAGTGAGTTCCACAGGCTGCACGGCACGCGACCTGCTTCCCTGTGTTTGTTTTAAACCTGCTGCCTGTTCCCCGAGCCCTTGTGTTCTGGGAAGGAGTAAAGACACTACCAGTGAGCTGGCTAAAGAGAGAGGCAGCCAGCAGCTGCAGGCACAGGGCTGGCTAGAAGACAAACACGCCTGTGTGGAAACGCCCTTTGAACAAGGAGGTTACGCTGAGTGCTGCATCTCAGCAGGGCTGCTGCAAAACCCCACTGTAAGCAGAGCAGCCACCAGGGAGAGGCGCCGTCACCAGAGGCCAGCTCTGCCCTGCCAACCTCCCAGGAACAGAGCCAAAAGCCATCGCTGGCTCGCCAGCCTCTCCTCCCTCTGCGCCGTTCGATCACAGCATGAGCAAGCGAGAACTCTTCCCCAGCCACACCCTTTCCCTGCCCTGGCAGGCGCGTTACACACACACACAGTGCAAATGCGGCTGTCTTACACCTCCTGTGCACTGGAACACCCGGAGAGCCGCACTGCCAAAGAACATAGCCCAGAACAGCCTGCACTGTGTCCCCGATGTCACATGCAAAGGAAAACACCGGGCACATGCTATGCGAGGGGCAAGGAAATCGTCACCCTGCCCAGATGGGGACGTCAGAGGACTTTGCTTGGCACCCCGTCTGGTAGCACCCAGCTAGAACAGAAGGCCTAGACACTTTCAATTAAGGCTTGGCTGGCTGGAGAGCTAAACTCCCCACGTATTGTATCCCCGAGCACTTGGATCCCCAGAGGAAGAGACCAAATGCAAGCAGCATGCTGGCTCTCCGGAATCCCTGGCCCCCAGATTCTGCAGCGGGGACACTTGGAAAGCCTGGCCGGATGCTCCTAGCCAAACTCTGTGACCTGATCATTGCACAGAGCCTCTCTCCCGTGGAAGAGGTTCCGTGGCCAAGCCACGCGCAGCTAGTGGAAGGAAGGCAGAGCCCGTTCACATGCAGAGGACGGTTCTGAGCCAAGGGACCAGACAGACAGAAGTGAGAGAAGTGAAGAAGATCTTAGCTGGGTTGAGTCAGCTCGTCAGCAGCAGGAGAAATGCCCCAGCAGCCTGGCAGGCAGGGAGAAGGGTGTTACCGTGCCGCAGAGCAAGCTCATCTCCCAGGCGGAGGCTAATGCTTAGGGATGCTGGGGGAGCAGCGTGGGCGGAAGGGCTGCGGCTCTGGCTCCAGGGCTGTGCCTGGGGCATTCTGAGAGGTTAGTGGAGGCGCAGCCACGCCAGGGGCTGCACACCAGAGGGGGTCACAGGCGAGAGGGGATCCCGGGCGCCGGCTGGGTGACCTGCTCTCGGGGCCGGCTGGAAAGCGGCAGGAGACTCGTGCTCCCACCCTGTGCTCCCAACACTGGCGCTGGCGACCCCCAGGCCCTTCCAGCGCCCACACCAGGGGCCGCCCACATCCAGCAGGAGCCCTGCCCTGGGGAGCCTGCAGTGCAGGGCGAGCAGGCAGTGTCCCAGTGTGTGTGTGTGTGTAGGGGGGGGGACATACTGATCACACTGAGACCTGCCCCCATCGCCCCCCGCCCCGCCCCCACCCACTGAGGGCCGGGTCACTTCCAGGCACTTCAGGCTCCGGCCCCGCGCCATCCCTAGGCTCAACTCCCAGGCCACCCCCACTGTCCCCCCCGCGCCATCCCTGGGCTCAACCCCCAGGCCACCCCACACTGTCCCCCGCGCCATCCCTGGGCTCAACCCCCAGGCCACCCCACACTATCATCCCCGCGCCATCCCTGGGTTCAACCCACCCAGGCCACCCTCCTCTACTGTCCCCCGCGACATCCCTGGGCTCAACGCCCCAGGCCACCCCACACTGTGTCCCCCGTGCCATCCCTGGGCTCAACCCCCCAGGCCACCCCACACTATCATCCCCCGCACCATCCCTGGGTTCAACCCACCCAGGCCACCCTCTACTGTCCCCGCACCATCCCTGGGTTCAACCCACCCAGGCCACCCACACTGTCCCCGCGCCATCCCTGGGCTCAACGCCCCAGGCCACCCCACACTGTGTCCCCCCGTGCCATCCTTGGGCTCAACCCCCAGCCACCCCACACTGTCCCCCCCCGCCATCCTGGGCTCAACCCCGGCCCCACACTGTCCCCGCGCCATCCCTGGGCTCAACCCCGGGCCCCCCCCACTGTCCCCCCCGCGCCATCCCTGGGCTCAACCCCCGGCCCCCCACTGTCCCCCCGCGCCATCCCTGGGCTCAACCCCCGGCCCCCACACTGTCCCCCGCGCCATCCTGGGCTCAACCCCCGGCCCCCCACTGTCCCCGCGCCATCCCTGGGCTCAACCCCCGGCCCCCGCTCACGTTGTCGATGACCACGGGCTGGTTGGCGATGATGTCGTAGGACTCCATGGCCGGGCCGCGCGGCGGGGTGTGGGCGGGCCGCGCCGCGGCGGGGTGGGCGGGGCCGACTGCGGGCGGGGGACGCGGTTCCGGGCTCGCTGAGTCTCACTCGCTGCTGCGGCCCCGCAACCACCCGCCCTGCACAACCAAACCTGCCCTCGGCAGCCTCGCAAGGGGCGGGCCCCCAGCAGCCAATCGGCGCCTCCCTTGAGCTCGAGTGACAGACGGAAGCCGAAGGGGCCCGCGGGGGAGGCGGGGCGACAGGTTTGACAGCCACCCAATGGGGCGCGGCGGCGGGGGCGGGCCTTCCGCATCAAGCCTGGTTGCTCGACGGAGGGAGGGTGATGTCATCGCTCTGCTCTTAAGGGGCCAGTGCACGGTTGCTGCCCCGCCCAGGGCCTGGAGGGTGGGAAGGAGACATGGGAGGCCTGTGCGCATGTGCAGCGCAGCCCCCTCCCACACAGGCCGGAGCCTGCCTGCCTGGCGGGGTTCCTACAGCCCAGTGACCCCGCTGCTGGTGATTCCACCCCAGAGGTGGCTGCATTTCCGTCCCTAGGCTGCAGTGCGCTGCGGGGAGGAAGGTGCTGCCGTGCTGAGCCCTTCAGGCAAAGGGCAGGGAGTGGAAGCGCCAGCTGGCTCGCTGTTTAGTTGCTGGGCGGGCCCTGCCTGAGCACTAGCCATTGAGTGTATTTCCTGGGGCGCAGGCAGCAATTACTGGGGCCTCGTCAGCCTCTTCTGTAGCTCCTCGTCCCCGGCCTGCGTGTCCCCTTCCCGCGGATCAGGGGGCTGCAGTGCTGGCCTGGGACTTTCGCAGGGAGGCCGGGGCCCTGCGAGCTCCCCCGCCTGTGCACTCCACCCTGGGGCATGTGTGCACAGAAGCCGGGGGACCTCCGGGAGCCAAGGGCCGCACTAGAACCCATCCTGCGCGCCTGGGTGTTGCGCTTTTCTCTGCCATCCCCTAAGGCGCGGGGCGCTCCGTGTCCAGCCCGGCCTCGCCAAGGGGCAGACTCTGGACACTCGCCTCTGGCGGGGCCAGCTCCGGGGCGGTGGCCGAGGCGGGGAGGAGAAGGTCTTCGAGGCCCGCTGCGAGGGGGGCGGCGGAGGGTCCCGGGGCGGGGTGCGCAGCACAGGGCGATGGACCCATGCGCCGGGCCCCCAGCCAAGTCTCTGGCGCTGTCGCCCAGGGGCCCGAGTTGTTTGCTACCCGTGACCCAAACGGGCCATGCCTGCGCCAGGCGCAGACTCCGCTGCCTGGGGGGCAGTGGGGCCTACCGGGTAGAGCCACCTGGCCGCGCCGGGCCCGGGCGGGCGGGGCTGCGTGTGCCCGGCGCTGGGCCGGGCTCCGCGCTGCGGCGCCGCCCCGGGGCCGGGCCGCCGGGAGCGGAAGGAGCCGCGCAGCGCCCGGGGGGCCGGGGTGCGACCGGCCCGCTCCGCTCGCCATGGCCCAGCCGGCCGAGGAGAGGTGAGCGCGGGGGGGTCCCTGGTCCGGCCCGAACCCCCGGCCCGGGACCAGCCCCCCTCCCGGCGCCGCGTCCTCCTTCGGGCGGCTCTGGGGTCCCAGCAGGGGGCCGGTCTCTACTGTCTGGGTCCAGGAGTGGGGGCAGGGTCTGGCCTGGGGGGGGGGCACCGGGAGTTGGGTGCTGGGGCGGTGCTGGGTCCTGGTGGGGCCCTGGGTGCTGGGGAGGCACGGGGGCGCTGGGTGCTGGGGAGACACTGGGGATTCTGGGGGCACGCTGGGTGCTGTGTGGGGCATTGGAGGGTTCTGGGGCACGCTGGGTGGTGGTGGGGTGCTGGGTCCTGGGGGTCCTGGGGTCCTGGGGTGGGTGCTGGGGAGACACTGGGGTTCTGAGGACACGCTGGGTGGTGGCGGGCGCTGGGTGCTGTGGGGGCGCTGGGGAGTTCTGGGGGCCACGCTGGGTGGTGGTGGGGCACTGGGTGCTATGGGGGTACTGGGGAGTTCTGGGGGGCATGCTGGGTGGTGGCGGGGTACTGGGTGCTGTGGGGGGGCACTGATTCCCTGCCCTGGGGTGGGTGTTAGAGGTGCTGGGTGCCCCAGAGGTTCGCCCTGGCACCTGCCCCTGGTCTGCAGGGGGTGCCCGGGGCCCTGACCCGCCTGGTGCCCTCGGCAGGCACTGCTGGGTCTGCTTCGCCACGGAGCGGGAGGACCAGGCGGCCGAGTGGGTCTGCCCCTGCCGCTGCAAAGGCTCCACCAAATGGATCCACCAGGCCTGCCTGCAGCGCTGGCTGGACGAGAAGCAGAAGGGCAACAGCACGGGCAGTGTGAGCTGCCCGCAGTGCGGCACCGAGTACCACATCGTCTTCCCCACGCTGGGTGAGCACCGCAGGCCCAGCCGGCCCCTCTGCCGCCTGGCCTGGCCTGGGTTGCCCCGAGCGGGGCTGGGAGATGGGGCCGGCGGGTTTGAAGGGGTTAGTGAGGGGCAGGGTGGGGGGTGTCCAGGGCACAGAGGTTGGCACAGGCCCAGCCTGGGCATGTCCCTGGCTCCTGACCTTGTGCTCTGCCCACTAGTCCGCGTGGCCTGTGAAATGGGCTGGGGAAGTTCCTGCTGGCCTGGCGGGGAAGGGCTGGGAGCCTGGGGTCTGTCCCGGGGGGGTACCGGGGCAGGTGGGGGTTGTGGCCTGACTTTCTGATCTCCCTGTAGGGCCCCTGGTGTATTTCCTCCACCAGGTGGATCGGGTCCTGTCCAGAGCCAGCCCCTTCGCCATGGCCGGCATCGTGGTGGGCACGGTGTACTGGTCAGCTGTCACCTATGGGGCCGTCACCGTGATGCAGGTAACACAGCGGGAGGGGCTGAACGGCGCCTGAGCTGAGCCAGGTCTGGTTCTGCCAGGCTATGGAACAGAGGCAAGAGCGCTGGAGTCACTACACCAGAGGGTGCTGCTGCGTGCCAGGCTGGCTGAATGAGGTCACAGCTGGGGCCATGCGGCTGTTGTGGGCAGGGTGATGCCAGGATATCTGTGCGAGGGCACATCTGGGGCCGTGCGAGGGCACATCTGGGGCCATGCGGCTGGCATGAGCAGGGTGGTGCCAGGATATCTGTGCGAGGGCACGGCTGGGGCCATGCGGCTGGTGTGGGCAGGGTGGTGCCAGGATATCTGTGCGAGGGCACATCTGGGGCCATGCGGCTGGCATGAGCAGGGTGGTGCCAGAATATCTGTGCGAGGGCACGGCTGGGGCCATGCGGCTGGTGTGGGCAGAGTGGTGCCAGGATATCTGTGCGAGGGCACAGCTGGGGCCATGCGGCTGTTGTGGGCAGGGTGATGCCAGGATATCTGTGCGAGGGCACGGCTGGGGCCATGCGGCTGGCGTGGGCAGGGTGGTGCCAGGATATTTGTGCGAGGGCACGGCTGGGGCCATGCGGCTGGCGTGGGCAGGGTGGTGCCAGGATATTTGTGCGAGGGCACGGCTGGGGCCATGCGGCTGGCGTGGGCAGGGTGGTGCCAGGATATCTGTGCGAGGGCACAGCTGGGGCCATGCGGCTGGCATGGGCAGGGTGGTGCCCAGAGGAAGCTTGCACTGCCAGTGGTTCCGGATTGCCCTGTGCCCCCAGCCGGGGAAGGCGAGTCGGTGCCCATGCTGCCGGTGTGCGACTGGCCTTGCTCCCGGGCCCGCCAGTGTGGGGAGCCCAGCTCTCCCTGGCACTGAGCCGCCTGCTCCCTGGCTGCAGGTGGTCGGCCATAAGAAGGGGCTGGATGTGATGGAGCGGGCCGACCCCCTCTTCCTGCTCATGGGGCTGCCCACCATCCCCGTCATGCTGGTGCTGGGCAGGCTGATCCGCTGGGAGGACTACGTGCTGCGCCTCTGGCAGAAGCACTGCAGCAAGCTGCAGGCCCTGGTGCCAGGTGCGTGCATCGCCGGGAGGACTGCCCGGGGTGTCGCCGGGGAGGGCTGCCCGGGAGGGGGTGCGTCGCCGGGGAGGGCTGCCCGGGGTGCAGGTGGGTGGACGGGCGGGCGGCAGGTTGGTGAGGGGTGGGCATGGCCCATTGCCCCGAGACAGGCAGGCTGGCAGGGAAGGGATTTGAGGGGCAGACCCGTTGTGGGAGGGGAAGCGGGGCAGTAGAGATTGGCCTGGTGGTGGGGAGACAGTGACAAGGAGCAGACGCTGGGGCAGAGGCGTGGGGAGCAGTTCAGGTCTGAGCCCCTGGTCGATTGGCAGGGACCGATGAGTGCCTCGGTTTCCCCTTCCTTCCCTCATCTAGGGATTGGGCGCCCGGGGCCGCTGGCTGAGTCCCGTCCCCAGAGTGAACACCCGTCCCTCTCGCGTACACTGTGTGGGGCCCTGGTGTTCCCCACCGTCGCCAGCCTGGCGGGCAGGCTCCTCTTCCGGCGGGTGGACTCTAGCCTGCAGCGCACCATCCTGGTGAGTCTGGGCAGGGCCCTGGCCCGGGGCTGAGGCTCCAGCAGAGGCAGCTTGCGCCCTGCCCCCGCTGCGGCTGGAGCTAGAGGCGGGCCAGGACAAGGGCAGAGCCCAAGCTCGGAGGGAGCCCAGGGCTTGGTACCACCTGGCCTGGTGCTGGTGGGTGCCCAGGGCTGGCACAGGAGCTGGCTTCATCGCCTCCCATCCTCTGCAGGGCGGAATCACCTTCGTGGCCATCAAGGGCGCGCTCAAAGTCTACTTCAAACAGCAGCAGTACCTGCTCCAGGCCAACCGGCGCATCCTCGACTTCCTGGAGCCAGGCCCGGAGCGGGGCACCGCTGCCCCAGGCCAGGCCAGTGGCACCGAGGGCACTCGCAGCTAGGCCTGGCGCCCGGCCCCTGCCTGCGCACCCCCCAGCTCCGTGGCCATTGGGGCTGTGCCCTGCAGTCACAGCAGGGGGCTTCCCTTTGACAGCCTGGGGTGCCCCCCCAGAATCCCCCTTTTCCTCCCCCTTTATAAATAGCCACTTGAACTCCCGGGTGTGTCTGTGCTGTTCCTGGGGTGGGGGGGCAGCTTCCCACCCTGGGGCTCCCTGCTGCTGCCTGAGTTGGTCTCTGCCCCGCCCGCGAGCATTGCCAGCGGAGCTGCTGGTCCCCGGGCCGTGCGGGTGGTACTGGGCTGGACAGTCCAGGGCTGCAGCGAGAAGAGCTGCCTCTTCCCAAGCCCCGAAGCTGCCAGGGCCACCCCTGCCCACCAGCCCCTCGCCCGAGGCGCTTGGCCCCAGTGCAGATCTGCCAGGGGAGAGGTGCCATTTCCCTCACCCCCACCCAGCCTAGCCTGGATCTGCCCTGGCTGGGGACAGGTGCTTCTCCGCCTGCCATGCCTGCTGGAGGTGCTGCACCCGGAGAGAGGCCCTTCTCTGCTGGCTCAAGCTGCTGCGGTGAGAGAGGGCTCGGGAGCCTGCACCCCAAACCCTTCAGCCCTTCCCCAGAGCCCACATCTCCAGCCAGAGCTCCCTGAGCCTCTCCTGCCCCAGCCCTCGGCGCCAGCCCGCCACGCACTGTTCGTGCACGGAATGACTTGTGAGATGTGCTCTGGATTGGTGCACGAAGCTCACGCCACATGTGCCTGGAAACCACTAGTGGGGGCACCCGTCTAGAGCCGCCCCTCTAGAGCCGCCCCACGGCCCGCTTGGCTGGCTCAGGTGGGTGCGTCCGGACTGGCTTTAGGACGCGGATCCCAGCGCTTGGAGCAGGCTCTGGGACGCTGCCGGGCCCCACAGAGACCCGCCCGAGAGTGGCAGGTGACCAACACCTCTCCGCGTCCCTGGTAGACGGCGAGGCCCTGGCACTCAGGTCAGTGATGCTAGCCTGGGGATGGGGCAGGGCTCTTGTGCCCTTTGCCTCCAGCCCCAATAGCAGTCCCTGGCCCCACATCTACAGAGTGGGGAGGGCGGTGGCACCGTGCCATGTGGTGAATAGCGGGGAGGGCGGTGGGGCTGTGCCACGCGGCGGGGAGGGCGGTGGCGCTGTGCCAAGCCCAGCATGTGAGCTGGCTCCCGTAAGCCCAGCAGCTGGTGCAGGCTTCAGCCTAGATCGTCCTGGCACCAGTGATTTGGGTGCCACCTTCCCCCAGTGCCTCTGTCGTGGCTTGGAGGGTGCCACAGCCACTCGCTACAGACCCCACCGGGGAGCCCTTCCCCCTATTTCTCCCTGCTCCTCCAGCTGGGTGCAGGCATGAGCAGGGCCAGTGCGGCCTTTGGGAACATCCCCTGCAGCTGCCCCTGCTGGGACCTGCCACGGGACCAGGGTGAATGGACCCTACCCCTAAGCGCCCCCGGCCATTCACCTCTGGTCCTGGGCGGGTCCTAGCAGGGGCCGCTGCAGGGGGAGGTTTCTCTTTGCGCTAGTCCAGGTGCCCCCGAGGTTCCCGCAGCCCACGCGTAGCTCCCCCCACGTCCCGTGTCCCGAGCTGGGGGTGCTGAGAGGCGGTGTTGCCAGAATTTGATGTCCCGGGGGTGGGATTCGCCGCTGTCTGGTCTCTGCCGCTGTGGGGCTGGGCCCACAAAGGACAGCTGGGTGCCTCCCAAGAGTAGAGCAGCAGCTGGGGAAACTGAGGCACACACAGGCTTCATACAAGTATTACAGAGAATCTCCACTTCCACCCAGCTCCTGAGCTCGTGCACCCAGGGACTCGCCCCAGCCTGGCAGCACTAGTAGCGTCGCCCCAAGGAGCCTGTTCCTATGGCAACAGCACGGCTCTGGGGGGCTCAGTCCATGCAGCAAGCAGCCTCTGGGGGGCTCATGTTTCTGTCCCATCCCTGCCCCACAGAGGCTGCACCCGGGTCCCCTCTGCCGGGACAGTCGCTTGCTTGAGCCCAGGGCGGCAGGGAGGGGAAGCAGCGTGTGATGCCGGGGACCAGCCACTAGAGGGCGCCAGCCCCCAGCCCTGGCCGGGCACATGGGGATTCCCGGGATTCGGTGAGCCGGGGTCCTGGCCGCAGGCTTGCCCGGAGCAGTGCTCAATGCAGCCGGCCCACTGCTAGTCACCCCCCAGCCAGCACTTGTGCCTGGGTTTTGGGCCAGACTCCTGGCGTCGCGTTCCAGCCCCAGCGCACGTGCGGCGCACGGAGCCCGTGCGTGGCGGGAGCAGAGCTGCCGCCCAGCTGTGCTGAACGCGAGGGGTTTACATGAAAGCCAAGGGAGGAATATGGATTACGTGCAGAGCGCGCACACGTGCCACAGGGAGCCTTGGTGGCAGAGGAAGCGTGGCCTAGTGGGTAAAGCAAGCCTGGTTCCTACTGCCAGCAGGGGTCAGGAAGGTCCCCTATTGTCTTCTGTGGGGGGGTGTTAATCCCTGTTTTCTACGCTGCCAGAGGGGCGGTTTCCGAGCGCTCTGTCTCGGCGTGTGGCTGGGTCTGGCTCCCCCCCCAGCTCTCCCTGGTGCCCTGGGCCGGGTCAGGAGGGGATTTCCCCCAGATCAGACGCAAGGACTGTGGGGGACTTGGACTCTTGCCAAGTTCTCTCCCTGCTGCAGCCCCCTCCTGCGTGGGGCTTAATGGGAAGCTGCGCAGTTTAGGGGGAGCTTAGCCCACCCCATCCCGCCGAGACAGACCCCTGTCTCCCAGCGATGGCAGAGTTGGGGTCACTGCCCACAGCAGAGCAGCACAGACACCGAGAGCAGCTCCGCTCTGGGAAGGCTCAGTCGCAGGAACTTGAGAGCCCCAGCGGGAGCAGAGCCCCAGGTAATTCCTCTCACTCTGCACAGCGTTCGTACACAGTGAGCTCCGAGCTTGTCACCGCTTTTACCAATGCAAGAGATGCGCAGCTGCTCCCCCCAGTAACAGTTATTTACCCAGCTTTACTGACAAACCAAAGTGACTCAAGTGGTGTCAAGTGGTGAGAGACGATCAGGCAGCCAATGGGCCAGTCGCACTTTCTAGGCTCACAAACCCTGTCGATGGGATCGTGAGCTTTCGTGGGCACAGCCCGCGTCTTCAGATGACGCCGCTCGTGATCCGCTCCATGTTCCGTGAGTCTAGAAAGTGCAGCCAGCCCATTGGTTGTTTTTTCTGTGCGACTCACTCGGCTCCCCCCGAAGAGACAGACCAAAGTAAGTTACTAAGCAAAACAAAACGCCCACCCACAGCCACTCACAGAGGGAACTTCTCACCCCAGGGCAAGTCTTCTCTCCCAACACGCCGGTGCTGGGCCCTGGGCTGGCAGGTCTCCAACCCTTTTGTTCCCAGGTGTTTGCCGGAGGCAGAGACCATCCTTGTTTGCTTCCCTCCCTTGTATAGACTTTCCCCAGGCGGGAGCCTTTGTTCAGTTGCCTCCTTCCCCTCCCCCCCGTGGGAAAGTCCCAAATTCAAGATGGAGTCCAGCACCAGGTGACATGGTCACATGTCTTTGTAGGACCAGCCAGAGTCCAGGCTCCCAGGAAAAGCAGGTCTAGTCACAGCTCATTGTCCCAAAACTGGGCCATGCAGGTCCTTAAGTCCCAGGAAGGCACCTCCCTTAGCATGTGGAGATCAGCAAACAGGGTTATGCTTCTACCCCAACCCCCGACAGGCACAGCACATGCAGCCAGCAGAACATGCACCGCCAGGGCTTCCAGCCTCGCCAGCGATGGGCCACAGGCCATTGGAGTCAGGCCGGTTTCCATCACGAACGTGGGGAGCAGCGTCACAGCGGTCGCCGGGCTCGTGAGGCTCTGTGGAGGAAGCAGAGGCAGGGGCTCAGGGGACAGGCGACAAGGCCAGAGGGTTCTCACAAGCAGGAGGCGCTTCAAGCCCACGGCCATGCTGAGATCTCCCCCCAGGCCCGGGTCTCAGCCCCAGGACCGGGCTGCCAGTGCAGGGGTGTGCGGGTCCCAGGCACAGATCCCCAAGTGACGCTCAGCATGACCCAGACACGGCCCCTACGGCCTTGGCTTTTGTGGCAGCCAACTCTCTCTGGTATGTAGGTGTTGGACTCTGGCCGATGTTCACTGGCTCAGGGTCTTTGCCAGCCCCCCGGGGGCTTGTGGGCAGCCCTGCCACCCTGGCTGGGGGGTGGAGTCCAGCTGCTGGGGCTGGAGACATGCCCATATAGAATCACAGAATACAGGCAACCCCCGACGTACAACTCCCCACATTTACAACCATTTTTCTCATGCAAGATAGCTCCTAAACCCCCCCAATTTACGTCCGCAGCTCGTATTTACAACAGTGTACGACGCAGACGCCACACGTCATCCCAAAACAGGAAACACACAAGCTCAGTCAGACTCACCAGTCTGCAGCTGCTGCTTGACCTACACGCCTCTCCGCCACATCGGTCTTCACCTTGTAGTTATTTTTGTGCATTATTTGAACTATTTAGTTTCGTTTTCCTCCATTTCCATAGTCAGTATTGGTATTTTTAGGGTATGAAATGGGTTTCCAGGAACGGAAGCGTCATTTATAACATTGCACCTATGGGCAATAAGGGTTCAACTTACAACAACTTGACTTACAACAGTTCTTCAGGAACCAGTTAGGTTGTAAATGCAGGGGTCGCCTGTACCAGAACTGGAAGGAACCTCGAGAGACCATCAAGTCCAGTCCCTGCCCTCACGGCAGGACCCAGCACCGTCTAGACCAGGGCTATTCAACTTTTGGAAGGCCCGGGGGCCACAATGATACTCACAGCACATGCCGAGGGCCACAACTTAATGTGGTTGCGTATATATTCAAATATGCAAATAGCTTTCACTCTGATGGGCATGAATACAAAGATTAAGGCAGGACTACACAACACACAGGCCCCATTTAAGTCAGTTCTGCTGATATTAATAAAATGCAACATTTACCCGATTTCCATCCATAGGACAGCGCTTTTGATGAGCAATGTCAGTCCAGGAATGTAACTACTAAAACGCATCTCAGCAGATGACCATTCTATTGACTGCTTGTTTGTTTTAGTTCCCACCTGCGGGCCGCAAATAAACGGCCCATGAGCCGCTTGTTGAGTAGCCCTGGTCTAGACCATCCCTGACAGCGTCTATCTAACCTGCTCTTCAATATCTCCAGAGACGGAGATTCCACAACCTCCCTAGGCAACTTATCCCAGTGTTTAACCCCCCTGATAGGCAGGAAGCTTTTCCTAATGTCCAACCTAAACCTCTCTTGCTGCAATTTAAGCCCATTGCTTCTTGTCCTGTCATCAGAGGCCAAGGAGAACAATTTTCCCCCCTCCTCCTTGTGATGCCCTTTTAGATACCTGAAAACTGCTCTCATGTCCCCTCTCAGTCTTTTCTTTTCCAAACTAAACAAGCCCAATTTTTTCAGTCTTCCCTCATAGCTCATGTTCTCTAGACCTTTCATCATTTTTGTTGCTCTTCTCTGGACCTTCTCCAATTTCTCCACATCTTTCTTGAAATGCAGTGCCCAGAACTGGACACAATATTCCAGCTAAGGCCTAATCAGCGCAGAGTAGAGCGGAAGAATGACTTCTCGTGTCTTGCTCACAACACTCCTGTTCATGCAGCCCAGAATCATGTTTGCTTGTTTTTGCAACAGTGTCACACTGCTGACTCATGTTTATCTTGTGGTCCACTATGACCCCTCAATCCCTTTCTGCAGTACTCCTTCCTAGACAATCACTTCCCATTCTGTATGTGTGAAACTGACTGTACCTTCCTAAGTGGAGCACTTTGCATTTGTCCTTATTAAACTTCATCCTGTTTACGTCAGACCATTTCTCCAGTTTGCCCAGATCATTTTGAATTATGACCCTATCCTCCAGAGCAGTTGCAACCCCTCCCAGCTTGGGATCATCTGCAAACTTAATAAGCGTCCTCTCTATGCCAATATCTAAACTGTTGATGAAGATATTGAACGGAACCGGTTCCAAAACAGACCCCTGCGGAACCCCACTTATTAGGCCCTTCCAGCAGGATTGTGCACCATTAATAACTACTCTCTGAGAATGGTTATCCAGCCAGTAATGCACCCACATTATAGTAGCCCCATCTAAGTTGTATTTCCCTAGTTTATTGATAAGGCCATGCGAGACTGTATCACATGCTTTACTAAAGTCTAGCTATAGCACATCCACCGCTTCTCCCTTGTCCACAAGGCTCGTTATCCTATCAATGAAAGCTATCAGATTGGTTTGACATGATTTGTTCTTTACAAATTCATGCTAGCTGTCACCTATCACCTTATTATCTTCCAGGGCTATGTCTACACCGGCAGCTTCTTGCGCAAGAACAGTCGTTCTTGCGCAAAATCTTGCCTGCTGTCTACACTGCGCGCGCATTCTTGCACAAGTAAATTTACAGTCTAGTGTTGGAAAACAGAGCTTCTTCTGGAAGAGTTATTCCTCTCCCCACGAGGACTAAGCCCTCTTGCACAAGAGCTCTTCCAGAAGAGGGCAGTGTAGACCGGCAACATGAATTTCTTGCACAAGAAGCCCCTATGGTTAAAATGGCCACCAGAGCTTTCTTGCGCAAGAGAGCGTCCACACTGCCATGGATGCTCTTGTGCAAAAGCACATGCCAGTGTAGACGCGCTCTTGTGGAAGACTTTTTGCCCAAGAACTCTTCCGCAAAACAGTTCTTGTGCAAGAAGCTGCCAGTGTAGATCGGGTGTTTGCAGATGGATTCCTTAACTATTTGCTCCATTATCTTCCCTGGCACAGAAGTTAAACTGACTGGTCTGTAGTTTCCTGGGTTGTTCTTATTTCCCTTTTTATAAATGGGCACTAGATTTGCCCTTTTCCAGTCTTCTGGAATCTCTCCCGTCTTACATGACTTTTCAAAGATGATAGCTAAAGGCTCAGATACCTCCTCTGTCAGCTCCTTGAGTATTCTGGGATGCATTTCATCAGGCCCTGGTGACTTGCAGACATCTAACTTTTCTAAGTAATTTTTAACTTGTTCTTTTTTTATTTTAACTTCTAAACTTGCTTCATTTCCACTAGCATTCACTATGTTAGGCATCCCGTCACCATCAAACTTCTTGGTGAAAACCGAAACAAAGACGTCATTAAGCACCTCTGCCATTTCCAAGTTTCCTGTTACTGTTTCTCCCTCCTCACTGAGCAATGGGCCTACCCTGTCCTTGGTCTTCCTGTTGCTTCTATTATATTTGGATAACGTTACCAAACGTTTTGTGCCTTTGCCTTTCTAATCTTGCCCCTGCATACCTGTATTGTTTGCTTATGTTCGTCCTTTGTAATTCGACCTAGTTTCCACTTTTTATGAGACTCCTTTTTGATTTTTAGATCATGCAAGATCTCCTGGTTAAGCCAAGGCGGTCTTTTGCCGTACTTTCCATCTTTCCTACGCAGTGGAATAGTTTGCTTTTGGGCCCTTAGTAATGTCCCGTTGAAAAACTGCCAACTCTCTTCAGTTGTTTCTCCCCTTAGTCTTGCTTCCCGTGGGACCTTACCTACCAGCTCTCTGAGCCTACCAAAATCTGCCTTCCTGAAATCCATTGTCTCTATTTGGCTGTTCTCCCTCCTACCATTCCTTAGAATCATGAACTCTATGGTTTCATGATCACTTTCACTCAAGCTGCCTTCCACATTCAAATTCTCGACCAGTTCCTCCCTATTTGTTAAAATCAAATCTAGAACAGCTTCCTCCCTAGTAGCTTTTTCAACCTTCTGAAATAAAAATGTGTCTTCAGTGCAGTCAAAGAACTTATTGGCTAATCTGTGCCCTGCTGTGTTAGTTTCCCTACATATGTCTGGATAGTTGAAGTCCCCCATCACCACCAAATCCTGCACTTTGAATGATTTTGTGAGTTGTTTAAAAAAAGCCTCATCCACCTCTTCTGCCTGGGTAGGTGGCCTGTAGTAGACCCCTAGCATGACATCACCCTTGTTTTTTACCTCTTTTAACCTAACCCAGAGACTCAACACATCTGTCTCCTACGTCCATCTCCACCTCAGTCCAAGTGTATACATTTTTAATATATAAAGCAACACCTCCCCATTTTTTTCCCTGCCTAGCCTTCCTGAGTAAGCTGTACCCCTCTATTCCAATCGTGTGTATTATCCCACCAGGTCTCTGTGATACCAACTATGTCAGAGCTGTGTTTATTTATTAGCACTTCACGTTCTTCCTGCTTATTCCCCATACTCCTTGTTTTTGTATACAGGCATCTAGGATACTGATTTGATCTTGCCTCCCAGTTCCGCCTTGTCCCTCCTTTCTCTCTGCTGCTATAGCCCACGCTCCCTCCTATTTCTGAGCCATCTCCCAAGTCTCCATGTTCTTCACTTACCTGTGAGTTTTGGTCACCTGTCCCCATCAAACCCTAGTTTGAAGCCTCCTCCCTAGGTTAGCCAGTCTGAAGCCAAATACTCTCTTCCCCTTCCTCAGAAGATGAACCCCATCCCTGCTTAGCCCAATATCCCAAAGGGGCTTAGCCACCATGGAGGAGGAGTGTGGCCTAGTGGGTAGCATGCACTGCTGACTTGGGCACGGCGAGGGGGGATGGGAGCAGCCCAGCCTCACTGGCATCCCGGGGTGGGTTGGGCCAGCCTGGCTCATGGGACACCCCGTCAGACCTGCCGTTGGGCAGCTCCTGGGCAGAGGCACCCAGGATCTGGGCTGCTTGGGGTACCCAGGCTGGTTCCACAGGCCCAGTGAGGGCCCCCCCCCCCCCCGTGCCCACTTCACAGCTGTCCCCCACCCACAGCTCCTGTCTCTAGCTGGCCCTTGGTAGGGAAAGCAGAGCACATGGTTGCTATAGAGACGGCACCGTTTCCTTGGCGACCCTCGCTATGGAGACTGGAGGCTTGGGCTGGGGTGGGACCATGGCTGGCTGCATCTCCCAGGGAGGCAGGAGCTGGGGCAGAGCTCTCTGCAGTGTGCCCCCCCCCCCCCAGTGTGGTGGGGCCCATGGTGACTACACAGGCATCTTGGCAACCTGCCCTGGCTGGATGGGACCAGGCAGCTTCGGGGGGAGAGCTGCTGCCCAGGGCACCTCCTGCCGCCTGGCTCCCAGACCCCTTGGTAGCTCCCCCCCAGGCTAGGCCCCGTGAGATCAGTCGTGCCCAGAGACTGTCTGAGCCGCATGTTGGATTCAACCTCCTCTCTCCACATGTAAGGGCCTCCCGTGCGATGGCACCAGCACAGCTTTCACCATGGCTGGGTTCCCCCGGCGCACGGCTCGCTCAGCAGCCTTGTTTCACTTGCACAGCCAATCGAGCTGCCAGTGCCCCAGGCAGGGGGCCTAGAGCGTTGGAGGAGGGGAGCCTGTGTAAATCCAGCAGCTGCCCCGATGGGCACCCAGCAGCAGGGGCACCAGCCTTAGAGGTCACAGAGTCCCTGGGCAAAAAGGATCATTGTGGTCAGAGAATCCTACAACAGGCAGGGCCCTCAAGAGGTTGAGTCCAGTCCCCGGCCCTCATGGCAGGACCCAGCACCAACTAGACCAGCCCTGACAGGTGTCTGTCCAACCTGCTCTGCAATATCCCATGACGGCGATTCCACAGCCTCCCTGGGCAAATTAGTCCCATGTTTAATCACCCTGACAGGAAGTTTTTCCTACTGTCCAACCTAAACCTCCCTTGCCGCAGTTTGAGCCCATCGCTCCTTGCCCTGTCCTCAGAGGCCCAAGAGAACAATTTTTTGCCCTGCTCCTTATGACACCCTTTTAGGGACGTGAAAACTGCTCTCCTGTCCCCCTTTCCAAACTCAACAAGCCCAGTTCTTTCACTCTTCCCTCACAGGGCGTGTCTTCTAGCCCTTGACTCAGTCTTGCTGCTCTTCGCTGGACCTTCTCCAGTTTCTCCACAGCTGTCCTGAAATGTGGTGCCCAGACCTGGCCACAATCCTCCAGCTGAGGCCCAATGAGCGCAGAGCAGAGCGGAAGGATGACTCTTCGGGTCTGGCTACCACACTCCTGTTCATGCCTCCCAGAATGCTCTTTGCTTTTTTGCAGCTGGGGACTCACATGTAGCTTGTGGGCCCCTGGATCCCTTGCTGCATGCTTCTTCCTGGCCTGACCCTCCCCCAGCTGCCCCTGGCCAGAAGTGCTGGAACGAGCGGGGGCTGTAGCACCCTGGCTTGAAGGGGTTGCCATTCTATCTGGGGTTTCCAGTGTGGTTCAGCAGCTCCCAGTCCCCGGAAATTGTTCCAGCAGCCCTGCCCCCAGCACAGACCTGTGAGAAACCAGCCCATCTGGGTTCAGCACGGCCTCTGGGGGGATCCCCTGCGGCCCTGGGCAAAGCCTTCCCGGGGGTTGCTCTGACGGGCCCGGACGTACACCTTGGGTCCAGGCTGGATTGGTTGAGTCGGGGGGGGGGGGGGGGGGGGATGGAGCCGCATGCAGACTGAGCCAGTCAGCCCCTGGCCTGTGCTGAGCTAACACATCCAGCTGCCAGCTCTGTCCTGGCTCACCAACGACCCCAGCAGCTTAGCCGCACCCTTCCTGCGCGGTGGGCCCAGGGCCGGCGCGGGACCCCAGCAGCGGCTGCCCCAGGGCCACACACTGAGGCAAATCACCGCTCTGCTCGCGGATCACATTAGCCCTTTTGGCCTCAGCTTTGCACCGGGAGCGCGTATTCCACCGAGTCTCCATGTCGTTCGGCGTCCCTCTCCCCAGGCAGGGCCCAGCCTGGCCGTGCGGCTGACTCTTTGTTCCCAGACATACACGTTCCTGCTGCTGGCTGCGTGCGCTCAGCTTACCAAGGGAGCCAGCGCACTCTGTATCACTGACTGGTCCTCTGCCATTTATCACTCCCCAGTCAGGGTGTTATCGGCAGCTGTCCTAGGGCTGAGTTCTGTTTCTTTCAGAGCATTCGTCAAATTGTTACATGGCAAGAACCCCCCTTCCCCGCAGGGCCCCGCTGGAAACACGCCCACGCATGGACAATTCCCTTTAATTGCATTTTGTCACTTAGCCCGTTTCCAATCCCAGCAGTGTGTTGCTGGTAATTTTATATCAGTCTATTGTCAGTGGGGACCCAGTCGAACACCACAGGGAAGTCTAAGTGCGTGACATTACCACAATTTCCTTTGGCACCCAAATGTGTAATCTCACCAAAAAAAGCTACCAAGTGACTGACAGGATCTAGGGTCTGTAAACCCATGTGGACTGGCATTAGTCACAGACCCTTCCTTTAATAAAGTTTTGTATGGGCCACTCCATAATCTTACCCAGGACTGATGGCAGATGGCAGGCCTTTACCTACCTGGTCATCTTGTTTACATTTTTAATACTGCTACAACATTAGCTATCTTCCGGCATGTCTGCACTGTTCCAAGAGTTACTGAAAAGCAGCATTAAAGGCCTAGCAAACTCCTCAAGCAGCTCTTTTAAAACTCTTGGATGCAGTTATCTGGACCAGTTGATTTTAAAATGTCTAACTGTAGCAGCTGCCCTTTAACATTCTCCATAAATAGTAGTGTACTGGCAAGCGTCTTAGCTAACTATGTCAGCAGTACGCTTCCAACATATAACACTCCCACCTCTGTATCCCCACGATCTGTTTCTTTTTCTGATTGCCCTTGCATCTGGCAAAGGGAATTGCAACTCATGAAAGCTTATGTCATAATAAAATTGATAGTCTTTAAAGGTGCCCTGGACCCCTTGTTGTTTTGGCAGTCTTGTTGATACTAATTCCATCTAGGAGTGGCCCACTCCCACTGCTGGCCTCTTTGGGTTCCAAATCTACTTTAAACACATCACTTCTTGGGTGCTCGGGGCTCGTGGGCCAGGAGAGGAGAACAGGAAAGGTTGGGAGGAGGCTGATGGGAGAAGGTGCTTAAATGACCACGTGTAGAGAGCTGCAGAGCATCGTTTAACGGGGGGGTCGATTTGCTCCCCCCAGCGCCCCTCCAGTGGAGAAGGGGCCTGGTGTGGCTGGTGACTGTCCCTCGCACACAGGTGTCCAGCAGGCAGGCTGTGGCACCCTGGGGCACCCGGCCTGGGAGTTCAAGGGAATTACTCAGGTTTCATCCCCGGGCCTGGGCCTGGAAAAGCTGCCGCAGTCAAGGCGTTTCGGCAGGATACGTATTTACAGACGGGCGAGGAGCACGGACCGTTTGCCACAGCCGGGCCCCGCGCTCAGCACCGCGTCAGGAGACAGGCACGTGCGACGAGCAGGCGACATCGGACACTCAGCTGGTCGGGAACAAGGACAGGAAAGTGCCGGCTACACCACAGGGGCAGCGAACCGGAGCCAGCGCAGAGCGACCAGTGAGCTCTCACGACTGGCCAGAGGAGAAGCTGGTCACGTGGCCCAGGAGCCTGGCGGCCGCTGCAGCAGAAAGTGGGGGGCCGCCTGGGCTCCTGGCCAGCAAGGGGATGAGTCTGCTCTCCTGGTGGTGGTGGGGCCCCGTCTCCTTCGCAGCCCTGGCACGAGGCATCTCGTGGGACCCTGCCAGTCCTCTCCAGGGTTCGTTCCCACCTGTTGCCGGGCCCCGCACACTGTGGCTTGGCTTTGAGAACAGAACGGAATGAACTCCCCTCCGCCCCAGCAATCCCAACCCACCACTTCGGCTCCCATCCCACGACGCCAGCTCGCAAGTTCAGCCACTGCCTCCTCCTTTCTCGGAAGCCCCGCTCAGTTCGGCGCGGCCGGCTTGGGAGAATCCGGGACCCTGGGTGCCGCCCTGCGCCCAGGGGCAGAGTTCTCAGAGGAGTCCAAGCAGGTGCTAAGGCCCCAGGTACACGTGAGCACAAGTCAGCTGAGCCCATGAGCTGCTGAGTAGCTGTGCCGGTGCCCCCGCCCCACGGCAGTGAGCCTGGGACCCGCTGTTCTCTAAATGCACTTGGGACCGTTTCTATTTGCCCCAGTGGCTGCAGCTCTGGCGGCCGAGGGCACCTGGAATCTCCCAGCCTGGCAACGGCCCCATGGGGGGGAGGGGTCGCGCACCCCTGAAAACCTGCTGGGCCAGGACTGCGGGCCCGTTTCACCCTCCCAAGTGGGCCGGAGCTGCGAGCCAGCCAAGTGTGATCAGCCCCTCCGAACGCGGCGGGCAAGGAGGTTAAGGCCCAAATTCCCTGCAGTGCAGCCCTTGGCACCCCCAGGCCCGAGCCGTGGCGCTAGCGCTGGGCTCTCGGGGCCTCGCGCACCCTTGCCAGGGGGCCTGAGGAGTGTGGCCCGCGGGGTCGGAGCCGGCCATCCTGTGGCCAGGCTCTGGCGGGATCCCCCCCAGCCTGCCCTAGACGTGCGGGGAGGGCGTGTGGCCGCCGGGCGAGGCTCCTGGCACAGGGGCGCCGGGGGCCGCTGCCCAGCCAGGCGAGGGCGGCGCCCCCCCGCTGCGCAGCGAGGCCTTGGAGAGCTCGGTGCTGACGGTGGAGAGCGGGAAGCTCTCGTAGGTATCCTTCCCCCCCGGGCAGCTGCAGCGGGCGAGCAGGGCCTTGAGCTCCTGCTGGAAGTTGCTGTTGAGGAAGCCGTAGAGCAGGGGGTTGATGCAGGTGGAGGCCATGGCCGCCAGGTGGCAGAGGGAGAAGATGAGGTTGTGGTAACACACCGAGATCAGCTCGTGGGCCCAGTCGTACAGGGCGTTGAAGACGGTCAGGGGCAGCCAGCAGGCGGCGAAGGCGGCCACGAGGCAGGCCAGCATGACGCTGACCCGCCGGTGGCTGGCAGCCCGGGCGCCGTCCTTTGGCCGCTCCAGCATGTCCCGCCGGCGGCGCAGGCGCAGGAAGACGCGGCAGTAGCAGGCCAGGATGAGCAGCAGGGGCAGGCAGTACTGGAAGAGCAGCAGGCCGGTGGTGTAGGCCAGGCGGTGCCTGTCCGACGGCCACTTCTCCATGCACACCAGCTGGCCGGCCCCGGCGCCCGAGGGCAGGCTGAGGTTGCGGAAGGGCTCGTCCGTCAGGACGCTGAAGGCCAGGAAGGGCAGGGAGATGCAGCCCGACACCAGCCAGGTGAGGCTCACGGCCAGGTAGGCATGGCCGGCCCCCGGCCTCCAGCCGGTGGGGTTGGTGATGAGCTGGTGCCTCTCCAGGGCGATCCAGGCCAGCGAGAGGATGGAGACGGTGACGGAGACACACTGCGCGAAGGGGCTGGCCTTGCACAGGAACTCGCCCAGCACCCACCGGTCCATGAGGGTGTAGATGACGGTGACGGGCAGGCAGACCAGGCTCATCAGCAGGTCGGAGCAGGCCAGGTTGGCGATGAAGATGCTGGTGACGTTCCTGGGTTGCTTGTGCCGGGCGATGGCGCCCACCAGGCAGAGGTTCCCCACCAGCCCCACGGCCAGCAGGGCGCTGTAGGCCACGATGAGCAGGGTGCTGTTCCCCACCGAGGCGCTGCACGGCCCCTCCTGCTCCCAGGCCAGGCCCAGCTGCCCTGAGATGTTCAGGTAGAGCAGCTGCAGCAGCTCATCCATCCTCGGCGCTGCGGGCAGGGGCCGCCTCTCTGCGCCCAGCGTCCCAGCCTGGCAAGACAGGGGACACCAGCTGGGGGGTGGCACCATGGGCGTGTTGCCATGAGGGCATCCAGCTGGGCCACGCGCCCACCTGCTGTCCAGCCTCACGCCAGGGGCAAGCTGCTCCCAGGGCCCCCCATGGGCCCGAACCTCCCTCCTGCGCCCCCTGGAGCCAGGTCTGATGCCCCCCATGTCCCAGCAGCTCGGCATCCCTCTACAGCTTTGCAAAGTCCAGCGCCCCCCACATGCCCGAGCCCTGTTTGCGCCCAAGCAGTGCCCCTCCCTCCCCCCGCATGTCCCCCAGCCACTTCTGGGGACTCCTGCGGGGGCTCTGAGGGGTGAGTGGCTGGGGGAAGGGGGTGCCGGAGGGCCAGGGCCGGGCGATGGCCGGCCAGTGCAGGGAGGGAATGCCCAGTGAGTTAAAGCATTCATGGGGGAGCGGGAAGGAGCCCCAGATGGTGCCGGCCAGAGAGTAACAGTCCTGGAAAGGTGGGCACTGAATGATGATGCCGGGGCAGCCCGAGGGGGCCAAGTCAGCTCTGTGGTGCCATCGCCTGGCATCCTCCCTGGGCGCTGGGCACCCCCGGAGCCATGTGCCAGGGAGACACCTGCCCTTCTCTGCCTCTGATGGCAGCAGGAAGGGGGGAGCGTGTGTGTGCGTGTGGAGCTGTGTGCGAGGGTGTGTGGGCGTGTGCAGGGCCTGGAGTGTGCGGTGTGGAGGCGGGTGTGTGTCAGTGTGTAGCTCTGTGCAGGAAGGAGAGCTCTGTGAGGGGGCATACGTGGCGCTCTAGGGGGCAGTGTGTGCCGTGGGGACTCGGTGTGAGGGGGCATGAGCGGGGCTCGGGGTTGCGCGGGATGCACAGGGCTCTGTGTGCGGGAGTGGGATGCTCGGGGATACGTGGGGCTCTGGGTGGGATGCGCGGGGCTCTGAGTGCGGGGGTGCGCGGGGATACGCAGGGTTCTGGGTGGGATGCGCGGGGCTCTGAGTGCGGGGTGCGCGGGGGATACGCAGGGTTCTGGGGATGCGCGGGGTTCTGGGGGATGCTCGGTGGATGCGCGGGGCTCTGAGTGCGGGGATGCGCGGGGATACGCGGGATTCTGGGGATGCTCGGAGGGATGCGCGGGGCTCTGAGTGCGGGGGGGATGCGCGGGATTCTGGGGGGATGCGCGGGGCTCTGTCTGAAGCCGCAGCGGGGCTGGAGCCGAAGGACCGACCGGCCCAGCGCCCCCTCCCCAGCCGGGCAGCGACTCTGGGCTGGCCCCGGCCCCGCCCCCTCACCTGGGTCCGGGAGGCTCCGGCTCCGCGCGGCCGCTGCTGCAGCGTCTGGCCCCGCTCCGGGCTGCCGGGGGAGGGGGTCCGGCCCTCAGGAGGCGGCGCGGAGACGCCCCGGGCCCCGCCCAGGAGGGGGGGCTCCGTCCGGGGGGGCGGCTCTGGGGGTGGCACCAGCCGGGCTCCCCCGGCAGCCAGAGACTCTGCGGGGGCGTCTCCAGAGCGAAGGGAGGAGGCGCGCGAACTGCAAGCGCCCCCACCGCACCCCTGGCTCCTCCCCCCCGACCGGCACCCCCCGATTCCCCAGCCCCGGGCTCCCCCCGACCGGCACCCCCGTTCCTCCAGCCCCGGGCTCCCCCCGACCGGCACCCCCCGATCCTCCTGCCACGGGCTCCCCCCGACCGGCACCTCCCGATCATCCAGCCCTGGGCTCCCCTCGAACCTGCAGCCCCTGTAAACCCAGCCCTGGGCTCCCCAGGGTGTCACACGGACCCTGCCGCAGCGCGGGGCCATGTGCAGCTGGGGGCAGTGGGGTGGGTACAGCACCCCTGGGCACACAGCCACGTCTGTGCTCCAAGCACAAGGGTTGGGCACTGGGTGTCACAGGCCCCAGGGTTGCGCCCAGCCTGGCAGGAGGCAGTGTGACCACCGCTGAGCCAGGGGGTGCAGGCCAGGGTACCCGGGTTCTATTCCTGGTTCTTTCAGCATCTGCCCTTAGACAAGTCGCCCCCCTTGTTCCTCAGTTTCCCCATCTTTGAAATGGCAGGGTGCTGCTGAGCAGGGCTCCTGCACCGTGGGCTGATGCTGAGGGCGGTAATTGCTCCCTTGCATAGGGGCCATGCAGGGACCCCAACCCCCAGCACAGACCCAGTGGCAATTCCTGCCAGGACGGCGCATTTCCTGCCACCCACCGGCATTTTGCAGCCTGTCTCGGCCTCACCCCCGTCCCTTGGAGGGTGGGAGAGAGGGCGCAGCGCAGGACACCCCAGCTGGGCTATATCAGGCTGGGGTTCGGAGAACCCAGCTTGGCAGGGAGGCTGTTTCTAGCCAGAGGCAGAGGGATCAAGATAACAAAAGGCTTCTCACTCAATTAAAGGCCGCCCGCTAGATGACCCTGCAAACAGGGCCAGGCTGCCAATCGCAGACAGGAAACAGAAGGCAGGATTCAGTGCTCTGTTTTCAGCCTGGAGAGAGGTGGCTAGTGCTGACCCCAGGGGGTCTGCAAACACTTTCATAACCATCTGGGAAATGGGGGAAACAGGGAGGTGGCACACTTGCGGATGAGTCAGAATCACGTGGGTGGTTCTTAACCTGAGGGTAATTACCTCTCAAGGGGGAATTTCAGGGGTAATACATTGAAAATACAATAGGGGTTCAATTTTGTTCAATATAATGTATGAGAAAACAAACTACATTAAAACGGAGTCACTGTGATTTTCTTTGTCTATTGCCATTTAAACGGAGGAGGGGTAATTTGGGGTTTTTGGTTAAGCTGAAGGGGTAGCAGTGCCAAAGGGGTTAAGAACCACTTCTCCAGACCCGTTAGTCCCCAGCAGTCTGCAGAGGGCCACGGAAGGCATCTCGCAAACCTGAGCGCCTGGGCAACAAAATGGCAGATGCAATCCAATGTTGAGAAATGCACATTGGGAAACAAGCCCAACTCTGCAGATAAACTGCTGGAGTCTAAATTAGCTGGTACCACTCGGGAGATCCTGGAGTCACCGTGGATAGCTCTCTGCAAATATTCACTCAGTGTGCAGCGACCGTCAAGAAAGCCAACAGAATGTGGGGCATCCTGAAGAAAGGGGTGGAGAGTAAGACAGAGAATATCTTATCGCCTCTATAAATCCATGGGCCGCCCACATCTTGAATACTGCGTGCAGATGTGGTCACCCCATCTCAAAAAAGATCTCTTGGCAAAAGTTCAGAAAAGGGCAACAAAATAAGCAGGGGTAGGGACCAGTTGCCACTGGAGGAGAGATTAAGAAGTCTGGGGCTTTTCAGCATGGAAAAGAGACGACTTAAGGGGGAGAAGATCGATGTTTATAAATCACACGCCGTGTGGAGAAGGTACATAAGGACGTGTCATTTACTTCTCATAACGCAGAAATTAGGAGTCACCCATGAAATGAAGCAGCAGCAGATGTAAAAGTATTTGCACTCAGCCTGTGGCGCCTTGTGACAGTACTGGATTGTGATGAGACCGCTCAGGTCACTGTTGCAACCACTGTTCTATGTTTGCACTGTCATGTGCAAAGTGGCCGGGTGAGGCGTCTGAAACGGTCACGAGTTGCTGGTTCTGGGCCTACTAGTCGCATGCAGGCGTCGTTTTTGCATTTACAGTTATGCATATGGGCTCTGCACTGGTATGTCACACGGTAGCTCCGGGGGTAACCCGCAGAGCACGGCTGGGAAGGGCTCCTCAGGCTGATTGGCCCAGCAAGAAACAGCCAACGGACAACGGGGCCCGGGAGGCACCAGCTGCACTGACTGGACTTTCCTGCAAAGCTTCCGTCTGGGACATGGGGCCTGGCGGCCACGGCAAAGGCCTGAGTCCTGCATGGACGGGGGCTGGCCCATAGGACTCCACCCTCCCTCTGGGTCACACTGCTACACGAGGAGAACAATGGGCTCCCTATTGGGATATGAAGGGCCTGGAAATTCCTCCATGTCGCCTTCAATCCGGCTTCTCCCCTGGGCAGGGTCTTTGCTACAAGCTGAAGCTCTGAACAAAGGACAGACCCTAAGAGCGGCCACAGTCCAGAGACTGGCTTGAGCCAGCAGATTGTTCCATCTCTGCTGCAAGCCTGCGCCGAGCCCTTGGTGAACGGGTCTGATTCCTTTAACCATTTTAGTTCTCACCTGTCTGTCTGTCGGACTGGCCCAGCAGGCTCTTCTGGGTGAGAGCTGCGGTGCACATTGACTTGGGACCGTGGCTGGTCCTTTGGGATGGGGGGAACCTGTTCGGATTCGGTGCGACTGGGTTTCATCACTTCTTACCTGTACAAGAAGTGGGGCTGGTGGTGGCACTAGAAGGCTGGAGTGGATGACGCTGTCCCCCTACCCCAGCAGCCTGCTGGCATGAAAAATGGTCCAACAGTGTCGCCCAGTGGCTGGCGGCAGCATCGCTGCCCAGAGGTGCTTAGGCAGCGGGGCCTAAATTTGATCTCCCCCACATGCATCTTATCAATGGGGAAACTGAGGCACCACGCGGGGCAGAGAGTGGCCCGAGCTCAGCGACAGGCCCAGGAAGAGAACCCCGGTGGCCTGACCCCCCACCCTTGTGTGCCGCAAGGTGCTGAGTGCTGCCAGCGCTGCCCGTTCCACCGCGAGTCTCCCCGGCCCGGTGCGTGTGGGAAGCCCCAGCTCCCGGAGTCCTGGGCTGAGAGCAGGTCCCAGGGCTGGGGGGGGGCAGACTTAAGGAGAAGGCAAAGAATTGAACCCAGCGGCAACTGGCTTGAAACCTCTCGGGCCGGGGGCGGGGCGTGGCCGGACAGGCCGGCGATGCTGGGGTCCTGGAGGGCCAGGAAATGGCTGTTTGTCAGTGACAAGCGGCTCTGGGGCTTGCTCAGCCACGGCTGCCAGGCCCCTGCCAGGTGGTGGCTTTTCTGGCCTCCTGCCTGGGGACGAGCTGCAACTGAGTGACTCCTGCTGGTTCCCTCGGCAGGCAGATTCCCCATCTGTCCTGCGCCCTCCCCTGCCCAGCAGCCTGCTCCAGCTGGCACAGTGCCATCCTGCAGCTGTGGGTATGAGGCCAAGCCTGCCAGGGGGCTGTCCTGGGCCCACAACATCAGCCAGCTCAGAGCAATGCCTGGAGGACAGGCCGGGACGCAGATCCCGTGCTGGGCAGGGTGGGGGCAGGGCCTGTGTCACAGAATCACGGGGGGGAAGGGACCTCAGGAGGAATCAACTCCAACCCCCTGCCCAAAGCAGGACCAACCCCAACTACACCACCCAGCCAGGGGGCTTGGTCAGGCCGGGACTTCAAAACCTCCAGGGACGGAGATTCCACCCCTCCCGAGGGAACCCCTCCCAGTGCTTCCCCACCCTCCTAGACCTCCCCCACTGCAAGCTGAGCCCATTGCTCCTCGTTCTGCCACCTGCCCCCACTGAGAACAGCCTCTCTCCAGCCTCTTTGGACCCCCCTTCAGGAGGTTGCAGGCTGCTCTCAAATCCCCCCTCACTCTTCTGCAGACTAAACAAGCCCAGATCCCTCAGCCTCTCCTTGCAGGCCATGTGCTCCAGCCCCCGAATTATTTTGGTCGCCCTCCGCTGGACTCTCTCCAATGTGGCCACTTCCTGTCTGTAACGGGGGGCTCAGGACTCCAGATGTGGCTTCCCCAGTGCCGGGCAGGCCGGGGCAGGGTCCACGCTGAACAGGCTGGGCAGGGGGACAAGGGTATTGGGCTTGGTGAGGCTGGCAGCTGGCAGCCCTCGCTAGAGGAGCTATGGGCAGGCGGAAGTCACTGGGTTTTCACTGTGGTCCCCTGCTGCCCACAGGCTCTGAACCGGTCCCAGCTAGAAACGGGACCCGACCGGCTCTGAGCAGCCTCGGGGGCTTGGCCCCCGCTCAGGTCACCGTGATGCAGCCAAGCAGGGCAAGGCTGAGCAGGCCCAACGTCCGCCAGGCCCGTGGCACGTCTGACCAACCATGGCAGGGTCAGCAGCGAACGGCTGGGCCACGCTTGGCTCGCAGCGTCGGAAACACGGAGCCAGGCTGGGTGGGCGGGGCCTCACGCCGGTCGGCCCAACCTGTGGCAGGTGCCCGTGCAGCCTTTTGCCACCAGAGGGCGCCAGGCTAATCAAACGGGCCCAGGAATAAATCAAGGCCCATGCCCCGCACCCCCCAGGGATGGCGCTGCAGGCTCCCAACCCCTCTCCCCGGCGCGGCTCGAGGGCCGGATGCGGCTCATGGGCCCTGGAGAGAAGAGGCAGCACCTGTCAGGGTCACGTGCCATGCGTGGGGCTGTCCTGGGCGACATGCAGGGTGGCCGACGTGGGGCCAGCACGTGCTGGGGGGCGAGACAGCAGGGCTCTGGGGGGGAGCAAGCAGGCCTGGGCGGGGCAGGAGCAGAGGCTGTGCTGGGGAGGCGTCCGGTTCGGCTGGGGAGCTGCAGGGGCCAGTCCAGGAGGCCCGGGGCTGGCAGTGCACCCAGCACGAGGCAGGAACCTGCCTGAGGCGCAGTGCAACCCCTGCCGCCGGGCGGGCTCGGCTGGACGATGCCGCCTGCACACGGGCATCGGTGCTGGCTGGAGTCTCCTGACTCTGAGCCGGGCGTGAAAGCTCCCTGCTCGCCCACCCCCTCCGTCAGCTCGTCCCAGACATTCCCGGTCTCAAAGCCAGCTGCACCCTGCCCCCCACTCTGAGGGGGGTTTGGCTCGTTGTGCAAGTGCACGGTGCCCTACCCAGCGCTTGCTGTTAGAGCAACCGGCTGCTGGGCTGCCCTGAACTTGGGCTCGTAGCCCAGGCAGGACAAGGCCGTTTGCACTTTTCACGCCTTCACCTTTAACTTAACCTGCAAGCGCATCTGAGAACTGCCCTGTCTGCAGCCTGGGATCCCGGCCTGGCTCTCTGCCTGACCTCAGCCAAGTGGCCGACATGCGCAGGCCCAGCAGCCTTGGGAAGACAAACTGCAGCCCGCAAGGTTCGCTGTAGGGAGGTAAAAGTGGAGTCGATTAACCAATAAGTAAAAGCTTATAGGTCAATGCTCTGGACTACACGCATTTCCCCCTCCCCCTTGCCAGGACACTTTTTAGCAGGGTTGCCAGCAGCCTGGCTGAGTCCTGGCTCACACGGGGTCCGGGATCTCCCCCCACTGCTGCTCTGCATTTAAAGTGGATTAGGACCCAGGTGGGCAGGCAGCTGCGCTCAGTTCCAGCTCACACCAGGTCTAGGAGCTCAGACACGCCCCTGGACAGGGGCTGCTGCCACCCTGCGCTGCTGCCTCTTTCACAGGGCGGCAGGCAGCCGGTCCGCGAGGGGAGCTGGTACAGAGGCAGCAGCACAGAGCGGCAGGGGGCTGCTCGTGAATGCGCCCGGAGCGCACTGGCTGCCAGCCCTGCCCCCGGGGTCTACAGAACAGTCGAGTAACCGATAAGAATTCGTGAGGTTACTCGACTATTCAATTAACCGACATTTAACATCCCTCCTTCGGTGGCAGCTCACAGAAGTCCCTGAATCCCTTTGTGACTCTGCGCCCTCGGGCAGCTCTGCAAAGGGGACGAACCTGGATTAAGTCAAGTGAATCCGGTTTGAAAACACTTGTGTACACATGACGCCAGCCGTGGGAGCACGTGAAGCCTGCGGGGAGTGGAGTTAGCTCCGGGTGTATTCCGTGTGCGCACCATGCTGCTTTGGCAGTCTTCCCGTCGCACCCCACTCAGCTCCGTGTCGGGTGCCCGCGTGCCCTGGCCGGGGCAGACTTTGCCCGGGAAGCGAGTACATAACAAGAGCCGCGCTATTCCCCTGGAAGCTGCTCGCAGCCCTGCAGAGCACCCCTGGAGGCCACACAAAGCCGAACCGCACAGCCACAGCACACACTGCGGGCCAGACAGCAGGCCCTGCAGCCACTGGGCATGCCAGAAGCTCCCTGCCCTGCACCCTGCTGCGGCCAGCACCTCCCTGCCCTGCACCCTGTGCGGCCAGCACCTCCCTGCCCTGCGCCCTGTGTGGCCAGCACCTCCCTGCCCTGCGCCCTGCTGCGGCCAGCACCTCCCTGCCCTGCGCCCTGTGTGGCCAGCACCTCCCTGCCCTGCGCCCTGCTGCGGCCAGCACCTCCCTGCCCTGCGCCCTGTGCGGCCAGCACCTCCCTGCCCTGCACCCTGTGCGGCCAGCACCTCCCTGCCCTGCGCCCTGTGCGGCCAGCACCTCCCTGCCCTGCGCCCTGCTGCGGCCAGCACCTCCCTGCCCTGTGCGGCCATCCTGGGCCACGCCCTTTGCAGCCCCAAACTCAGGGTCCTGAGAGCAGCTGCACCCGGGAGCCCAACCTGAGCCCTCAGCTGCCCTGGTAAGGTGGAGCCGGGCACTCCGCCCGCAAAGCCCGTGAGCAAGGGGAGGCAGAGGCCAGCGACGTCGCGTGCCCTGGCCCGGCTCGTGTCCCACCCGACGGTTTCTTTGTAGCTGTCGGACACTGGGTGGGTTCAGGAAATAGTTTCATTATGAGACAGCGCTGCAGCAGCAGGGGTTCATTTACAGCAGGGCTACTCAACTTTGGCAGCCCCGGGGACCACAATGATGCTCACAGCACATGCCGAGGGCTGCAACCTAAGTGTGGTTGCATATACATGCAAATATATATGCAAATATATGCAAATAGCTTCTTTCACTCTGACTGGCATGAATACAAAGATTAAGCCTTTAGCCGCGGCGCCGGACCCAACCGTGGCCAGTGTGAGCCGGTCAGCACCTCTCAGGCTCTGCCCACAAGGCTAAGCAGCCAGCACTTCCTACAATGCCCCAGCGCTCCCGGCACCTCCTCCCTGGGGGCCAGAAACGCCGACACCCTGAACCCGTCTGTCCAGCCAGCCCGTCCACTTGCATCGTTCAATGCTCGCCCAGCCGGGGAGACGCCTCGCCGCTGTGGAGCGTGTTCCCAGTGGAGGCCGAGTTCAAAGGATCCCACCCACGGGCCGCGTGTTGAGACCCGCGCGAACCCAACCCGCCTCGCACGAAGCCAACCCGCCCCGCGCGAAGCCAACCCGCCCCGTGCGAAGCCAACCCGCCCCACGGGCCGCAAACAAATGGGCGGTGTGTTGAGTAGCCCTGGTTTAAAGGCTAATTGTTGCTTATTATAGAACTAGCAGACTTACCGGCATTGCTCAGGTCTTTCAGGGCAGGGGGCTGGCGGTGTGGGGCTGCAGGACTTCGAGCAGGGCTTTGGGAGGAAGGGGGGTGCAGAAGACTGGGGGCAGAGGGTTGGAAGAGTGATGGTTGGGAGGTGGGGAGGAGCTCAGGACATGGGGACCCATCCAGCATGGACCTTTTCCTTCCCCAAGCCCCCACCCTGAAGCCAGGGGTGTTTTCTCCCCACCCCCCCCCATTTTTTCTCCAGCACTGGGGAAAGCGTTTGGGGCAGGCAGGCTACTTACCGGTGTGCTGGCAGGCAAGATGGCAGAGCCCCAGCCCTGCTGGCCACTCTCTTCTTGGTGGTGCGGCTCCCCCAGTGGCCATGCTCATATCACGCCCCACCAAACAGCAGCCCCTCCCTTTGCATGTTATGGAAACCTGTCCTTTTCCCAGGGCTTCCAGGTGTCCTGGCACGGCCAACCCCCGACCGTGCTTTAAGTTAGGAGAAGAGAAAGCCACATCCCTAATTTGGTGGCCCGTATTGGAGTTCTTGAAACAAGGGACACACGCTAACATAGATAGATTGTTCGGTAACAAACACACGGAAAAAGTCCTGTGACATCAGTCATGCCTTTAAGTCTGAAATTCATTCCACGTTCTATAGCCTGCCCGGGTTGACAAAAGCACATCGGCAAAGAAACAGCATCAAACAAGGATCACTCAGCATAGCACCTCCACGGTCCATAAACACCACCAACCTGCCCACAACCCAGCCCCCAGCCCTCTCAGCTAGAGCTACGGCTGCACGGTGTCAGGCCTGGGACTCACAATAAGAGCAACAAGCCGTGTCCATTTTCCACTGGACACCTTGCCGGTTGCCAAACCAGCCTCTCAAATATTGTGCAAAACACACACTCAGAGATAGTCTTGGGGATGTTTTTTTCTGCTGCTTGTAACCTGTTCCACAAACAGCACCACCCTCCTTTCACGTGGCCAGGTGCACACTCCACTCCCATCCTGCAGCTCCGGAACGGCAGCTCGACCAGCAAATGCCGGCTGGATGACATTACTACAAGGGGGATGCGCGACTGGCTGAAGTTTCCTACTGAATTGACCTCGTTATCTCCAGCCTTACTCTCGATTGGAACGCTTTTCTTATGCCTGCATATTTATACCTGCCCCTGGAATTTCCACTCCATGCATCTGACGAAGCGGGTCTTTGCCCACGAAAGCTCATGCTCCAATACATCTGTTAGTCTATAAGGTGCCACAGGACTCCTCGTCGCTTCTACTCAAAGAGCGGTCACAGAGGGCTGCTGTCCAAGGAGGCAGGCAGCTAGCGGGGTCCCGCAGGGTCCGTCCTCGCTCCGGTGCGATTCAGTGTTTTCATTAGTGACCTAGCTAGTGAAACGCAGAGGGTGCTTATCAGATCTGTGATGACACCCAGCTGGGAGGGGCTGCAGGCACTTGGGAGGACAGGGCTAGCATTCAAAATGACCTGGACAAATCAGAGAATTGGACTGAAATCAGGTGAACTCCTCACACACCTGTATGGCTACAGCCCCAAGTGCTGATTTTCCCACGACAAACCAGCCGGCTCTGGACCAGTAGCATTTGGGGGTGGCCAGTTTTCAGGTGCCAACAGCGACCCCCTTGTCTATGGGTACGGGGTACCACATTGCAGCTCCAGAGTTAATTCAGCACGCCTCCCCCACCTGCAGAATAACCCTTCCCTCCCGAGCCCAGGCAGGGTGCAAAGGTTGTGAAGCAGTTCCAGGAACCGGGCTGGTGTTATCAGCTGCTCGGAGGCCATTTCTTGCTTGTCCTGGGCCCTGGAGCTGCAGCTGCTGACAAATCAGCCGCTCAGTGCTGCGGCAGGCAGACTGCAGCCAAAGTCCTCCAGCGTGGAGTGGCGAAGGCAGCCCATGTGCTTGGCTTGCCAGCGCAGGGCGTGGGGCATTGCTGGGCCCAGGCTGGCTGACAGGGACTTGAAAATGGCACTAGCCTGCCCAGCAAGGAAGCGGGGCTGGAGAAACGTGGGATTTGTACAAAACCAACTCGCCTGGCTTCCAGCATCGCCCCCCCAGCGCACGGCGAGAGAAATCCCCAGATACGCATTGCTCAGCAGCCGGTCACCACGGCGCCCCCCACGCCCCGCTGTGCGCACCCTCTGAGAGGGGGCTCCGCCTCTCGCACGCACACTGGCAGTGTGGCTTTGCGTTCTCTGGCGTGCGCTGGAAAACAGGCAATTCAACGCCCGTGCAGGCCAGCCCTCGGCCTCCGCGACTGCTTTCCTCTCTGTGACACGGGGCTCGTGACCCTGGGAAGTGCTGGAATCGTCGGATGAGCCACATAAGCGCAAAATGTGCAACTGGGGCCCCTTCCGTGGTTTAAAGCTTTGAGCACAACTGTGAGCAGCCGCCTTGCAGAGCACAGAGCCATGCGCCTGTGCGAAAGGCTGCCCCTCCCAGTGAGCAGCCTTTGCTGGAGCGCTGCCTGGCCAGAGGCAGGGGAGTGGGCCAGCGCCCTCTTGGCGTCAGCGAGGAAGTTTAAACCCTCGGTGCGGAGGGATCTCGCCAGGTGAATCACACTGGCCCCCGGAGAACGGCTTCTGCCGGCGGGACATGTCTCCATTCTCACAATAAGCCAACATCTGTCATTTGTCTTGGCACCTTTTCTACCCCGGCCCAGCAAGACATCATACAATCTCAGAGCTAACTGAGGGCTGCCGATTACCCTCCTGAAGTCCCTGGAAGCAACACTCCGTGCCCTGTGAGCGGCTCCGAGGGCGCGAGCGGCGGACACACACAGGGCTCTGCAGCCGGGACTCTGGCACTGTTACGATCCAAAAAACTCCCACTCGGCTGCCGTGACGTTTCTGCTTCTGGGCCTACGTGGTGTCTCTGGCACCAGGTGCCCATCTCCCCCCATGGATGGCAGTGGCCCTCTTTGGGTAGGCTAGCTTACTGGCCCCACCTCCCCGAGCCCCAGTTCCCCTTCACGCCAGGCCAGCTCTCCAGCCCTGGGCTGGCCTCAGCATCACCTCAGCCCCCCCTCCCCGGCTGCTAATGGGCCCATACTCCAGGCCCCTGGAAGGAGCTGAGCCACCACCAACTATGAGGGACAGGAGGCGGGCGGGCCTAGGGGCAGAAGAAAGGTGGGGCAGCACCTGGGGCGGGGCTGGGATAGCACTGTCCAGGGCTTCCTCATCCCCAGCTTGGAAAGCCAGGTCTGCAGACACTTTATGGAGGCAGGGGCTTGATCCAGCAGCGTTTGCACAGAGATCGCTTGGTGGCTTGGGTCCCACAGGCACGTTCATGCCCAACGACTTGGGGGGTGAGACCGGCCTCCGAGCCCTTAGCTCGGTGGCTGAGTATCCCCCAGCACGTGGGAGATGCCCAGTTCAAATCCCTCCCTCTCTGGAAGAGGCGGAAGGGATCTGAACAGGGCTCTGCCTCCCCTCCAGTGCGGGCAGGGCTAGAGTTTATCCTACTGAGGGCCTCCTCAGCCCGCCTGCTGAAGCTGTTCCACTTGAAATAATGGAATGAATATTCATTGGGCCAGTGAAGGAATTAACATAAGAACATAAGAACATAAGAACGGCCGTACCGGGTCAGACCAAAGGTCCATCTAGCCCAGTATCCTGTCTGCCGACAGTGGCCAGCACCAGGTGCCCCAGAGGGGTGGACCAAGACAATGATCAAGCGCTTTGTCTCCTGCCATCCCTCTCCAGCCTCTGTCAAACAGAGGCCAAGGACACCATTTTATCCCTGGCTAATAGCCTTTTATGGACCTAACCTCCATGAAATTATCTAGCTTCTCTTTAAACTCTGTTATAGTCCTAGCCTTCACAGCCTCCTCTGGCAAGGAGTTCCACATGCTGACTACACGCTGTGTGAAGAAGAACTTTCTTTTATTAGTTTTAAACCTGCTACCCATTAATTTCATTTGGTGTCCTCTAGTTCTTCTATTTAGGGAACTAATAAATAACTTTTCTTTATCGGCCCTCTCCACACCACTCATGATTTTATACACCTCTATCATATCCCCCCTCAGTCTCCTCTTTTCTAAACTGAAAAGTCCCAGTCGCTTTAACCTCTCCTCATATGGGACCCGTTCCAAACCCCTAATCATTTTAGTTGCCCTTTTCTGGACCCTTTCCAAGGCCAAAATATCTTTTTTGAGGTGAGGAGACCACATCTGTACACAGTATTCAAGATGTGGGCGTACCATAGTTTTATACAGGGGCAGTAAGATATTCTGTGTCTTATTTTCTATCCCTTTCTTAATAATTCCTAGCATCCTATTTGCCTTTTTGACCGCCGCTGCACACTGTGTGGAAGTTTTCAGAGAACTGTCCACGATAACTCCAAGATCTCTTTCCTGATTTGTCGTAGCCAAATTAGCCCCCATCATACTGTACGTATAGTTGGGGTTATTTTTCCCAATGTGCATTACTTTACACTTATCCACATTAAATTTCATTTGCCATTTTGTTGCCCAATCACTCAGTTTGGTGAGATCTTCTTGGAGTCCCTTACAGTCTGCTTCTGTCTTGACTATCCT
The DNA here is from genome assembly GCA_019425775.1 of Rafetus swinhoei. Taxonomy (NCBI): domain Eukaryota; kingdom Metazoa; phylum Chordata; order Testudines; family Trionychidae; genus Rafetus; species Rafetus swinhoei. The sequence continues at coordinate 738,276 of JAFJHL010000226.1, forward strand.
AAACAGTTTGGTATCATCCATAAACTTTACCACCTCACTGCTTACCCCTTTCTCCAGATCATTTATGAATAAGTTGAACAGGATTGGTCCTAGGACTGACCCTTGGGGACACCACTAGTTACCCCTCTCCACTCTGAAAATTTACCATTTATTCCTACCCTTTGTTTCCTGTCTTTTAACCAGTTCTCAATCCAAGAAAGGACCTTCCTCTTATCCCATGGCCATGTAATTTACACAAGAGCCTTGGTGAGGGACCTTGTCAAAGGCTTTCTGGAAATCTAAGCATACTATATCTACTGGATCCTTGTCCGCATGTTTGTTAACCCCTTCAAAGAACTCTAATAGATTAGTGAGACAGGATTTCCCTTTACAGAACCCATGTTGACTTTTGTCCAACAAATTATGTTCTTCTACATGCTTCACAATTTTATTCTTTACTATTGTTTCGACTAATTTGCCCGGTACTGAAGTTAGACTTACCGGTCTGTAATTGCCCGGATCGCCTCTAGAGCCCTTTTAAATATTGGTGTCACGTTGGCTACCTTCCAGTCATTAGGTACGGAAGCCGATTTAAGGGATAGGTTACAAACCACAGATAATAGTTCAGCAATTTCCCATTTGAGTTCTTTTAGAACCCTTGATGAATGCCATCCGGTCCCGGAGATTTGTTAACATTAAGTTTTTCTATTTGTTCCAAAACCTCCTCTAATGACACTTCAATCCGGGACAGTTCCTCAGATTCATTACCCACAAAGGACGGTGCAGATTTGGGAATCTCCCAACATCCTCAGCCGTGAAGACTGAAGCAAAGAAATCATTTAGTTTCTCCGCAATGGCTTTATCGTCCTTGATTGCGCCTTTTATAGTTCGATCGTCTAGGGACCCACAGGTTTTTAGCAGGCTTCCTGCTTCTAATGTACTTAAAAACATTTTGTTATTTCTTTTTGAGTTTTTGGCTAGCTGTTCCTCAAAATCTTTTTGCTTTTCTTATTACATTTTTACACTTGATTTGACAGTGTTTATGTTCCTTTCTATTTATCTCACTAGGATTGACTTCCACTTCTTAAAAGATGCCTTTTGTCCCTCACTGCTTCTTTTACATGGTGGTTAAGCCACGTGACTCTTTTTAGGTCTCTTGCTATGTTTTTTAATTTGGGGTATACATTTAAGTTGGGCCTCTATTATGGTGTCTTTAAAAGTTTCCATGCAGCTTGCAGGATTTGGCTCTAGTCACTGTGCCTTTTAATTTCTGTTTAACTAACCTCCTCATTTTTGTGTAATTCCCTTTGAAATTAAATGCCAGGGTGCTGGTCTGCTGAGGTGTTCTTCCCACCACAGGAATGTTGAATGTTATTATATTATGGTCACTATTCCCAAGCGGTCCTGTAACGGTTATTTCCTGACCTGATCCTGCGCTCCACTCAGGACTAAATCGAGAATTGCCTCTCCCTTGTGGGTTCCTGCACTAGCTGCTCCAAGAAGCAGTCATTTAAGCCATTGAGAAATTTTATCTCCGCTTCTCTTCCTGAGGTGACATGTATCCAGTCAATATGGGGTAATTAAAATCCCCATTATTATAGAGTTCTTTGTTTTGGTAGCCTCTCTAATCTCCCTCAGCATTTCAATGTCAGTATCCCTGTCCTGGTCAGGTGGTCGGTAATATATCCCTACTGCTAATTTCTTATTAGATCACTCTATAGGCCGGCTTAGAGCCCTCCCTGAAAGGTGGCTGCCTCATTCAAATGCCCCCTCCCCTGCAGGAAGAGGAACTTGTGGAGTGTTGGGTGTGGCCCCCAGGGGCTGTGTGAAGGGGTCTCCTGCAGCCTGTGTGAACACCTCCTCCGCCAGGCCAGGGGCTCCCAGCAAGCCAGCCGCTTTGCTTCAGGCCCGACTGGGAGGATTAACTCTTCTTGGGGCCCGCTAGGCTCCGGGTTGGGGCCAAAAGTGAGGCTACAGTGTGTGGGAGGGGCTGTGGCTGGGGGCTGGAGTCCAGGGAAGGGGAGGGCTCTGGCTGAGGGTGCAGGATGAGGCATTTGGGGTGCAGGAGGGGGCTCCAGACTGGGGCTAAGAGGTGTGGGGTTTGGAGAGGAGTGAGGGGCTGGGGGTTAAGAGTGCAGGAGGGAGCTCAGGACAGGAGGCTGGGGTGGGGGTGCAGGGTCTGGGCAGGAGTTAGGGCATGGCAGGGGCTCAGGGCTGGGGCAGGAGGTTGGAGTGAGGGACACTTACCTGGGGCAGTTCCCACTTGGTGCACGTGGGGGAACAGGTGGCTCCACAAGGCCCGCTCACCTGCAGGCCCTGCCCACCATAGCTCCCATTGGCTGCAATTCTCAGCCAATGGGAGCTGCAGGACCAGCTCCAGCCCTTGGGGGGGGGGGAATGGCAGCGCATGGAACCTCCTCTCCCCACCAGGAAGGGCTAGCTTGGAACACAGGGGCTGGAGCCCAGGACCCTGGACTAAGGTAAGGGCCCCTCCACCCCCCGGCTGCAGCCCCTAAAGCGCCTTTCTTAATTTAGCCCTGCTCCCCTGTGACTCAGGTGGCTGAAGGCCCGTCTTGCCCAAGCAAGGCTAGCTGCAGCCCTGTGTTCACATGTCAGCTCCACTCTCTGCAAAGGGGCAGGCTCCTGGAAGGCCATGCTGCAGGGAGCTGCCCTGGGGACCCTCTGGCCTGCTGACTGGGTTGGGCTTTCTGGGCTCTATCTGTAGGTGCTGCAGAGGTCTGGGTATAGCTGTGCCTCTAAAGAGCCTCAGCAGGAGAGAGAGGCCAGCGGGATGGAGATGTCCAGGGAGGGCTGGGTGTGGACTGAGAGAAACAGGGTGGAGGCTTGGGGCGGGGGGAGATGGGGAAGGGATGGCTTGGGGGGCGGGAATCAGCTCTGTTTATGTCGGGAAGCTGTGTGTGGGAGGGGGCAGGGACTCTGTAAGGGGAGGAGGTGGCACATTAGGGTGCATTAGGAGGAGCATTGCCAGCAGATCCAGAGAAGTGATTATTCCCCTTTATTTGGCTCTGGTGAGGCCACATCTGGAGTGCTGCGTCCAGTTCTGGGGCCCTACAGGAAGGATGTGGACGCATTGGAGAGGGTCCAGCGGAGGGTGACCAAATGATTCGGGGGCTGAAGCACATGACTTATGAGGAGAGGCAGAAGGATTTGGGCTTGCTTAGGCTGCAGAAGAGCAGAGTGAGGGGGGATTTGAGAGCTGCCTGCAACTTCCTGAAGGGAGGTTCCAGAGAGGCTGTTCTCAGTGGTTGCAGATGACAGAACAAGGAGCAACGGGTTCACATTGCAGTGGGAGAGGTCTAGGCTGGGTATTAGGAAAAACTCTTTCCCTAGGCGGGTGGGGAAGCCCTGGGAGGGGTTCCCTAGGGAGGGGGTGGAATTTCCATCCCTAGAAGTTTTTAAGTCCCGGTTTGACAAAGCCCTGGCTGGGATGATGAGGTTGGGGTTGGGGTTGGTCCTGCTTTGGGCAGGAGGTTGGACTTGATTCCCCCTGAGGTCTCTGCCAACCCTAGGGTTCTATGGTTCTAGGAGAACTGTGGGGGAGCTGGGGGAGTTTTGAGCTATGAAGGGAAGGGGCTGTAGGGGGAGGGGTCAGAGGAGGAGTGGAGGGTTCTGGGGGAGCAGGGAGCAGTGGGGAAGGGGAGGCCTGTGTGGGGAGTTTTGAGCTATGAGGGGGTTGTGGAGTGGGAGGTTCTGGGGGCAGGGAGCAGTGGGTGGAGGGGCAGAAGGGATTTGTGGGGAGGGGCAAGGGGCTCTGGGGAGGGAGCTGACTGAGGGGGAGGGCTGCGTAGAGGAGAGGTGGGAGTTTTGAGCTATGAGGGGAGGGGAAGGAAGTCTGGGGGCAGGGATTTTGGGGAGGGGTGGGGACCTCTGGGGGTTGTGGGGACAGGGATCTTTGGGAGGGCTGTGTGGTTAGCGGGAAGCGTTTTGAGCTATGGGGCAGGGCACTGTGGAGGGAGGGCAGGGGACTTTGTGGGGAAGGGGCAAGGGGTTCTGGGGAGGGAGCTGACTGAGGGGGAGGGCTGTGTGGAGGAGAGGTGGGAGTTTTGAGCTATGGGGAGGGGAAGGAAGTCGAGGGGCACGGATTTTGGGGAGGTGGGGAGCTCTGGAGGGTTGTGGGGGCAGGGATCTTTGGGGGAGGGCTGTGTGGGTTAGCGGGAAGAGTTTTGAGCTATAGGGGCAGGGCACTGTGGGGAGGAGGGGACTTTGTGGGGAGGGCTCTGGGGGCAGGAGCTGTGGGGAGGGGTAGAAGGGCTTTGTGGGGAGGGGCAAGGGGTTTTGGGGGAGGGAGCTGACTGAGGGGGAGGGCTGCGTGGAGGAGAGGTGGGAGTTTTGAGCTATGAGGGGAGGGCTCTGGGGGCAGGGATTTTGGGGAGGGGTGGTGGACTCTGGGAGGTTCTGGGGGCAGGAGCTGTGGGGGAGGGCGGGGGACTTTGTGGGGAGGGCTCTGGGGAGGGAGCTGAGGGCGGGGGCTGCGTGGAGGAGAGGTGGGAGTTTTGAGCTATGAGGGGAGGGGCAGGAGCTGTGGGGAGGGGTGGCGGACTCTGGGAGGTTCTGGGGGCAGGGAGCTGTGGGGAGGGGCGGGGGACTTTGTGGGGAGGGCTCTGGGGAGGGAGCTGAGGGGGCTGCGTGGAGGAGAGGTGGGAGTTTTGAGCTATGAGGGGAGGGGCAGGGAGCTGTGGGGAGGGGTGGCGGACTCTGGGAGGTTCTGGGGGCAGGGAGCTGAGGGCGGGGGCTGCGCGCAGCGTTAGGCTCGGCCGGCGGCCTGCGCGGGAGTGGGCGGGGCCGACGCAGCTCGAGCGCGATGACGCCACTCGCCGCCGTCGCGCTGCGGCAGCGACCGCCCCCTGGTCGGCCGCGGGGCGGGGCCCGGGCACGCGCGCGGGGGCGGCTGGCTGGCTGGCTGGCTTCCGGCGCGGGCGGCGCGCGCGCAGGCCGGCGCCGGAAGCGGGCGGGCGGCGGCGCGCGGCGGGGCGGCGAGGGAGAAGATGGCGGACGGGGACAGCGGCAGCGAGCGCGGCGGCGGCGGGTTCGGCGGGGCGCGCGGGCCGGGCCCCGAGCAGGAGACGCAGGAGCTGGCCTCCAAGCGGCTGGACATCCAGAACAAGCGCTTCTACCTGGACGTGAAGCAGAACGCCAAGGGCCGCTTCCTCAAGATCGCCGAGGTGGGCGCGGGCGGCTCCAAGAGCCGCCTCACGCTCTCCATGGCCGTGGCCGCCGAGTTCCGCGACTACCTGGGCGACTTCATCGAGCACTACGCGCAGCTGGGGCCCAGCAGCCCCGAGCAGCTGGCGGCCGGCGCCGAGGAGCCGGGCCCGCGCCGCGCGCTCAAGAGCGAGTTCCTGGTGCGCGAGAACCGCAAGTACTACCTGGACCTGAAGGAGAACCAGCGCGGCCGCTTCCTGCGCATCCGCCAGACCATCAACCGCGGGCCCGGGCCCGGCTTCCCCGGCGGCCCGCCCGGCCTGCAGAGCGGCCAGACCATCGCGCTGCCGGCCCAGGGCCTCATCGAGTTCCGCGACGCGCTGGCCAAGCTCATCGACGACTACGGCGGCGAGGAGGAGGAGCTGGGCGGGCCGGGCGGCGGCGGGCCGGGCGGCGGGCTGGGCGGCGAGCTGCCCGAGGGCACCTCCATCACGGTGGACTCCAAGCGCTTCTTCTTCGACGTGGGCTGCAACAAGTACGGCGTGTTCCTGCGCGTCAGCGAGGTGAAGCCGTCCTACCGCAACGCCATCACCGTGCCCTACAAGGCCTGGGCCAAGTTCGGCGGCGCCTTCTGCCGCTACGCCGACGAGATGCGCGACATCCAGGAGCGCCAGCGGGACAAGCTCTACGAGCGCCGCGCCGGGGGCCGGCCGGGCCGGGCAGCGGCAGCGGGGCCGGCGACGACTCCGACGGCGACGACGTGGACGACGACTGAGCCCCGCTCCCGGCGCCCGGGGAGCCGCCGCCCCAGCCCGCGGAGCCGGCGGCGGGGGAGAGAATCCAGCTTCACCGCAGACACCGACCGCACCCTGCCCGCTCCCCGCGCCCCCCCCTCCGGGGGGGCAGCCCCGACTGACCCAGGCCCGCCCCCCGGATCCGCAGCCCTCTTCGAGATCGTGCCCCCCACGCCCCGCCCCGCCCCGCCATGGAAACCAGCATCCCGGCGGCCGCGCCGCCGCCGCCGCCGCAGCCGAGCGCTTGAAGAGAAGGGAGAGGCCGCCGCAGCTATCCAGATCCGAGGGTGCAGGTCGCGATGGGGCAGGAGCTCGCCAGCCCGGGGCTTAGCCGGAGGGCCGCGGGGCGGGAGGGGGTGGGGAGCGAACCCCGGTTGCTTCGGGCTTAGTCTGGGGCCGAGCCTGTTTCTGGACCAACGTCCCGTTCTGTCCTTTCCTTGCAGACTTGTTTTCTGGGATGCAAACTGCTAAGCTCCGGGCGCCTGAGCTGGAACCGGTAAATGAGCTAATTAAAGCTGGCAGGTTTCTGAAGATTAAAGGACACTTTCTTGTTTTGATTTTATTTTTTTAAACCTGGGGGTTGCAAAGAGGTAGGTTAAAGAAAAAACAGGCATAAAGCACAAGGAAAGCTGAGTGGATTGGTTGCTGCTCACTAAAGTTCTTCCCCTTCTCTCCAAATAAGGTGGGCTCGAAAAAGAAATGGCTTTAGTACTAGGCAGAAGTGAGAGCCAACTTTCTCCTGGCTCCTGTGGGGGACCCAGTGAATAAGTGGAATCCAGCCTGTTAGCTGGGTTTTTAAATCTTTAAACCATAACTTGGTTGAGAACAGCAACATGTGGCTACACGTCTAGTCTGTGAAAGAATGACTGGCACGGGAGCAAACTGAAGGCTTCATTCATCTTCAGTAGAAATCAGTGGACATGTTCAACTATGAATCTAAACACCAAGAACCTCAGGTCCAGAAGTCCATCACTTATTCTTTTACAAGAGTTTTTAAAAAGAGAACTCAATCTGTTTCCTCAGTACCTCACATTGTGTTACAGCAGAGTTGGCAAAAATGCATGGATGGATTGTTCAGAGCAGCACACAACCTGTGGGAGCATCACATCCATCGCTGAAAAGGAGCAGAAACGAAATGAATGAGCTCTGTGACTATAAATATACCCTAGCAGCATTTTTTACCACCTTGAAATTTCAGCATAGACTGGCTACTGCCAATTCGTCCAGCTGTCGTTCCAGAATTAAATTGGGGCTCTTTCCAGGGAGCTCCTCTTCTGTATTTTAAGATTTTCACTCTAAAATTATTTTTTTAGCTAATCGAGTCAACCCTATCCCTCCAGAAAGGTATTTCTAGACACCTGGTTGTATACTAGTAACTTTGAACTGAACGGAGAGTACACTGTTCATTCCAAAGTTTCGGGTATTACTTGGGTGACCTCATAGAATCTTTCATATTTTTTTTTAACTGTGCATGCCTGTCCTTTATTTGAGCTGCCTTTTTAATTTATTGCATACCCTGATTACCTTATTTTGGTATTACTCTATCTATACTATCTTTGTTTTGTATTTATTGGAAAATAAGGAACATACAAAATGCATTTTTTTCAAAATGCAGTTGTGGCTGTGGGGAAGATTGGGTAGGATTTAAAAAAAAAAATAGCTTTTGAGATAGCTATTAAAAATCAGTTATCAGAACATTAACCACAATTTTGTTTCAGCCACAGAAATGTATTGTTGCCCCCTTTTAAAATGAATTCTTTCCTCCTGTTGTCCATGGTAGGTCTTTTTAACACCAATTTTTAAAGAGATTTTTTTTTTTTTTAATTCTTCTCCGTTGCAAAGAACCGGGTTTCCTAAACTGTACGGGAGCAATAGTTTTTCTTGATGTTTTAATTACATCCGTATACTTGTACTGTATTTTGTACTCTAAGGCAGCTGTTTTCAATAATGTCCTGCTGTATTTACCTATGTAATTTTGTTCAAATGTGTTCAGTTCTTTGCTGCGGAGAACAAATTTCCACCGTTTCAGCAGACAGAAGGGCTGGGACATCACAGCACTTAGGAGTGTAGAGAACTCTGCATAACTAATTAGAGATTGGAGGCAGTGATGAAAATTGAAGGCTGCAGACATTTGGTGTATAGCGTTGTGATTTTTCATTTCATTTTAAAACAACATAGAATTTGTTTAGACCAACCACTTGTTTTGTTGCTTTCATGGTGATTGACTTTTTTTGTTGCTCAGCTGCAGTGAGCCAGTTCATTTTTTGCGAAGATGCAGTACCTCTCCTTTTCAAAAGGATTCTATTTTTTGGCTGAATTGCAGTACCTAGCCTTACCTTTTTACTAATGTGGTAGCGACAGGATCTTGACGGTCCCTTGCCAATGGCTACATATGCTATCATTAGCTGTCTAGGAAGTATGTGGAATCGGACAGAAGCGTATATCAAGTATGCCAAGAACACCGCCATATATGGCACCAGCTTTGGCAACCAGAAACATTTATTCTGTAGTCATTAGACCAGATAAGTGATGTATCTATGTACAAAACTCCTGTACAGCTCAGTTTGGCCTCCAGCAAACATTAGGTATGGTAAGAACGCAGCGTGTTCCCAGAAGAAATGTTATGTTCAAAACTGTTAACCTGCCTGTATCCAGCTAAGCTGACATGAAAGGTGGGTTGATAAGTCTTAACTGCTGTTATGGATTATCTCTTCCTACAGCGGGTTCATGGCCGGTCTTCCCGCTGCAGGAAGATGAAGCCCAATTCCAGTGGCACTAGGCCAGGTTGAGCATAGTGGTTCACTGAGCGAGGAAACCATTCCCTGTTGTTGGGGGTGGGGGCAACCGGAATCTGGAGATCAGGGTTGGTGGGGCAGGAAAGGAGAGAGTTTGCCTCAGAACTGCAGAATTTCTGCAGAGATTTTTAGTTTTCTATTGTACTTGGACCTACTCCTTGAATGTTTCTTACGAAATGCAAAGAGACTCATTCAGAAAACTTATAATCCAATACATATAAGTGGGTTGATCTCTCTTGGGGCTCTGAAAAGCCCCCGCAATCCACAACTTCTTAAAGATACACTGCCTTGCTCTGACACGAATTCGTAACCTCTCGGTTATTTGGATATTCAGAACAGTCATATTGCTATAGAATCTGGCATCGCAAGGTTGAGAGATGTGGATGTAAATGATAAATCCGCTTGCTCCGGGCAAGCACGTTAATTGTTTGTGGGACAATCATAGTTAACTGTGACTTTTAAGCAAGTCCCGTAGAAGTGAAAGACAAGTAGGGAAAATGTGCCCTGTTCTTGCTATTACTGGTTGGGTCAAGAAGGTGACCCTTGCAATCAGAAGGATTGGATGTTTCTTTAAAAAAAAAATCCCCATAAACTTGTATTCTGTAGAGGAAATGGCAGAAAACCTCTGGAGTGGAGGAGGAGATCTCCTGGTACTTTGAAATGTCCAGATTTCTGTTGCCCTGGGAATGATAGTTCCAGAATGCAACTCTGTCAAAGCATCTGCTGTACAAAACAATGTAAATCTTGTATAGCTCCAAACCCTCACCTGTACGTACGCGAGGCACACAGGTCCGAACGTCCGTAGCTTCAGCCTGCGCCTAGTTACGGGTCGGTGCTCTGCTCCATAGCTGTTTGCTGCAAAGGGATTCCTGCGTAGCAGCACAGTCTGGCTGTAGGAAGCAGGCGGTGCTGTCAGTTAGCCAGGAGTCCTGTTGCAATAAATCACAGGGCTTGGTAAGGAAGAGATTCAAGCTTCTGCTTCAGTTTCCCTCCCAAAAAACACGTAATTATCCTGTCGGGGTAAGGGACACGAGGCTGGTTACGATAAATCCCCTCATATTGAGTGGCCCATCGACGACTGCACACTTCCGATATTGTAATAGCTGAGGGGGACTTGCTAAAACGTGCCCTTCCCCCCCGGGTAAGGGTGCAGAACGTGCTCCACACACGACGCTCTGAGACGTGACTGACTCGCAAACTACTTTGCTCTTCAGAGAGTGGCAGTTTCTTGAATTTTTTTTAAATTTTTGGTGGAAAACTTCAGTGCATAGTATATGCACAGATGTCTTCTCTTACAAGTTAACAGAATTAGCATGGTACTTCATATGGTGCACAGTTAATCTCTCAGCAGATATTCAGTGAAAACCAGAGTGGCCTTGAGTCTAATTGTGGGGGGAGGAGAGAGGAAAATCTCGAGATTTCCCTATATAAAAAAATGGCACTTTTTTGGTTGCAAATTGTTGAGAGTTCTTGGTAGTAAATGGGATCCCAATATGCCTCTTCTTAAGCAGGTGAACAATCTTAGTGTCTTGCCATATGCTGTTTGCTGCAAACACATTTGGTATTTTTTACAGGCATAGTATTAGTAGAATAACTTATCTGGTGTTAGGTTTAATTGTTTAACTTGACAAGAAGTCACCCCTGGGAAATGTCTTTGAAAGTTCAGATCAATTTAAGAATAAATTTATAAACGTACTACACTAGTAAGATTAGTTGTAGACAGCAGATCCTCTTTCTTCTGGCGTCAGATGCTTGTATCTCTAGGCAGATGCGTGTTGGAACAGTGGTGGCAGTTTCTGCTTTGTGTGTATACCTGTCCGAGTTGGTATTGCTCGTTCTGTGTCTTCAGTAGGACACTTGCCAGGCAAACATCCCTCGCTCCCTTTCCCAGCTAATGGTCTGGCACGCTGCTTGCACGTCCTCTAGTCGTGTGTCCTGTGATGCCTAGGAGAACTTGGTGTTGGCAAGGACACTGCACTGAAAGATGTGCTTTGAAAATGATCCACGACCCATTTGATTTTTTTTAAAGCTGTGTACTGCTGAGCGAAGTGCTTTGTTTAGTGTAGTGGATTAGGAGGGTGGGGAAACCAGGGCTATGAACAGAAAGAAGCCCCTGTCCGGTTGTGACAAATCTCTCACCTGCTCTTTCGGGTTTTGGCCGGCACGAGAAGATACCAAACAGAACGGTGACAAATGCTGGTTTGCTCTGTTTGTGGTGTTCTCACTGGTCAGACAGCCCTGTAGTACTGGAAGCCTCAGCCCTCTTGCCCGTGTTCTCTAATCCACAGAGGCTTGGTGTCAGAGGTAAGACTCACACTTCTGACTGTGGTCACTGACTGCCTCTCGCCCGTGTGGTAGCAATTATTTTGCCACTGGCACTTAGCTTTGGTTTTCTTACCTGTACATTGTGAACAGCTTAATACCCAGCAATCCTAGTTAATGGTAACATGGAACAGCACCGAGATTTTGTTCCCCTGAAAATCATGGCAAACTTTGGTCTGATCCCCTTGCCAAATCTTTGTGTCTTTGGAATGCCAGGGAACGCTCCCCTGCCTTTGAGCCCCAATTCTGGACTCTGTCTGGACTTTGTGGCAATCTCCAAGAGGAGAAGAGGAGCCAATGCACTTCAATACCCAAACTTGCCCATGCTTACAAAGTCAGTTGCATTTGCAGCCTGGTGGAGTCATTGCAAAGAGTGGGGGAGTGACTCGCGCTGATAGAAGAACGAGGGCGCGCAGTGGCGCTCTCTTGGGGTGCCAGGAGGACTTGATTTGTTGTTAGTCATTCCTGCTGCCTCCCCTCTCCTCTGTAGCCTGGGCACTTGAGTAAGCTCAAGTTCTTCTAAGAAAATGGAAACCCTCACCTGGCGATTGCATTGGCATGTCGCTGGAAGGAATGTGGAAGCAACGTGCATTTGTCACAGGCAACTTGTAATATGCTGCTATCTAGCCTTAATCTCCTATGTACTGTATCTGGAAAGGGACGCAGCCCACAGGGGAGCGGGAAGGTGCTCTGCCTTTTCAAAGCCGTTGGAGGACGGCTGGTCTCAGTTACTGCTGCTCTGTGTCTGGCAAGGTAGAGAGAGGGAGTTGAAATTTGCAGAGAGCGCTTAATTTCCAACAGCAGCTATGGCTCATCATTAACCTCTGAGAATTTCTAAGGCCAAATGTTTAATTTCCTGCTCTGTGCTGCTGTAGTGAAAAACCCATCTGGCTAGAAAATCCTGCCTTTGAATGTATGCAGGATTCACAAGAAGAATAGAGCTTAGTCTGTTCAGTTTCTTCCTGCTCTTCTCCCCATAATTGGAACAGCTGGCTTCAAGCAGCGGTAATGCTATTTTAACCTAGTGTAGAGGCGTCCAAGCGGCTGTGTCTGGGATGATATGGAACATGAACGCGGGGCCGTACCAGCTTTCTGTGTGGGCGGCTGGGTGGGGAAAGGGTCATTAGTTAATAACACTAATGTGAGCAGCTGTACGTGTAACGTTTGTAATACTTCAGCCTTCTCCCCCGCCCGTTAATAGGATGGGTGCTACTGTGGATTCCCCAGGCCAGATTCTGGTCTTTACACTGCTGTCCCTCTGGGCTGATGCCATCAAAGCCCAGCAGCTACAGCAGTGTAAACATGGCCCCAGGTCAGGATGGGCAGGGGCGAGGTAGGGAGTCCACTCCTGCCAATGTGCTGCACCGGCGGTGTTCCTGCGCCGTCTGCCCTCCGGATGCATTGGGCATGGCTGTGTAATGTGATGCTTCTGTTCATTCACACTGCTTGGCTGCCCAGAGTAGAGCTGGCTGGAAAGTTAAGGAGGCAAAAAGATCAGCTTCATTTTCATGCCCCCAAGATGCATCTCTGCTATCTCCCCCCAGTGGTATTAACGCTTGTCCTTGCCAGCCCGTGTCTCCATGCTCGCTGCAACTCACAGCTTCCTCTGTCCATTCAGCCATTGCTTATCAGTCTCTCAGCGTCGGCTGGTCAATGTGCACGCATCTAAACAGCAGCAGGCGCATAAGCCTGAGAGGCGGGGACCAGCGCCTGCGGGAGAACTTGTCGGGCTGAATGAACGCGTTTAGGAAGTGGGCAAATAGGTTAATTTGATACAAGGTTCATGATTTATTGTGCAAGTGACATGATCACCCTTGGCTGTAATTGACCCATATGTAAATATACACATGTCTGTACAGTGTATGCATAGAGATGTCTGTGTACATGTGTATGTATTTATAAACACTGGTCTCTGCTCATAGTAAATGCAAAAGTAGCTCTACTTCTATAAAGCTCCCCTATAAATATATATAAATGCTAGAAAGGAATTTGTAGTACATAGGACTGGTGTCAGGAATATCTGCTGAGAGACCAAAAAGTTCACTTTTGAGTACCTTGAGTAAAGAATAAAGTTTATTCCTCTTGTTTATTTTTTTAATAAAAAAAGATGCACTTTAACTGGCAAAACACATGGCTGCGTGGTGCAGTTCAAACAGACGGAAGCATGTGGAAGTGCAGCAAATGATCCGAAATATTCCTTTCTCACCTGTCAAGCAAAGCGCTGAAAACTACTCACACCAGAGTCCGAGCCGCCTGGTTTTGTCTTGCAGCCTGTTGGTTGAAGCTCAGATTCTGATTCCCTTTTTGAAAGAGCAGTGTGACCACAGCCAGAAGCTACAGGCTGTTGACAAAATAATGGCGGGTCCTGGATTTACCACTAGCTAACTAGCAACAATGATTGATGAAATCAAACCATGGTAAGAAAGCCTCATGCTAGTGAGCACTCCCTACAGTAGCAGATTTTTGCAAATGGAGTTTTACAGTCTATATTTAAAAAATTGTATGTTTGTAACAAATAAAGTATGCGGAAAAGTGAATGAAACTGACGTGCCGTCCTCTTCGTTATTTGGAAGAGAATCTGTTTTGTGTCTGTCTCAGGTGCTTGGGCTGAAAGGTGAATGTTGCCAGTAATCTTAAGGAAAATGGTGGGAAGTTGGTGCTTATGAAAATGCAAAGATTTGAAGCAGAGACATCTTGTCTGACCTGTACTCACAGGCCAGAGCGTGCCACTCGGTTACCCCTGCCCACAGCCCAGTAGATTGCTAAGCTAAACACCCTCGAGTGGATCCTGGTAAACTCCCCACCGGGCCTTTCTCTGGCTCGTGAAGACATTTGTGGCTCTTCACTGTACTCTTGCCAGTTTTTCAACATCATTTTGAAAATGTGGCCCCCGAAGCTGGAGCCAATGCGCCTGTCTCTGTTCCTGGGGCCTTGTAGGGAGGTGAAAGCGCCTTGCTGTAAGCAGCCAGATGTTGCCTTGGCCACAGAGCTGCACTGGGGGGCTCGTGGACCCCACATGCTTGGACTCAGCCAGCCCCCAGGCCAGTGGCTTCGAAAGCCTGGCCACCCGTCCCGCCCTTGGCCATCTCTGAGGCACGAGAGCGTCCTCCCATGGCTGCTGTCATTCTTCTTGCTGCCTGTACCACAGGGGCAGAGCCTGAGACCAGCCCTTGTATCAGGCTTGGGGTGGGGGGGGAGCTGCTCAGTGTCTGGCTAGAACAGGGTGGCTCTGGCAGAACTCCATGGCCCTGGGCGGTGCCAGGCAGGGCACGCTGGTGTAAACACTTTGATTCTGTGGGACCAGGACAGCCCGATATTAAGGATGGCACCAAACATCCCCCAAGGGCACAGGAACACATTGGCCTTTCCTCAAAGATAAGCCAGGCTAATGCTGTGTAACAGAGGACTGAATGAAACCAATAGGTACTAGGTGCCAGCGGGGTCAGCCAGGGGCTCCCTCCCTGGCGTGCTGGGACGCTTGGCCTCTAGCTAGAAGGTGGAAAGTTTATGCCCCCAGCTTCATAAAACACCCCCCAAGCTTCTGGGACAAGGGCTCCTGGGCCCTCTGGCTGCCTGCAGCACCTGGGCTCCTGTTCTCAGCCTGGCCCCCTTGGTCGGGGGGGGGAGCTGCCTGGGAGTGGGGCACTCGAGCGCTGGGAGATGGCAGAGCCCCACCTCCTGGGGCCGCCCGCTGCTCAGACCTGCTCACGGGCTGCGGGCAGGGGAAGGGGTGACCCCAAACCAGCCACCCATGCTCCTAGCAGGCCAGTGTGGCAGGGGCGCACCCCGTTGGGAATGGAGCTGGCCTGGGATCGCCCCTGCCCGGACCTGTCAGAGCCTGGGCCGGGGGATGGGCCAGCCTTGCCTGCAGGTAAGTAACCGGGCTGTGGGCTTGGGGGAGGCGGCAGAGTTTGGAGCCCTCTTAGCCTCAGTCCCATTAAGCTGCTGTCTCCTGCAGGTCGGCCCGGACATGCTGGAACCTCCACGTGGCTCAGCCGCGGGCTCTCTGCCGGCCAGGCACCAGCTGGCGACGGGCTGGGACAGAGGTGACCCCCCCACACACGCACACAGGCAGCTCATGAGAGTTTATGCCAGGGTGGGGCCTGCTGCTGTTCTCATCTATTTCACTGACTGCCCCTCTCTAGGCGCCTGCTGACTCTGGCACGGATGCTGTCTAGTGGCAGGGAGTTCCACAGGTAGAAGGCTCACCTGCACTGGCCGGGTGCTGGGCATGTTTCCATGCCTCTTTGCCAAGCCCCTCCTCTGCTGCAGATGCTGGGCCATTGCTCTGACAGTATTCGGGCCTCCCAGAGCCCCTGGTCCTGCCCAAATTCCCTCCGCTTGGCCCTGTGGGGCGCTTGTGACGTGTCCTTCAAACAGACCAGGGCCAAAGTCTGGGGTGTAGAGCTGGGCCAGGCCGTGGCTGCCAGCGCTTGGTTGTCATGGCACCTGCAGGGCTGTGCTGTGATGTGGCCCCGGGCGCTGAACCCAGGTGTCCCAGGGCCCCAGCCCTGCCCATTGGGATATGCTGCCCTCTCCCAGCCCCCGTGGCGCCCAGCCCTGCCAGAGCAGATCCCACTAGGAGGGCAGGCGGCTGTTCTGCGCGGGGGGAAGGGCTCTGCATGGGGACTGGCTATGGCGTGGAGCTGCGGGAACGTGCTGAGTCGTGCTCCGTGCAGCGTGAATTCCTGAGCAAGAGACACGTGCTCCCCGGGCCTGGCGCTGCCCCGCAAATCTACCCGGCACGGCCAATGCACCTGGCGCCTGCCTGCACTGCAGCAGCCCGCCCCTCCCCCCCGCCACCCTACAGCCCCTGCCAGCCCAGTCCCCCCAGCGCTGCCAGTGCCCCTGACCCACAGCCCTCCCCAGCGCTGCCAGTGCCCCTGACCCACAGCCCCTGCCAGCCCAGTCCCCCAGCGCTGCCAGTGCCCCCGACCCACAGCCCCTCCCCAGCACTGCCAGTGCCCCCGACCCACAGCCCCTCCCCCAGCGCTGCCAGTGCCCCCGACCCACAGCCCTCCCCAGCACTGCCAGTGCCCCCGACCCACAGCCCCTGCCAGCCCAGCCCCTCCCCAGCGCTGCCAGGGCCCCCGACCCACAGCCCCTGCCAGCCCAGTCCCCCAGTGCTGCCAGTGCCCCCGACCCACAGCCCCTGCCAGCCCAGTCCCAGCGCTGCCAGTGCCCCCGACCCACAGCCCCTGCCAGCCCAGCCCCTCCCCAGCGCTGCCAGTGCCCCGACCCACAGCCCCTGCCAGCCCAGCCCCTCCCCCAGCGCTGCCAGTGCCCCCGACCCACAGCCCCTGCCAGCCCAGCCCCTCCCCAGCGCTGCCAGTGCCCCTGACCCACAGCCCCTGCCAGCCCAGTCCCCCAGCACTGCCAGTGCCCCCGACCCACAGCCCCTGCCAGCCCAGTCCCCCCAGCGCTGCCAGTGCCCCCGACCCACAGCCCCTGCCAGCCCAGTCCCCAGCGCTGCCAGTGCCCCTGACCCACAGCCCCTGCCAGCCCAGTCCCCCAAGCGCTGCCAGTGCCCCCGACCCACAGCCCCTGCCAGCCCCTCCCCCAGCGCTGCCAGTGCCCCCGACCACAGCCCCTGCCAGCCCAGTCCCAAGCGTTGCCAGTGCCCCCGACCCACAGCCCCTGCCAGCCCAGTCCCCAGCGCTGCCAGTGCCCCCCGACCCACAGCCCCTGCCAGCCCAGTCCCCCCCCAGCGCTGCCAGGGCCCCTCGCTCCCAACCCCCAGCCCGTGACAGGCTCATCCTGATGTGTGGCCCCTGCCCCCAGGACAAGGAAATCACCAGGCCAACGTGGGGTGGGGCCTGTGGCAAAGGGGCTCGTGCTGCGGCCGAGTGGCTCAGGGGGCAGCGGGGGCGAGGGGGGCTCAGGCGCCGCTCTGGCCCTTGGGCTGAGCCAGGGACGTAACGTGCCCGCTGGCCGGCCTGCCATGGGCGCTCAACGCCACCGACATGCGGGCGGGGGACGCTCCGGTTTGCTGCTTGTGTGACCCGGCTGGGCCCGGTCTGGTGCCGGACGGGCCCGTTGGCTCATCTGGCCTCTCCACTGGGTGCTGCCGCTGGGCAGGGGGCTGCGGGCACTGGGCCTGGCGCAGGCGGCGCTGGCTGTCATGCTGGGAAGGGGCTTTGGCCCCTGATTAGCTGCAAGCAAAGCTGAGAACGAGGCTTTTCCTGGGCACCAGTGAGCTGCTCAGACCGGAGCGATTGGGCTGGAGGGGGCCGGGCTGGGCTGAAGGTGGCTGGGCCGGGTTGGAGGTGGCCTGGAAGGAGCCGGGCTGGGCTGAAGGTGGCCGGGCTGGGCTGGAGGGGGCCGGGCTGGGCTGGAGGTGGCCGGGCTGGGCTGGATGTGGCTGGGCCGGGCTGGATGTGGCTGGGCCAGGCTGGATGGGGCCGGGCTGGGCTGAAGGTGGCTGGGCCGGGTTGGAGGTGGCCTGGAAGGAGCCGGGCTGGGCTGAAGGTGGCCGGGCTGGGCTGGAGGTGGCCGGGCTGGGCTGGATGGGGCCGGGCTGGGCTGGAGGTGGCCGGGCCGGGCTGGATGTGGCTGGGCTGGGCTGAAGGTGGCCGGGCTGGGCTGGAGGTGGCCGGGCTGGGCTGGAGGTGGCCGGGCTGGGCTGGATGTGGCCGGGCCGGGCTGGATGTGGCTGGGCCAGGCTGGATGGGGCCGGGCTGGGCTGAAGGTGGCTGGGCTGGGCTGGAGGTGGCCGGGCTGGGCTGGAGGTGGCCGGGCTGGAGGTGCCTGGGCTGGGCTGGAGGGGGCCGGGCTGGGCTGAAGGTGGCTGGGCTGGGCTGGAGGTGGCTGGGTGGAGGTGGCCAGGCTGGAGGTGGCTGGGCTGGGCTGGAGGGGGCCGGGCTGGGCTGGAGGTGGCGGGGTGGAGGTGGCCGGGCTGGAGGTGCCTGGGCTGGGCTGGAGGTGGCTGGGTGGAGGTGGCCGGGCTGGAGGTGGCTGGGCTGGGCTGGAGGGGGCTGGGCTGGGCTGGAGGTGGCTGGGTGGAGGTGGCTGGGCTGGGCTGGAGGGGCTGGGCTGGGCTGGAGGTGGCTGGGTGGAGGTGGCTGGGCTGGAGGTGCCTGGGCTGGGCTGGAGGTGGCTGGGCTGGGCTGCAGGTGGCTGGGTGGAGGTGGCCAGGCTGGAGGTGGCTGGGCTGGGCTGGAGGGGGCCGGGCTGGGCTGGAGGTGGCTGGGTGGAGGTGGCCAGGCTGGAGGTGGCTGGGCTGGGCTGGAGGTGGCCGGGCTGGGCTGCAGGGGGCCGGGCTGGTGGAGGGCTGGGCTCTGGGGCGAGGCTGTGGCCCCCCCCCCGCTTAGCGCAGCCCCGGCACTCGGCGAGCAGAGCGGCGTCCCACTGCGTCAGCTCCATCTGCTGCAGCCCCCGCCAGGGTTCATGTGAGGTGAGAGCCGGCTCGGAGCCAGGCGCCTGCGCAGGGAGCAGATCACTGCTGCAGGCAGCCGCGGGGGGAGGGGCAGGGCTGTGTGTGGTGTGGTCTGCTGTGGGCATGAGTGTGAGTGCGTGTGTGTGTGTGTGTGTGTGTGTGTGTGTGTGTGTGTTCATCGGTGTGTTTGGGTGCATGTGCGAGTAGGGGGAAGGTGCGTGGTGTGGGCATGTGTACGTGTGTTTGTGCACGGAATGTGTGGTGTGTGCGTGTGGGTCTGCGTACGTGTGTGTGTGGGGGGTACATGTGTGTGTGCATGGGTGGGCATGCGTACGTGTGTGTGTGCACGGGGTACGTGTGTGTGCGTGGGTGGGCGTGTGTGCGTGTGGTACGTGTGGGCATGCATACGTGTGTGTGTGTGTGCGCGCTTGCACGTGGGGTACGTGTGTGTGTGTGCGTGGGTGGGCGTGCGTGTGCGCGTGGGTGGACGTGCGTGTGAGCGTGTGTGTGTGTGCACGTCGGGTCCGTGTATGTGCGTGGGCGGGTGTGCGTGCGCGTACGTGTGTGCGCGTGGGTGGGCATGCGTGCGCGTACGTGTGTGGTGTGTGTGTGTGCATGCATGTGGTACGTGTGGGCATGCGTCCGTGTGTGCGCGCGCATGGGGTACGTGTGTGTGCGTGGGTGGGCGTGTGTGCGCGTGCATGTGGGCATGCGTACGTGTGTGCGTGTGTGTGCGTGCGCGTGGGGTACGTGTGTGTGTGCGCGCGGGCAGGCGTGTACATGTGGATGGGTGCATGCGCGTGGCGTACGTGTGGTGTGTGCGTGTGTGCGTGCACGTGCGTGTGTATGCGTGCGTAGTGTGTGTGTGCGTGCGCGTGCGTGCGTGGCGTGGCGTACATTGTGTGTGTGCGTACGTGGTAGTGTGCGCGCAGCGTGGGCGTGCGCGCGTGTACGTGTGGGTGTGTGCGTGCGCGTAGCATGCAGGTGGTGTGTGTGTGTGTGCAGGCGTGTGTGCGGGTGGTATACGGTGTGGGTGGGGTAAGGGGTGGGGCGCGCACATGCGGGTGTGTGGTGTGTGCACGTGGTGGTGTAAAAGGGTGCGGTGTGTGCTGTAATGTACGCGGTACATGTGTGTGCATGGGCGGGCGGGTGACAGAACCCCCCCAGCCAGAGGGCCCTTTGGGCTCGCCCGGCCGGCGCCCCGGAGCCCGCAGTGGCGCCTGGCCCAGCTCTACACCCCAGACTTTGCACTGGAGCCTACCCGGGGCCCTGCGCGGGGGGGGGCGAGGGGGGCGCTCGCTCCGGGCACAGGCCGCCTTGTTTCCTGGCTGGACATGCCGAGCTGCAGGTCCCGGCCCTTCCTCGGCCAGGCCGATGGCCCCACCGAATGCTCGGTCCCGGGGCCCAGCCGGCCGGCGAGCGGGGCCGGGTCACTGCGGGGTTTCTAGCCCTTCGGGCAGGCGCAGCAAGCCAGCATTGCGGCATTTGGGGGGGCTTCTTCTGCATCCCTGCTCCACCTGGGGCCAGGAGAGCTTTGTGCCCCCCGCCCGCACACCCCCCATCCCCCTCTGCTTGGAGCTGTGGCCGTGGCACTGGGGCCGGGTCCCAAGGGAAAATCGCCTCGCGGCTCTGACTCACAAGGCCCATTCCGCAGCCTGGGAGCATCTCACGCCCTGGGCTGCAGCATCCCGCTCGCAGCTAGTGGGCAGGCCTGTGTGCAGTGGTAAGTGTGTGTGTCCGAGCACAGGTGCAGCGGTGCACTGGCACGTGCACAGGTAACTCTGTGTGTGTGTGTGTGTGTGTGGGCGTGTGGGCACGCATGGGGTGAGTGGCTGTGGATGCATCAGCACAGGTGTGTGTACATGGGCATGCACAGTGTGTATATGGGTGTGTGCACCAGAGGTGTGCACGAGGAGGGGTACGTGCACCGGGGAGTGTGCGTGCATGTGCAGGAAGGGCACCGCTCCGTACTCTGAGCCAGACCTGTTCCCACCTAGTAGGAGCTTCTTCCCGGCTAGCGACTTCCCCTCCTCCCCGCGGCTGATGCCCCCTGGGACTTGGCCCAGCCCCCACTGGCGTGTGCAGAGCAGCCAGGCCTGAATAATTAATGGTGGAGGAGCAGTAGCTGCGCGAGGGCCCCGCTGGCGCAGCCGCACTGCAGCCCGGCTTCTATATATAGCTCTGTGCCGGCGTGTGAGAGCCGGGGTCAGCTGAGGACATGCTCAGGAGCCGGGCGCCCCCCCCTCCCCCCCAGCCTGCGCACCATCCCCCCCTGCAAACCAGGGCACTGGAATCAATGCAGCCGCCTCCTTCGCTGCCTCTCCAGCCGCGCGCTTCACCGGCAGCTCCCCAGGATTTCAGAGCCCCCACTCCCGACCTGCAGCCCCTGCCAGCCCTGCCCCTGGTCCCTCGGTGCCCCCCACTCCCGACCTGCAGCCCCTGCCAGCCCTGCCCCCGGTCCCTCGGTGCCCCCCACTCCCAACCTGCAGCCCCTGCCAGCCCTGCCCCCAGGTCCCTCGGTGCCCCCCACTCCCGACCTGCAGCCCCTGCCAGCCCAGCCCTGCCCCCACTCCCTTGGTGCCCCTCAAAGGGGAACAGCCTCTGCATACCTGGCTGCATAGTCTGGGTGACAAGCACATTCTGTGGCCTCGGGTCGTCTTCTCTAGCAGCCCTGCCAGGTCCCTGGCTCAGACGGGCCCCGCTATGGGCGGCGCTCCAAGGGGCCTGTGGACGCGGGCCGTGCAAGTGACGTTCAGCCCCGGGGGGCCAGTCCCTTGGCCACGTGCACGTGCTCCGGACCCTGCCCCAGACTTGTGCCTGGGTTTCTCCATCCCCAGCTGCCCCCAAGAGGCGGCCGGGGACGCGGTTTAATGCTGCCTCTGGCATTTCCGGGGATGAGGGGCTGGTGCAGGACTCAGGTCCCTTGTGACTATAAATAAGGGCCTGGCCCGTCGGCGTTTCCCTTTGTGGGTCCCCATCTAGCTCAGCCTCCTCCCTCCCAGTGCTCTCCGGCCTTGGGCCTCCTGCTCCCTTCCCGGGGCTCCTTGGCCCGAACTGGCCCTGCAGTAATGGGCTGGTTTCCTGCAGTAGCTGCAGGGACTCCTGTTCTGTCTGAGCCCGGGTAGCTGCTTTCACACCTCCTCCATTGCCGTGAGCACAGGGCCGGCCCCAGGGCTGCCGGGACCAGGGGAATCCCCCAGCCCCAGGCTCTGCCTGCCCCTGCTCCATCCCATTGTGCCACTTCCCCAAAGCCCCCTCCCCTGAGCAACGTGATCTGGGGTGTCACTGCGGGCCCTGGCACTGGCTGGCAGCAGGAGTTGCCCCCCCCACTCACTGTTGGGGCAGCGGCCCTGAGCGGGCCTATGGACACACAACTGGAGGCTGAGAGACCTGGGCGTGCTTGGTTTGGAAAGGAGCAGACAGAGGGGACGTGCGAGCGGGTTTCAAGTATCTAAACGGGCGTCACAAGGAGGAGGGAGACAAATGGTTCCCCTGGGCCTCTGAGCACAGGACAAGCAGCAAGGGGCTTAAGCTGCAGCCAGGGAGGTTCAGGTTGGACATTAGGAAAAACTCCCTGTCAGGGGGGCTAAGCACAGGCCTGGGGGGCTGTGGAATGTCCATCACTGGGGCGATTTAAGAGCAGGTTGGAGACACACCTGCGGGATGAGCTAGACGGTGTCTGGTCCTGCCGTGAGGGCAGGGGACTGGACTCGATGACTCTCGAGGTCCCTTCCAGTTCTAGGGTTCTATGAAAACCTGCTGCGCTTTGTTTTCTTTTGTTCCCTCCTTTTTGGACCCCCCTTTCGCCTGCCACTCTGGGCACACCCGTGACACCCGTTGGGATGAACTCCGGCCCTGTCTCAGGGGCTCCCCGCTTGCAGGGGGTGCTTGCCCCCGAGGCTCACGGTGAGCCCCTCTCTCAAGGCCAGGGGCTGACTGCAGAGCTTCCTTGGCCTCTGCTGCCCCAGGCTCACTGGAGCGTCCGGGTTTTGAACATGACCAAGCTGGCACCCGCTGTGCGAAAGGGACAACTGCTGCTGCATTAGCAGAGCCCCACGCACCTGGCTGGATACTGAGCCCGGGAAGTGCAGGCACAGACGCAGCAGAGACAGGCTGGCCGCGGTTCCCTGCTAATCTCTCGCGTCAAACCAGACTTTGCCCTGCACGCAGCTACTCCACAGCAGAGCTGCTGGGACCGCGAAACCAGGAACAACTTGCTAAACTTGAAAAACAAGAAACTAGCTTGGAAGCTGTTACCAGAGGCAGCAGGAGCACTACAGGTAATTACCACCCGAGCCCGGAGCCAGGCCAGGGAACTCCCAGGCTAGGCCGCCCCCTTCCCCCCCAGGACTGGGTGGAGAGACACCAGCGTGAGGGGCTGGTAGCCAGCCCTGCTGGGGGCGGTGGCTCTGGCCGGGGCGGCGCCAAGAGGTGAGAGAAGCCCCAGGAGCTGAGGCAGAGGCAGGAGTGGAAGATGCTGCGGCAGTGAGGCTGGGGAGGAGCCGGATGGTGCAGGGGGATGGAGATGTGCCGCTGGCCAAAGCCCGAACTCGGGCCGGTCTCGCCGAACGGTTTGGGTCAGACACCTGCAAGGGGCCCGGAGACCTTCGGAGTCCAAGCGACGGCGTTTCCCCATTTCCTCGGGCGTCAGTTCAAGTCAGCGAAGGGGAAAAGCCCGTGTTTGCCCGGCTCTGCTCCACCTGCCTGCCCCGGCCCAGCACCTCTGCCCAGCCCTGCCGGTCAGTTCTCACAGGCCCGTTCATCGCCAGCCCACGTCTGCTTGCAGGGGCTCTGCTGAAGTGCAGCCACCTCTGGGGAGTGCGGCAGCAGCTGGGCCGCGCACAGCAACACTGCGCAGCAGCTCGGGGTGGGGAGCAGGGAGGAGGCGGAGCTGGAACCCAGCCAAGACAGGAGGCTCCATGCCCGGCCTCCTGCTACAGAAAACGTCTTTCGGCTTTTACTGGGCACAAGGGGCAGGGGCCCTCAGGGATCTCTTCAGAAAGAGTGCCCCCAGCGCTGAGCCCCCAGCGCAGCACCCCAGCGCTGCCCCCAGCGCTGAGCCCCCAGCACACAGCACCCCCAGCGCTGCCCCCAGCGCTGAGCCCCCAGCACAGCACCCCAGCGCTGCCCCCAGCGATGAGCCCTCCCAGCACAGCACCCCAGCGCTGCCCCCAGCGCTGAGCCCCCAGCGCTGCCCCCAGCACAGCACCCCCAGCGCTGCCCTGCCCCAGCGCTGAGCCCTCCCAGCACAGCACCCCAGCGCTGCCCCCCCAGCGCTGCCCTGCCCCAGCACAGCACCCCAGCGCTGCCCCGCCCCTGCTGAGCCCCCAGCACAGCACCCCCAGCGCTGCCCCCAGCGCTGCCCCGCCCCAGCACAGCACCCCCAGCGCTGCCCCCAGCGCTGAGCCCTCCCAGCACAGCACCCCAGCGCTGCCCCCAGCGATGAGCCTCCCAGCACAACGCCCCCAGCGCTGCCCCAGCACAGCACCCCCAGCGCTGCCCCCAGCGCTGAGCCCTCCCAGCACAGCACCCCAGCGCTGCCGCCCCTGCTGAGCCCCCAGCACAGCGCCCCCAGCGCTGAGCCCCCCAGCGCTGCCCGCCCCTGCTGAGCCCCCAGCACAACGCCCCCAGCACTGCCCCCAGCGCTGAGCCCCCAGCACAGCACCCCCAGCGCTGCCCCGCCCCAGCGCTGAGCCCCCAGCACAGCACCCCAGCGCTGCCGCCCCTGCTGAGCCCCCAGCACAGCACCCCAGCGCTGCCCCGCCCCTGCTGAGCCCCAGCACAACGCCCCAGCACTGCCGCCCCTGCTGAGCCGCCCAGCGCTGCCCCGCCCCTGCTGAGCCCCCAGCACAACGCCCCCAGCGCTGCCCCCAGCGCTGAGCCCCCAGCACAGCACCCCAGCGCTGCCCGCCCCTGCTGAGCCCCCAGCACACGCCCCAGCGCTGCCCCTGCTGAGCCCCAGCACAACGCCCCAGCGCTGCCGCCCCTGCTGAGCCCCAGCACAGCGCCCCCAGCGCTGCCCCACCCCTGCTGAGCCCCCAGCACAACGCCCCAGCGCTGCCCCGCCCCTGCTGAGCCCCCAGCACAACGCCCCAGCACTGCCCGCCCCTGCTGAGCCCCCAGCACAACGCCCCAGTGCTGCCCTGCCCCTGCTGAGCCCCCAGCACAATGCCCCCAGCGCTGCCGCCCCTGCTGAGCCCCCAGCACAACGCCCCAGCGCTGCCCCGCCCTGCTGAGCCCCCAGCACAACGCCCCAGCACTGCCCGCCCCTGCTGAGCCCCCAGCACAGCACTCCCAGCACTGCCCCGCCCCTGCTGAGCCCCCAGCACAGCCCAGCACTGCCCCCAGCCTGAGCCCTCCCAGCACAGCACCCCAGCGCTGCCCCAGCGCTGAGCCCCTCCCAGCACAGCACCCCCAGCGCTGCCCGCCCCTGCTGAGCCCCCAGCACAGCGCCCCAGCACTGCCGCCCCTGCTGAGCCCCCAGCGCTGCCGCCCCTGCTGAGCCCCAGCACAGCACCCCCAGTGCTGCCCGCCCCTGCTGAGCCCCCAGTGCTGCCCCGCCCCTGCTGAGCCCCCAGCACAACGCCCCCAGCACTGCCCCAGCGCTGAGCCCCTCCCAGCACAGCACCCCCAGCGCTGCCCGCCCCTGCTGAGCCCCCAGCACAGCACTGCCGCCCCTGCTGAGCCCCCAGCACAACGCCCCCAGCGCTGCCCCGCCCCTGCTGGGCCCCCCAGCTGCGCCCCCAGCACTGCCCTGCCCCTGCTGAGCCCCCAGCACAGCGCCCCAGTGCTGCCCTGCCCCTGCTGAGCCCCCAGCACAATGCCCCCAGTGCTGCCCCGCCCCTGCTAGCGCCCCAGTGCTGCCCTGCCCCTGCTGAGCCCCAGCACAATGCCCCCCAGCGCTGCCCGCCCCTGCTGAGCCCCCAGCACAACGCCCCAGCGCTGCCCGCCCCTGCTGAGCCCCAGCACAACGCCCCAGCACTGCCCTGCCCCTGCTGAGCCCTCCCAGCACAACGCCCCCAGCGCTGCCCCGCCCCTGCTGAGCCCCCAGCACAACGCCCCAGCGCTGCCCGCCCCTGCTGAGCCCCCCCAGCTGCGCCCCCAGTGCTGCCGCCCCTGCTGAGCCCCCAGCACAACGCCCCCAGCGCTGCCCCCAGCGCTGAGCTCCCAGCACAGCGCCCCAGCGCTGCCCCACCCCTGCTGAGCCCTCCCAGCACAACGCCCCCAGCGCTGCCCCGCCCCTGCTGAGCCCCCAGCACAACGCCCCAGCACTGCCCTGCCCCTGCTGAGCCCCCAGCACAACGCCCCAGCGCTGCCGCCCCTGCTGAGCACCCCAGCACAACGCCCCAGTGCTGCCCGCCCCTGCTGAGCCCCCAGCACAACGCCCCAGCGCTGCCCCCAGCGCTGAGCCCCCAGCACAGCACCCCCAGCGCTGCCCCACCCCTGCTGAGCCCCCAGCACAGCGCCCCAGCACTGCCCGCCCCTGCTGAGCCCCCAGCTGCGCCCCCAGCGCTGCCCCCAGCGCTGAGCCCTCCCAGCACAACGCCCCAGCGCTGCCCCCAGCGCTGAGCCCTCCCAGCACAGCACCCCAGCGCTGCCCGCCCCTGCTGAGCCCCCAGCACAGCACCCCCAGTGCTGCCCCGCCCCTGCTGAGCCCCCAGCACAACGCCCCAGCGCTGCCCGCCCCTGCTGAGCCCCAGCACAATGCCCCCAGTGCTGCCCCGCCCCTGCTGAGCCCCCAGCACAGCGCCCCAGCGCTGCCCCGCCCCTGCTGAGCCCCCAGCACAACGCCCCAGCGCTGCCCCCAGCGCTGAGCCCTCCCAGCACAGCACCCCCAGCGCTGCCCGCCCCTGCTGAGCCCCCAGCACAGCACCCCCAGTGCTGCCCCGCCCCTGCTGAGCCCCCAGCACAACGCCCCCAGCACTGCCCTGCCCCTGCTGAGCCCCTCCCAGCACAACGCCCCAGCACTGCCCTGCCCCTGCTGAGCCCCCAGCACAATGCCCCAGTGCTGCCCCGCCCCTGCTGAGCCCCCAGCACAATGCCCCCAGTGCTGCCCGCCCCTGCTGAGCCCCCAGCACAGCGCCCCAGCACTGCCCCGCCCCTGCTGAGCCCCTCCCAGCACAGCACCCCCAGCGCTGCCGCCCCTGCTGAGCCCCCAGCACAACGCCCCCAGCACTGCCCCCAGCGCTGAGCCCCCCAGCACAACGCCCCCAGTGCTGCCCCGCCCCTGCTGAGCCCCCAGCACAGCGCCCCAGCACTGCCCCGCCCCTGCTGAGCCCTCCCAGCACAGCACCCCAGCGCTGCCCGCCCCTGCTGAGCCCCAGCACAGCACCCCCAGCGCTGCCCCGCCCCTGCTGAGCCCCCAGCACAGCGCCCCAGCGCTGCCCCGCCCCTGCTGAGCCCCCAGCACAATGCCCCCAGTGCTGCCCCGCCCCTGCTGAGCCCCCAGCACAACGCCCCCAGCACTGCCCTGCCCCTGCTGAGCCCTCCCAGCACAACGCCCCCAGCACTGCCCTGCCCCTGCTGAGCCCCCAGCACAATGCCCCCAGTGCTGCCGCCCCTGCTGAGCCCCCAGCACAATGCCCCCAGTGCTGCCCCGCCTGCTGAGCCCCCAGCACAGCGCCCCCAGCACTGCCCGCCCCTGCTGAGCCCTCCCAGCACAGCACCCCAGCGCTGCCCCGCCCCTGCTGAGCCCCCAGCACAACGCCCCAGCGCTGCCCGCCCCTGCTGAGCCTCCCAGCACAATGCCCCCAGCGCTGCCCGCCCCTGCTGAGCCCCCCAGCACAACGCCCCAGCGCTGCCGCCCCTGCTGAGCCCCCAGCACAATGCCCCAGTGCTGCCCCGCCCCTGCTGAGCCCCAGCACAATGCCCCCAGTGCTGCCGCCCCTGCTGAGCCCCCAGCACAACGCCCCAGCGCTGCCCCGCCCCTGCTGAGCCCCCAGCACAACGCCCAGCGCTGCCGCCCCTGCTGAGCCTCCCAGCACAACGCCCCAGCGCTGCCCCCTGCTGAGCCCTCCCAGCACAACGCCCCAGCACTGCCCTGCCCCTGCTGAGCCCCCCAGCACAGCGCCCCAGCACTGCCCGCCCCTGCTGAGCTCCCTCCCAGCACAGCACCCCCAGCGCTGCCCCGCCCCTGCTGAGCCCCCAGCACAACGCCCCCAGCGCTGCCCCGCCCCTGCTGAGCCCCTCCCAGCACAATGCCCCCAGCGCTGCCCCGCCCCTGCTGAGCCCCCAGCACAACGCCCAGCGCTGCCCCGCCCCTGCTGAGCCCCCAGCACAATGCCCCCAGTGCTGCCCCGCCCCTGCTGAGCCCCAGCACAACGCCCCCCAGCGCTG
The DNA here is from genome assembly GCA_019425775.1 of Rafetus swinhoei. Classification (NCBI taxonomy): domain Eukaryota; kingdom Metazoa; phylum Chordata; order Testudines; family Trionychidae; genus Rafetus; species Rafetus swinhoei. Next base: position 766,040 of record JAFJHL010000226.1, read on the forward strand.
CCCCGCCCCTGCTGAGCCCCCAGCACAACGCCCCAGCGCTGCCCCGCCCCTGCTGAGCCCCCAGCACAACGCCCCAGCGCTGCCCCGCCCCTGCTGAGCCCCTCCCAGCACAACGCCCCCAGCACTGCCCCGCCCCTGCTGAGCCCCTCCCAGCACAACGCCCCAGCACTGCCCTGCCCCTGCTGAGCCCCCAGCACAGCGCCCCAGTGCTGCCCTGCCCCTGCTGAGCCCCCAGCACAACGCCCCCAGCACTGCCCTGCCCCTGCTGAGCCCCCAGCACAGCGCCCCAGTGCTGCCCGCCCCTGCTGAGCCCCTCCCAGCACAACGCCCCCAGCACTGCCCTGCCCCTGCTGAGCCCCAGCACAGCGCCCCAGCGCTGCCCTGCCCCTGCTGAGCACCCCCCCAGCACAGCACCCCCTAGTGCTGCCCAAGCACTTACCCTGACCATCAGGAGAGCGGCCCCTGCTGAGCCCCCTCACTTTCTGTGTAATCCACGGGGGTCCCCACCCTAGCCCAGGATGGTGTAATTGCACCCCAGGCCCTTACACAGCAGGGCCCAAAACCATCTCTTCCCTGCTCTGTGGGGCACAAGGCCACCAGCTCACCTCCTGCGGAACTCAGAAGCCACCAGAGGCCCAGAGACCAAGTTTCCGGCCCCACGGGCCGTGCCTGGGAAAGGGGCCCCGGGGCTAAGCCCAGGAAGTTAGTGCGGACGGTATCGACATCACTAAAATACTGGCATACCCTTGCCAAATGGGGTGTGTACTCTACTCCCCTTCCCCGGCCCCCTGTTAACCCAGTGCAACTCCCCTGCGGGGGAAGATCCAAACCAGGGGAGACTGCAGGTCCCATAGATCCCTCCACAGTTTAGTTCTAATCCCGGCCGTTCCTTTTGCTGCGGGGCGGGATGGGGTCTCTCAGGCCTGCTTTCGCAGTTGCTGTGCCGCTGGGCCATGGCGCAGGCCAGGCCCTGGCCCCGTCACACAGCAGCTCCGGAGCAATCCCCTCCTGGGTGCAGTTGCCAGCAGCCTGCAAAGCAGCATAAAACAGCAGCACTGACCACACTGCTCACACCCGCTGCACCCGTAGGCCAGCGTCACACCTGCACCAGCCCCAGCAGCTTCAAAGCCAGAGGTAGGAACCCACCAATGAACAGCCTGGCCCCAGGAGCGATTCCTTCCTGCCCCTGCCCTGGAGCATGGGGGTGGAAGGGAATGCTTTCACTTTGACATTGGGAAAGCTCAGACATAACGGCATCGCCACTGCAGGGGAATTTGCCCTTTGCACGAGGTGGGGGCTGGTGCTCACTCCTTTGTAAAGCCCCCGTGCAGGGATGAGAACGAGCCACTGACACTTCCTCGTTGGTACCATTGCACAGAAGGGTCTCCTCCAGACCGGCCTGTGGAGCACAATTAGCCCTGGATCCAGATGAGAGGTGAGCAGACTTGGCAGGCACCAGACACTCTGCTCCAGGGAGGCAGAACTCCCTCTGGGGAAGGACAAGTGGCTCTGGAAACCATTCGGGCAGGCCTGGCTGCAGACCCCAGCTAGGCCCTTCTGACACCTGCAGGGCAGATGGGCAATTAGCCCAGATGAGACCCAGCTGGAGGGACACCGGGAGAGGGGAGCTACAGACGGAAGCTTGCAGCAGGGCCTGGGCCCAAAGGCAAGAAGCTGCCCAAGGAGTGGGGCTCCCGGAGAGGGCACAGGAGGAGCTGTGCTGGAAGGGGGCCAGGTGGAGGCAGGAAGCCAGAGGAGAGGACGGCTCTGGGCTATCCCCAGAGAGCAGGTAGGACGGCGAGGGCTAAGGAGGCCCAGAGAATGGGAGGGATGCCCTGATGCCCAGGAGTGAGATGATGAACCACTGGGCTGGAAGCCTGGACTCATGAGAAGAGACTAACTTGCAGCACCAAGGAGGGGCTGGTAGGGGAAACTGAGGCAGGGTCCCTGCAATTCCCTGTGCCTGGCAAGGAGGGGACGGGCTAGCAAGTAGAATTACATCAATGGGGAGGGAATTTTTACCATTATGGTGACACTTACACAGCCCTCATGAGGACAGAAAGGCGGTTTGTGCCTCTGGCGGATTCCCTTCCCACGGGGAATACTGTCCGGGTCTGAGCCCACGCCGGGTGCTGCCCACGCTGTCCGGGTCTGAGCCCACGCCGGGTGCTGCCCACGCTGTCCGGGTCTGAGCCCTGCAGAGGCCATAAATCCAGTCTCTATGGCTGAGTGGAGGACTAGTGAGGTTGTGGCATGCCAGACACCCAGGCAGGGGCCCCAGGTTCACTACTGTGGGAAGATGTGTAATTCACGCGATGAAGGATCTTGGGCGCATGCGTGTGGGGCAGGCAGCTGTGCATTGTTCTAACCCCACAGTGGGAGCAGATTTCTCTTTGTTGAGGGCTACACTCCCCGGTTAAGGGCTGAGGAAGTTCCAGGGCGCAGTCTGGAGTGGCCCCGCGTGCTCCAGGAGAGCAGGGCCAGCCCCAGTTCAGCGCAGGGCTCTGGTCTCCCAGTGGTGGCTGGGTCACATCCGCAGCCCCACGAGTCTGTCGCTGGGCGACTCTACCTCTGGCCGTTGGCTCCAGCCCCCCACGCTCCCACCCGCTGGTGAGGAGCCGGGTCTAAGGGAAATGGAAAACCGTCTACAGAGCCTCCCCTCATCTGTCAGAAGGGCAAACTGCCCACGCGCAGGCCGGCAAGGCACCATGGCAGGGGGGTCCTTCTGCAGCCCCTTTTCAGCCTATCGATGCCAGTTTGTTTCCTGCTCCGGGACCCTGCTGAGCCTGGGGAGCAGCCTTTGGTGGGGCAGGTGTGGGACACATCTGCCCCTGGCCCACCTTGCCTCAGGGAAACTTGGCCACCCCTGCAGCTTCCATGCCATCCCAAGAAACGCACCAACGTCAGCCAGACCCTCGTGCATCCGTGCTGGCGCTGTGCACAGCCAGGAATGGACCAGAGGGAGCCACACGACTTGTGGGCACCCAGCTGAGTACAGGGATGTGGGGCACTGCGGGAGCCCCTGAGGCGGCTCCAGCACCATGGCTGCCTGTCCCCTCTAACATCTCTCCTCCCCACAGCCACTTGCCCTGGCACTGAGCCCCGGGGCTTGCTTGGCTAAAGCCCCTTTCAGAAAGTTGAGGGCACCAAGAGATGCAGAATCAGTAGCCTCCCCGGGAATTGAAATTAGGGGTTCGAATGTACATGGGGTGTCAGGGCCGATGAGGGGTGAGACCGTGAGGGTGAAGGTGGGCTGTATGGCACCATAGCTCACAAAACTGGGGGGTGTTGGGGAAATTCGGGGGGTATACACCCCCATGGGGGGTGTAGGGAAATCCCCATGCAGAATTCGCCACTGCCCATGGCCGTGTGCCCCGCTGGTTCCTCATCCCCAGGACTGGACCTTCGTGGCTTCTTTCTGGCTGGAATTTGTCTGCCTGTAGCTGTCAGCCGCTGGCGATTGTTTTGCCCCCATTGCCCGGCTGGTTTGAAGCGCCCAGTGTTTTCTCCCAGGGACCTGCTGCTCCCCTGTAACCAAATCGCCTCTCAGAGGGGCCAGATTGCTCAGGGAGCCTGGTGCTGCTTGCTGGCTGCACGGGTTTGTGGGGGGCTGCTCTGGCTCGTTCTGGCAGGTCAGTTCAGGTTGCACTGCAGCAGGCTGTTCCTTACGCTACAGGCAGAAAGAGGCCCCTGGTGGCTTATTTGGAGATGGCATCCGAAGGCTGGGGGCGGCTAGAAGGCAGATGCGGTAGGTTCAATGCTGGGCCCAGCAATCTCCCAGCACCGCCTCAGCAGTCTGGGAAGTGGCATTTCCTCCTGGCACCTGCGCTGCCTGGCCTGTTTTCTCCTGCGCTGTGACACCGGGCGGCGGGCGGCTCCCAGGGACAACGTGTCTCTGGCACTCAGGGCTCCCGCTGGTGCTGATGGGACTTCGTCCCACCAGACACGTCAGCCAGAGCCACGCTGGGGGACATCTCTGGCTGGCTTCAAAGGATGGGGAGCCTTTCCACATGTCCCTTGCAGAGTGTCCTGATGGCTCAGCTCGGCGCACTGGCAGCAGACGCTGGAGGTGAAATGGTCTGCCTGACTGCATGGGGTGAAATGCCAGGTAAACCGAGGCAGGCCCTGGGCCTGAAGCCAAGCTGGGCAAATCCCTGCTGCTTGTTTAGGCTGGGTAGGATGATCTGCGGGTGTGCGAAGAATTCATGGTGGGAAAAGCATATTTCCCACTGGCACTGGTTTGGCCTGGGGAACTCTCCTCTCCTGTGGCAGTGAGTCCCACAGGCTGGGCCCTGCTCCGGGGAATGGCTGCCTAGTGGCCCTGGGGGGAATCTCCTGGCGGGAGGGAGAAGGACTCCGAGTGGCTCGGACTCTGCGTTCAGGGCCTCGAGACGCCTTTCCCTGTGGAATGGAGCCCGCAGGCCACAGAGCAGGGCCCGAGTCAGGGCAGCCTGGGGAGCAGATGAGAGCTCGCTGGTATCCCAGCTGAGCCTGGCCAGATACCATCTCTGTGTGGATGCACTGGGAGCGGGGGATGTTGGAGATAAAGTCTGCTGAGCGCTGGGGCCTCTTCCCACCGGCCTGGCCTCTGCCCTGCCTCGTGCTGCTCCCACAGCTGCTCTCCGCACAGGCGGTACTGGGAGATGGGGCTGGCGGGGCAGCAGCACATTGTCCATGCCTCTCAGCAGCTCAGTGAGCCAATGGGGGAGAAGACTCTGCTGTGTGGGGCTCTGGGGAGGGTCCACACTGACCCAGCTCTCAGCGGGTGCCAGCAGCAGGTGCCTGGCATTCCAGCCAGACGAAAATCGCATGCTCTCAGCTACAGGGGAGCTGGGCTGCCTTCCAAGCCCATCACTGCGGCCTCAGAGACGCAGTTCATCTACAAACAACCCTGCTGCCCATTCGCCTGCCTGCAGGTCCCTCTGAGGTGCCTGGCGCTCGTCTCCAGACTGGACTGGCTGAAATAATTGTCCCCTGCAGCCCCACCACGGCTCACAACCCGGCCTGGGCGGGGAGCCTCCCGCCGGTTTATGCCAGGCACTGGGACATCAGCGGGGCTCACAGCTTTGTCACTGGGGTCGAGGAGCCTCCTGATGTCCCTCAATGGCAATAGAGCCTTGAGTGGGGGCAGGGGGATCTGTCTGGAAACAGCCGGCTGCCCCTTCCGAAGGTCTCCCTCCCAGCCTCACAGCTGGTCTCTTGGACTTGTTTTCCTTTCATGGCTCCAACAATCTTACACCCTTCAGAAACCAGGGGAGAAAATAGCTCCAAAGCTGAGCAGTTCTGACAGGTGCTGGAGATGCCCGCGGCGCCTGTGGACTGCTCTCTCCCCCGGGGTTCTGGGCTGGCGCCCCACACAGGAGGGACCCCAAGCGGCTGCTGTCCCAGCAGGCCTGTGCTGCTGTCAGATCACCAGGTGCTGCCCTTCAGCTGCTGGCCACTCTCCCAGAGGGGCAGGTGCAGCCCCAGCTCCTGAATGCTGCCTATTATACAGGCTCCGGCCTGTGAGGGAGCCCAGGGAGCTGCGCGAATGGGAAGAGCCAGGAGTTATGCAGACGAGGTTTGATGTGGAAGCCCGGTGCCAGCTGCAGAGTGTCCGGGACAGAGGGGGGGGAGGGGAACATGGCTGATGTCTCCCGGCTTGCAGTAGGGATGTTAAATATCGGTTACTTGAATAGTCGAGTAACCTCATGAATTTTTATCAATTAGTCGACAATTCTATAGTTCCTGGGGGTGGGGCCGGCAGCTAGTGTGCTCCGACCCCACTCCCAAGGAGCCCCTGCTGCTGGTGCCAGGCGGGAGCTGGTCCTCAAGGGGGGGTAGTTTAAAAACCAGCTCCCATCGTGGACCGGCTGCCTGTTGCCCGGCGCTGCTGCCTCTGATAAAGAGGGGGCAGCACAGGGTGGCAGCAGCTCCTGTCTGGGTGGGGGCTGGGCTCCCAGACTCGGCATGAGCCGGAACATGCCTGCCCACCCGGCTCCTAATACACTTGAAATGCAGAGCCACAGCAGGGGTAGGTCCTGGACCTGTCACAAGCCTGAACTGAGCCAGGCTGCTGGCCAGCCTGATTAAAAAAATGTCCTGGCAAGGGGGAGGGGGAAATGCATGTAGTCTAGAGCATTGACCTATAAGCTTTTACTTATTGGTTAATCGCTTAATCGCCTACACTATTACATCCCTCCCCAGCACTGCTCTTCCCATACCCCACGCTGCAGGCTGGGACCCCTGGTTCCACCTGCCCAGCACAGTCAACCCGTGTGCAGCATTCATGCCCAGCCCAGCTTGCCTGGGGCAGTAGTCGGCCTGCCCAAAGCTGCGCTGGCACCACGCAAGGAACTTCAGCAGCAGGAATGGAGCAGGCTTCAGTAAGGGGAGCTCCCTGCCCTGCCTGCCTGTCCACCACTCTAGCATAGGGGCACAGTTCCCTCTAGTGGTGGCTCCTCATGCAGCCACCTCATTTCTCAGCGCTGGCTCCCTGGCTCTCACGTAGCACACGCCTGTGCGTGGGAGGGCCGTATCAGCCCACTGTACAGAGCGGAAACTGAGGCATGGCAGGGACTTGCCCAAGGTTGCCCAGCGAAGCAGAGGCAGAGCCAGAAATTGAAGCCAGGTCTCCAGTGCCCTAGCTGTTCGTCTTCCCCAGGGCATGGAACTAGCAGCGTGAAGGGCGCTGTAGCGGGGTCCCAGCAGTGCCTGAGGCTCCACTCTCAGGCTTAGGGACGGCAGGAGCCAGGACCCCACGTGCAGGGCAGAGATCGCAGCTCTGAGTGCGGGTCTAGCAGCAGCCAGGGCTCGACATGCAGGGGTGGGAACGAAGCCCCAGGCTACTAGACCTGCATCCAGAGCTCTGTTCTCGCCCCGCATGCAGGGTGTAGGTCCGGCTGGTTGCCTCTGCCCACACCCAAATGTGAGCAGCTTCTGGATCAGCCTGTGTGATGGTTCCTTCCATTCCTTTGTGAGCACACAGACTCCTTTGCTGCCGATCCCCGGAGCACAGGAACTCCCTGTGGACTGACCCTGTGGTCCAGAGCACTAACTCCTACTGCATGTACATGTACATCTCTCTTGTGGCTCAAGTCTTGCAATGCCAGTGCAGGGCAAACAGACAGAGAGCATCCTCACAACAGGGAGCCGGGCAGCCCTTCTGAGCTCTGGGAAGCCTCTTCCCTTAGATCCCCTCTAAGACGGGAGGGAAGAGCTGGCAGCCCCCCAGCTGAATTGTACTGGTCGTGTGTCACTGCCCTCCCCTGCGCTGGTGGGTGAGAAGGAGCGACTCTTCTGTCCTCCCAACCAAAGGGCTGGTGTATGTGCACCCAGCTGCAAATGCTCTGGCCGGAAGGGCTGGGGTGAGGTGCCCCCTTTCTGTGTTCTTGGGGGTTCTTCTACTCTGCCCCTCAGTACGGTATCTGGGGTCATTAAGCAGAAACTGCTCTTCCAGGGAGACAGGGCAAGAGGAAATGGCAAATCGCAAGAACCCCAAGTCCAATTGCCTGGGGAGAGGGACAAGTAAGTCCAATGGTGAAAGTGAACCCAGGAGGGAAGTTTGCAATAGGAGAGTACAGGTTGAACCTCTCCAGTCTGGCATTCTCAGGGCCTGACTGGAGCTGAACCAGAGAATTTTCCAAATCACGGGAGGTCAAGATGGTCTAGCAGCATTACCAGCACTTCCAGTGTTTTCTGGGCTCTTAGAGGACATTTCGGGATAAATTAGAGCTAAATAACAGCACAGAACACTGAAAGCCAGGACTGGTGGCTGTAAGCAAACTTTATGGGCCCACGGGAAACTTGCTCACACCCATGTTAAGTGGACATCCGGCTAACTCAGATCACGCCGGATCACAGATGTTGCCAGATCAGAGATTGCTGGACTAGAGAGGTTCAGCCTGTACCTGTAAGAAATGTAAGTTACTTTCACACGGGAGAGTCAGCAGGGTGCGGCTGTGTGCTAGGAGGCAGTCAAAGCAGACAGAGCAGCAGCTACAATTGCCCCCAAATATTCTACTGTGTGACCCATGAGCACCTTTGTCTTTAATACTCATGGCGGCAGGGGGCTAGGCTATCCGACCTCTCCAGGTCCCTTCCAGTCCTGCAATTCCATGATTGCTGCCTAATGTACTGGGGAAATGGAGCAATGGTTTCCATGGGAGGCACCATGTGCATGGCAGCCGTGAAGGGGTTAAGAGTGGCTGTTCTCCAGTGGAGTCTGTTTTCTGTCATACGGGTTCTGTCAGTCTGAGAGACATACGGGTTCCCAGAGCTGCTCTAAAGAGATGACTCTGTATCAGTCAGTGCTGGGATTTCAGCACTAATGACTGAGGAAACAGCAGTTTCCGGACCATTAATGATTCTCTGTGAGCCTTGAGCACAGCCGGCCATGGCTCTTCTGGAAATGCCACTGCCTGTCAGATAACTCGTCTCACAGCATCCCCTGCCACAGTCCAAAGAGCAATAATAACCGCCGTTTGCACCAGGACAGCTCATGGATCTTTACAAAGTGGGTGGGGAAACTGAGGCATAGAAATCAGAGACCTGTTCAAGCCACTTGGTGAATCTGTGACAGTCGTCCCAGATTGCAGCTCTAATCTCCAGGCTGGACACACAACTCCGATTTTGGTATAATCAGCCTGGGGTCTCTAGGAGCTCAGAGCTGTCGCTTTCAGACCTGGGGATACTAAACAGATAGACACGTAGGGACAGAATCCTCTTCCTGCTGCTGAGACATCAGAGATGTCAGACTGACAGCCACAGTCTGACTCTGGCCTGCACGGTGTCTTACAGAATCCCCGCTTCCCTTCTAAAGCAAACCCGCGTTGTTCCCTAGCTGCCGCAGAGAGAACTTGCCAAACATGAACCAAGTGTAAGCAATGCAGCCACTGCACTTGAGTCTGCAGCCAGCCTGAAACAATGGCTCAGAGCCTTGGGAAGAAATTGCTCTGCCCTGTGAATCTGGCTGTAGCACATCGGTGCCAGCATTAGCTAGCCCATGGCGGATTGTTCTACCATGAACAGCCAGGATGGAAAAGGAGGTGGAAACTCTAGGCTCCGGCAGAGCAGAAAATGCAGGAGGAAGGACAGAAGGGAGTCCCAGCAAAGGAGAGAGATGGAGAAAGGAGGCTGGGGAAGGAAGAGGAACAAGTGACAAGAATAATGCCTGAAGATTTTCACTGAATGATGTGACAACTTGGTACCAAACCAAGAGTGTAGTTACTGAGCAACGCTGTATCCTCCCTTTGCTCTCACCTTAAGCCTCCTATGGAGACTCCCCTGCTGCTGAAGGGAGTCCTCAGCTTATATCCCAGCCCACAGGCCATAATTTAAAATAGAACGCAGCCCTCTCCCCTAGGTGAGTTTGACTCCCCTGTATTACACGGAGGGGGAATGGCTGCTGGAACCCCCCTGCAGATGGACACAGCTGAGCAGTCAGGGGATGCTATCAAAGGATGTGGGGTGTCTGTACCAAGTTATCAAGACAGGCTTTGTCCTATACAGGACCCACACCTGGAGGATGAACGGTGGGATGCTCTGGCTGAACAGTCTCTACTTATCAATAGCTCTCTAGGGTGCCTCTGCTCCCTTGGGAGCTAAGGTCCAACAGATGATGAAGAAATTAGAGTCCAGCATCCCAGATTGTCTCCCTCTCCCCAGATCCCTGGGCTATGCACACATTCCAGAGGCAGTGTGAGGCCAGGTGCTGGTGAGAGCCTCACATGGATGACAGAGGAGAGTAAAGCAAGCTGCACAAGCCTGAGCAGCCTGGCAGGGTTGTGCCCTTCGTGATGGCTAAAGGACAGAGCTGGGTTTTACCATAGGGATGTCAAGTCTTGTCTTCTGGTTTTTGCTGGAGATCTCCTTGGAGGACCCGGACTCGTGGCTTGGGAGCCTTTAACTGAAGGGGTTCAGATGCTGACACTTTACCAGAGATGTTCTGTCAGTTTGATGTTAGCCTTTATGTTAACAAGGATTATAAATGGTGAAAATCAAATTTCTTCCCCTCTCAGTTAATCAGGTTTCACCTTTTTGGTCCTTAGGATGCCAGTATCTCTCCAGTTCTCTAGTTCTCCATAGACTCTTCCTAGAACACTAGGACTGGAAGGGACATCAAGAGATCATCGAGTCCAGTCCCCTGCCCTCATGGCAGAACCCAATACCTGAAATTAAGATTGCCTCTGAGTCATTGTGTTACCTGCAGCAGAGCCAGAACCTGACTCCCAGACTTAGATAGACAAAGTGGGTGAGATAATACTTTTTACTGGACCAATCTTTCAGACTTTTGCCTTGACCACCAGATGGCGCAGCCTCCCAGCAGGGGTAAAGGCAGTGAAGGTGAAAAGGATTATTGCCTGATCACAAGGAACCAGAGATGGGAAGCTGGACAGGCAAGTCAGAGCTGACAAGACACTTTCATAGAATCATAGAACACTAGAACTGGAAGGGACCTCGCGAGGTCATCGAGTCCAGTCCCCTGTCCTCACGGCAGGACCAAGCACCATCTCTAGGGGTAGTACGTCTAGACTACATGCCTCCGTCGACGGAGGCATGTAGATTAGACAGATCGGCATAGGGCAATGAAGCCGCGATTTAAATAATCACGGCTTCATTTAAATTTAAATGGCTGCCCCGCTCTGCCGATCAGCTGTTTGTCGGCAGATCGGGACAGTCTGGACGTGCCGCGGTCGACAAGGAAGCCTTTGTCGACCGGCGCAGGTATGCCTCGTGAAATCAGGTTTACCTGCGCCAATCGACAAAGGCTTCCTTGTTGACCGCGGTGCATCCAGCCTGTCCCGATCTGCCGACAAACAGCTGATCAGCAGAGCGGGGCAGCCATTTAAATTTAAATGAAGCTGCGATTATTTAAATCGCGGCTTCATTTCCCTATGCCGATCTGTCTAATCTACATGCCTCCGTCGACGGAGGCATGTAGTCTAGACGTACCCTAGAAGACCATCCCTGACAGGTGTCTGTCTAACCTGCTCTTAAATATCTCCAGAGATGGAGATACCACAACCCCCCTAGGCAATTTATTCCAGTGCTTAACCACCCTGATTGTTGAAATATATTGTTGATCCTTAAACAAGCAAACTTTCCAAACTTAGCCCACTTCAGGTAAAGATAGCATGTCTGTATAGAAAGGAAAGAATCACTCATCTATTAATGAAAAAAACATTAGACAGGGCTGCAGAGAGCTGAGACATGTGACATGTTGCTCTGTGTGGTCTAAAGATCTCATGGAAAAATTCTTAAATGTCAGGATTTGGTCCAAGATGTATTTTCATTTGATATTGTGCAGTATGCTGTGTGGTGGCTGCTGTGGCCTCCCCAGAAGTGGCTGCATTTCAGTGGGGCTGCTGGATGTATGTAGCTTGTCATGGGGTTGGAAGCCAATATGATAACAAAATATAAAATATTATATTATTCCGTATCATTGTCCAGGAAACAATGGATGTCAGACATTTAGCACAGTCACAGCCAGATAGGGAGAAATGGGAGATGTGAACTGGTCACACAGAGACCTTTTGGGAACACAAATGGCTTTAGTAATCAGCAACAATGGAAGAACTATTATGAGAAATCATACAAAGCGTAAATAGATTACCAGTATAATTGACTGTTCACAAGACCTGCGTACACCTAGGACTAGGGATAAAGTTCATCCAGTCTGTGCTGCTGACTCATTGCCTGTCCTTCTCCTGTATGTTTCTGTGCTGGGGCAGATGAACCCTCCATCATGCCTTGCACCTCTCAGCTACAACCCCACTTGTGGCAGGCCTGAGAGCCTGAAAATGCCACTCTCCTACACAAAAAGTCCCTGTAAGAGAGAGGCAAAAAACATCTGATGCTGGGAAGTTAGGCCATGGGGTCAGTCGTGTGTGTGTGTGGGGTTGTTTGCAACACCCTAACTTGGAAAAAAATACTATATTTACATGCATTCTACTATGTTTTAGGGGCTGGACCAATCTGGTACCACACAGGAATCTTGGCCAACATCCACAAAGGCATGAAAAAGTCCTCCTTCACTTAGGTACATCTAGAAAGATGTTCTCATATAAAAGTTACCATCAACAAAAGTTAAAAGCAAATTCTTCTTGGCTCTGCCAAGCCCCAGTTAAAAAGAAGGACAGCTATAATTCACTCCATCTGCCATATATTTTAGAGAGTTTGTTTATTTGTTCAAGAACTCCTCCTAAATGGTAAGAGCTTGGACCACCAAATTCAGCATGCAGCTTCCTCTGCTCATAACTAAACGCACTGTAATGGTTTGGTTGTGCCAGGAAAATGAGATGTGCCTGGAATGGGATTGTCTTTTTTTTTTTTTTTTTTTTTTTTTTTTATGAGAAGCAATCACCAAATCAAGTACAGTCCTCAAAACTGACATATCTGAGCAAATGTTGAAAGAGACTGAACCAAGATGAGCCAGAAAAACAGGATAAACCTGGAAAAGGATTGCTTCTCAATAAACTTTACAGAAAAGAGATAAAATGGAGAAATTCGGAGTAGTGCACTGTTTTGGCACAGCTAAATCAATATTTGAGGTTTGAAAACTAGAAGAAAATGTTATAGAAAACCAAACTGAATAGAGACCTTTTTATTAAAACATAACAAATGAAAAGGTTTATAGGGATGAAATAAAAAATATACTTGATGGAATTCCCATTTTTAAAAATGTACTAAAAATGTAATGGAAAAATGTTAACAAGCCCTTTTTAAAGAAATCTGAAATAAAAATTAACTTCATAAAAATAACACTATTTTTAAAAAATACAATTGTTTAAATAAAGCATGTACATTTTCCTTGTATTTAAAAACATTAAGGACCCAAGCAACACTGTGTAAATCTGCTAGTTTGATATATATTAGGTGTGGCCTATTAACGGAAGTGCATCTAAACTTTGCCCAGCTAGTGTGCTGTGTTGACAACTTTGCTGGAGCCTGTGGGATGGAGGTAGGTAAACCACACCTTGGCATCAGCCAAAGTACATTGCCGCCACCCTCATTGTTGATATTGAAGGCGTGGTCCACCTGGTGCTGCCCCAGCATGCAGCATTCATTTTTGAGAGGCGTAGTCCAGCTTGTGGAGTTTTAGCATTTACTATACCCCATGTTTACCTCCATGATACCCAAAAGTCATAACATTCCATGCAGTTTATCATCTTTACACTAATAATAGTTAATGCTTGAGGAACCCAGTTCAGTGACCACTGTTCCATTGTACTAGGCACCAAAGAACTTACAAGACAGGTTACAATATAGAGCATAGCTGGTGGACAAGGAAACAAACTTGTGGGGAGAGCTTGATGGGCAAAGTAATGGCACCACAACCTTATCTTAGCACAGTGAAAAGGAGTCATGGCTCAGCATCTCTAGCTGCTGGCAGTGAAGCATCTTGTGGGCATTGTGGCAGAAGTGAATTTACTATGTGCTCTTTGGTTCTATCTCCCCAGATAGGAGAAGAGGATGCATAGCACAGACGGGGACTTCTTATAGTGGGGAAAGCCCTGTCTTATACTGTGTACTGAAGGGGGTAAGATTCCAAAGAGGAATGGAGGTTCCAAAGAGGATGGAGAGAGGCTGTTCACAGTAGTGATAGATGGCAGAACAAGGAGCAATGGTCTCAAGTTACAGTGGGAGAGGTCCAGGTTGTATATTAGGAAAAACTATTTCACTAGGAGGGTGGTGAAGCATTGGAATGGGTTACCTAGGGAGAGGGTGGAATCTCTATCCCTAGAGGTTTTTAAGTCTCATCTTGACAAAGCCCTGGCTGGGTTGATTTAGTTGGGATTGGTCCTGCCTTGGGCAGGGGACTAGACTTGATGACCTCCTGAGGTCTCTTTCAGCTCTGTGATTCTATGATTTGCAGTCCTTCTGATTTCTTGTACAGATCGGACCTTGACAGTCCAGACTTCCATCATCTGGCAACATCTATGGTCCGTCATCCCCATGGGTGCTCCCAGGCTGAAGCACTCACCGCTCCTACTTTAGCCTTTGCGGTTTGCACTTGTGTATCCAAGTTAGGTAGGTCTTCATAACAGACCCCTGAGTCAGGCAAAATAGAACATTACACAGTGGGAGCTATAATCTCTTTGCAAAGTTTTCTCTACATCAGTTCTTTTTGTCAGTAAAACTTTTGTTGACTAGAACAAGTGTAAAAAAAAACCACACCCCTGACGGACTTTGACCTCCTAAGGTCTCTTCCAACCCTGTGATTCGGTAAATTTCACCAACAGAAGCGCCTGTGTGCACTGCACTATGTTGACAGGAGAATGTGCCAACTTAGTCACCATAGCTCATGGAAGATGGTTTAATTACATCAAAGGGAGAGCCCTCTGCCACATGGAGCAGCTACTTGAGAGACCTTACAACAGCCCAGCTTCAGGGATATAGTTGTGCTGCTGGAAGGTCTGTAGTGTAGACATAGCCTGAGAGGGTATACTTCTGGGGTGCAAGGCTGGGAGCTGGGGGAACTGGTTGAAGCCTATCGGTGGTTCATAGACATCTGGAAGATCAGTCATTAACTCAGTTGTGTGTGTCCCTGCCTGTAGATGGCTGTGTGTGTGCAGTGGCTGTCAAAGGCTTATAGCTTGACATCAGCATCACACTGTGAGAGGAATACCCCAGGCTGGTAGATTTGGAAGGTTCAGCAGTCCCACAATCCAGGTTGCACCCCAGTCACAGTGGGGGTCATGGAAGAGGCACATAGTAAAGAGCCTCCCATGTGTGTGTGTGATGGAGAGACATATATAGGGCAGACCCATCAATGTGTGAGTCGGGGTCCCCTCTGTGAAGAGTGGAACTTGTTAGGGGAGGAGGTACATAACTAGAGGATGGGAGCCCCCTTCCAGGTGAGTGGCACGTCTAATAAACATGGCGACAGTGTGAGACAGTGAGTAGAGCAACAAACCAGGCTCCAGGAGATCTGTGTTCTACTCCTGACTTGGACAAGTCCCTTCCCCTCCCTGGTCTTATTGTTAGCTCCTTGGGGGCAGAAATGATCTCGTACCATGTACGTACAGCACCTGGCGCAGAGGGGCCTAATTCCACCTGAGGCTTATAGATGGCACTTCCATAATGTAATACTAGTTAAAAGAAATTTGCAAATGTCGTCGTTGTTCTGCCCCCATCCTTCAAACGGCACTTCCCAAAGAGCAGCTCAGTGAGGGCATGGACTATGGCATGTACCCTGCCCAGCACTATGGGCCCTGACCTTGAGAGAGGCCTTTCAGTGCTACATTAGCACAACTACTTAATAATTGTGTCGGGGTGAGGCACCTACCTTTGTAGATGGATACATATATTGGGAGCTGTTGCAAATATGAGTCAATAGGGGTGGGACCTAAGTAGGGGAGAGGAAGACCACACTGCAGGCTGCAAGTTCCCTACTGTGTAGACTGGGAGAAGCAGAGCATAATGGAGTTATATGAGGGATGGATGGATGTCCCACTGTTTGAGGAGGACGGGTGTTGATGAGGGGTTCAGTCCCCAGTGTGTGTTGGAAGGAGCAGATGGAGGCTTAGGGTGCCCCATCATGTGGAAGAGGAAGGGTGATGAGGGTGCCCCATCACATGGCAGGGGAGGGGAGAGATGCAGGGTGCTTAGGGTGTGTCCCCTCGGACTGCAGGGGAAAATGGGGGGTTGGAAGGTGTGTTTCAGGATGCCCCATGGCAGAAGAGAAGTTGATAGGACTGTTTGGGAGCTGCCCATGGCAGGGGAGGGAGGATATGGGAATGTTTGGGGGTGCTCCATAGTGGGGGAAGGAAGAAGAGAGCATTTGGGGGGTGCCCCACAGGGAAGGCAGAGATGGGGGGAGCCCCATGGCAGGAGATGGGGAAGTTTGGGGTGCACCATAGCGGGAAGGAAGAATCATAGAATACTAAAACTGGAAGGACCCTTGAGGGATCATATAGTCCAGTCTCCTGCCCTCATGGCAGGACCATGCACTATCTAGATCAGAGCTACTCAACTTTGGAAGCCCTGGAGGGCCACAGTGATACACACAGCACATGCGGAAGCGTGGTTGCATATATATGCAAATATATGCAAATAGCTTCTTTCACACAATGCTCCGGCACTCCTGGTACCTCCTCCCTGGGAGCTAGAAATGCTAGCACCCTGTACCCGTCTGTTCCAGCCAGCCCATTCGCTTGCGTCTTTCAATGCTCGCCCCGCCTGGGAGATGCCTCTCCATTGTGGAGCGTGTTCCCAGTAGAGGCCATGTTCAAAGGAACCCACCCACATGCCACTTGATGAGCCCCGCATAAACCCAAACCGCACTGTGGTCCATAAACAAACGGACCGTGTGTTGAGTAGCCCTGATCTAGATCATCCCTAAGGCTATGTCTACACTCACGGCTTCTTGCGCAAGAACATCTTGCGCAACGGTTCTTGTGCAAGAAGTCTTGCGCAAGAAAACGTCCACACTGCAATGTGCGAACTGTGCTTTTGCGCAAGAGCGCCCATGGCAGTGTAGACGCTGTCTTGCGCAAGAAAGCTCTGATGGCCATTTTAGCCATAGAGATTTCTTGCGCAAGTAATCCCTGCCAAGCGTCCACACTGCCCTCTTGCGCAAGAGCTCTTGTGCAAGAGGGCTTACACCTGTTAAAAAAGAGTGTAGCTCTTGCGCAAGAAGCCCTCTCTTACCACGCCATACTGTAAATTTCCTTGCGCAAGAGCAGGCGGGTAGTGTGGACGCTCTGCGGCTTCTTGCGCAAGAACGGCTGTACTTGCGCAAGAAGCCGCGAGTATAGACGTAGCCTAACAGTGTTTGTCTAACCTGCTCTTAAATTTCTCCAGTGATGGAGATTCCACAACCTCCCTAAGTAATTTATACCAGTGTTTTAACCATCCTGATAGGCAGAAAGTTTTTCCTAATGTCCAACCTAAATCTCCCTTGCTACAGAAGATGGAGGGCAGGGATAGGATCCTCAGTGACCTAGACAGATTAGAGGATTGGGCCAAAAGAAATCTGATGAGGGTCAACAAGGACAAGTGTAGAGTCCTGCACTTGGGACGGAAGAATCCCAAGCATTGTTACAGGCTGGGGACCGAATGGCTAAGTAGCAGTTCAGCAGAAAAGGACCTGGGGATTACAGTGGATGAGAAGCTGGATATGAGTCAACAGTGTGCCCTGGTAGCCAAGAAGGAGAATGGAATATTAGGTTGCATTAGGAGGAGCATTGCCAGCAGATCTAGAGAAGTGATTATTCCCCTTTATTTGGCACTGGTGAAGCCCCATCTAGAGTATTATGTCCAGTTTTGGGGCCCCCACTACAAAAAGGATGTGGACGCATTGAAGAAGATCCAGTGGAGGGCAATCAAAATGATTAGGAGGCTGGAGCACATGACCTATGAGGAGAGGCTGAGGGATTTGGGCTTGTTTAGTCTGCTGAAGAGAAGAGTAAGGGGGGATTTGATAGCAGCCTTCAACTTCCTGAAGGGGGGTTCCAAAGAGGATGGAGAGAGGTTGTTCTCAGTGGTGACAGATGGCAGAACAAGGAGCAATGGTCTCAAGTTGCAGTGGAGGAGGTCCAGGTTGGATATTAGGAAAAACTATTTCTCTAGGAGGATGGTGACGCACTGGAATGGGTTACCCAGGGCGGGGGTGGAATCTCCATCCCTAGAGGTTTTTAAGTCTTGGCTTGACAAAGCCCTCACTGGTTTGATTTAGTTGGGTTGGTCCTGCTTTGGGAAGGGGGCTGGACTCCATGACTCCTGACATCTCTTCCAGCCCTAGGATTCTATGATTCTAAGATGGGGGTGTTTGCGGGGGTGCTCCATAGTGGCAAAGGGGGCAGATGGGGGTGTGTGGGGTGCCCCTTGGCGGCAAAAGGGGCAGATGGGGCTGTGTGGGGTGCCCCATGGCAGCAAAGGAAGCAGATGGGGCTGTGTGGGGTGCCCTATGGCAGCGAATGGGGCAGATGGGGCTGTGTGGGGTGCCCCATGGCGGCATAGGGAGCAGATGGGAGTGTGTGGGGTGCCCCATGGCAGCAAATGGGGCAGATGGGGGTGTGTGGGGTGCCCCATGGCAGTGAATGGGGCAGACGGGGGTGTGTGGGGTGCCCCATGGCGTCATAGGGAGCAGATAGGGCTGTGTGGGGTGCCCCATGGCAGCAAATGGGGCAGCTGAGGCTGTGTGGGGTGCCCCATGGCAGCGAATGGGGCAGACGGGGCTGTGTGGGGTGCCCCATGGCAGCGAATGGGGCAGACAGGGGGGTGTGGGGTGCCCCATGGCAGCATAGGGAGCAGACAGGGCTGTGTGGGGTGCCCCATGGCAGCGAATGGGGCAGACGGGGCTGTGTGGGGTGCCCCATGGCAGCGAATGGGGCAGACGGGGGTGTGGGGTGCCCCATGGCAGCATAGGGAGCAGACAGGGCTGTGTGGGGTGCCCCATGGCAGCGAATGGGGCAGACGGGGGTGTGTGGGGTGCCCCATGGCGGCATAGGGAGCAGATAGGGCTGTGTGGGGTGGCGGCATAGGGAGCAGATAGGGCTGTGTGGGGTGCCCCATGGCAGCGAATGGGGCAGACGGGGGTGTGTGGGGTGCCCCATGGCAGCGAATGGGGCAGACGGGGGGGTGTGGGGTGCCCCATGGCAGCGAATGGGGCAGACGGGGGGGTGTGGGGTGCCCCATGGCAGCATAGGGAGCAGACAGGGCTGTGTGGGGTGCCCCATGGCAGCGAATGGGGCAGACGGGGGTGTGTGGGGTGCCCCATGGCAGCGAATGGGGCAGACGGGGGTGTGTGGGGTGCCCCATGGCGGCATAGGGAGCAGATAGGGCTGTGTGGGGTGCCCCTTGGCGGCATAGGGGGGTGGGACGGTGCCTGACGGCGGAGGGGCTGACGGGTTCGGTCACCGGGGCGGCGACGAGGGGTGCACGTAGGAGTGGCCCCACCAGGAACATACGTGGTTCTCCAATTTGAGCAGCCGCTTGCAGGGCTGACTACACCAGGCACCCCTCGCCTCCATTTTTTCCTCTTAACGCAAACAAACAAGAGGGGGGGAGGGAAGAAAATGGGCGGGAAAATTTATATTTTTTTTCTATTGGCTATAAGAACCATCACTCATAAATCCCCGCCTTCCTCGAGCTGACTTCCTGCTACTATTGGCCAACGGCCACGTCATTCTCCAACTCCTCCCTCCCACGCCAAGCCCCCTCGGCCTCACTTCCCTCGCCCCTGCGTGCCGTGTGCAAAGAAAAAAACAGCCGTTAAACGGGCCGCGGGGCGGGGCTAGCCAGCCGAGGAGACAAGAAGCGATGTCGTGATTGGTCGAAGTGGTAGGTTCAAACTAGCATGGGATGCGCTGATTGGCTCAGAGCGGCCGCGGCAGGCCAGGCTCTCTCCTCGCGCTCAGGCGGTTTATTGTCTCGCGGCTCCTGAGGCGGCTCCAGCGCGGCGGAATCGGGACCGGACCTCCCACAGCAGCGGCGGAACTATGGTGAGGCGCGGGGGGATGAGGCCGGTGGCCGCCGCGCAGCGGGCGGGAAGTGCCCGTGCCCGTGCCCGTGCGCCAAAGGCGGCAGCGCTGGGGGCAGCCGAGCTCCTGTGGCGGGGCCCCCGGCCGCGGTGGGGGCGCGGGGCCGCAATCGCGCCGAGCCCCTCGCCAGGCGCGAACCCCTGTCCTTCCCGCGAGCGCGCTCCAGGCTAGTGGCGGCCCGGCTCCGGCTGTCAGGCGGGCCGCGCGGTGCCTCCCGGGGAGCTCCGCAACGAGCAGGCCGGGCAGCTGATCGCGGTGAAAGTGTCGCTCGCTCGCGGGGGCACGACGGAGGCCGAGACTGGCAGAGCTCCCCGAGACTGGCAGGCACCTTCGGGGAGGAGCGAACTTTGGGTCCCGTTTATTTTCGCATCTCCCCCCGGGGTCAGCGACTCCCGCTCGCTGGCCTCCGCCTGCAAAGCTGCACGGGGGCGCCGAGGAACAGCGGCCCGTCCCGCTCTCCTCGGACTTCCCCGCACGCTCCCTCTCGAGCCTGGAAGAGGGTGAACTTGCTTCTCGCGTACATGTCATGCCCTTGCGGAAACGGCTTTCTACCACGAGTGGCTTTGAAAGTTGAAACTCTTTCTGGATCGAGGTTCTTGGGGGGGGGGGGACTAACCATTTTCAACTGTCTTCTGCAGTCAAGCATCCTCTTGCTTTAAAGGAGTGCGAGGAGATAGTTGCAAGGGAAGTCTGAGTTATGTTTTTGTCTAAGTAAAACTCATGGGCCAGGGACCATATCTCCACTGGATTGCACAAGCAGCGATGTTACTGCTCAGAGTTATTCAAATTTAATCTCTAGACATGAGTTAACAGCTTTATACTCCACTGACACTCTTCTGTCAAATTTTGCAGTTTAGTGATGGCTCTTAAAGCTGTGATCTCATTAAGTAGTACAAGATCTAGAGGAATGAGCACATGGTTGTGAGGGAACACTGTTCTACTGAGAACTTGTCACTTTGAGTGACTTATGGAAACTATATATGTGAAATGGGGATATCGTACCACCCTTAGGGTTTTGCACGCTTGTGGTAGGGATACCCAAACTTTGACACACAAGCAAATTGGGAACTTATAGAAGCTCAAGGACTGCACATAGATTGTATAGATGTATTTAAATAAAAATTGCACATGGCCATATTTCTGTCTGTGTCTTGAACTGATGTTTTGTTTAATTCATTGCAGATTTCATTATTAATCAAAATAATCACAAGGAGCTATCTGCAAGCTGTATTTTACTGGCACTTTCCTTTTGGTTTGTATGTGGCCTGTCCTGATCCAAAGCACAGGAATGTAATTGTAAGGGCTAAAGTAGGAGTGCCTTGCAAGGTTAAGAAATTGAATTTATCATAGAATCTTACACTCATAGATATCGTGTCGTTCTTGGCAAATGATGAACAAATTATATTAAATGCTGCCTCAAATTAAGTGAATCACTGCTACTATGTAATAAACAAGCAGTATTATAAGCACAATGTCAGGTTAAATGTAGCAGCACATTCTAGGACTATCTTCCTGTATCACAATCTTAAGTAGAATACAGTGATTTACCTGACTCTTAAATAGTTCATTCCCTGAGGTGGCCACTGAATCTTTCCAGAGTAGCATTTCCTAGAAAAGTGCTTATATTTATTTGCCTAGTGCTTTATCTTGGACTTCATATGTAACATCAGTAGGGTAGGAGCCTCATAGTGTCACAAGACACTAAAATATTTATTGTACATCAAACTTCAACCATGGTAATGCCTAATTTTTTTTTTATATTAGAATTTGGCTGTGCAAATAGGGAGATCTAACAACACAATTGTTGAAAATTCTTTTAAACTGAACACCTTTCTTGAATTGAAAGGGAAAACAAAACACTTTCTGTGTCTGCTGGAACAGCAACATCACTCAGCAAACATTGTTTCCAGAGTTGTGCTGAACAGTGATCCTGCCCAGAAAACATATTAACATGTTTTATTTAATTTAAACAACTCCATTAAGCTAGCAAGAAACATTTTAATTTCTAAATCCACAAGGGAAAGTCTTTTCATTCTCCTGCATAGGAAAATATTAGCCCTTTTGATTTCTACCATCTAAGTACTTTAAATTATCCTAATGGACACTAAAACGTATGAGAAGATTACTACCAAGTTGCTTTCCAAGTCATTGCTCCTGGGCTGTGTAGGTATGGTAGAGACAAGGTTGGGGTGCAATCTATAATGTGTAGGTTACTAAGCTAGGCCAAGTCCTGCTGAAGCATTTACTTATCTATGGCATATAATGGGATTATGCTTGTGAGGTACTTATTGCTGCTCTAGAAATTATTATTATTTTTTTTTTAATCTAAAGTCTCAATAGCGAGGAAAACTTGGAGCAGTCTTGTAGTCATCTTGATTCTGCAGGCAGTGGAGTGATGGACGTGTGACTTTCACTGTGTAGACTCCAATCATGGTGAGCAACCTCAGCTACCAGGTTGTGTGTTCATCCTGATGTCTCCCTGGTTGTTCAGTATCCTCTGCACCACTATTGGCCATCCTCCTGAATCCTTGCTGTGCATTGGAACTCTGAGGCAGAGCAGAGTCAGTTTGTTTGCCCTTTGAGCTCCTTAAATGCAACTTCACTGATAAAACTAGATTTCTTAGACAAATCGTTCTTCTGATCAGAAACTGCAAGATCTGAGTGGAAATACTGTGTCTGAAATCTTGTAATGTTCTTAGTTTTATTCCTCAAAACTATTGCATGTATTGAACTTCTGCAATGTTTCAACCCTCTCCTGCCAACCCATATCCATTCCAAATCATGTGTGCAGTTTAACCACTTATGGTGAATAGACTAAATCTTGAAGCTAAAGAGGACAACTGAACGAATCTTTCTGGATGCTACCTGCAGAGGGAAAACTTTTGGGACTTAACATAGAGGCCATGCAAAGTGTAGCCTGGGTTTGATGGGTGGAGGAGTCTTAATTATACCTAACAATGTTGGATGGCATGGGAAGGATTCAGACTGACCTAGGGGATTTTTTGACAAGAGTTGGTTTTACATGTCAGATATGGTAGAGGCTAATGAATAGACAGGAACCTGTCATCTTGATAATTTTATGAAAACTAGAACAGAGGTTGGGGCTTCTCTACCAGAAAGCATCAGAAATTGATTTTAAACAGCTTCAAAATATTAACTAAGTTGACTTTGAAATAAACTTTGAAATTTTGATTTCTGGTTCTTTCTAATGTACTACTTGATATTAAAGCAAAAACATACCCCTTCACAGGCATGTAAATGCCAAATCTGACAGTAAACTGTTTTTAAAATATTGTAATTTGGGTAGCTAATTTAAGCAATTTATATGCAGTGGCCTTTTCTTTAAGGGATAGAAATGAATGTTTTGGAACAAAGCCTCCTTCTAGTCATACTTCTGGCAAAAAATGACTAAAGTCAGGATTAGAGAGCAGTGACTCTCTGAAAACATTACTGATTTTTATGTATATGTTTGCCCTCTTCTGCAGTAAAACATGTCAGGAATATGCTACAAACCTTTGCTGGCACAGTTATGTTGGTCAGGGATGTGAAAAGTTATTAACTCTCACTGATGTAGGATATTTTGCCAGCCCAAGCTATCCTAAATGTAGTAATGGCCAAATTGCACTTTTGCTGGTATAACTTATTTTGCTCTTACGGGTTGGGACTAGAATAAGTTGTACAGACAAAAGACTATTACAGTTTTGCCAGTATAAGCTAAAGGATCACGCAAGGAAGACCAGGTCATTGCGGCGAAGCTAAATACATTATTTGCAATGGGCTTCACAACAGAGGATACCACACCTGAGCCATTCTTTTTAGGTGACAGTTTTGAGGAACTGTTTCAGACTGAGCTGTCAATAGAAGAGGTTTTGGAAGAAATTAATACATTGAATAAGTCACCAGAATAAATGGTATTCACACCAAGAGTTTTGAAGGAATTTGGATATGAAATTGCAAAACTACTACTTGTTTGTGTAACCTATCGCATAAATCAGCCTTTGTACCAGTTACTGGAGGATACTTAGTATAATGCTGGTTTTTCTTTTTTAAACAACCTCCAGAGGCAATCCTGGCAATGACTGGCTGGTAAGCCTAACTTCAGTACCAGGCCAATTGGTTGAAACTATAGTGAAGAACAGAATGGTCAGATGTGTATTTTGGGGAAGGGTCTATGTTTTGTTTTGGTTTTTTTGGCGGGAGGGTGGGGCAAGAGAAATCATACCTAACCAATCTGTTACAATTCTTTGAGAGTGTCAGCAAGTATATGGACATGAGTATCCAGCAGATATCGTGTAGTTGGACTTTCAGAAAGCCTTTAACATGTCCCTCACCAAAGGCTCTTAAGCAAATTAAGAAGTCATAGAATAAGAAGGAAGGTCTTCTCATGGATCTGGATAAAACAAAGGCTAGAACTAAATCAGTGGTGGGCAACCTGTGGCCCATCTGGGTTCTATGTGTGACCCGCAAGTCATTTTGTTTGCCATTGCCCTATGCACAGGGTTGCCAGATTCCGTTGGCTTCCATCCACATAGGGTTTTTTCCTACTGGTATTACTACAGTAAACTTCCGATAATCCAGCACCTTTAGGACCCAGGGAGTGCCGGATTATCAGATATGCCAGACTATCGGAAGGGGGGGGCCATGAGTCGTCTAGAGTGGTGTGGGGATGCCACTCCAGACCCTCATAGCCCCCTTTCCGATAGTCTGGCTCTGCCCCAGGCGCCCGATTCAGCCGCTGCTGGTCAGTTTCAGCAGCGGCTGAATTGGGACGCCTGTGGCAGAGCAGCTGGGGTGCTACCGGACCAACCCGGCAGCACCCCAGCTGCTCTGCCCCAGGCATCCCCAAGTCAGCCGCCGCTGAAACTAACCAGCAGCTGAATTGGGGAAGCCGGGGCAGAGCAGCTTCAATGGTCCGGCTGCCCGGAGCACTTCTGGGTTCCTGATGGTGCCAGACCATCAGGAGTGCTGGACCATCAGATGCCGGACCAATGGAGTTTTACTGTAGTTACACACGTTAAGCAAGGGCACATGTGAGGTGTATGCTGATTACACACAATGTTGATTGTGAGAGCCATGCGTGCCTTCTGTATCCAATCAACACACTGCTACAATTCGTCTGGCACACCTCACGCACTTTAGGTACACATGCAGTTAGCAAAACTAATCTATCCTGGGAGACAGTTTTGCTTGCAACAGTCCACTGAGAGGAAAGGCCACTCGTGGCCCATTCTCTAGGCTAGGTTGCCCAGCGGTGGACTACATGATCTGTTTGGGTAGAAGTAAATAGCAAGGTCTCACAAAGATCCATACTGGGACAAACACGATTCATCATATACATAAATTGTCTGGAAAAGAGGTAGGCAAAGTTTGCAGAAGATACAGAAATACTTAAGATAGTGAAGTCTAAAATTGACTACAAAGAATTACAAAAGGATCTCACAAAACCGGATGACTGGGCAACAAAACAGCAATGAAAACTTTATGCTGATAAATGCTAAATGATGGACATTGGGAAAACATCCCAATTTTACATACAAAGTGATGGAGTCTAAATTAGCTTAAATTACCACTTAAGAAAAAGATCATAGATAATTCTCAGAAAAATGTGCAGTGGCAGTCAAAAGATGATTGTATTAGCCACCATTAGTAAAGGTATACTACTATATAAATCCATTCATACCTTGAATATTGTTTAATATATCTGGTCCCCCTTTTTCAAAAAAGGAGCATTACAACTGGATAAGGTACAGAGAAGGGCAACAAAATGAATAGGGGCATGGAATAGTACCTATATGAGGAGAGTTTAAAAAAAATTGGGACAGGTCAGCTTAGAAAAAGGGACTATTAAGGGGAGCGAGATCAAAGTCTCTCTAAAATAGGGATGTAACTGGCACCTGGCTGGAGAAGTCACCTGCGGCATAGTGCAACAGACCCTCCTGAGCACTGCTCCTGGCCAGGCCTGCCACCGGTACAGGAGCCAAGCCCTGCAGTTAACTGTATAGTCAATAGAATTTTGATCAGTTACACAGTTAATTTTTTTTAACATTTTTAACATCCCTACTATAAAATCATGAGTGGCGTGGAGAAGGTAAATAGGGAAGTGGTGTTCTTACGTGAAAGGGTAAACTAGGTGTCACCCTATTAATTAAATTAATGGGCAGCAATTAAACATAAGGAAGTACTTCATACAATGCACAATCAAACTGGGCAACTCTTTGCCAGAGGATGTGAAGGCCAAAAGTATAAATAAGTTCATGGAGGATAGGGCCGCCATGTGTATTAGCCAAAATAGTCAGGATGCATCCCCATGCTGTGTGTCTCTCTAAACCAGTGACAGCCAGAAGCTGGGATTGGACTTGATAATTGCTCTGTGACGCTCTGGCACTGACTGTTGTCAGAAGACAGGTTACTGGGCTTGATGGCCCATTAATAAAATATATGGAGATATACCTATCTCATAGAACTGGAAAGGAACTTGAGAGGTCAAGTGCAGTCCCCTGCCCTCATGGCAGGAGCAAGCACCATCCCTGACAGATTTGCCCCAGATCCCTAAATGGCCCCCTCAAGGATTGAGCTCACAACCCTGGGTTTAGCAGGCTAATGCTCAAAGCACTGAGCTATCCCTCCATTGGTTTGACCCCCATATGATTGTTTTTCTGTTCTTAAGACGCACACTAGGCATACGTCTACACAGCAGGGCTAAAGTCAAATTAAGATATGCAGCTTCAGCTACGTCAATTGCGTAGCTTGTTGAAATAGCTTAATTCAGCTTTTGACGCTGTCTACACAGCAGGAAGTTGAAGGAAGAACACTCTTCCTTCGCTTTCCCTTGCTCCTTGTGAAATGAGGGTTACTATGAGTTGGAGTAAGAAGTCCTCCAGCTCGACATTATTTCGAAATAACTGTTGGTAGTGTAGACGCACTCTGTTATTTCAGAATAACGTCAGTTATTCTAAAATAACTCTGCTGTGTAGATGTACCATAGAAGCACTTTGGTGGTATACCTATATCGCCCAAATGCTGGTAGCATAGACATGGCATAACATAAAGAGCAAGTGCATGGCAACAGTGGCTTAAATGAGACTCCAAACACAGCTTCTCTTCTTAACCTTTTCCATCTCTAAACTAGTTTAACCAGACTACCACTCTAACATTTGGATCAGGTACAGTATATACTGTGTTTTAGCGCATATAACCCGTGGGTTATACAAAGTTTTACAAACCCCACAACCCCCCCCTGCGGGGTACACACGTTTATTTTTACTTGCCTGCGCTGTACTCTCTGTTCCTCCCCCCCCCCCCGCCCAGAGGAGGGTGGATTGCGCCTGGCTGCGGCTGCATGAAACCTGGCCACAAGTGTGGCTCCCCTCCTGCAGGCTGGCCGGCTCGCCTGCGCTGCGCTCTCCATTCTCCCCTCCCGGAGGCTGCGGCTGGTATGTGCAATTACCAGGTACCTTAAAATAGTGTATATAACCCGTGGGCTATACATGTGCGTGGGTTATCTAAGACTTTTTTTTTACACCTTCAGGAAAAACTGCGGGTTATGCACGGGTGCGGGTTATTCATGAGTGCAGGTTATATATGCTAATTTACGGTAAATGTTAAACTACCAAATTACTGTAGACAGGTGTGAAGACTTTGCACTTGCTTAAACAGTTGTCTTTTTTGCATATTAATCACCAAAATTACTATGTATGCTTTACTTAAGGTATTGTGTTTAATCATGTTCTGTGTCCAAGAGATCTCACTTGAGCAGGATACCTTTCTTTACAGGTTAGAGAGGATTGGCCAACCAGTTAGACTACTGGCTCAGGTCTCTGGAAACTGTGGTTTGGTTCCCAGCTCTACCAGAGGTGTCCTGTTTGATTGTCACTTAGTGACTCCCCCACCATCATTCCCAATCTGTAATATAAGGAGATCAGTGCTTCACTACCTCAGAAGTACATTAAAGATTGTGATGGTCACAGATTTAATAATTGGGCCATGCGAATGCCCAAGATACAGTAGACTTCCGATAATCCGGAACCTATGGGACCTAGGTGGTGCCAGATTATCAAATATGCTGGACTATCAGGAGGTACTATAAACTGGTTATTTATATACTGTATATAAAAAGTGTTCTTAACCCTTTTTATTGTACATACTGTATACATATACTGTAATGTTTTAGTTTTTTTAAGCCTTTTTACCCTTTTGCTCAGTTCAGCTGCTGTTACCTTGTGACTCATTTTTGCCAAGCTCACTCACTAGGCTCTTGCCATTTTGATGCCAGACTATCAGGAGTGCCGGACTATTGGATGCTGGACTATTGGAGTTTTACTGTACTTAGATAACTACAAGTTTAAAAAAACCCAAACCTCTACATTTGTCTGTTCTAGTCACTTTTTGCTATTTTCCTTGTATAGTTCTTTTCCCACCTTTTATGTAGGTGTTGATCTTTGCTGTTGCTGTGTGTGTGCTAAAATATTTGTAACTATAATAAGTGAGTGGGAGTCTTCTATTGAAGAAATTGTTAGATTTCAAGTTGGTAATGACCCTTTAACATAGTCTGCATAGACATTAGTATTTTAAACTTCTAACTTCTATCTTGATCAGGGAGTGTGCTTTCCTCTGTAGAAATGGAATGTTGAATGGAAAAAAATCCTATTTTTCTTACTCCCTGTGTATTCCTTAGTCCTTTTTGACAAGTAGCCTAACCATACCCTTCAAGCTATACTGTGAAGTGGAGGGTGTTCTGCTCTGAGTGCCATTTTCGAACTGCTACTATTACAGAATGCAGTAATGTTTAAGAACATAAGAAAGGCCACACTGGGTCAGACCAAAGGTCCATCTAGCCCAGTGTCCTGTCTTCCGACAGCGGCCAATGCCAGATGCCCCAGAGGGAGTGAACAAAACAGGGAATCATCAAGTGATCCCTCTCCTGTCCTCCATTTCCAGCTCCTGACAAATGGAGGCTAGGGACACCATTCCTCTTCTTCTGGCTAATAAGTATTGATGGACCTAACCTCCATTAATTTATCTAGTTCTTTTTTGAGCCCTGTTAAAATCCTGGTCTTCACAACATTCTCTGGCAAGGAGTTCCACGGGTTGACTGTGCGCTTCATGAAGAAAAACTTCCTTTTGTTTTAAACCTGCTACCTATTAAGTTTATTTGGTGACCCTTAGTTTTTATGTTATGGGAGCAAGTAAATAACTTTTCCTTGTTTCATGATGTCCCTTTTCGCTAATGTATTGTGAAGCTGTTTCCACACTGTGATAATATGGTACAGTGCCATTCTGGACTAATTGCAATCTTCCCAGTTTTAGTGTACCTTAATGTTTTTTAATGTGTTGGCGCTAACCAGCCAAAAACTTAGTTAAGAGCTGAAGACGGGACCAGGTAAAATGTTTCCTGACTAGGGATGTAAAACCCCATTTAAATCAGTTAAGCGGCCCCTGCCCACGGCAGGCTGCTTGGGCCTGGCTAGCCCTGCTGGGCCACTGGTTAACTGGTAAGCATCGCCCTTATTGGGCGATGCTTACCAGATAACCACTGACATCCCTATTTCTGACTTCACAATTACTTCCATTGCCATTTGAGTAGGTGAACTGAAACCTGCATATTCATTGCTTTCCAAAAGAGTCAGGAATAGCAAAACTTTCAGCACAATGACTGATAATGTATTTGTCTCAAAGCACTTAGAATAAAGGAGGTAAATATTATCTCCTATTCACAGATGGCAAAACTCCAGGCATAGAGGTGAAGTGACTTGCCAGGAGGCCTAGTCCAGTTCTCTAGCCAGTCGGCCACACTGTATCTTCATTACACATGAATCTGGTTCCCAGCATTGGCAGAAGAAAGCATTATTATAATGGTGTTGGATGACTTCGGAAAGAGGGTAACATCTGGCTACATGTGGTGTGTTCAGGGATGGGAGATGCATCTTCTCTCAAATGGGTATTTATTCATTGCTGAACGGTGTGTTTCTAATGGGATCCTGCAGAGACCAGTGCTTGGCCCTATGCTATGAACATTTTATTAATGACATAGAAGAGAACCTAAAATCATTCCTAATAAAGCTTGCAGACGACCCAGGTTGAGAAAGTGATAAACAATGCAAAAACCAAGCAATCCAGTTAACTTCTGTAATCAGTGCACATTGAAATGGTGGGCATTTTAATGGCAAAATATAAATGTATACATATCAGAACAAAGATGTAGGCCATGCTTATAAGTGGATTCTTCCATAGGAAGGAATGTCTGTGAAAAAGATGTAGGGCTTATGGCAGATAATCATCTTCCAATCCGGTACAATGGCCAAAAGGGCTAACACAATCCTTGGGTATCTAAACACCAAGGGAGGAGAGAAGAGGTTATTTAATCTCTTTATTTGGTACTGATGTGACTGTTGCTGGTATATTTTATTGGGTATTAATGTGCACAATTCAAGGGGGTAAGTGGGAGAGGGGTCAGAAAAAAGCCATGAGAATGATTAAAGGATTAGAAAACCTGCTTCACGGTGATGGACTCTAGGAGCTCAATCTTCTTAATTGAACAAAGAGAAGGTTAGAGGGTAACTTGATTAGTCTGTGAATACCTAGATGGGGAACAAATATGTGATAACAGGTTCTTCAGTGTCTCAGAGAAAGAACTAATGCAATCTAATGGCTGGAAGTTGAAGCCAGACAAATACGGACTGGAAATAAGGCCTACATTTGTAACAGAGCAGTTACTCATTGGAATAATTTAACAAGGGTTGTGATGGATTGTCAGACTAGTTTTAAAACAAGATTGGATGCTTTTCTGAAATATCTGCCTTAAGAATCTGAAGTTTGTAAGGAGATGATTACAGTGATCCTGAGTAGTCTTGGAATCTGTCAGTTTTCATCCTCCCTCTAGCTCAGGAATACTCAACTTTGGAAGCCACAATGATACTCTCAGCACATGCCAAGGGTCTCAACTTAAGTGTGGTTGCATGTACATGCAAATATATATGGAAATAGCTTCTTTCACACTGACCGACATGAATACAAAGATTAGGGCAAGACTACACAACACGCAGGCCCCATTTAAGTCAGTTCTGCTGATATTAATAAAATGCAATATTTACCCAATTTCCACTCATATGACAGCACTTTTAATGAGCAATGACAGTCCAGGAATTTAACTACTAAAACGCATCTCAACAGAAAACCATTGTATTGACTTGCCATTATGGAGCATGTTCCCAGTAGAGGCCATGTTCAAAAGATCCCACCCACGGGCCACGTGTTGAACCCTGAGTAAACCCAAACCACACCGTGGGCCGCATGCGGGCTGTGGGCCATGTGTTGAGTAGCCCTGCTCTAGCTTCTACACCTGGGGTAGTTTATCAACATTGTTGCATGGTGAGCCTTGCAGTTCGCTATAACAAAAACTGAAGGGGGCAGGGGTTGGTCCCTAGATTTCTTGGGATTATCAGATAAATTAACTTAGTCAGCCAAATAAACTAGTTCAGGTAAGAAAATTCATTAGGTGATCAGTAAATTCATTGTGGAAAATTACAACTGAAATAGAATTGTTTAACATTCTGATCTGCTAACAAACTTTTCAGCAGAAGTACTGACTTTTTTAAAAATAGCATGGCTGTGTTCTTAAATTTTTCTGGCTTTAGCATAAAGCAGTCATGGGATCTTACAAAAACTCACATAAAAGGAATAGATGTGGGTGGTTTTGGTTGAAAAATATTTACATAAGCTGTAAACACCTGCAAACTTGGGAAGTTAGGTGCAACTAAACAGTCAAGCCCCCATGTTCATGTATTTTAATAGAGAACTCTGGATACTTGAGGAATGTTTGTAAGAGATGTTGCTTAATCTTTTTTGGGATAAATTTTCCAAGTTTGAGCAGAAGAGGTAAGACTCTTGGATTCTTAAGTGTGGTGGTGAAGATGGTGATGTAGCGCAGGTTTTTCTCTGTGCATGGGCTTGCTTTATTAATTCTAATATTGCTCTCTTGTTCAGGCTGGAGGCAAGGCTGGCAAGGACAGTGGAAAGGCCAAGGCCAAGGCAGTGTCTCGCTCACAAAGAGCAGGGCTTCAGGTAAAGTGGTGCGAAATCCTGTATTACTTTGTTTTGCCTTAGTATGTACAATGTGAATAAAATAATTATATGTTAAGTAAAACTTACATTTTTTGTGGAGCAGGTTTTGGCAGATGGGTAGAAATATGCTTCTAGTTTGACACTGAAATTTTGCATGACTACTTATAACTGCAAAATCAAATGCTGTGGTTTCTTCTGACTCCTCTAGCCAGGCTTTTTCCTGCTACTCTGACTTTCTACCATGAATTAAACTTTACAATAGTGGTGTCTAATGCGCTAGCTATTAGCTACATGTGGCTATTTGGCCGGTTAAGTGTGGCTAGTTCATTACAACAATAGCCATTTTTGTATTTATCACAATTTTTAACTAAATACAATTGATTGATTCAACTTCTTTCTTTGCCCCCATGTTTTACTGACTTCAGAACCCATTCTTGTCTATCATTAATGTTTGTTACTTACCTGTCTTATCAGGTGGTTGTGGGGATTAACTTGTATACTTTCAGGGGACTTTGAAAATGCAGCACTATATATAAGTACACTCAATTTGCTGTTCCTATGCTTACATAGTACCATTGGAAACTTTTTGGTCAACAGGGAACTCAACTGCAAAATGTCATTTTCTATATTGGAACTTGGTTGTAGAGGGAGTGCCCGCAGTTCTAGCAGTAGTCAATGAACACTCCTCTGTTGCGTGGCTTATATCTCAGTAAATTTGTACTCCATTTACATGTCTTATACCAGATTGTTTACAGACATTCACATTAGGCAGGAATGTGGTATTCTACCATAGATGTGGATCTCGAATGCTAACAAGTGTTTTTTACTGCAGTTCCCAGTGGGTCGTATTCACAGACACTTGAAGACTCGCACTACGAGTCATGGGCGAGTTGGTGCTACTGCTGCCGTGTACAGTGCTGCAATTCTTGAGTATCTCACTGCTGAGGTAGGTTTGAAGTACCTGCTGACAAACCAAGGGCTAAGAAGTAGGCTTAATTGTTTTTGTGTAGTCCTTCATATCTCACGTGGTTGTGTTTCCGGAAACCATGGAGAACAGATGTTTAGTCAGCTAGACAGAAAGATCGGAGATGTGTCTAATATCAGGCAAATATAATTGCAATAAACTAAATATGTTCCTTGTAGCTCTGAATAGCTACCCAAACAAATGTGTTGAAGATAAGTGAGATGCAAATATTGGAAGCTTTGGACCCTAAACTGTAGCATTGTTTGAATACCTAAAGAAAGATACATAAGAACGGCCGTACCGGGTCAGACCAAAGGTCCATCTAGCCCAGTATCCTGTCTGCCGACAGTGGCCAGCACCAGGTGCCCCAGAGGGGGTGGACCGAAGACAACGATCAAGCGATTTGTCTCCTGCCATCCCTCTCCAGCCTCTGACAAACAGAGGCCAAGGACACCATTTTATCCCCTGGCTAATAGCCTTTTATGGACCTAACCTCCATGAAATTATCTAGCTTCTCTTTAAACTCTATTATAGTCCTAGCCTTCACAGCCTCCTCTGGCAAGCAGTTCCACAGGCTGACTATACGCTGTGTGAAGAAGAACTTTCTTTTATTAGTTCTTTTAACTAATAAAGAACTTTCTTTTTTAACTTTCTTTTATTAGTTCTTTTATTAGATGCTTTTAACTGTTTGCTATAAATGTGATAGGAATGATTATCCCCAGGATTCTGTTTTTCAGAGCACACAGCATTTAGACCTGCAGTGTTAGGACACATTGAAATAAATAGCAGAAAACAGTTTCTCTCTCAAATAGTTTTCCAATGTGGTAGAAACTAAGCAGCAAGTTTATATTACTGCCAAGTTGTGTTTTTTTTTTTTTTCTTTACACCTCCAGTTGGTTAAGCTGAATGGTATCTAATGCACTACTCTGTAGATGTAAAGAGCTAAGGCAGTTAAAAAAATGAGGGAATCTCAAGTAGGAGTAAAGGATCCTGTGTTTGCCACTGTTATTGGGAATACTGTGTCCAGGTTTGATGTCCACAGTTCAGACAATTAGAGAGGGTTCAGATAATGCCACTGATGTTTATTAAACATGCTTACAGTGACACATGTAAGGAGCTCCAATTATTTAGTTTATTAAAGAGAAGATAAAGGGTTGAATTAATTGCAGCTTATACATTTGTACATGGGGGAACAAATGCTTAATAATGGGATGCTCAGGTCTGGAGAACAATACAATCCAATAGCTGGAAATTGAAGCTAGAGAAATTCAGATTGGAATAAGGTGTAAAATTTTAAGTGAAAGTAATTAACCATTGGAACAACTCTCCAATACTTGTGGTGGGTTCTCCCTCACAAATCATGTTAAAATCAAGGTTGGATGTTTTTTCTACAAGATCTGCTCTAGAAATTATTGTGGGGATACTCTCTAGCCATTCAGGAGAGGAGATCAGTTTGCATAATCACATCGGTCCCTTTTGACCTTGGAATCAGTGAATGGGTAAAGAAAGTACAGTAGCTACAGTGCTAGCTTAGGACTTGGGAGACATGGGTTTGAGTCCCTGTTCTGCCCCAAACTCCCATTGTTACCTTAGTCAATTTGGTTAGTGTGTCTGTGTCTCAGTTTCCCATCTGTAAAATAGGGATAGTAGCACTGTGAAGATAAATATATTAGAGTTTGAGGCAATCACATACTGTGGGAATGTGTAGCACGTAAGTACTTCAGAGAGAGTTGTTCATGATTTCACCTTCCCACTGACAAAACATTTTGCTTTTTGTAAACATTGACAGGTCTAACTCTTACTAATTTTGTCAGGTGCTGGAGTTGGCAGGTAATGCCTCCAAGGATCTCAAAGTAAAGCGTATCACTCCTCGTCACTTGCAGCTTGCTATTCGTGGGGATGAAGAGTTGGATTCTCTCATTAAAGCGACCATTGCTGGTGGAGGTATGTCTAGTTGGGCTTCTTAACTGGGTTCGTTATAGAAGTGGAGAGCCAGTAGCAAGGAAAATGATGGACAATAAGTTAACTTCACTTGAATTTCTTCTGTCACACTATTTCACAGTGGACACAAATCAATGACAGACATTTTGGCCACATTTGTATCTATATTGCCATCTAAAACATAGCTATTGTGATTTGGCAGTCTCAGAGAAAGATGAGCTACTGAATTACTCTTCAGCTTGTAGAGCATATTCTGTGGATTGTCCATTCAGTGCCTTCCATGAGCATTAAACTTAAAATAATTGTAAGTTGAGGGAAATTTGGATTTTTGTTACACTTTCGTGACAGCTCCTGGGATTGCAGCTTTTCTGTCCAGCCTCTGTCTTTATAACCCTGACTAGAACTTTCCTTACAGCAAGGACTGGGCTGTGTGAGGTAGTCTAGATAGGAAGAGGACTAAGCTTCACAAAAGTGTTCTTTGCAGATCGTGTAAATGATATTGGGTTAGAGATTGTAATTCTATATTGGACAAAATAACCTACAGTAATTTGTGAGATTTATATGAATGGGCCTGTTAACTCTCCTGTTGTTGCATCTGTGCCTTTGTACTTTCCTTATGTGGTGCTGCTGTTGGGATAAGCCTGGTAAACTCTGCAAAAGTGATATAGGCCTTGTTTACTCTTGTGGCTTGCAGGGTACATGTAGCTACGTGCTTCAGTGAAAAGCAGACTAGTTACATGCAGCAAAAGGCTCTGCTTGAGACTCTGGTAGTAGGGAACTTGCCAGACCCTTTCCTTGCTGCTTGAACTTTTTACTGCAGTGGGGAAAAGCTCCTGCAGCAGGACGGTATGCTGGGACCGTGGCAGTGTAGCTATGGGAAGCGCTGCATGCTGTGTTGGGCTCATACTCGAGGGTTCTTGCATTTCTGTACTTGCCTAAGCAGTCTCCCCATCTACACTGCTGTCAGACCTGTGCTAGCCATCTGCTCAACACACTGCACTAGCTGCAGACATAGCCGTGGTCAGCCTTAGTACTCACAGGTTAATTGAGCTGTTCTATGTACCCTTACAAACTTCTGTTTTAGCTTTACAGCTTAGAAATGGGCTGTTGAGACAGTAAACCTGTGATTAAAATGACAAAGGAGGTTCCATTGTGGTGGGATGAAATTATGGCTGGAGAATGGGCAAAGAACAAGAAAAGGTGTAAGTTTATGCAGAACATGCAAAACTTTCTAGCTATTCAGATAAAGAACAAACCTTTTAATTGACAGAAAGTAACCTGTTGAAAAATACTTGTTGTGCTACTATTCTAATCCATTGTTCTCTTTGCAGGTGTAATCCCTCACATCCATAAGTCTCTGATTGGAAAGAAGGGACAGCAGAAAACTGCATAGAGAGGAGTTTTAACCAGCCCTCTTCCTCCCTGTCATTGTACTGTAACTGGGACAGAAGAAATATGGGGATATGTGGAATTTTTTAAGAAATAGTTAAATGGAAGAGCATAGACAATTGACTGTAGACATGAGAAAACATTTGTATGTTCTTTAGATTCAAAGTTTGACAAAAAGTATCTTGTCATGTGGCAGCAATTCGTGTGTTGATTGGCTAGGTTTCTCCCGTGTGTTTTATACAAAAATGGAACTGATAAACCATTTTTTACAAAATTTGCTCTCTTGTGGTATTCAGGTGAAAAAAATCATGCAACAAAGACCTCACTTTTTTCTGTGAAACTGGCTCCCTAAGCAAAAGCTGTTTTCCTCTTTAGATAAGCCACATTCATGACTACTTCATTTTGATGGTTTGTAATATAACCTGTTGATTGGGATGGGCAATGCTGGTAGTAAAGGGATAAACTCTAACTTACTAAAAGTAATTAAAAATCATTTTCTCATTTACCTGCCAAAATCTGAATTCAGGGTTCCAGTTGCTTTTTTGAGAGGACACCACTAGTATCTAAAGGGAGAAAGTGTTCAACTTTGTGTTTCTGATAGTAGCTCTTCTATCACAGGTAAATGGAGGGGCTCACCTCAACAGGTAGAGTGTAATTTGCATTTTTAAATGTACCTGTTGTCACTAGTAAGGATCACAGATACATTTTCTATTCATGTAAAACATGTGGTATGTCTATGGATAACATAATGCCCTAGAAATCTGTGGTGATTAACTATTCATATGTCTTTTAAAAAATCTTACTTTCTTAACCACGGGGAACCACCAGCATTATGGTAGTGGTGAGTCTGCCCTGGCTCCCAAGTGATTTTCACTGTCAGAATGGCATGAGTGCAGTGGCAGCATTGCAAGCTACTTTCTAGTCAGTTACGTGCATCACTTCCCTTCTAACCCTCAAAGCTGTGTCTTCTGTTGGCTGACACTGCCACTACAGACAAGCCCAAGGTTAAACACATGAGGGTTTAGATACCGAAGTACAATGCTGTAATTTTCACTGGTGTTATCTAGAGCATCTTTAGCCAAAAGTGCAGGTGTATCAGGCCCTGTCCAGAAGGGTTAAGGAGAGGAAGCAAATGAGCCTTGATTCTCTCCCTCCCATGTTGATCACCTGTAGTTCTCTGGCAAGGCAATGGGAGTGAGAGATGCTCAGCATCTTTGAAATAAGTGACAGTTCAAGTGCTCACTCTCAGTGCTCAACTTAATTTTGGCTAAATACTAGATTCAACCTAGGTCTGCTAAGAACAATTTAAGGCACTTCACCTGCAATCTTTACTTCTGGTAAGAGTACAGTAGTTCAGAAACATTTCAGTCAACAAATGCTTCTGGTTAGGGAAACTTTTTTAAAAGATGCTGTTCAAACAGCAAGTACCATTTTTCCTTAAAACAGTTTCCAAGCAAATGCTGAATGGGGCTGAAATCTGTTGCTGCTGCCTTCTGTTCAGAGATTAAATGATAAAATTTGTTTGGTTTAAACTGTCATTTAAGTATTTTCTAATTTCCACCCTCTTATGGTTGCTAAAAAGAATCTGCTTCTGTCTTTTAGATTTTTGTAGACTTTAACATCCACTAGGTTGGACTTATGAGATAAATATTGGCACAAATCGAATCATTTCACTTTTTGTAACAGCAAAAATATTACAGATCTATGCAGTCAAATGAGTCAGTTCAGAAAAATGTGTGGGTTTTTTACCACCCACTTACATAGCAGCCATTCCCCATGCGAATTTCACATATGAACGCTGTCAGTGCACCGGGCACTGCTGGAACAGAGAGTCTAAATTGTGAGACCATGAAAGCAGTAAGAACTGGCAAAATAGCTTGGTGGGGTGAAATGTGCAGACTCAGGTATCTTGCCATGCTAATTAGCTGATCACACTGGTTTTAAGTATTTTCTGTCTGCTGGAGAACTGGCTTTTTTTTTTTTTTTTTCCCCCTCTTTCAAAGCTTTGAATCTGAAGAGCTCTCAACAGTGCTATTTTTGTGTAAACAGCAAACCCAGTGTATCAGTCTCTCTACATGGTTTGGCTTTCTAAACCTGAGACAGTACTACTGAGAGCAGAACAATGAAAACTTCACATGGGGCTCCTGCATCAAACATTGCCAAACTGAAAATATTTGACACTGGTGTTGCTCAGGAATAGGGTCCAACTTTGGTGTCTGCAATTAACAGAAAGTGTTACATTGGAGAGGGTTGACAAGAGAGATCAGAATTATTTAAGTGTTGAAAAATATGTCAATAGGATGCTGGGGGCAGTATGGTCTATTCTCACTCCTGTTCGCATGTAAACCTGTCAGTGGAAGGGCTCCTGAATTTGTAGAATTTTAATTTAATTTTCCATTTGAAAATATATTTTGGAGGAATAAGATGTTCCCCTAAATTTGGAAATAACTTTCTGCTAGTCTCTACTATCGAGCAAAGGCCTAAATTGGAATTTGGCCCTGGGATTTTTGCTCAGGATTCAGTTCTGTGTTTCATATCGCACACCAAGAGGGAACTGGTTGGGGGAAACAAGCAATCCCATTAATGCAGACATTTCCCTAGGGTTTATTATGCTTGCTGATTTTTTTTTAAATCAAGTATAACCCATGTTCAGCTGGTAGCAGCCATCCTCAGTGCCACAGCGGCCTCTGCCTTGGCTCAGCTGGGACTCTCTGGCATGTGCTGTGGATCTGTAGCAAAGCTTCGTCAGTTACAGCACTGACATTCAGCAGGATACAGGGATGAAGAGAGAGCATCACAGCTGTCACCATGTGAGGGAAGCCTGGGAGCTGAATTAAGGTGCAGGCTGTGTGAGAGTTGGGTGCCTTGCTGTGAGACCCCATGGGCTGGGCTGGGCCTTGTGTGCTTCTACCTAGTGCTAGCACAGGGAATTCAGCCTTGTGAGGGCTCAAACCTCCCACAGGATCGAGGGCCAGCACAGATAATGCCTCGTGCTAGGTGTGCCAGGGCCATGGGCATACTCAGTACTAACACTACGTGGCTGTGTGCAGAGTGAGTGAGTGGGTGAGATGTGCCCACCCCTGGGCGCTGAGTGACTCCAGGACCAACGCCCCTGCTATTTCTAATGCTACTGCTAGGCTTCCCAGTGTCGGGCAATAATCACAGTGCACTGAACTGCTGTTGCAGGCGAAGGTGCAGGGCCTGTCTGGCCACTCCTTCCCTTAGCATGCTGGTTGGGGGGGGAGGAACTGTCCCAGCTGCTCCAGAGGCAGTACCCTCCTCGCTGTGTCAGACCAGGAGGGCAGCTGGACTGCCCCCTCCCCTTGGAGCAGTGTGGTTCTCCTGGGCCTTGTGGGCTACAGCGTGAATGGCTTGCAGGGAGCAATGGGTGAGCAGCTCCAGCTGGAGTCAGCCAGGGTACAGGGGCTCTGCAGTGCTTTCACCTGGGCTGGGGGTTGTGCAGTGGGGACCCATGACACTGTTGCCCAGAGGCAGGCCTGCTGGGGAATTCAGTGACAGCAGGAAAGCCTGGAGCCGCCCCTGTGAGGAGAGGGGGGCCCAGCCAGGGAGCAGATGGCTGTGGAGCTTGGTGCCTTTGATGGACCCGGGGAGAAAGAGAGACCTGTTCCGAATTGTAGAAGCTGCTGGTCCCTTCATCCTAACTGCTGTAGTCTCCCCAACCCCCACCCTGCAGAGCCCTTCTAGGAGTGCACTTCCCAGGCAGCTGTGGACCTCTGGCCCCCTCTCCTGCCCTGACTGCTTCCCACCCCCCACCCTTCCATGTCCAGGGGCTACAGCCCCATCAAGAGCCCCAGCAGCCTGCTGAGCACAAAGTCCTGTGAGCGCAAGGGGAGAGGTAGCTGCCTTGCATGGGGTGGTACCAGCTCAGCAGTGAGGGGACCTCTGTCCCTTCAGGCCTCCCCCACCCTCAGCACCAGTTGAACGTGCGCCCCACCAGGCTGAAGAAATGCTCGTTGTGGGCACTGAAATAGGTGCAGAGCTGCTCCAGCACCAGCTCAGGGATGGGAGGGTGGGGCCGCCCCTTGGACTCATCCAGGCAGCGCTGGCGAGCCCCAGCCTGCAGGCAGTAGAAGCCCTTGGTCTGGTTGAAGTAGAAGTTGTCGGGGCCCAGCCAAGGCATCAGGCCTAGGAAGTGCTCCACCCGGCGCAGCTCCCCAAGGGGCTCGCGGATCAGGCTGCCCCCATCCACCACGTGGATCTGGGCCAGGGGGAAGAAGGCCAGCCAGCGGGCCAGGTGCAGGGCATAGAGGCTGCGCTGGATAGCCTTGTAGCTAGTGTTGAGCTCCTGGCCCCGCAGCAGCAGGAGCTGCTCCAGGGCTGGGTAGGGCTTGCGCCGGGCCTGGCGGTTGTGCAGGACCTGGGTGTAGTCTGACACCAGCCGCTCCACCGGGTCGCGCACAATGAGCAGCAGCCGCACGCTGGGGTCCATGGCGTGGATGCGCTCAGGGGCCTGCAGGGAGGAAAAGTAGCCCGGGGTCTTCTCCAGGGTGAGCTGGCTGGGGCGGGTGAGAGGCATCTGCTGGCGGTACCAGCCCAGCCCCCGCTGGTAGTTCTCCTCCACGTTGAAGAAGTGCACCTCAGAGGGAGCAGCGGCTACCTGGGGGTGCAGCATCAGCATCTCCAGCAAGGCCCGCGTGCCCCCCTTCCGCACCCCAATGATGATGCCCTGGGGCAGGCAGCGCTGCCAGCTGCGGGCTGGGCACGCAGACATGTTTCCCAACCACTGAGCCTCCTGGGCCCAGGGCTCCAGCATCCCCTGTGCCAGAAGCTGCCCCCAAGCCTCTGCCAGCACGAGCAGCCACCCGGCCCACCAGCAGGCCATGTCTGCCCCTGCCCCCGGTCCCATGGGCATAAGCAATGGGGACAGCCCAGGGTCGTGGCAGGAACTGGTGGGTGTGGTGCTCAGACCAGAGGCTGCTTAGCTCACACGTAGCCCCCTCCCATGGGGGCAGGGCTTCTCTTGGTTCCAAGCAGGGGCTCTGCCAGCTGTCTCCACTCTGAAGGGCAGTGGCTGCTGCACATCTGGAAGGATTCCAGCCCCCTGGTCTGATTATCTCACTGGCTCTTCCATGCTAGGTGCAGCCAGGGCCCAGCTGCCAGCCACCTGCAGGAAGAAGGGGAGAAAGGGCATTAGCAGAAGCAGTTCTGGCCAGTGAGCCCCAGGGCAGCATGTGGAGGCCAGCTAGAAGGGGGCAGGGGAGAGACCAGGGTTAGCCAGAGCCATCCCCACCCTAGAGTTCAAACTCCAGCCAGCAGCTCACAGGGCCTCAGCTTGGGGTGGGGGTTGGAGGAGGGGCACGGGTGGGGGACAGGAGGTGGTGGCAGATGCTGCTCCTGTCCTCTGCTCTGCCCCTGTGGTGGGCACACACCGTGTGACACAAGGAAACAGCTGAGCAGAGTGCGGGGACTTCCATCCCCTCCCTGGCTCAGCCCCCCAGCCCAGGCCAGAGCCACCAGCTCTAGGAGGGGCACTGGGGGAAAACCTGCCCTCACGTGGCCCCTATTGGCATTGCAGTGTCAACCACGTCCAGCAGCTGTGATCATAAATAGCGCCCCCCCCCGAATGCAGGGGGTAGAAGGAAGGACTCTGCTCCTCACTCAGGTGTGGGGGGGGAACTTTCACTCCAGCCTGGTGAAGCTGCTGTAGGGGGGGTTGCAGGCTCCTGGGCGTGGCCACCTTGTGCTCTGGGGTGTGGCAGCCCTTCCCTGCCTAGCCTGCCCAGGCCTTGCCCACCGCCAGGGCGAGTGTCTTCTCAGCAAGTGCAAGACCCTTCCCAGCTGCAACCGCAGGGCCGAAGGGCTGGGCCCTGCCCCCTCCCCGGGCTGAGCAGACTTGGGAGGATACGGCGCGGGTGTGCGCATCCCATTGCAAGTCTACTCCCAACAGGCCCTGAGCCCCGGAAAACACATCCCAGGGCTGCAATCAACGCAGCGCAGGCCTGGTACAAAGGGGCCCCACCAAAAGGGCCAGGGCTGGCCAGACCATCACCAGGCACTAAATAGCACCCCCTGGGCAGCCCTCTCCTGGCGCCCAGCTGGGGGGGCCACAGGCCCTGCCGCGCACACGTGCACAGCTGCACACACACACTGCTGGCCCCCACACCACAGCCAGGCTCTGCAGTGGGTGCTCAGAGCCCCCCGCCCGTCACACCCAGAGCCGCTAGCAGGCACCAGCTCCTCCAAGCTGGATGGAAAGACCCCACCTACAGCCCCACAAGCTGCACCCCACCCTGCAGAGGCAGATGTACTCCCTGGTCACTGCCAAGCTGTCCGCAGGATGTGGGGAGATCCCCAAAGCTCTGCTGGAGGCTCTCAGCTCTGTCCCCCGCCCCCGCTGCTCAGACACAAACACCCACCGCACACGCCCAGCCAGCCCCTGCCCCGGGGGAGCTGCGGCTCCAGCTGAGCGGGGCACAAAGAGGCACCCGGCGACGCATTTCCTCCTTCCTGCCGCCCTAAATGAGTCCCAGGGGCTGGCGCCTGGCGCTTGCTGCCTGCAGCTGCTGCCCCTGGGAGTCCGGCTGGCGTCACTGCCGCTGTTGGGCCCCATGTCCCAGGCCCCCAGGGGGCAGGGGTGTTGCCACAGCCACTGCTGTTGGCCCCTCCTGTGAACAGCAGCGCCCCCGCCAGGAGGGGCCAGAACGGCGGCTGGGGAGGGCCACAGGAACACCTGCTGAGACCCAGACTCCTCTTCCTGAGCAGCCAGGAGGGGGCTGTAGCTCGGCCGGTGCCCCTAGTCTAACAAGGGGGGTTAGATGCCCAGCCCCAAAGTGTCTGCCTGGCTATGGGAAACTGAGGCACAAGGTGGACAATCCAGCCCCCTGGTGCTGCAGGTCCCGCCCCAGAGACACTCCCCAGTTACTCCCAGTGCAGGATGGCATTACCCAGCTTGGGGGTGCGCAGCCCAGCTGGGCCTGGGGAGTACTGGCGTCCATGCAAAGCTGGCTTCACCCCAACCCAGGGATGGCTCGGGCTGCAGCAGGGCCTGGGGAAGGGTCTGAAAGGGCCAACGTGCTGGGCCTGAGGCGGCAGCCAGGGGCAGCCAGCACCGTGGCACAAACCCCTGTGGAAGGGTCCAGACTCTGCCCCCCACAGGGCAGACACGCCCCACATCCCCCTGCCAGTGGGCCCAGGCAGAGCGCCAATATGCTCTCCCCATCCCGGGGGGGTGCCCAGGCATGGCAGGGCCTGCCCGTCTCTGGGGACACTGTTTGGCTCAGTGACTTGCCGATCCCCTAGGGGACAACCCCCTGTTCCTAGTGGGGGGGGGGCAGCACAGACTGTCACCATGGTAATGGAGTGCAGTTAAAGGGAGTGGAGCTGGGGGGGGACACAGAAGCCAGACCCTCAATAAAGGGGATGGAGGGGGGGTTGGGCTGCAGGACATGCAGCTCCCCCCCCGCCCCACACACACACATTGTGCCAGGGCCTGAGGGGGGAGCAGGGTCCCAAGAATCCAGGCAGCTGAGGGGCATTTAGACCAGGGCCTGGTGGCTTAGTTCTGAATGTGAAAAAAACCTGCCCCCAGCACCTCTGCCCTTAGAAACTGAGCCCCCGCGGGGCCCCAGGCGCAGTCCCAGGGCAGAGCCCCCTTCTGCCCCACTTGTCCCAGGGGCC
Organism: Rafetus swinhoei; assembly: GCA_019425775.1. Taxonomy (NCBI): domain Eukaryota; kingdom Metazoa; phylum Chordata; order Testudines; family Trionychidae; genus Rafetus; species Rafetus swinhoei. The sequence goes on from JAFJHL010000226.1 coordinate 809,498, forward strand.
ACCTCCCTGAGCCCCCCAGCCCCGGGCACAGGCTGCCTGGCAGGGTCTGCTCGGGGCCCCGCCTGCCCTCCACTCTCCGGGGTGACCCTGCCAGCCCAGCCTCGCGGTGCCAGCAGAAATACCCCTGGTGCGGGGGGAGCGCCCAGGCCAGGCAGAGCCCAGAGCGGGCTGGGCTTAAAGAAAGAGACGCGGCGATCAGCCCCAGCAGCCCCAGCCCCGGAACCCTGCCCCCCCCATCGCCCCGCACTCGCAGCTGCCCGGGCCCCGGCTCCCCGAGTCAGCCCCGCAGGTCCCGCTGCGGGCCCAGCCCCGGGCGCTTCGCTCTCACTTAGCCCGCCTCCACCTCCGCCTGCCTCAGTTTCCCCCGCTCCCTGGGTGGTCCCTGGCTCGGTCCGGGGCAGGACCCAGCCTCGCGCAGGTGGCAGCTTGGACCGGGAGGGGGACGGGAGGCTGCAACTCACGGGCTGCTCCGGGAGCGAAGCGAATGTCGAGCCGAGCCCGCCGCAGGGACCGGGACCGGGCCCAGAACCGCTGACCCGCCCGCGGATCGGCTCGGGAGTCCGCGCTGCTCGGGGAGCCGGAGCACGCGTCTTTGTAACCGCGGCCCCGCCCCCAGAACAGGCCCCGCCCCTAGCCCCGCCCACGCTGCAGCGTCTAGAGCCACGGGGGCCGGAGGAGCAAAAGGCCGGGGGGAGGCGTGACGGGGGACGCTCTGGGAAGGGGAGGGGGGAGCTTCGCGGACTGTCACCCCCCCCCCCGCCTCGCCCCACCCCACCCCACGCTTCACCCTCCAGCCCCCATCCGCCCCACACCCTGCCAGCCCATGCGCCCCTAACATCCCCACCCCACCCCACCAGCCCCTGCACCCTAACATCCCCACCTGCCCCCACCATGCCATGCACCCCTAACATCCCCACCCCTACACCCAAACCCCTACACACTCCACCTGCACCCCACACCCTGCCATCCCTGCACCCCCAACACCCCTACCCCTACACACCCCACCCCACTCCCCATCCGCCCCTACACCCTGCCATCCCATGTGCCCCTAACATCCCCACCCATATATCCACCTGCTGCCCCTCTCCACAAAGACCGCCCCAATTCCCCCATCTGCTCCCCCACCCTGTCATCCCACGTGACCCCTATTCACTCCCAGCCCCACCCACTACTTTCCCCCTCCACACACACTTGGCCTTACTGGGGTGAGCCAGCTCCCTGCTTGCCCTGGTGCAAGTGCCACTTACCCTTTTCATGGTGGGGCTGTGTCATCAGCACCATGCTACAGAAAAGGAAACTGAGGCACGTGGCATTTATCCCAAAGCCCACAGCAAGTCAGACCTGGGGGGGGGGGACCCAGGAGTTTTAGCTCCCAATTCTGTGCTGTAAACACAAAAGGCAGGGATGCAAAGTGCAGGCCAAGGGGCAGAGTGCCCTCCCCAGCACCCAGGTACGGTCCCTCCTCCTCAGGGGGGGGCCTATGGGGCATGGGATGCATTCCCACAGCCCGTCTCCCGAGCCCCTGGACATGGCCCTGCCCATCCTACCGTCTGCCAAAGTGGGCGCTTTCCCTTTAAACAGCCCAACTCTTCCCAGCCCCCCATGGGGGGGGGTTGACAATTACACAGATTCACCAGCTCGGGTTCACCCGCAGTTCACCATCCACTGACCTGCCCCTCACCCTCCCTGGGGCAGCGGGTGCTAAATAATTAAGGGAGGCTTCAAAAGTAGTGTCAGGAGGAGACACACTCCCCCCCTCCCGTGTTCCAGCTCAGCCCCTGGCCGCTCTGAGGGAGGTGGGCCCCGGCGCTGGGCCCTGCTCAGACCAGCCCTGCCCCGAAGAAGCTCACAGCCTAAACAAAGGGGAAACTGAGGCACAGGACGACTACATGGCTGCAGTCACTTAGGAAGTCTGTGGCACAGCCAGCTCAGCTCTGACCCCCAGCTAGTGCCATTCCCCACCCCACCCCCCGACTGCTGCCACCCCCCCTGCTCTTTTCCCCACCTGCCCCTGTCTCTGCTGCTCACCTCAGGTATCCTGCAGCCCTATGGCTTAGGCACAGCACTGCCCAAGTCCAGGGGCAAGTCCCTGCCCCATTGCCTGGCTAAGGGCTTAGGGCCCAGCCCCATAACTAGTAGGATGGGGGGAGGGATCTTTTCATTCAGCCTATGGGGCAGGAAGGGGGCAGCGGCTTCCCATGGTTTGGGGGCTGGGGGTTTGGAATGCCAGCCCCTGAGTCCCAGCACCTAGTCAACTCCCATGGATTTCCCTACACCCACCCGGGGAGGCTACTGCCAACTCCCCACTACTCCGATGGCCCCGCTGGGGGAGGCCGTGGCCGCGTGGCGCTTGCCCGCCGAGAGGCAGCTGCGGAGCCCAGGGGGCGCGGCTGAGGAGTTCCTGGCTTGGGCCGGGCTGCCCATGCAGAGCCTGTGGGGCGAGAACCCACCGCTGGTGCCAATCCCTGACTGAGCGCCACGTGGGCTGGGAGGGGCAGCTGGGCTTGGCCCCACCAGCAAGAGCCTCCCTGTGCCCGGGCCCCCACATTGCACCTCCGCCAGGTTCCAACAGGGTGTGTCTGCCCATGGCCCATCTGCGCTGCCTTCCCCAGCCAGCCCGGCCCCCTCTGCCATCACCGCCCCCCACCCCGGGCCCAGCTGCCCTCTGCAGCCGCCCCTAGAGACGCTAACGTAAAGCCTGGCCCCCCCGTAGCTAACGTAGGGAGCAGCTTGTGCCGCGTTTCAGGCTTGGTTATTCGCTGGTTCTGCACGACTGGCCACCGGGGAGCCTGAGGGGGGAGGACGAGCAGGGGGACTCCGCACCTCCCGCCTCAGCAGTGTCAGACAGGGAAACTGAGGCACAGGTGGACAGCACCGAGCGCCAGCGCTCCGGGCGTGGTCATAGGCCCATGGCCTCCAGGACAGAAGCCGGGCAGGGGCTCAGGAGACCTCGACTCCGTAGCTGGCTCTAACGCACGGGCAAGTCCCTGCCCCCCGGGCCTCACTTTCTCCATCTATCCATGGGGCCTATGATCTGCCCATGGGCTCTCCAGCCTGGGAATGATGCGGCTGCTGCCCGTGGGGCTGACAGAGGCTCATGGCACACACGGCAGCGGGCAGCCGTACCATCCTGCTGCAGGACGACCTGGCCCGGAGCCACCCTGTGCTGGCACCATGTGGTCTACCCATTTGCTCACAGACACTGCTAGGAGCCGGGAGCCCTGACCCCCCCCCCCAGGATGCAGCTGGGAAGCGTTCGGTCAGGCCCCAGCATGGTGATGTCCCTGGGGTGAGCAGGCTGGGTCCCCCCCCGGCCCCACGCTGGGTCCCCCCCGGCCCCACACTGAGGGCACAGGCTGGGTCCCCCCTAGTCCCACGCTGGGTCCCCCCCGGCCCCACACTGAGGGCACAGGCTGGGTCCCCCCTAGTCCCACACTGGGTCCCCCCCGGCCCCACACTGAGGGCGCAGGCTGGGTCCCCCCCCCGGCCCCACGCTGGGTCCCCCCTAGTCCCACGCTGAGGGCGCAGGCTGGATCCCCCCCGGCCCCACGCTGGGTCCCCCCCAGCCCCACGCTGGGGGCGCAGGCTGGGTCCCCCCCGGCCCGGCCCAGCTACAGCAGGGCAGAGGCCCTGTCCCTGAACTGATGGCGGCAGCACAGACAGCCCCCAGCCGCAGCAGAAAGGCCTTGTGCAAGGGGGAGGCCGCCAGCTTGCGGTGGGGTCACGGCCAGAGCCACCATGAAATATTCACGGCCCTGCTGCACGCCTGGCACGGAGCCCAGCCGGCTGGGCCCTGGCACGCACCGCGGCTCGCCCCGGCTGCTCTGGGCAAGGGGGGCTGGGCAGCACCGACCCCGGGCCCCGCTGCGGGCCCTTCCCCCTGGTGTGGGAGCCAGGTTCTGCCGTGCCCCGCTGTACACAGCCCTGGAGCCATCGCCCCCTCCCAACCGGGCTGCCTTCCCCCCTCCCTCCAGTACGACCGATCCCCCAGCGCCCCTGCTGCAGGAGGAGATGGGCTCCGGGCCCTGCCCCGATGCGGCGCTGCGAGCTCCCTCCCCCCACAAACCAGCCAACCAGCCCGGAGTGCAGGGAACTGGAGGGTTGGGGGTTTATTGATCTGCCCTTGGGCACCGGGCACAGCAGGGGCTGCCAGCCCAGCTGGGTCGTTCGGGGAACACCCTGGAGGCAGCCAGCGCGGGGGCAGTGCGGGACAGTGTGTGTGGGGGGAGACGTACTCCAGGCGCGTTTCTCTCCTGGGGGGGGGGGTGCTCCAGGCCCAGGGCTCAGGCGTTTCTCTCCGGGGGGGGCACATACTCCAGGCCCAGGTGCTGGAAGATTTCTTCTTCAGAGGCAGCCGGGAGCGAGAGGTTCTGGAAGGGAGGAACCCAGCACCCGGGCTGAGCGCGGCGCCCTGGGACGAGCCGATCCCGCAGGGCAGGGCAGGGGCCTGCTACAGCAGCTGCCAGGCCAGCAGACCCTGCTACCGCCCGCTCAACCAGCCCTGCCCTGCCCCCCGTGCCAGGGAACCCGCCTCCCACCCCGCTCCCTGCGCCAGGCACGCGGCCCAGGGAAAGCCCCTCGGACTGGCGCCTTCCCCCCTGCCCACCTCCTGGGCCAGGGCAGCCAATCAGCAGGGTCCCAGGAGCCTGGCCGAGCGCTGCCCCACAGCCCTTGGGAGCAGCACAAAGACCAGCAGCTCAACAGCCCCCCCCCCCATGACCCATGGGTCAGCCTGTGCCCTGCCCAGGGCGCTGCAGAGGAAGGGGGCAGGGCATTAACCACTGGGAACGGCCAGCACCAGTGCGAGCCCCGTGGGGGCCAGAATTGGTGTCCCAGAGACGAACGGCCCCTGGCCACCCTGCATGCCCCACAGCACTGACCACGCCCCCCTGCCACCCTGCACGCCCCACGGCATTGACCATGCCCCTGCCACCCTGCACGCCCCGGCTATGACCACGCCCCTGCCAGCCCCACGGCACTGAACACGCCCCTGCCACCCTGCACGCCCCACGGCGCTGACCATGCCCCTGCCACCCTGCCCCCGGCTATGACCACGCCCCTGCCAGCCCCACGGCACTGAACACGCCCCTGCCACCCTGCACGCGCCCCGGCTATGACCACACCCCTGCCAGCCCCACAGCACTGACCACGCCCTCCGGTCGCCCTGCACGCCCCACAGCACTGACCACGCCCCGGCCACCCTGCACGCCCCTGGCTTGACCACGCCCCGGCCACCCTGCACGCCCCGGCTATGACCATGCCCCCATGCCACCCTGCACGCACCACAGCACTGACCACGCCCCCCGGCTGCCCTGCACACCCCCCCCAGCTATGACCATGCTGTCACCCCCGGCCACCAGGGGCTTTTCAACGCTGAGCTCCACCAACTCCTGCACCCCACAATTCCCGGGGTGCTCCCCGTGCTGGGTCTGCCCCTTGGGCCAGCGAGAGGGACCCTCCATCCCAGCCCCGGAGCTGCCCAGAGGGCGTCTGGGGAGAGCAAGCACCCAGTGCAGGGCCCCGGCTTGGCAGCCAGCGCTGAGGCCCTGGGCAAAGGCCTGGGGACCCCACCCGCAGAGGACAGGAGCCCTGGGGTGGGTTCCTGTGGGTGCCTGGAGCCCTGGCCCCTTCACTCCCACGCCCAGCGCTGCCCAGCCCTGCCCGGCACCGCCTACCTGCCGGGTGTCGTACAGCGCGTGGCTGTTCAGCACCATCTTCCTCTCGTGCCTGGCGAAGCGGCGGAGCTCGCGCTCAAAGTGCTGGGGAGAAGGGAGCAGACTCCGGAGTCACCACCCGCTGCTCCGGCAGAGACCAGGCAGGCCCAGGGACTCGCTGCCCAGGGGCTGCTCAGAGCAGCTGGGACAGGCTGACACGGGTTCAGACCCTCACTCCCTGCATGGGGGCGTCTGACTCAGGACTCTGAGCCATTGGGAACGTCTGGCTGGATCGCGAGTCAGCAGGGCGGGACGGGGCCCTAAAACCTCACAGCACCCGGCAGAGTGAGCGCAGATCCAAACGCTGCTGGAGCGGGGGACGGGCTCACATCTGGAATCCAGCAGCACCTGGGCCAAGTTCTAGGATCCTGCAGTGCGGCCACACCTGGCTCCAGAATCTGGCACTGCCCTCAGATCTAGAACCCCGGTATCACTGTAAGGGAGCTGGGCCAATCCAGAAACTCAGCACCATGGGCGAGAAGGGGGCTTGGCTCTAGAACCCGGGGTCAGACCCTGCAGCTCCATCGGCTCCCCCACCTGGGCAGGCACCTACCCGAGAGCCGGTCCAGCCTAGCAGAGCGAACGGGAACTGACTGATCGGAGCCACGACCAGGTCCACCCTGATGGCCTTCCAGCCTCGGGCAGCGGCAGGGCCCCCCTGGCCTCTCTGCGCCTCCAGGCGGAGTATGGAGAAGCACCTCTCGAAGCGGTCCATGCAGTCCCTGATGCCCGGCGCCTCGGGGCCCTCACAGAGCACAAAGCTGTTCTCCTGGCTGTGCTGGTAGAGGATCAAACCCTGGGCGGGGAAGAATGTCTCAGCCATGTGGGGAACTCCCACCCCACCCACTGTGCCAGTCCCAAACCCACCGGCCCCCACTCGCCTCCCAGAGCCTGGATAGAACCCAGGAGTCCTGGCTCCAGCCCCTCCCCCAGACCCCAGCTCTAACCTGAGACCCTGCTCCCCACCCAGATCCCCCCCATCTGAGGCCTTTAAAGGTGAACCCCCCCATCCAGCCCCTCCCCCACCTGGCTCTCCAGCCAGCTCACGGCCTGGCTCAGCAGCCCCGCCTCTCGGCCAGCCTCGGGGTGGGTGAGGAGAAGATCCACATCGTGGCCGTGCTGCTTGCCCCTGTGGGTGGTGGGGGGAGAAGCAGAAGGTCCCTCAGCCGCCAGGAGGGGGCAGCATTTAGTGCCCAGCCCAGCTGCAGCCAGTGCAGCTCCAGCAGGGGGCGCTATGCGGCGGGGCGGAGAGATGGCCTGCGCCCAGGGCCAGGCTGCTTTGGGGCCGGGGCTCCCCACGGCCAAGCAGCCGCACACGCCCCCCGGGATCCCTGTGCCGTTCCCGTGCGGGAGGCAGGGCTCCCGGATCCCCTCCCCCAGCACGTTACCGTCTGAACCCGCCGGCCAGCGTCACCGAGGCTCCGGGCAGGACCCGCTGCACGGCCGCCTGCACCGCCTGGCTGACGGCCTCCGCCTCGCCGCGCCCCACCGGCGTGCTGAGGTCCTCGTAGTGCTGCAGCCCTGCAGGGAACCCCCGGGCCGGGGACGTGGGCGTGAGGTTCCCTTCCCTTGGGCCTGCCTGAGCCCGGCGCGGGGCCAACACCGAACCAGCAGCATCTCGGGTCCAGCCCGGCTCCCCCAGCCCACGCCTTGCTGGGGACTAGCCCCTCCCAGCCTGCGGAGGCCAGGCCGGAGCACGTCACCGCCAGGCAGTGCCGCCCAGGAGTGAGCCCGAGGGAACCCCGGGGGCCTCTGTGTCCAGCAGCCTCCCAGCAGAGCCCCCGTCCACGCCCTGCAACTCCTCACCTGCCTGCTGCTGCCGGGTCAGCCTAGTGCTCTGCGCCTGCAGGTCCGCGAGCGTCCGCAGCCCCTCCTGGTACCACCGGCTGGCCGTCTTCACCCCCACCCCGAAGATCCTGGTGAAGAGCTGTGGAGACAGGCAGTGCCAGGGGTGCAGGGCAGGTGGCATCGGTGGCAGGAGAAAGCAGCTACCCCCAGTAGCAGCCGCAGGACGCGCTTGTAGCACTGACAGAGCCGGGTGCTAGTGCCAGCTCCCCAGAGTGTTTAATGCATCTCGTAATTGCTCAGCTGTGTGTCCTAGGCCCTATACTGCAAACGAGGATCCCCCTTCAGCTCAGCTGGCACGTCTACCATACCATTAACCTGTCAATCAAACGCCAGCCAACTTCAGCCTGTATCCAGGGCCCTTATGGAGAGGCTGAAAGACACGCCACGGAGGTCTGTTATGGCCGACGCTGGGCCCCATCAGGCGTGACCCTGTGTTAAGACACGCTGCCTGGCTGGAGCCTGCAGGCTGCCAGAAGAGCCACCAGAGGGCAGCTGGGAGCAGCTGCTGAATCCCCCAGCCCCCAGTGAGCTCCGGGTCAAAAAGGGAGGACCCCCGAGCGCAGCGCAGGCAGGCTGGGAGCTCCAGAGACTGCCCAGCCAGCAGTGGCCGGGGCAGAGCGAGGGGCAGGGCTGGCGGGGGTGGGGTAGCATGAAGCTCTACAGGAGGACGAGGCGGGAGGCTCAGGGTGGGGAGGGCGATGGAGCCTGCAGAGCAGCCAGAGACACCGGAGCAGGGCTCCCAGGGGCAAGCAGTGTGGCTGAGCCCAGAGACAACTCCAGCATCTCTTCCTAGCTCCAGGCCCCAGCGCAGGCCGGCACCACGTCCCTCTGGGACAGACCCTCCCCCAAGCGCCAGACCCCACCACCAAGCCCAAGGAGACTCTCCACCAGCTGGGAGCAGTGTAGGGTCTCAGACTACGTGTGGGGCAGCAGCCGGCCCCACATCCCACAACCAGGGCTGGTACCTTCATAGTCTGGTATCGCTCCGACAGCTTCACTCGCTCCACCTCGGCCGAGACGCCATCCTCCAGCACGTCCTGCCCCAGAGACATGACTGAGCCCAGGGCCCGCCCCTCTCGCACGGGCTTGAACAGCAACCTCAGCCCAGCCACGGCCCCCCACCCATCACTGCAGGACAATACCCTGGACAATGCCTAGGATGGGGGGGACTGGCAGAGCAGGGGAGGAGGCAGGGCTGGGCTGGCGGGGAGTTGGGGGGGCAGGGAAGGGCTGGCAGGGAATTGGGGGGCAGGGCAGAGGGTTGGGGGCAGGGCTGGGCTGGCGGGGAGTTGGGGGCAGGGCAGGGCTGCGGCAGGGGGTTGGGACTGAGGGGCACTGGCAGAGCAGGGCAGGGTCTCTCCCTGCCCCATGCTCAGCACCCCCAGCTCAGGCCTGGGGCGGGACTTACCTGGATGACCCGCCGGGAGTGCTCCCCCGATGCCGGGCAGAGGCCCCAGCTCCTCCAAGGTGCCAAGCTGGCCGGGCAGGGCCTTCAGCACGGAGGCTGCCCTGGTGAACGCCAGGCTGCGCCCCTCGCTGCCGCTGAACCTCGCCTCCTCCGCCAGGGTCTCCAGGGCCTCCTGGGAGAGAGCAGAGTCACGGGGAGGGAGCTGGTCTCACCCCCCCCTTCAAGCACCAAAGCTCAGTGCTTCTGAGCACACCCAGGCCTCCCTCAGCTTCGACTCCCTGTCCCTGTTCTGGCCCCACTGCCCAGCTCTGACCCCCAAGTGCGCCCCCAAATGCCAGACCCTCCCACGCCCAAAGAGAGAACCCAAGAGTCCTAGCGCCCAACCAGGCTGCTCTAGCCACTAGATGACACTCCCTTCCCAGAGCTGGAGATCCACCTGGCTCCCAGCCCTCCTGGCCATGGGGCAGCCGTTACCGTCAGCGCCTGGTTGCTGTGGAGGAGCGGGATGCGGCGCTGGCAGGCGTACGACGCCATCAGCCCCCCATGCGGAGCCGCCGCCGCGGTCACCTGGGGAGCAGAGCACCGGGGCAGAGGTCAGCGCCAAGACCCCAAGAGACCCTCCCGCTGCCCAGCCCCCACCCACCATCTCCCCTCCCTGCTCAGAGGCCAGGAGCTCCCCCACAGCGCCCCCTGCTGGGCACCCCTTGCCTGCACCCTCCCCAAGGGACCCCTCCACCCAGCTCCCCCACCCGCCATCTCTGCCCAGCTCACTCGGAGGCGGTGCCGGGGTTCAATCTCCACAGGCCGCCCGGCCCTCATGCTCTCCGTGAACCAGCCGATGTCCAGCAGGGCGGGTTCCCCCCCTGCGCCGCGCGCCCCCCGCTGCTGCGCCAGCCACTGGGCCACCTCGGCCCCCGAGTTCTGCTCCGACACCACGTGAGTCACCGCGGCGCTGGACAGAAAAGCATAAGAGGGGGCCTCAGGCCGGGACCCCAGGAGAGAATCGGGGAGCTAGTCCGGGGGGCTCAGACTAGCACTGAGCATGGCTCTGCTCTCCACTTCTCCCAGCCCTGCCCCCCCAGCCCGGCCGGCGCCCCTCACTCCGACCCACAGCCCCCCCCCCCAGCCCGGCCGGTGCCTCTCACTCCGACCCACAGCCGCCCCACAGCCCGGCCGGCGCCTCACTCCGACCCACAGCCCCAGCCCGGCCGGTGCCTCACTCCGACCCACAGCCGCCCCACAGCCCGGCCGGCGCCCCTCACTCCGACCACAGCCGCCCCCACAGCCCGGCCGGCGCCTCCTCCCGACCCACAGCCCCACAGCCCGGCGCGCCCCTCACTCCGACCCACAGCCCCCGCCCAGCCGGTGCCCCTCACTCCGACGCACAGCCCCAGCCCAGCCGGCGCCTCACTCCGACCCACAGCCCCCAAAGCCCGGCCGGTGCCCTCACTCCGACCCACAGCCCCCACAGCCCTGCCAGTGCCCCTCACTCCGACCCACAGCCCCACAGACCTGCCAATGCCCCTCACTCTGACCCACAGCCCCGCCAGTGCCCCTCACTCCGACCCACAGCCCCGCTAGCTCTGCCCCTCCAGCCCTGCCAGTGCCCCTCACTCCGACCCACAGCCCCCAGTGCCCCTCACTCTGACCCACAGCCCCTGCTAGTCCTGCCCCCAGCCCTGCCAGTGCCCTTCACTCCCAACCCGCAGCCCCCAGCCCAGCCCTGCCCCCAGCCTTGCCGGTGCCCCTCACTGTCTCCCCACGGCCCCCGCCTGCCTGGCCCTGGGATCTCATGGAGCAGCCAAGATGACCCAAGAGGTTTCCAAACACCCCTCAGTACCTGGAGAGGGAAATCCTGCCTCCCACCCCCCAGCACCTTGCCCAGGCTCAGCTGGATCCCTCACTTTCGGCACCAGACCTGGTGACCCCACAGGGCCGGATCCCCTCCCCCGACCCCCACTCAGCCACTGGGCAGCCTCAGGCCGGGGGAGGGGACACGGTGCCACCGGGTGCGAGTGGGGCACGGCCAAGGCGGTCTCTGCTTTGGGGGTGCCTGTGCCCTGGGATTCACGGCTCCCTCATCCTGCCCAGACTGGCCAGCTGCCCTGGGCTCCGCAGGGGTCAGTGGGCCCTGGCGGTGGGGCCTGGCCAGGAGCTGCCCCATCTGTCCCCGATCCCAGCACTGGGTGCCCATGCCGCTGCTCACCTGTATGCCCCGTCCACGCGGAAGCCCTTGGCCCGGGCCAGCTGGGTGAGGAAGGCCCGGCGGCTGGCGCCCATCCGCCTCTCCACCAGGCACAGCACCACGGCGGGGAAGCGCCCAGGGCCTGGGGGCTCGGCTGGTGGGGACAGGGTGACCCTCCTCCTCCTCTTCAGGGGCACCAGGGCCATGGCCCTTGGGGGGATACGGGGGTCAGTGACACTGGCTGGGGTCCCCCACGGCTGCTGCTGCCCCCTTCAGCTCGGGGGCTGTGGGGAGGGGGCTGGCAGGTACTGGGGCTGGGGGAGGGCTAAGGTGGGTCAGGAGGGGGTGGCATGGGGGTTATGGGGCTGGAAGAGCAATGGGGGCGAAGGCCACGGGGAGGGACAGAGGGGTGGGGCTCTAGGGGCGGGGAGCACGGGGATCTGGGGGCTACGGGGAGGGACAGAGGGGGCGGGGGCTACGGGCAAGGGCCCCGCCTGGCAAACTTCCCCAACTTGGAGGTGCCGCGTGAGCCTGAGGCGGAAACGCCCCGCCCCCCATGAGTCAAACTCGCGCGCAGCCACGCCCCTTATGCAAAAATAGCCACGCCCCCTCCCTTGTGGGGCCAGGGCCAGGACGCTGCTTCCCTGCACCCCCCAGTTAGGGGCGGGGCCAGAGGCGGGGCTTACTGGGGGCGGGGCAGAAGCGTGTCGGGTTTGTGCAATTGCAACTTATCATATGATCGGCAAGTTGCGCTTCCTGAAAGTGCGCGGGACGCAGAGCCGGGCGGGGGGCGCAGCGCTGGGGGCGCAGAGCCGGGCGGGGGGCGCAGCGCAGGGGACGCAGAGCCGGGCGGGGGGCGCAGCGCAGGGGGCGCAGAGCCGGGCGGGGGGCGCAGCGCAGAGCCGGGCGGGGGGCGCAGCGCAGAGCCGGGCAAGGGGCGCAGCGCAGGGGGCGCAGAGCCGGGCGAGGGGCGCAGCGCAGGGGGCGCAGAGCCGGGCGAGGGGCGCAGCGCGGGGGGCGCAGAGCCGGGCGGGGCGCAGCGCGGGGGCGAGCCGGGCGGGCGCAGCGCTGAGGGGCAGAGCCGGGCGGGGCGCAGCGCAGAGCCGGGCAAGGCGCAGCGCAGGGCGCGAGCCGGGCGAGGGGCGCAGCGCAGGGGCGAGCCGGGCGAGGCGCAGCGCGGGGCGCGAGCCGGGCGAGGGGCGAGCGCAGGGGCGAGCCGGGCGGGAGCGCAGCGCAGGGGCGCAGGGAGCCTGGCCATGGGGCACCCCACACGGTGGGCTGCTCTGCTGGTGCTGGGCGCCACCTGGCAGCTGGTACTGGGGGGTACGGCAAGAGGGGGGCGGCGGAGCCCCCACAACATCGTGCTGATCCTGACTGATGACCAGGACACAGAGATCGGGGGCATGGTAAGTCCCCGGGGCTGCCAGCCCCTCCCCAGCCATAGTGGACCCTGGTCTGGGCAGCCATCCCAACCATGCTGCCGGACCCTCCGCGCGCTGCCCGTGACACCCCCGTAACACGGTGACACATGTGCCACGGTCCCATCCACGCTGCCGGACCCTCTGTGCGCTGCCCGTGTCCCAGGCCCAGCCAGAGTGTGGGGCTCCAAGTGGCTGGCTGCCAGCAGGGCCAGCCGGGGCTGCTCTAGTTCAAGTCAAAGCCAGCTGAGGGGTGACAGAGTCCAGCCCGGGCAGCACAAGTCGCTCACTGGCTTCATTCCCCAGCGCACTGGCCAGGTCAGAGTCTCTGCTGCCCTGCGCAGGGCTGGGTTACCCAACAGGCAGACTAAGCACGTGCTTAGGGCACCAGCAAAGCAGGAGCACCAAGAAAAAAGAGATTTTACGGGATAGTATTGTTTTTATTTTGAATTACATGGGGGGGGGGCACCATAATCTTTTCAGTGCTTAGGGCCTCTAAAGGTCTTAATCCAGCCCTGGCCTGCGGGACACTCCCCTCCACGCAGGTCAGACCTGGCCTGTGGCAGACGGGGAGAAAGACGAGCAGCTCTGGGCCGCACCCCGGCCCCTAGCACCAAATGCAGCCTAGAGCTGTCAATGCACACGTGGGCTGAGCAGCGCTGCAGCCTGGCCAGTGCAGTGGGGCTGGAGCCAGACGCCCACAGGGAGAGGCGGGGGCACCCGGGTCGGAGCAGTGGCAGGTGCCAGGCTGCAGGTTTGGCTGGGCAGGTACCAAAGGCAGCGAGAGGAGCAGCATTGGCAGCCCCACGGCAACACAGGTGACCAGCTCAGAATCATAGAATCATAGAGCTGGAAGAGACCTCAGGAGGTCATTGAGTCCAGCCCCCTGCCCAAGGCAGGACCAACCCCAACTAAATCAACCCAGCCAGGGCCCTGTCAAGCCGAGACTTAAACACCTCTAGGGATGGAGACTCCACCACCTCCCTAGGGAACCATCCCAGAGCTTCCCCACCCTCCTAGTGAAATAGTTTTTCCTAATATCCAACCTAGACCTCCCCCACTGCAACTTGAGACCATTGCTCCTTGTTCTGCATCTGCCCCCACTGAGAACAGCCTCTCTCCAGCCTCTTTGGAACCCCCCTTCAGGAAGTTGAAGGCTGTTATCAAATCCCCCCTCACTCTTCTCTTCTGCAGACTAAACAAGCCCAAATCCCTCAGTCTCTCTGCGTAGGTCATGCGCTCCAGCCCCCAAATTATTTTGGTCGCCCTCCGCTGGACCCTCTCCAATGCGTCCACATCCTTTCTATAGTGGGGGGCCCAGAACTGGACATGGTATTCCAGATGTGGCCTCACCAGAGCCAAATAAAGGGGAATAATCACTTCTCTGGATCTGCTGGCAATGCTTCTCCTAATGCAACCTAATATGCCATTAGCCCTCTTGGCTACAAGGGCACACTGTTGACTCATATCCAGCTTCTCAGCCACTGTAATCCCCAGGTCCTTTTCTGCAAAACTGCTACTTAGCCATTCGGTCCCCAGCCTGTAACAAATGCTTGGGATTCTTCTGTCCGAAGTGCAGGACTCTACACTTGTCCTTGTTGAACCTCATCAGATTTCTTTTGGCCCAATCCCCTAATCGGTCTAGGTCACAATGGACCCTATCCCTGCCCTCCAGCGTATCTACCTCTCCCCCTAGCTTAGTGTCATCTGTGAACTTGCTGAGGGTGCAAACCATCCCCTCATTCAGGTCATTAATAAAGATATTGAACAAAACCGGTCCTAGAACCGAACCTTGGGGCACTCCACTAGAAACCAACCGCCACAAACCGTTGATCACTACCCGCTGGGCCCGACAATCTAGCCAGTTTTCTATCTATCTTACCATCCATTTATCCAATCCATACTCCCTTAACTTGCTGGCAAAAATATTGTGGGAGACCGTATCAAAAGCCTTGCTAAAGTCAAGGTATATCACATCCACTGACTTTCCCACGTCCACAGAGCCAGTTACCTCATCATAGAAGCTAATCAGATTGGTCAGACAGGACTTGCCCTTCGTGAATCCATTCTGACTATTCCTGATCACTTTCCCCTCTTCCAAGTGCTTCAAAATGGATTCCTTGAGGATCCCCTCCATGATTTTTCTGGGGATTGAGGTAAGGCTGACTGGTCTGTAGTTCCCTGGATTGTCCTTCTTCCCTTTTCTAAAGATGGGCACTACATTTGCCTTTTTCCAGTCAGCCGGGATCTCTCCCCATCTCCATGAGTTTTCAAATATAATGGCCAAAGGCTCCTCAATGACATTTGTCAACTCCCTCAGCACCCTCGGATGCATTAAATCTGGGCCCATGGGTTTGTGTATGTTTAGCTTTTCTAAACAGTTCCTAACCTGTTCTTTCCCTACCAAGGGCTGCCCACCTCCTTCCCATACTGCGTTGCCTAGCGCATTTGTCTGGGAGCTGACCTTGTCCGTGAAGACAGAGGCAAAGAAAGCATTGAGTACTTCAGCTTTTCCCACATCATCTGTCACTGGGTTACCTCCTTCATCCAGTAAGGGCCCCACACCCTCTCTAGTCACCCTCTTATTGCTAACATGCCTGTAGAAACCTTTCCTGTTATCCTTCACATCCCTTGCTAGCTGCAATTCCAATTGCGCTTTTGCTTTCCTGATAACTCTCCTGCATTCTCGAGCAATATATTTATACTTCTCCCTAGTCATCTGTCCAAGTTTCCGCTTCTTGTAAGCTTCCTTTTTGTGTTTAAGCTCGCCAAGGATTTCCCCGGTAAGCCAATCTGGTCGCCTACCATATTTGCTTTTCTTGCAGCGCATCAGGGTGGTTTCTTCCTGTGCCTTTAATAAGGCTTCTTTAAAATACTGCCAGCTCTCCTGGACTCCTTTCCCCTTCATGTTAGCATCCCAGGGAATCCTGCCCATCAGTTCTCTGAGGGAGTCAAAGTCTGCTCTTCTGAAGTCCAGGGTGTGTATTTTGCTACTCTCCTTTCTTCCTTTGGTCAGGATCCTGAAATCTACCATCTCATGATCACTGCTTCCCAGGTTGTCACCCACCTCTACTTCCCCTACTTGTCCAGTGCCAGCTCGATGCGGTGCGGGGCCCCAGGCAGCCGCCTGGCTCCCCTGGCCCTAAGGCCGGGCCTGCGTGTCACCCCTGTAACATGCTCTCACATGTGCCACGGTCCCATCTGCACTGCCAGGCCCCTGGGGTCGCGGTCCTACTGGGGCTGTGACCCCCTGTGTGACCGAAGACAGGGCACGACGGCCACGGCTCCATGCCACGTGGCACAGAGCGGGCACGGCACAGCTCCAGCCAGGCCACGCCGTGTCCCTGGCATGGGCCTTCGTAGCAGTAACTGGAGACACAATGCATGGCCTGGCCCCACCCCCGCTGCTGCCCAGCCACAGCCTCCCGCCCACTCCCGCAGTGGGACTCCCCCAGGTGTGGCGCTGTCCTGGAGCCGGGAGGAGCTGGCCTCTAATCCCACCTCTGCCAGCGGCTGCTGGGTGGGCAAGTTATGCCATGGCCCCCTGCCTCAGTTTCCCCTCTCACCCTTGCCTGTGTGCTCTTCCGGGCAGGGTGGTCTCCCAGAGCAGGGCTGTGTCCGTGCTGATCACAGGGCGCTGGTCGGCCCAGCCTGGCGGTTGTTTTGAGTCGCTAGTGCGTGAAAGGAGCTGGGGTGTTTGGCGCTTCCGTGCCATGCAGCTGCGGAGGGTTACTTAATGCCTGGCTAACCCCAAGGCAGCTGCCAGTTCAAACTCAGCACTGCTCTCTTGGGGAGGTAAAGGGGCTGCGATCGCCCTTGCGTGGAAGCACAGCGGGTCTGACCCACTCTCCAAAGCGATGTGCTCTGCGTGGGCATGGGCGCATGGCGGGTCTGCCCGCCCCAGGAGTGCACAGAAAGCCTGGAGCTGTCCCTGGCGTTCCCGGGAGCCTGGTGAGCGGGAGGGGCAGGGAGGGGGTGATGTCCGATCGGCCTAGGGGAAGGGCGGGTCTCGTGGTTAACCCAGCAGCCCCCTGGAGACGGGATCCTGGGCAAGTCACTTCCCTGCCGTGTGCCCTGATTTGCCCAGGGCAGGGTCATGAACTAAATCCTGGGAGCTTTTCGGGGCCTGCAGTGCGGAGCAGCGCGACCGCCAGGCCCTGCTTCACTGGAGCATGGAGGGAGGCCCCTGGAATTCATGCTCCGCTGCGCTGGTGGGCAGGAGATTCCCCCTCTGGGTCCAATGCGCCTGGATTCCCCCTGGGTGCCATCTGCCCCCTTGCCCTGCTGCTTTGCTCAAAAGCTGGGTCAGGATCCTTCGCCCCATGGTGCAGAGGGGAAACTGAGGCACAACGAGGGACTTGCACCCAGACATCCTTTCTTTCAGAGCCTGTTCTGTGTCCCAGGCCCTCCCCTGCAAAGCGCAAGCTGGGCATGTTCGGGGCACTGCGCTCGGCTGGCAGAACCCAGCCCCTCCCTCCTGCCCCAAGCAGCAGGGCACCCGCCACTTCCTCCTTCCACTTCCACTTCTGCTGCTCAGCTCCCAGGGCTGTTGTCCCCTGATGCAGAACAGCCCTGGGTGGTCACACTGACCTGGCGTGTGGGGCTGGGAGCAGCTGCTGCAGCCTCATGTGCTTTAGTCAGTCACAGGTTGCCTGGCCTGTGACCAAGGGGCCCAGCCAGGGCGAGCTGACGGACCCTTCTCAGAGCGTAGGGTTCCTAAGTGTCTCTGAGGTGCAGCCAGCGCTGGGGTGGAGCGTTGCCGCAGGGACACCAAGGGGAAGCCTGAGTTCTCTAAGTTGTTCCCCTTTAGCGAGTCCACGTGTCGCTGAGCCTGCGTGGTCTGACCCGTTGGGGGTTGTTCTTTGTACAGCACCATGCCCAGGGCTGGGGAGACACAGGACGCCACGTCCCTCCACAGCTGACAGTCAAAGTGACGCTTGTCGGAGTAACGCGCAGCTCCATAGGAATCGCCTCCTGGCTCGCCCTGCCTCAGTCTGCCTTAGCTCCAAGGAGCACCTGCTGGAGGAAATTCCTTCCTGACCCCTGGCAGTTAGTGGCTGGCACATGCCCTGGGAGATGGAGGTTTACCAAGGGCTGTGTCCTCTGACATGGCTATCAAAGTGGTTCATACACAGGGAGTGGCTAATTCTTTTTTTAATCTGGCGACAGTTTGATAGGCTGTCCTGCATGATATCCAGTGGCAGTGAGTCCCCTACGTTATCTCCCACATTCATGAACTGAGCTGCTGTTATGAAAGAGGGGGATAGACGCAGCTGATTCCCCTTCTTTAGCCTTTCCACTGTTCTGAATGCCTCTCTCACATCTCTGTACAGACCGGTCCGTATGTTCCCCGACTCTTACAAGGGCTGGGCCATGCTCTGTCCCTGCCAAGTTACTGTACGAACTGGTCCATATGTTCCCTGCCTCCCGGACATGTTCTGTCCCTGCCACGTCTCCGTATGGACTGGTCCATATGTTCCCTGCCTCCCGGACATGTTCTGTCCCTGCCACGTCTCCGTATGGACTGGTCTGTATGTTCCCTGCCTCCCGCAAGGGGCAGGCTGTGTTCTGTCCCTGCCACGTCTCTGTATGGACTGGTCCGTATGTTCCCTGCCTCCCGGACATGTTCTGTCCCTGCCATGTCTCTGTATGGACCAGTCTGTATGTTCCCTGCCTCCCGCAAGGGGCAGGCTGTGTTCTGTCCCTGCCATGTCTCTGTATGGACTGGTATGTATGTTCCCTGCCTCCTGGAAGGGGCAGCCCATGTTCTGTCCCTGCCACGTCTCCGTATGGACTGGTCTGTATGTCCCCTGCCTCCCGGACGTGTTCTGTCCCTGCCACGTCTCTGTATGGACCAGTCCATATGTTTCCTGCCTCCCGGAAGGGTCAGGCCGTGTTCTGTCCCTGTCATGTCTCCGTATGGACTGGTCCATATGTTCCCTGCCTCCCAGGCGTGTTCTGTCTCTGCTGTGTCTCTGTATGGACCGGTCCGTATGTTCCCGTATGCCTCCTGGAAGGGGCAGGCCGTATTCTGTCCCTGCCCCTTGGGTTTGCAGCTGGTGACTGGTTCTGTGGCTCCTTACAGACTCCCATGAAGAAGACGCAAGCCCTGATTGGCCAGGCGGGTGTCTCCTTTGCCAATGCGGTGAGTGGCACGGCGCTGCGGTACTGGCCTGGGACGTCCCTGCCAGAGACCGGGCGAACTCGCCGCACTTGTGGGCCAGGGACAGAGCCAGAGAGTGAGAGCTCAAGGTGGAGCCATGAGGCGCCCTGGGTTGGGAAAGGGGCTGCCCAGAAAGCCCTGGGGGGCAGCAGCCTTTGCCCAGGAAGGGGCTGGGGGCAGGGGGCTTTGCGGGTGGGGACACACCTGCCGACCCAGCGTGGAGGGAGCCGCTGGCCTGAATGTCCCTCTCTCGGCCCAGTTCACGGTCACGCCCCTGTGCTGCCCCAGCCGCAGCAGCATCCTGAGCGGGCGCTACCCCCACAACCACCTAGTGAGGAACAACTCCCTGGAGGGCAACTGCAGCAGCCTGGCCTGGCAAAAGAGCCAGGAGCCGCTGGCCTTCCCCGTCCACCTGCAGCGGCAGGGCTACCAGACCTTCTACGCTGGCAAGTACCTCAACCAGGTAACGCCCGGGGCCGCGCCCCGCCACACAGGGCAGCCCTGCCCGGAGCACCACCCCAGGGGGCAGTGGGGGTTGGGGGGGAGCCAGGATGCCTGGTTCTGTGCCGAGCTCTGGGAGTGGAGAGGGGCCTAGTGGTTAGAGCCAGGAGGGCTGGGAGCCAGGACTCCTGGGTTCTCTCCCCAGCTCTGGGAGGGGTTTGGTTAGAAGGGAGGGGTCTAGTGGTTAGATCTGGGGGCTGGCCTAGACCGTAGCCAGGTGTCCCTGCGATGGAGAGTCTTTGGGGTGGGGGGTTTGCCACCTGCTCCCTCTGTCTGCGGGCCCTAAGGGGTGGTGCTGCTGGGCACGCCTTGGCCAAACGCCTCCCCGCTGCAGCCCGAGCGGCTGGCAGGGACCCCAGTGCCCAGCAATGGACCAGGGGGCTTCCAATGGGCTCTTTAGTGCCTAGGACTTTGCCTGGTGGTTTTGGAACCAGGACTCCTGGGTTCTATGCCAGCTCTGGAAGGGGAGTGTAGACTAATGGTCAGAGCAGGGGGGATCTGCCCTGCCGCTGACCACACGTGCAAGCCTGCACACAGCATGGCCCTCTCTGTCTCAGTTTCCCCCATGGAACATGAAGCTAACGCCCCAGCCTGTGGGGGGATGGGGCAATGTCTAGGAGGTTGTGGGTCGCTGTGTGGACGGGGCCATGGAGCGTCTGGGCTGGGAGCAGTGGGTGTGTGTAACCGAGTCTCTCCCCTCGCAGTACGGACACCCCGCGGCCGGGGGCGCTCAGCACGTGCCCCTGGGCTGGAGCCACTGGAACGGCCTGGTGAGTGCCAGCTCCGGCTCCTGGCGCCTTCAGGCTGGGCCGCGCAGCCTGCTCTGGCCGGGCCCAGGCGGGCTCCTGCTCCAGTCTGGGCGATCGGGTGTCGAGCTGCAGCCCCCCCCAAGTCTCACAACCTCAGCCTGCTCCGGCCTGGGGGCTGGGTCGTGCCCTCCACGCTGTAGCCCCTGTGTGGCCCTGTCTGTAACCTCGCGGCGGAAGGGGGACCCAGGAGCCAAGGTGATGGGCGGTGGAGACTGGCCCAGATCTGTTCTCCACTCCGGAGCTCCCAGCCTGCGTGGGGGGCACAGGTGGGTGCGGGGTTAGAGGAGGAACAGTTGCCAGTTGAACCCCAGTGTCCAGGCTAAATCGAACCAAAGAGCCGCACTTTGCCTCTCAGCACCCATGCCCTGCCCCGCTGCAGCACCCCGGACAGTGTCAGATTAGCTGCCCTGCTTCCCCCACAAGTGGCCACAGTGTGGTTGTGTGGGGAGGGTGCGAACATCTCTGGGGCAGAGGCTGACCTATAATGCAGGTGGGTGGGGGGCTGGGCAGTGGCGAGGGTGCTGGGGGTGAAGGTGGGGTGCTGGGCGGCGGGGAGGATGCTGGGGTGAAGGCGCTGGGCAGGGGAGGTGCTGGGGTGAAGGGCGCTGGGCAGGGGAGGGTGCTGGGGTGGGGCGCTGGGCAGGGGAGGGTGCTGGGGTGAAGGTGGGGCGCTGGGCGGCGGGAGGGTGCTGGGGTGAAGGGCGCTGGGCAGGGGAGGGTGCTGGGGTGAAGGTGGGCGCTGGGTGGCGGGAGGGTGCTGGGGTGAAGGTGGGGCGCTGGCGGGAGGGTGCTGGGGTGAAGGGCGCTGGGCAGGGGAGGTGCTGGGGTGAAGGTGGGGCACTGGGCGGCGGGAGGGTGCTGGGGTGAAGGTGGGGCGCTGGGCGGCGGGGAGGGTGCTGGGGGTGAAGGGCGCTGGGCAGGGGAGGGTGCTGGGGTGAAGGTGGGGCGCTGGGTGGCGGGAGGGTGCTGGGGTGAAGGTGGGCGCTGGGCGGCGGGGAGGGTGCTGGGGTGAAGGCGCTGGGCAGGGGAGGGTGCTGGGGTGAAGGTGGGGCGCTGGGTGGCGGGAGGGTGCTGGGGTGAAGGTGGGGCGCTGGGTGGCAGGGAGGGTGCTGGGGTGAAGGTGGGGCGCTGGGTGCAGGGAGGGTGCTAGGGGTGAAGGTGGGGCGCTGGGCGGGGAGGTGCTGGGGTGAAGGTGGGGCGCTGGGCGGTGGGGAGGGTGCTGGGGTGAAGGGCGCTGGGCAGGGGAGGTGCTGGGGTGAAGGTGGGGCGCTGGGCGGCGGGGAGGGTGCTGGGGGTGAAGGTGGGGCGCTGGGCGGCGGGGAGGGTGCTGGGGGTCGCTGTGGGGGCACTGCAGACAGGCAGGTGCGGCTGACCCCTTGGGCTGTCCCGCAGGTAGGGAACTCCCGCTATTATAACTACACCCTGTCGGCGAACGGTCGGGAGGAGCAGCACAGGCAGAGCTACGAGGACGACTATCTCACGGATCTCATTGTGAGTCCCTGTGGGGTGCCCGCTGGCTTCACCAGCAGCTTTGAAGCTGGGGCTTGCCCAGGGGCTGGAATTACCACCCAGGATTTGTGCTGGGTGCGGGGCCGATCAGGGGAAACTGAGTCGCCGAGCTGAGGGGGCATGAAAAGGGCACAGGGGTCGATGGGCCAGGGACCAGCCAGGCTGGAGGTGAGAGAGGCCCAGCTGCCCAAGGGAGGCCATAGCTCACTGCCCGAAGGGGGGGACTGGACCACGGAGCTGCCCATGCTACTCAGAGCTGGATTCCAGGAGTCAGGACAAGCCCATCTTCAGACTACAGTTCCCATGATGCACTGTGCCAATGCACCCGTCATGCTGCTCCTCCCCTTGCCAAGAGAGGATGCCATGGTGCATCATGGGAGATGTAGTCTGACTTGGGAGCCCTTCCCATGGGATGGATGGAAACTCAAACTGCAGCTCCCAGGAGGCATTGCAGTAGCATCGCCCATGGGCAATATTCTCCATGTGGCTTTTGGCCATCTCCTAGGAACACCCCCTCCCTGACATCCCTCCGCCCCCTTCCAGCCCTGAGCCCCCTTCTGCACCCCACATCCCTACAATCCACACACTCACCCCCTTTCAGCCCTGAGCCCCTTCTGCACCCCACATCCCTACAATCCACACATTCACACCCCTTTCAGCCCTGAGCCCCTTCTGCACCCACATCCCTACAATCCACACTCACCCCCTTCCAGCCCTGAGCCCCTTCTGTACCCCACGTCCCTCCAGTCCCCACACTCACCCCCTTCCAGCCCTGAGCCCCCTTCTGTACCCCACATTCCTCCAGTCCCCACCCCCACCCCGTTAGCCCCGAGCCCCCTTCCGCACCCCATGTCCCTACAATCCCCACCCCCTTTCCAGCCCTGAGCCTCCTTCCGTATCCCACGACCCTCTCATCCGCCTTCTTCTACCCAATTCTCATGGCTGCCCAGTAGGGGTCAGAGAGGCCTCCACAGAGCCCCATGGATTCCAGCTGGAGTGGGCACTGTGGGGCTCCCCCTAGCCCCACCCTGTCCCCATGGGCGCACAGCTATCCACCTCCATCCCCTCTCTGGGAGGGGCCATCTCTCGGCCCTCAGGGCTCCACCCGCCCCACAGCGAGACCTGTGCCTTCTTGCCCAGGCCAACCGGAGCCTAGAGTACCTGGAGAGGTTTTCACACCCGCCCTTCCTGATGATGCTGGCCCCACCCGCAGCGCACTCCCCATGGACCGCGGCCCCGCGCTACGCCACGGCCTTCAGCTCCACCAAGGCGCCCCGTGGCGGCAGCTTCAACGTGCACGGCAAGGTGAGCGGGAACGAGGCGCCTGTGGCAGCCCAAGGGGGCACCACGCACCGTGCTGGCGTCCTGCAGAGGCAGGAGAGGGGGACAGGGGCAGGGTGGGACTCTAGTGCGGCCGATGCCCCATCAGGCCACAGGGAGCCAGGGCCCACGAGCTAGTGGTGGGATCATGGGCAGGGCTGCAGCAGCCCTGTTCTCCAGCCTTGCCCCCTGCGCCGTGACGCCCCTCAGGGCAGATCGGGGGGGCTGAGCTGCCCCTGCTGGGATTGAGCCCAGTTCCCAGGTTGCACTCGGGCTGAGAGTCGGGGACGCTCCCCCCACGCCCTCCCTTCCGGTTGCAGGACAAGCACTGGCTGGTGAGACAGGCCAGGAGCCCCATGGCCAACACCTCCGTCGAGTTCCTGGACAAGGTCTACAGGGAGAGGTGAGAGGCCGCGGCCGGGGTCAACGGGAGCTCAGTCAGCGCAGATCAGAGCCCAGGCCGCCGAGCTGGCGGGCAATGGGCAGGGTGGAGAGACTCGGGGGGGAGGAGCAGGGAGGGATATTGGGGGGCTGGTAGGTGGCTGGGTTAGGGGAGGGTTAGGTGGCCCTGACTGGTTTAGAGGGGTGAGGATGGAGGGAAAGGGCCATTAGACTGATCTGGGAAAGGCAGGGTGGTGATACAAGCGGGGAGGGCTAGGGGTCTGGTCTGGGACAGATGAGAGGTGGATACCAGCCGGGGGCCATGGGGTCTGGTCTGGGACAGATAGGAGGGGGATTCCAGCCGGGGGCCATGGGGTCTGGTTTGGGATGGGCGAGGGGATTTCAGCCGGGGCCTAGGGGTCTGGTTTGGGATGGGCGGGAGGGGATACCAGCCGCGGGCCTAGGGGTCTGGTTTGGGATGGGCGGGAGGGGATTCAGCCGGGGCCTAGGGGTCTGGTTTGGGATGGGCGGGAGGGGATACCAGCCGCGGGCCTAGGGGTCTGGTTTGGGATGGGCGGGAGGGGATACCAGCCGCGGGCCTAGGGGTCTGGTTTGGGATGGGCGGGAGGGGATACCAGCTGGGGGCCTAGGGGTCTGGTTTGGGATGGGCGGGAGGGGGATACCAGCCGGGGGCCTAGGGGTCTGGGCTGGCCAGAGATTGGTGGTTGTCAGGGCAGAGGGGCATAAGAAATTAAGAACGGCCATACTGGGTCAGACCAAAGGTCCATCTAGCCCAGTAGCCTGTCTGCCGACAGTGGCCAGCGCCAGGTGCCCCAGAGAGGGTGGACCGAAGACAGTGATCAAGCGATTTGTCTCCTGCCATCCATCTCCTGCCATCCATCTGACAGACAGAGGCCCGGGACACCATTTCTATCCCCTGGCTAATAGCCTTTTATGGACCTAACCTCCATGAAATGATCTAGCTTCTCTTTAAACTCTGTTATAGTCCTAGCCTTCACAGCCTCCTCTGGCAAGGAGTTCCACAGGTTGACTACGCGCTGTGTGAAGAAGAATTTTCTTTTGTTAGTTTTAAACCTGCTACCCATTAATTTCATTTGGTGTCCTCTAGTTCTTCTATTATGGGAACTAATAAATAACTTTTCTTTATTCGCCCTCTCCACACCACTCATGATTTTATACACCTCTATCATATCCCCCTCAGTCTCCTCTTTTCTAAACTGAAAAGTCCCAGTCGCTTAACCTCTCTTCATATGGGACCCGTTCCAAACCCCTCATCATTTTAGTTGCCCTTTTCTGAACCCTTTCCAAGGCCAAAATATCTTTTTTGAGGTGAGGAGACCACATCTGTACACAGTATTCAAGATGTGGGCGTACCATAGTTTTATACAGGGGCAGTAAGATATTCTGGGTCTTAATTCCTAGCATCCTATTTGCCTTTTTGACCGCCGCTGCACACTGTGTGGAAGTTTTCAGAGAACTGTCCACGATAACTCCAAGATCTCTTTCCTGATCTGTCGTAGCCAAATTAGCCCCCATCATACTGTACGTATAGTTGGGGTTATTTTTCCCGATGTGCATTACTTTACACTTATCCACATTAAATTTCATTTGCCATTTTGTTGCCCAATCGCTCAGTTTGGTGAGATCTTCTTGGAGTCCCTCACAGTCTGCTTCTGTCTTGACTGTCCTAAACAGTTTGGTATCATCCGCAAACTTTACCACCTCACTGCTTACCCCCAGTCATGGCTGTCTCGGGGGAGGGGGAGCAGGGGAAGGGGGCCTGGCCGAGGGTGCGGCAGCCTGTGTGGGAACAGGGTCCTGGCTGGGGGCTGGGCAGTAACCCCCCTGTGCCCGCAGGTGGCAGACGCTGCTTTCGGTGGACGACCTGGTGGAACAGGTGATGGGCCGGCTGAAGGCCCTCGACCTGCTGGCCAGCACCTATGTCTTCTACACCTCAGACAATGGCTACCACGCCGGTGAGCCGGGGCCAGCCCTCCCTCCAGGCCAGGGGTCACTGGTTTGGTCCCCGGGGCCCAGTGTCACACCAGATGGGGGGCCCTCCCATTGGGGTGCAGGGTCCCTGAGGCTGCTGATCCCCGCAGGCAGTGGGGCAGGGCCTGCCCAGGGGGGTGCCGGCCCCTGCAGGCAGTGGGAGAGAGGCTGCCCAGGGGGGTGCTGGTCCCCGCAGGCAGTGGGGCAGGGCCTGCCCAGGGGGGTGCCGGTCCCCGCAGGCAGTGGGGCAGGGCCTGCCCAGGGGGGTGCCGGTCCCCACGGGCAGTGGGGGAGGGGCTGCCCAGGGGGGTGCTGGCGCTGACCCCTGCCCTCCCTGCAGGCCAGTTCTCGCTGCCCATTGATAAGCGCCAGCTCTATGAGTTCGATATCCGGGTGCCGCTGCTGGTGCGGGGGCCGGGCATCGCTACAAACCAGACCCGACTGGTAGGTGCCCCAGGCTGGGCAGCGCCGCCGCGGCTCATGGGAAACCGGGTTCCTGTGCCCCTCGGGGGTCCTGTCTGGGCCCAAGGACTGCGGGGCCTGGGCAGAGCTCCTCCCTGCCCCCATCCCGCCCTCCCCAGAGCCAGGCCCCCCGCTCTGCCGGAGACCTGGCTGCTCACGGCCAGTGGGGGGCTGGGTGCGGCCGGGCTGTAGCCAGGGCCGAGAGCAGCCAGGGAGGGCCCCGTGCCCAGCCCGCCCTGCCCCTAGCCCCAGGACCGGTGGTTATTTGGGTCCTCTCCCCCGCCTAGGAGCCGATCCTCAATATTGACCTGGGCCCCACCTTCCTGGACATCGCCGGCCTCAACGTGTCTGAGACGGCCATGGATGGGCAGTCCTTCCTGCCGCTGCTGGTGACGCACCCAGGGCGTGGAGGGGCACTGGGGGGCAGGGCAGGGCGACCCTATGGGCGAAGCAAGAGGAGCACTGGTTGTGGGAGGGGGGAGCTCCCGGCTATTCCAGGCCCAGCCTCGCCCACCAGGGGGCGCTGTGGGGAGGGGGCAGGGCATTGGCTGAGGGGGGCTCCTGGCAATTCCAGCCCCAGACTCGCCCAGCAGGGGGCGCTGTGGGGAGGGGGCAGGGCATTGGCTGAGGGGGGCTCCTGGCAATTCCAGCCCCAGACTCGCCCAGCAGGGGGCGCTGTGGGGTGGGGGCGGGGTGTTGTCTGTGGGGAGCTCCCGGCTATTCCAGTCCCAGCCTCACCCACCAGGGGGCGCTGTGGGAAGGGGGCAGGATGTTGGCTGGAGGGCTGCAGGGGGGGCCGGTTTAACCACCATGTGCTTGGCCCCAGGTGAGCCCAGCCCCGCCCAGCACGTGGCGGTCGGATTTCCTGGTGCAGTACACAGGGGAGGGGTATCCAGACAAGGATCCATCCTGCCCGGCCCTGGGCCCAGGGGTATCGGTGAGTCTGTGGAGGCTGAGCCCCATTCCTGCCAGGGAGAGCTGGTGTCTGTGCCAGGTACCCCCAGGGGAGCAGTCAGAGCCAGGCCTCCCCTCCCCTGACTAGCAGCGCTATGCAAAGCAGCTGGTTTGCACCAGAGTGATCTGCAAACACCCCTTCTGCCTGGCCGTGGGCACCGTGCCTGGCACCGCACAGCACCCAGGGTGCCCCTCTGGCACGTCCCCTTCCCCTCCACCTCCCAATGCCCTTCCCTCCTTCCCTAGGGCGCCCCCGTCTCTTGTGCTCCAATGCACTGGCGGGGGTGCGGGGGCCTGTCGCAGTGGTGGTCGGAGGGCCGGGGGGTGTCGGGGACAGGGGTGGACTGGAGCTTGGGGAAACGTCCTGATGGTGACCCTTGCCCCCAGCATTGCTTCCCCGACTGTGTGTGCGAAGACGCCTTCAACAACACCTACGCCTGCCTGCGCGGCCTGCGCCCGCACACCCTGCAGTACTGCGAGTTCGCGGACAGCCAGGTGAGCCGGGCACTGCCATAGGCGGCAGGGGCCTGGGCCTGCCCTCGGCGGCTGGGGGGGAGCCAGGCAGGGCTGGACGTGCACCGGGCCAGGGGAGCTCTCAGGGCACCCTAGTCTGGGGCCCGTTGAGCCCCCTGGTTAGCCCAGGTGCCCTAGGTGGGGCTGGTGGGGTGGTCCCTGGACCCCACCCGGCTCTCCACTGACCAGCCTGGCACCCGCAGGCCTTCGTGGAGCTGTACAACCTGACCAGCGACCCCCAGCAGCTCCACAACGTGGCCAAGAGCGTAGACCCCACCCTGCTGGAGGCCTTGAACCAGCGGCTCATGAAGCTCCAGGCCTGTGCGGGGCCCAGCTGCCGGGGCTAGGAGCACCCGCCCTCGGCTGTGCCCGGGAACCTGCCCGCAGACACCAGGAACTCAGTACCCCTCAGCACCTGGCTCTGGGTGGACCCCATGGGCCCACCCCCCGACCTCAGCCACTGCCCAGGAATAAAGGGGCTCCCCCAGCCTGAGCCTGGATGGGGCCCTCAGCAGCTCCCCCCATGTGCTGCCCCTCATGGGGCAGGTGTATTTGCCTCCCAAGTCGGGTCCTGGCAGCTCCCCCAGTTTGTAGCGGTGGCTGCTGGGCCCAGCCCCCTGCACCCCCAAGCTCTGCGCCCCCCATTTCTGCCCCTCCCCCGGCTCTGGGAGCTGCTGGGGTCCCTGATCTGCCCCCAGCCCAATACACGGACGTGGAATAAAGTCTGGTTAGTCGAAGGGCTCGGCTGTTTGTCTGCGGGTTCCTCCCCTGGCGCTGGACCCAGCCTGCCTGGCTCCCACTGCAGCCCCCCTCTGGCACCTTCCCCCCACTCCATTCCCACAGCCCTGGGACCAGAGGGGGGAGGAGGGAAGGACACAAGGGGGGGGCAGATTCTGCTCCTTCCTGTCTCCTCCCGCCTTCCTTTGGCTCATGCAAATCCCCACACAATGCGGGTTTGTGCCCCTGGCCCATTTGCATCCAAGCAGCTGCTGAGCTGCAGGGACCAGCATGGTGAGTCCGGGAATGCTGGGCTTTGGGGGGCAGGGAGCAGGGCCTGCGGGCCTAGGGGGTGAGCACCTTCGGGACCCCTGCCCTACAGCCCCAGCCATGGGCTCCCCACCGCCCTGCAGTGCCCCTCACTCCCGCCCCGCAGCCTCAGCCGGCCCAGCCCTGGGCTCCCCCCTGCCCTGCCGGTGCCCCTCACTCCCGACCCGCAGCCCCTGCCCCCCAGCCCTGAGCTCCCCCCTGCCCTGCCGGTGCCCCTCACTCCCGCCCCGCAGCCTGTGTCCCCCAGCCCTGCCCCCCAGCCCTGCCGGTGCCCTCACTCCTGACCCACAGCCCCGACCCACAGCCCTGGGCTCCCCCCCCTGCTGGTGCCCCTCACTCCCGCCCCAGCCCTGCCCCCAGCCCTGGGCTCCCCTGCCGGTGCCCCTCACTCCTGACCCACAGCCCCGCCCCAGCCCTGGGCTCCCCTGCCCTGCCGGTGCCCCTCACTCCCGACCCGCAGCCCCTACCCCCAGCCCTGGGCTCCCCCCTGCCGGTGCCCCTCACTCCCGACCCGCAGCCCCTACCCCCAGCCCTGAGCTCCCCTGCCCTGCCGGTGCCCCTCACTCCCGCCCCGCAGCCTGTGTCCCCAGCCCTGCCCCCAGCCCTGCCGGTGCCCCTCACTCCTGACCCACAGCCCCCGACCCACAGCCCTGGGCTCCCCCCAGCCCTGCCGGTGCCCCTCACTCCCGCCCCCCAGCCCTGCCGGTGCCCCTCACTCCTGACCCGCAGCCCCTGCCCCCCAGCCCTGCCGGTACCCCTCACTCCCGACCCACAGCCCCTGTCCCCCAGCCCTGCAGGTACCCCTCACTCCCGACCCACAGCCGTTGCCCCCCAGCCCTGCCGGTGCCCCTCACTCCCGCCCCGCAGCCCCTGCTGGCCCAGCCCTGGGGCTCTCCTGGGAAGTCTCCCCACCGTTGTGACATTTTGTTTTTCCATGATGCTAAACATGGGCTGGAGACACCTGCAGGCCCGGCCTCCCCCAGGCAGAAGGGTCCCACAGTGAGGGGGGGGAGGCTGAGGGCTACTTGATCCAGCAGGGATGCAGTAGAGGGTGGGGCGCCTTGGGGGGGTGGGGAAGAAGTGGGGGTTGGGGGCTGGGCGGGAGGATCTGGGGAGAACAGGGGGGCAGGCTCCCCACAGCCCCTCCTGCCCTGACCCCCCTGCTTCCTTGCAGAACATCTTTGGGAGGAGCCGCAGCCCGTGAGTAGCTGATCTCACCCAGGCCAAGAGCAGGGCCCCGGGGGGCAGGGACCCCCTGGCCTTTGCCCCCCCAGGCCCACCCCTGCCCCCAGCCTGGCCGGAGGATCAGTCCCTGCACCGGAACCAGAGGGGCCGGGGCACCAGGCGTGTGATATTAGGGGCGTCGCCTTGCACACGCAGCTGCCCCCCAGCCCAAAAAGAAATGTCCTGAGGGTTCCTCTTCCTGCTCACCCTTGGCAGGGAGCCCAGCTGGGAGGTGGGGGTGGGGGCATGGAGCAGGGCAGTAGAGAGTTGGGGTGGGGGATGGGAGCAGGGTAGTGGGGATGGGGATGTGGGGCAGGGCAGTGGGGATGGGGGGCAGGGCAGTGGAGGGGTGTGTTGGGGTGTGGGGCGATGGGGTTATGGAGGCTTGTGACAGCATGTTGTGGGGTCCCCGACCCTGCACCCCCATCCGCAGCCAGACGGGACTCTCAGCCGGCCAGTAGCGTAGGAGGGTTAGTTGGTTCTCGGACACAGCGCAGTGCGGAGGCGGTAGCTCAGGAACCCAGGAGCAGACGGCCTTATATGATATCTCTTGGGGGGAAGGGGCACCCGGGCAGCCCCCCTCCCACATTGTCCTGCTTCCAGGCCCAAGCTGTCATCTCCTGTCACCTGCGCCTCAGGAGGTGAGAGACTGAAGGTACTTTCCCAGTGAGTCACACCCGGCCTCCCCCTCCTCATGCAGCTAGTGCTGCAGGGCCTGGGGAAACTGAGGCACGCACGCGCGCACACACACACACACAGCGTCACTACAGCATAGCATAGGACAGTAGGATCACACATAACCCCGCAGGACACACGGTGACTGCAACACCAGAGTGAACACAGGACTGCAGAAATAGACGGCACCCCCGCTACGTCACAGAGCTGTGGGGGGCAGGGCAGTAGGGGATGTGGGGATGGGAGCAGGGCAGAGGGAATGTGGGGCTATGCGGCGGTGGGGGATGGGAGCAGGGCCGGGGGGATGGGTCTGTGGGGGAACAGGGGCAGGGAAATGGGGATGGGTCTGTGGGGGATGGGGGAAGGGAAATGGGGGGATGGGTCTGTGGGGGGATGGGGGCTATGCGGGCAGGAAGTGACGGTCGGGGTGGAGCAGGGAGTCTCATGGGGCTGCTCTTGTGTCTCCTCCCCACAGGCCTCAGACCCCACCCCCGCCCCCCAAGCGGCCGGGTAAGTGACGGTTCCAGGCCCAGGGGACTGGGGGTCGGGCAGCTGCTGGCTGAGCTGAGCCTGGGTGGCTGTGTCGCTGCCCCCCTGCCCTGCACGGGGGGGGTGTGACAGGATCCCCCCGTACTTCCTGGAGCTGAGAGACGGCTGGGCCCCCTTAGCTCTCCAGCAAACCCCTCCAGGTGCCAGATCAGCAGCCGGTGGCGCCTGTGCCAGCCAGATGCACGAATGCGTCCCGCCGAGGCACGGCCATTCCCTGGCCTTGCACCCAGAGCTGCACGGGCTGGCAGGGCTCCAGGCTCCTGGGGAGCCCCAGCCCATCAGCCTGAGCCAAGCCCCCCTGCGGGAGGCCTGCTAGAAGACAGGTCAGCAGCAGGCAGAGCAGCGCCGGCCTCCCCAGACGTCCGGGTCCTGCAGGCCCAGCGGCTGGGCTCCCCCGCGGCCTGGGACCAGGCTCCCCAGTGCAAAGTCTCCGTCCTCCAGCCGTCAGCCAGGGGCTGAGATGGGGGAGGGGCAAATGGGGGTGTCGCTGCCCCTCTTTCAGCCTTCGGCCCGGCTGCCAGAGAGATCCGGTTGTGCCAGGGACTCCGCCCGGTGCAGCAGGGCAGGCGTGTGCCGCAGCAGGGCTAGTTAGACCGGCCTGGTGCAAGGCACCTCGGCGTCGCCCCCCAGAGGACACGGGGCACCGGGGCCCTTGGACGGACGGGGCGCGCCCCCCCCGGAGCTGGCTGCCAGAGCGTCCGTCCCTGACGCGGGGGAGGCAGGGGCCAGGGGCCTCTTTTGGGCTGTGCCCACTTAACGCCCCAGTGCTGCTGCGCGGCACCGTGTTCCCAGCGAGCCTCCGCCTGACGCCCCCAGGCACCAGGCCGCCCTCCCGGGTCGCGCGGCCGCTTCTCTTGGGGCCCTTTGCCAGCGGCCACTCAGCACAAAGGGCCACGTGAGCCTGAGTGCAGGCAGCGCGGCGAGGAGCCATCACAGCCGCGGCGCCTGCCTCAGTTTCCCCTCGCACTCAGCAGACCAGGCTCATGGTGGTTTCCCTGGTGACAGGCACCAGCTGAGACGCAGCATCCCCTTCCCCCCCCCCCCCCCGGGCTTGTGAGCATGGGGCTTGTTCTTACGGACACTCGCAGCCTGTCTACGGCCCCCTCCCCCAGCCCACTGCCCCTTTCCCCTGCGGATCCCATCCTGCCCCCTGCGCTGCCACGAGGGGTCCCAGCAACCAAAGGCTTTGAATTAAAAACACAGCAAAGGGCTTGTGGTTCCTGGACCCCTGCTACTGCCTTGCGAGGCGCAGGGGCCTGGGAGGGTGGGGTAGGGGAGTGAGATGCGGGGGCGCGAGGAGTGGGGTGCAGAGGGGCCTGGGAGGGTGGGGTAGGGGAGTGAGATGCGGGGGCACGGAGGAGCGGGGTGCAGAGGGTGTGGGGTGGGGTAGGGGAGTGAGATGGGGGCGCGGAGGAGCGGGGTGCAGAGGGCGTGGGGGTGGGGTGGGGAGTGAGATGCGGGGGCGCGGAGGAGCGGGGTGCAGAGGGTGTGGGGTGGGCAGGAGCAAGATGGGGGAGGAGCAGGCTTAGTGCTGCCTTCAGCACCCGTGGGCAGCTCCTTTGCCGGCGCAGAGCGAGGCTCCAGCACCCCCGGCCATGCGAGTACGGGCCCCGCACAGTGACCCCTCCCACCGCCCACCCGGGACAAACCCCTCGTCCTCCCTCCCCATGAGCACTAGGGGCTCCAGGGGCGACGGGGCGCACAGTGTCCTGGGGGTTGGGGCGGGTCCAGGCATGGCCCAGTAGAGCCACTGACAGCCTGGTCTGTGTTACAGAGAGCTGGGAGTGTGCGGTAAGTGCTCCAGCCCGCTGCACCCCCTGCACCCCAACCCCTGCACCCACCCCCTGCATCCGCCCCCTGCACCCCCAACCCCTGCACCAGGCACAGCCCTGCCCGCTGCACCCCCAACCCCTGCACCTGCCCCTGCACCCCAACCCCTGCACCTGCCCCTGCAACCTCAACTCCTGTATCCGCCCATTGCACCCCAACCCCTGCACCTGCCCCTGCACCCCAACCCCTGCACCTGCCACCTGCAACCTCAACTCCTGCACCCACCCCCCTGCACCCCCCAACCCCTGCACTCACTCTGCATTCCTAACCCCTGCACCTGCCCACTGCACCCCTAACCTCTGCACCCAGCACAGTCCTGTCCCCTGCACCCCTGGGCTCGGGTTGCCAGGTGTCCCGTATTCACCCGGACAGTCCGGTATTTTCGGCTCCTGTCCGGTAAAACAATTCAGAGAATCCCGGACACCTGAGCTGTCCTGAGCTGTCCGGTATTTTCTGAATTTTTCCCCGGCCAGGAGGCGAAAATGCCGGGCACCTGGCAACCCTCCAAACACTCAGCGCCCGGCCTCCCCCCACAGCTCCCGACACCCCCAGGCCCCTGCTTACCTGGTTCGCAAGGCTGCCGGCACAAAATGGCTGCCGGCCAAAAGCCCTGGGGTCTTAGAGCTCAACCGCTCCCCATTCCTATCCCTGCACGTAAAGGGGACCGTGCTATTTTAATGCTGTTTTAGTTTTAAAAATGTTTTGGCTTAATAAGTCCTTGGAGTCTTTGTTTTGTTTTGTTTTGTTTGCTCAACAACTTTGATCCCCCTTTTTTTCCCCCCTTCAACAGAATTTTTTCCTGGTGTTTTTTTTTGGGGGGGGGGGGGGAGGATGTTTGGTATTTTTGTTTCAACTATCTGGCAACCCTACCCCCAGCCCCTGCACCTGCCCCTGCACCCCCAGCCCCTGCACCCCAACCCCTGCACCTGCCCACCCCGCCCCACAGCCATAGCTCCACCCACTGCACCTATCATGCAAGCAGTCATCCCAACCGGCCTGGCTGCACCCCCACCGTTGCTCTGTCCCTCCCAGCACCATGGCAGCACCCACCTGCTCCCATCCCACCCCACAGGGCCCCAGCACGGGGGAGGAGTCAGACGAGGGGGACACGTACGAGGTGCCGCCCTGTGAGAGCCAGGCCCGGAAGGTGGCTCCGGCCAAGAGACAGGAGGACGCGGACAGCACCTACCTCGGTAACAGGGCTGGGGGGGGCAGAGAATGGGGGAGGGGAGTGAGGGGCTGGGAGGGGAGAGGGGCAGAGTTGGGGGTTGGAAGGTTGGGGGGCAGCAAGGTCCCTGGGCCCATCTCATCCCGTCCTTGCCTCCAGATCACGCCGCTGCCCGCCGCTGCTCAGAGTCCTACGCCCAGCTGCCCGCTCAGGTGAGCGAGCACCCACAGCCCACACCGGGCCCCCTGCACCCTTCCCCCCACAGTGGGCCCCCATACCCCAATGCCCTTCCCCACACCAGGCCCCTGCATCCTCAATGCCCTTCCCCCAACACTGAGTCCTCTGCACCCCACCCCACGCTCAACTCCCTTCCCAATGCACCATCTCCCCAGAGCTGATCTTCCCCCCCCAGGTCTGAACCCCTTTTCCTCGCTTTTCCTCCCCCTGCCCCAGTGCTGAGCCCCCACCAGCCCCCCTGATGCCCATGTAGGGAGAAAAGTAGGGTGCATAGACAGGAGCTCCCCTTTCCCTAACAGTAGTGTGCTCCAAGGAAACTCTCAGCCCCCTATCTGACCACCCCACATGCAGCCTGTGGCCAGCTCCCTTCCAGGAGAGCCCCATATCCCACCGCTGCCACCAGTTGCCCCCTTTCAACCACCCTGACCCAGCCACTCCAAATCTGAGGGCTCAAGCGTGGGGCCCAGGAGGTACTGGGGGCGGGGGAGCGGATAGAGGTCACGGGGAGCTGGCTGGTGACTGGCTTCTCTTGTGACCCACAGTTCCTGTCAAAGGTCAGCCTGGTGCCAGGCACAGCTGCTGGCAACGGGGAGGAGATGCCCTGCGGCCTGGCCTGGAGGAAAGGTGAAGAGCTGGGGGCAGACACCGGGGGGGGGGGGGCTGCTTTGTGGAGTGACCCCCTTCCCCACAGACACTGAGCTCCCCTCCAGCCAGGGGCCTGGCAAAGCCATTGGGCGCCTCCCCTGGGCTGGCTCCGGCCACGGGGCTGGGGGGTGGCCTGGCTCTGCGGGCAGTGATCACCATGGTAACGGATGTGGTTGCCATGGTGACTGGGTGGGGTGGCCATGTGGGGTCCCTGGGTCTCTGGGGCTGGGCCCTGCTGCGGCCCCTGGGGCCCCCTGGGGCCCGGCGCTGACCCGCCTCCTTCCCTTGCAGCTCTGGACAGAAGCCGGGCACAGCTCCCCCCGGCCCCCTGCAGCCTCAGGGGCTCCCTGCCCAGCGCCGGCCGGACGCCCCCGCCGCAGCCAGCTGGCCCCGCTGCACCCCAGAGTATGCGGGCGCCAGGCCCCCGGGTCGCCCCTTGGGGGGCTGCACACTGAGAGGGGGCTCACTGGCGGGGGAGGGTTTGGCCGATGGGGGTGGGGGCAGTTTTCAGGGGAGGACCCTCGGGCCCCTGCCACTTCCCCCCAGTCTTGGCCCCCCATGTGCCCCATCCCCCCCATTTCTGCCCCCCCATCCCATCCCCAGTCTCTGCCCCGGCCTGTCCCATCCCCTGATCTCTGCCCCCCGCCTGTCCCATGCCCCCAGTCTCTGCCCCCCGCCTGTCCCGTCCCCCAGTCTCTGCCCCGCCTGTCCCATGCCCCAGTCTCTGCCCCCGCCTGTCCCGTGCCCCTACCATTGCCCCCGCCATCCCATCCCTCCACCTCTGCCCCCCGCCTGTCCCCATGGACCTACCCCACCCGCAGGGGAGGGACACAGCTCCAGTCACATGGTTAGTGTCTCGGGGCCCCAGTGGTGACCCCCCTCCTTCAAGGGAGGGAGGGGGCTGAGCGGGATTAGTCTCCGGCTGCTGCTCACTTCGCCTTGTTCCTGCACCCGCAGATCCTGGCCTGGCCTCGTGGAACAAGGTACCAGACGCCCCCCCGCCCACCTCCTGCAGGACGGCCCTTGCACCGAGGCCCCTGCTCAGCCAGGTGCCCCCCCTGCGGCCCCCGAAGATACCCAAGTGAGTATCAGCCAAGGCCCCTGCCCGCCCATCGCTGGACAGTCCTTTCCGGGACCCTGGGATCCGGCTCCCGGCCCTGTCCCCGACCAGGGATCCGGCTCCCGGCCCTGCCCCCGACTCGGGATCCGGCTCCCGGCCCTGCCCCCGACCCCGGGATCCGGCTCCCGGCCCTGCCCCCGACCAGGGATCCGGCTCCCGGCCCTGCCCCCGACCCCGGGATCCGGCTCCCGGCCCTGCCCCCGACCCAGCTGGTGCAGATGAAGCAGGTTCCCCCAGTCAGGGGCCCAGCCTGGGTGCGAATGGCAGACTGGGACCCTGACTCTCCTGCCCTCTCCACAGGCCCAAGATCATCCTGCCGGGGCCCGGCCAGGTGAGTGCAGGGGCCGGGGAAGGGGTGGGGAGGGGCTGGGGGCAGGATGGCTCCCCACATCCCCACTGAAGGTGCCTTCTGCTCTCTCTTGGCAGAGCCTGGCTGATGCCTCCCCTGGGGGTAAGTGCCCCCCAGCCCTGCCGGTGCCCCTCGCTCCGACCCACAGCCCCTGCCCCCCAGCCCTGCCGGTGCCCCTTGCTCCGACCCACAGCCCCTACCCCCCAGCCCTGCTGGTGCCCCTCGCTCCCGACCCGCAGCCCCTGCCCCCAGCCCTGCCGGTGCCCCTCGCTCCCGCCCCACTGCCCCCCGCCCTGCCAGTGCCCCTTGCTCCCAACCCGCAGCCCCTACCCCCAGCCCTGCTGGTGTCCTCGCTCCTGCCCCCAGCCCTGCCGGTGCCCCTTGCTCCCAACCCGCAGCCCCTACCCCCAGCCCTGCTGGTGTCCTCGCTCCTGCCCCCGACCCTGCCGGTGCCTCTCGCTTCCGCCCCACTGCCCCCGCCCTGCCAGTGCCCCTCGCTCCGACCCACAGCCCCTACCCCAGCCCTGCCGGTGCCTCTCGCTCCGACCCACAGCCCCTGCCCCCAGCCCTGCCGGGTGCCCCTCGCTCCGACCCACAGCCCCTACCCCCAGCCCTGCCAGTGCCCCTCGCTCCCAACCCGCAGCCCCTGCCCCAGCCCTGCCGGTGCCCCTCGCTCCGACCCACAGCCCCTACCCCCCAGCCCTGCCGGTGCCCCTCGCTCCGACCCACAGCCCCTACCCCCCAGCCCTGCCAGTGCCCCTTGCTCCCACCCCACAGCCCCTACCCTCCAGCCCTGCTGGTGTCCCTCGCTCCTGCCCCCCAGCCCTGCCGGTGCCCCTCGCTCCCGACCCGCAGCCCCTGCTATCTAGAGCTGCCAACTATCTAATGGCACAAAACTGAACAACTTTTCCTGCCCTGCCCCTATTGTGAGGCCCCACCCCTCCCTCACTTTCAGCTGGCTGGGGCAGTGGGTTGGGTTGAGGGCTCCGGCTGGGGGTGGAGGCTCTGGGGGGGGGGCAGGAACGAGGAGTTTGGGGTGCAGGCTGTGGCCAAGGGGTCTGGAGTGTGGAGGGGGCAGGCTCTGGGAGGTCGTTTGGGTGTGGGAGGGGGCTCAGGGCTGGGGCAGGGGGTTGGTGTGCAGGGCCAGGCTGGGGCTAAATAGTTTGGGGTGCAGGAAGGACTCAGCTTGGGAACTGGTAGGGGTCAGGGAAGGCGGCTCAGGCTGGGAGCTGGTTGGGGTGGGGCCAGGTCTGGGAACCCCCCTCGTCCTGAGTGTTGGTGACTCCGGTGCCGTCCTGGAGCTGGGCCCCTGAGGGTAAAGGCCCCGCTACTGCTGCCAGCCCAGGGAGCTCCCCTCTGGCCCACAGCAGGGCCTGGGAACGGTGCCCATAGCCTGGCTGGGCAAGGGTGCCCCATGAGTCTGCTGTGTCTCCTCTTAACCCCTCGGTGTCCTGCCTCTTTCAGCCTGGAGCAAAGGCCTGGCCTGCCCAGGGGGCGGTGGAGCCCTGCAGGAGGTGAGCACCAGGCCTTGCCCCATCTCCCTGGGCTCGGGCCGGGGGGGTGGCACCTTCCTCCCGAAGCAGCCGGCACAGCCCCTCACCAGGGTGGTCCCTGCATCACCCCCAGCCCGCCCCAGCCCGCGGGCAGTCAGGTGCATCCAGGCAAGATTCCCGTCAGTGTTGGCATTGGAGGAGGATGGGGGCAGGCCAGGGTCCTTGGATGGGGGCGATCCCCCTGGCTGCTCTGACCCTTTCCCCGTGCTCCCCAGGATCCGGACCAGGCCTGGTATGCGGGGAGCTGTGACCGGCAGACGGCGGAGAGCATCCTGCAGGGGGTCAACAAGGTACCGGCCGCGCCCGGGAGAGCGAGAGCAGGGCCTGGCACTTGGATCCCAGCTCAGGACGGGAGTGGGGTCTAGTGGTTACTGCAGGGGGGACACAACGGGGAGCCAGGATTCCTGGTTCTCCCCTGGCTCTGCCAATGGCCCTCTGTGCTGTGAATGTCCCAGCTGTCTGGGGCAGGGGTGGGGAAAGGAGGGGCAGGGCTGTGCCCAAGGCTCACAAACCCACTCCCGGTTCCTGCTGCCCCCCAAATGGAGCTGGGGCTGTGGCGGGGGGCGCGGGGCTGGCAGCAGCTCACAGGGCCCGGTGCTGAGTACCCCCCCAGGACAGCGACAGGGCTGTGGCGGGGGGGCAGGGCTGGCAGCAGCTCACAGGGCCCGGTGCTGAGTACCCCCCCCCAGGACAGTGCCAGGGCTCGGGCAGGGGGGGCTGTGGCGGGGAGGGCGGG
The DNA here is from genome assembly GCA_019425775.1 of Rafetus swinhoei. Taxonomy (NCBI): domain Eukaryota; kingdom Metazoa; phylum Chordata; order Testudines; family Trionychidae; genus Rafetus; species Rafetus swinhoei. The sequence continues at coordinate 847,829 of JAFJHL010000226.1, forward strand.
GCTGGCAGCAGCTCGCAGGGCCCGGTGCTGAGTATCCCCCCAGGACAGCAACAGGGCTGTGGCGGGGGCAGGGGGCTGTGGGGCGGGGCGGAGCTGGCAGCAGCTCTCAGGGCCTGGTGCTGAGTACCCCCCCCCCAGGACAGCGCCAAGGCTGTGGTGGGGAGGACAGGGGGGGCTGTGGCAGGGGGGGCGGGGCTGGCAGCAGCTCGCAGGGCCCGGTGCTGAGTACCCCCCCCAGGACAGCGCCAGGGCTCGGGCAGGGGGGGCTGTGGCGGGGAGGGCAGGGCTGGCAGCAGCTCGCAGAGCCCGGTGCTGAGTACCCCCCCCCAGGACAGCGCCAGGGCTTGGGCAGGGGGGGCTATGGCGGGGGGGGGGCCGGGGCTGGCAGCAGCTCGCAGGGCCCGGTGCTGAGTATCCCCCCAGGACAGCGCCAAGGCTGTGGCGGGGAGGACGGGGCTGTGGCAGGGGCGGCTGGCAGCAGCTCGCAGGGCCCGGTGCTGAGTATCCCCCCAGGACAGCGCCAAGGCTGTGGCAGGGGGGACGGGGGGGCTGTGGCGGGGGGGGCTGGCAGCAGCTCGCAGGGCCTGGTGCTGAGTACCCGCCCCCCCCAGGACGGCGCATTCATGGTGCGTCAGAGCTCGGGCCAGGGCTGGAACCAGCCGTTCACCTTGGCCGTGCTGCACAAGGGCCACGTCTACAACATCCCCGTCCGCTACCTGGCGAGCAGCTGCCAGTACACGCTGGGCAAGGACCGCAAGGGCCACGAGCAGGTGGGTGCCGGGGGGCAGGGGCAGCCTGGCAGCACAGGGCAGGGCAGGGGGGGCCCTGGGAGGCTCCTGGTCATCCTGCTGCTCACTCATCCCTGGGGAAGGACCTGGCGTGGGGCACCCCCTGGATAACGGAGCGCGTGGGCAGGTCCAGCCCTGGGACCGGGGCTCCGGGCAGGGTGGGGCTGGTCCTGCTGCCCTCCCCCAGGAGCAGGCGGGGCCGGCTGCTCTCCGATTCCATCTGCCCCTTTCTCCCCAGCGGTTCGCCAGCGTGGCCGGCATGGTGCAGCACTACCAGGAGCACCCGCTGGTGCTGATCGACGGCAGCTCCGCCTCCAGGGCGTCCGCCCGCCTGCTCTTCCCCGTGAAGCCCTGAGCCCTGCCACCCCTCAGCTCCCTCCCATGGGCGCCGAGGCTGCTCTGCGTGGGTTGGACAGCAGGGGGCGCCAGCACCCCCTGCAGGGGACAGGCTGGGGGCTCCCCCCAACCAGCTACCCCCCCACCGCCAGCTGCATGCACCGGGGAGGCGCTTTGCTGCAAACTGGTGTCTCATCCTCAAAACGCCTTGGAAGCCGCTTTGCCCCTCGGGGGCCCCTCGCGGCCCGGGCCTAGGGCAGCCGGGCCGGGGACCGATGGGAATGGGGGGGATGGATACTGGCCAGGTCAGCAGGGTACCCCCCCCCGCCACTAGCAACTAGGCCTGAGCCCTTAGTACTCCTGGGTGAGATGGTATCACCCCGTCCCTGTGGCCCTGCACTGCAATGCCCCCCCCGCACCACAGCGCCCCGCACCACAGTGACCCCCGTACCCCGCACCATAGCCCCCCAGTGCCCCTGCACCACAGAGACCCCGTACTCCCGCACCATAGCCCCAGTGCCCCGCACCACAGAGACCCCCCGTACCCCGCACCACAGCACCCCGCACTCCCGCACCATAGCCCCCATACCACAGCGCCTCCCGCACCACAGTGACCCCCTGCACTCTCGCACCATAGCCCCCAGTGCCCCGCACCACAGTGCCCTCCTGCACCACAGCGACCCCAGTGCCCCCGCACCACAGAGACCCCGTATCCCTGCACCACAGCTCCCAGTGCCCCCGCACCACAGCGCCCCGCACCACAGAGCCCCCTGCACCTCGCACCATAGCCCCCAGTGCCCCGCACCACAGCGCCCTCCTGCACCACAGCGACCACCCCAGTGCCCCGCACCACAGAGACCCCCTGCACTGCACCACAGCTCCCCCAGTGCCCCGCACCACAGCGACCCAGTGCCCCGCACCACAGCGCCCTCCCGCACCACAGCACCCCCAGTGCCCCTGCACCACAGTGACCCCTGCACTCCCGCACCACAGCACCCCCCAGTGCCTGGCACAGCAGGACTCTTGAGCTCGGGGTGTGGGGGCCTGGCCTCCTTTGAACCTTCAGGCCTTATCCCCAGGATTGAAGGACACCGCGGTGCCTGTCCGTACCTGCCGGCCTGAGCCCCCAGCCCCTTCTGCTGCCCCCTGCCCGGTGAAGCGAGGGCCCTGTCCTACGTTCCCAGGCTCAGGGCTGCGGTGGGGTGAGACGCCTCCCACGCCGCTCCCCAAATCGGCCCCAAACCAGAGCTGCCCTCCTGGGGAGCCCTCCCAGAGCTTCCCCAGACCTGCCCCCCACCCTGCCTAGCCCAGACCTCCCCTGGCTGGGGTGACAGGAGCCCCTGTCACGCCCCACAGGATGTGCCCACACTCGGCCCGTCCATCCCCGGCAGGACCCCCCTCTCCAGCACGGCAGCCCCCTCGGGGAGCCCTTCCCCTCCAGCGGCAGTGAGACAGCCCTTTCCCAGGGCCCACTCCAGTGCGGCGACCCTCTCTTGGGGGGCCCCTCTCACCTGGGGGGCTGCCCCTCTGCCTCCGGGATGGCGCCTCTCAGGGCCTCCAGCTGCCTGCCTCTGCCATGAGCCCCTCGGGGTTCCCCCCCTCTGGCCCCCGGGGCCTCCCCTCCCCGAGGGGATAGCGCAGCCTGTTCCCCAGCCCAGAGCGACCCCCAGCCAGCGCCCAGCAGGGGGTCTATGGAGCTTGAACCCAGCAACGGATCCTCAGGCGCCGGCCTGGGCCCCCGCCCCACGCCAGTCTCCCTGCAGCCGGCTGAGTCCTGCCTGCTCCGCCTCAGCCCCCAAAACAGCCCCCCGCCTCCCAGCAGAGCCCCCAATACCCCCCAGCCACAGCCCCTCCCCCGCCAGTGTCTCTCCTCAGGTAACAGGGGTGCCTGGGCCCCTCTTCGCCGCCCCCCTCCCCGTCCAATGTTCCCCCCTCGCTGGGACCCGCTGGGCCGGGCGCCGGGTTCCCTCCCTGCAGCCCCTTGTCTGGCATCTGGCCGGGCCGGCCGTGTCCTCTGAGCAGGGCCGGGGGCACCAGGGCATCAGACGCCGGCTCCAGTTCTGGGCTTTTCTCTGCTACAACAACCCCCTGCCTTGTCACATTAAACCGGTAACATCCCGGCACTGAGCCCCCCTGCATGTAACCCCCTTTGAATCCCCAAACCCCCCCCCTTCCTCACAGCCCCCCCACCCACTGGAGCTGCCTGGGCACTGGATGCACCTCAACTTGCCCCCAAGCTGCTGTGGGGAGAGGGCTGGGGGTCGTCTCTCCAGGGCAGACTGCGCCCTGCAGCCCAACCCTGAGGCCCCTCCAGCAGCTGAAAGCCCTCGCCCCCCCCCCAACTTGTGACAGGTCTCCCCAGACCGGTGCACGACCCTCACTCTGCGCACGGCCAGAAAACACGAGGGGCGCAGGCCTTGTGCTAACGACTCAGCCGCGGGTGCTCAACGGCGGCCGATGGGGGCAGGGCTGAGCGCTGGGGAGCCGGGGCAGGCCCTGGCAGCAGAAGCCCCAGTGTAACCTGGGCCCAGCCTGGTGGTGCTGGGTGGGAGCTGGCCCAGGAGGCAGGAGGGGAGTGGGATGGGATGGCGGGGAGGGCCCAGAGGCCAAGAGTCCCACTGGGCTCCTGGCAGGGGAGTAAGAGCCGCTCAGCCCCACAGCCAAGGTTCCCGGTAAGCGTGCTCCCGCGGGCTCCTTGGCAGTGCAAAGCCCCCCCTCGGGCCAGGAGCTCAGCTGATTGGCGGGGAAGGGGCTCTCACTGAGCAAGCAGCGAAAGGAGCTGGCTGCCTGCTTGAACTGCGGAGCGTAAGAAGGGAGCTAAGGAGAGTTCGGGGCTGGGGGATGGGAAGGAGGGAGGAAGTTCGTAATTCACTGGCTGATGAGGAGTTGGAGGGACCAGGAATTTCGGTCCCTCTGCAGGAGGAGAGAGGCAGAAACTCTGCACTGGGGGATAAGGGGCTGGCTGCATGGGTTGGGGGGTGCTGGCATCTGTGCACTTTGGTGGAGGCAGGGAGGTGGCAGTTGGTCTGGGGTGTCTGACTAGCTGCAGGCCTCTGGGTCTGCCTGGGTTGAGGGAGGAGCAGGCTGCAAGGGGGGGGCCAGGACATTTGCATGAGGGCATGTCAGACCAGGTGCGCAGAGGTGTTAATGGGTTAGGAGAAGAAAGAGAAGGCTTCTTGGAGCAGTGGGTTTGGCGCGTTGGAGAGATCTAACACTGCACTGAATGATTTTTTCAAAATCTGTTACTAATTACTACCTGGTATATTGTATTGCTTTAAGGCCAGGTCTTTGCTGTTTGGTAGAGCCAGACGGAGCAAGTACTAGCTTGAGCTGTTAGGCTGATACCTGTACTCTCTGCGGGGAGTGTTAATTTTCTTTTGGATTAGATTTCGTATGAACTCTCGTGGGCGTCGCTTCTTGTTAAATATCCCGTTTGAATCTATTTTCTTCCACACATGTGGACTGCTTCAAATTGTGCGTGTGCTTTGTTTGTATTGGTGTGCACATCCCCACACACACACTGCCTCTGTATGGTGCACATAAGAAATGTCAGCACGCCCAAAAGAAAACTCAACCCACCCAAGGACAGAAAATGTTAGCGGGAGCCAGGCCCGGCGGCCACAGGGTTTGCAGGGCCCAAGGCAGGACACTGGGAACGGAGCCCCGGGCCCGGCTGGTGGATGGTGAATACTCAGCAGCGCGGGGCCCAAGGCATTTGCCTTGTTCGCCCGGCCCTAGGGAGCGCTGCCACAGCCTGTCTGCGGGGCTGGGCTAAGCCCTGGTTCTTAGCTGAGGCTTGTGGCTGCGCTGGGGCAGGGGGCCCATCCCCTCCAGCGAAGGGCGGGGCTGGAGAACGCGGGTCAGAGGCGGCTGTGAAAGCTGCTTTGCCGTGTGGCTCCCGCGCCTGCGTCTGCCTCTGGGTCTTCCGTTTGTGCCCCGTGCCGGAAGTTCGGGTTGGTTACGCTGCAGGACGATTGGCTAAGGAAACTGACAGCGGCCCCGTGCGCATGGGGGGCGAGAAGGCGGAGGGGGAACAAGGGCTACTAGGCAAGGAAAGGGGTTCAGGCTGGGAGCTCGGTGTTCCCCCCCCAGCAAACCAACTTGTAGCAGCACCCGGCGGGTTGCTGCTCTGTCCCGCGAGACGGAGGGGAAGGGACTGGCAGGGAGGTGAGTGGGGGGCTCAGTAGGGGGCAGTCAGGTGCCAGAGGCCCTGGGCCTCACAGTCTGTGATGATCTGCAACGTGGGGGGTGCTGCAGCCAATGCCCCCCCATTCCTGCGCTCATACCTGCACCCCCCATCCCTGTTCCTGGGCTTACAGCCGGCAGGCAAGGGGCCTGGGACTCTCCACACCAGCTTTAGGGGGCCGGACGGGGCAGCCCCATGCAGTCCCCACACAGATCACCAGGGGCCCGCTGCCTGCAGGAGGCCCTGGGCCGCAGAAGGGGAGCCCCCACTCTCCGGATCCAGTGTCTCCCCCATAAGGCAGCCCATTCCCAGCCCCCAGGATCCATCTCTCATTTGGCCTGGGGCATTGGCCTCACATGCTGCCTGTTTTCTCTCTCACACCCCTGTTATGTCCAAGGGGGGGATTCTGGCCATGGGCTTGGCCCTGGCTGGGCAGGGATGATGCTGGCAACACTGACAGGGATGTTAACCCCATGCTGTCTGGGTCACAGACCTGAATGCCCCCTTTTCCAAAGCCGGCTCCCAGCCAGAAGTGCCCCCCTTGCTGCCCCGAGTGGATGAGTGCGGTGCCCCTTGGCACGGAGAGGCTCGGGGTGTGCCAGGGCCCATGCTCAGCCGGCAGCCCCCACCCCGGCCGTCCCCCAACCAGCCTCGGCATCACAAACCCAGCTGTGCCCAGGCCGGACGGGGGGCAAAGGCAGCAAGTTCCCAGGTGCCTTCCCCTTGTGGTTATGAGTCTGTGCACGGCCGCTGGGCATGTCACACCCCCTGCCCACGCCCCACGGCCAGCTCCGTCCTGTGGCAGCACCAGGCAGCGCCAGCTGCGACCCCGGGTAGGTCAGGGCCCAGAGCCCTGATAACAGATCCCTGCAGCTGGGCCCTGCCACGGCGCGAGGGTGGGACAGGCTACCGGGGCATGAACAATCTCTGGCACCATCCCCTGCTGGGATCCCGCAGGCGGGAGGCCCCGGCAGCTGCTTGGCGAGCTCCCCAGCTGCCTGCTGGGGCTATTTCGAGGCCTCTGGCACAGGCACTGCTGAGCCCCATTGTTACGCCGGGCTCGGGGCCAGGCCGGATTCTTCCCACGGGCCCCGCCCGCCGCGTGCCTCCTGCGCAGAGCCTGCTGTGCCTCCGAGCCCCTCGGCTGGGGGCGTTGGCACTGAGGGGACGTGCCAGCCTGGGGGGGGCAGCAGGGCCCAGTCGTCTCTGGAGGGGGTCGCTGGAGCATCTGGGCCCCAAGAGCCACTAAGGCCCTGTCCTGGCCCCCAGCTCAGCGCCCTGCTGCCACGCTCCGGGGCTTGGGGCAGCCCCGGCCCTTGGAGGAGAGGGGGCCCCTGGGCCAGGCTGCGCCTGCTGGCGTATAAGAGCGATGGGCACTGAGCGGAGTCCCCACAGGAGCATCGAGGAGGTGGTTGGCTCTGACCCGGGCTCTGGCTGCGGCTCCCTGGGCCCTGTCCCCCACGGTTGCCTATTTTTAGCCCCTTCGCGCAGGACTGACTAGGAAGCTCTTTCCCACCAGCTGAGCTGCTGGGGTCAGGTGCCGGGCAGGGCTGCCAGCCCGAAATAGCCCCTGTTCAGCAGCCTTGAAAGGCAAGGCCTCCCGGCTCCTGTTCCGCCGACCTGCCTGGAAAGGGGAGGGGTGGCTATGGGCCGGGCCGACCCTCCCACCTGCTTCCAGCTCCTCCACTTAACAAGTGACCTTCTCCCTCTGGTCAACCAGCAGCCAGCAACCCACCCCCCCACCCGCAAAGAGCCAGGGCTTTGCTTTGATGCCACAAATGTCAGCAGGTGCAGCAACATGTGTCCAAGGCCCTGTACTGCAGACAGCTGGTGGTGATTCTCCTTCCCTCTCATGGAAGGAAGGGCGTTCTGGGTTCTATTCCTGCTGCCGTAAGGGGCCGTGGGTGGAGGAAGGATGTGGGGTCCCACCAAAGATGCCCATGAACTGGTCAATAACCCTGGATAGATTCTCTGTTATGGCCATGCTAAGCAGGCGGGGTGGAAATCACAAGGCCTGTGTCCCACTTGAGTCCTAGAGGCTTGGCCTGGGTGTGCCTTATGTCGTGCCCGGGCCTCGGCCGGTGCCCGGTGCGTCCTGGTGCCCGGGCCTCGGCCGGTGCCCGGTGCGTCCTGGTGCCCGGGCCTCGGCCGGTGCCAGGTGCGTCCTGGTGCCCGGGCCTCGGCCGGTGCCAGGTGCGTCCTGGTGCCGGGCCTCGGCCGGTGCCCGGTGCGTCCTGGTGCCGGGCCTCGGCGGTGCCCGGTGCGTCCTGGTGCCCGGGCCTCGGCCGGTGCCAGGTGCGTCCTGGTGCCGGGCCTCGGCGGTGCCCGGTGCGTCCTGGTGCCCGGGCCTCGGCCGGTGCCAGGTGCGTCCTGGTGCCCGGGCCTCGGCCGGTGCCAGGTGCGTCCTGGTGCCCGGGCCTCGGCCGGTGCCCGGTGCGTCCTGGTGCCCGGGCCTCGGCCGGTGCCCGGTGCGTCCTGGTGCCCGGGCCTCGGCCGGTGCCAGGTGCGTCCTGGTGCCCGGGCCTCGGCCGGTGCCTGGTGCGTCCTGGTGCCCGGGCCTCACTCACATCCTTCTCTTTGATGCACAAAGGCCGAAAACATGCGGCACCAGAGTCCTATAGCGAGAGGCTGCTCCACTCTCCAGCTACAGCCTTGACCCCTCGTCTCGCTCCCAGGCACGGGTCAGACTGGGCAGGCGTCCGCTCAGCAGAACCTTCCCCGGAAGGGTCTCAGCCGTCAGAGGAACCCCCTGCCCCACACAGCCCCAGAGGCACATTCACTCCCAAACCCAGCCAGGGTGCAGCCAGCCGCTGGCCTCCCCGCCAGGCACGGCCTGTGAGGGGGTGTGTCCCCCTCTGCGTGGCAGGCGTCGTCTCTGCACTGCTGAGCTCTCACATTCTGCGGGCAGCTGCCCAAGGGCAGCGCCGGCTGCACCTGTTCCCCGAGGCCTTAGTGGGGCAGGGTGCTGAAATGCATCTGGGGTGTCCCTGAGCTGCTCAGGCCTGATCCTGCTTCACTTCCCCGCTGGCTTCAAGAGAGTTGCTCTGGATTGACTCCGGATTGAGCGAGATCAGAATGAGGCCCCCTTTGCCATAGCTGTGGGAGTTTGGGGCGAGGGGACCAGGAGCTGTGATGTTCCCAGCCCCACACCCACGCCTGCAGCCCCCCAAGTTCGGGGATTAAACTGAATCGGGTCTGGGACCAGCTGGGGACTTAGGCCGTGTCTACACTACAGCTCTGCAGTGCTGCAGAATCCGCGCCCCGGAACCCGGAACTGGGGTGCTTGAAAGGTTGTGTGTCGCTCAGGCTTTCCATCTGGGGAGCTGGCCTTCAGCTCCACTGCGTGGCTGGGTTCCCCACACTGCGGCCCAGAGGGCGGGCAGCCCCCCCCACCGCTCACAGGCCTCAGGGGCGCCAGGAGCCAGGCTGTTCTGGGGTGCAGATCACGCCGTTGTCTCCCTCTGCCCAGGCCACGGCCTGGAGAGCTCAAGGCACTTTGCACACACTGGTGCATCGAGTCTCACAATCTCCCACCACAAGGTGGGTCAGGGTCATTGTTCCCCTTGTGGGGGAAACTGAGGCACGGAACAGGGAAGTGACTTCACTGGGGTGCGTGTTCTAGTCGGGATGGAGGCCAGGAGTGGCCACGTAGGGACAGAAAAGCCTCTTCTGGCACCTGTGCTTGCCAGCCTAGGTTTGCAATATGAGGCTTAAGGCTCCACTGAGCTTCCTGCACGTCTCCACCCGCCCATCCTGGCTGGGAGGCAGGATGATGCAAACTGCAGCCGTTCTTCCACACCCCTTCTCGCTCCCCGGCCTGGCCGGAACAGCAGGCCACGCAGGCCGCACGGGACAAGGCCCAGCAGGGCCACGCAGGCCAGTGAGATGCAGCTGGCAGAGAGCAGGGAATGTTGAACAACAAACACACCTTGATCTTTGGGCCATGAGCTGCCGTGGACTTTAACCAGAGAGCAGCAGGGCCCTCGCACAAGCGCCCCGCGGGCAGAGCCCCAGCGGGAACCCAGGCGGGGTTAGCAACGCTCTGCAAAGGGGCCGGTTCCCTGTGCTGAGGCCTGGTGCACGGGGAGACGCTTGCCAGATGGCCCAGTGTACACAGAGCACAGCCTGCGGTGGCGCTCCCTAGCCTGTGTGTATATGAGTATGTCTCTGTGTTTGTGTGTGTGCGTGAGTGTGCCTGTGTGTGTGTGTGTGTGTGTGTCTGTGTGTGTGTGTGTGCCTGTGTGTGTGTATGAGTGAGTGTGTGTGTGTGTGTATGAGTATGTCTGTGTGTGTCTCTGTGTTTGTGTGTGTGCGTGAGTGTGTGTGTGTATGAGTGTGTCTGTGTGTGTCTGTGTGCCTGTGTGTGTGTCTCTGTGTTTGTGTGTGTGCGTGAGTGTGCCTGTGTGTGAGTGTGTGTATGAGTGAGTGTGTCTGTGTGTGTCTCTGTGTCTGTGTGTATGAGTGAGTGTGTCTGTGTGTGTCTGTGTGTGTGTATGAGTGTGTCTGTGTGTGTGTGTGTGTGTGTATGAGTGAGTGTGTCTGTGTGTGAGTGTGTGTATGAGTGAGTGTGTCTGTGTGCGTGTGTGCCTGTGTGCGTATGAGTGAGTGTGTCTGTGTGTGTCTCTGTGTTTGTGAGTGTGCCTGTGTGTGAGTGAGTGTGCCTGTGTGCGTGTGTGTGAGTGAGTGTGTCTGTGTATGAGTGAGTGTGTCTGTGTGTATGAGTGAGTGTGCCTGTGTGTGTCTCTGTGTCTGTGTGTGCCTGTGTGTGAGTGTGTGTATGAGTGAGTATGTCTGTGTGTGTCTCTGTGTTTTGTGTGTGTGCGTGAGTGTGCCTGTGTGTGAGTGTGTGTATGAGTGAGTGTGTCTGTGTGTGTCTCTGTGCCTGTGTGTGTGTGAGTGAGTGTGTCTGTGTGTGTGTGTGTCTGTGTGTGTGTGTGCCTGTGTGTGTGAGTGTGTCTGTGTGTGTCTCTGTGTTTGTGTGTGTGCATGAGTGTACATGAGTGAGTGTGTCTCTGTGTGTGTGTGAGTATGTCTGTGTGTGTCTCTGTGTTTGTGTGTGTGCGTGAGTGTGCCTGTGTGTGAGTGAGTGTGCCTGTGTGTGAGTGTGTGTATGAGTGAGTGTGTCTGTGTGAGGGCCTGGAGGCTGCTGCTGGCCGGCCCAGCCTGGGCCTGGGAACAAAGCCAGCTGCCTGGGGCCGGGGATGCTGCCTCTTGGGCCTGCGCTTTAGCCTTGGTGGAGGCCTCAGGGCCAGGGGAGTCCCGGCTGCCCTGCGGGAGGTTCAGTTTGCAGCTGGACCTGTCTCCTTGTCAGCCGTAACCCCCCCGGCCTGGTTCCCCCCAGTGCCTCGCGCCTCCGCGGCTCCTGGGGGCGGCTCCCCGGCCTGGCCGGAGGCGCAAGGTGCAGGCCGAGAGGCTCAGGCCTCCCACGTCCCTTCAGCAAGGGCTGGGCCAGGGCGCTGCCAGGCCCGGGCCATGGGGAGGCAGCGCTGTGGGGATGGGCTGCAGCCCCAGACTAACGCACCGCGGGGGGCACACGAGGGGCAGGGCCGGCCCCCGTTCACCCCCCCGCGCTGCTCCACAGGCTGCCCAGATGGCATTTGCAATCACTGGTTGCCTTGGCAACATGCGGGCCCAGCCAGAGGAGCGTGATGCTCTGAGGCCCGAGGTGGGCGCCCGGGGCAGGGCTGGGGGGGGGCTCTGGCCATGGGCGAAGGGGAGGCCGGGGCAGCTGTGAACTGCAAGGGGCTGGGGAGCCCCCGGCCAACCCAAGGATGCAGAGTGGCAAAGCTACTAGCCCAGAGCAGTAGTAGCCAGCGTGCGGAGCGCCCTCGCGCCGCTTCAGAGCGCTAAGTACCTCTCCCGCTGCACACGTCACCTCCAGGTCTGCTCCCCCAGGATACAAAGCTCCAGGGATCATGCCAAGGGCTCATCAGCTGTCTGCCACCATTCAAAGTGTGGGAGCTATGCTCATAGACTGACCCTTCAGCTGGCTTTAAAATGGGGAAACTGAGGCCTGGACAGGCCACGCCATGCGTCTCACAAGAGACAGCATCACAACGCGCTCCTTCCTGGCTCCTAACCGGTAAGGCCTGAAGGGCCTGTTTGGCTCAGCCCGGCTTCTGCCTGCGCTCACGCAGCGCTTCTGGAAAGACACCTGTCTCCAAGTGACTGCGGGTCCACCGCCTCCTGGGCCTGTGGTCAGACCACTGGGCCAAGCCCCTGGCTGAGCCTCAGAAACTGCCGGCTCCTGTCAGAGCTCGGGAGCTCAGCTCTAGGCTCTGCACAGGGCTTGCTCTTGATGCTGTGCACAGAAGCACCCAGGAATCGCTACCTGATTAGCACGGACTGGTGCCCTTCTTCGGGGGACAGCCCTGGCTCTCCCCAGCTGTCGGAGCCAGAGACCCTGCTGCATTGTCTGTGTTCCCTGGCAGCCGCTTAAGCCATGGCTGCTCAGTCCGCCCTGAGCACCAGGGAGGAAGGCAAGTGCAGAGGCGCACAGGGAGAGTGCTGGGCATACGGAGCACAGAGGGGGCCGGTACCCTGGTGCTGAGAGCCACCCCAACCCCTCGGCACTGCCTCAGCCCGTCGGGAATGGGGCTCAGCAGGGTCTGGAGGAGAAGAGGGCATTGGGGGAGGGTCCTCACAAGGAGGCAGCACTGCACAGACCAGCAAAGGGACCTAGGGAGGGGCTGCCCCACAGGATTGCAGGGTCGCCCCTCAACCTGCAAAGCCGGTTGTTCCTGGACTCCGTGGTAAGGAGGCTCTGGTTCAGCCCCTGCAACCCCGTGGAAAGAGCCACCGACTCTTACATCAGCCTGGCAGAGGAGCGGCCGAGTGCCTCACCTGGCCATGCTGACCTCTGGCGAGAGCAGGGCCTGCTGCTTTCCAGGGGCGGGCCTGGCAGGCCCTGGTGCTGGCATAGGAGCGAGTTCCTGGGTGTGGGGAAGGACACTGCGCCCTGCTGGGCTGGGTTGGGCTAGTTCCAGCACTGCTAAGACTTCGGCTTCCTTGCATCATGCAGGTCACTGTAACGTGGCCAAACTGTGCACAAAAGGGCGCTCGGCCTGAGGCCAGCCCTTCCGTGCTGCCCAGCCAGGACTGCAGCTCCCGCTCGGGGGAGACACCTGCCCGCTCCTGGCCAGCAGATGAGCCTGGCCCGTGAACGTCCCCAAGGAATAGTTTGGCTCATCTCCTTAACCCTGCCTCCCTTCAACCCCCATCAGCCCAGGGGTGACTTTGGGAGGCACTGGTGATACAGAGAGAGGGAGGCCAGACCTCCAGAACTGTCCTGGGGTTTCCAGGAGTGAAAGATGAATCTTTAGTTAAAATTGATGTCCTGTCCAGGAGTATGTCCAGCCAAATCTGGTAACCCTACATGGAGAATTGGAAGCCCATTGCCTGGAAAATGTTGACAGCACCAGCCTTCTCCAGCAGGAAGGATGGCCTAGTGGTTACAGTGGTAGCCTAGCAGCTGGCAGACTTAGGGTCAGTCCCTGGCTCTACTTCAGGCTTCCTGTGTGACCCTGGACTCCTTGCTGTGCCTTGGACCCCCTCGGTACACTGGGGCTAGCTGCCCAGCAGGGGTGTGCAAGGGGAAATACAGCAGAGGATGTGAGATGCCCCCAGTAAAGGATTCCTAGAGCCATTTCTGCAGTGTTCACACTCAGCTCCTGTTTTGGACATTTCCTTCACACCCAGCTGGAGCAGAGAGACAGCGAGCCCTCACCCAGGGCCATCAACCGACGGGGGCGCCTGCTCTGTGCCCACTGTTACCGAGACCCCATGCTGGCCCTGTGCCTCCTGGCCCACTCACTGCTGGCTGCACAGCCTAGCTGCCCCGAGTGTCACAGCAACAGCCGGCAGAGAACTCACTCTTGCTCCAAAAGCTCAGGCTGTGCTCCTGGGCCTCGCCAGAAGCTGCCAGCAGGAGGAGGGTGACACACAGCCAGGCAGGTCTGAGTCCACCCAGACGGGGCCATTACACTGAGATTATCCCCTCATGTGACTGAGAGTCGTGGGCAGTCACTCAGCCTCTGAGCAATTAGACGTGTTTTGCAAATGCCCTTTTAATTCATCCCCTTAAGGCTGAGGAGCGATGCCGGATGCTTTTCCCTCTCTGCATCCTGCAGGCTGCACCTGTCTGTCCTCACAGAGCTGTCTGAGCCTTGGAAAGTGCCTGCATCCACAATGCTGAGTCACTCCCAGGAGGGCTGGGGAACCAGAACTTCCCTCTCACCTGGGCACCCTCCGGACAAAGCCGGCGGCTGCAGCCAGCAGCCAGAATGGCCAGACAGGTCCCATTTGCTCAGGGTGCAGGGAGTAGTTAGGTGATAAGTGGGAATCACCCGCCAGGCCCAGGGCTCAGCAACACCAGCTGGATGGAATTGACACTTATCCAGGAGGGATGCCAGTTCCTCCGGAAAATGAGGGTGTCACTCACAGAACTGAGCTACCAGCACTCTGTGCAGATCAGCCCCGAGCCTTGGGAGAAATTCACCCGCAGGGCACCAGTTCCAACCCACCCCCGTGCGAATGGCCGGCAGGTCTCTGGTAGCCCTCAAATTGGTGGGTCAGCCCCGTTCTTAGCAAATGGGTGCCCCCATCTCAGTCTCGACCATCACAGCAGGACTGCGGCCTGGCAGTCTCAGCCAGGAGGCTGAATCTCTGCAGTTCCTTCTGCCAGGCCCTGGCTGCATGATATTGGCAGCATGACAGCTGGGAAGTTCAGCAGCTGCTGGTGGAGCTGGCCTGATGTGGAGATAAAGAGAGCAGGATGCGGTCTGCCCCCTTTTATGACTATTATGGTAAATCCCCCCCCAGACCTTCCCTGTCCATGAGCCCTTCGGGCGGCCAGGGAAGGCCTCAGCATGCTCTGTGTTCCGGTGGCACAGCTGCCACTGACACTGAACAAGGAAGCAGAAACTGAGCCAGTGGCGGAACCCTGAGCTGCAGCTCAGACAAAGGGGAAGCACTGACCACACAGGCCCACGGGAATCCTCCCCAATCAGCAGCTGCACCAGGCTGAGCGTGTTTACACCAGGGCAGGGGAAGGGGTAAATCCTGCCTTTAAAATCTCATTTAGGTTTAAAAAATGATATTCAGCTATTCCTCTTGAGACGTGAGTTTGGAATGCGCCGTTGCAGCCCCATTGGCCATATCCCTGGGAGCTAGGGATGCAGGTAAAATACAGAAAGGCTAGGCCAGGACAAGGAGCCTTTGTGCTCTCTTGGCCCTCACCCTCATCTCTGGATGGATTTTGAGAATTTTTGCCACCAGGACATCACACCGCGGGATTTTACCTGGGTGTACATATAAGCATTCGGATTCCAGTTGTTTTCTGTGTCCTCACTCGTGTGGCACTGGAAATGACTGTGTGTGTGTTCCCCTTATCATCTGTTAGGGGCGGAAGCCTCAGGATGTCGCGGGAAATCAGCCTTATCTTTGCTCAGGCTCATGATTTGTTCGGCTGGCCTGGCAGTTTATAAACAAGGACAGGTCCATGGTGTTGCACGTGTGTAAGCACGGGAGCGAAGTCAGCGGGGTACAAATGCAGATCATAGTCCTGCCATGTGCATTTCACCCAGAGTCCCTTGGCTGGCCTCGTCTGCCACATGATGAAACCAAAACACAGTCCTCAGACCACGCAAGCCACTGAGTCCTACCCAGGCAGCCCCAGATGCCTGCAGTGCTGAATTCTAGATACAGACCACAGGGCCAGCTCTTCCACAGCTGCTCAAGCCCTGGGCCCTCTCCTTCTTCTATCACCAGGGGTGGGGATGGAATCCCACATTGCTCCTGCACCGGAGTCTGTCCCACGGACCCTCTCCTAAGAGGAGGGAGCCCCGCAGGCAGCTTTCGGCCATGTACTGCCCCTGCTCACTGTCATGCCCAGATGGTGCTCCCGCAAGGCCAAGGGTCCCAGGAACTGGGGCTAGGGATGCAAGCAACTAATCAATGAGTCGCTTCCCGCTCCTTGCTGCCTCTATCAGAAAGAGGCAGCAAGCGGGGGGGAGAAGAAGGGATGCTGGGGGGAGCCTGCTTAAAAGCTGGTTCCCCACAGCTCCAGCTCCATGGGGAGGAGGCAGGGGCGCAGCGGTGGCATTCCACCGTTGAAACGTACAAGAGTCCCCACTGGGGCGCCTGTACATTTCAAAGCAGAAGTGCCACATGGAGCCTGGGGCCAGCGGGGGGCTTAGAAAGTCCCCGACTGGCCCCAGGCTCCATGAGGCATTTCAGTCTTTGAAATGCACAAGAGCCCCGGTACATTTCAAAGGTAGAATGCCACCGGCGGGCTCTTGCTGCATTACAAAGCGGACGCGCCGTTATCCACGAATCCAGAAATTCCATCAACTATTCGATTAGTTGATTAATCTAATTTGAACATCCCTAATTGGGGCCTTACTCCCACTGAGCACCCATGGAGTCAGGGCCATCCCTAGCAATTCTGGTGCCCTAAGTAACCTGAGCACCTGCCCAGCCGTCTGAAGGGGAGTCCGGTCCCTCTGCAAGGGGCTGCACTCCACGGCTGCGGGGGCAGGAGAAGGGTAGGGAGACAGCAGAGATCAGGTCCACCACTGCACTCACAGGTGGCAGGAAGTGAAACAACATAGCTGGGAGCTGGGGGAGTGAAGTAGGCTGTGGCGGGACTGGTCTGCTCCCCACTGCCACTGGTGAGTGTGGGAGGGCCCAAATCCTGCTACCAGTGCCAGGCCCCTGGATCCCATCACTCACAGAAGGTGGCTTGGGTGAAGGGATGATGAGGCGGGGTGGGCAGTGTAGGATGGGAGACGATGAGGCAAGGGTGAGTGGTGGAGGGTGGGAAATGATGAAGCAGGGTGGATGGCAGGAGGGTGGGAGACAATGAGGTGGGGTGAGTGGGAGATGAGGCGGTGTGAGCGGCAGAGGCAGGAGATGATGAGGTGGGGTGGGTAGCGGGGTGGGAGATGAGGCGGGTGGGCGGGGTGGGAGATGGGGGCAGAGGGGGAGATGATGAGGCGGGGTGGACAGCGGAGGGTGGGAGATGGGGAGGAGCGGGAGATGGTGAGGTGGGGTGGGCGGGAGATGGGGGTAGGGGCGGGAGATGATGAAGCGGGGTGGGCGGAGATGGGGCAGAGGCGGAGATGATGAGGTGGGGTGGGCAGGAGATGATGAGGCGGGGTGGACAGCAGAGGGCGGGAGATGGGGCGGCGGGGCGGGAGATGATGAGGTGGGTGGGCGGGAGATGGGAGGCTGGGGCGGGAGATGAGGCGGGTGGGCGGGAGATGGGGGGTGGAGATGATGAGGTGGGGTGGGCGGGAGATGATGTGGCAGGGTGGACGGGAGATGTGGGGAGGGGGCGAGAGATGATGAGGCGGGGTGGGCGGGACATGATGAGGCGGGGTGGGCAGTGGAGGGTGGGAGATGGGGCGGGAGATGATGAGGCGGGTGGGCGGGAGATGGGGGCAGGAGATGATGAGGCGGGTGGGCGGGAGATGGGCGGGAGATGATGAGGCAGGGTAGGTGGGAGATGAGGCGGGTGGGCGGGAGATGGGGTGGGAGATGAGGCGGGGTGGGTGGGAGATGGGGCGGGAGATGAGGCGGGGTGGGCGGGAGATGGGGCGGGAGATGAGGCGGGGTGGCGGGGTGGGCGGGAGATGGGGCGGGAGATGACGGGTGGGCGGGAGATGGGGCGGGAGGTGGCGGGTGGGCGGGAGATGAGGCGGGGTGGGCGGGAGATGGGGCGGGAGATGAGGCGGGGGTGGCGGGGTGGGCGGGAGATGGGGCGGAGATGACGGGGTGGGCGGGAGATGGGGCGGGAGGTGGCGGGGTGGGCGGGAGATGAGGCGGGTGGGCGGGAGATGGGGCGGGAGATGAGGCGGGGTGGCGGGGTGGGCGGGAGATGGGGCGGGAGATGACGGGTGGGCGGGAGATGGGGCGGGAGGTGGCGGGTGGGCGGGAGATGAGGCGGGGGTGGCGGGGTGGGCGGGAGATGGGGCGGAGATGAGGCGGGTGGGCGGGAGATGAGGCGGGGGTGGCGGGGTGGGCGGAGATGACGGGTGGGCGGGAGATGAGGCGGGTGGGCGGGAGATGGGGGTGCGGGGTGGCGGGGTGGGCGGGAGATGACGGGTGGGCGGGAGATGGGGCGGAGGTGGCGGGGTGGGCGGGAGATGAGGCGGGGTGGCGGGGTGGGCGGGAGATGGGGCGGGAGATGAGGCGGGGTGGGCGGGAGATGAGGCGGGGTGGCGGGGTGGGCGGGAGATGAGGCGGGGTGGCGGGGTGGGCGGGAGATGGGGCGGGGTGGCGGGGTGGGCGGGAGATGGGGCGGGAGATGAGGCGGGGTGGGCGGGAGATGGGGCGGGAGGTGGCGGGGTGGGCGGGAGATGGGGCGGGAGATGAGGCGGGGTGGGCGGGAGATGGGGCGGGAGATGAGGCCGGGTGGGCGGGAGATGGGGCGGGAGATGAGGCGGGTGGGCGGGAGATGGGGCGGGAGATGAGGCGGGTGGGCGGGAGATGAGGCGGGGTGGCGGGGTGGGCGGGAGATGGGGCGGGGTGGCGGGTGGGCGGGAGATGGGGCGGGAGATGAGGCCGGGGTGGGCGGGAGATGGGGCGGGAGGTGGCGGGGTGGGCGGGAGATGGGGCGGGAGATGAGGCCGGGTGGGCGGGAGATGGGGCGGGAGATGAGGCGGGGTGGGCGGGAGATGGGGCGGAGATGAGGCGGGTGGGCGGGAGATGGGGCGGGAGATGAGGCGGGTGGGCGGGAGATGAGGCGGGGTGGCGGGAGATGGGGCGGGAGATGAGGCCGGGTGGGCGGGAGATGGGGCGGGAGATGAGGCGGGTGGGCGGGAGATGGGGCGGAGATGAGGCGGGTGGGCGGAGATGAGGCGGGGTGGCGGGGTGGGCGGGAGATGAGGCGGGTGGGCGGAGATGAGGCGGGAGATGAGGCCGGGTGGGCGGGAGATGGGGCGGGGTGGCGGGGTGGGCGGGAGATGAGGCGGAGGTGACGGGGTTGCCCTGAGGGCTGGCGCTGCCAGCGGCATTGGGGCCCATGGGCACAGGGCTATGGGGCGCATGGCGAGGTGGCCCTAAGGGAGGAGCTGGAGCGGAGGGGTTGGGGGGGGGCACACTGGCCAGGGGAGGGGGAACTAAAAGAAACCAAAATGGCCGCCAGAGCGGGTCAGCCCATGAGGCGTTTTTCGCGCCCGCCTCCTTCCTCAGCGCGTGCGTCACACTGCGCCTGCGCGCCAGCCACATTTCTCCCCACCCCCCTGCCCGTCGGGAGCGGCTCTCATTGCGCCTGCGCGACAGCACCACGCCTATTCCTCGGGCTGGAACCAAGCGTCTGGGGTGGCAAAGACGGGGGGGGACACAGTTCTTCCCTGTACGCCTTGCGGGGCCGACTTAAGGACGGGATTTATTGACTTGCCCTATGGCGAGTTATGAAGAGACCTTTCCCTTCCTCTCTCTCCGAGCGAGCTGGGCGATGTGGCAGGGAAGGGGATTTATTATATAACGAGGCCCCCTCCCCCGGGGAGTGGTTGAGTCTAGGCCCACTCTCTCCGCCCTCCCCGAGATTGGCGCGTTGCGGCGGGGCGGGGTCTGTCGGAGGGGGCGGGGCCGAGGAGGGTATAAATAAGGGCGCTGCTGAAGCGCCCCTCTCGTTCTGCTGAGCCCGCTGCCTGTCGAGCTTTGTTCCTCTCTCGCCGCCGCCATGAACGGGCAGCTCAACGGTTTCCGCGAGGCCTTCATCGACGAGGGCAGCTTCCTCTTCACCTCCGAGTCCGTGGGGGAGGGGCACCCAGGTGAGGCCGGGGGAGAGGGGCGAGGCGGGAAAGCGGCGGGCTCCGCAGGATGCGCGCGCCGCGCGGGGCCGGGGGATGGGCCCCTCCGAGCGCGCGCCCTGCGCCGTCAGCCGCACGCGCGCGCCGCATTGCGGGCTTGGCCGGGCGGCACGTGGGCAGCGCCGCGCGCCCCGGCAGCGCCCCCTTCCGGCCCCGCGCATGGCCGCTTCCTGCGCTAGTCCCGCGCAAAGGCAGGGCCCGAGCCGCGCGCCGGCCCCGTGAGCGAGCGCGTCCACGGGGTCCCGGCCCCCGCTTGCCCCCCCCCATTGTGGGCTGGGGCGCGGGGGGGGGGTCCCGGCCCCCGCTTGCCCCCCCCCATTGTGGGCTGGGGCGCGGGGGTCCCGGCCCCGCTTGCCCCCATTGTGGGCTGGGGCGCGGGGGTCCTGGCCTCGCTTGCGCCCCATTGTGGGCTGGGGCGCGGGGTCCCGGCCTCGCTTGCGCCCCATTGTGGGCTGGGGCGCGGGGTCCTGGCCCCGCTTGCGCCCCATTGTGGGCTGGGGCGCGGGGGTCCCGGCCTCGCTTGCGCCCCATTGTGGGCTGGGGCGCGGGGGTCCTGGCCCCGCTTGCCCCCATTGTGGGCTGGGGCGCGGGGGTCCTGCCCCGCTTGGCCCCCATTGTGGGCTGGGGCGCGGGGTCCCGGCCCCGCTTGCCCCCATTGTGGGCTGGGGCGCGGGGTCCTGGCCCCGCTTGCCCCCATTGTGGGCTGGGGCGGGGGTCCTGGCCCCGCTTGCCCCATTGTGGGCTGGGGCGCGGGGTCCTGGCCCCCGCTTGCCCCCCCATTGTGGGCTGGGGCGCGGGGGGGGGGTCCCGGCCCCCGCTTGCCCCCTGTGAACGCAGCACCTGAGGGCTGAGCACACTTACATCCGGTCTCTAGCCTCGTGATTCACCCTTGCTCCAGCCAGGGGCTGTGGGCCTGGTGGCTCTTGCTCATGGGGGCATCCTGTGACTTCCCATCTCCGTGGCAAGGCGGGATTGACCTGCGTCATAGCCCTGGCTTTGTGTCGGCTACTAACGTGGTTTTGTCTGCAGCCTCCATTTTGGGGCCCTGTTCTGTTCAGATTCCCATTCTCTGCTCATTACAAATGACTCTCACACTGCATGACAGACTTAATCCTCTGCCCCTGCTGCGGAGCTGCCTCAGATGGGTCAAGCCAATGGCCAGTGATGGTCAAGCATAGACTGGCTAAACAGGTGACCAGGCTTCAAAACCTGCTGCTAATAGTCTTGCAAGTGAGGACAGGCTGCAGCAGTGCTCACATTGATGGTTGCTGCGTAATCTAACCAGCAGTCCTCTGGCACCCTGGGTATGGGATTTTAAGTTCTCCCTTTAGTCTCTTTTGTTGTTTTTTTTCTTCAGTGTAAAAGATTAATAGTTCTCTTGTCAACTACATCCAGGGGAATTTTTTTTATTTCCCTGGGTACTCTACAAAACGATGCTTCTTGTTGCACCCTTTCCAGCACTGCTCTTTCACCAGTCACCCTGAAGTTGAGGAATGAATGGATTAGAGATGACAGGAAGGGGGTAGCTCAGTGTCAGGCTTCCCTTTATTCCATTTCATCCCCCTGCAGCGCACAGAATTAGGTCACTTGCTACATGTCTGATCTGAAAGGTCATTGTCAAGGACATCTAGCCCTGAGTAGCTTATTCATCACAGAATGTGAACAGTTCTTGCAAAGCCTGTAGTGCGTTAGGGGTTTCAGATTGCTCTAGAATTGTCTGCAGCAGTCATGCTAGAGTGACGCTGTGTGCAGGCTGGGCTGACCAGCTGAAACCAGTTCTGCAGTCAGGCGGGCAGTGCTGCTGGTAACTTGCTTGCTTCTTGGCAGCCATGCCCTATGGCAGTGTGAGTGTAGCCTACAGTATTGCATGTTACAGTTTAGGGATGTTAGTGTGTAGTCATTTAAACAATTAACTGATAAGCCTGGGTTTATTGATTAATCCAGATGAGTCGTGTGAACACACCCCTTGCTGCCTCTGTATCAGCTGAATTTTAAGCCGGTGCCCCATGCGTGCTAGTTCCTGTGGAGCTACCTGCCCCTCCTGTGGAGCTACTAGGCAGGGGTGACAGGTGGGAGCCAGTGCCTTGGGGTGCACCTGCCCCTACTGCCACACAGCTGCCTCTATCAGAGGCAGCAGTATGGGTGGGGGTGCAGATGGGGTTCTCGAGCAGCCTCTGATGGCAGTGCTATGGACAAGCTGCTCCATGGGATGCTGGAGCAGCTGCTGTTCCTGGTGGACAGGTAGCAGCTGGGGTGGTAGCAGCATGTTGGATACAGCGTAAGGATGTTAAAGAGCAGTTTGGCTAATCATGTAGTTGATACAAATTGTATCACTTACAGGGTTGGTCGATAAGGGGGGGCTGGGGTAGCTCCCATGGGCTCTTACTGCATTAAAACAGAGGTGCCAGATGGCACGGTATCAGCTCGTGCTGGGTTCAGCAGCCCCTGTTTGCAGCAGCCTCTCCTATCCCCTGCCTCCTGCTGCCTCTGATAAAGGCAGCGTGGGGGGGTCAGACACAGTGGAGATGGTGCTGGGGGTAGGGGGGACTGGCTTTTAAGCTGACTCCTGCCAGCACCTGCTCCTGTCCCTTCCTTGCCTCATGCGGGGGGGGGAGGATGGGGGACACAAGTAGGGGAGTATTCCACTCTTACTTATCCCTGATACAGAGGCAGCAGCGTGGGGTGGTAGGGGACGATCTGGGAGTGGAGCCAGGAGCACACTGGCTGTTGGCCCTGCCCCCTGTGGACGCATTTTAGTAACTGTAACCATGAAAAATTGTTGTGGCTACACAATTACTAAAATAAACGCTATCCGACATCCATATTAAAATGCCATCAGCGGGGTTATGACGGGTGCATGCAGACTCTTGCTTGTGTGGATGCGAATCTAGAGTGGTTTTGCTGCAAGTGGCCATTTTGGCAGGCTGATTTTTTCTAAAATATCTGCAAACCAAATTGAGGCTGCTACCTTCAGTATGTGCTAGAGGGCAGAGCCACTTGCAGATCAGGTGCTGCTGTGATTTGGGTGCCAGAGTAAATTGCTTGGCAGCATGTTGTGCTCAGGGCTGTGGGGGAAGCTGTGTGCATCACAAAGGTGGAATAAGTGACTCAATTTAAGTCCTGACAAATGTAACTTGATCCTAGGAGTGCCACTTGCACGTGCTGCATCCGAGGGACAGGAAATGATAGTGTAAGATGGCGCTTCTGCCTGGGGTTGTGTAACAGCAGTGGTTGCTTTCTGTTTACAAATGTACGTGGAGACTCCCAGAACTGGCTGGAATTCAACATATTGACTGGAAAGAGGGAGTTCAGTGAAGTGCACTGTGACTGGAAAATGACTGGCTGCTTGATTTCCTTTCAGATAAAATATGTGACCAAATCAGTGATGCTGTCCTTGATGCCCACCTTAAACAGGATCCAGATGCCAAAGTTGCTTGCGGTGAGGATACCTAGCCTAGGAAAGGGGAGAAATTGTACCTGTTAAATGCACTTTCGTTACTTTAGGAGAGCTGTTTCTCCAAGTGACATTGAAGTTGATCTTTTATCCTCTTCTAGAAACCGTTGCAAAGACAGGGATGATCCTTCTGGCTGGCGAGATCACGTCTAGAGCTTCTGTTGACTACCAGAAAGTTGTGCGTGACACAATCAGACATGTTGGTTATGATGATTCTTCTAAAGGTAAGGGTTTCTGGCTACCTGTGTCTGTGTTGGGAAAGCTTTTTTTGCTAGCTTTGAGTATAATGCTCTTGGCTGCTGTCGGTGAGTTGGCTGGGTGTTCTCAGGAGCAAATTCCATCAGCTGTTCAGGGCTAGATGGATAAAGCTGGGATTCTGTGAGCCTGAAATTCTGCTTTTTGTGTTAGGGTTTGATTACAAGACTTGCAATGTGCTGGTAGCCTTGGAGCAGCAGTCCCCTGATATTGCCCAGGGAGTCCATCTGGACAGGAATGAAGAGGATATTGGTGCTGGGGACCAGGTTCGTATCTAGTAACAGCTCGTCCCAGCTTGGGGATGTTCTAGTGTATGGGACCTATTTAGCACTTCTCAGGAGTTGGGTCTGAAGTTGAGGTTCCAGACTCTGTCCTGTCCCATAGGGCCTGATGTTCGGTTATGCTACTGATGAGACTGAGGAGTGCATGCCCCTGACCATTGTCCTGGCGCACAAACTGAACGCCAAGCTGGCAGAGCTGCGGCGCAACGGCACCCTGCCCTGGCTACGACCTGACTCTAAAACTCAGGTAAGTGGAGCCCTGCCATACAGCTCCAGGAACGGGCGTGCGTGGGGGAGCCTGGCTGCTGGCCACAGCGCGCTAAGAGCAGAATGAATTTCAGTTCTTTGGGTGGGGGAAGGGGGCAGGAATGAGTGGTGCTAGTCTGTGTTCTTGCCCTCTAATGTGCTGAGTGGGACTATGGAAGGTGCTGCTGTCCCTCCCCATTAGAGCTACTGTAGATGTGTCTGACTGGTCTGTCGCGGTATCATTTCAGGTGACTGTGCAATACATGCAGGACCGTGGTGCTGTCATCCCTATCAGGGTCCACACGATTGTCATATCTGTGCAGCACGATGAAGATGTCTGCTTGGACGAGATGAGAGATGCCCTGAAGGAGAAAGTGATCAAAGCTGTTGTGCCTGCAAAGTACCTGGATGAGGATACAATCTACCACCTGCAGCCGAGTGGCCGCTTTGTCATCGGTGGGCCCCAGGTAAAACTTACTCGATCCTCCAAGTCCAAGGAATGGATTCGGGTGTTTCACACAGTACTTGTCAGCAATAGGGAGGTAAAAGGTTAACCAGTTACCTAGTAAGCATCACCTACTGGGTAATGCTTACCAGTTAACCAGCAGCTCAAGACTGGAGCAGCCCCTGCCCTCAGGATCCCGGTTATCCAGTTAAATGTAATGTTTAACCAGTTAACTTTTTAAACGGGCTTTTACATCTCTAGTTGGCAAACCAGCGTATTGGAGCCGAAAGCTGTCGTTTGTACAGTTGCACTAAAGTGAAATCCAGTTGTTCTGAAGGGGGGGGTTAATTTGAAAGCCCTGTGCCAACTGATGTTAGAGGGGTCTTGTGATAACCCTTGTACCCACTGAAGTTAAAGTCGGTGTGAGCAGTTATTCGGGGCAGCTCAAGTACTGCAAGCGGACCAGTGTTTGTAAATGGAGCCTAATGGGAGTTAATTCCAGGGAGATGCTGGCTTGACTGGCCGGAAGATCATCGTTGACACCTATGGTGGCTGGGGTGCTCATGGAGGAGGTGCTTTCTCGGGGAAAGATTACACCAAGGTGGACCGTTCTGCTGCTTATGCTGCTCGTTGGGTAGCCAAGTCCCTTGTCAAGGCTGGTCTGTGCAGGAGAGTGCTTGTCCAGGTATGGCCAACCTGCTGCTGAGGTTTGCAAGTGAGCTGGCTTGGCAGCTGGTTTTGGTGGCTGGCAGGGTCTCTGCCTTTAAAGTCACACTGAACCAATGATCTTGGGGCACTGTTGTGCCAAGGGAAGGGGGTGTGGCTAGCAGTATTGGAAGCCCATAATTCCCAGCACCATCCCACCAATTTGTACTGATGGGAAGCTGATGGTGCGAGTGGTGAATAACTGGAGCTTGTAATGGGCGTGGCAGATCATGCCCAAACATAGGGTGCAGTGATCTGTGGCTGGTAGGGACCAGTGCCGTGTGCTGCACTGTGGGTGTTCCTGCCAAGTGACTGCAGAGCAAAGGGTGACCCTGGAATAGGAGGCAAGATGAGAAGGGAGCGTGGGCAGCGCAGAGGAACATGAACTGTCAGTATGCTTAGGGCAGCTGGATGGCTCATTCCTGGTGGGGTGTGGTATGAGAAGCAGTGGAGGGGCAGTTTGTGGAGAGAGGAATCCCTGTGTTATGGGAACCAGGTCACCCTTCAGACTGGGGTGAGCAGGGGGCCCATGCGGCCGTCTACCTGGCTAGCGCTGAGATGCGGAATCTCTCCTCTGCCGGCAGGTGTCATACGCAATTGGAGTGTCCCACCCGCTGTCCATCTCCATTTTCCATTACGGCACTTCTCCGAAGAGTGAGCGGGAGCTGCTAGATATTGTGAAGAAGAACTTTGACCTGCGCCCTGGGGTTATTGTCAGGTAAAGATGGTAATGCATGCCCAAGGGTAGCTCCCCACTCCCTTGTAGGGAAATCTGACACTGCCAATGAGTAGGAATTGAAGGCCTGGGTAGATTGGCTGTGCAAATGCTGCTGGAGTGGATCCTTACCATGTCACTGAGGTAGAATTACACTTCTCCAGGCTGGGCTGCCTAATAGCTACCCCATTTCTGTAACCAAATGGGCAGCTTAGTATCTGAGAGCACTTGATGCTTGAAGGCAGAGGTTGCCTTCAGACAGGGGCTAAATGCTCCTGTATTAAAATCTAGGATTCTAGAGCAGACTTGGCTGCCTAACCATCTTAGCAAACCCTTCGGGTGCACTTTTGAGCTGGAGTGTTGTGCTGCTATTTGCATTCATGCCTGTTTTGCAACCTGTGCTGGAAGCATCAGATTTAAAGTCAGAAGTAGCCATTGGGCTAAGACAAGAGCTGCTTAACAGAAGAGATAAGTGGTTTCACCAAATGGATCACCAGGTGCTGATGTGCTGTAACCCTGTCGGGTAAGTATCTCAGATGTCATGTGAGTTCGGACACTTGTCGTTTCTCAGGAAGAGTTCAAACTGCCCTGCACCTAGCAACGTGTCCTAGGACACATCTAAAGAACAAAGCCTGAGAAACAACAACTGCTTTTTAAAGGAAGTGAGAGGAGCCTCAGTCATGAATGAATCCAGTTGTGTATAGTCTGGTTTTATAGCAAGGTGGAAGGTGTCTTGGCCTCCCATGCAGCATATGTAGTTCCAAGCCTGCTCCACCAAGGGAGTGTTTGCCTCCATGACTTCCCCCTGCTGAGGAGAGAGGTCACCAAACCAGAGCCTCTGAGAACTGTCTTGTTTGCTTTGCTTGTGATTGATTGCTCTGTATTAAGTTTGGGACTTGTATATTCCAGGGATCTGGATCTGAAGAAGCCCATTTATCAGAGGACTGCAGCCTATGGCCACTTTGGTAGGGACAGCTTTCCCTGGGAAGTGCCCAAAAAGCTAAAATATTGAAAGTGTTAGGCTTTTCTCCCCAGACCTGTTGGCGTAGGCTACAGAGAAGCTTTCAGGCTCTGGGGGAAAGAGCCCCTCTTCCCTCACATCCTGTCCTCCCGTTCAGCTCTTACTCAGCAAACCTTGTCCATTGCCATGGGGACCATGAGTTAGACCTACCCTCCTATTTCTGGCCCTGTGCTCCTTTAGTGGAACTGGTTGAGCACAGGCTACCTGTGTAATGGCCCAGAAACAAGCAGACAGCAGCCTGTCGCATAAATGATGCTCTAAGATTGGCTCCATTGTATGCCCGAGAACCCAACCTGAAAGCCTAAGAACTGCAGTGAGTCCCCTTCAGATGCTGACTGAGAAATTGTCCTTGTACTGTGCACGTGGGGTCTGCTTCACCATGGCCTCTGTCCGGCCTGCCAAGCAGCATGATTTTGTGGTGTCTAGAATGTAGAGCCTCCTAGTGCCTGTAATGCGCTCAGTCTGACTGTAGCTTTTGCCTGGGAGCGCTTCCCCCTAGCAGACCAGCCTTGCATGCAACACAAGTTCCACTTGGAGCTCCAGCCTGCTGCAGTCTTTATTCAAAGGCAGTTCTTTACCCATTTGTGGCGCTTTACGCTCTTATTCCCTCTGGAGCTGCACCAGATTTTAACCTCTCCGCTTTCAGCTGTCTCTTGGAGGACGTACGTAATAAGGTTTTTAAAAAAAGAATCAATCCTATGCATGGTTTCAGCACTAGCCAAACCTCACCATCTCCTGTCTAACGGGCACTTGGCAGCCAGGGGATGTATTACAGAGAAGTCCCCAGGCAGTACCCGAGGTCTGTAGGCTGCACACTTTGGTACCAGAGTAATTTTTTTCTTTATAAGAAAGCTGGAGAATTCCACACTGCACAGAACTCCTCCTGGGTTTTTAAACTTTGTTTTATTTTCAAAGCCAGGTCCAATTTGTGCTCTGAACAGTTGGTGTAGCTACAGAGAAGCCAGCTTCCTTCAGAGCCACAGGTGCATTTGGAGGGGAGGAGAGGTGGCAAAAATAACCCTTCATACTTGAACATTTTTCTAATTGCTTATTTATTGTGCTCTGGGGCAGGGTGTGAGTACAGAGAAGCCCTGGGCTCAGATGGCAGCTTTTTAACACATTTTTTGACACCATGATTCTTTGCCATGTTTCCAGCATTCCCTGATAGGCCAAGGTGTCCTACAGAAAAACCTTGGGTCACACCTACAGGGGGTCTGGCTGGTGTGAACGAAATGGAGAGGGCAAAGCTAGGGCAACTGGCCATGGGAGAGGCTGACTTGGCTGGTGTTGTACAGAGAAGCCAGCTTGTTTACATGCTTTTCCCATGGTCTCTTCCCTGAGTGGAAAGTGCCTTGCGTGATCTATTTTTCTGGAGGTTTATTACGTATGTCTGGTTCTTCACATCCCACCAATTAACTGAAGATCTGAATAAAGTGCTAGGTTCTACCTAACAGTCTCTGCACCAAACTTTATCTGGAACAGTGCATCCTGTGGAGGTGGGTGTGGCTCTACTCATGCCCATGGATGGGGTCACACTAGGTTAGTCTGTGGCTGGGGGGGTGAGGATGGCTTCCTGAAGGCCAGCTGTTTGCTTGCTCTGCTGTGGAGAGACAGTGCTTAATTGGAGGCAGGGGATAACTTTCCACCTCGCCACTTCTTGTCCCCTCTTGGTTTAAAACCGGCGTACCACAGGCAGGGTGGATGTAGGGTTGCTTGAGGTTTGGGCTGTGAGCTGAGCCTAAGACAACTTCAGCTTCTGCTCTGCTGCATTAGAGAACTACTAGACTGGCCAGGGGCCCTTGGTTTAGGCCTGCACAGCTGGTCTTAAGTACAGCTAGCACTGTGCGTGCTGGGCAGGGACTGCAAGCCATTTTCCATGACCTGCCCTGGTGCTGCAGTCATGGGACTGTAATGGGTGGAGAGCTTGGAAGCAATTTTAACACTAGCTTAGCCGTGATTTAGCCAAACTCCTGCTGGCCTGTTTGCTTAAACCCCCAGCACCTTTGATCTGCATGGCACAATGAAGCTGTGGGGTAGCCCCTCTGCTGCCAGGAGCGTCAAGAGTGTGGGGGGCTTCTGCCTGACCTGTTTGCACTAGCAGGGGTGTTGGTGGGTGCGGCCCAAGCTCCTTGGGGTTAGACTAGTTTGGCAGAGCCGTATGGGTCTGGTGCAGAACAGCTGCAGTCTGTAAAGGAGGCTGTACGTGCCTGCCCAGGCTCTCTGGGCTTAGCGCTGCTCCTGCTGGTGGGAGGGCAGGTTGCAGGAGTAAGACCCACCAAGCCAGCCTGAGCTGTAGCAAGTGCCAGGTGCCCTGCAGTGAGGGAGGGGTTCTGCTTGTCAGGGCCCACCTGCAGCAGCACACGCGAGCTCTGGTCTCACCTCTTGCTTTCAAGCTGTGCTCTCTTCTGGCCCTTAGTTGGGACTGCTCCAGGCTGAAAAGTTACAAGCCCATCCCTGGCCCATGGCTCTGCCCTGGGGGGGTGGCGCTGAGCTCACTGAGGCTGGGCTGGGCTGGGGAAAACAGGAAATGGAAAGTAATGGGAGGAAGTGTCGGGGGGGCAGGTTTGTGGGGCTTTCGGGCAGAACTGGTACTCCTGGGCCACAGCCTCAGCAAAGGGGGGTTTGGGGCTGAGCCATTTCCCGGGGATGCTGGGGGGTGGATTTTTCAGGTGGCCAGACATCCAGCAGCCTCTGCTCTAGTCCAGTTCTGTGGCTGACCTGGGACTGGGCAAGTGTCTGCCTCAGTTTCCCAGTGTGGATCCCCTCTGTGAACATGGCATTGGCCAGATCTGGGTCTGAGGGCCACAGTGTGAGGTGTGGCAAGGGGGCAGTGGGATTACCCAGAGAAGAGCCTCTCTGGCTGGAGCTGAGGGTTATGGCCAAGCTATAGGCGGTGAGGTGGGCAGACCTGCGGCTCCATCTAGCTTGGTTGTCCTGTCCAGCCCTGGGCTCTAGTCACCCAGGAGCCTGGCTACAGCAGAGTACTCAGTGAGGGACAAAAATGAGCCCCTGCTGGGGAATGCAAGCCCTGGGCAGGGGCAGGTCCTGGCAGGTTGGCACTGGGACCTGTGGTTCCATCAGCCCCAGGCTCTGGGGGGAGGCAGCCTGTCCTTCCCAGGGACAGGGCCCTGCAGTGGCCCTTTGGGCAGGTGGCCATGCTGTGCCGGCCAGCTGGCTCATGTGGCAGGGATGTCTGCACAGCCAGGCTGGGCAACCAGCATTGCGGGCACAGACCTGCTCCTCTGCCCTCCCTAGGCTCTCTCCTCCAGAGCCAGCTGTGCCTCTTCCATCACTGCCCCAAGCTGCAGGCCTGAAGGGCTTTGGGGACAGGGCCAGAAAGAACCCAGCCTGCCTCCTGGCACCCCCTCCCTGCTCTGACCACTGGCCAGCAGTTGCCTCAGGCCCAGGAGCAGAGCCCTGCTGTCCTGGCTGCTAATGCCTGGCTCCTGCACTTGGGGCCTGATGTAGCTGACACTCAGCCCTGCTGACCTGGCTTCCCAGCCCCAGCTAAAGCCTTTAAGCAGCTTGGAGCCACCTTCAGCCAAACAAAGCTTGAGGGGCTTTCTCTGCTGGTGCTGCCCCATATTGCTTCAAGCCTAAGCCCCCACCTTTCCCAGCGTGTTCCTTAGCATCTGTGCGTACCCCAGGTTCACCCAGCCCTGCTGGCTGGGGACAGGGCCCAAAGCTGAGCAGGGGCGTAGCTCTGTGAGGGCTGAGTAAAACCTACCCCCTCGGCCTCCAGCATGGAGCAGGCTCCCTGCCCCAGGTACATACGGGAAGAGTGACTTGCTACTCGGGCAGGATCGGGGCCCAATCCTGAACTCCCACTCCCCAGCAAAACGTGGCTAGGGAGCAGGTAACCAGCCCTGGCCTGGCACTGGCTGGCTGACTGCCCTGTCATGTCAGTCTGTCCTACCCCAGCCCTGCACTATTCTCAGGCTGCCAAAGGGGAAGGGTCATGGAGCCTCTGGCACCTGCACAGGAGCCAGCTGGTGCTGGGATCAGGGGCAGGATCTAGGTCGCTGCTGCTGCTGTCTCTGTTCCTGTGGGGGGGACGCAGGTGTAGGGATTCTGTGCTGTATGGGGCAGGATCTTGGGGGAGGGGTTACAGTTAAACGGACGAGGCTGAGCTGCCTTTCGCAGGGCCTGAGGGGCTGGGCACGGAGCCCAGACTGAAGCCACACGGCAGCTACCCATACCGGCCCCCAGCCCATGCAGACTAGAGGAAGGGGGGTACTGCTTGCTGCAGGAGGAGTCAGGACGGACAGGGCCCCTCCCCCAGGCAGTGGCAGGAACCAGCCCCAGGCTTAGAAACAAGGCGCTTTATTGGAGGAAAAGGTTCAACCATTCAGCTAGAAGCCCGTGACCAGAGAGCACCCTTCCCCCAGTGTCCCCCGTGCCCCCACCTGGCCTGTCCCTAAGGGAGCTTGCTCACTGTTGGGCAAGTCGGCCTCAGCCCCAGACTGAGTCCTGACAGCCAACCAGCCAAGCCCCCCAAGCCAGGGAGAAGCCAGGAGTTCTGGCCCACAGCCCCTGCTGTACCCCTCCCTGCCAGCAGTAGGTGCTGGCACAGGGCCAGGCTGCAGGCGATTCCCAGACAGCCTGGGCTGAGCTGCAGGCAGGGCTGTGCCCATGGGAGGGGCGCTGTGGGGGTGGGAGGCCAGGCCTGATGCCCACAAGCCCCTTTCACTCCAAGGCCACAGGCAGAGCTGGAGACAAGGGGCCCCCTTGCATGAGCACTAGCAGCCCAGCAGAAGTGGGGGACCCAAGGGCAGGCACCGATCCCAGGGTGCACTGGGCAGTCCCACGGAGGTGGCAGTGGGGGACTCGACTGCTCTCAGAGACCAGGCTGTAAAGGCCAAGGTGGGGGAAGGAACCCCGCTCTGATGTGCCCGCTGGGGTCAGAGCTCAGCCCGCTCTGGCTCCTTCTGTCCCCCTTCCGGGCTTGTGGTGCCCTCCGGCTGCTGCATGTTGGCGTACGCCACTTCCTGCGCCAGCTGCTCCAGAGACGGGCGCCCCAGCACCAGGTTCCTGAGCGAAATCCAGGTCATCAGGAAGCTGTGAGGGGAAAGAGCAAGGGCTGACTACAGGCCTGGGGAGAGCATTACGGGGGGGTGTCCTCAGGCCCAGATCTGGGGCATTCATTTCCCAGGGGGGTGGAAGTAGATGGAGCAGGGGAGGTTTGGCTGCTGGAGTCATAGATTGCATGGGTGGCATGGAAGGGAGGGCCTGGGCGTGGCTGGGAGGGGATGGGTGTGGCGAGGGGGTATGGCAGTGGGAGGGGCAGGGCTGATGGGTGGAGGAAGTATGAAGGTGGGGGGGTATTGGTGCACTTGCCGGGGGTGCTGGGAGGTGTGTCAGTAGGGGGCTTGTCTGTCACGAAAAACTATCCAGCGGGCGTGGCTAGGAGGCAGAGGGTGCACTGCTGAGTATGGCAACAGGGGCCGGTCTGTCACGGGGGCGGGGCTGGGGGGAGGTGGGTGCCCTGCCGGGGGCCGGTCTGTCACGGGGGCGGGGCTGGGAGGAGGTGGGTGCCCTGCCGGGGGCCGGTCTGTCACGGCGGCGGGGCTGGGAAGAGCTAGGTGCCCTGCCGGGGGCCGGTCTGTCACGGGGCCGGGGCTGGGAAGAGCTAGGTGCCCTGCCGGGGGCCGGTCTGTCACGGGGGCGGGGCTGGGAAGAGCTAGGTGCCCTGCCGGGGGCCGGTCTGTCACGGCGGCGGGGCTGGGAAGAGCTAGGTGCCCTGCCGGGGGCCGGTCTGTCACGGGGGCGGGGCTGGGAGGAGGTGGGTGCCCTGCCGGGGGCCGGTCTGTCACGACGGCGGGGCTGGGAAGAGCTAGGTGCCCTGCCGGGGGCCGGTCTGTCACGGGGGCGGGGCTGGGAAGAGCTAGGTGCCCTGCCGGGGGCCGGTCTGTCACGGGGCCGGGGCTGGGAGGAGGTGGGTGCCCTGCCGGGGGCCGGTCTGTCACGACGGCGGGGCTGGGAAGAGCTAGGTGCCCTGCCGGGGGCCGGTCTGTCACGACGGCGGGGGTGGGAGGAGGTGGGTGCCCTGCCGGGGGCCGGTCTGTCACGGCGGCGGGGCTGGGCAGGACCAGGCGCTCACCTCCGGCGGAACAGGAAGTACTTCTTGCCAGCAAAGCGCTGCAGCCGCTCCCCCAAGGTGGCGTTTCGCCGCCTCTGCAGCTCCTCCAATCGCTGCTGGCGCCGCACGAAGGCCTGGACAAGAGGGTCTGGCTGTGCGGTGGTCCCCAGGGTGCCATCCAGGATAGGCTGTAGCTCAGGGGGCAGGGGCTCTGTCTCTGCAGCAGGGGGACAGCGCGTGAGAGGGCAACTCACCCCCAGGGCCCCGAATGCCATAGGGAAGGGGGAGTGTTCAGGACAACCCCCTGCTTGCCTGCCTGGACACAGGCACTGGTGCCCAGCGGGAGGGGTATCTGCCTGTTACCCCACCCTTCCCTCACACCGCAGGGGACCCGAGCTCAGGGCAGCACCGGCCCCAGTGGCCAGGAGCCACAGACTCACCGCTGCCATTCTGCACCTTGTCCCGCAGCTCCTGCAGCTGGGTCAGGTTCCGCTCCAGGGCCACATCTGTGGTGTTAACGTAGACGTACATGTAGCAGGAGGGCTCGGGCGACACCGTGTGCACCTTGTGGTACTCGCCTGGGGGCAGCTGGACCGGGGGGAGGGGTCAGTAAGTGGCAGCAGGCCAAGTGGGCTAAGCAGCAGCCAACTGCCCTCGCCCAGAGACCTGCCAGGCCGGACTCAGGCTGGGTCTAGACTGCAGAGTGCTAGTGGGAAGAGACGCAAACCAAGAACCACAACGTGCAAATCTTTTCCTGCTTTTTTTTTTTTTTGGAAGAGACTTTTCTGAAATTTGTCCTGTTTACACGGGGCCAAATTTCGGAAAAGCCTCTTTCAGAACATCCCCTCTTCCTGAGCCAACGAGGAACAGGGATACCGAGAACATGTTTCAGAAACTGTTCCTTGGAGGCGGCAGACTGTTCCCTCGGGATCCGGGAAAAGCTGCAGTGTTGACAGCCACAGTGCCCAGCTTGGGGGAGAGGGGGCAGGAATTCCACACCCCGATCTGAGGCCAGGCCCCCAGCACATTCAGCAGATCTGGGCCAAGAACCAGCCAACCGCCCCGCCAGGTCTGGTCCCCCACCCTTACCTGCATCCTGTCCCCCTCCCGCAAGGTGTAGTTCCTCTGCTCCTTGAGGATCTCCACTGCCACCTCCCCCTTCAGCAGCTGCAGGCTCGTGTTGCCCAGGTCCTCGCTCACAAAGTTCTCCAGGTGCAGGCCTGGGGTGGGCACAAAGGGGGTGAGTGGAGCCCTAGGGGACCCACCGGGCCCACAGGACATGCCTATGAGCGGGGTGCCAGCCTAGAGACTCCCAGCCTCGGGAAAGTGACACTAGGGCCTGCTGGGAAGACTCTCCTGGAACAGCCCCTACCCATCTCCCGCCTTGCAGTGGGTAACAGCCGCCCGTGAACAGAGCTGCTCCTTCAGGTGACACTGCAGCCGCCGAGGCTGGGACAAGCCAAGGGGCTGTTCGGAATGGGACAGGCTGTGGACCCCACCTGGGAAATCAGCGATGAAAACCACCTCGGTTTGGTTGTCCAGCGAGCTCTCGATCTGCTGCAACGTCGCTCTCCAGGGAGACAGGTCGACCAGCAGCGGCTTGAGCCACGGAGTGTGGCGGAAGGGAGACCACTCGGCCCGCACAATGTCCACCTGTGGGTCGAAGAGCCTGGCCGGCAGGAGGGACCCAGTGAGTGCCAGGGGTTGCAGCCACAGGACCCTCTGGTACCCTGCCCCGACCTGGCTCATCCCCCTAGGCCCGGGCCAGAGCCGGCCACCGGGTCACTGCTGGCCAGGAGAGGCACCAAGTGCCTGAGGTGGCCGGGAGTCAGCGTGCCTTGTGCTGGGCATACAGCACAGCCCCTCGCTGCAGCTCCGTGCAGTGCTGCCCAGCGCGGGGCAGGGGCTGGCCGGCCCTCGCCCCGCCTGTGTGCCGGGCTGGGCCAGCAGCCGCCGCGCTAGCTGACCTGTGCCCCCCCGCACTCGCCTCTGCTGGAAGCGGTCGTTGATGGAGACCCAGATGTCGAAGTAGATCTCGGGCTGCGAGACGTTGTAGCCGCGCAGCAGGCGGCTCAGGCAGGTGGCGTACTGCTTCAGCATGTCAGCGTGGTCCTTCCAGCGCCGGCTCTGCGTGAAAACCTGCCCAGGCACCAGCCGCTCAGACCCAGCCAGGGCAGCTCTGGGCAGCCTGAGGGCACGGGGAAGGGCTGGGCTGGGCCTGTAGAGATCCCACCAGCTGTTCTCCAGAGATTTTCACACCCCCGAGTTTGGCCCCTTCCAGGCAGAATCCGCTCTGACCTCCCCTCATAGGGTCTGAGGGAGACAGCCTTCTGCAAGGGCACAGTTGAGAGCCAAGACTCCCAGCTCTGTGCCCGACTCCCTGAGGGCAAGTCCTCCCTGCCTGGTGCCTCAGTTTCCCCACTTGTAACAAGGCAGCTAAACTCAGCTGCATCTGAGGGACAGAGCCAGGCCTGAGCACAGGGCTGGGAAAGCCCCGGCAAAGACCCCCCCCAGGACTGAAACCCACACTGCACACATGGGAATGTAAACACACCAGCCCCCTAGGGCATGGGGCTCCAGCTGGGACACAGGGCAGGGAACCACTCACTGACAAGCAGAGTTTGGGGGAGAGGAGTCAGCAGGACGGCAAGGTTCTATCCAGAGCTCAGGGAGGGGAGTAGGGTCTAGCAGTTAGAGCTAGGGCAGCAGGCTGGGAGCCAGGAGTCCTGCGTTCTAGCCCTGGTTCTGGGAGAGATTTCCTCTATGACCATCAGTCAAAAAAAAAAAAACCCTGCATGCCTCAGTTTCCCCATCCGTGCAACAGGTGCAGCCTGGGGCCACCTTTGTGAAGTGCCCCAAGATCCTGAGAACAACTGAGGGGGTCAGTGTTGGGACTGGAACCCAGGAGTCCTGGCTCTGCCCGGGGGTGGGGTCACTTACCCCGGGGTTGAGGTAGCCCAGCTCCCCTGTCACACCGTCCCGGTAGGTGATCTTCACGTGCTGGTGGGAGCGGGAGTGGACCATCATGTCCCAGGAGTAGCCGTACAGCCCCTGGGTCCAGTTGTTGTAGCCCTGGGGCAGGGGGCAGATGTCAGGGGGAGCATGGGGGTGGGGAGCCCTGGCCCAGCACCCAACTGGGTTCCAGCCTCTAGCCCAGGGAGCTGTTTGTGCTGCTCCTTTGCTGCCCCTGCTGGGCAGGCGGGGACCAGCAGCCGTGGCACCGCTGCCCACCTTGAAGCCACGGCTCGGGGCCCATGCCCCCTCCTCCCCGCACCCACCCCTGTACCTGCGTGGGGCTGCTCATGCAGGCTCCTGGGGAAACTCAACCCAGCTGGGAGGGGGAAGGATCCAGCCCCACACGTGACTCCCCATGCCCCTGGACATAGGTAGCAGGGGAAGTGCAATTGGCACCAAGCAGGGGTCCCCAGCTAGTCCCTCTCCTGTGTGAGCACCAGCTGCCCCGAGTAGCTATGCCTACTGCCTGTTCCCTATGGGCTCCCTATGCCCTCTGCTAGCCCCCAGCTGCTGGGGGGGGGGGCTCCCCTCCCACAGAGTACCCAGAGCCCGTGCTGGGCGCCCCAGTGGGGGCCCTACCTGGGTGATGAAGTGGGAGTAGGGCAGGAAGAGCTGCTCCAGCACGTACAGCACAGTGAACAGGGCCCCCAGCTTCTGACGCAGTCCTGGCCCCCGCTCCCCCTTGCCCCGGCCCTTGTGCTCCGGCCCCCTGTACACGCATGCCGCACTGGGCTGTGGCGGCTCCAGGGAGGGCAGGAGCCTGCGGAGCCAGGCCGGGAACCTGGCACCCAGGCGGCGTGGCCAGTCCGGGTAGCAGAACAGGGGGCTGGTGGCAAGCATGGTGTAGGAGAACATGCCTGTGGGGGAACGGAGACGTCAGCCAGGGAGCACCCCACCCTTCCCCTCCAGGCAAGCCATGGGGTGGGAGGACAGCAGCCATGGGGATTAGACTGGGGGGGGCAGGACTCCTGGGTTTTCTCCCCAGTGCAGTGGGTTAGCTCATGGGGAGGCAGCGAGGAGCCAGGACTCCACTCCCAGCTCGGGGGGGAGGGGGGAGCGAAGGGGGTGGGAGCAGGACTCCTGGGTTCCATCCCCACCAGCCCTCTTACCGATGCTGAAGAGCTGCGAGTTCATGCAGTGGAAATAGGAGACGAAGACGAGCGCCACCGGGCGGGTGGCGTCAAAGAACAGCAGGTAGCCAGCCGTCAGGTCCAGCATCAGGCCCCCGCCGTGCACCACCAGCAGACTGGTCATCTCCTCCGACAGCACCAGCCTGGGGCACGCAGGGGTGAGATCCTGTCCTCTGCCCTACATGAGCCTTCTACCCTGCAGCCGCCCAGGTCACCTCCCGCTCCCTGCCCGGATCGCCCGCGTCCTCCACCCCACGGCAGCCCCCAGGTCACCTCCCCCTCCGCACCCAGATCGCCCATGTTCTCTACCCCGCGGCAGCCCCCAGATCACCTCCCCCTCCGCACCCAGATCGCCCATGTTCTCTACCACGTGGCAGCCCCCAGATCACCTCCCCCTCCATACCCAGATCCTCCATGTTCTCTACCCCACAGCAGCCCCCAGGTCACCTCCCCCTCCATACCCAGATCCTCCATGTTCTCTACCCCACAGCAGCCCCCAGGTCACCTCCCCCTCCATACCCAGATCACCCGTGTTCTCCACCCCACAACAGCACCAAGCCCTGTATCTGGGCCCGGGTAAGCACGAGGGAGAAGAGTAGCCCCTGGAGGTGCAGGGGATGGTAACGCCGCATCCCCTTCCATGGTGGCCAGTGATCTCGGGTTGGGAGGACGGGGACCCTGGATGGCCAGGGAGGGAAATCCATGCTCCAGCCACTCCTCACCGCCTAGGTGCCTGCTAGGCTGCACGGTTTCCCACTAAGCCCCATGCAGGGCCTCAGTGGATGGGGGTGCCTCTCTTGCAGCCCTGAAGTCCCCCTCCCCTGCAGGCCCCAGCAGAGAGCTGCTGGGGTGGGGGCAGCTGTCTGGGGCCAGCAGGGAGAGGCCCCTTCCCCCAGCTGTGGCAGATCCATTTGGAGCCCCGGGGAAGCAGCCAGCACAGGAGGCCCAGCTCCTAGGCAGAGGGCCAAGGGCTCCACACACCGTGGCGCCCCAGGAGAGGCAGGCACCAGGCAATTTGCCTTAGCACCCAGCTCAGCCCAAGCTCCAAACCCCACACCCAGAGCCAGCTCCTGCCCCTCAAACCCCCAGCTCCACCCAAGCCCACAGCCCCAGTCCAGAGGCCACAACCCCTCCTGCGCCCCAACCCCAGCCCTCCCCAAACCTGGAGCCCCCACCCCAACTCCGTGCTTCACCCCTCAGCCTGGAGCCCCCTCCTGCGCCCCAACCCCTCATTCCCAGAGCTCTTGCACCCCACCTGTCTCTGGCCTGAGCCCTTCATCCCTGGCCCCACCTCAGAGCCCAAACCCCCAGCCAGAGCCTTCGCAGCTCTGCACCCCAACACCCTTCCCCAAGCCCCTCGGCCCCACCCTCCTCTGATGAAGTCTGTTATGTGCATATGAAGGTGATGTGTTGCACATCCCCTCCGGGCCACGCCCCCTGCATGCTGGTGCACGTGACAAAATTCATTCTGCTTGGGGGGCGGGAAAAACTCGAAGGAGCCATGCTTGCCACCCTCCCTGCACCTGCAGCTCTTCCCCCTTGCTGAACTCCCAGGTCCCTTCCCTCTCCCTGGACTCCCATCACTTTGGAACGGCTCCGCTCCCCAGCCTGGGTCAGTGTTCGCACCCCAGATCTTGGGGGGCATTGCCCTGTGCTTGTACCCTTGGCGCAAAGACCTTGGCAGGGGGTTTGTTTCCCAGCACTCCAGCTATCGCCTATGGTCTGCCGGCATGGCAGGGGCCAGGGCATGGGGCCGTGCTTGGCAACAGGGGACTCAGCCGTCAATCCCACGTCCAGAGCAGCGCCAGCCTCCCCGTGGCTGGGGTCCCTCTGCAGGCACCCGGCCATGCTGGCGGTCAGGGGAGACAGTGACTGGCCAGTGCCCACGGCTGCCAAGGAACCCAGAGCTTGCCCCACAGCACTCACTTGAAGGGGTCGAAGAGCCAGTGGCGGGACAGCGACCCCATGGAGTAGCCTTCTACCCAGTCAGCGTCCAGCTTCTTGATGCCCGCGATGAAGTAGACGATGAAGATCTGAATGACACAAGTGCCGTGACCAAGCCCTGCCGGCACCAGGCTCCTGGGTCGTTCCCGCTACGCTGCCTGTGAATCCCACCCAGGGGCTCGTGGCTGCAGCAGGGCAGATCTGCCCCCCCAGGCTGTCCCCAGAGCGTGTCGATACATCGCTGCTTAGTCATAAATCTCTGCATTCAGCGTGAAGATTTTAACTTTGCATCGAGTCCTTTTATACAGAAACTTTGCACCTTTTCATATCGAACACGGAGACTTTGTAGTCTTGGTAGAACAGGCCCAAAGAGAAGCAGGGTGAAGAGAATGTCTTTGACCAGAACAGATCTACGGACTGTCTTATGGAGCGACAGGCGAGCACGTCCGGGCAGTTGGGAGGGGCTGGAATCCAGGTCCACGGCCAATGGGACCTGGGAAGTGGGCTCACTGAAAGACGACTGGACCTGTGGACACCTTGGGAGTCAGCAGCAAGGGCCTGCTTTGGGAAGCCCCCTCTTTGGAGGGGAACGTGGCACCACTGAGACACCCTCCCGTGGAGGCGCCACAGACACTGACTGCATCTGACGCACTCAGATTTTGCATCTGCATACGAAGCCAGATTTGCAGGAGAGGGGAGCTACTATCAATCTAAGGTGTCTTGCAGGGGGACCCCGGGTTTTCTTCTTGTCAACATGGGAGCACCAGTCCGGATCGGCTCCCCCACCTAACTCACCTGCCCAGTGCAGTTAGGGGGAGCAACTATTGGTAACAAGAAGGGGGGACCAGACAGAGTGTGTGTGGACTGTCACGTGCATACCCAGCATTGATCGCTATGTGTATCATCAATAAACGTGGCGTTTTGCCTTATCCCCCTGAAAAGCTCCCCTGCCGTACTATTAAGTACAAGTGGAGCCACTGCAGCGGGGGAAGGGGGGGACCAGCACAGCAGGTCTAGCTCCTAGGTGGGGGAACCTTGGGGCTCCACGTGCTGCCTCTGTCCTGGGGGGGCGCTCCCAGGACACACCAGGCAGCCTACTTTAGTGCTGCTAACCAGGAGCTACCCAGGTAAGCCTGAGCCCCCAAACCTCCTCATGTCTGGCCTCAGTCGAAGCCCACCCCCCAGCCCAGAGCCCCCCTGCACACCAACCCCCAGGCCTGAGCCTGAATCTCCAGCCAGGGCCCGTGCACCCCAGCTCCGAGCCCCCTCGGCCCCATGCCAATTTTGTTATGCACCCCAACATGGAGGTGAAGTGCCGCACACCCCCTGCACACTGGTGCACATAACATTCATTCTACTCGGGGGTGGGGAAAAGAGGGAGGTCTGGGCCGGGCCCAGCCAGCGAGGAGGGAGAGCGCAGGCTGAGATCGCCTACAGGGAAGAGGGAGTGGCTCTGCCTGCACCTTTCTTACCAGGGTCTCAAAGGCCTTGCTATTGTTATCCCTGCGTCACAGGTGAGGAAACTGAGGCAGAGAGGGGCCGGGACCAAGGTCACAGTGAATCAGCAGCAGAGGTGGGAATACAACCCAGACCCCCATCCCTTGCTCTAGGTCATCCCCTCTCTCAGCCCCCAGAGCACTGAAGTTGTTGGGGCGGGGGGAAGGTTCCCTCTACTCTTTTCCATCTGCGTGAAGATTTTTTCCATCCATGTGCAGAATAAATGTTCATGTGCGCTGAGGCATGTGCCAATGTGCACCACCGACAGTAACGAACCCTGACTGTGGGCACGCTGCTAATCAGCCGGGCAGCACTGGAATCTGCTGAGCAGCCGCACGAGCGCCCAGCTTCCAGGGACCTCTGGGGTGGTGGGGGGGGGGAAGGGTCTGGCTGCCTTCACCCTTCCAGGCAGCAACATGCCCAGTGCGCTGCTGCCCCTTTGTGCCCAGCCCGAGTGACTGCACCAGCCTTCTTAGCCCCTTCAGCAGCATGGCCAACCCCACGCCCGATGCCAGATGAGAGGGACCCAGCAAGGGTCCTGACCAGACCAATGCCCGGGCAGGGAGCACTGCTGGGAGCCACCTCCCCAGCCGACACCCTGTCCTGGCAGCTGGGGCAGCCCCTTGCCAGAAGGGCTCAGGGCAGCGCGCCCTGCAGGGCAGAGCGAGGCAACGCACATGTGGGGCGGGGGCTGCCCCACACGGTGCCCGCAGGCCCCCGTTCGTACCTGCATGCGCAGCACCGTGTAGTTCCACAGGGGCACGTGGGCGTTCCTCTTCCGTGGGTCCCGGAGGCCGTCGATGGACCTGGGGGAAGGAGCTGCTGTCAGGGTCCAGCTGGGCTGGCGCAGCCAAGCCAGGGGCCCTCGAGCAGCCGAGGCTGCCCCACCACTGGCACCCTGGTACTTATGCCATAGCCTAGCTATGGGCAGGCCTGGCAGCAGCGCCCATCTGGGCTATGGGGACCAGGCTCCAGCCCTGCGCGATGTAGGGGCCAGACTAGCTGAGCACAGGGGACCCATCTGGCTTTGCTGCAGGCCGGGTTTGACGTGGGGCTGGCGTTCAGGGGTGCGACCCAGGACCACATGTCTCCGAGCGCTTGTTCTCGTGCATTGCAATCAGATGTGCACGCGTGTGCACAGCTGCCGTAGGGTCGGCCTGGGCACCCCCTGGAGTCGTGCCCCCAGGTGCTCAACCCTGCCGAGCCGCCTCCCACCCAGTTCCTTCTTCCCAGGACAGCGGGAACAGCCTGGTGTTCTCGGTGCTTCTGGGTGCAGCAGCAGCCCCTCCCATGGGTGTCAGGTGCTATTGGTGAATAGCTAGTGAGAGATTCTCTCTGAGGGGGTGTCCCTTCCCACGCATCTCGACTCCGGGCAGGCCTGGTCCCCCGGCTTCAAAGCTTGTGAAACCTGCAGCAAGTCTGTGCCCAGCAGTGACCCTCACTCTTGTCTGAGGAGCTTAGGAGGGGGCCACCGGATGGGCAGGATCCTCAGGCCCCGCACAGGGAAGGAAGGACAGAGGTGGCACCCAGCCCGCAGTGATCCAGGGAGGATGGACCCTGCACCGAGTACCTCGGCCCTGGCGCGGAGCACCCAGCACCATCGGTAAGAACAAGGCCTTGCAGCACCGTTCGGGCGCCCCAGTCCCTGGTGCCACAGGAAAAGAAGAGGCCAGACAGGCCGATCTCCCGCTGCTCGGCCTAAGGATCCAGCCCCCGCGAGACCCGCCTGCTGGACCCTCGTCCGGCGCCGAGGCAGAGCCGGGTGCCGCCCCTTCAAGAGCTGCTGCCCTTACAGGCCCTGCTCTCCCCACCCAGAGGGCACTTTCTCGAGGGAAGCCACAACAGCTGCCATGATGCTCCCTGAGCCCTAAGAGTGACCCATCAGTGCCTGGAAGCAAAGCTCCTCCATGGTCCTCAGGGTCTGACACCTTGGGGACTCCTGTAGGTCCAGCAGGAGGTTCTCCACCCAAGACTGACTCTTGCCCAGCACTGGGGCTCATGCACTGGCAGCCCCCAGCCCACTGCCCTTTTCGGACTCCCTGGGCTTTCCACCACGCCGGGGTGGAGTCCAAGGTCCCATTCTAGGGGGGCGTCCTGGTTTCAGCCACATTCAAGACCCCTCTGGCACCGGCAGGAGGCATCCAGACGCCTCCAGCCCCAATGGCCACACCGGAGAGTTCTGCAGATCTACCCACGGATCCACAGGCCTCTACTCCGAAGGGACACTGCAGCCAATGGAGAGCAGCAAGGGGCTGTCGCCCCGCACCGGCAGCCTGGCTGTACCACTCCCTACCCAGCCCCAGCAGGCCTGTATGACCCCAGATGGGAGATGCTGCCACTGGGGGCAGTACAGTCACACTGCCGGGAGGAGCTGCTGGCGTGGGAGCGACAGCCACAGTCTCTTAGGAGTGGAGCCTGGCAGAGCTGCGGATACAGATGCCCACCCGCGAGTAGACGTTTGCAGCTACACGGGGCTCTACATGCCAGCACAGACGACGGTGGCTCTGGCCCCGACGGGGACACTCTCGGCAGGTGGAGCCTTCCCTGATTCATGCTCCCCCGGTGCCAAGGACCCACGACACTAACGTATCCCTGGTTGGGGTCTCGGCCTCCCCAGGCGAGGTGCTGGTGGGCACGGCTCCGGCTCCAGCTCCAGCCTTGGCGGACAGCAGCTTCTCCAGCAGTTGCTGCAGAGGCCTGCCCAGGCCTGGGCACCCCACCAGAGGCAGTAGTGGAGGATGCAGATCCAAAGGTGCCCAGCCTCACCCCTCAGGACTGGCGTGTTGCTTTGCCCCTTACGAAGGCCAGGCCTGACCCAGCCTCGGTGCCCCCGACATCTAAGCACCATGAGCACCCGTGCCATCCCGGGGCTACCAGCACTGCTAAGACCTGACGCGCTGCAAACCAACACAACAACCGGGGCTTTCAGGGACACTCCCCGAAAAATCAGGAGGCCAAAGGCCTAGACCTTTATGGGAGGAAGGTCCCCTCGTGGACTGGCTCCCACTTGCCACCCTGCACTGCTGCCTCTGATACTGAGGCAGCAGCGCGGGGTGGCAGGGGACTCCCCAGGAGTGGGGCTCAGAGTGCACTGGCTGCCGGCCCTGCCTCCAGGACCATCAAATAATCGTGTAACCACTAAGATTTGGTGCAGTTACACGATTATTAAACTAAACATCTAACATCCCTCATTTCTGGTAGCGTAACCTCAGCCAGGAGCGGGTCTGAGCTCAGGGCCCCTACACCTCTCCCCCCGCTTTCCTGCCAAAGGTGGTGGGGTGGTTCCACACCTCCTGGTGTTCTCCCACAGGCCGCTCTCCAGAGACGCCACTCCTGGGTGCTCGCAGAGCACTGCGAGAACGAACCTCTCCGAAAGGAGTTCAGCTCTGTAGCTGCGGCAGACAGAGCGCAAGGGGAAACTTGGCTGCGGTGCACACGGCACGCACCTGATCGCAATGGACGTGAGCCACACGGGTACAAAAAGGGGACTAACCGGTTCCCACGACAGGACGTTTATTGGTGACAGTGCGGCTTGGTGTCTGTGCCCCGCATGCCCCCGGCCAGCACCGACTGCAGGATTTCTCCATGGGCAGAATGGGGGGTTCGGCAGAGAGATTTGGGGCCCGATGCTCACTGCACGACTCCCCTCTGGGGACTTGTCCCAAGGCGTTGGCCCGGCCCCGCCCCTTTGGCTTGGCTCAGGGGAGCAGAGCCCTGCATCTGCTCTCGCAACGTGGATTTGGCAGCAGCGTGGAAACAGCCACGCTGCTGCGGTGCAGTTTCCAGCTGGTTCGCTTTTGCATGCGGCTGCTTTACTGTCACGCACGGGGCGGACTGCGGAGACTCTCACGCGTGACAGAGGGCGTCTCGGCAGGGCTGCCGCCCTGGGAAATGAGCCTAGGCCCCGGCACGCCGTGTGAACAGAACCCACGCTGGGGCACAGCACAAAGATGGAGTTGTTGGCACGTGGCAGGAGGGACAGAGTCAGGCTGCCTGCCCCCCATCCCCTGCTCCGGGTCCCAGTCAGGGCACCCATGACCAGCAGCAGCGTCAGTGCCCGACAGGAAGACCCGGCCCTGGGGTGGGCAG
This sequence comes from Rafetus swinhoei, assembly GCA_019425775.1. NCBI lineage: Eukaryota > Metazoa > Chordata > Testudines > Trionychidae > Rafetus > Rafetus swinhoei. The sequence goes on from JAFJHL010000226.1 coordinate 891,832, forward strand.
GGGGACGAGGGGGGGAATTCGTGGGAAGAAAGGGCTGAGTTGGAGCCGGGTTCGAGAGCCCCCCCGCCCCATCCTGCAACGCGCTGCCCCCGCCCGCCAGCCACGCCCGCCTGGCCCTACCAGTAGCGGTTGGCATCCATGAGGGCGAGCTGGAAACCGAGCAGGCCGTACAGGTAGGAGTGGTTGTTCCAGGCCGTCTTGTCCAAGAAGAAGACGTACCAATAAGGCAGCACGAAGAGCAGGCAGCTCAGCCGGTAGCAGCAGCCCAGCATGATCCCCAGGGCACCTGGGATGGGTGGGAGGCGTCAGCAGGGGGCAGGGGTCCCCCCTAGAGCTTCGCCATCTGGACCCTACACAGTCAGCATCTGCAGGGTACGGCTCTGAGCCTGTCCCCACATGTGGTCACCAACTGGCAAAGTTGCCCTGGCATGGCTGCGTCTAGCATGGGCTGGCTAGGCCCCGGCCCCCACATGTGGCTTGAGCCCCGATATCAAACCAGGCAGGGCCTCTCAGACACTGCACCTCCCCATCCCCCATCCCCGGCCAGCCTCCAGCCCCCTCAGCTGTGACATCCAGAACCCCCAGCCCTGCCCATGACACCCAATCCCTCCAGTCCCGCCTCCTCTAGGCTCCTCTGGCCCCACCCAGCCTCCCTGATCCCTCAGTAGTGCACAGCCCCACCCACAGCCCCCAGGGCCCTCACCCAGCAGCATGACTGTGTAGAGCAGGTACATCCAGTCCAGTGGCAGGGGCTCCAGGAAGTTGAAGAGGGGGAAGCGACAGACCTCCAGCCCATCCAGGTACCTGTGGTCCAGGTAGCTCAGGCCACGCTCCTGGGGGATGTCCAGGGCCATCAGCAATCCTGAGACATGGGCAGACACATTATGGGGAGGGTGTCCTGGCCCCCCTTCCCTCATAGCTAGCCCAGAGGTAACTGGGCCCCCCAGGCTCAGCCAGTCCTGGAGGCGGGGCCAGCAGCCTGTGCAGTCGGGCACAGAACCTCAGCAATGAGGCAACCACATGGCAGCTCTGCCAAGAGCCACCCCTGCCCCACCAAGAACCCACCCAACCAACCGCAAACACCCCCCACGGGGACCCTCCACCTGAACCCAGCCCTGGCTGAGCACCACACCCCTTTCATCGGCAGGGAAACTGAGCCATGGCGAGGGGACAGGACTCGCCAAGGCTACCCTCAGGAACCCAGCACCCCGCCTCCCCACAGGGCTGACCTCGCTGGCTATAGCAGCCCAGCAGGGATCCTGCTGTTCCCTCCCACACTCCCCTGAGCTGGCAGAGGGGCCCAGCCTCACCCAGGGACGCAGCCCCAGGTCTGGCTCACACAGCAGCTGGGAGATCCGGACCATAGGCCTCTGGATGGAGCCTGCCTGGCCCAGCGAGGCTGCTAAGGACCAGGAGAGGCTGCCACAGGCAGCAGCAGGAGCCGCGTCGTGGGAAGCCAGCACCTGTGAAAGGTGCCAGGCTGCGGGGAACCAGGCTTGACCAGGGCAAGCCAGCAAGGCTGGGCAGAGAACCCAGGAGTCCTGGCGCTCAGCTCCCTCCCCAGCACTGTGCAGGGACAGTAGAGTCAGTGGAGGACAGCGCCCCTACTGAGCCCCCTTTTCCAAATAGCTGAGCCAGCCTGTCTCTGCCTCACAGCGTGGCTGCAGGACCCTCCCCTCGAGGCCCCCCGCAAAGGGCCCTCTGTGACCAGCCAGAGGGTTCCCCCCTTCCCCACCAGGCCTGTCTGAGAGCATGTGCTGACCTGGGGCGCAAGGCCCCTCCTGGAAGGACCTGACCCAGATTCACCCCCACACTCCAGGGCGCACTGGGGGCAGGAGGGGTGTGGACAAGGGATCCCCACAAGCTCCCAGGGCCCATGTGCTACCATCTCTGGGCAGCCAAACACCAAGATCTGCCCTTCCCCCAGGAGGCAGAGCTGGGAGCCCCTATGGCTCCCTCCTGATCACTGGGGCCTCCCTTCCCCATGCTGAGGCCAAAGTCCCTCCCTCCCCCGCAAGCAGAGGCCACTGGTCCTAGCCACATTGCAAAACCAGCTCTGCCCAGGGACTGGACCCACCCACAGGCAGCCCAGCAATGGCAGGGCAGGTGGGGGGGTGGGATGTCGGGGTCAGAGGCTCTGAGCAGGGCCTACAGCAGCACCATATGAGTCCCTTCAAGCAGCACCCCAATCCACGGGGGCTGGGAGACCCAGGGATGCATTGCTCCCAGGGACAGGGCTGAGTCTGGAGACAGACTGGGGAGGAGGGGCTCCCCCCTTCTCCGCTCCTGGAGCCCCACACAGATGAGGGACAGAGAGCGAGCTCCTGGGTCCTCTCCCCAACCCTGCTCTCCCTCTAGCCCCTTTGTGCCTCAGTTTCCATCTGTAAACATGGCAAACAACACTGACCCAGCGGGATGTGCTGAGATCAGGAGGCTGGGCTCTGGAGGGGAGATGACAGCACCATCTTCCCCAGCATTCAAGGGACTTTATTGCCACAGGGCCCCGGACACACGGATGATTCCAGAGGTGACCTCTGGCCGGCCGGGCCCCACAGCACCAGCGCTGCCCAAGGGGCCGGGATCGGGGCGCTCACCGAAGAGGAAGCGGAAGATGCCCAGGGAGGCCGGGTCCGTGGGCCTGTTGAGCAGGCAGACGAAGCGGTGCCAGCTGGACAGGTCAGCCCATTCGAAGCCCAGCAAACGCTTGGCCCAACTGCTCCTCGGCTGGGCAGGGTCTGGCGCGCCCTGCAGCCCATCCCCAGCGCGCCGCCTCGGGCCGGCCGAGGGCTCCGACAGCAGGGCAGCTGCAAAGCACCGAGGCGGGAGTCACTTGGCCGGGGGCGCTGGTGCCCCAGACGCACGATGCTGAGGTGTGGGATCGGCTCCCAGCTCCGCCGCGCCAGGCCCGCCGCCCCTCACCCAAAGCCTGGCCCCCAACCCGGCCAGCGCCCTCACCCCGCCCCCGGCGCCCTCACCCCGCCCCCACCGGCCCCAGCGCCCTCACTCCCGCCCCAGCGCCCCTCACCCCGCCCCACCAGCCCCAGCGCCTCACCCCGCCCCCGGCGCCCCTCACCCCGCCCCACCGGCCCCCCAGCGCCCCTCACTCCTGCCCCACCGGCCCCAGTGCCCTCACCCCTGCCCCAGGGCCCTCACCCTGCCCCCCACCAGCCCCAAGGCCCCTCACCCCGCCCCACCGGCCCCCAGCGCCCCTCACCCCTGCCCCCACCGGCCCCAGCGCCCCTCACCCCGCCCCCCAGGGCCCCTCACCCCTGCCCCACCGGCCCCCAGCGCCCCTCACCCCCGCCCCCAGGGCCCCTCACCCCGCCCCCACCAGCCCCACAGCGCCCCTCACCCCGCCCCCAGCGCCCTCACCCCGCCCCCACCAGCCCCCAGCGCCCCTCACCCCGCCCCAGGGCCCCTCACCCCGCCCCCACCAGCCCCCAGCGCCCCTCACTCCCGCCCCACCAGCCCCCAAGGCCCCTCACCCCGCCCCCACCGGCCCCAGCGCCCCTCACTCCCGCCCCCGGACTGGCTGCCCCCACCTGCCGCGCGGCCCCGTGGCGGCTCCATCTCGCGGATCGCAGCCCCCTCGCCCCGCCCCCTCCGTTGCTAGGACACGTCACCAGCGGGGCGGCCGCAAAGCGCGGGGGGAGGGGCGTCGCTTTACGGCAGCGCTGAGGCGGGCGCGACCCAGGCATCCGGGGCCCCCTCCAGCCCCGCCCCCGCCCGCAAGGGGGCGCTGCCCGGCCCAGCCCCCCGCCCCCTGCGGCGCCCGGGTCTCCCGCCGCGGGGGGAGGGGACAGGGCGCGGGGGGGCTCCGCGGGGGGGGCTTGTCCCCCGCTTCGTGCAGTTCCCGCGGCCCCCGGGAGCGCTGGGGGGATGGGCCCCTCGTGACTCGCAGTGACGCTGGCCTTGCCCGCTCTGTGCCTCAGTTTCCCCTGCTGTCCCGTGGGGTTGCTGAGGCTGAAGGCGGGGCAGGAGCTCCAAGTCTCTGGGCTCTCCCCGGAAAGGGCGGGGTCCCAGCCCTGCTGCCCTGGGTCACCCAGCGGGACCCCAGCGAGGGGCCGGGAAGCTGCAGACAGGGGCTGCTGGGGATGCAGCCTGCGGAGCCTCCCCCCACCCAACGGCCTGTCTCCTCTGCTGCTGACTCTGCGTGTCTTACCCCCTTCCCCCCACCAGGCCTGGCCTTTGCTTCACCCCCAGCCTGTGCAAACCCAGCACCTTTTGCTCCCACCGCAGAGCTCAGCCAGCAGGTTCTTCCAGCTGGGCCGCATTGAAGGGAAGAGGCAAACATGCATAGCCCCAAAATGTTACTTTCTCTGTGGCTCTGGCCTGAGGGGGAGGAAGCAGAAAGGCCCAACCTGGCGGGGGGTGCTCGAGAGATCTCCCCAATGTTCTCCACAGCCACCGTTTTCCCTAGAAAATGAAATCCAGCCCCCATCTGGTCTCACTGTGCAGAAAACCTTTCCCTGGTGATGCTGGGGAAAACCAACATGGCTGCATTTGCCTGAGTCGGCAGAGAGCCTGCGCCCACCACTCAGACACCTGCACGGAAAGAGATGGGCCTTTCCTGGGCTGCAGTCTGTCCCCTTCCTCCCTCAGTTAGGTCAGGCCAGTTTCCATCAGGGTTAAACTAAGTGCTAGAGGGGGGCTGATCAACCCTGAGCCCATCCTGCACCCCATCTCCAGCACCCACTGCTTCAGGCATGCAGGAAAATCCAGTCCCTGTGAGCAGGGACTTCTACCTGACCCTTGGGGCCATCAGCCCTGGAGCATGAGACTTGATCATGACTGTAACAGAAAGGAATGGGGAGACATCCCCTGTGGGGGAGGGTGATTGCGAGGAGGTAGGAGCTACTTGTTGATAAATCTCTGTGATCTGGCAGGAAAGGGAAAGGGCAGCATGGCCCCAGGGGCAGAGAGCAGGGCATCTGGCAGACTTGCTGGGCCCTAGGCAAGTGGGGGGCGGCTCTGTGCGCCCAGAAGAGGCAGAGCCTTGGCTGGAAGTGACAGGACTGAAGTGTGCTAAGCGGTGCTCCCGCAGCAATGTAAAGGGCCTGGGGCTGCAACAGTGCCCAAGAGCCCCAGGCCCTTTTGAATGGCAGGGCCCTGGGGCAGTTGCCCCCTCCACCTCCCCGTCAGTGGGCCTGGCAGGATGTGCCGGGATTGTGCCCATCAGGCACCGCAGCAGCAAGGAAGATGCATGAGCGGGGGGAAGTGATATGGGAGCTGTGTCGAGCCCCTGCGCTGCATGAGTGCCAGGGCTTGGCAGGCCAGGCAGTCACCAGTGTCCCCCAGAGCCCCCAGCCCCCTTTCACTGCCCCACCAGCTAAACCCCCAAACCCTTTTCCTCACTCAGCAGTCCCTGGCCCTGACCCCCCGCATTCAGCGCCTGCCATTGTGTCTGGAAGAGCCCCGTGTGTGCCAGCCAGGCACCCCATTGCTAGCCTGCCCCCTCCATAACTGGCCTGAGCCCAACTCCACAGCCCAGCAAGGGCTGGGGGCAGGTTCACAGCAGCTCCATGCCCAGCAGCAGCGTCGGCCCCCAGGAACATGTCTCCGAGCAGCGCTGGGCCTGAGTCTGCTCCCAATGAACAGGCAGGCAGCTTCTGTCCGGCTCCACCTGGCCCGAGCCCTTGGGCAGCATCTGGTACCAGCTGGTCTCAGCCAGGGGGTGGGACACCCAGTGGGCAAAGCTCACCGAGCCAGGAGAGTCTCCTGCCCCAGCTCTGCCAATGCCCCGCAGCCCCTGCTATGCCTGCCCCCCAGCTCTGCCGATGTCCCTCACTCCCACCCCACAGCCCCTGCCACTCCTGCCCCCCAACTCTGCCAATGCCCCTCTCTCCCACCCACAGCCCCTGCTATTCCTGCCCCTTAGCTTTGCTGATGCCCCTCGCTCCTGGCCCCCAGCTCTGCCAATGCCCGTCCCTCCCACCCCATGGCCTTCTGTGTGTGTGGGAGTAGCCTGAACCCTAAAGCAGTAGTTCAGTGCAAGGACCAGCCTGCTGGGATGGGGGTGCCCCAGGGTCTGTGACAGCCCAGCTGGGGGGTGCTGTGGCAGGGGGCGCCCTGGGGTCTGTGAGAGCGGGGAGGGTCCGTGAGAGCGGGGTGCTGTGGCAGGGGCGCCCCGGGGTCTGTGGCAGCCCGGGGGGGGGCGCTGTGGCAGGGGGCGCCCTGGGGTCTGTGGCAGCCCGGGGGGGGGCTGTGACGGGGCGCGGGGCTGCCCCTCCCGGTTCTGTGCCGGCCCCCGGGAGCGGACGCGGCCCGGCCCGTGTCTCTTTAAAGGCGGCGGCAGGAGCCGGGCCCGCCCCTCGCACCTGGGACCTGCCGGGCCGGGCCGGGCCGGCTGCAGGAAGCAGGAAGTTTGGGCCGAAACTCGGCGCAGCAGGAAGCGGCCGGAGACGCGGTTGCGGAGGCCCCGGAGCATGGTGAGCGCCCGGGATCGGGGCCGCGGGGAATCCGGAGTGACTCCGCTTCGGCGGGTCCGGACCCGGGAGCTGGCGGGAGAGCGGCTGCAGTGGGAGGCACCAGCTGCTGCTTCTGGGCCGTGTCCCCTCGCGCTCTCACCGCTAGACCCCACTCCCCTCGCAGCGCTGGGAGCGAGCCGCGGCTCCCGGGCCCTGCGCCGCCTGGGGGTGCTGGGGGCGAGATGAGGGTGCTCGGCGCTGCGGGCTGCGGGGTACCAGCCTGGGCGCAGGAAGCGACGCCTGCGGGGCGGGGCTGGTGTCGCCAGTGTGAGGAGATGGGGGGCCCTGGGTCTCTCCCCGGAAGGGGGGGCAGGGTCATTCCTGGGCCCATAGGGACCCACCCTCCAGTAACAGGTTCCTGTGTCCGTGCCAAGGCCCCCTCTGGCCCCCAGGGTCGGAGCTGCCTGCCCCCCCCCACCCCCAGGGCGCTGGGTCTTGTGACCAGCCTGCCACACTGTCTAGGAAGGGGAAGTGGTCAGCCCAACGGTCCCTGGCGCGGGGTCTCGGGTCCTGTTCTGCAGCCTGAGCCGCCGCAGGTGGGGGCACCCTCATTGCAGGGCTGTTCTGGGGTGGGATGCGGGGAAGGGGAGCTGGCTTAGTGGGCATTGGGGGGCAGCATTGGTGGGTGGGGTGGAGGGAGGCCCTAGCATCCTTCACAGCCAGGCTGGGTGTAAAGGGGGCTGGTGGGCGGGGGCTGGAGAGAGTCTGGGGCTTGGGGAGTCCGTAGGGGCCGGTTGCACCGAGGGCCAGGGGGGTCTGAGCCCTGGGGCCCCAAAGCCAATGGGCAGAAGGCAAGAGAGTAACGCTCTGTCCTCCACCTCCAGCCCCTGCATTTGGGGTCACTAATTCACACCATCAGGTGAGAAGGGGGTTCTGTCTGGCTTCTAGGGTGCCCCAGTCCTGAGCCACGGGGGCCAGCCTGGGAGCTGAAGGGTAAGAGGGGCTGCCAAGGTGCCCCAGGGGCTGCCAAGGTGCCCCAGGGGCTGCCAAGGTGCCCCAGAGGTGGACTAGGGATTCAGGAAGTCTCCTGCAAAGGGCCCCCACAACCGGAATGGGGGGTGCTCTGCTTCCTGCTGGGGGTCTGGGTTTCACCGCCCGAGGGACGGGGTCTGCCGGGGCCATGTGGGCGCCTCTGGGCCATGCTTGGACCAAACCCTGAGTGGGCTTTGGGGATCAGCCTGGGCTAAATGCGGCTGGGGCTGGGGGTTGACTGGGGACCCAGTAAGCTACCCTGAATGGCTGGAAAGGGAAGGGGGCAGCCTAGAGGGGATTCTCTCTGCAGGCTGCTGGACAGGCCATGGGGCTCCCTGCTGGGCATCGCGAACCTGGGCACTGGGCTGACTCTGCTCCCAGCTGCCTGACGTGCTTGGGGCACTGGCCCAGGGCAGCGTTTCTGAGACTCCAGCCTGGGACCCACCCAGCCCCACACACCTGGGTCTGACCAGCCGCAGATCAGGCTCAGCTGGGTGGGGGGGGGGGCCTCTGTCCTGGGTACCCCCCAGGGTCTCACAGGCTGAGGGGTGATCTGAGGGATCTGTCTGGGGTTGGCAGTGTTGTACCTGCTGCTCCCTCCAGGCAGAGGGCATCCCTGCGGGGGGGGAGGGGGGTGCTGTGGCCGCCCCGACCGGCTAGGTGAGTCCGGCTGGCGGTGGAGACGAGATGCGGGTGCTGGAGGCTCTGTTGACGTTCTGCAGTGGAGGGGGCAGGGCAAGCACATGGGGGCAGCTCTGCTCAGGGAGCTCCCCCCTGTGTCCAGTCCTGTCCTGTGGGAGGTGGCTCGCTCAACCTCTGTGCCGGCAGCACTGCCACCGTGCCCTGGGCACCCTCCTTCCCCAACTGCCTCCGTCCCTGTGCAGGCTGAGGTGCTGTGGTCCAGTGGTTAGAGCAGCGGGGTTCTCTTATTCCTACTGCCCAGAGGTGTGCGAGTTAGGGGTGCGCATGGGGTGGTGGGAGACAGGACTCCTGGGTTCTATTCCTGGTTCTTTGGGCTGGTCTGTCAGCTGCCTCAGTTTCCCCATGTGACTGTTCTCCCATGGAAGACTGCAGGGAGCATCCTGGGCTCCTCAGCCAGACAGGGCTGCAGTTGGGCCCAGAACTGGGGCATTGCCCTGAGATCAGTGCCCTCTGGCTGCTTGACCTGCCCCTCGTTCACCTTGGGCCTCTGCTTTGCCGGGCCGCATCGGCTGCTCCCACAGCCGCTCTCCTGCTGACCCCTGGGGGGCGCTCTCCCTGCAGGAGGGCTCCGGTGCCAGCGGGATGGCGACCGACCGGGTGAAGAACCTGCAGAGCGATGTGGAGGGGGTGAAGAACATCATGACCCAGAACGTGGAGCGGATCCTGGCACGGGGTGAGAACCTGGACCACCTGCGGAACAAGACCGAGGACCTGGAGGCGACGGTGAGCCCAGGCGGGGCGGGACCAGGGAGCAGCAGGCGGGAGGTCCCTGGCTAGGCCATAGGGATGGGGGGCACCCCAAGACTGGAGATGATTTGCAGAGGGTTTGAGTGACGGGGGGCTGGAGACTCGATGGGGGTTTGGGGCGAAGGCCTGGGCGCTGCCTGGCCTGGCACCGGGTGTTAGTGGTGCCCTGGCTCTGGTGTCCCCGGCTGAGGCAGGCCTGGCCCCCCCCCGACGCCAAGCCTTGCTCTGGGGGCTCCGCTGGGCGTGCGGAGGCACAGGGCTGCTCGGGGGTGGGATGACGCGTCCCTTGGGCTCCTCTGGTCCCTGCCTGCGGGTGCTGCAGGGTGGGGCTGTTTGCTCAGCCGCTGATAAACCCAGGCAGCCAGCGAGGCTGTTCGCTGCCCTTTGCACCGCTCCAGCGCTGCCTGCCTGGGGCTCTCCGTGCTTGGGCCTGGGCCCGTCTACCCGGGCCAGCATCTGCAGAGGGAGACGCAAGCCCCCCAGTGGACAGTCTGGGGTGCCTGTAGCCCCCCCCTGCTGGGCATGCGGGTGATGCTGGGTTGGCCTGCATGTGGACCCCCACCTCCTCCCGCAGCATCACTGTGCCCGCTGATATGCCCTCATTAGCTGAAGCAGGGGGAGTTGGATTTCCACCCGCCGTGCTGGAGCCAGGCCCAGCTGCCCTGGAGTGGCCAAGGCCCCAGAGCTGGCTCCGTCGCAGCGAGCATGCGCCGGGGGGTCCGGTGCCCCAGCACTCACCTGCGGGGCCTGGGCAGCCTCACCCCAAATCCCTCTGGTCCAGGCAGGCGGGGCTGTGTCCAGCTGTCCAGGGGCTGAGCCGAGCAGCCCTCCCTGGCTGGCAGGAGGGCTAACCCCGCGTCTCTCCCCCAGTCTGAGCACTTCAAGACGACCTCGCAGAAGGTGGCCCGCAAGTACTGGTGGAAGAACGTCAAGATGATCATCATCATCTGCGTGGTGGTGGCCATCATCCTCATTATCATCATCCTTCTGGCCACCAACGTCATCCCCACATAGGCCCCCGCCGGCCGCAGCCTCCCCCTCCACTGGGTCGGCCCTGGGCTGAGGCTGCCCGTTGTGCCCTGACCCGCTGCCCCATGGAAGCACTGTGTCCCCTGGGGGTAACTCCCCTGCTCCGTCTGCCTTGGCTCAGCCCTCAGATCCTTTCCCAGGCTGGTGCTACCACCCACGCAGGCACAGCTCCCAGGTCTGCCCCCCTTGGCCCCAGCCCCACAGGACGGCTTTGGGGGGCAGGACGGTCCCCCTGCCCAGCGCAGCAGGCTCTATCCCAGCTGAGCGAGGTGCTGCTGAGCCCCCACCCAGCCTGTGGGCCAAGGGCTGCTCTGCCCTCTGCTGCGAGTGGGTTTGCTGGGCCCAGCAAGGGGGAATCTCCCTCTTCCCTTGGGAAATCGCACGGAGCGGGGCTGCTGGGCTTCTCCCCTAGCTCCCCCTGGCCTGCCTGGTGGGGCTGCGGCAATGCCCTGGTGCCTGCAGGAGGCGACTTGGCCAGGGGGAGCAAAGCCCTACCCCCCACCCATCCTGCCACATGCCCTGCGTTTAGCTGTGCATGTGGATCTCACTAGCAGCCTCCCATAGACCTGGGGGTCCCTGAGCCATGCAGGGAGCTCAGCAGAGGCTCTCAGCCCCTCCCCCCAGTCCTCTCTGCTCCCGCAGCCCGGGAGGGGGAGGCCAAGTCTTCCTGATTTTTTTTTCCCCTCCCCTTCCCCCCCTGGAGACGCAGGCTGTGCTCCCTGTAATAAATGTATTTATATGGCCATGGAGAATAGAGATTGATTAGAAGGAACTGGCCTCTGTCTCGGCTCTGTACCGTCTGGTGAGTCCCCGCAGGAATTGCCCCCCACATTGCCCCCTGCTGGGAGAGGCTGGGGCTGGAGAGCCAGCAGCTCCCCCCACTGCCCTGCCCCTCCCCACAGCGCTCCCTGCTGGGGGGAGCCTGCAGAGTCTGGCTGTGCATATGGCCCAGGGAGCAGGTAGGGGGCGGGTCTGTGATGGTTCTTTGTTCCTGGGGGAGTTGGGTGTGGGCTGTGCCCAGCTTGTAACCCTGGGCCCTTGCCCTCTGGGGCTGAGCACAGGACAGGTGCCCTGCCCAGCAGCCAGCCTGGCACCAGGCACCTCCCAGATAAGGCTCTGCCAGGCTGCCTGCCTCCCACTGCTGCTTGGCTAAAGGGAAACTGAGGCATGGAAGTGGGTTGTCAGGGCTGTGCCAGAGCTAGGAAGAGCCCGGGCGTCCTGCAGCAGTTTGGCTGTGAGAGCTGGGTAAAGCAGTGTGTGGCTGGGGTGAGCGTGGGCACAGGGCAGGCAGTGGTGCCAGCTCCAGCGACCCCCCCCTGCAATCTGTGGGCACTGCTGTGATGCTCCCCCTGCGGGAGGTGACCCCCGCCCCTGCCATTCCCATTGGCTGGTGCTGAGAGCGGCTGGGGGGGACCTCAGCGACCGTCAGCCTGGAAGGCTCCTGTCTCAGGCCCTGGCTGGTGGGGTGTGGGGATCCCTCCCCCTGCCCTAGAGGCTTCCTGCCCTGGCACTGGCTACTGTGGGAGCCCGCATGCTGGGGCGGCTGGGCTCGTGGGGCAGTGGCTGGGGGCAGCTGGTGCTCTGGGCTGGGCCTGGCCTGATGGCTCAGGGAGGCAGCTGGGATCGGGTGGAGGGGCAGCCTCTGGGAAGATGGAAGCAAGTGTGGCCATGTGGGCACTGCCAGGGGCTCTTGGGCACTGGCTGCAGCTCCGCAGGGCTGGGGGGCTGGTGCCATGGGGGCCCTGCCAAGGCAGGGTGGCAATGAGTGAGGGGGATTGTTTGGCTGGGCTTGGCCCCCCTGCACTCCAGCTCCACCCCCCAGCCCCTGCACTGGTCCTTGCCCCCCCTCCCCGCCAGCTCAGCCCCTTCTGGGTCCCAGCAGGGCTGTCCCATTGCAGCCACTGCCTGACACGGGCAAAGTCCTGGGCACTTTGCCCAGAGCCTTCCTCCCCCTCAGTGGCCCCGCTGCCCCCCAGCCACACTCCCTCCTGGGCCCAGGAGCAGGAAGCAGCTACCTCAGTTACCCCCTGCCTTGCTGCAGGCCCCCAGCACAGCCCCTCTGCACTGCACCCCCAGCGCACTCCTCCTGGGAGGGAACCTGGGCCAGCACCTGAGACGGGGGACCTGACACACCCAGCCAGAGCTGCCGCGTGGAGCCCCCATTCCCGCAAAGGACCACCCAGAGATAGACCAGGCCTCACCCACAGACCCAGGACCACCCCCCTAAGCTGCCACTGGCATTTACTGTGCCCAGATCCTTTTATACCCTTGGCCTCTCTGGTCTCCTGGGATTCAGTCCACAGCAAACTACTCTACAGCCCTGTGATGAAGCATTGGGGTTCCCCCGATCCTGCACCCCCGTAGCAGCAAGAACAGACTCCGCCAGCCAGTAGAACAGGGGGGTTTATTGCTCCTCCAGGATACAGCCCAGCACAGACGTGACGTGGCTACAGGAGTCAGGGCCAGGCAGCCTTAGACCCTTTGGGGTAGGGGGTCCATTGCCCCCCCACAACCCTCAGCACCCAGCTTAGTCTGTTCCCTTCATGTTTTCCAGCCAGCAACTGACCCTTCCCCCGACACCTGGTGTTTGTCTCCGCCTCCCTCCTTTTGTCTCTCCCCCTGGGAAGAGCCTTGTTATCTGCTCAGGCTGGGACTAGGTGTCTGGGTCAATCCACATGTGGGTGAGTCAGTGGGAATCACACAGCGCAGGGGGACCCCCGGTTACAGAGCAGACAGCCCCCCACTACGTCAAGCCACCATTAGGTTTCAGAGTTAACACCAGAGCAGGGGGATGGGACCCTCCACACTAGCCACATGCAGATGCAGGGAGCCATGTTTGGCCCAAGTCACTTTCTGCCAGCTCCTTGCAGTACCGTGGCTGGAGCCTTAATTATCCTGAGCCCAGGGTAAATTCCCTGAGCCGAAGAGCTGGCCAAGGCTGGCTCCTGAACTGACAGCAGCTCCAGCCAATTGGGTGCCAGGTCCCACTTCCCGCCCCTTGCCAGCAGAGCCCTATGCTAGTTCCCAGGGGGGGCGTGCAGCAGCGGAGCTGGGTGTCAGACAGGAAGTGCCAACGGCCCAGCACTTCCCGGCCTCGTTCAAGCCGCTTCCCATTAGGTAATTAAACAGTAAACAACCGTCATGCTGGGGCAGTAGCGGGGGCTCAGCGATTCTGCCCCTCCCCTCTCAGGTGGAACAGTGCCAGTCACGGGGGACTCCAGGGCTGCGGGGGCGTCTGACTCCCAGGATCCCCAGTGCCACTGGTGGGCCCCCCCCACGGCACAGCTGGGGTCCTGCAAAACACACTGGGAATGAGCCAGGGGTGGTGCGGAGGATCGTGGGGTTTCAGCCCACCGTGCCCCATGCTCTGACGGAGCCCGTGGGGCACAAGGCACTGCCACGTGTCGCCCGCTCAGTGGGTGGCACCACGCGCCAGTGCCACTGTGGGCAAAGCCTTTCCGGTGCCCCTGCAGCATGAGGGCAGAGGAGCTGCTACAGCACTGGCAGGGCTGGCGCCGCAGGGGTGTACGGCACAGGGCAGTCGTGGGGAGATCCATCCATCTGCTTCCTGGCAGTGGCAGGTTTGGGCCCTGAGCAGGGGGCCGTGGTTGGGAGCATCTCAGATCACAGCCAGTGAGGGGCCAGTCCTCCAGGAACGTATCCAGCTCTGTGTGGAGCCCTGTGATATTTTTGGCTGTTGCAGCATCCCCTGGCAGTGAGTTCCACAGGTTAATTGTGCCACGTGTGGGTGGGTGGGGAAGGGGAGAAAAATCACCTCCTCCTCTTTGTGTCCAACCTACTGCTCTTCCTGTCAGCACAAGGCTCCTGGGGTTTGTGTTGGGGGAAGGGGAACTACATGTCTCCATTCACATGTCCCGCCCCAGGCAGGTCACAGGGCCTCTAGTGTATCCCCTGGCCAGGGTGCGTCTCCGTTCTAAGCCAAACACCTTGAAACCGTGCAGCCTTCCCCCCGCAGAGCTGTCCCTCACCTTGTCCCCTTCCCGCAGGCGTGGCTGGCTCCCCCTGCCCCGTCTCACGGATCGACATGGGGTGCTGGGTGTTTCTCTGCTCTGAGCTCTCCTCCTGGTCCCGGCTGGAGTGGGGCTGTCCCAGTGCCACCGAGTCTCCTTGAGCAGGAGCAGCCGCTGGCCCCCATCCCTCGCTGGTGGGCAGAGGCTTTGAGATTCCCCTTAACTGCTCCCGGCTCCGCTGCCAGGCAAATGGCACTTCCCTGTTTGCTCCCTTTTCTGGATCGCACTGCCCAGTCATGGTCCAGGTACGACCGGGGACCCCGCTCACCTCTCTGCTTGGTGGGGGGCCACCAAGTCCTGCCCTTTGTCCCCGCCTGGCCACAGCTACTGACCAGGGCCTGGCTGCTTCATAGAACCCTAGAATCCCAGGGCTGGCAGAGACCTCAGGAGTCATCGGGTCCAGCCCCCTGCCCAAGGCAGGACCAACCCAACTCAATCAACCCAGCCAGGGCTGTGTCAAGCCGGGCCTTAAACACCTCTAGGGATGGAGATTCCACCCCCTCCCTAGGGAACCATCCCAGTGCTTCCCCACCCCCTAGGGAAATAGCTTTTCCTAATCTCCAACCTGGACCTCCCCCCCACTGCCACTTGAGCCCATTGCTCCTCTGGGAACAGCCTCTCTCCATCCTCTTTGGAACCTCCCTGCAGGGAGTCGCAGGCTGCTCTCAAATCCCCCCTCACTCGCTCTGCTGCAGACTAAACAAACCCAAATCCCTCAGCCCCTCCTCACAGGCCATGTGCTCCAGCCCCCGAATCATTTTCATTGCCCTCCGCTGGACCCTCTCCAGTGCGTCCACACCCTTCCTGTAGCGGGGGCCAGAACTGGACACAACACTCCAGACGTGGCCTCCCCAGTGCCGAATAAAGGGGAATAATCACTTCTCTGGATCTGCTGGCAACGCTCCTCCTAATGCCCCCCAATGTGCCATTCGCCGCCTTGGCTACAAGGGCCCCTGCTGACTCATCTCCAGCTTCTCCACTGGACTCCCCAGGCCCTTTTCTGCCGAACTGCCACTTAGCCAGTGGGACCTTGTCCGTGGCCTGGGCCAGAGTGAAAGGAAAAGCTTGTCCTGTCGTGAGGCTCCAGCCACCCCCTGCCATGTGGCCTGCTGCCCCGGGAGCCAGGTGGGGCCACCCAGCCTGCCTGTAACCCACAGGCACTGCTCCCTCTGTTGCAGGTTGGGGAGGAGCCAGGCACCCTGCTCCCCTCTGGGCTTTGCTCAACTTCCTGCTTCCCCTCCCCTCCCACGCTGGCCGGGGAGTCCAGAGTTCACCTGGGTGCGTGGAAAGTAACCGAGGCGCCCACTGGAGAACCCGAGCAGTTCCCTAGGGCGCCAATGAGATACAAAGCAGCAGGTGCCCCCCGCTCCTGCCCAGAGCTGCCGATCAGCCTCTGCTCCCGCATCCCTGAGAGCCTCTCTAGCCCCCTCGCAGCTGCCCCCCCACCTTGTCTTCCAAGCTGCAGGGTTCTCATGCAGCCGCGCCCCACATCCCGCACTCTGGGCACTCCCGGGCCTGCCTCCTGTTGCATTCGGGACAGCTGAGCCCTGGATTCCCTGCAGCTCCCGGCAGGCGGAAACCGAGTCTGAGGGTAACCTTGAGACTTGTCCTCTCCTGGAATTGGGCCTGGCTCGAGCCCTTCCCCCACAGCTCTACAGCAAGTCCCAACCGAGGCGCCACTATCCCCTTTGCGCACAAAGGGAAACTGAGGCACCGCAAGGGGCGGGAATTTGGCCAAGGTCAACTAGCAGGGCAGTGGCAGAGGCAGGTGAGGAACCTCCCCCCACTCTCCTGCCCTGTGTCCAGAGAAGCCCAGCTCTGGGGCCGCTCCTCTCGGCCCTCCCCGCCCTGCAAGACTCACCCCAGAGTCAGGAAAGGGGTGAAAGTGAAAAGACTGGAAGGAAAGAGAGACAGAGAGGTCAGCGCCCGCCCCGCGACGTGACTCCGGAGTGACGCCCAGTGCGGGACCCTCGCCTGGAGGGCTCCGGAGGGGACAGGGAAGGGGGGAGGGCCCGGCCCGGCGTGCGCTGCGGGCGGGGCTGAGCCGGCTCCAGGCCTCTCCTCGGCTTTCTGGGCGGGCGCTGCCCGTGGCCCGGCCCCCTCCCTCCTGGCTCAGCGGCCACTGTGGGGCAGGCTGGAGACACCGCACCGCAGCCGGGAGCCCCCGAGCGGCTGGCAGCGGAGGGAGCGGCGGGGCCAGGCGGCCTGAGATCCGGCGCCATGGTGAGGGGCGCGACGCGGGCGGCACTTTCGGTTTCTGGGCGCCTCGTGGGGCCTGGCCCGCGGCGTTCGGCTGGGACCCGGGCTGGCCCGGCCGTGGGGGCTCCCGCTGGCGGGGGCATAAGGTGCGGTGCGGGGCCCGCCCCCCCTTTCGAAATCGGTGTCTCCTCCCTATTCCCCGGACTTGTGGCATCGCCAGCGGCTCCGCTCCTTCCCCCCGCCCCGGGTCACATCCTGCGCTTTGCCCCAGAGCCGGCTGCGCACGGACCAGCCCTGGGTCCCCGGCGCGGTTCTGTCCGCCAGACGCTGGCCCGTGGAGCTGTAGGGCCCCTGGGCTCTCCTAGCCCTTCACCAAGCAGGTCGCCGCCCTTACCCCCAGCTACCATTGGGGAAACTGAGGCACGCAGCAGGGAAGAGACGGGCCCAAAGTCACCCAGAACTTCAGTGGACTAGACCTCAGGTCTCCCATGTGCCAGTCCCATGCTCCGTGCACTAGGGAACGCTGCCCCCGGGGTTATCCTCCCTGTGAGGGGCCTGGCTCTGGCCGCTGAGCCAAGAAGACCCTTGCTCCAGGCGGGGGAGAAGCCCCCGGCCTTATCCAGCCTAAAAATATAGCTCAGGAAATAGCCCCGCAGCCCCTGCCCTGAGAGGGGGGCATGGAGAGGGGGAGGGTGCAGCCAGGGGGTGCGACGGGGCAGCTGGCCCTGGCCCTGGCCAGCAGGTGCAGAGGGCCCCAACTAGCAGGACGCGCTCCTGAGAGCGGCCGAGGCCCCGCCGAGCTCGGGGAAGCCGGGGCCCCCCTGTCTGGGCCATAGCCCCAGAGAGCCTCAGCGGGGCCGGAGTGAGGCCTGTTATTGTGTGTGGGCGTCGCGCTGGCCTCCTGGCACTGCCCCTGTTGAGTCTGCAGCAGAGCCGGGCTGCTCCCCTGGCAAACCCTTCCTCAGGGGCAGCCAGCTTAGCATGTCCCAGCGCTAAGGGTCCGGCCCCCCCGGATCTCCCATAGTGCCCCCCAGCTCTAGGGGTCCAGCCCCCCGGATCTCCCATAGTGCCCCCCAGCTCTAGGGGTCAGGCCCCCCGGATCTCCCATAGTGCCCCCCAACTCTAGGGGTCAGGCCCCCCGGATCTCCCATAGTGCCCCCCAGCTCTAGGGGTCAGGCCCCGGATCTCCCATAGTGCCCCCCAACTCTAGGGGTCAAGCCCCCCGGATCTCCCATAGTGCCCCCCAACTCTAGGGGTCAGGCCCCCCGGATCTCCCATAGTGCCCCCCAGCTCTAGGGGTCAGGCCCCCCGGATCTCCCATAGTGCCCCCCAGCTCTAGGGGTCAGGCCCCGGATCTCCCATAGTGCCCCCCAGCTCTAGGGGTCAAGCCCCCCGGATCTCCCATAGAGCCCCCCAGCTCTAGGGGTCAGGCCCCCCGGATCTCCCATAGTGCCCCCCAGCGCCTGGGGCAGGTCGGGGGAGGCCTGTGTTCTGTCTCACCCATTCTGATCCCCGGGAGATGGGGCCGTCGGGGGCCTGGCTGGGGTTTGTGATGGACTGGGGGTTGGGAGGTGTTAATCTGCTTTGGCTGGCAGCCTGCCCTGGCCCACCCCTCCTGGGACCCCCATGCAGCGGGGGAGCAGTGGGGAGCAGGGACCGCCGGCCCCCTGCGCTGTAGGTGGCTCCCCTCTGAGGAAGGGCAGCTCTGCGATCACTTTGAAAGGGGGTTTGTTCTGGGCTGGTCCTTGCACCTAATGGGACAGAGGGGCCCCCCTGCAGGCTGGGTGGGGCTGGTCCCGGCTGGGCCCAGCTTAGGGCTGCTGGGTGTCCTGCGGGGGTGGGGCGGGGGTGGAATTTAAATTATGCAGCGAGGCTCCCTGGGGCCATGAGTGCCCCTCTGCCTCCGCTGGGCTGGCAGGACTCCCGGGTTTCCTCCCCTGCTCTGGGCCTCGGTTTCCCCATCTGTGACGTGGGATCCGAGCGAGCCCTGTGAGCTCTGGCAGGCAGCCTGGCACCAGTGCCAGGGGGCTCTGGGCCCCACGCAGTGGCGCACAGTGGAGCTGGCAGCGTGGCGGCTGGATTGGGCTGGGCCACAGGGGAGCCAGGCTCCACACAGACCCTGGCCCTTAGCTTCCCCGTTAGGGAAAGAGGGAGATGGCTCTTTGGCTCCCTGCTCTGGTCATGCTGTGGGGCAAGGGATACCCAGCCATGAGGGGTGGGGGTGCCCGGCCGTGGGGGTGCCCGGTTCTGAGGGGCCCCCGGGAGTGGGGGGCAAGGGCTGTCTGGCCATGTGTGGTGCCCAGCTGTGGACAGGCAGTGCCCTACCGTGGGGGGCAAGGGGAGTCTGGCTGTGAGATGTAGATCCCCCCCCACCCCCGAGGAACCCACCTGTCCATGTCAGCAGGGGCTCAGCACGTGCCACCAGCCCGGCGCTTCCTCTCTGAGCCGCTTGGAAACCCCCTTCGGCCAGGAGGAGCCTCATGTCTCAGCCCCCTGGGAAATAGACATGTAGCCACACCCTGGGAAGGGGCTGCTGCTGCAGGTGCCAGTCCTTCCCCGGGAGCAGGGCCCTGTCGGGGCCCCAGAACCTCTCTGCCTGGTCAGGAGGGGTGGGGGTTTGTCCCACTGCAGGATGGGGGCTGAGGCCAGAGGCGGTGAGTGGCCTGGGGAGGCCACGGCAGAGCCAGGTAGGGCCCAGCCCAGCCCATGCCAGGCGCAGTGCTGGGAATTCCCTGCCCGGCAACTTGTTTTTCCAGCTCTTGCCACCTCCGGGCATCAATCACAGGAGCCCAGAACAAACAATAGCAACTTGGCTGGTTCCCGTAAACATCCACCCGCTGCCGCGCGCGGCCCAGCCGGACGTCCCGACAGCTCAGCCCTGCAGGAAACCGCCCGGCGCAGGGCTGGCTCCAGGCCACGGCCTGTGAGAACGGGCAGGGACTGCACAGTGCTCCCCAAGCCCCGCACAGCGTACCCCAGCTGCTACCCCAATCCTAACCCCTGCACAGCGTACCCCAGCTGCTACCCCAATCCTAACCCCCGCACAGTGTACCCCCAACTGCTACCCCAATCTCAGCCCCCGCACAGCCTACCCCAGCTGCTACCCCAATCCTAACCCCCATACAGTGTACCCCAGCTGCTACCCCAATCCTAACCCCTGCACAGCGTACCCCAACTGCTACCCCAATCCTAACCCCTGCACAGTGTACCCCAACTGCTACCCCAATCTCAGCCCCCGCACAGCGTACCCCGGCTGCTACCCCAATCCTAACCCCCGCACAGCGTACCCCAGCTGCTACCACAATCCTAACCCCACACAGCGTACCCCCACTCTACACCCAAGCCCCACACAGCATACCCCACCAACTACCTCCAAACCCAGCCCCCGCACACCGTACCCCAACTGCTCCCCCCATCCATGTGCTTCACCCCCACAAACCCACATGTTCCAACCGAATCCCTGGCCTTCTGGAAGTCGGAGGGGGGGGCGCAGCTCTGTGCTTGCTCCCACCTCACCCCGGCCGCTCCCCTCACAGCCCCAGCCTGGGGCCGCTGCAGAGCCGCAGGTGCTAGGAGATGGGGGGGCTCGGAGCAGCAGGGACCTTTGTGTGATGTCATCTTCAGCATCCATGCCTGAGCCTTCTCGGGGGGCCGTGGGCATGTGCATTGGCCGTGCTGGGAGCAGTGAGGTTCAGGGGGGCTGGGAGTCAGGACTCCTGGGTGCTCTCCCCAGCTCTGGCAGGGGCGGGGCACGTAGCCGTCCCAGCCGTGGGGCTGGGCACAGGGGTCTCGCCTGCTCCCCTGGTGCCTTGCCGCACGCGATGGGCTTCCCAGACAGTCCCTCCCCAGCCCAGCCCTCGCGGGTCACGCCGAGAGCTTCCTTCCGCCTGCCGCGTCCTGCACATGCATTCGCCGCAGCCCCAGGGCTCCCCCCGTTCCCACTTCCTGCGGGACTTGGCTCAGCTGACCCGTCCCAGCTGCCAGCAGATGCAGCTGGGGCTGGCTGGCTGGGGTCTGCTCCTGGTGGAAAGGATATTTCCCGGGGCCTGAGCCCGCCAGCCAAGGTGTCTCGCTCCAGGAACCACGGCGGTCACAGCATCCGCCTGTTGGTGCCGAGAATTTACCCTCGTGGCTGTTTCCTGCTCTGGCCACACAATCCTCCATGGGCGGCGCAGGCGGGAGGGGGGCCTTGTCTGGGGTGGCAGTGGGGGGAGGGGGCGGCTGTGCCAGCACCTCTCTGCCAGGTCCTGCACCGCCCAGCACAGAGCAGACGGGGCCTCTTGGGCAGGAGGCGTCTCAATTAGAGGAGAAAGGAAGCAAGAGAGCCCTAAGTCTGCAGACACCGCGCGGCCGCCTGAGGGACGGGGCACAGGGCAGGGCACCCCACAGGCCCTGCCGG
This sequence comes from Rafetus swinhoei, assembly GCA_019425775.1. Classification (NCBI taxonomy): domain Eukaryota; kingdom Metazoa; phylum Chordata; order Testudines; family Trionychidae; genus Rafetus; species Rafetus swinhoei. The sequence goes on from JAFJHL010000226.1 coordinate 912,378, forward strand.
CCGCCTGGTTCTCAGAATCATCCCATCCATGCACCGTAAGGAAGGCTGGGCTGGTCCTTGAGCCCTACAGGGACTGGTCTCTGGGCCGCGGGTGCTGTGCCTGCGTTTAACCCCATTGGCCCCAGACAGGGAGGCGAAATCCTGATTCATCAGGTAAACAGTAGGTTGGCCTAATGTGTAACTGACTAGGCAGGCTCCCAGGTCGGGGGGCTGCTTCAGCCTAGCTGGAACAGCCCCCAGCCCGCGGGGCTCCCGCTCTCAGCCTCGCGCAGGGCTGGCGGCTGCCTCCGGCCCCAGCCATGTGGGGCGAGCTGGCAGCTGGCGGCCCCGCGCAGGGACCTGGCAGGCTGCCCTGGACACTGGCTACCTGTTACCCAGTGAGGATGGTGCTTAACCGGTTACCCGTTCACATCCCTGTTCTCGGAGGGTGGGCCAGAGGGCGCTGGGGCTTGCGGGTCTCCATCACCGGGGGGTGGCTGGGCCAAGGCGAGTGGCACTGCAGGGTGGGAAGCGGCTGCTGCCTGGGTGGGTGCAGAGGGGGCTCCCCTGCCCCCCGGAGTCGTGGCCTGGCAGGGCTCAGGTGCTAGGGACTTAAGCCTTACTGCCAGCGAGCTCCCCCGGGCTCCTCTCCCCTCCTGGAGGCCACTGGGCTGGCACTGCCCTCTGCCCTGGTCCCGGACAGCCAGAGCCCGGGCGCCCCTGAACCCTGGCCGCCCCGCAGGTGGAGAAGAAGCTGGAGCGATGCCAGAAGGATGCCGAGGAGGTGACTCAGATCATGCTGGACAACTACTCCAAGGTGCTGGACCGCGAGGTCAAGCTGAGCGACCTGGACAACCGGGCGGACGAGCTCCGCGTCATGGTACGGAGGGTGGGGCCCGGGTGGGGCGCGGCGGTGCTTTCCTGGGACAGCAAACCCAAGCCCCAGGGCGAGGAGATGGGCTCCCACTGTGGGGCCGACAGGAGAGTTCCCAATAGCGACCAGGCCCGCGGAGGAGGGGCAGGGGGGCAGTTGACCCGGGGCCTGTTGATTTCAAAGGGGCAGCTCTCAGGGCTGGCTGCCCATCTGCATGGCGCTGAGCCCCGCCCCTTCTGCCTGAGGCCCCACCCCTTCCCCATACCCAGGGCCCTGGCAATTCTGTTGCCTCCGCCCATGACACACAGCTGCCTGGTTCCGACTCGGGCCAGCAGGGGGAGGTGTGACCGGCGTGCCAGGAGGCGGGCCATACGGGGATTGAGGGCGGGGACCTGAGAGCTGTCGCTTTGCTCCCTCCTAGAGCTCCACCTTCAGCAGGACGACCAAGGTGGTGGCGCAGAAGCAGCGCTGGGCGAACCGGAAATGGAAGCTCATCCTGGCAGGGGTGGCCGGGGTAGCGGTGCTGGTGATCGTCCTGGTGCTGGCTGTGATGCTGGCACCGCGCGGGGCCGGGAGTCAGGCTGCCGAGAGCCGGGCCACCCCCACGCAGCAGAGCCTTGGCGGGGACTGAACACGGGAAGGCGTCACCCAGCGGCCGCCTGCCCTGAGCGCAGTGCACTACGGACACGGTTTGGGACGGACGCCGCAGGGGCTGCCACGGCTCCAGGGCTTTGCTTTAGCTGTTTGTAAAGGCCCCTTCGCAGTTGGGTCCCAATACCCAGGAAACACCATCAACTGCCCAGGTCCACAGGGCAACCCTACAATAACAACCCCCTAGTGATGGGCCGGGGCACCCTACGATAACAACCCCCTAGTGATCGGCCGGGCACCCTACGATAGAACCCCCAGTGATCGGCCGGGCACCCTACGATAACAACCCCCTAGTGATCGGCCGGGCACCCTATGATAGAACCCCCAGTGATCGGCCCAGGGGTAGTGTCCCCTGTGAGCTGAGTGCTGGGGTGGCCACCCAGGAGAGATTCAAACGCTACCCAGCTTATTAGCAGAGCTTCCACACTGCCCGCAGCTGGTAGCATGTGTTTCTATGTGTGGTGCACATCTGCACATGCATTGGTGCACATAATAAAAATGATTCCTCGCATGGATGGAAAAAATCAGAGGAAACGTTGCTCAGGGGCACCCTACAGCAGCAACCCCCTAGTGATCGGCCTGGGGCACCCTACAGCAGCAACCCCCTAGTGATCGGCCTGGGGCACCCTACAATAACAACCCGCTAGTGATCGGCCTGGGGCACCCTATGATAACAACCCCCTAGTGATCTACCCGGGGCACCCTACAATAACAACCCGCTAGTGATCGGCCTGGGGCACCCTACAATAACAACCCGCTAGTGATCGGCCCGGGGCACCCTACAATAACAAACGGAGTGTGTAGCCCAGCTCTGACGTACAATCCCCCAGTAACAACCCATTGTGCTCAGCTCCAGCAACCCTACAAAAACACGTGGCTCCTGCCAGCAGCCCAGGCTGTGCAGCCCAAGGCCCCGAAAGCGTCTGGCGAAGCACAGCCGAGGGCGCGGGACCCAGCAGGGCAGAAGGCCCTGTGGCAGGCATCCCGGCAGTGGTTACAGAGTGTAGATAACTGCTCTTAAGTGCCTTGTGTGTTGGTCAGTCCGGGGCAGGTGGCACGTCAGCAGGGAGCTGTTTATGAAGCATGTTTGTTTCCACCAGAGCTGCTTTGAGGACTGGCCAGGTGTGTTTAGCTCTTGCTGCGCCGCAGCCTTTGGCGCCTGTCCCAGCCCTGCTGCGGGTGGGCCAGTAAAGGCAGGTTGTTTGTAAAATGCCCGTGTTTGTGGGTCCTTCTGGCTGCTGGGAGGGGCCGGGAGGGGTGGAGCAAGACGGAGAAAGTGCTGGAGTTGCTCAGAGCAGGATCGGGACGCGCCTTTGCCGTCCTGGTGAGTGCGCTGAGCCCACGGCCAAGAGGCAACAGCCGTTCATGTGTTCCTGGCGCTGCCCCAGCTGGTGACCTGTCTCACGGGAGCAGAGCAGTTTGCTCCAGGGGTGCTGAGAGCCAGTGCAGCAAAGGGGAGAAACTCTGCAAGGCCCCTCCTGCCCCCACTGGGGTCTGGGGCAGGACTGCACCTTTCAAGGGGCTCCTGGCCCTGAGGGCGGCTGCGGGGTGCTGCACCTCTAGCATGTCCAGGGCCGCCCAGCGGGCAGCGTTTGGGGTGTGGGCACCTGTCTGCTAAGAACGGGGCTGAGACCCACCAACTCCAGGGCTACCAGAGACCTGCCAGCCATTCGCATGGGGGCTGGGTTGGAACTGGTGCCCTAGAGGGGATTCCTCCCCCGGCTCAGGGCTGCTTCACACACCATGCTGGTGGCTGGGTGCACCAGAGACACCCTGGCCTGTCTCTGGGAGGGACGGCACTGCTCAGTGCTGAGCATCAAATCCACCCTGTGGTCCTGCTGAGCCCTGGGGCCTGTTGGCATCAATGGTTATAAGTGCGGGGGGGCGGGACAATCGCCACATCACCGGGGGCGGGACCGCTTCCTGGGTCCCCATAACACTGGCCCCCATGCTGTGAGCGCCACTGGGACAGTGCTCCCTCCCCGCTGTGAACGCCACCAGGGCAGTGTCCCCTCCCCGCTGTGAGCGCCACCGGGACAGTGCCCCCTCCCCGCTGTGAGCACCCCCATGCTGAGAGCGCCACCAGGGCAGTGCCCCCTCCCCGCTGTGAACGCCACCAGGGCAGTGTCCCCTCCCCGCTGTGAGCGCCACCGGGACAGTGCCCCCTCCCTGCTGTGAGCGCCACCAGGGCAGTGTCCCCTCCCCGCTGTGAGCGCCACCGGGACAGTGCCCCCTCCCTGCTGTGAGCGCCCCTATGCTGTGAGCGCCACCAGGGCAGTGCCCCTTCCCCGCTGTGAACGCCCCCATGCTGTGAGCACCACCGGGACAGTGCCCTCTCCCCGCTGTGAGCGCCCCCATGCTGTGAGCGCCACCACGGCAGTGCCCCCTCCCCGCTGTGAGCGCCCCCATGCTGTGCGCGCCACCAGGGCAGTGCCCTCTCCCCGCTGTGAGCGCCACCGGGGCGGTGCCCTCTGAGCCCCGCTTCCAGCGCTGTCCCGGGCGGGGCTCAAGCAGGTCCCGTTCGAGTACCGCCCTTCTTCCCATGGCGCGTCCCGATTGGCTGCTGGCTGCGTCCTCGTGACTTGAGCCTGCCAATCGGCGATTAGTTGCCCGGCTACTTCCCCATCCAGCCCCGCCCCCGGCCGCGGGGATTGGCTGGCGCGGCCCGTCTCGCGAGGCCATTGGGCAGGGCCGAGTCACTGGCCCCGATGGCTTCGTACTTCGAGGAGCACAACTGCGAGCCCGGCGAGCCCGAGCGCGCCCTGCTGGAGCTCGCCAGGTGGGGACCCCGGGGAACGGGGGGGTCTGGGACAGGAGCCCACCCCCGGGAGAGGAGAATGGGGGTCTGGGACAGGAGCCCCACCCCAGGAGGGGAATAGAATGGGGGTCTGGGACAGGAGCCCCCACCCGGGGAGAGGAGAATGGGGGTCTGGGACAGGGAGCCCCCACCCGGGGAGAGGAGAATGGGGGGGGGTCTGGGACAGGGAGCCCCCACCCTGGGAGGGAGGAGAATGGGGGGGGTCTGGGACAGGGAGCCCCCACCCCAGGAGGGGAATAGAATGGGGGGGGTCTGGGACAGGGAGCCCCCACCCGGGGGGAGAGGAGAATGGGGGTCTGGGACAGGAGCCCCCACCCGGGGGAAGAGAATGGGGGGTCTGGGACAGGAGCCCCCACCCGGGGGAGGAGAATGGGGAGTCTGGGATAGGAGCCCCCACCCCGGGGAGGAGAATGGGGGGTCTGGGACAGGAGCCCCCACCCGGGGAGGAGAATGGGGGTCTGGGACAGGGAGCCCCCACCGGGAGGAGGAGAATAGGGGAGTCTGGGATAGGAGCCCCCACCCGGGGAGAGGAGAATGGGGTCTGGGACAGGAGCCCCACCCGGGGAGGAGAATGGGGGTCTGGGATAGGAGCCCCACCCGGGGGAGAGGAGAATGGGGGTCTGGGATAGGAGCCACCCGGGGCAGAGAATGGGAGGGGGTTTGGGGGAGGGAGAATGGGGGGGGCGGGTCAGTCTGGAAGGCCCCAAGGGGAGCCCACTGCAGGAGCCCATGGGGGGGGTCACTGCACAACCCAGCTGCCCCCCGGCCTGCCCCCAACCAGCCTGTCCCCCCAGGACACTGCTGAGTGGGCAGCAGATCGACCTGGGCTCGGTGGACTTCAGCGACTGGGATCAGAGGCTGCCCCCGCCGGCCGCCCGGCTCGCCGTGCTGAGCCTGCCCACCGTGCGGGTGACCGCGGCCCAGGCAGGTGAGAGCCGCTCTTGGTGCCCCTGTGGCCCCATTGCCCCAGCCCAGAGGGGGGCCACTGAAATGCCACCTCCCACTCAGGCCCAAGTCGGGCCTTTGCTGCCCCCCCGCCAGCGGGGCCCCTTGGGGCGGCTGTTCCCTGTGGGCTGGGTCCGTGCTGGATCTCGGCGCTCCAGCCAGACACCTGGTGCCCATTCCCTGGAGCGCCGGGAGGGGGCCTGAGCTGCCTGGGACCGGACCAGCCTGATGCGCGTCTCTCCCGCCCCTCGCCCAGACAAAGGGCTGAAATGCCCCGTCTGCCTGCTGGAGTTCGAGGAGGACGAGGGCGCCAAGAAGATGCCCTGTGAGCACCTCTTCCACTCGGGCTGCATCCTGCCCTGGCTGGGCAAGGTAGGTGAGGGGGCACCCCGCAGGGCCGGCTGGGCTTCCCCTGCCCGCCTATGGCGGCCCCGCCTGTACCCGGGTGTGCACAGGGTGTGCAAGGGGACAGTGGGTCAGCAAGTTTCTACCTCTCCCCAGACCAACTCCTGCCCCCTGTGCCGCCAGGAGCTGCCCACGGACGACCCGGAGTACGAGGAGTACAAGAAAGACAAGGTGGGCGCCTGGCAGCCGCTGCCCATGCAGGAGCCGGGGTGGGCAGTGGGGTCCCCTGCAGGGCTCCGCTCAAGGGCTGTTGTGGCTGGAGCAGGGCCAGGCCTTCCCGTCCCTGGTGGCTCTGCCAGTGCCCTGCCGTGCCAGCCCTGCGCTGAGTCCGCGCTGCTGCCGGGCACCGGTGCCAGGGGACGAGGCTGCAGGTGGCGGCCCAGGGGCGTGTCTGGCTGCACTGATGGTGTGTGGGGGGAAGGGGCACAGAGTGACAGTCACCGCAATGACGTGCTCTAAAGCCCCTTTTCCTGCACCCCATGGGGGAGGGGAGCACAGGGAGGCACATGCTGGGTAGGGCGATGCGCTGGGTGGGGCTGCCTTCACCACCGCCTGCCCCCGTTTCAGGTGCGGCGGCAGCAGCGGGAGCACCGGCTGGAGTACCTGCACGGGGCCATGTACACCTGAGGGGGACAGCCTGGGCCCCCCTTCCCTGGACATCCTGGGCCCTGGCTGCATCTGGGGGTGACACCGGGGTCGGGTACCGAGTTGTCTCCATTCGGGGCTCCAGGCCTGGCTCCCAGGGGCAGCCTCCGAGCTAGACAGGGCCCTTCTCGGCACCCCCTGCTCCCTCGGCCGTGGGTCAGCCAGCCCAGAACGGCCCCGTGTCCCCCTCCCTCTGCTGGGGGCACTGCCAGGGCGTGCGTGACACTGACCAACCAGCCTCCCCCCAGGCTGATTAAAGCCGATTCCCTCTGTCAGAGCGTTTATGGGGCGTCACCGGAGGGGGCTGGGGGTGTCACTGCCAGGGTGCAGGTAGGGGGAGGAAGGCCAGGATGGGGGTGCGTGTGTGTCTGTCGTTCAGTGCCAGGCAGGAGGATCCCTGCCCTTGGCCCCTGCAAGAGCCCCAGCCAGCTGCCTGCCTGGCACCGGCTCCCCTCTTCACTCCCCAGCCCTTCCCAGCAGCTGTCCTAGGGCCCTGGCTCCAGGCCCCTCCCCCCTGCAGGCCAGGCAGGCTGCTCAGAGCAAGATCACAGGGGACTGGGGCCCTGCCCTATAACTGCTGTGTAAGGGGTTGCTGGGGTGACACCCCTCCTGGTGGGTAGAGATGCCCCTCCCAGCATGATGGGGGGTGGGGGGTGGGGGGTGTAGGGCTGTCCCTGGCACACCCCAGGAATCGCTGTCCACGGGGGGGGAGGGGAGAACCCTGTTCCCAGCTCCTGGGGGCTGATCCCCAGCCATGGCAGCCCAGGAGGGAGGGCCCTCCCCCCCCCACATCAGCAAACAGCCCTGCAGCCAAGCCCACCCCACCAGCACAGGGAGAGGCCCCGTGGGCATGTGGACAGCCCCACCACAGAGGCCCAAGGCAGCATGAGTGGGGCAGGGGGAAGTGCTGCCTGCTGGGGATTGGGTTGGCCCCAGGCTGCTCGCCCTGCTCCGGTACCCAGCACCACAGACAAACCTACCAAACCGTTACCCCGAGAAACAGCCCTTTGCCCACTGCTCTGCCAAGCCCCCCCCCCCCCCCCCAAGAGTGCCAGGGGGAGAAACACCCCTCCTGGGAGCAGGGCTGCCAGTCAGCCTGGAACAGCCCCCGGCTCCCCTGGGCTGTGGGGTCACCCCACATCCAGCCTCACTGGGGCCAGGGCCCAGCACAGCCCCCCTCAGCCTGGGAGAGCACCAGGAGCAGTGGCACCCCACAGCCTCTGGGGGCCGGGCCAGGGCTCCCCTTTGGCTGCTACTGGGCAGAGGCAAAGGTGGGTTAATTCGGTGCAGCCCTACTCCTGGGTTTTCCTTTAAAAATTCTCTTTTTTGGTACAAAAGAGGTGGGGGAGCCCCCCTCAGATCATGGCCATGCTCTCTGGGGTGCAGTTGAGGTGGGTGGAGGTGCTGCTGCTGCCGGGTGACTTGCAGCCCCGGCTGCCGGCCCGCTGCAGCGCTGCCACCAGTGTGTCGGTGGAGACGGCCCCGAAGTCGTAGGCGAAGGTGCCGTAGAAAACCAGCATGTCGATGACGAAGACCCACTCGCAGACAGCCGCCAGGTGCTGCAGCAGGGGGCTCTCGTGAATGAAGAAGACGCCACCTAGGGGATGGCTAAGGAAAGGCACCCGCTGGGTGTGGCCCTTGCAGGGGGTGGAGTCAGACCCAACCCCCCCAGTGACTTGCAGAGACCAATACAGCCCAGGCAACCCCCCATACCGCACAGAAGGGGAGGGCATGCAGGGCAGCTGCTCCCCCCCAGCCTGACCCTTCCCCCAGCCGGGGCGGTCTATCACAAGTAGAGGCGGTGAGTGACAGCTGCTGGCCCGGCCCTGCAGGGGTAGCGCACTGTCGTGGGCACAAGATGCCCAGGGCGGGGGAAATCACTGCAGAAGCACCAGCCCCAGGCAGCCTGCAGGACCCGGCGCTGCACCCCAGCCCGCCGGGCAGCAAGGGGGCCGCGGGATCCTGCCCTGGGCCCGGCGCCCCCAGCTGGAAGGATACTGAGGACCAGGGAGATTAAGGCCACGGCGGTGAGCGAGACGCGGAGATGTGCCATCCAGCCGTCCAGGGGGCTGGCGGCCGCGTGGTAGGTGAGGACGCACTGGAGGCAGACGAAGAGCAGCCCGGCAGGGAAGGCGATGCCTGCCCCGATGTAGTGCAGGGACTTGGCGTAGTCCACCTGGCGCGGAGGGAGGGAGACCCAAGCACTGAGCCGGCCCCTCCCTGCCCCTTGGCCCCTCCAGCATGCCCCCCCCAGCACTGAGCAGGCCCTCCCTGCCCCTTGGCCCCTCCAGCCCCCCCAGCACTGAGCCTGGCCCCTCCCTGCCCCTTGGCCCCTCCAGCCCCCAGCACTGAGCAGGCCCTCCTGCCCCTTGGCCCCTCCAGCACTGAGCCAGCCCCTCCTGCCCCTTGGTCCCTCCAGCATGCCCCCAGCACTGAGCAGGCCCTCCTGCCCCTTGGCCCTCCAGCCCCAGCACTGAGCCTGGCCCTCCCTGCCCCTTGGCCCTCCAGCCCCAGCACTGAGCCAGCCCCTTCCTGCCCCTTGGCCCCTCCCTGCCCCTTGGCCCCTGCAGCCCCCCCCCCAGCACTGAGCCGGCCCCTCAGGCCCCCCCAGCCCTGAGCCCCCAGCACTGGGGCATCCCATGGGGAAGGGGGGCTGAGGCGGCCAGGGCTGTGCTGGGCCCACCTGGAAGTTGCCGACCACCACGAGGCCGGCGGCGTTGGTGCAGCCCGCGACCAGCGCTGTTGTGTTGACCCAGGAGCGGTGGCTCTGCTCAAGGAGCTGCCCGTAGCGCAGCAGGCAGATCAGCACCACTGCAGAGAGACAGGCCCTTAGTGGGGCAGGGACCCAGGGCTGCCCCCACAGGGCACCAGCCGCAGAGTGCGGGGCTGGGAACAGCCCTCCAAGCCAGGCTGCCCACAGACCAGCCACCGCAGACACAGGGCAAGGCAGCGGGCTAGGAAAGCTACAGGAGACACCGCCCGCCCGCCATGCGTATGGCTAGTGGCCCACGGGGGACCCCAGTGGGAGCCCCACAGCGAGGGGCCCTGGGGGAGCCGTCTGCTTTGCCACCCTCTGAATTGCCCAGGTCCCCCGAGCACGCTGCTGGCGCGGAGCGTCCCCGGGACTGGGCTCTGCCCCGCGCAGGGGCCGGCGGTTCAGAACTCGAGGGTGGGGAGCTGGGGTCCCATGAATGCAGTAAGGGGGGGCTGGCAGCCAGGGTGAGACCCGTACGCGCCCCCCCAGCCCGGCCCACATGCAGAGACATTCCCAGCGCTCATGGTTCCAGCCCCCCCCCCGCCCGGCCTGGAGCAGATGCAGTGCCGGGGAGAAGAGCAGCAGGCCAGGGCAGCCACTCACCCATGAAAGCCCCGACGTTCCCGATAAGGCTGAAGAGGCAGCTTTCAGGGGGGTAGGTGCCACACTTACTGCAGGGCAAGGAGAAAGCAGGCGGCAAAGCTGAGCCGTGATGGGAGCAGCACATGCCCCCGTGCCACAGCCCCTGGTGGGTATGGGAAGTGGTGGGTGTGACCCCGGTCAGCGCCCCTCTGGGCCTGGCAGCTGGACCCCCCGTGCTGTTCGTGCCCTGGCCGGACGGCCGCAGCTCAGGCGGGGCTGGCTGGTTTGCGGGGCTGCCCCGAGCCATGGTGCATTGCAGCACATGCCACCCGAGGGCTCTGAGCACCCAGCGAGGCCGGGCCTGCTGCCCCTGCGGTGCCCCCGCCCTCAGCCCCCAGTGAGCTGTGCGCAGGCTGCCCTGGGGCAGAGCTGCCTGTCAGCGCCTCCAGCCGGGATCCGGGCCCGGGTGCCACTCACGCAACCCCCCCTTCAGCCTCACCTGATCAGAGGCACGTCCTCCAGGGTGCAGCAGCTCTTGGGGGAGCCAGGCTTGGCAGGGCTGGAGGAGCAGGACTCGTTGTAGGACCTGAAACCGATTGGCAAGGGCGGGGGGTGAAAGGGGCTGAACAGCCCAGTGCAGGGGAGTGGGGCAGGACCAACCCTGCCCCGCCACATCCTAGAGCAGGAGGACGGTCCTAGCACCCAGCCCTGGGCATAGCCCCTCCGCCCTGGGGTCTACAGCTGCCCGTAAACCAGAGAGGGACCCATTCCCCCACCAGCAAGCCCTGTGCACATGGCTGTCGCAGGTGGGCAAGGCCAGCTGGCGCCCTGGCCCATCTGGGCACAAGCAGCTCCCACGGCCTGGGGGGCTGGACTGCAGTGTGGGGCACCCAGAGGGCTGGCAGGAAGTGGGGCCGGCGCTTGGCAGAGGCTGCCCAGGCAGAGCCAGCGAAGGGGGCTGCCACTCACCAGTTCTCGACGGGGCACACGTGCTGGTTCATCACTGCCATGGCGTAGCTGCGGGGAGCAGAGCCCAGGTCAGGCCTGACCCCCGCTAGGAGAAGAAACGCCCCTCCTCCCAGCCCATAGGAGCCTTCTTACCTCCCCAGCCTCTGATTACACCCCCCACCCGAGCCATGGGGGTGCTGGGAATGGGCAGTTCTGGGAAGGCCAGCCTGGATGGCATCATGCCGAGACCTGGCAGTGCCAGCCTGTGCCTGTTGTGCCATGCAGACCAGACACCCCACTACCTCTGCCCCCAAGGGAGCCGTCCCTCCCTGCTTTGCTGGGGGAAGCAAGCAGCTCCGTTCTCCGGTGCTTGCTGCAGCCAAGGGCTCTGGAGCCAACTCCAGCACCAAACCCTGCAGGAGAACAGAGACTGGGATCGGCTTGGCCCTGTCCCCCCAGGACATGGCCATGTGCCAGCTGGGGCAGAGGATGCTCCCAGGTGTTGCCTTCGGCAAGGCTGAGCGCAGGGGCTTCCCCGGAGCCACCTGCCCCAGCGGCCCGGCGCTGCTCGCCCTGCTGTCCCGCCCGCAGGCCCAGCTGCAAGGTGCAGGAGCTGAGCCGCTGCCCGGCCACCTAGAGCAACGTGACCATCGGGCCCTGCCCTGCAGGGCCGCTCAGCTTCAGCCACAGCCTTTGGTGCCAGCGCAGGGCAAGTCGTCCCCCGGGCTCCAGCCAGTCAGCCCGGGCCTGCACCAGGAACATCCACGAGGCCCAGCCCAGAGCTGACCCCCTCACCCGGGCAGTAGAGCAAGCAAAAGCCAGCGGTTTGCCTGGGTGAGGGGGCACTGCCCTGCGTGCCTGGTGGCACCACACTAGCTGAGCCCAGCAGGCCCAGGGCTGTTCCTTGGGGGCTGGTTCAAGGGCACAGCAGTGACAGCGACATGACCCTTGGCAGGGTTGGGGACACGACGGTCGCAGCCTGGCAGGGAGGGGCAGCTCAGCTCCCAGCCCTGAGGAGGGTGGGGGCAGAGCCTCGGTGCCAGGGCAGCGCAGGGGTCCCTGGGGCCGGCTGGCACCAGCAGGCTCCGCGGGGGCGAGGCAGCAGCTGGCTCCAGGGATTACACCCGGGTTAGCGGGGTCTGAATTCCCACCCAGTTCGTGGGCAGCTTTGCCAGGGCCCCCCCCCCCCAACCCTGCACGTGGGGGCCACCTCGCTCTGCCCATGTGGCTGAGTAGGGTCCCCCCAGTGGAAGGAGCCTGGTACTGCAGGGTGAGCTAAGGACACCCGGGAGGGAGATGCAAGGACAGGGGTGCATTTGCAGGCAGCCGTGCTGAGCCCGCCACGGGCAGCATTCAGAGCGGGACCTGCCCAGCTCGGCTGGTCACTGGCAGGGCCTGGGCAAGTCCAGGGCCCTCGCGGGGACACCCCCACCGGGACACTGAGCACTCCAACCCTCTGCAGCCCTGGGGCTGCTCACCTGGCTGTCAGGGAGTCCAGTTCTGGCCTAGAGGCGGATGCTGAGCCCCACCTAAGGGACCCTCTTAACCCTCCACCGCCCACACTGTCTGGATCAGTGCGGCTGGGGGCAGGGGAAGGCCCCGGGGTGTGGGCAGCAGGATGTGGGCCAGGCCCACAGGGCACTAACACGGCCTGGCTACTCAGGGTTCCTCACCCAGCTTGTGCCAGTTTGGCACCTGATCAGAGGGGCAGGGCCCAGAGGTGCCCCTTGCAGTGGAACACTGGCATCTGCCCCTCCCCAAGTACCTACTCCAGGTGTCCCTTATGCAGCCCCATGACAAAGGAATCTGCTCCCTGTACAAGCCCCACAGCACCACAGACACAAGCTGGACCAGGGACACAGCAGAGCGCAGGGCTGGCCAGCAGGGCACTGGCCGCCAGTCACACCCGGAGAGTGGGGCAGCACTGGAGGGACCCCAAGACAGTCAGGTCCCAGCACAGGAGACTACTAAAGGGGAAGGTCGTTAGCCCACAGAGAAGCAGGAACCGGCCCCTCGCTGGGCGAGGCACACGGCTTTGGCTGAGGATGCCAGAGCCAGGCCTCCGGTCTCTGTGCCCACCCGAGCGAAGCGGCTGCTTACACGATCCATATCCCAGTGATGGAGAAGGTGGAGAGGCTGATGGGGAGGATGATCCAGGCTGTCATTAGTGAGTCCAGGTATGGAGCATGTGGAGGGAGGGGGAGCCGCAGAGAGGAGAAGGGGGGGGATGGGGGAGCCCCAGCTACAACCCGAGGCCTCCACTCGGAACCATCAGAAGGCACCTGCCTGGAAAAGAGGGGGAGGGTGTCAATAGCAGCCAGACCCACTGGTGGAGGGGGCACAGCTGCCTGGGAGCCTGTGGTGGGGACAGCTTCCCTCCACCAGCCACAGTCCTTAGATGGCAGGTGTCCCTCGTCCCCCTCGCCGAGCTAGGAATCCCCAGGACACGGGCCATGCTGCTCCCCACACCTGGCCTGCAGCCAGGGCACAGCACCTGCCAATGCTGGGACCCTGCTGAGTGGCACAGGGTAGTGGGGCAGATCCTCCAGCCTCGCTCCCCTCAGGGCACAGGGCAGCTGCAGATCCAGCCAGCCTGGGAGCTGCCCTGCTTGGCGCTGCGGCTGCATTGCCACATCCTGAAGCAGCACCCTCCTCCCCCTTGGCCCACTGGCCCTGCCCCCACCTAGCAGCGAGGCAGCAAGCAACGCCGGCTCCAGGGCCTGCCAGCGCCTGGAGGGGATGGTCATTTACCTGACAAGCTGCCCGCGGCCATTCGAACTGGCCGCCCAGAGCGGGAAGGCTTTGCCTCCCATCCCGTTATCAGAGCTAGGGCCTTGTTTCCGGCCAAGGCCCACGGGACCCGGATACCAACATTTCATTCAGCCACACCCCTCCCGCCACAGCTGGATTGCTCAGGGTTTTCAGACTTGTTCCAGCAAAACCGGTTCCTGGCCATGGGCTTAGCCAGATCTGGTCCCACCAGAAGCAGCCGAGATCTTCTCCACACCCCCGCCAGCAGCACGGTCACCCACCAGCGAGGGATGTCAGATGCGGCCCAGAGAGGGGCTGCCTGCGGAGCCCGCGCTGCTGGGCAACACCTGCCGCAGAGCTGGGTTGCACAGCCCGTGGAGAGCTCCCTGGCCCGATGGAGCCACAGGCAGTGGCTGGCCTGGACACTAGGCAGCTTGTAAATTGTGCCAGTTAATGGCACTAGCTCCCTTGCCACATTGCAACGTGCTCCCCTGGGCGTGGCCAGCTCCCACCCAGCCAGCATTAACCGGATCTGAGCCACTGCCTTGGAAACCAGGGAATTCTGCCTTCCCTGCGGGTCTGTCTGGAGCCCTGAGGCAGGTCCCACATTCGACAGCCCTGGCGAGCCCCAGGCGGGAAGCGGCCGAGGGGGACAAACCCTACGGTAACGCAGAGCCCTGCCAGCTCCGCTGAGAACACGCAGGACAGACGGACAAGGGGCACAATGCTCAGCGCCCCAGGCCCACGGAATTTGCCTGCTCCCTGGGAGGTAAAAAAAGGATCCATTTTACAGACAGGGAAACTGAGGCACAGAGCAAGTGCCAGAGCTGGGAAGAGAACCCAGGAGTCCTGGCTCCCCACCCCCACGCTCTAACCACTGAGCCTCGCTGCTGCCTCACGAAGGGACACGACCAGGAATGCTCACCCCAAGAGCCACCAGAGGACCGGGGCAGGGGAAGAGGCGGGGGTCGAGGACACGGGGGGGAGGGGGGAGAAGCAGGGAGCCCAGGCACAGTGGGGAAGGGGAGGCGCCGGGGTGCTCGGGCACGAGGGGCAGGGGGCGGGCTCCGGGGGCGCCTCTTACCCGCTCCGGCCGCGGCCGCCGGCTCCACACGGACCTTTATCGGGCCAGCCCGGCCCCGCCCCCGCCCAGCTGAGCGCGGCGCGCAAGGCCCGACGGGAGCTGTGGCTTCCGAGCCCCGGCCCCCGGACCACAACTCCCGCCACGCAGCGCGGCACGGGCCGAACGCCAGGCCACGCCCCTCACTAGAACGCAGGCAGCTGGGGCGTGGCTAGACGGTCCGATGGTGTGGGAGGGGGCGGTCATGCTGGGCTGAGCCAGCTCTCGGGGAAGGGGGGGGGTCAGTGTTCCCCTGCCTCGGGCGTTCCCGTGTTGCAGGTTCGAGTCCTGCCCTTGGCACAGGGCAGGCGGGGCTGGGGGCTCACAGAACCAGGGGCCCGCTCTGAGCCCCATGGGGGCCCACGCGGACCAGGGCAGATACTGACGCAGTGGGCAGGGGCTAGTGTCCCTGGCCCCCCCAGGCTCGCGGGGTGCCCCGCTCACGCCGCGCCGGACACCCCCGGCTGCCCTCCGCCCCACGTAGCCAACCGGCCCTGCGGAGCTGGCACAGGACCAGCCAGAAACTTGCCTCAGCCCCGCGCAGGTGAGACCCTCCTCTGTCCATGGGCAGTGGCGCCTCTTGCTGTGGGCTGGGGTCGGGCCCCTTGCCACATCCTGGCGAGTCAGGCCCTGGGCTGGGAGTCCAGGGGACTAACAACACAGGACCTTTCCCTGCTGGCTGCTGCCACCTCCAGGCCCTTCCTGACCAGCTCTGCGGGGTGCTGTCAGCACCTGCCCTGCAGCATCAGGGGAGCTGAGGGGCAGCTCCCAAGTGGCAGCCTGGGCAATTAGCTGCCTGATGAGGCCCAGTTTCCTGGTGGGGTCAGCACTAGGCATGCTGCCACAGGGTGAACAAGAGCAGCCAGGAGCAGGGTGGCTATGCAGAGACGTCACTGGCAGCAGATGGGCTGAGTATGGGGGGGAGCGAAATAGGAACCAGGATTCCAGCCCTGTCTCTGCCACTGACTCCCCAACCTCCCCTGCTCTATATCTCAGTTTCCCCTACTGTAGCCTGGAGGTGGGACTGCCCTGCAGAAGGCGGGGAAACAATGAGCTCCTGTAGGCTGCGCCTGGGGACCCCTGGCGGGTGTCGTGCTCTGCCCCACACTTGGATCCCCTCACCCGAAGGAACTGCATTGTGACACCGGACGTGGAACCTCAAAGTGCCATCAAGGGTTTCGCTCTCAGCGTCCCCTGGGATCCCCGTGGCGCTGGCAGCTCTCAGAGCGCTGGTTTCAGGCTCTGCAGACTCAGGCCGGCAGTGCCAGCCCACAGGTCACATTTTCCGGGGTTTTCTCTCAACCGCGAGGCTGGACATGCCCTTTCTGGTTCAAAATGGAGACTGATGCGGCAGGATCTGAAGGTCCATGCAGGCCGCAGCGACACAGCTGGGGGCAGGGTCTGGCTCAGACACTTGGGCTGTAATCGCTGATTGGTAAATGGCACCCAAAGGTGCCTGCCTCCCAGAGCTCCCGGCCCCCTGCAGAGCCCATCACAGGAGCATGTGACAGACGGAGCATTTGGCCATGCAGGTGTATGCCCCAGCCACGCTCCACGACAAGCATTGGGTGCACATGGCTGGAGGCCCAGCCCCCTTGCAGGAAAGTCACCTATTCCCTTCCCTTTCATTGTGGAACACCAGATGCCAGAGCACAGGGCTGGGACCCAGGAGACCCGGTGCTGGTTTGTGGGTCACCCTTGGGCTTCCCCTTCTCATGCCTGTTTCCTCGCTGCCTATTGCAAGTGCTTTGCAATCTGTGGCCACAGTGCGAGTGGCAGTGCGAGGCCTTGGGAAGTGACCCAGCCACAGACACGTTTGTAGGGCTAAGGCAGCCACGACTGGCCAGCTGAGAGATGCCAGCGCCACCCCATGAGGACACCCTAATTGCTCTTCAGCTGACCCGGTAACCCGGTAACACCCGCTGCACAGAGGCAGGGGAGCCTTGATCCATTCGAGGCACAACTCTCCACACAGGCCCATCTGCCAACCCCTCCCCCACCATGCCAGAGAAGCAGCTGAGTCGCTGTGCCCCTGAGCAGGCCCAGGAGGAACCCAGCCCCGCCTCTGCGCTTGTTTCCCCAACTAGTCACGACACAGGATGCCAAGCAAAGTGTCTCTTGGATCCCATGGAAAGAAGAGCTGCTGGCTGCCGTGTCAGCAGCCAGAGGAAATCCCATGTGGAGGGCAGCACAGCATAGTGGTGAGAGCACCGGGCTGACACTCAGGAGAGCCAGGCCAGGCTGATGAGATGCATCCATTTCAAAAGTGAGGCAAGGGTGAGTCACGGAAGATCCTCTATCCAGGTCCTACAGCCCCAGAGACAAAGGGGGAGGGGCCAGAACTGCCCCAGGGCATGACCCAGAGATCCCAGTCCAGGCTAGGGTGACCCACTAGCTGGTTACTACACACCCAATTCGGTTTTGTCAGCACGTTTATTGGTGCCACGAGCACAGGGCCCCACGTTCCCGGTGCCGAGAGCTCCCTGGGGCAGGCCTGGCTGCCCACGGCCCTGGAGCACAGGGCTCATTCATGTCCACCGGGCACCAGAGCTGAGATGCCCCACAGCCTGGCTCTGAGGGGGCAGTTCCACCATGTGCGCAGAGCAGATCCAATGGGGTTCGGCCGGTTCCCCCACCCAGCCCACAGGGCATCCCCTAACAGTCTCTGTGGCACATTCCGGCCTGGGTGGGGCGTGCGGTACGTGCAGCCCTCTCAGGGCCCAGCCCAGCCCTGGTGCCCTCCAGCCACAGCCCCAGCTGCCACGTCCTCTGTTGGCCACAGCCTGGCTCCTTTGACCAGCCAGAGCTCCTTAAGCCAGCCTGCCTGGGTGTGAGCCCCCGGGGCCTGGGCCACAGTCCTGCAGCCAGGACGGTAAACGACTCAGGCCAGAGGAGAGGGGACCCCAGGGGCTAGGGGAGTCAGGGAGCAGGTGGATGGGGAGCCAGGGGGACTGGAGCCAGGAGAACCTGGGGGATGGGGAATGGAAAGCCCTGGCAGCTGGGAGGGGATGGGAACCCTGGGGGGCAGAGGGACTTCATGGGGCCATCAGCACCAGAGCACCAGTTCCCCAATCCCACGCACATGATCCGACCAGGCAGGGCAAGGCCCCTCCCCAGGGCTGCACCTGCCCCAGTACCCAGGAGCCCCTGGCCGCCACGCTCAGGATCTGTACCTACAGCCGGCTCTGGGGCATGGCTGGGAGCAGCAGCCGACAAACCCGCTCAGCAGCCGAGTTCCCACTGCCCTGGGGCCAGAGCGTCCGACCTCCCAGCCAGGGGGCCACGGCTCCCCCTCCCCACAGCTGCCTGGCCACATGGCTGCCCCGGATCTCAGCGCTTCGCCCGCCGCTTCTGCAGCTCCTCCTGCACCCGCTCCCTCAGGGCCTCTCGCAGGGGCGGCTCCAGCGGGCTCCGGGCACAGATCTTCTCCGTCACCTCCTCGGGGCTGTCGTCCTACAGCGAGAGGGGCAGAGGTCAGCAGGCATCCTGCCACCCGCCAGCTCCAGGATCCGCCCAGGCTGCCCCCCCCACGGAGCGAGCAGCTGAGAGTGTCCAGGGCCCCGTGCCGGCCCCAGCCCCCACCGGCTGCAGCCTCTGCCATGCATTCTGCCTGCCAGGCCCCTGCTGCGGGAGGGAAGGGCTGCTGGGCTGGCAGCAGAGATGGAAAAGGAGGGGGTCAGCTGGTGCCCTCTGCTGCTCCCCCCGCCCCGCCCCAAGAATCGGAGCAGGGCAATAAAACAGGAGACACCAACAGGATGGAGGGACTCTGCCCCCTGCCGAGCCTCCCACAGCTCAGCCCCTCTGCTGAACGCAGACCCCCTGCAGCCCAGCCCCCCAACTGAGCCCCGACCCCCTGCAGCCCAGGGTCCCTTCCTGAGCCCCTGCCCTGCTCCCTGGCCCAGGGGGAAAGCGCCTCCTACTGGCTCCCATTCTCCCCTGCCCGGAGATTCCCCTCCCTGCTGCCCTGTTCTCTTGCCAGCCCTGCCTGGCGTAAGGGCGCACACCTGGCGCACAATGACCGCGGTGACCTCGCCGCTGTCGGCCTCGTACTCCAGGCAGAAGAGCTCTGTGCCGCGGGGCTCTGGCTCGGTGCTGGAGCTGCTCTCGCTGGAGCCCTCGTACTCCAGGCTGCAGGCTGCGTCAGCTCGACCTGGAGCAAAGGAGAGCCGGTGAGGGGCGCACCCGCCCAGAGAACAGCGCAAGGGGCCCGGGGCTGGCATTAGGGCCCTGAACCTGGCGCAGCAACCTGTCAGATTTAAGGGGCTTTGTTCTAATGACCCTCAGTCCTGACTTGCAGCCCCCGCCCGCTCTCCCGCTGCCCCTCAGCCCCCCGCCCGCTCTGCCGTCACCCCTCAGCCCCCCGCCCACTCTCCCACTGCCCCATAGCCCTCCACCCGCTCTGTGGTCGCCTCTTAGCCCCCCCGCCCGGTTTGCCGTTACCCCTCAGCTCCCCCGCCTGCTCTGGCCTCGCCCCTCAGCCCCCCGCCCGCTCTGATGCTGTCCCTCAGCCCAGACCTGCCACCCCTCAGAACCCTGCTAGGCAGAAGTGGCCAGTCAGGATCATCTGTGGAGTGGGACGGGCACCAGCTACAGGGAGCCCCAGAGCCAGGTCCTGTGAGGACTCAGCAGGGAGCGGGTGGGGGCTCAGTGGGGAGTGGGTGGGGGCTGAGTGGGTGGGGGATCAGGAGGTGGGACTCGGGGGGAGCAGGTGGGGCTCAGAGGGTGGAGGATCAGGGGTGGGACTCGGGGAGCAGGTGGGGCTCAGAGGGTGGAGGATCAGGGGTGGGACTCGGGGAGCAGGTGGGGCTCAGAGGGTGGAGGATCAGGAGGTGGGACTCGGGGGGAGCAGGTGGGGCTCAGAGGGTGGAGGATCAGGGGGTGGGGCTCAGGGGGGAGCGGGTGGAGGCTCAGATTTGGTTCAGGCGTGAAGGGACCATGACGTTAACCCCTGCTCTGTGGCACTGCCAGGGACCACGGAGAGGGCTGGGCTTGAGCCCCTGGGCCTGGCCAGTCACTGAGCCTTGCAGAGCAACCTGTGCTGGGGGGGGGCATTTGAGCGCATCGGCTTCAGCAATTAAAATCTTAGGGGCACACGACTCGTCCAGGGGAGCCTGTGACCCCCCCATGCATCACCTATAGCACCCATGGTGCAGACATGGTGCTAGCAGCATCCTGCCCTTGTCCCCTCCCCCATGGCTTGGCTCAGGACAGGAGTTAAGAATGCCCAGGCAGCCCCCTGTGAACGAGGGACGCGCCCCACTAGCTGTACCCGGCCCCCTCCGCTCCCCGCAGGAGCACCGAGGGCCTGGCGCCGGCTGTGCTCACTTCTCCGGCAGGGGTGGTACACCGGCTGGTCAGGTTTCCGGGGCCGGGGCGGGGTCGGCGTGTGCCTCTTCTTCACCTTCTCCTTGGCCTGCTTCATCTCCCGGTCATAGTCGTCTCTGGTGGGACCAGAGGAGGCCTGAGGCTGCGGCTGGATGTGGGGCAGGGTGTGGGGCAGGCCTGCCTGGAGGGGCCATTGATTCACCACGCCAGGGGGTGCACATGGGGTGGGTTTGCAAAATATCTTTAGAATGCGTCTTGCGGCGGGGGAAGGGCTGGTGCTAGGATGGGGGGGGGTTACCTGCCCCATCTTACCCAGTTCTCCAATGCCCCCCAGGGTATCTGCGGAGGGGTGTGGGGGGAAGGCACCTGCCTTTCCCTGCACACAGGCATCCCTCTTCGCATTAGTACTTTGGGGACCCATGTCCCCTCCCCCCAGGCTCCATCACTGAGCAGAGAACTGACAGAGCTGGTTTGGCACACGGGACGTACCAGCCAACGACCCAACCCCACGGTGCCAGAGTGGGGGTGGGCACGACCTGGTTGGGGGTTTAATACTGACCCCCAGCCCAGGCCTCCCAGCCTGCACCCAGTGGGGTCAGCAAACCCTCTTCTAGGGTCCCACTCCCCAATGCAGGCAGGGCTGGGGGGCCCAGCCGGATGTGCAGGGGATCAGCAAGGCTGGGAGCCCCCACGTGGGCTCGGGGACCCTGAGGGCAAGGACCAGGATCCTGGACAAGCAGGGTCCTGAGCCGAGTTCACATACCTGGGGGGAGGGGTCCAAGATGCAGTGTCGGGAGATTGGGAGCGGCAGGGGCTGTGTACCCAGGGGGGCCCGGGCTCTGGTACAGACGTCCCGGGGGGCAGGGTTATGGCCAGTTATTGGGGGGCAGGTACTGGTACCTGGGGGGGGAAGAGTTAGAGGCGGGTCCCGGTACCCCGGGAACCCAAGGGCAGGATTGGGGGCATGTACCGGGGTGGGGACAGGGTTAGCGGCAGGTCCCAGTACTGGGACCCAGGGCAGAGTTGGGGGTGGGTACTGGGGGTGGGCAGGGTTAGCGCGGGTCCCAGTACCGGGGCAGGGCTGGGGCGGTCCCGGGAACGGGGGGCAGTGTTAGCGGTGGGTCCCGGTACCGGGGCAGGACTGGGGAGGTACCGGGGCAGGGTTTGTGGCGGTCCCGGTGCCGGGGCAGGGCTGGGGGGCAGGGTTAGCGCGGTCCCGGTGCCGGGGCAGGGCTGGGGAGGTTCTGGGGCAGGGTTAGCGGTGGTCCCGGTGCCGGAGGCAGGGCTGGGGGCTTCAGGGGCAGGGTTAGCGGTGGTCCCGGTGCCAGGGGCAGGGCTGGGGGCAGGGTTAGGCGGTCCCGGTGCCGGGGCAGGGCTGGGGTTCCGAGGGGCAGGGTTAGCGGTGGTCCCGGTGCCGGGGGCAGGGCTGGGGGGGCTTCCGGGGGCAGGGTTAGCGGTGGTCCCGGTGCCGGGGCAGGGCTGGGAGGGTATCAGGGGCAGGGCTGGGTGGTCCCAGTGCCAGGGGAAGGGCTGGGGAGTTCCGGGGGCAGGGTTAGCGGTGGTCCCGGTGCCGGAGGCAGGGCTGGGAGGGTATCGGGGCCCGGGGCCGGGGGCAGGGCTGGGAGGGGTTCGGGGCAGGATTAGCGGTGGTCCCGGTGCCGGGGGCAGGGCTGGGAGGGTATCGGGGGCAGGGTTAGCGGTGGTCCCAGGGGCACGGCTGGGGGTCCTGGTGCCGGGGGCAGGGCTGGGGTCCCGGCCGGGGGCAGGGCTGGGGAGTTCCTGGGGGCAGGGTTAGCGGTGGTCCCGGTGCCGGGGAGGGCAGGGCTGGGAGGGTATCGGGGGCCCGGGGCAGGGCTGGGGGAGTTCCGGGGCAGGGTTAGCGGTGGTCCCGGTGCCGGGGGAGGGCAGGGCTGGGGGTCCTGGTGCCGGGGCAGGGCTGGGAGGGTATCGGTGGGGCCCGGGGCCGGGGGCAGGGCTGGGGGAGTTCCGGGGCAGGGTTAGCGGTGGTCCCGGTGCCGGGGGCAGGGCTGGGGGCCTGGGGCCGGGGGCAGGTACCTGGCGATCTGGTTGCGCCGGATGTGCCGCACGAAGCCGTGGCTCATGTCGAGCCGCCCCCCCGGCCGGCAGCCGCCCCAGGCCGGGCCCCGCTCCGCCTCCGGCCCCGCGTCCATCGGCCCCCGCCTCGCCCCGCGCCGAGAGCGGCCGCGCCGGCTCCGAGACCCGCCCCCAGCCCCGCCCGGCCGAGCCGCGAGAGCCGGCCCGGGACCCGCCCCGGGGCTCCCCGAGTCTGCAGCCCCCTCCCGGGCAAGCACCCCCCCGCAGAGACCATTCACCGCCCCCCCGCCCCGTCCTACACCTTCCCCCTCTGCACGGGGACCCCCCGTCCTGAGTCCCGTTTGCACCGCCCCCTGGGCTGTCCCAGCAGCACCCAAGGAGGGGGGGAGGACCCCCGGGGGGAGGACCCCCTGGGGCGCCAGCAGGGCCCGGGCGCCGTGCCCGTGGGCTGTGCTGGACGCTGTATGTGCGCAGAGGGTGCAGCCGGGGCGCGCACGGGCACAGCCCTGCCCCCCGAAACCGAGCCACCATCCTCTGTGGCACTGCGCCCCTGCCCACTCGGGGCTGGCCTGGCTGCCCCGCTGTTGGAGCCACCGGGCCCGGCCCTGCAGGGCAGCGGCTGGTGCGCTGGGCTGGGCCGGCGGGGCCTGGTGCGCCCGCTGAACCGGGAGCAGATGTCGCTCCGGCTCGGAGCTTGTCTACACTCAGGGGCTGTGGAGGGGTTCTCCGGTGGGCACCTCCCCCAGAGGCAGCAGCTGGGTCCCCAGGATCCCTCCGGCCACGTGCTCTCTATGCCGGGGCTAGGGTGGCTGGCGCAGGCCGCTTGGCAGAGGAGCGTGGGGAGTTTCCACGCCCCTGCCTGAAGCACTTAAACCGGATTAGTTCTCTGGTGTAGACAAGGCCCGGGGCAGAGGCGCTGGGAAAGTGGCAGGGCCCCTGAAATCGATTTGAGGCGCGGACACGTGTCTGGGTGGCCCAGCTGCTGCTGGTGGGAGCCCCCCAGGGCTGGGAGCCCAGCTCGCAGCAACTGCTCCGTCACGGGACTCCGAGAGCTGGGGCTTGCGGGGCCGGGCGGGCGGCAGGGCGAGGCGCGGCAGCACAGACCGCAGCCCCCCGGGGAGCAGAGCCAGGCCGCACAGCGCCCGGCTCCCATGGCCAATGAGCGCGCTATAAAGGGGGGACTGTCCCTTTAAATGGTAACTCCGGGAATGGCGGCGGTCGGCCCGTCTCGCAAACACTGGTCGGAGGGCAACCAACGCGCATGCGGAAAGGGGCGGGGAGCGTCTCACTGTCGGACTGCGCAGGCGCCACATTGATCCTCGCGCCTTCCTCTGCTCGGCTGGGCGCACGCGTCTCTCAATGCACATGCGCCACTGGGCTGTGCGCGCGCATGCGTGTGTGGCCGCGCGTGCGCAGTGCCGGTTGGGACGCGGCCCGGGATGTCCAGCCGGGTGAAGCGGGAGCGGGAGCGGGAGGCCCGCGCGTCCCCGCGGAGCTCGGCCTCGGGCCGGAGCAAGCGGGAGTCCGCGGGGTCGCGCAGCTCGTCGCGAGCGAAGCGCGAGGCGGAGCCCGAGCGGGTCCGGGTGAAGCGCGAGCCCGAGGACGGGCCGCCCCGGGTCAAGCGGGAGCGCGAGGCCGAGGAGGAGCCGGAGCCGGAGCCGCCAGGTGGGGGCGGGGCTTGGGGGCGGGGCCTGGTCTGTAGTGGGGAGGCTGGGGGCGGGGCGGGGCGAAGGGGGCTGGGAGGTCCTGGTCTGTAGTTGGGGAGGCTGGGGGGGCGGGGCAGAAGGGGCCAGGGAGGGTCCTGGTCTGTAGTTGGGGAGGCTGGGGGCGGGGGCGAGGGGCCGGGAGGGTCCTGGTCTGTAGTTGGGGGAGGCTGGGGCGGGGGGCGAGTGGGCCAGGAGGGTCCTGGTCTGTAGTTGGGGAGGCTGGGGGGCGGGGCAGAAGGGGCCAGGAGGGTCCTGGTCTGTAGTTGGGGAGGCTGGGGGCGGGGCAGGGGGCGGGGAGGGTCCTGGTCTGTAGTTGGGGAGGCTGGGGGCGGGGGCGAGTGGGCCGGGAGGGTCCTGGTCTGTAGTTGGGGAGGCTGGGGCGGGGCGAAGGGCCAGGAGGGTCCTGGTCTGTAGTTGGGGAGGCTGGGGCGGGGCGAGGGGCGGGAGGGTCCTGGTCTGTAGTTGGGGAGGCTGGGGCGGGGCGAAGGGGGGGGGAGGGTCCTGGTCTGTAGTTGGGGAGGCTGGGGCGGGGCGAAGGGGCCAGGAGGGTCCTGGTCTGTAGTTGGGGGAGGCTGGGGCGGGCGAAGGGGCCAGGAGGGTCCTGGTCTGTAGTTGGGGAGGCTGGGGCGGGGGCGAGGGGCCGGGAGGGTCCTGGTCTGTAGTTGGGGAGGCTGGGGCGGGGGCGAGGGGCCGGGAGGGTCCTGGTCTGTAGTTGGGGGAGGCTGGGGGCGGGGGGGCCGGGAGGGTCCTGGTCTGTAGTTGGGAGGCTGGGGTGGGGTGAAGGGGGCTGGGAGGGTCCTGGTCTGTAGTTGGGGAGGCTGGGGCGGGGCGAAGGGGCCGGGAGGGTCCTGGTCTGTAGTTGGGGAGGCTGGGGCGGGCGAAGGGGCCAGGAGGGTCCTGGTCTGTAGTTGGGGAGGCTGGGGGTGGGGTGAAGGGGGCTGGGAGGGTCCTGGTCTGTAGTTGGGGAGGCTGGGGCGGGCGAAGGGGCCGGGAGGGTCCTGGTCTGTAGCTGGGTTGGGGGGGGAGCTGGAGCTGGAGCTGGGCCAGGTGAGCCAGGGGCTGCGTTGCTTTCACGCAGGCACAGCTTCAGGCAGACTGCTAATTCCTCGGCCCGGCGGTTGATGCTAATCCATGTGGCGTGTGTGTTTGTTCCAGTGAGGTACGGCCGATTCGACCCCGAGGACCGGCGCAGCAGACACTGCCCGTACCTGGACACTATTAACAGGTCAGCAGAGACAAAGCACAGGGGCCTAATACGTCCGTGTCTGTGAGAGTGGCTGGTACCCGCAAAGAACCCCAAGCGTTCTCTGGATTAGCAGTCTCAGATGGTGCTACGGGGCTGGAGGGAGCTGCAGCTGCAAAGGTCGAGCAATGCCAGCCGGAGGGGCAGGACTGGAATAGCAAGGGACGCTGGATGGGTTGAGCTGCAGCTCTGATTTTTAAATTGATGTGGGATCTTAGTTCCTGTGAGAGCCCAGAAACGGGGAAAGGGGATCTCTCATATTTGGGGTATAGCCTGCCAGCACTGTGGCATGGATCAGCCATGATCAGTTTTCTGTTGACCTTGGTTCTCATGGACTCTGTCAGGTTTACAAGAAGGTAGGACTGGCGGGGACCTTCTAGGTCAGGGGTTGGCAACCTACTGCACTTATGGCACGCAGCAGAAGTTCAGCCCCCTCCGCCCCACGTGTATGGAGGCCACATGTTGGGCGGCAGCTGCTCTGGTGGCTTGGCCGGGGCCAGAGCCAGAGGCCACGTGTCAGGCAGTGACGGCCCCTTTTGCCACTGCCAGGGTTGGGGTTCATCCTGCCAGGGTGGAGCCTTCCTGCCTGTGGCACGCGAGAGCCCCAGAGAGCTGGAGCAGCCCACTGACTGCAAGTAGCAATCATCACCCAGTAAGGGTGATGTTAACCATTCACATCCCTATTTTGAGTAGGAGTTTAATAGTTGGGCTTTATTGTTTTATATTGATTTGTGTGTGCGTGTGCACGTGCTAGGTTGGTTTTTGTTTTTAAACTGCCCAGCTGGTGGCCTTTTTTGAGCTTTTAAAAGATTTTAAGTAAGAAGTATTATTTTTTGCATTTTATAGGAATACTTATAATTATTTTGAAATTTTTATTGTAATGATAATTTTATTGTTTTAGTTGCTTTATAAGTGACAAACGGATGTAGGGTGTATATTTTGGGTTTCTCTTTATTTTTACCTTTTTATGTTTAATATTAAATGTAATTTAAAAAAAAGTGAAACCGTGAAAGCATCACAAGAAAAGCTGGAGCGGAGCCCTGGGCAGGAGACCAAGCGGGTGCATGGTGGAGAGAGCCCCTCCTCCCCTCCCAGGAGAGCGGCGCGGCCCAGGGCAAGAGGGTTAAATCTTGGCACACTGCTTCAGAAGGGTTGCTGCCCCTGTTCCAGGTCATAGAGTTCAGACCCTACTCCCGTAGGCAATATTTGCTTGTCTGTTTCATGGTCGTTCTGCTAACTCGCTATTAACCTGCTATTTCAGGAGCGTTCTGGACTTTGACTTTGAGAAGCTGTGCTCCATCTCGCTCTCGCATATAAATGTCTATGCTTGTCTGG
Source organism: Rafetus swinhoei (assembly GCA_019425775.1). NCBI lineage: Eukaryota > Metazoa > Chordata > Testudines > Trionychidae > Rafetus > Rafetus swinhoei. The sequence continues at coordinate 938,515 of JAFJHL010000226.1, forward strand.
TGTGTGGGAAGTACTTCCAGGGTGAGTGCATTGCCTTATACCTGCCTCTGCAGCAACAGAAGCACTGAACTGGGCTCTGAACACTTGGGGGGGCACTTAGAAGGACATTCAATTTATCTTAAGTGAGAATTTGCCTTTTCCTGTGGGCCCTGAATTGCTAAAGCTATTTTACATTCAAACTATTGTCAGAATATCGAAGAACCTTTTCTTAGCCATTGCTGTGGCTTGTGCAAGGGTCATAGCAAATGTGCGTGACTGGAGTGGATGTATTGCTCATCTGAACGTGTGATTAGGTCATGCCCCTGCTGTTCTGTGGTTCCTTCTTTGCAAAGTCCCCTTGCAATCAACAGGGCCAGTGTCTTATTTCATTTTAGTGAAGCCATGTGGGGTTCAAAAGAAAGTAGCATGGTAAATAAGTGAATGTTAGAAACTAATTATCAGTGGGGAGTGACTGGTCTCCCATTTTAATAGTAGCTGAAGTCCTGTGACTGGATCCCGGGGTTCTTGTAGCTAAATCCCACCCTGGATTGTGGAAAGCTACCTCTGAGATGTTTGAAGATTCATCTTCCATCAATGTACCAACCCCTCCCCCAAAAATAATTCCATTTCCCCCCAAGGACTGTTCTCTGCTGTGTTAGATGCTCAGAGAATTCTAGCTTATTCCTCCTGAATAGCAATGCAAGTGGGGCATGGAAGTAGCTGAGATTCTCCCTTGGATTGCAGCTTGACTTGATCTGTAAAGCACCTCACCCCCCCATGATGCAATGTAACAGTTTTCCCACCATCCTCTGGCACCTCCTGTTGCTTTGAACTTGTCTATTTGTTCCTGCCTCCAAGGGGCTGAGCAAGCTTCCTCTAGAGCATGGCCAGCCTCTCTGGGGCGGGGATGAATGGTGGGAGGTGTCGCCAGCAGTGAAGCATGCTGCATCTCTGGAGTGGAGATAACAGTAAAACAGCTCCTGCAGCCCAGAGGACAACATGTGTGTCTCAACAATTCATGCAGTTTCCAGTGTACCCAGTGAAGGACAAAGCCTCCGCCGCCATGGCAGTGCAATGGAAGCGCCGGTAGCCTAGTCCGCGCTGTCTCGCTGGCTTCTCTGCTGCGCTTCCTGTCCCTGACCTGCCTGTCTTGCCCCTTCCGCAGGCCGAGGGCTGAAGTCACACGCTTACATTCACAGCGTGCAGTTCAGCCACCACGTCTTTCTGAACCTCCACACCCTCAAGTTCTACTGTCTGCCAGATAACTACGAGATCATCGACTCCTCGCTGGAGGACATCACGGTCAGTGGGGCGTGGGCAGGGGGGCTCCCTCCCATGCCACTGCAGGGCGCAAGAATGTGCTTTTCCAGGGTACAGCATGGTTTGTACTGGCATGACCGGCTGCTGGTTGTGCCATGCAGTCCAGACGCACACTGGCCCGTTGGTCTCCAGGGGGGCAGGGCAGACTTGCTCAGACCAGAAGAGCTAGTGGAATTGGTCCTGTAACTCACTGCAGGGAGGTCTGGTGGGACATCTTTAAAAGGGAAGTCATTATTTATTTAGACTTTCTTGTATGGAGATACTGATGTACTGCACCAGTCCCTATGCCATACAGGTGATGTAGCATGAGCTTCTCAGTGTTGGGTACGTGTCTTTTCATGCCAGGCACTAGTGATGTTCTCCGGATGCTTGGAGCCCAGAGACCTTTACATCAGTTACAGGGAAGAGCTTGCATTCTCACACTGAATCTTAAAAATACATATTTTCTCACTCTCTTGTTTTGCATTTCCCTTGCTTGGCCAGTGAAAGCCAATGGATCTGTCTTCCCACCCCATCATCCGTTTCCCTATGGCTGTGGGTGCCCCAGTGTTGGCGTTGAGAATGTGCTGGGGGGTACTTTGCTTAAAAGCTAGTTCCAGTGACACGTAGAAAAAATTAGGAAACTCTCTTCCGTTGGTCATACCTCAAAAACCTTGTTTCAAACTCTTAATTCTGATCACTTTGAAGTGAGAGCAGCGTTTGAGTGATGTGCTAGTTGGAATGTGCTTTCCACGCAGCGAACCTGGCCTGGAACGTGGTGCTGACAGTCAGGTCCACAAGCTGGTGTAAAAAAACGCTTTCAACCCGAGGGCCGCATGTGGCCCTTTGGGATTCTGTGTGTGGCCCGCCAGACATTTTGGTGACAGTTGCCCATGATTCCGCGGGTGGCCGTCTGCACGGTTTTTTTCCTACTAGTATTACTGAAGTGACGCTGACTTGCAGCCAGGGCGCGTGCCACGAGGTGCGCGCTGATTGCACGCAGCTTTGACTGTGAGAGCCGTGCACTCCCTCGGCATTCAGAGTGCCGCTGTGGTCCAGTCAGCGCCCCCCTGCAAACTCCAGGTGCAGTTAGCAGAGTTACCCTGTCCTTGTGGCTCACTGTGATAAAGGAGGCCACTCATGCAGCCCACTCACTAGCCTGGGTTGTCATCGCTGCTCTTCATTCCAGCGATGACTGCGGCGCGTTGCCTTTCTCTTCCAGTACGTGCTGAAGCCCACTTTCACCAAGCAGCAAATTGCTAATCTGGACAAGCAAGCCAAACTGTCTCGGGCGTACGATGGCACCACCTACCTGCCTGGCATTGTGGGGCTGAACAACATCAAGGCCAATGACTATGCCAATGCGGTGCTCCAGGTACAGTAGCTGTCGTCATGCTCTCTGTGGGGAGACACGTAAAGAGGGGCAAACTGAGTGCATCCCCACCCCCTGGGCGTTCTGCTTCTCAGACCCCACCCTCCTTCAGGACGAGCCGAGTGATGCCGCTTTTCTTGGCTCAAGGTGGACTACTCACTGCATGGTGGGATTTGTAGTGTCTGTGGTCAAGAGGAGTGACTGCAGCTTGCTCCATTGCAAGGCAGTTGGGCTCTTTCTCCAGGTTGGCCAAAATCTGGCTGAGATTTAAAACCTTCATTTAGTAATTGCCAGGGAATTCCCACATGCAGAGCAAACTTAATGTGGGCCACAACAGTGGCTGAGTGGAAGAGTGTTTTGCCAGTGTGGCCGCTGGCGTGGTGCCATGCTTTTGAAAATAATCGCTGGGGGAGGTTTCTTCCCTTTTAACGTTGCTGTATGATCACGGATGCTGGAAATGATACATTATTCCTGAAACAAAATATGGCAGAAAAGATCAGCAGCATCCTGTTATCTGTGTGTTCTCCAAAGGTGAATCTAGATCCCTGTCTGTAGAGCCAGACAATTACATTGTCTTGCATGAGAATTTGAATCTCTGCAGATTTTCTCTGCCCCTTACCCTCGTGTCCTGGGGGGGGGGGGGGGGGGGGGGGGGAATCAGGAGTACAAAAGGAAATCCTCTCCATGTTTCCACAGTCAGTTTGCCGGCTCCCACTTACTCAGTCCTCATTTGCTTGGAATCAGTCGAAGCTGGAGGCTGAGTGCTTTTTGGTTGGGAGAGTTCTGGGCCTGCTGCCGAGGGGCTTGCGGGGCTGAGTGAGCTCTTTGACACTGACCTCTCGATGTCTGTGCCCAGGCCCTGTCTAACGTCCCACCTCTGCGGAACTACTTCCTGGAGGAGGAGAACTACAAGAACATCAAGCGCCCGCCAGGGGATATCATGTTCCTGCTCGTGCAGAGGTTTGGAGAGCTGATGAGGAAGCTGTGGAACCCCCGAAATTTCAAGGCTCATGTCTCTCCCCATGAAATGCTGCAGGCCGTAGTCCTGTGCAGCAAGAAAACCTTCCAGATCACCAAGCAAGGTGAGACCATGGGGAGATCTTTAGCAGGCCCTTCTCCTCCAGCCTAGAGCAGTGGTTTGCACATGGCGAGGGGGCTTTGTGTATTATCTGCAGCGTGACACTGCCGATGGGGAAGCTGAGGTCCTGGTTGGGCTGTGTTTGTCCCTGGGCTGGGATCAGAATAGTGCTAGATCAGTGGACCTATGATGGACCAGAGAGCCCGTTTCTTGCACAGCTCTAGGGATGAAAAAAGCTTTTTACCACTTGCAGGTCGCTCTTCCTGCTAGGTATAAAACATTTGTTCCTAGCCCACAAGGTCTGTGAAGCAATGGGCTTTACATTACATTTGGATTTTCTCTTTGGATTTCCTTTGCTCGGATTCTAATGTGAGTGTCCTGAGCAGGAAATTAAAATTCAGTGCCATCCGAATGCTGAGCAGCCCCCTCTGTGACGCCCACAGCCCCAGCAGCGCCAGGGTACATACAAGTACTGCACTAGGATCTAAGCCCTGGACCGGTCATCTGAGGTGCAGTACGAACAGAGCAAAGCGATAAGCCCTGCCTACAAAGACCTTACAAATGAGTGTGAGGAAGGAGACAGCAGGTGGCTACAGACAGATAGGGAAGCATGATAAAACACTGAAGAAAACGTCTTAAATGAACCAAACTGTTCCATAGAGTCTTTATGGACAGTAATTCCATGCTCTGATCATATGAATATAGCAGTAGGGGTGTATGGCCAACCACCTGACCAGGATAGTGATAGTCACTATGAAATGCTAAGGGAGATTAGAGAGGCTATAAAAATTAAAAAATTCAATGGGAGATTTCAACTGTCCCTATATTGACTGGGTATATGATGCAGAGAGAAAGTTTCTTGACACCAGGAATGGCTGTTTCTTGGAGCAGCTGGTTCTGGAACCCACAAGAGGAGAGGCAATTTTTGATTTAGTCCTAAATGGAGCACAGGATCTGGTCCAACAGGTGAATATAGCTGGACTGCTTAGAAATAGTGACCATAATATAATAAAAATTAAATATTCCCATGGTGGGAAAAACCTCAGCAGCCCAACACTGGTATTTAATTTCAGAAAGGGGAACTACACAAAAAATGAGGAGGTTAGTTAAACAGAAATTAAAAGATATAATGCCAAAAGTAAAATCCCTGCAAGCTGCATGGAAATTTTTCAAAGACACCATAATAGAGGTTCAACTTGAACGTATACCCCAAATTAAAAAATACATTAAGAGAACCAAAAAAGTGCCACCATTGTTTAACAACCAAGTAAAAGAAGCAGAGAGAGATAAAAAGGCATCATTTAAAAAGTGGAAGTTAAATCCGAGTGAGGAAAATAGAAAGGAGCATAAACTCTGTCAAATGAAGTGTAAAAATATAAGAAGAAAAGTCAAAAAGGAATTTGAAGAACAGTTAGCCAAAACCTCAAAAAGTAATAGCAAAATGTTTTAAAGTACATCAGAAGCAGGAAGCCAGCTAAACAACCAGTGGGGCCCTTGGACAATCGCAATGCTAAAGGACAATAAGGTCATTGCAGAGAAACTAAATGAAATCTTTACATCAGTTTTCACTGCTGAGGATGTCAGGGAGATTGCCAAACCTGAGCCATTCTTTTTAGCTGACAAATCTGAGGAATTGTCCCAGATTGAGGTGTCGTCAATTTGTTCCAAAACCTCCTTTAAACTAAACAGTAACAAGTCACCAGGACCAGATGGCATTCACCCAAGAGTTCTGAAAGAACCCAAATGTAAAATTGCAGAAGTACTAACTGTGATTTATAAGCTATCCTTTAAATCAGCTTCTGTACCAAATGACTAGAAGATAGCTAATGTGACGCCAATATTTAAGAAGGGCTCTAGAGCTGATCCTGGCAACTACAGACAGGTAAGTTTAATGTCAGTACCAGGCAAATTAGTTGAAACTATAATAAAGAACAGAATTGGCAGACACATGGAAGAAAAGTAACAGAGAAGTAGCCGTGTTAGTCTGATCGTGGTAAAACAAAAAAAGCAGTCATGTAGCACTTTAAAGACTAACAAGATGGTTTATTAGGTGATGAGCTTTCATGGGGCAGACCCGCTTCTTCAGATCCTATTCTGAAAGTGAATTGGCATGACTATTATATAACAAAAGGGATACAATGAAGAAGTAAACAAATTATACAATAACAAATCAGCTACAGAAGGTGGGGGCGAGGGAACGAGGAAGAGACAAGGAAGCAGGAAATTGCTTATTGTCAGAGTCAATTAAGTAGCTAATCTTGAGTACTACGAATATCAAGAGGTGGGGAGGCTGTCTTGGTAAAGTGTAAGGTATTTATCATCTAAATTAAGGCCCATTCCCAGCATGTCGAATTTTAGTATAAATAAAAGTTCTGAAGTCTCTCTCTCTAATCTGGTGTTAAAGTCTCTTTGAAGTAAGACGCATGTTTTCAGGTCTTTAAGGGAATGGCCAGCTTGATTAAAATGTTGGCTAACAGGTTTTCTGTATGGAGATGTCTGATTTGTGAGAATTGATTCTCTGGTGAAGTGACTGACCAGTTTGTCCAATATACATCGCAGAGGGACATTGCTGGCACAGGATGGCATATATCACATTGGTGGATGTACAGGAATATGAGTCCTTGATCATATAACTGACATGGTTAAGTCCAGTGATGGTGTTTCCAGAGTAAATATGTGGACAAAGCTGGCAATGAGGTTTGTTGCAAGGGATAGTTCCAGGGTTAGTTTTAATGTGGTATGCCCTGTGGTTGTTAGTAAGAATCTTCCTGAGGTTAGGTGGTTGTCTATAGGAGAGTATAGGTCTGTCACCCAGAGCCTCTCGGAGTGTAGCATTCCAGTATAGGTTGTAGGTTATTGGAAGGGTTTGAGTTGGGGGCTATAGGTGATGACAGGTGGTGATTGTTGATTTTTCTTGGGCCTATCTAGAAGTAGCTGGTTTCTGGGTATTCGTCTGGCCCTTTCAATCTGTTTTTTAACTTCCCCCAGTGGGTCATTGGGTTTTATGAATGCTTGGTAGAGATCTTAAAGTTTTTGGTCTCTGTCAGTGGGATTGGAGCAGATGCGGTTGTATCGAAGGGCTTGACTATAGATGATGGATCATATGGTATGTCCTGGATGGAAGCTGGAGGCATGTAAATAGGCGTAGCAGTCAGTGGGTTTCCTGTAGAGAGTGGTATTGATTTTGCCATCAGTGATTTGTGCTGAATGGTCCAGGCTGAGATTGATGGTGGGATGTAGGTTGTTGAAATCTCTGTGGAATTCGTCCAGTGTTTTTTGGCCGTGGGTGCAAATGATAAAGATGTCATTGATGTAGCGTAAGTGAAGGAGGGGTGATGGGGACAGGAGTTGAACGAATGTAATTTTGGAGGGAAAAGTCAACATGGTTTCTCTAAAGGGAAATGATGGCTTACTAATCTACTAGAGTTCTTTGAAGGCTTCAACAAGCATGTGGACAAGAGAGATCCAGGGGATGTAGTGTACTTAGATTTCCAGAAGGCCTTTGACAAGGTCCCTCACCAAAGGCTCTTATGTAAAGTAAGTTGTCATGGGATAAGAGGGAAGGTCCTCTCATGGACTGATAACTGGTTAAAAGACAGAAAACAAAGGGTAGGAATAAACAGTCAGTTTTCAGACTGGAGAGAGGTAACTAATGGTGTCCCACAGGGGTCTGTAGTGGAACTAATCCTGTTCAACATATTCATCTGGAGAAAGGGCTAAACAGAGAGGTGGCAACATTTGCAGATGATACAAAACTGCTCAAGATAGTTAAGACCAAAGCAGACTGAAGAGCTTCAACAGGATCTCACAAAACTAGGTAACTGGGCAACAAAATGGCAAATGAATTTTAATGTTGATAAATGCAAAGTGAATGCATATTAGAAAACATCGTCCCAACTATACGTACAAAATGATGGGGGCTAAATTAGCTGTTACCACTCAGAGTGATCCTGAAGTCACTGTGGATCGTTCTCTGAAAACATCCATTCAGTGTGCAGCAGCTGTCAAAAAACAAACAATGTTGGGAACCATTAAAAAGGGACAAAAACAGAGACTATCTTATTGCCTCTGTATAAAGCCACAATGCACCAACCAACATCTGGAATACTGCGTGCAGACGTGGTCACCTCATCTCGCAGACATCTTAACATTGGAAAAAGTTCAGAAAAGGGCAACAAAAATGATTAAGAGTTGGAGCGGCTGCCATATGAAGAGAGATTAAAAAGACCAGGATTTTGAAGCTTAGAAAAGAGGAGACCAAGGGGGGATATGATAGAGGGTTTATAAAATCATGACAGGTATGGAGAAAGTGAATAAGGAAAAGTGATGTACTTGTTCCTCTAACATAAGAACTAGGGCTTACCAAATGAAATTAATAGGTAGTAGGTTTAAAACAAACAAAAAGTATTTCTTCACACAACGTAGTCAACCTGTGGAACTTCTTGCAGGAGGATGTTATGAAGATCAGGACTTTAACAGGGTTAAAAAAAACACTAGATAAATTCATGGAGGATTGGTCCATCAGTGGCCATTAGCTAGGCTGGGCAGGAATGGTGTCCTTAGCCATGGAATGGATTGTGATGGAATGGATCACTTGATGATTATCGCAAACTCGATCACTAGCTCTGCATGATGTTGCAGAAGCCAGGAAACAGGTTTGCTAAAGTAAACGTGGTAATAGAACCGTATTAGCCTTAGGTATCACATGACTAAGGCTGTTAATTCTGTACCATGACAACTGTTTTGCCAAACACTTCATATTTTTCAGATTTTGTGATCCACCTTGCTAAACTTTCACTAATGGCTGAGAAATTACTGCCTAGTTACAAATGAGATTTAAAAAAAGTCAAGGATGCCATTTAGAAAACCCCCCTTAGATTGAAAGGTGTGACCCTGACTTGGATTGACGTTTCCCAGTATGTCGCAATGGTAAGGTAGTTTAACTTCAGCTGTCATGAAGCCTTAATACAAGAGTTGTCTGCTCTCAGCATGTTGGGCATTTCATTATTTAGCTTATATTTAGCAGCTGCTTGTGGTGAGCAACTTCTCTCTGATTCACAGGGCTCAACAAATCGCTGTTTCTACTCACCCGTGGGGAGTAGATTTCAGCCGGTCGCCCCGTTCACCAGCGGCGCACGCATGTGCAATGCGGGTCTTGCGCATGCGCAGTGCGGGGCTGGCGAGTAGATTTTGCCGCCGTTTGTGAAGCCCTGCTGGTTCAGGAAGTCTGTTGTTTCCGCATGCACACTTCTGATCCTTATCTGCTTCATTTTAACTATCCAATCTTCAGGTACTTACTGATTGCCTATTCTGCCTTCCTGTTTTTACCTTTCATTTTTTTCATAACCTCTGCTCCTTGTTTCCTGCCCCCTCCCCTTCCTTTTTTTCCCTTCCCCCTTCTCCCCTATTTATTTTGGGTCTGCACCTCCTAAACTCAAAACTCCGGTCATCTGAAGAAGCGGGCTGTGCCCACGAAAGCTCATGATACCATCTACATGTTTTGTTCGTCTATAAAGTGCTACCAGACCAATTTTTGTTTTTTAAGTTACTTCTGTATTGCTAGTCAGGTGTTTGTAGCCTGATGTAATGACTCTGGGTAGCAGCTCTCCCCATTCTGCCACCCGAAGCCAGTCCACCCCGACTGGTCTACCCCTGCCGAGCCTGAATTCTTGGCTTTGCTCACTTGCAGAGGACAAAAGGAATTTATCCACGCCTGACCTACACTTGACTTAAACCAGTTCACATTGACCTACAGAGTGCTCCTGCCCCCAAGGGCGACTTCCCACCTCTCCAAGAGGCATAGACCGTAGGCTGCTGCAGTTAGGTCAGTGCAGCATCAGTGTAGATGCCGTGTTCCTTACATCCGACTGTTCCAGCTCAAAGCCTGGAGTCCTGCCATGCCAGGGCTGGCAGCGGGAGACACGCCAGCTGCCAGTGCCCCACACTGGTACTTAATTACCATGGTGGCTCTGAATCGACATAACTTGAGTTCATGTTGTGCTGTAAACTTGCTCTCCGAGATGGCTGGAACTGGTCTCATGTAGAGGTAGCAGTAGCGCCAAGCTGTGTCTTGCCCCCATGATTGTTAACATTGCGCTGTGAGGGAATTGAAAGAAAATGTGGGCTTGATTATGCTCCCATTTAAATTGGTGCAGGGATGTGCCATGGACTTAAATGGAACAGGATTGGGCTCTTAAAGACTTGGCATTGGAAAAGGTTCAGAAAAGGGCAACAAAAATGCTGAGGGGTTTGGAACAGGTCCCATATGAAGAGCGATTAAAAAGATTTGGACTTTTCCGCTTAGAAAAGAGGAGACTAAGGGGGGATATGATAGAGGTCTATAAAATCATGACTGGTATGGAAAAAGTGAATAAGGAAAAGTTATTTACTTGTTCCCATAACATAACAACCAGGGGCCACCAAATGAAATTAATAGGTTGCAGGTTTAAAACCAACAAAGTTTTTCTTCACGCAGCGCACAGTCAACCTGTGGAACTCCTTGCCGGAGTATGTTGTGAAGACCAGGACTTTAACAGGGTTCAAAAAAGAACTAGATACATTCATGGAGGTTCGGTCCATCAACACCTATTAGCCAGCATGGGTAGGAATGGTGTCCCTGGCCTCTGTTGGGCTGGGAATGGGTGACAGGGGAGGGATCACTTGATGATTCCCTGTTCTGTTCGCTCCCTCTGGGGCATCTGGCACTGGCCACTGTTGGCAGACAGGACACTGGGCTGGATGGACCTTTGGTCTGAACCAGTCTGACCGTTCTCATGTTCTTACCAGTGAGATAATATTGGGCAGCGGACACAGTGCACAAGGTGCCTTATAGAGCAGCAGTACAAAGTCAAACTGGTCAAGACTTAAACTTTGAATTGCAATTGCCATCATACGGGGCCAGATAACAGGCTCCGGGGAAGGGAGTTTAACTCAGTGGCTCTGTATAAACTCTCAGTTGTGGTTTCTCTAGGGCTTTGTTGCTTTGACCTGTTTTCCTCAATGTCTCCCTGTCTTCAGGCGATGGCGTTGACTTCCTCTCCTGGTTTCTCAATGCCCTGCACTCGGCTCTTGGTGGGACGAAGAAGAAGAAAAAGAGTAAGTTGGGAAACCAGGGTTTCTGGGCCTGTTGGGCCTGGCACGTGCTGCTTTGGGTTCTCCACCCAGTGAACGATTTCCGTTTGCTTGCTAAAAACGAGAAAACAAAAATCAGCCCCTCAGCCAAGTCTCTCCCTCCCCCCCCATCCCTACCCGAAGACACTTGGTTTGTTTCAGAGGCCAGTGAGTGCCGCGAGCCTCCCAGTGCTTGTTTCAGGCAGCAGCCGCCGGGTCCCAGGAGCGGGGCGCCTGCCACGTAGCCCCAAGTCAGCTGGAACATTTACAGCTGCAAAGCGTCCGCCAGGAGCCAGGCTTTCAGAAATAAGACGACTTTAAAGTAACTGACCCAGGCGGGACAAATCTCGTCTGTGGTCAGAGTGGGATTTCTAGGCCTCTTTTTTCTTCTGGACTTTGTATGCAACACGCACCTGCCGTGCCAGCCGACCAGAGCGCAGGCATCTTCAGCTTGGCCCTTGGCCTTGTCTCTCCAGGCTAGGAGTCCTCCCACTTCAGATGGAGCCTACTGAGCTCTTCACCCTGGTTAAGCCACCTCCTGCCTGTGCAGATCCAGCTGCAGGCGCTGGAGCCCTGCTGATTTCAGCAGAGCAGCCACTGTCTGGTAGCCGCACACTCTCTCCGTATTCTCTTCCCTGTTTGGCCAGTGCCGTGTGCCAGGCACGGCAAGAGACCCTCAGCCACGTCCACAGTCTGTTCTCTGTGTGGCTCTCGCACATTTCCCACGTTCCTCTGGACGTGCCACTCGCAGGAGCTTCCTGACTTGGGAATTAGCACTGCCCGGCTTTCCAAGGGCTTTCAGAACAAGGCTTCGCACCAGAGCTGCTCTTGGCCACTGGTAACGATTCCTTGCTCTGGGTGTGTGTTTCCACAGCCATTGTGACTGACGTGTTCCAGGGCTCCATGCGGATCTTCACCAAAAAGCTTCCACACCCTGACCTGGTGAGTTGTCTTCCCGGGCGTTTGTACCCATCCTTTACACATGGAAGGGCCTGGAGCAGCAGGTCCTGTGGGTTGTGTTGGGGGCGGGGGTGCTGCACATGTACATCCAGCGAGCCTGTTACTGGGTGTTACTGCTGTGGGAAATTCTAGTGGTGGCTGCACAGGCACTTGGAGGAGCCAAGGTGAAGGCAGATCACCTCCCCGACACCTGTTATCCACGTGCCTGTGCTGCCCTTCACAGAGCCAGAGAAAGAAGTAGCAAGTCTTCCCGGCTGGACAGCCAAGGCAATTGTAATGCAGGGTCAGGGCAGACCTGCTACGCCTGCCCCTTGTCTTCATGCCCCCCCAGTTCATGCACAGGGGGCTGAAGCTGCTTAGAGCAGTGTTTCCCAATTTTATTTGGCTGAGGAACCCTTTTCAGCTTTTCAGAATTTCAAGGAACCCCTAGGTTTGTCAAGCCAAAAAAAAAAGGGGGGGGGCGGGGAGGAGAGAGGGACCCACCAATTCATGAAAATCACATTCCTTCCCCGAGACACCCTCCCCCATCTCCCTTCTGTGAGGCCTCATCCGCTCTGTTCCCCTCCTCTCCATCACTTGCTATCCCCAGCCCTTATACCTGTCTTAACCTAGTGAGAGTGAGGTGTGGGGTGGGAATGAGGGATTTGGGTGTGGGAAGGGGTGAGAAGTACAAGCTCTGGGAGGGAATTTGGATGCAGGAGAAGGGGCTGTTGGCTCGGGGGAGGGGGCTCTAGGCTGGGGAGTGTTGGGCTCATGTGGAAGGTTGGGGTGCTGAGTAAGCCAGGGCTTGTGGATGTGAGGGTGCAGGAGTTTGGGCTGGATATGTGAGGGACTCAGGGCAAGAAGGTTGTGAGTATGATGGGCTCAGGACACAGATTTGTGATGTGTGGATGGTGGAGGAATGTTGTGGCAGAAGACTGAGGATGTGGGGATGCAGGAGTTTGGGGATGTAAGAGGCTCAGGACAGGGGTTCCAGTGTATGATAGGCTCAGATTTGGGGTCAGGTGGTGCAGGAGTGTTATGGCGCTGCAGTGAAATGGGGTTTGGTCCCAATTGGGGGCTTGTTGGCCAGGCTTCATTTTTAAATAAAATATTATGTCAAACTCAAAGGTTTTAGCATTGTCTTTATATATGAGAGGGGTGAGGAACCTGTTTTGAGTCAAAGGTCACTGACCCACAGAAAAGTCAGTTGGGGCCACACAAGTGAGATGCAAAAAAACAAAACTCCTCCAAAACCCCCCAAGTCTCACTAATGTGGTCCCAAATGTGCTGGTGGGGGTAGGGGACAGAGTGCTAGTGGGTGCTGGGGCTGAGAGGGTGCTGCTGGGTGGAAGGATGCTGGCTCAGGTGGCAGGGTGCTGGGGCAAGCAGGTGGCAGGGTGCTGGGGTCAGGGACATGGTCCTGCTGGGCACTAGGGTGACTGGCAGGGTGCTGGGACAAGGAACAGGGTGCTGCTGGGTGCTAGCGTGGATGGCAGGGTGCTGGGGCCGGGCCAGGGCCAGGGTGGTGCTGAGTCCTGGGGTGTGAGGCAAGGTGCTGGGGCCAGGGCGGTGCTAGGGTGGATGGCAGGGCTGCCAAGGAGGCGGAATAGGGATGGGGTGCAGGATCTGGGAGGGAGCTGGGGGGCGGAAGGGGACAAGGTCTGGGTGGCAGGTAGGGTGCAGAAGCAGGCTGGATGTAGAGTGTCTGGCTACGAGGGAGGGTGCGAGGAGGGGACTTGGGTAGGAGTTGGACCTCCCTGATCTGGCACCCTCTAGACTTGACTGGTCCCAGATGAGGAATTTTTGGACCAGGGGAGGTCATTTCAGGGCTCCTGGTCCCCCCCACTAGGCTTCTTTGCACCTCTATCCCCTGCAACCGAACTAAGCTGCCCACCCCTGCTGGTTCCCTGCACTTCCCCCAAAACCATCCCTCACAATCCAAGGGAGTGCAGCACCAGTTCCCTGCAGCCCCTCACAGCCCAGCTGAGCTGCCCGTCTGTTCTGTATGCTCTCCCCCATCCACCTCAGCCCAGCTGAGCCCTGCACTGGTTCCCTGCATGCGTCCTCCACAGGGCTCAGCTGAGCCCTGTTTCTCTGCACCTCCTCCAAGCCCCACAAAACTGCTGAGCCAAGAGCCGATTCCCTGCCCCTCCCTCCCCTTGAGTCTAGCCCCGGTTCCCGGCACCTCCCTCCTCCTGCAGCCAAACTGAGCTACGCATGCTCAGCTCAGCTCAGCTCCCCAGACCTCCCCACTCTGCAACCCAGCTGAGCTCAATTTCCCTGCACCTTCCCCCCAAACCATGTAGATATGCTGAGCCAGTGCTGATTCCCTGCCCCTGCCTTCCTGCCTCCCCTTGGCTGTGTCTACACTGGCACAATCTTGTGCCAAAGCGGCCCGCTCTTGTGCAAAAATTTGCTGCCTGTCTACACTGGCCGTGTGTTCTTGCGCAAGTACACTAACGTTCTCATGTATGAAATCAGGGCTTCTTCCGCAAGAACTACGATGCTCTCGCTCAGGAATAAGCCCTTTTGAGCAACTATTCTTGCGCAAGAGGCCAGTGTAGACAGGCAACATGAATTTCTTGAGCAAGAAAGCCCTATGGCTAAAATGGCCATCGGCATTTTCTTGGGCAAGAGAGTGTCCACACTGCCATAGATGCTCTTGTGCAAAAGCACAGCTCGCACATGGCAGTGTGGATGTGTTCTTGTGCAAGAAACAACCAGTGTAGACATAGCCTAAGAGTTTCCTCACATGAGCGCAATGAACTGTGTGTTGTGCACCAGTATTGAGTTCATGTGGCTTGTTTGGATGTGCCACCCAAGTTATTAATATTTTTAAACCTCTACCTTTTCCCTCTGCTGCCATGTCTCCTCCCCTTGCTCCATCAGCTCCCCTGGTGCCTGCTGCCCCCACTCCTCACCCTCCTCTGCTGTCCTGACTCCTGCTCTTCTCACTGTCCTCAGCCCTCCTGCAACCTGCCCCCCTCCACCAGCCCCTCTCTCCTCCCTGTGCCCACTTCTCCAGTAGCTTCACTCTGATCACGTGAGCTACCCCTCCTCATCCCCTCTTCTAACACCTCCCTCTGCAAACCTGCCCTGCATCTCTCCTCTGATGGTGGTCCCTCCACTGCAGGTGTCTGCCCTTCTGCTTCACCCCCAGAATCCCTTGGCACCTGCACCTTCTCTTACCCCTGCACCCTCCTGGGGCCTCCCCCTTCCCTCACTTCCCCTGCCCCCTTTGCTCCATTTTTCCCTGATGCCCACCCCTCACCACCCTCTGCCCTCATGCCCCTGTGCCCTCTCACATGACTTGCTCCATCCCAGCCTTCCTCATGCCCACCCCTTCCCTTCCCTTCCCTCCCTCCCTCTCCCTTTCCCTCTCCCTCTCCCGTACCTTCTGCCTTCCATTTTGCGGGGCCGGAGTCTGTGCTCAGTCCCCGGACTCCGAACCCGCGACTCAGCCATGCGGCGCAACACAGCGCCCAGCAAGTTTAAAATCCCAGGCCGTGACGTTACGTCACGTCCGGGCATCTCCCCACCCACTGGTTTGAGCGCACTGCGCAGGGCAGCAGCAGCAGCCAGCAACGGGGAGCTCAGAGAAGGTTGCGCACGGCAGAGGCAGGGACGGGTCCGGGTCCGGGGATGAGACACTCTGGGGACGGGGTGGGAGGACTCACGGGGGGTGCGGGGTCAGGACCCGCTCCAGCTCCAAATATTGCTGGAGCATGGGCACCACGAGCCCACACAACTCGCCGCCCATGCCTCTGCTGGCTAGCCGGCTCTCTCTCTCTCTTTTTCAGAGGGGGTGGGGGAGCGCCTGCTCCTCGTGGAACCCCTCGTTTTGCTCCGCGGAACCCTGGGGAAACACTGGCTTAGAGGCACGAGAGAGACAAGGGGGGTGAGGTCATATCTTCTGTTGGACCAGCTTTTGCTGGTGGAGGGAGAGACAGGCCTTTGCCCGCCGTAGGGCTCTGTAGTCCCTGGTTTGTAGTGTCTGGCAAAGTTCTCTGCCAGGCTGACTTTGGAAGGGGCCGTGCAGGTGTCTTTGGGGAGGGGACAGAGATCAGATGTTGCTGTTTGAACCATGTGTGCCCACGGGGGATGGCACGTTGGTCTTCTGTCGCTTGTCGGGGGAGTACGCTGGGAGTGCACTCGCTCACTGGTTCCCACAGTTTCTGTTGCGGCATTTTGTGCGTGGGATGAGATGCCACATGCTGTGCCAGGCACATGTGGGACCCGTGGATCTGGAAAGGGGGGCTGTGCGGAGCACTGACCCTAGCACTGTTACTGTGTCTGCTGGTTTTGCATGTTATCGCAGGGCCTGGTGCTGCTGTGTGTGCTGGGCCCTGTCTGTGGGGAGCTGGTTTCAGTGGTAGTGGGGTTGTTGGAAGGCCAGGGGAGTGGTCAGTGAAGAGAAACGTGGCGCTCTTGTACATAGCTGTGTGTAAGGCCACGCTGTAGACACCAATGCTGGGAGCTTTCCCGAGAGAGTTGGCCACTGGGGGTAGTCGTGGCGTTGGTGGAATTTTGAGTGGGGTTAGGTCGTCTGTCCGGAAGATGAAAATCTCATCAGGGTGGATCGGAATCTCATTGGCTTTGTGGTGCGTTTGTCTAGAAGGTCTGGATCAAGGTGGCCCGTGAAGCGGTTGGCATTCTGGGCGCAAGGGGTTCCCTGTGGGGTTTGCGCACAGTGTGGCTGCTAGGGGAGCATTGGTGGCAGGAATTGTAGATGTTGGAGGCAGGCCCTGATGCGGTCTTTGGGAGGCGACATCCGTGGGGTGCTGCGGGAAGTGATTAATGCTGCAGAGTGCTGGGAGAAAGCTGGCCCGTTGTGTGAGGAGTGGTCTGAGGATGGTTTCTGTGAGTCCTGCTTCTCCATCAGTAAGAGTGCCGTGGCCAGACAGGAAGAGCCTGCCCACGTCCCCTTGTTTGTGTGCATCTTGGGGAGCACGCAGAAGGCCCCGTGTCGGCTGTAGGATTCTCTTGGAGTTGTTTGGGTCGGGTTAGTGTTGCCACTAGATGGTGCCAAAACTTAACGCAGCTCTTCTAAGGTAGCCACCTGTGCAGTATTTTTCATTGAAAGGGGCAGGAGGCACTTTCCTTCCTTAACAGCACTGGGAACTTTCCCACTTCTCCAGTACAGATGTGGGGATGTAACCGGTAAGCGTTCTGCCTGCCGGGTGATGCTTACCTGTAACCACTTAACCCGCGGCCTGGCTGGGCTAGAGCGACACCCCAACCCCCCGGATCCTGGTTAAGTGGTTCACTGATTAAACGGGATTTTACATCCCTAATGGTATGTCCTTGCAGTGGTTCTCCGCTGGGCACTGCACAGGCGCATAGTAACAGTCCTTGCCCCTTAAAAGCTTGCAGTCGAAGTAGACGGTCCAGAGGAAGGTTTACTGCTGCAAGCCGTGAGGTTTCAGCCAGAAGCCGTCACCCATGGTTGTGACCACACATGCCCTGAGAAGCCATGATGGAGACTGCTCATACGACAGAGCGACGCCTCAGGAAATGTTGGGCCACAAGCCCAGACTGCCGCTGTGGCTGTAGCTCCCTGCTTCAGAGCAAGCTGTGTAGCCTGCTGGAGTCACTACCAGGCTGCTGGAGTGAGAGAACGCAGGCCCTCCTGAGACACCATGTCCCTTGAATTTCTGTGCCATTGGAAGAGACCATGAGCCATCGCTGGCAGCTGCCCTCAGTGGTGCCTGTGCAGGTTAACTCAGGGCTGCGATTTCTGGTGTCTCCATCTCAGATCATGGGGCTCCTTATGCCGGGGAGGTAGCGGTAACTGCAAGGCTGCAGTCCCCACGTGGAGCTGGCTGCCGTGAGGTGAACACTTGATGCTGTGCAGCAGGTCGGATTTAGTGATGGGGCTGGTGGTGCATGATGTCCCAGCCCCTCCCCTGCTGCGAGCTAGGGGTCAGAACTGGAGTTATTCTATGGAAATTGGTTCACTTCCAAAGCTCCCCCTCACCAAGGCCCTCATGCATCAAGGAAAGTCCTGCAGGATCAGGGCCCGGGTATTGGGGTGCAGCGTAGCAGGTTAGTCTTCCTTAGTAGCTGCGGAGGGTTGGGACAGACGGCGCTGTGGGCCAGGGCTGGGATGGCAGCGCAGCCTTAGAAGGAACTTGCACTAGCTGGGGGCAGCACACGATGTGCTCACTCTGGGCTCCATCTCCCCAAACATCTGTCCCGTGGGGCTCCGCTGGGCTAAGCCCAGTGCTTGTGTCCCACCTCCCTCAGCCAGCCGAGGAGAAGGAGCAGTTGCTGCACAATGATGAGTACCAGGAGACAATGGTAGAATCCACCTTCATGTACCTGACCCTGGACCTCCCCACGGCCCCGCTGTACAAGGACGAGAAGGAGCAGCTGATCATCCCCCAGGTGCCACTCTTCAACATCCTGGCCAAGTTCAACGGCATCACAGAGAAGGTAACTGCGCCCTTCCCAGCTCGCCTGCTTTGCAGCCCTCCTGCCCCAGGGGGCGCCCGTCCCTGTTAGACTCGCCTGCTCTGCAGCCCTCCTGCCCCAGGGGGCGCCCGTCCCTGTTAGACTCGCCTGCTCTGCAGCCCTCCTGCCCCAGGGGGCGCCCGTCCCTGTTAGACTCGCCTGCTCTGCAGCCCTCCTGCCCCAGGGGGCGCCCGTCCCTGTTGGCTGCGTGTGTTTGAGGCAGCAACAAATCTGCGAAGGCGCCTGGCAGACCCAGTGTGGCGCTGTGGGTGGCAGGGAGGTTGGGCGGGAGTGTGGCGCTGTGGGGGGCGGTGAGGCAGGGGGGCAGTGCTGGCAGAGTGGGGGGGTGCCGTGGGGGTGGAGGCTGTGGGTCCCAGTGGGGCAGGGGGCGGGGCCAGGGATGCTGGCGGGGTGGGAGGCAGGGGCGGGGGGCGGCACTGCGTGCTCTCCTCCCTGTGGGGTGCCTCTGCCCTGGGTCCTGAGGGCTGTGTCTGTCCTTGCCCCAGGAGTATAAAACCTACAAGGAGAATTTCCTCAAGCGCTTCCAGCTGACCAAGCTGCCTCCCTACCTCATCTTCTGCATCAAGAGGTTCACCAAGAACAACTTCTTTGTGGAGAAGAACCCGACCATTGTCAACTTCCCCATCACGTAGGTGCCGCCCGGCCCCGGCTGCGGATCGCACGCTGCTGGGATTTACTGGCCGGCTGCTCCCTGCTCCGCTGGGCCCGTGTGGCCGGAACTTGGGGACACGCGGCCTGGCCAAGCGCCCTGTGTGCAGACCGGGCAGACGTGAGCTGATACCAGGCAGCCGGGTGATGGAAGGACGGGCTGGAGGCTAAAGCGCCTCACTGGGACTCCACAGACCTGGGCTCAGTAACTGGCTCTGCCACAAGCTCCATGCATGGCCCTGGGCATGTCCCTTCCCTGCTCTGCCTCAGTTTCCTCATCTGGAAATGGGGATGAGCCTTCCCTGCCTCCACAGGGTTGGGGGAGGCTGGCCTGTGGGCGAGGTGCTCGGGGGGCTGGAGTCAGCCTCGTGAGCTCTCCCGGAGCCCCCTGCTTTCAAGAACAGTGCCAGGCGCAGTCGGCTGTTGGAGGGCAGTGTGTTGTGTGTCAGCGTGGAGATGGCCTCATCCATCCTTCAGGGTGGGACTCCCAGTTGGAATGGGTGCTGGGTGGGGGCACAGCACGTCTGGTCATGACTAGCAGGGACGTGGCATTTAGCGACTCCCTGGTCTGGTCCTTTCACTCCGAGTGTTGAAGTGCCCTGTGCAGCTCCCAGCCGAGCTGTGCAGGCTAGTCTGGGCCAGAGCACGTCCTGCTTGCTGGCTGCTCCCTGTGGCGCTGGCGATCCAGCCCTGCGTAGCGACAGCCGGGGCTCCATGTAGCGCAACAGGCCGCCTGGGCATGTGGGGGCCGCTCTCTCTGCTAGCGAGGGAGCGCCGGCCCGGGGTCGTTGGCACGCAGTGCACGGGCCCGCCTCCCAATGCTGCTCTCCCTGCCGCAGGAACGTGGATCTGCGGGAGTACCTGTCAGAGGAAGTGCAGGCCGTGCACAAGAACACCACCTACGACCTTATCGCCAACATCGTGCACGACGGGAAACCCACCGAGGGCTCCTACCGAATCCACGTGCTGCATCACGTGGGTGCCCTACAGGCGGGGCTCGGTGTCCCCCGGCAGCGTGGGAGCGGCGTGCGGAGCTGGCTCGCGGTGCTCCTTGGGGGCAACCGCTCCCGCCATGGGCAGTTCCCCCGGGCAGAGAATGGGTCCCGCTAGCTCGCTGCCCTCGCGGCTGCTGTAGTGAGGAGCCAGTTGGCCTCCCCGTTGGCTCTCCAGCCCGCCCAGCAGCCGAGGCAGCACGTGGGGCTTGCCCCAGAAGCTCTGCTCCCTGAATAGCCCTTTGGGGCACTTCCCCAGCCCACATGTTGGCCACGCAGAGCGCCAGCCTTGGGGCCTCGTTACCTAGTGCCCACGGGGTGATCGCTGGGGACGAGCCTGGTGCATGCTTTGCTGTTGCCATGCCACGGCCGGACAGGGTGTGTCAGGACCGGCCCACAGTAACACCTGCACCCCTCCTCTTCCCCCTTGGCAGGGCACGGGCAAGTGGTACGAGCTGCAGGACCTACAGGTGACTGATATCCTGCCCCAGATGATAACGCTCTCGGAAGCCTATATCCAGGTGAGTGCACTGCCTGCTCCCCTGCGCGGGGGCTTGTTCTATGCCCAAGGGAACAGACGAATCCGGGGACCTGCCCAGGGCTCCCAGCTGGCAGCGCGGGGCCATGCGGGCATTGCCTGGCTGTCTGCGCACCATGGCAGACCCCCATGGCTGTGGCAGAGCTATTTCAAGAACACTTGCTCATGCTGCGGCCGCCTTAGCACCCTCTCCTCAGCCCAGGCCGTCTCCCAGCCCTGGGAAAGGAAGTGGTGGTCCCTGCGAGCGAAGGAGGGCTCAGTGTGCTGAGTCATTCCTCATCTATGGGAGGTGTTGGGTCAGGGTGTGATGATGGGTTGCGTGTGACATGTTCCCACAAGTGCTAGTGGCTGCCATTCTGGGCCTCTAGCGCAGCCTGCCCAAGGCAGAGACCCGGCTTTGCTCGGGGGTGGGGCTGGAACCATGGGCTCTGTTCACAAGTGGGATACGTGATGGGTGATAAACATTTGAGTCACTGGCCACAGAGAGGCCTCCTCTGTGTCCTGAGGCAGGGAGCAGTAATGGAGGGGGAAAGGGGTGGTCACAGAAGATCCCTTGGACAAAGCCTCCGATACCCGCCTCTGGGGCTTCTCACCATCCTGTCCTGCTGGGCCAGATCTCCCGGTCACCCCCAGCCACAGCAGAGCTGAGATCACCGCCCCCCAATACAGACACTGAACCTCTTCAGGTCTGAGGAGAAGGCAGTTTCGGGCCCAGCTTCCAGGAAGCCCACCCCCAAATGGGATCCGAACCCCACTCTGGTGAGCCCCCTTTAACAATGAAAGGGGGTGCCCCCCAGGTAACAGCTGGTAGTAAATAGAGTGAGTTTGTGAAGCGCAAGCCGTGGGATTTAACTGGTTGCGAGTGAGAACAGGCAGAGCAAAGTAGATTACAAACTGAAAATCACAGAAACCAGGTTGCTGGTTCTCACACTGAAAGCTCAGCACAGACTCCCCCTAAAACTGTTCCTATGTCAGCTCCAGGGCAGGTCTTTTTTCCCTGGGGTCTCTGGTTCATTCTCTTGGGAGTGACCTGCCAGCTAAAGACAAAAGCCTGAAAACTTTGCATCTTAAATCGCCTCCTTTTTAGGCGGGAATTCTTGGTCTCTACATTCCACCCTTCCTTGGAAAATTACCTGACCAGAGCCTACCAGGTAGAGAGGTGACATGAAATCCTAAGGCCAGCCAAAGGGGCTGTTTACAGGTGATCACCCAGACTTCGAGGGGAAACACCCTGGATGGCTTCATGTGCACATTTAAAACCATCAACAGTCCCTGCCCCGTATTTCTGACTGCGTTCGAGAATGGTACGTGCCCCACAATGAGCTGTGCAGACCCAGCAGACGGGCGTGCAGATTGACAGGTGACATGCGGTATTTTGTCCAAAGCACCTGTGAGTGACACGTATGTGTGTCCATAAATCAGTTTCATAAAGCATGGGGGGGGGGTGGCGGTCTCAGGAGGTGCAGCCTGTATCCTAGTGCTGCTCATCTGTGCTGCTCCGAGGGTGGCAGGGCTGCCCAGTGATCAGGTCACTAGCCTGCGGTTCGAGCGCCCGGTTCAGTTCTGGGCTCCGCAGGCTCAGGACGACCACGGGGGGTCAGACTGAGGGTCCATCCAGCCCAGCACCTTGTCTCCAATAGTGGCCAGTGCCAGGTGCTCCAGAGGGAGTGCGGGGCCACACTGAGACTGCTCAATCAGGGCAAACTGTAAAGAGTGGGGCAGACGATCGCCCAAACTGGTGGTTATTCTAACACTGAGATCCAGCAAGTCAGCAACAGAAGAGCTTCTCCAGTCCCTTCCTAGTTCCCCAGCAGCCAAAAATACAGGATCCTTACAGCACCCCAGCTCTGGGGACTGCCCAGACAGCCATGTCAGACAGGGTCCCTGGAAATCATATTCATTGATAGAACAAGATCCACCTCCTTCCTGTGTGCACACAGGTCGCTAGCTGCATTCATCAGCATAAGGTAACGATTCATGAAGCTGTTCCCAGACCGTTTGCTGCCAGCGCCCAAGAGCAGTGGCGGCAATGAAGCTCTTACACCCAAGTTTTGTCCACATGTCAGTATTGCCATGGCTCTTTGAATCAATGGGCTTAGAAACACACCGGAACCATCTCTTTGCAGGTTCACACCTAAAGAACTGTAAGTAAACTCCTACCATTCGGATTGCCTCCACTTCTCCAACAAGCCCGGCTTGCGTTTCAGAGTCTAGTCTGTCCGTGGGCCCAGTGACCACCAACACCCCCAGCCTGCCTAGCCGTGCGCTAGCTCGCAGGCTGTCGGCCTGTGTCCCAGAGGGAATGACGAGAACAGGGCAGTGACCCATTCCCAGCGTCTGGCTGTCCAAGGCTTACGGACACCCCGAGCGTGTCCCCAGCCATCTTGGCTAGTGGCCATTGATGGGCCTGTCGCTCATGGGCGTGCCTCGCTCTTTTCTGCACCCGGAGGGAGCTGTCTTCATCTGTCACTTTAAAAAACTGAGTCAGTCCTGAGACGAACACAAATCTATGGAGTCTCGTGGGCTTGCGGGGGCCAGGGCCCACCTCCCAGACAGAAGCTTTGCAGGAAAGTCCAGTCAGTGCAGCTGGTGCCTCCTGGGCCCCGTTGCTCGTGGCAAGCTCCTTGCTGGGCCCATCAGCCTGAGTAGCCCTTCCTGGCCATGATGGCTGGCTGCTCTGTGGTAACTCCAGGAGCTAGCCGTGGAAATAGACACCCAGCGAAGGGTCATTTCTCCAAGTACCAGAACGATACAAGCCCACAAACAGCATCCACAGAATCGGTGACTCAGCAGCTTTCTGAAGATGCCTCACGTGGCCCATTTGTTGCAGGAGTTGGTGCAGACGTAGAACAGCGGTTGCAACAGTGACCTGGAAAGACACATCCCACACCAGTAACATCGGCCTTCCCAGCCTAGCGTGTTTCTCGCAGTTGGAGCATCTGCCTGGCACTGAAACTAGGCTGACTGGGTTGCCATGGCCAGGTCGCTTCTGGAGCTTTTTTAAAAACTCGTCCCAGCGTTGGCTGCACTCCAGTGCTCTGGCCCAGGGGCTGGGTTGAGCACTAAGTCACACAGCACGGTTGGCAGCTCTGTAATTTCATGTTTGAGTCCTCCGCAACTCGGTGAGATCTGGGAGACTCTTCGTCTGTCCATTTGGTGAAACCCTCCCGTACTGGCACCTCTTGGACAGCTCCTCAGCCTTGTCGCCTAAAGAACCACTCGTGTGGGGCCTCCCCCACGTCCTCTGCAGTAGAGATGGATGCCACAGATTCATTTAGCTTCCCCACAGTGGCCTTGTCTTCCTCGAGTGCTCAGCCTCCAACCCCACTGGCTGCCGGGCAGGCTTCCTGCGTCGGAGGGATTGGGCGCTTGTTTGCTCTTCACTCACTCGCTCTTGGCGCCTGATTGGTCTTTTCCATTTCTCTTGGCAGCGTTTGAGTCATTTCATCCCTTTGTCGTTTCCCTAGTCAAATTCCAGGTTTTAAAGGGCGCTTTTTGCCTCTGTGCTGTTCAGCGCTGGTGGCAGCGTTTTGGTGCTCTTGTTGATTTCACTTTGGGGTACGCGATTAGTTTGAACCTCAAATATGATGCTTTTACATTGTCTTGATTCAGACATTTCTCCCTTCTGCCTGTTTCTTTTCATTTCTGTCTAACGAGCTTCCTCCTTTCTGTGTGGTTCCCCTTGCTGAAGTTAAATGCTACTGCGGGGTCCTCTGGTAAGTAGGGGGTATCCCCACATTACAGATGGGGAAACTGAGGAACAGAAGGGCCTTGCCCGAGGTCACTGTGAGTCCGTGTTAGTCAGTCTGACTCCTGGCTGCCGTCCTGAGCACGGTCGAGGTGGGGAGTGAACCCCAGAGTCACTGGCTTCCTTTCTTTTGGCAGATCTGGAAGAGGCGGGACGATGACGAGACCAACCAGCAGGGGGCATGAGACGAGAGCGAGGCATCAGGACCGTTTGGGGAGGTGTCCCTCCCAGCTGGACGGCGCGTCCCCCGCTGCCTGGTGCGATGCGCAGCCTGTGCCCACCGGACCCTCTGCCAGGTCGGCTCCTCCACCGGGCTCTGCGGGGACGGGGGATGGAGTCTCGCATCGCCCGGAGCCAGACAGCTGCTCTCTGGCAGCACACGGACCCCAGCAGACCTTGGCCTGTTTGCTGGGCAGAGGAAGCCGGTCCTGCCTGTCGCCAGCAGCTGTCTGTCTGGAAAGCTCTCCAGGGACCCTGGTCTGTCCCGAGGTCCCAGCCCAGCTGTGCTGCTGCTGGCTGGACGCTGAGCAGGCCCGGCCTGGGCACAGTGACTAGCGAGGCCTGGCGCAGGCATGGCCTCTCTCCTTGGGCCAGTCCTGCTTCTGCGTGGGCATTAAAGGAGCTGGGGCCTGTTTTTTTTATTCCACTTGCCTGGCCTTATTGCTTCTGAAGTCCCCTTGGTTCTGCCGGCCTCCTTCTGTCCTCTCCAGCTGCGGCCCCATGCACTGCCCCACTGGGGGGGGCCAGGCGGGAGGGATGGCTCCCTGTCCGGGGGCTGAGAAGCTGCCAGGGCTGTTCCACGGCCCCCCTCAGCTGGGCCATACCCTCCTCTTCTGCACCAGACATGGCCCCTTTCCCCAGAGTCCTCCCCCTCCCCTCCCATTTTCCTAAGGAGCCAGCAGGGCCACCAGACTCCTATTGAAACCCATGGGACTTGGGGGGCTGGGCCTACCCCCCACTGCTCTCAGCTGCCAGCCCCGGCTCTCTGCAGCAGAGAAGAGCGCTCCCACGCGGGGGGGGCAAGGGGGGAGGGCTGGCTGTGATGGAAACAGTGTCAGGCCAGGGTGCTGTAGCCCCCTGCAGCCTCCGGTTCACACGTGGCCGGCGGGGAAGCAGCACGGCAGCAGCTGATGGTGGGAGACAAGGGGAAGCGGGTCACTGTGGCTAAGCCCAGAGTCAGGGGAGCTGACAGCTGTGTGAAAGCCCGGCCACGTAACCCCTCCCTCCCTGCTCCTTGGCCTGCCTGCAGGACGCAGCTCGAGGGTGGTGCTCCCTCTGGAGGACATTCCGAGGGCTACCCCCGCCCTCTGCTTGGTATTTGTGCCTGGGATCCCTGGGCATGGAACCCCTTGGGCAGGTTGCGTTCCAGCTGACCAGGGTTGGTGGCAGTCAGCGTTAGAACTGCCCGTCCTGTGCTTAAGCCAGCGATTCCTGCCCCCCGGTTAGCCTGTTGTGCTATAATCCCCCCTTGTGCCCTTTCCCTGCTGTCCCCAAGTTGGTAATACTGGTTTCAAAAGGCCTTGAGGGCACTAGTTCTGAGAGGCAGTGTGACCTAGTGGATGGAGCACTGAACTGGGACCCAAGACTTGGGTTTGAGCCACAGTTCTGCTGCTGACCTGCAGGGTGACCTCGGGCAAGTCCCTGCCTGAGCCTCAGTTTCCCCATCTTTAAAACAGGCTGATGGCACTGACCTCCCTGCAGCGCTTTGCCAGGCGCGCAGCGGTGACGGTTAGTGCTGGACACTAAGGCACAGGCTGCCACAGCCAGAGCCAGGTTGCTGCACGCCTCCGTCTAGAGCAGCTGTTTGGACGGGTGCAGACCTGAGAGCTGGTGGGCCGATTCCTGTAACCCCGCGTGCTCCCGGGCGCTAAATCCCACAAGCCGCCCCGAAGGAAGGAAGAGCACTTTAAATTCACACCTTGGCTTGTGCTGGCTCATCCTCCCTGCCAAGCAGCGGACACTAGGTGATTTAGGAGCCTGCATCCTGCTTTCATAAGTGATTTAGGCTCTTGCGGGGTCAGACATTTAATGGGAAGCAACTAAAGATGCAGATAGGCTGGTGCAGCTTCTATCATTCCATTTAACACGGTTCCCCTGCTTGTGACATCTTCCTCAGCCCTGCGTCTTGGCATTTCACACTGACCGTGCCTGCCGGCGGTGCGGGGTGTCTATCAGCTCCTGCACCAGAGAGCAGGGGGGCAGCATGTGAGAAAAGGGACAAGCTGCCTGCTCAGCTTGGTGCCGCTCAGGCCCTGCAGCCCAGGCCAGGAACCTGCAGCCGGCGCAAGCGCCTCTTGCCGCATAGGGGCTGGCCAGCAGCCGCAGGGTTGGGCTGCAATTCAGCATCTGTCCTCCCCGGGAGAGCCGGGCACAAGCCACCTTGGCAATAAGGGCCTGGGGAAGATTGCGGCTGGTACAGACACAGGGCCACACGCCGGCTTGGCTGCCCCAGAGGCAGAGGGCAGCACTGAGGCCTGGCCAGCGGCCCTGCCAGCAGTGCTGGGGAAAGGGGCCCAAGACACCCTTGGGAGCCCTTGGCGGCGGGGGCTCAGCCCCACCACACAGCTGGAGGCAGCGCCCATTTCGAGGAACAGCCCTGGGTGTCTGCACCGGCAGGGAGGGTGTTTAAATCCAGAGCGGGGGCAGCGAGGACGGAAGGCAGGTGGCACCGCTCAGCTGGCGATGCCCACGGCGCTGTGATCTCACCCCGGCCAGCACAGGGTGAATCCAAAGCTTTATTTGTCAGGCATGTGTCCAGGCATGTGTCCCTACAGCAAGGGGAGCGGGGGCTGACGGGCAGAGAGCTTTCGAGAGCTGGCGGCCTGTCTGATGTGGCGGGGGAGGCAGCTGTGGCTGTCCCGTGGGGAGGCTCGTAGCTGGATAAGCAGCTGCCTTTGATGTGGGAGCCAAGCCAGCGTGGTTTGTGCTGTGACTGTTGTACAAGAGGAGGCTCCCAGCAGCACTGCAGCCGTGTGCCCAGGGGCAGAGCGCAGGCCGGGTAGCAGCGCTGAGCGGGTGCCAAGGCAGGGCAGAGGGCAGCTGGGCGCTCTGGGGCAGACCCAGTGCAAGCTGTGGCAGGCAGAAGAGGGATCCCACGGGGGCTGGGCTGGGAGCAGAAGTCAGCAGAGGAGCCGTGGGCCTGGCATGTCTCCGGCTATGCCCAGCCGTGGGCCTGGCAGTGCTGCACAGCCTGCAAGGAAACAAGGGGAGATGGTAGAGCCAGCCGGGGCCCCCGTGCATGAGCTGGACCTGGAGCAGGGCTTGTCTCCCCTCCCCCCCTCGCCTGGGGGCAGCTGGGGGAGACGGAGCCTCCCAGGGACATGGGGGAGGCGAAGCTGAGGGCCAGAGCCTGCCCCACAGCACGGTACTCACCTGGCACCGCTTGGCCGCCTCCAGGCTGGAGCACCAATAGGCCGGTCCCAGCGCGCAGCCCTCGGCTCCGGGAGCAGGGCCCGGCCCAGGCTCACACACGCCCAGTTCCTGTGTGTGAGGGGCAGAAAGCGCAAGGCCTGTCAGCCAGGGGTTGGGGCAGCCCCCTCTGAGCTGCGACATGGGGGGGCTGAGGGGTGCAGTAGCGCAGAGCCCCCAAGGGTTTTCCTTTCAGGGCCTGGCACCGCCCGGCTGGGGGTGCAGGAGGGGGAGGACCGTGGCTTTGCCACATCACTCGAAGGCTCCTCTTACCTGGCACGTGGTCTGGGGGTCCCAGGCCTTCGGCAGCAAGGTCAGCAGCTGGGGCTGGAGCCGCTCTATGAAGCTCTTGCACTGGGGACGGAGGAGGCGGGTTAGTGTCTGTGCAGGGAGCTCCCCAGTTCCTTCCTGCCCCTGTGGGCTCCATGCGGCTCGTGGGTACGGCTGCCTTTGCCTGTAGTGGTCCTGATCCTGCAGGGAGAGCCAGGTGGGATTCGCCCCCGGCTCCCGGCCCCAAAGGGCAAGGCCCTGGGGGATCCCGCTGGGCAGAGACCCCAGCCACCAGCACGGAAGGAACCCACCCTGCCTTGTGTAGACCCTCCCTCTCCTCCTGCCTGCTAGGACCCCCGCCCTCATGGAACTGGGACATGGGGCAGAAGCCAACCTGGGACCCCCCCCCTCCCCTCATCACTGCCAGAGCAGACACCCACCTCCTGCCGGCCCAGCTGGGCCCCGCTGCAGGCCCCGAGCAGGGCGGCCTCCACGTCCCCCGCCGTGCTGTTCTCCCGCACGATCGCCTTGGCCAGCCTGGTGAGAGCCACGCAGGTCTGGCACTCCGTGCCCCGGGCAAGAGGCGGCTCTGCAGGGGGACAGGGAGCAGCGCGGCAGCAGCCACAAGCAGGTATGAAATGCAGGCAGAACAACCTCCCCATTGTCCTGGTCCTACCCCTGGGGCCAAGGCAGCATGAAAATGCTGCCTATTTATAGCCTTGTCCCCATCCCAGCATGCCTTGCTGCCTAGGCTCCGCCTCCGGTATCGCTCCAGACTACAAGTCCCAGAATGCCTCAGTTCTGGACTTGGGACTTGCCCTTAAAGGGCCAGCTCACCCTGATGTCTACAATGCGTCTGCGCCAGCGGTGGGCAACCTGCAGCCCTCGAGCCACCTGCGGCCTTGACGTCCCCACTGCTCCCCCTCCCGCCCAGAGCTGGAGCGCTGCCAGTCAGCTGCGGGAGGGAGGGGGGAGTGGGGACGGAGCACGGATCAGGCAGTTCTCACGCTCCGAAAGTGCGGGCAGGCAGCCCGGGGCTCCGGGGCCCCGTGTGTGAGAGGCGCGTGGGGAGCGGGGTGTGGGGGGGGGGGCAGGTGGAACCCCAGTGGGCTGCAGGCTGCAGCGGCCCCCTGAGGAGAGGGAGGGCCACTCATGCGGCCCACCCGCTATTCGGGGCTGCCCGTCGCTAGCCCCGCCTACCCCCCAGCTGCGCTAACCCGAACTGGGCCCGGGCCCAAGCTCTAGTTAGCGGGGCCAGGCGCTGCAGCGCAGGCGCTAGAGCCGGGGCACCGTGGGTCAGAGGGTTCCAGTGCGAGGTGCCGCGCCGGCCCCACGCTGGGGCAGCAGGCCACGGCCAGGGACTCACCCGGGCCGCAGTTCTCCCCCGTGGAGCACATGAGGAGCATCCCACAGATCAGCCGCGGGCCCAGCTTGTCCAGGACCAGGTCCAGCGTGGTGACGGTGTATTTCTCCATCAGGCACTGGCACGCGCCGCCGATGGTGCCCGGCAGGAGACGGCAGAGCTGCGCCATGGACTTGGCGATGGCCTCCTGGGGGAAGGGCAGACAGCCTGAGTCAGTGCCCCCAGCTCTTGGCTCCATGGGGGGGGCAGGTAAGGCCTCCTGACTAGCTGCCATAGACCTGTTCTTTTTTACTGGACATTTTGGACATTTCCAGGGGGTTCCCCCAAAACATCCTGCCTTTTTTTCATTTTCTTCATGAAAAATTCCCTGATTTAAAATAAAAAAGTTTAAATAAAGAAGTTCAAGGTTTAGCCCAAATGTTCCCATTTTTAAAAACCAAAAAGCTTTGACCAAAACACAAATATTTTTACCCAGAAAGTTTTATTGAAAATTGTTATTTTTCTTAGAAAAAAATCTGGAAAAATATTTTATTAAAATGCCATTTTTTAAACTCCGCAAATCACCCTAGGAGTGGGGCTGCCCCACTGCCCTGGCCTGTGCCCCCCGGGCAGAGCTGCCATCTCCAGCTGCTAGGGCAGGAGGCAATTTAGGCCACACAAGCATTTCTCTAGCGTGTGGTGGCTCAGATTGAGCCTGGACCCTGCAGTTCCGGGCGGAGCAGAACCCCTGTTCCCTGGCAGTGCAGGTCCAGGCTCACAGTCAGGGGACGAAAGTCCGATGGGAATTTTCCTTTGAAATTAGTTTCCAACAGAAAATGCAGTTTCTGCAAACAATGGAGTTAAACTGCATCTGCCTGTGATGATGCCTCATGGGAGTTGTAGTTCTCCCCTACTTGGACTACATCTCCCATGATGCACTGTGGTGTGCTTTCTGACCAAGCTGTGTGATGCATCATGGGAGATGTAGTCTGACCAGCAAGTTCCACCCTAGCAGAGAGCGGGACCAAGGGACATGAGGCCCTGCAGCACCCGGCATGGACAGTTTGGTGTCAACGTTGAACTGACTCCAGCTGAAATATGTTTGGAGCGTTTCAGCTCATAAAGTTCTTGGATTTTCATCCTGATTTGGGAGCAAAACAAAGGCTGAACTATGAGCATTTCTTGTGGGATGGGGGGGCCTGATTCCCGCCCACGCCACCTGGGGGGCTTTTGTCCCTACGGGGATACCCCTGCTGCCCCAATGAGCTGTCTCTGCCAGTTCTCAGCCCCTCCTGCTCCTCGGCTCAGCCGGCCAAGCCTGGCTCCGCAGCACCCGTCACTCTGGGTTCCGCTAGCCCCGTCCTGCCCTGGGGGCCACGTGTGCAGCCCCATCCCTGAGGGCAACCGATGGCACCTCGTACCCCGCCCAGGGAGGGTGCGGCTCTCCTGGAGCCGTGTCGCACGGGATGGCAAGGGAGAGCCAGGGCGTGAGCACTTGCCCCTGGCATCTCCTGCATGGTAGAGTGAGCGTCCCTCCTGCCCTGGGAGGTCAGCCTGCCTGCTCAGCCCTGGGCATCTCCTTGCAGGCTGGCAGCAGCCGGACTGAGACCTGCCTCGCTCCTTTCACTGATACCCCATTCGCTGCCAGCCCGGGCATAGCTGGGGCCAGTGACCAGCTCTGGGGTCTCTCGCACACTGCCCTGAGGGTGGGGGGGGGTGCAGCACCTTGGGGACAGTGGCCTCAATCCGGCTGACGAAGGAGCGGCACATCCAGCACAGCGGGAGTGGGAAGGGCAGGTCCTCGCCAGGGCGTCCCTTGGGGAAAGAGAACAGGGTCAGCAGAGAGCAGGGCTGGCGTCCGGCCCGGGGCACCAGGCTGGGCCAGGCGGGGGTGGGGCAGTGAAGCTGGGTTGGGGGTGGGGTCAGCTGGGACCTCTTGAACCCCAGAACCCTTGAGCTTTATCCCCACTGCTAAGCCAAGAAGCCCTTCAAGGCAGCCACAGGCCCAGGGGAGGGGGAACCTGGCCTGCCTCCTACATAACACCATGCTCCTGGGTCTGGCTCTGGGCATCCCCGGTGCAATCCCCCCTCGCTGTGGATCTGCCTGGCGTGGCCCCAAGGCCTGGTGTGGGCTCTCGTAACAAGCTCCATGGCTGGGACAGTCCCCCGCCTGCAGCCCTGTCTCCTCTGCTGACTGGATGCCACAGTTGTTTAGGCGTCTGCCTGGGCCTGCAGAGAGCCTGACACCATTGCTGTGAGATGGAAAAGCTGCTTCCCTCCAGCTCAGGGGTGTTAACTCTGAACCCTACTAATGGCAGTTTGGGACTGGTCAGTGTTCCCTGTAAGCTGGGCGCCCAGGAGAGAGTCAAATGCAGCCCAGCTGATTAGCAGAGTGCCCACAGTGTCCAGAGCCAGAAGCATTTGTTTCTACTGGTGGTGCACATCTGCACATACCTTGGGGTACATGACAAAATTTGTTCCGCACAAGGATGGAAACGCTTAGTGGGGACACTGGTAATGGCCCAGCCCTTTATCAGCACATGCCCTTGGTCCGCTTCCCCAGTCTCTTCCCAGGCTCGAAGGGACAACCGCCCCTCCCTCCACTGCCGGAGCCCCCAGCTCGGTGCACGTGCAGCACATCCTGCAGTGGGAGTCCAGCCTGGGCCCGGGCGGGAGGGGCAGGTACCAGCTCCGCACGCCTGGCAGCGCTGGCCTGGGCATCTATCGCCGGAACGGCTGTGAGGGCTACAGGCCAGGTAGCTGCCCCGCTGCCCTCCCAGCAAGGGGCTCAGGCTCTGTGCAGACCCAGGCAGTACCGCTGCTGCTCCCAGGTCCCCTGTCAGTCCTCAGCGATTGTCAGTGGGGCTGGGTGCCGCGGGGCCCCCAGGGTGCTGGGGTGATGCCTGGGCCCCTAGGCCTGGCACTGGCCCTCTGGCTGGGGGGGGCTGCCCCAAACTCGGCACATCAGCCCTGCTGACGCCGGTAGTGGGATGCCACAGGGCGCCAGGATCGGGCCCAGGGGGCTGGAGGGGCCCATACCTGCTTCTGGCTCTCGGGAAGGTCCAAGCGCAGACCTTGCAGCATCTGGAGAACCCACGTGTCCAGCCTCAGGCTGGCCAGGGGCTCCGGGCGCTGGTCCTGCGGCAGGGCCGTGGGGCACAGGCCCAGCTGGCCGCACACGGAGGTGGGTATCTGAAGGGCAGAGCAGAGGTCAGTGGTGGGAGGGGGGACCTGGCTGTGGGCCCTGGGAGCCAGGAGTGACCCCACGGGGAGGAACCTCAGGGGGCCCCAGGGAAGGAGCACAGCCCCTCCCCCCCCCGGGGCTAATGCTGCCCAGCCCCTGTTCCCCTGGAGGGCGGCTCCCGGGGGGCCCTCCCTGCCAGTGCGGGGGCTGGAAACCCCTTGGCTGTGGGGAGTCGCCGCCCGCTGGCACTGCCCATGTCAATCAGCCCCGCTCAGCTGTGGGCCGGTTCTGATCCGATCTGCCCCAGCTCTGCTCTGCGGATGGCGCCAGGGCATGAGCCCGGCCCCCGGGAGGCCCTGCCTGGGAGGAAGGTCCATCGCGGTCGTGCCAACTGGGGCTGGGACACCCAGGTTCTACTCCCAGCCTCTGTCCCAGACTCACAGGAACCCCGGGGCAAGTCCCGCCCCCATGCCTCAGTTTCCCCGCCAGCCCAGCGGTGTGGCAGGAGCTCACGCAGGCTGCTAGCCCTTGGGGCTGGGTACTTCCCGTGTGCCGGGCCCCCGGTATCCGACTGGCTGGGCCCCGGAGCTCTGGCAGCGCCAGGGACCCCCAGCTCTGGGGAGGGTCCTACGTGCTGGCCACTTACGATCTGGCCCTCCAGGCAGGCGATGAGGAGGGCGAAGTACGTGTCCACCACCTTCTGGCAGTGTGGCACCAGCATCCTCAGGGGCAGCAGGGAGCACTCGTGGGTCAGGTACTTCTGGATGGCACCCTGCGGGGGGAGGAGGGTGAGCGGGGCAGGCCCAGAGCCCGGGAGTGGCGGGTGCCCGACCCCCCGTGCCCAGCGGCCAATACCTTGACGGCCGAGTCCTTGGCCATGCGGGTGAGGATGGTGATGATCTGCTGGCAGTCGGTGCACATGTCCTCCTGCGGGGAGAGGCCGTGGGGCTGAGCGTGCTGGGCCAGGCCCCCCGGGTCGCGCCCTCGCCGGGGCAGGACCAGTCTGTATCTCCTGCCCAGCATCTCCCACTGAGCCCCCTGTCCCCCCTCCAGCCATGGCTCCTAGGCCTGGCTACTTGCAGCCCCCACCCCAAAGGCCGGCTGTGGCCACCCCCTTCCTGGGACCCTGGTCCTGGCCCCACCCAGCTCCCACTGCCGGCTGCCCATGTCCGTGTCCCCCGCTGGCACCAAACCCGAGCAGGGCTGGCAGCAGAGCACGGAGTGTGGCCGGGGCTCCCCCCACCTGCCGCCTCGGGGAGGGGAGGGGAGGGGAAACCTGCATGGCCGCTGGCTGGTGCCGCAGCCCAGGGCCGGGGAGCTGTCCGGGGGCCCGTCCCCCCCCCCCCAGCTCGACCAGGGCACCTCGCGGGCACGGACGGAACCTGCCTTGGCAGCCTGGCTCCAGCCGGCCTGGGCACAGCTCTGCACCGCCCCACACTGCACTGCTGTCGCCAGACTCCGGCACCAGAACATGGGGCCCTCGGCGCAGCCCTGGGGGGCCAGCGGGCTCCCGGCCAGGCCTGGCAGGGAGAGAGACCGGGGCCTGGTTAGTGCCAGGGACAGACACGCCCGCTCCAGCCACCCTCCCTCCGTCTGTCCCCTAGCCACTCGGCCACGCCGTGGAGACGGGGCCTTATCTGGACCAAACAGCCTGGAATCCGCTGGCGGGGGCTCCGGGCCGGGGGGGCACAGGGAGGTGGGTTTCTGAGGTCAGTGGCAGGAGGGGGCCTGGCTGCGTGCCCTGAGGCCAGGAGTGACCCCACAGGGAGGAACGTCAGGGGGGGCAGGAGGGGAGCCCCCCTCCAAGTTCTGATACTGGCCGACCCCTGGGCCTGGCAGTTCCTCTGGGGGCGGACCCCGGGTGCCGTCCCTGCCCGTGCGGGGCTGGGGGACGGAGGCGAGGCCCTGGGGGAGTCAGGCCCTGGCCCCCTGCAGCTCTGGCAAAACTCCCTCTGTGGGGTGGGGGCTGCCGGGGAGCTGCCTGCCCTGTGTCCCCCTCCCAGGGCCTGTGGGTTTGGGAGGGGTGTTGGGTGGGGACACCACCCTCCCCTGCTACCCCCATCTCTAGCCCCCCGATACTGGTCACCAGGCTCAGGGCGTCACTGCTGGATCCGATCGCTTGGCCTGAGCCGTCGACGAGGGAAGCCCCACGCTGCACCTGGCCATGGGGCGCAGGGGTAGGAGTCCCGGACCCTGCGCCCTGGAACGTGAGCTCAGAGCCCACCACGGTCTGCATTTCTGATGAAGACCCCGGCGGAGCCCCGGCCCGAGTGCCAGAGAGACCGGCTGGTGGGCGCATTGGCCGACCCCGCCTCGGCCCAATTCCCAAGCAGGCGGCAGGCAAGGGGGCGCGTCCAGGCGGGAGGGCAGAGTCCAACCTGTGGCTGAGCGGGCTGGGTCCTGGCCACAAAGCCAACCCAGGGCCGGGCTCCAGAGACCCAGATGAGCCCGTATGAGGGTCCTCCCCCTGCAGGACTGCAAAGCGCCCGCAGCATTAGCCCCTTTTACAGCTGGGGAAACTGAGGCACAGAGCCAGAAAGGGACTTAGTAGCTGAGCAGGGAAAGAACCAGCCTCCTGCTCTAACCACTACACTTCACTCCCCTCCCTGGCAGAGCCCAGGAGTCTTAGTTCTGTCCCCTGGACTCTCATGTCTGGGCTGCCGTTGGCCCTCCAGGGTCTGTTTCCACTGAAGTCCCACAGCGACCCAGGCGTGTGCCTGGGCCAAGGGGCAGCTCTGGCCCCCTGCGGGGCGCGAAGGGCTCTGTGGAAGGGCCTCTGCTGCCACCCCCCCCCATGCACCCACTGCTGGGGAGGAACATGCCTGGAGGGCAGAGCAGAGGGACCTGTCCCATCTCCCCCAGCTTGGCACCATCTCATGGCTTGTCCCCTGCACCCTGGTCCCTCCGGCTCTAACGCCTCCGTCCCCGGCCCTGCCCTCCCCACAAGTACTCCCCCTTGTGGCCCCTGCATCCAGGTCCAGCCCGGCCCGGAGCCGCCCCTACCTGAGCCCCCGCAGAGCAGGGCGAGCAGAAGCAGCTGGGACCCGGCCATGCTGAGCGCAAGCGTTGGAGCCCCCATGCCCCGCGCCCCTTTTATAGCCCTGCTGGGCAAGGGGGGCCAGCCCGGCCAATGGGACTGGAGCAGGCTCGTCCTGCGGGATGGGGGGGCGGGGTTAGCTTGGGTTAAACCCAGGGAACTGAGGGCTGGGACGGAAAAGTACCTGGCTAAGCTCCAGCCCCAGTGCCCCTCCCTCCCAACCCCCTGCCGGTGCCAGCCCTGCCCCCCCCGCCCTGCTTGTGCCCCCCCTCGACCCGCAGCCCCTGCCGGCCCAGCCCCGCCCTGCCCCCCAGGCCTGCTGGTGCCCCTCACCCTGGATCCACAGCCCCTGCCGGCCCAGCCCTGCCCCCCTGCCCTGCCGGTGCCCCCCTTGACCCGCAGCCCCTGCTCCAGGCTGGGTGCTGCTTGCAGGGGGGAGGGAAGAGGCTGAAATGGCGTCACTTTGTGGCAGGTGCAAATCCCCCCCCCCACCCTGACACTGTGTTTGCTCGGCCCCAGCTGCCAGGCCTGTCTCCTGCGCCCACATATCCCGGGCAGGGCTGTACCCCGGGACTCCTTCCTGGCCCAGGGCATGTGCCCCCCTGCATTGGGGGGCAGGGCGGGCTGGTGCCAGGGGGTTCTGGGCTCCGGCTGCCCCCCCGGGCCCGGCCCCCCCCCCGCCCTGGCGTGTTGACACTGGCCCGCCGGGCCTGGCGCCGTGCGCTCAAGTGCTGGGCTGTTGGCTTTGGCCTCTCCCTGCGGCACAAGGGCCCTCGGCCAGTTCCTGGCAGCCGACGTCCGCAGGCCGCTCCGGGGGAGGCCCCCCAGGGGACAGCGGGCGGCACCGGCCGGGGCCGGGGGACCTCAGCTCTGGCCGTGCCCAGCCCCCCCGCCCACACAATGGCTTTGGGAGCCTGCTCCGGCCGGGTGCCCAGGGCCAGGCTGGACGGGAGCCCCCTGACTCGGGTGGGTGCAGCGCATGGCATGGGAATGGGGGGCACCCCAAGGGCGGGGGAGGAGCAAAGCTGGGCACAGGGGACTGCACCTCCCCCCACCCCCCCAGTTATTGCCTGTGCCCGCGGGGGGGGCGTGGCCCCAAAGCTTTCGCGAGAGGCCAGGCGCCAAGGCAGCGCCATTCCGGGGGGGTGGGTGAGACTGGCAGGGGCGGGGGCTGCCAAGGCCTGCGTCATCGGCGGGGCAGGGTCACGGGGGTGCCACAGCCGGGGTGGCCCCTCTGGCCGGCTCATGCGCCATCTGAGGAGGGAGCGGAGCGGGTGAGGGACAGACGGCAGGGAAAGGAGGAGCCTGGCCCGGGATGGATGGACAGACCCCCGGGCTGACAGACAGCAGGGTGCCTGGAAGAGCCTCCCCCAGAGCTCAGTGGGGACTTGGGGGGTGCCCCCTCCTCAAGAGCCTGGCCAATCTCTGGGGCCTTGGGTCAGCCCCCCCGGACTATTTGCCCCCACCCCAGAGACGCAGCCCCCCTCCTCGGGGCTCCCTGGGTGAGGGGGGCTGGTCTCCCTGCCCCACTGGACGCGTCCAGCCCTGCACCCCATGAGCTGGCCCAGGTGCCCCCACATGGCCCCTGCTGGCACTGGTGGGCCCCAGGAGGCTGGGCTCTGGCACAGGGGAAGGGGGGACCAGCTCACGTGGCACTAGGGGTCCGAGGGGCCCCCAGCCCCATGCTGCCCAGCTGGTCCAGAGAGAAGGCATCTGGGGCTGGACTCCGCAGCCATGACAGGGTGGGGCGATCTTTGCTCAGCCATTGGCCAAGTCTGCCCTGAGGGCCCCCGTTCCTTGCCCAGGGGGCGCAGAAACCCCCCAGCTTTGGCCCAGATTGGCCAAGGCCCCTGAGTCGCTCAGATCGCCCCCAGAGCCCCATGGACCTTGTGACTTTACCCCCTGCAAGTGCCACCCTCCAGGGATCTGTCTGCCGTGCCCCACACCCTGGCCTCAGGCCCCACCACCTGCCCTTTCCCCAGGCAGTCTCACTCTCTGCCCCCCACAGCCCTGTCCTCACCTGGCAGAGCGTGTCAGGGTCCTGTGGCATCTGCCGGGCTCTCTGCAGCCAGGGCCTGGTGCCCTGCAGAGCCTGGCGAACACGGGTGTTACTGCAGCCGCTGCCTCCCAGCCAGGGCCCAGCCTGCCCTCCGGGGCTCAAACCTGGGGAGCAGGCCCCTCGGCACAGCAAGCGGCGGGCAGTGCACTGACAAGGGCCAGCCACTAGGGGGTGGGAGCCAGGTGCACAAGCTGGTGGGGGGGACAGGGGCCGAGGCCCCCACCCCTGGCTATGGCTGGCTGGGCTGAGCTGAGCCCTGGCCCCACATGGCCTCGTGGGAGGGCCCGGAATGGGGGCTGCTGTGGGGCGGCCGAGCTGAGCACCCTCAGCTCCCCGACCCCAGAGCCCCAAGAGTGGGGCCGGGGGCGGGTGGCACATTCCTGGGGTACCATGCCCACTCCCACACCTGCTGCTCTTGTGAAATCGCTTCCCAGGGCGGCTCCTTTGATGCGGGCGGCGCTGCCCGTCTCGGGGGCGGGTTTGCGGGCACAGCCGAGGGCCCTTCGTGGCGCGGGGTGGGGCTGGGAAAGTCGGGGAAGAACAGGCGGGGGCTGGCGGGCAGCGACCGGCAGGGCGGGGGGGGGCGCTGCCAGGCACCCAGGATGGATAAACACAGGGTGCACAGCCAGGGCAGGAGTGGGGCTGGGGCTGGCGTCCCCGGGGCAGGTGCACAGACCCCCTGCCCTGCCCCCTGCTGGCTGCCCCGGAGCCTGCTGCTGGGGGGGGGCTTAGCTGTGGTGGGCCTGGGGAGATGGAGCCAGGTGGGTGCAGCTCCCGGCCCCCCCCGCGTCTGGTCTGGCTGGGTCTCCCAGGAGCCTCTCCTGAGGGTGCAGGGCAGAGCCAGACCCTGGGGCTGGCACCAAGCCTGGAGCGTGGGCCTGGCATTTCCTGCGGGGATCACCCAGCCTGGCCCTGCGGAGGGGGGGGCAGGCAGAGGGGTACAGTGGTGGGGGTTGAGGGCCAGGGGAGGACAGCGGGGGGTTGGGGGCCAGGCAGGGGGAAGGCAGCTGAGGGGAGCAGCCCGGCCACAGGGAAGTAGCTGGCCAGGGCTGGGTGACCCCACAGCTCCCCCTCCCTTGGTAATAGGGGTGCCCCCCCCCCAGGCGTCCACTGAGCCAGCCCAGGGCTTCCCTGGCTGGCCCTTGCTCCGGCACATGCCGCTGGAGGTGCAGGCGTCGTGGGGCTCCATGTCCTTGGTCCGCCCGTCCCCAGTGGGCGCAGGAGCTGGGGGCAGGGCAGCGGCAGGGCAGGAGCCAGAGCCATTGGC
Organism: Rafetus swinhoei; assembly: GCA_019425775.1. NCBI lineage: Eukaryota > Metazoa > Chordata > Testudines > Trionychidae > Rafetus > Rafetus swinhoei. The sequence continues at coordinate 977,262 of JAFJHL010000226.1, forward strand.
ATGGCGCCAGAGTGCCGGAGCTGGGCGGATGGGGTTGGGGCGGCATTGTGCAGCCCGGGCTGACCCAGGAGCAGCCAGGCTGAGGGGCGCTGCCCCCCTTGAGCGGGGCTCCCTGGCTTGGGCGGCCACGCAGGAGCCGGGATGTGAACTAGTCGACTAGCCGCTAGGCAAATGCGTGTAGATAGTCGACAGGCCGGGCGGCCAGTCGCCCCCAACCCCCCGCTGCCTCCATCGGAAAGAGGCCGCAATGGGGGGAAGGGGTGTTTCAAAACGGCAGCGCCGCCTGGAGCCCGGGGCCAGGCCCTGGGCTCCCCGCGGTGCTGCTTTGAAACGCCAGCTGGCCTGGGCTGCTCCGTGTGGCGCTCAGCGTCGGCTAGGGACTCCCCCGCCGGCCCCCTGCAGCGCTTCCGCCTTCGGAGAGTGGCAGCAGCCCTGGGGAGGTTACATGGCAAAGGCGGACGCCCTGCGACTGATGGAAGAGTCGATGCAAATTACATCGACTCTTCGATTCAATGTAACGTCCCTGCTCAGGAGAGAGGCCAGTGCCACCCAGCTGACTAGCAGAGCGCCCATGGCGAAGTGTGGTGGTGCACATTCAACATGCCTCACCGTGCATACAAATTATTCCGCACATGGATGGAAAAGACTAGACCAGGGACCCTTGGCTGGCTCCAGGGCTGGCTCAGGCACAGCTGTTGGAGATACAGCAGCCTGGGCCGGGTGCTCCTGCTAGCGGGGAGCATGGGCAGGGGGCGGAAGGAGAGGCTGAGCCACAGAAGGTCAGACGGGATGCTCACCTCTGTCCTTGGGCACTATGGGCAAAGGGGCCTTCCTGACCTCAGCACCTAGTGGCAACTCTTGCCCTGAAGCATGAGGGTTTTTAGCCCTTATCAGTACGACTGTGCGTAGCCACCAGGTGCAGCTCAGCTCAGGCCAGGCCAGCAACTGATCAAGCTGCAGTGACAGAAGGGGGTGGGGGCGGTTCACCCTTAGGGCTGTGGGCCAGTTTCTGCTTCACTTCTGGGAACCTCTCCTCCCCCCTCCCCCCCCACCGCTTCCTGCAGAACAGACGGGAAGTGGGGGGCCACGCAGCCCTCGGGGTAAGATCAGACCAACCGCTCCCATGTGCCACCAGCACCGGGTTCCCCTCTGGCTGCCTGTGCCCTGCCTGCAGAGCACCGAGGGGCCCCTTCCTCCAGCTTCACTCGCCCTGCCCAGGCCGGACTGCTGCCCACGGCGCTACAGCCGAGGGCCGAGCTCGGAGCCGGGGGGGGGTTATGGGGACACCCCAGGCTGAAGGGGGGTGAGCTGTGGGGGAGGGGTAAGGACTCTGGGCATCGGGACAGAGGCTGCGATCCTCCTTCCGCGCAGTGCCCCCGGGGCAAAGGGCTGCCTGATGCGCCTGGCGAGCAGGAACAGCCGGAGAGCCCCAGCCCTGCTGCGAGGTTACTGGCTTGCCAGGGTGTGTCTGCGCGAGGGAGCGATTTCGAAATCCAGGCTGCCGAGCCCGTGAAGGGAGGGGGCGTCACTACGGGCGTGAGGGTTTCGCACCGAGGCCCTAGCGCACACACGCCCGGAGAGGAACAACCCTCAGGCTGCTTCGACGAGGCCAAGCAAGAGGGCGCTGGAAAGCAGCGGGCTGGCCGGTCTGTTTACACGGCTCACGTCATGGAGCAGTTTGGGAAGCAGGAGGCTGGGCCAGGCTCGTGGCATGACCAGGGGCACTGGGCCGTGCGAGGTGTCAGTCCACCTCTGATGAGCGCCTCTGTGGCCGCCCGGCCGGCGTGGGAGCCGTGGCCGCTGCCTCCCAAGGAACGAGTCGCGCAGGGCAAAAGTCGCAGGGGAGCCGTGTGAGTCTGTAACGTTAAAACCAGCAAGTGGTCCGGTGGCACCTCAGAGACCAACCACAATCTACACGGTCATGAGGGTTTGGGGGCAAAACCCACTTCCGGGAGGTGACCTGCTCATGTGACAAACTCCATGTTGGGACAAACTCACCCAGCGAGAACAATGGGATTCTTCCCCAGGGGCCAGGGGCCCTGGAGGTTCCTCCACTCGTCTGCAGTTCAGCTCATCCCCTCTGGAGGGTCTGCTAAGAACTGAGCCTGAAAGGCCCATGGACCCTGCCTAACAGCGGAGGTGCTCCGGGGCCTGGCCTGAGCCAGCAGGTTGTTCCGTCAGCTCTGCTACACGCCTGCAGGCGAACACGGCAATGTTCCTTCTGTCGCTCATCCATCTATAACCCTCTGGGGTCAGTCTAAAGGACGGGCCCCACAGGCGCTTTGGGGTGAGATCTGAGGTGTAAGTTGACCTGGGACTGGGGCTGGTCCTTCGGGAGCAGAAGAACCTGTCTGGAGTTGGTGAGATGGGTGTGAGGAAGTGGGGAGTTCTGGGGGTTCAAAGGGGGGTGTTGCATATAGGGGGCACTCAGTGACAAGGGGGAGTTTGTCGTTGCAGAGAACAGCCCAGAACTGGAGCCGGCGTCTGGTGCCCCCAGCCCTGCTCAGAGGACACGGCCGGTCCAGCCAGAGGACAGACAAGGGGCTGCAGAGGGGAACCCCGGCGCCCGGCCCAGCGGGTCCAAATGAGGCAGGAACATTGGACGGGGAGGGGGGCGGCAAAGAGGGGCCCAGCGAGGGGGGAACATTGGACGGGGAGGGGGGGGAGAAGAGGGGCCCAGGCGCCCCTGTTACCTGGGGAGAAGACACTGGCGGGGGCGGGGCTGTGGCTGGGGGTATTGGAGGCTCTGCTGGGAGACGGGGGCTGTTTTGGGGGCTGAGAGCAGAGCAGGCAGGACTCAGCTGGCTGCAGGGGAGACTGACGTGGGGGCGGGGGCCCAGGCACGACCTGCGAGCCATGACAATGGGGGGGGCACAGGAACACTGGGGTACCTGAGGGGAGGTGAGAGGATGGGTTATAATCTCTCCCTTGTGTAGGTGGGGCTGGGGGGGCCAGGGAATGCTGAGGTGTTTGTATAACTTCTTGCTGGCCACGTGCTCTGTGGGACTGTTTGGTGCCTCACATTGGGGGACCCCAGGCTCAAGCTGGGAGCAGCCCTGTCTCCGAGCAATTCGCCGACTTGACCCTCTCAGCGACACCCCAGAACCGTCCCCTGTCAGGCCCGCACACGGCCCATGGTCTGTGGGAGCGCAGCAAAGCCCAGTCCGCTGGGGAGGCTGTGGAAACAGACACTCCGGTCCCATACGGCCCCTGGAGTGTACGTGGTCCCAGGCCGCACTCTTCTGCTATATGAATCAGGGAGTGGGGTTGGGTGCAGGGTCTGGGGGAGGTTGGGTGCAGGAGGGGGCAAGGTCGGGGGTTGGGTGCAGGGTCTGGGGAGGGGTTGGGTGCAGGAGGGGGCAAGGTCGGGGGTTGGGTGCAGGGTCTGGGGAGGTTGGGTACAGGAGGGGCAAGGTCAGGGGATGCAGGAGGGGGCAAGGTCGGGGGTTGGGTGCAGGGTCTGGGGGTTGAGTACAGGAGGGGGCAAGGTCGGGGGTGCAGGAGGTGCAAGGTCGGGGTTTGGTGCAGGGTCTGGGGAGGTTGGGTACAGGAGGGGGCAAGGTCAGGGGATGCAGGAGGGGGCAAGGTCGGGGTTGGGTGCAGGGTCTGGGGGGCAAGGTCGGGGGTTGGGTGCAGGGTCTGGGGAGGTTGGGTACAGGAGGGGGCAAGGTCAGGGGATGCAGGAGGGAGGCAAGGTCAGGGGTTGGGTGCAGGGTCTGGGGTTGGGTGCAGGAGGGGGCAAGGTCAGGGGTTGGGTGCAGGGTCTGGGAGGTTGGGTGCAGGAGGGGGCAAGGTCGGGGGTGCAGGAGGGGGCAAGGTCAGGGGTTGGGTGCAGGGTCTGGGGGTTGGGTGCAGGAGGGGGCAAGGTCGGGGATGCAGGAGGGGGCAAAGTCGGGAGTTGGGTGCAGGGTCTGGGGGGTTGGGTGCAGGAGGGGGCAAGGTCGGGGGTTGGGTGCAGGGTCTGGGAGGGTTGGGTGCAGGAGGGGGCAAGGTCGGTGCAGGGTCTGGGGGGGGTGCAGGAGGGGGCAAGGTCGGGAGGGTGCAGGAGGGGGCAAGGTCAGGGGTTGGGTGCAGGGTCTGGGGAGGTTGGGTGCAGGAGGGGGCAGGGGGTTGGGTGCAGGGTCTGGGGGTTGGGTGCAGGAGGGGGCAAGGTCGGGAGGGTGCAGGAGGGGGCAAGGTCAGGGGTTGGGTGCAGGGTCTGGGGAGGTTGGGTGCAGGAGGGGGCAAGGTCGGGGGCTGCAGGAGGGGGCAAGGTCGGGGAGTTGGGTGCAGGGTCTGGGGTTGGGTGCAGGAGGGGGCAAGGTCGGGGCTGCAGGAGGTAAGGTCGGGGGTGCAGGGTCTGGGGGTTGGGTGCAGGAGGGGGCAAGGTCGGGGGGATGCAGGAGGGGGCAAAGTCGGGGTTGGGTGCAGGGTCTGGGTGCAGGAGGGGGCAAGGTCGGGGATGCAGGAGGGTGCAAGGTCGGGGGTTGGGTGCAGGGTCTGGGGAGGTTGGGTACAGGAGGGGCAAGGTCAGGGGTGTGTAGGAGGGGGCAAGGTCGGGGGTTGGGTGCAGGGTCTGGGGAGGTGGGGGCAAGGTCGGGGGTTGGGTGCAGGGTCTGGGGGTTGGGTGCAGGAGGGGGCAAGGTCGGGGATGCAGGAGGGGGCAAAGTCGGGGGTTGGGTGCAGGGTCTGGGGGTTGGGTGCAGGAGGGGGCAAGGTCGGGGGGGCGCAGGGCCAGTTTCTGGCCAGTGGGAGCTGTGAGGACGATGCTGGGGCCGGGGGCAGCACACACAGACTCACTACCCTGTCACTGAGGTGGGGGAGTCACCAGGCCCGGCCCCCCCCGCAGTGAGATGCCACTCCCGGCAGGCAGGGAGAACTGAAGGTTTATGAGGCGACAGGGACACAGCGCACAGCAGACTTGTCAGCACAGGAAGCAGGAGCAGCCAGTACAGCCCAGCTTGGGGAGAGGGGGCCCAGGGCCCTGCCCCCCATCTCTGCCCCCCAAGCCAGGCCAGACTAACCCACACGCCCAGCAGCTGGGTCCCCGCCAGGCTCGGCTTTTGTGGGGCTTCCCGGGGAGAAGGCGGCACCCGGCCGCCCCCCCCCTCCCGGCTCAGGTGAGCAAGGGCAGCGCCTCGCGCAGCTGCCAGCCTCTCCGTGGGAAATGCCCAGGGAAACTGAGGCACGCAGACGGGGTTACTGCAGGACAGTAGAAATCACAAAGGGAATAACCCCCCAGCTCGTCCCGCGCGCCTTCCCCCCAAGGGGCGGGCGGAGGCACGTGATTGCCCCACATCCAGCCCCCCTGCCCAGATCCAGCCCCGCCCCCCCGGCCAGGCGGAGCCGAACCTGGGTCCCTGCTGGTGGGCGGCGAGGAACCAGCTGTGTCGAGATACACGCGTCCTGATTGGCGGACCCACCTGCCTATCACATCTCTCCCGTTCTCCTATTGGTGCACGAGGGAACGTCCCGCCTCCCCTCGGTACTTTTGCAACCCAGGGCAGCTTTCTCGGGCAGGGCGTTGAAATGCGCGGTTCCTGTCCTGGCCGCTGATTGGTCCGTGCGAAGAGCAGCGAGGCTGTGATTGGAAGCCAGATCAGGCGCTTTCCGCCCTTGGCTTTGCTGCGCCACGTGGGTGGGAGTCTGGGTTGTAGGGAGCAGCCCCTAGAGCCGCCCTATGGGGCCGTCTGGCCGCGCACCCCTGAAATCCGCGCACCCCCATGTACCTGCACAGTCCGCGCACCCCGCATGTACCCCTGCAATCTGCGCACCCTGATGTACCCCTGCAATCTGCGCACCCCCACGTACTCCCGCAATCTGTGCACCCCCATGTACCTCCACAGTCCGTGCACCCCCATGTACCCCTGCAATCTGCGCACCCCCATAATCCATGAACCCTATGTACCCTCAATCCGTGCACCCCCGCTGTCCATTTCCCCCTTGCACCCCCTCAATGCACAGAGATCCACTAGCTAGTCAGATCTATGGGGGCTGCACAGAGGCTGCGTGAGAGGAGGGGGGATTTTCTTGATGCCTGGCGTGAGTGTGGTGCGTGCCTCAGTTTCCCCGGCATGCTGCATGTTTAACGAGGTGTTTGTGTTGCAGAGGGCCAGGTGTGACCAGCCCAGCAGCCTGGACACTTTGCAACATAGCCCATGGGGCTCTGGCCAGCCAGAGGGCGAAGAGAAGGCCCAGGTGAGAAGCCTAAGGGGGGGGAGGGGGCTGCTGGGGCAGTGGTATCGGGCGTGGGGGGGGTCGGGCAGTGATACGGTGGTCGGTGGGGGGCTGCTGGGCTGGGGGCAAGGAGCAGCCGGAGCCCCCTGGACTGGGCCAGACCCCGGGGCCATGGTGCGACTGGCCTGGCTGGAGCCCTTGGGAGCTGCCTGGGCCGTGCCCAGACGTACGAGAAACCCGCCTGGGGCGCCGGCCGCCCTCGCTGCAGGCAAGGGGGGGCATTGCTCCCTGGGTGCGGAGCGAGGGGCAGAGCCGGGGGCTGGTGGCCCCGAGGGCGGTTCCAGGAGGCAGCAGGGCCAAAGCCCCTAAGCCCAGGGAGAGGGGACCCCCGGAGGGTTGCACGGAGCTGATGGAGCCAGCGTCCTGACTCCTGCAGGCTGTTGACCCGGTGACAGGGACGCTGGGCTCTGCTGGGGGCCCTCGGGGTGCAGTTCCTCCTTGGGGTCCCCATGCGGGTGGGGCAGCGGGCTGTTCCCAGCGTGGCGCTGCTGGCCGATGCCAGCTGTCTCTCCTGCTGGAGCCATGGGGCGCCCACCCAGGGCTCCGTCCCTTCCCTGGGGGAGGTGACATCTTCACCTCACCCCCCCGGCCCTGCATGGAGCTGGCTTGAAGGGGGCCTGGATCAGGAAGGGGAGCAGAGCCTCAGCATTCAGCCCCGGGCTTGCAGCTGTGCCCCCACTGCTAAGGAAATACCCCTGTCCCCGGGGACGAGGTTTCCCTGCCCTGGGGCCCTGCAGGATCAGGCCGTGGCAGAGAGCGCGGTGCGGGGATCCAGGCTGTAGCTGGCAGAGCCGACCCCACTGAACAAGGCCCCAGAGCCAGGCCATGCAGAGCAGGCACTAGCAGGCGTGTCTGGTCTGGGATAAGGATGTTAAGGACTAGTCGATTCCCCGCCCTTGCTGCCTCCGGCGTTGCCCCTTTAAAATGCTGGTGGAGCCGGGGTCAGCTGGAGTCCCCAGCTGCCCCCAGGCTCCCTGGTGCTGCCCCTTTGAAACAGGGAGGCTACTTGACTAGTTAATTAACCGCAATTTAACATTCTTAGTCTGGGAGGATCAGCTGATGTGGAGACCAAAGCAAAATGCCCCTTCTCCTGCAGAGAAGCAGCTGTGGCGAGAGCTGGTTAGAAACAGCTGCGGCATCCCACCCCAGAGGTGGCTGCACCTTGGGATGGGGGGGTCAGGGAGAGGCAGGGCCTCCTGGGTTGAGAGCACAGAGACTTCAGGTCGGTATCAGTTCTTTATTGCCCAAAGCAGGGAGGGAAGCAGAAGTCAGAGGGGGCCGGGGCACACCGGGGTACTGTCGGAGCCGGGGCAGCAGGTTCCTTGCTGGAGGCAGGAGCTGGGGGGCGCTGCTTGCTGTGGAGGGGCACAAGCCCAGGCCTGGAGAGGGAGGAGGGGTCAGTGTGGTGCCAGCAGGGGTGTCCCCGGGGGCAGGGGGAGGGACGAGGCAGGACTAGGCGCCCACGGCACAGCGCTGCCCTCCCCAAGGGACGCCCCCCCACTGCCCCCAGCCCGAGGTGCTCACCTCACAGCTGTGCCCACATGTCAGTGCCAGAGCTGGGCTCTCCCTGGGCGAGCTCCTCCAGCAGCTGGCAGGCCTCTGCATCCTGGGGAGGGACAGGGTGTCTCTGAGGCAGGGCCAGCGTGGGCCCCAGGCCCCCAGCAGCAGGGCGGGGGAGAGCCCCTGGGGGAGGGAGTCCAGCAGAGTGGATGGTGGGGACAGTGCGGGGGGGCAGTGCCGCAGCAAGGGGACCCTGGTGGGGAGGCCGGGGTGACGGGCTTGTCGCTAGCCCCCAGCTCTTTGGGCTGGCCCCTCGCCCCCGATCTCTTACCAGACAGGTGGCGAGCGGGTCCCAGGGCTCCCTCAGCGCCTGCAGCAGCCTGGCTCCGTAGCTCGAGACGAAGCTGTTGCACTGCGAGGGGTCAGAGAGCGGGGTCACGGCACAGAGGGGCCAGGGGGCCGGCTGGGACACTGAGCCCAGCTCTGCCCAGGAGTCCTGGCATCCCGCTCCAGCCAGTAGCCCCCACATCTGCGCCAGGCTGGTGCGTGCCTCGGCGCCTGCTGCCCAGCCCCGCTTGGCGGGGACGAGCCCTGGGGCCCTCCCTTGCCCCGGAGGCCGGGGGGCCGATCTGAGTTCTACTGACCCCGGGGAACCCCCCAAAGTGCCGCTTGCACGTGCTGTTCAGAACGTCTCCCAGGTCCCGGCTGGGCTCCAGGTCCAGCAGCGTCAGGCTGGTGAAGATCAGGCAGAGGTCACAGGCATCGCGGGGGGGCAGCAGGGCGCCTGGCACGTGGGAAGCAAGGATCGCACCATTCCCTCTCCGGCGCATCACGCCTGCCCCCTGCTCTTAGACCCAGGGGAGAGGGCCCCCCTCCAGCAGCAGGTGGGGGCAGGACCAGCATGGCCAGCTCTGTGCTGCTCCTCTCCGGACATATGGGGCAGGACGGGGCCCCTGGGCAGCGGGGGTCACTTAGAGCGTCCCAGGGCTGCCCTACAGAACCGAGGTGCAGGCAGCTTGTAAACGCCAGCGGCCTGGAGCCTGGTGTCTGCTCGTCCCTCCCGCCCCCGGAGGAGCCCTGCTCCGGTTCCCATTCGTCCCCCCACCACAGGGACCTTGGGTCTCCCTCAGCGGGGGGTTGCCCCTGTGGCCCCAGGGCAGGGCCCAGTGTCAGTTTCCCGGGCACAGCGCCTCAGGCGGGCAGCAGCTGGCGGAGAACAGCGCGAAAACCTTGGGCGGGCGCTCGGCACATCCGCAGGTTGATGCAGACCCCCCCCTGGGACCCTTCCCGTCCTCCAGCGCCTGGGTGATCTTGGCTTTGAACTTCTTGATGGTGGAGCGGCAGAGGCCCCGCAGCATCCGGGCCACACGCTGGCACACCTTGTCCTCAGCCTGGCCGATATTGTCCTACACCGGGGAGGGGGTAAGACGCTGCCTGAAGGGGGCGCTCCCTGGCACGGCCCCGGGCCCGATGCTGGGCCGAGGTGAGACTCGGGCTGTGCCTGGGGGCGGCTGCACCCGAGTGGGCGGCCAGTGGGGCTGCCTGTGTCCCCTGGCGCTGTGGTCATGGCGTGGGTCATCCCCCCCCCCCTCGCGCTCCTGTCTGGCCTGGAGCTGCATCCTTGAGCCCGTCTGCCGTCCTCCCCCCCGCAGGGGCTGGAGCCTGGGGACCCGGTGTTCCACTGGGAAAGCCCCTCCCAGCCACAGGAAGCCGGGGCTCCATCCTGGGGCTCCCCACGGCCCTGCCCAAGCCGCCCTCACCTGGTCAGGGTTGTCGCCGACCAGGGACTGCAGCTTCTTCATGATTTTGGTGCAGATGGAACACGTTATGGCAGGGGCGTCCACCCGGCTGTGCCAGCCCTGCTGAGCCACACACAAGCCAGGGTCACCCCTGGAGCAGCCACGTCCCCACAGGACCGGACCCCTCAGCCTCCCAGCCCTGAGCCCCCTGCCCCCCATGAACCCCCTCAGCCTCCCAGCCCTGAGCCCCACAGACCCCTCAGCCTCCCAGCCCTGAGCCCCTGCCCCCATGAACCGCCTCAGCCTCCCAGCCCCGAGCCCCCACAGACCCCTCAGCCTCCCAGCCCTGAGCCTCTGCCCCCACGAACCCCTCAGCCTCCCAACCCTGAGCCCCCACGGACCTCTCAGCCTCCCAGCCCTGAGCCCCTGCCCCCACGAACCCCTCAGCCTCCCAGCCCTGAGCCCCCACGGACCCCTCAGCCTCCCAGCCCTGAGCCCTCTGCCCCACGAACCCCTCAGCCTCCCAGCCCTGAGCCCCACGGACCCCCTCAGCCTCCCAGCCCTGAGCCCCTGCCCCCACGAACCCTCAGCCTCCCAGCCCTGAGCCCCACGGACCCCTCAGCCTCCCAGCCCTGAGCCCCTGCCCCCACCGACCCCTCAGCCTCCCAGCCCTCAGCCTTCCCATGGACTCCTCAGCTTCCTGGCCCTGAGCACCCCCCAACCCAGCCCCTATGGAGCCGGCATGGAATCAGAGCAAAGGGCACAACCCCCCCCCACCCCCTGTCACTCACCTGGGGCTTGTGCTGCTCCAGCAGCTTGCACTTCTGCTGCCATCCGCACTGAGCCGCTAGGCCTGGATCCCTGCACAGGACCTCAGGGCCCAGCAAGCACTGCCTGGGCACCAGCTCCTGGGCACAGAGCCCTGCAGAGGGAAGGGCACAGCAAAGGGGCAGAGCAGCACGGGGCTGGAGATCAGGGCCCGTCGGGCCGGGTGCCCCCAGACCCTGGCTGAGAAACTGAGGAAATAGGAGCCAGGTGATTAGTCGAAGAGGGTGTGGACCAGAATTAAACCCAGTTTTCCTGTGACCTGGCCCTGGGTGAACGGGGTGTGGAGTCAGGTCTGGGCATGGCTTTGCCAGCTCCAGAAAGCAGGGGTCTGGAACAGACGGATCAGCTTGGCTGGTGCTCCATAAGAGCTGGAGCCTGGCCAGGGCATTGTGCTGCGATTGGCTGCACCCTGACATTGGGTGAGCTTCATACACCCCCGGGGGGGGGCAGGCAGGGCAGGGTCTGGGGTGCTGGCTCGGGGGAGGAGCAAGGGAGACCCCCAGGGCTGTGCCGGGGATGCGCCTGGTGACCTGCTTACCTGAGCCCAGCCAGAGGAGCAGGAGCAGAGGGGCCATGTCAGGACCAGCGGCAAACTGCAGGCGTTGCTTCTGCTCTGCCTTATAGTGGGATCTGGGCCAGCCCCGTGTCATTTCCCCCCACTGGCCTCAGCCCTGAGCTGTGGGGTTTCTCCAGCCTCAAGCCATGCAGCATGTTTCCTGCCTCCTTCTGCAGTGACAGCAGCTTGGGGGGTATCACTGCCCCCCCAGCACAGCCCCACTGCCCCCCAGCACAACCCCATCCCCACTGTCCCACCCAGCACAGCCCCCAGCCCTGCTGCCCCCAGCACAGCTCCCCATCCACACTGTCCCCAGCACAGCCCCATCCCCACTGTCCCCAGCACAGCCCCCAGCCCTGCTGCCCCCAGCACAGCTCCCCAGCCCTGCTGCCCCCAGCACAGCTCCTCCCATCCCCACTGCCCCCAGCACAGCTCCCCAGCCCTGCTGCCCCCCAGCACAGCTCCTCCCATCCCCACTGCCCCCCCAGCATAGCCCCCCATCCCTGCCATGCCCTCCTACCCAGCAGTGAGCCTGCCTGGATGGGAACCTGATGGCCCAAGCCCTGCCCACCGAAGCTGCAGCGAGTGTGGGAGATGGGTGGTCGCGGGTGTTTGGGTATCCAGAGCCCTGTGCAGAAGGGAGCTTGCTAGCACCCAAGCAGGAATGTTCAGCAAAGCCCGTCCGGAGGCCGAGGGGCCAGATCCCTCCCCTGCCCAAGTCCCAGCCATGCCCAGGCACCCCTGCTCAGCCCCCTCTTAATGACTGTGAGGACTGTGTGCCTTAGTTTCCCTTGCGTGTGGCACAAGTGTCTAGCTGGTGGGACAAGGGTGTGAGCGCTGCAGAGACCCCAACGGGCTGCTGGGCTCAGACAGTGGCTGATGCTCCGGATCCCGGTTGCTGGTGGCCTGGGCCCATCCTGGCTAAGAGGCCTTGGAGATCTGTGAGCTGGAGACCAGGGGTTCTGTGTGCCTGGGGCCAAGGAGCGCTCCTGGGGGCGTCGGTGACTGGGCTGCCTCCAGGCTGGGACTCTGGGAATGCCCCCCACATCACGCGCTGGGCTCCTGGCCCGGACACCCCACTGGGGTTTGGGGCAGGGGGCGAGCTCAGGGCATGAACACGCCGAGGTCAATCGCAGAGGGCTGGGGGGGCCCAAGCAGTGTCACAGCTGACCCGAGCACCAAGCCGGGGTGTCCGAAATGCGCCCGCACCCCTGCCTGCCCCCCACATCTGGGGCCAGTGCTAGGGAGGGTCACACCCCACCCCCGCTCCCAGCCTGGCTGCTTGCACGTTTTGCCACCACAAAGACAGAGCTGAGAAACCGATCACCCTTCCCTTCTCTTCCTGTGGCGCCACAGCTCTGCAAAGCGGCTGGGGGAGGGGCGGGGGGAGAGCTGGGGGCTCGCTGAGGGAGGGAAGGGCTGGGGGTGTGGGAGAGCTCACGGGTGTTGCTGACGGAGGGACCCTAGGGCTGGGGGCCAGTGGAATATCCAGTCACCCCTCCTCAGAGACCCCCCGGAGCCCCACACCCAGGCCAAGCAAACCTGGCTGCTGCCAAAAGGGGGCTGGCAACGCAGCAGGGGGTGCAGCCCTTACACTCAGAGCTAAGGGGCTGCCGGGAGCGGGGTGGGGGGCTCAGCAGGGGGCTCTGGGCGGGGGAGGGCAGAGCGGGGGTTGCTGCTTGGGGGGCTCAGCAGGGGGCTGAAGGGCAGCAGGGATGGGGACCTGGCTGTGCTGGGGGCTGTGCCCCCTCTTGCCCCATTGCCAGCAGGCCCCTAGAGAGGGGGTGTGACGCTGAGTCGGGTATCCTCCGATCCTGCACCCCGTCTGCAGCAAGAACAGACTCCACCAGCCAGTAGAACAGGGGGGTTTATTGCTTCTCCAGGGTACAGCCCAGCACAGATGTGATGTGGCTACAGGGCCAGGATGCCTCAGACCCCTGAGGTTTGGGGGTCCATCACCCCTAGCCCCTCAGCCCTCTGCTCAGGCTGCTCCCTTCATGCTTCCCAACCAGCAACTGCCCCTTCTCCCCAACACTCACTGCCTTAGTTCCAACCCGTCTGACCGGTTGGGTCTTTGTCTACCTGACTTAGCCCCCCTGCCAGGCAGTGCTCACAGGCAGAGGCCAGCAGGGGTCACTCACAGCCCAAGCACCGCAACCAGCAAGGTACCAACGCTACATCACAGCATGTGGGTGAGTCAGTGGGAATCACACCTCACAGCGCAGGGGGACCCCGGGATGCAGAGCAGACAGCCCCCCCCCACTACGCCACAGGGGGTTGGGATACAGCAGGGCACTAAGGCTCTATTCTGAGCTCTGAGAGAGCTTGGGCAAATCCTTCCTCTTCTCCATGCCTCAGTTTCCCCAGACACTGGGCACGACCCTGCCCTGAGAGGTCCGGGGGATTGTGGCCTTGCTGGGTCGTGAGGTGCTCGGCGGCCCGTGCTCCCCTTGGCGGACATGGGGGGACTGGGGGAGGCCCAGCGGCAGCCCCTCCGGAGGAGGTGGATGCCGGGGCCCATTCAGGCTCGAGGAGACTCAGTTCCTTGTTCCCACCACTAGGTGGACCCTCAGCCACGTCGCCCATTCAGAACCCACACAGGCTGCAGCTTGTCCGGCCTGCAGGCCGCCCTGGGCAGGGCCTGGCCCCTGCCTGATCTCAGCCGGGGTCTGGGCGCGGCCTTGATCTCAGCTGCCTGGACACAGAGCAAGCCCCTGTCCCGAAGAACTTTTGGGCTACGGCCATTAAAGGCAGGAGGGGAAACCGAGGCTTGAGGCTCCCAGAGGGACGGCGCCTGGCCCCAGGGTGCGTCTACACTAACTACACTAGTGTTATACCAACGTGAGCCACGGCCATTCCGTTATTTCGAAATAACAGGCGACTTAACCCGACATGGGTGAACCTCATTCTACGAAGACCAGGCCTGTCCCCACATGGCTATTTCCCAGTAAGGCGGGGGGATGCTGCCCTGCTGCTGTGTCGAAATAGCCCCTCCCTGGTGCCTGCTGGGGCTCTCAATGGAGGGAGCACGTCCACGTAAGGGGGGCCGGCCTCGGACTCATCCTGGGGCTTCCCCGCAGTGTAGACATAGGCCCGGCGGGACGGCAGGCGAGCAGCCAGCTGTGCGGGTCCCACCCAGCCCGACTTGTGGGACCGCACTCCCTGCAGCTGCCCTGCACTTCCACCCCTGGATGGGAGGGGCCAGTGCTGGGCGTGTGACCCTTTGGGGGCGAGGGGCTGGGTTCAAAGGGGCAGCTGAGCCAGGTCCTGTCACTAGATCCGTATCTCTGCGGGGGGGGGGAGGTCGCCATCTATGGGGCTCGGGCTCGTTCCCAAGATGAAAGGGCCCAGCTAATTAAAGAGACAAGAGGAGGAAATTGGGCCTTGCCCCTCCCCCGTCCTGGGGGCTGTCAGGAGTGAATTACGGCCTGGGGGTCGTGGGCTGTTGATGCAGAGCCAGGCGCCCCCCATCTCTGTGTTGGGAAGAAAACTACCCCGGTTAAAACGCCTGCACTTGTCCTGTGCCAGGAAATGCCCCTGCCCCAGGGAGCCGAGCCAGGGCACCTGCCCCATGGCGCCTGGGCTCTGCAGAACCGCCCAGCAGCCCGAACCCCTGCCGAGCAGCTGGGCTGGGGGGGAGAGAGAGGGGCAGAGGGGCGGTGTGGGGAGAGAGAGAGAGTGTGAGGGTGGAGAGCGAGCTAGATGGGGTGTGTGGGGACAGACAGAGAGCGGCATGGGGCAGAGACAAGGCAAGGGAGGTAGCAGGGAGCTTGCTGGCAGGCGGGGGCGGCCAGTTCCGGCTCCTGGGACGTCTCCCATCCCCCAGTTACTGGCTTATCACCCCCCCCGCCGGGGCAGCAGGCCTGGGAGCGGGTCCTTGGGGCCCAGCCCAGCAGGGGAGCCGGGCACACTGCCCGCGGCGGTGTGGCAGATGGTCGAGGTGGGGCCCGCGCAGGACCCGCCCCCCACTCCCTGGGACCCCCCCATTCAACTCCAGGCCCCCGTCACCACGTAGCCGCGCCCCGCCCCACGTGCTTCCCTGGGCTGGGGGGGCCAGAGCCCCTCGCCCCCCCCTCCAGGTTTCTTTCTCCCCCAGCGCGCGGCTGGGAGGCTGCTTTGCATGTGCGCGGGGGCGGGGGCTCATCAGCGCGCCGATAATTGGTTTTGCGAGCCCCCCCCCCCGCCCCGCGTCTTGGCGGCTTCTCCATTTCCCCGCAAAGAGGGAATTCATTTCCCGCGCTAATGCGGTGTCAGCGCCGGGCGCCCGGCGTGGATGATGTATTGGGGGACGCGCAGCCAGAGGACTATTTAATGATGCATAGAATTAAATCCAGCCCTCCTCAGCTGAGCCGGCGCCTCCCTCCCGGCCCCCGGCTCCCGGGGGGGCAGCGACTGCTGGGGACGCCCCCTCTGCCCCCCCCGGCCTGTCTGCGCGCCACCGCCCCCTGTCCGCGGCGCGGGGAGGACAGGGGCCCGGGGGTGATTAGCAGCTGGGGAGCAGCGCATGGGCTGATCACAGAGCCACCCTCGCCAGAGCACCGGGCAGGGAGCTGGGATGCCGGGTTCTGCTGTGTGCCCGGGGGCGTCACTCACCCGCCCCGTGCCTCAGTTTCCCCCGCAACCCTCGTCTATTCAGACTGTGAGCTCCCTAAGGCTGGCACAGCAGGGCCCTGACCCCGCTCACGTCCCGTCTGCAGAGCCGCTCCCAGCCCCCCAGAATCAGGCCCTCTGGCCTCAGGCCTCTTCCTCGGGGAGCCTCATTGCCTGTCACCCCCCCTTCCAAGGAGGGGGACCAGGGCAGGGGGGCCTTAGTCCTGCTCTCCCAGCCTCATCGTCGCTCCCATGAGCCATGGGAGGAGGCGGGGAGGCACGCCCCGGCGCTAGCCCGAGGGGAACAGGCTGGCGGGGAACATGCAACTCACTGACGCCCTGCTCGAACCCGGCTGCGGCCCCGGCCCGGGGTCCCCTGCCGAGGCTGCTGGACGCACAGACCCTGCGCTGCCCGATGCCGCCGGAGTGGGGGGCGCCCAACAGCCCGGCTGTGACGACAGCTGGAAATGCTCGTTCCTAGCGCCCAGCCACGGCATGGGACAGATGGGGGGGGGTACAACCGGGCAGGGGGGGCACAGCTGGGAACGGGGGTACCGCCGGGCATGGGGGCACAGCCGGGTATGAGGGGTACTGCTGGGCACGGGGGTACCGCCAGCTCCAGAGAGCGGGGAGGCGAAGGCTTTGGCAGCTGGTTTAGCAGAGCCAGGGCTGGGGGACCAGCTGGCAGTGCAGCAGGAACACTGGCTGGTCCCTGCAGTGGGAGGGGGTGGCGACAGGTTCCCAGCGAGCCCTGATGTGACATGAACGAGAGCGTGGGTTGCTGTTGGGTATTATGGCAGCTGCTGGAGCCCCCGCCCCAAAGAGCTTCCATCTAACTGGGCACAGGATGGGAAGGGAAACTGAGTCACGGGGCGGCAAAGGGCTTGCCCATGGATCACTGCAGTCCTAAGCACCGACTCCATGTCCTGACTCCCAGCCCAGCACGCGGGTCCATGTGCCTCTGGCTCTGGGCTGCTGCAAGGGACAGGCAGGGGCTGGCACCCTCCCAGCCCCAGAAGAGAGAGGGCGACAGCCTAACTCTGGGCTGAGCGCTGTGCCCCTCCCCCTCATTTGAATAACGACTGCCTGGCCAAGGCCTGGAAATGACATCGCCAGGTACCACGGATGGCACCGCTGTCTGCCAGCCAGCGCTGCCCACGCCAGAGGCAAGACATCTGACAGGCTCATACATGGCACCTGCGCATCACCTGGCACGGAAGCCGCAGGCATCCAACCACCCACCACCTCAGCACCCATCCTCATGGCCCAAGCTGCACAGCTGGGGAAACTGAGGCAGGGGGCACTCTGAGGGAGGTAGCTCCAGCCCGGCCCAGTGCTCTGGCCACTAGGCTCTGCAGCCTCCCAGCCAGGCTGGCCTCAGCCCTCAGCGTGGGCTTGGAAGGGTCTAGGATGAGGAGGATCGCCAGCGATGCAGGGGACGACACCTCCTGCTTCCTGGGAACCCGACTCTGTCAGGCTGCCACGCTGCATTCTGCGCCTGCCCTCTGCCAGGGTCACAGCCAGGACCCTGGCCTAGACGGGCCCTCTCCAGCCTCCTGTGCACAGGCTGAGCGCGCCCAGGAGTCCTGGGTCATCTGCAGCTCTAACCACTACAGCACACTCCCTCCGCCAGGCAGGGAAGAACCCAGGTGTCTTGACTCCTACCCGCCCCCAGCCCTGTGGCTCCGCTCCCCCACCCCACCCTCTGCACCCCTGGGGTTGGCAGCTGGGGTTGAGCCAAAAGCCAAGGCTAGCTCCAGAATACACTGCAGGGTGGACAGCCCCCCCACCTGGCACCCCTCCCTCCCCGTTGCTCAAACCCCTCCCACTGCCCACCCCACCCCAACGCCCCTGCCATGTGTTCCTCCCCCCGAGTTCCCTCCCCCTCCCCCCGCAGTCCCTCCCCTGCACTCCCCCAGGTGCCGTGCGGCCCGTCTCACTCCCCTGCTTCCACGTATGATTTATTACTTGCCCTGATGCTGCTGACAAACTATTTGCTGGGAGTGAGCCGGGCTGGGCTGGCTGGCTCCTCGGAGGGAACGGGGGGGGTCTCTGCCGAGAGCCCCCCCAGCCGCTCCCCAGCACCCAGGCCTTTAAGATAAAAGAGAAAAAATGAGGCGACTTGGGGGGTGCGGGGGTGGATTCAATAGCAGTGAATGTCCCCCCTGCAGTGTGGGGGCTCTCCAGTCTGCATGGTGGGGGCTGCCCTGTGGGGGGCAGGGTGGGGTTCCTCTGGGGAACATGGGGTGTTGGGGGGATAGTGTCTATGCTGGGGTGGGGGGCTGTGGGTGCAAGGGGCAGGGGCAGGGAAGTAAGGTGCCCCTTGTGGGGGGTAGGGCAGGTCGGGACCCCTCTCCAGTGGGACCATCACGCACCCAGGGCAACAATTCTGGTACACCAGGGCAGACGCCATCTGGGCCTGCTGGGGCGGGAGGGGGGCATGTGAATTTCCACCCTCTGGGGGCTGGTCCATGAGTGTAGCCCCCCCAGAATGTGGGTGTCACAGAGCCCTCTGGGGGACTGGCAGCTACTGGCGTTACCCCTTCAGCCCCGAGGTGGGGCGTGAGCACCATGGGTGACCCAGACACGTGGCTTAGGTGGGGGGTTGGGCTTTGAACTCCTGAGGGGCTCAAACATGTGGGAGAAGCACCCTGTTGTGTGGGGCCTGCCAGGTGTGCGTCTGGGCAGCTCAGGAGAACAACCTACTACTGCTGCCAGCAGTCGCTCTGCTGACTCCTGCACCACCTGCACGGAGGCGTTCGCAGCAGCGCAGATGATGCCCCCTGGTGCCCCACGCAATGGTGCCTCTGATTTTTTCCATCCATGTGCAGAATAAATGTTGTTATGGGCACCCAGGCATATGCCAATGTGCACCAGCAGCAGAAACAGGCGCTGCCAGCTGTGGGCGCAGCCGGGCGGCGTTCGAATCTATCCTGGGCGGCTGCCCAAGTGCTCGGCTTCCAGGGACCACCGCAAACGGCAGCGTCACCCCGAGCCACGGGCAGGGCCTGGGCGAAGCAGGGTGCCCCGGGGCAGCCTAAGAACCGATGGAAGCTCTGTGGGACAGCAGCCGGTGCCGCGGGCACGTGGCAGCACCCAGCACGGTGCAGGGCCCCATCACGCTAGGCACTGCACAGACCCGGAGCAGAGACCCAGCCCAACCCCAGAGAGATGACGGGCCCAGCTGGAGCCAGACCAACAGGGCGGGAGGGGCCCGAGGAAGCCGTGGGATAAGGCCTCCCACGGGGACTGCAGGCAGTTGGAAGCAGGCCTTGGGGCTGCACAAGGGGGCTGGTTTGGAGCTGGAACAATGGGGCACCCGAGGGTGGCATGATGGGCTGCCCAGGGGTGACAGGTGGGTGGGGCTGGCTGCCCCACACCCACCATGGCAGGGAGGAGTGGAGGCCCCGTGGTTATTCCCTTCTAGCCCACGGGAGAGCTGAACGCAGGGGGCCGGCCCCGGCTGCCCGGCATCGAGGCTCAGCCCCACGTGAGCGTTTGCCCCCAGGTCTGCACAGCCAGTGTTGCTGCCACTTGAACCCATGCTGCCCGCAGAAAGGGGCATTGCATCAGCCCATGGGCCAGCAATGCCGGGCACTCGCTCCCCAGAGCCTGGCCAGCGCCTGCCCAGGCATCCGGCTGCTGGGGCCACCTCTCCCCCGGGCGCTCGGCTCTGGGCCGGATCCCAGGTGCCCTGACTCAGGCCGCCTGATGCGGGCAGAGCCTGGTGCCCTCCGGTCCCTGCAGCACGGTGCCCCCCCGCGTGGAGCCCTCCACGCCCCCCAGTACATCTCCCTGGCGCCGGGCCGTGGGCTCCTTCTGGGCCTGAGCTTGCTCTGGGGGGCAGGTGGCTCCCCACGGTGGGGCTGGGCCACCTCCAGGCTGGCAAGTAGCCCTGAGCCCCCCGCAGCCAGGGCTGAGCAGATTGTGGGTGCCCGGGCTCCTGGGTTCACTCGCACTCCTCCCTCTTCTGCCCTGCACCTCCTGCCGGGGCTTGGTGCTGGACACTAAGCAGAACCCTGGGACCCCTCTGGGGCGTCCCCCTTCCAGGTTCTCTAGGGGCTGCAGCAGCCATGGGCCATGGGACCAGCTGGCTGACTGCGGTGCCCAGCTCTGCCGGTGACTCCATCCCCCTCTCAATGGGGCATCTCGCCAGGGGGCCTCGGTCTGTTGCAGGGGATCTCTCCCGAGGCCATCGCCGTGCCCAGCCTCGGGGGGGCCACGCAGGCCCGGGAATGCTCCACCTGCTTGGTGCTGAGGCACTCTGCTGTGGGTGCACCCAGGCGCCTGCAGCCCGGCCTTTAACCAGCCCCCGGCTCCAGGGACACCCTGGGGGTGGGGAAAGTTTGCAGTGGCAGCTTGGGCAGAGGACGTGGAAGGGGGCAGCAGAACAAAGGGGAGGCCGCCCCCCAGCTCAGCTCAGCCCAACGAGCAAGGGGTGCACCCCGCTGGCAGCCCAGCAGAGAGGGAAAAGCCCCCCGGCCAGGCAGAGACTGGGGATTCCCAGCTTGCCAGCCAGCCCCAGCATACAGCAATCTGCCTGGAGCACAGGTGAGTGGGGGCTGGGAGCCAGGACTCCATTCCCAGCTCGGGGGGTGAAGCCTAGTGGTTAGACTGGGGGTGGAGTGGGAGCCAGGAGTGGTGCTGATGCTCCATTTAACAGTGTCCCCAGATCCCCAAGGGCTTTCTTAACATCACCCCCCCAACCCCACAGAGAGGTGGGGCAACCCCATCCTCATAGGCTGGGAAAGGGAGGCACAGAGAGGTGATGGCGGAGAACAGAACCCAGGAGTCCTGGTTCCCAGGCCCCTGGCACTAACCACTGCACCTCGCTCCCCTCCAAAGCTGAGGCGAGAACCCAGGAGTCCTGGCTCTCAGCTCCTGCCTCCCCCAAGTCTGGCTGGGCCACGGTTTCAAAGCCAACCCTCAGCTGATCCAACCCATAGCCCTTTGCTGTCCCAGCCCCGGCTCCCCACACTTCTATGGGGCTCTCAGGACCAGGCAAGGGCCGGACCCTTGGGCGTGGACGAGCCCTCTGGAGTCAGCACCGCCCTGCTGAGGTGCCCCTGGCCAGGGCGCCGGCATCCTTCTCTAGGCCAAGGTGCCAGGGGCTGCAGACACATGAGCAGAGATGGCCCCTGCCCAACCCCAAAGCTCACCTGCTAGATAGACATGGCAACCACAGAACAGGACGGGAAACTGAGGCACAGAGCAGGAGGGATTTGCCTCTGGTCACCCAGGAATAGAGCCCCTGTTCTCCTGGGTCTGGCAGCCCCTCTGGGATGCAGACCAACCCCTCTCTGAGAGGCCCCCCCAGTGCACCCCAGAATTACCCCCAGCACCTTGCTCCCGGGCAACTTCAGCCATCCCCAGAGGTCTCCCTTCCCCAGAGTGACCCAAGCCCACCCCTGCCCCAGCCCACACCGGCACAGCACAGGCCCTTCTGGGCTAACCGGGTACCTGGGGCGCTGGCTCCCTGCCAGAAGGGAGCTGCCAGCATCTTCACAACAGATTAAAATCCCCAGCAAGTGCCCCCACCTCCCAAATAAACTAGCAAATGGGGGAAAAAAATTAAGCTGCGCTTTGCATTCTCATTAGCGGGGCCCTGGGAGATGAAGCACGTTATGTTATTAGCTGCATTCTCTCGACTCAGTAAACACAAGCCGAATAAATTTATAAACATCAGCATTAAGTGAGATTTAACGGGGGGCCCTTTATCTTCCGCCTGTCAGGCGCTGACAGGAGATCTGGCTGCCATGTATCACTCAGCAGCCGTGCAATGCAGCCGGGCCCTGGCGCTCGCCCACCCGCCATGGCAGGGCAGTGCCAATGGCCATGGCTGGACTGGGCCACGCGAGCCTGAGTGCGCCACTCCGGGCCGACAGGCTCCACGAGACTGGGCCCCTCCTCCCCCCGGCTGAATTTGTCCCGCCACGACGTCCGGCCGCTGGCTCGTGTTCCGCAGAGCAGGGGCTCTTTCCCGGGATTGCCGCTGCTCGAAGAGGACCTAGGAGAGCCAGGCCCTGGTGCACCAGGCACTGCCGGCTGAAAAGACAAGGGTGAGAGGGGAAACTGAGTCACTGAGTGGGGCAGTGGCCAGGCCCAGCAGCTGATGGGCAGCGGGAGAGAAAGGCGCCCAGTGAATGCTGCCATGGCTGGGGGCGCTGCTCCCCCGGCCGTCCAGTCTGCGATGCCCTGGGGCTGCTGCTCCCCTTGCTCCGGGGCAGGGACAGGAGGGAAAGGAGGGAAAACTCCCCCCCCCCCCTTTAGGGTTGCCAGGTGTCCCGTATTCACCCGGACAGTCCAGTATTTTCGGCTCCTGTCCGGTAAAACAATTCAGAGAATCCCGGACACCTGAGCTGTCCTGAGCTGTCCGGTATTTTCTGAATTTTTCCCCGGCCAGGAGGCGAAAATGCCGGGCACCTGGCAACCCTCCAAACACTCAGCGCCTGGCCTCCCCCCCCGAGCCCTCCCCTAGCTCCCAACACCCCCAGCCCCCGGCCCCAGCCCCCATGCTTTCCTGGTTCCCCAAGGCCTGGCTGCCGGCCAAAAGACCTAGGGACACAGTGGCCCCTGCTCCTGCACTCACTCTTAAGGGGGACATGCTTCTAATGCTGTTTTATTTTAATTTTTTTTTGGCTTGGAGTCCTTTTTTTTTTTGCTCAACAACTTTGGTCTCCCCCCCTTTTTTTTCCCGTCAACGGAATTTTTTCCCAGTTTTTTTTGGGGGGGGTGTTCGGTATTTTTGTTTCAAACATCTGGCAACCCTACCTCCATTTTACCCAGGATGCCTTGCAACATGGAGGTACACCCACATCTCGCTCAGCCCATGGGGCAGTTCCGTCCTTCAGGCCACCCATGCGCCCCGGCCTCAGGCCATCTCCGGCCCCCCCAGACACAGCCTGGCTTCTGGTCCATGGAAAGCACAATGGCGGCCATCTTTAATAGGGGCAGCTTCACTCTCAGGTGCCCAGAATGTAGGGAAGTGGCGGCCATCTTGATTGAGGGCTGTTTGGCTTCAGTCCCCTGCCGGGAAGGGGAGCTGGCAGCCATTTTACTTGGGGAGACATTGGTGTGTGTGAGGCCAGGAGCCAGGCGCTGGTGCGAGTCGGCAGCTCTGATTTTCCTTACCTCGCCCACCGCCTTCTTCTGAGCGCCCAGCCAGGCCTGGTGGGAGGCTGGCTGGGGCTGGGCTTCTCAGGCTGTCATGGACCCTGTTCTGCAGTGCGCCCCCTCCCCGCCCCGCTGTATGGCCCGCACAGCCGCCCTCTGCCCCACGCCCGCCCTTGCACTCACGTCAACCCTCCGCCCAGCACACACGCTGGGGCACTCACTTCCACATGCAAGCAACCACTCCTCCAGGAGACACAGAAACACACCCACAGTACACACAGAGCAACCCCCCCCTCGAGTACACACCTAGCACACACACAAAAGTACTGCAGGCTCATGCACACAGTATGCACACTCAGAGCATGCATACATACCCAGCACCCCCAGAGTACACACAGAGCATGCACGCACCTCCAGCACTCCCAGAGTGCACACAGAGCGTGCACACAACCCCAGCACCCCAGACTATGCACAGAACATGCATGCACCCCCAGCACCCCCAGAGTACACACAGAGCATGCACGCATCCCCAGCACCTCCAGAGTATACACAGAGCATGTATACACCCCCAGCACCCCCAGAGTATGCACGCACCTCCAGCACTCCCAGAGTACACACAGAGCATGCACGCACCTCCAGCACTCCCAGAGTGCACACAGAGCGTGCACACACCCCCAGCACCCCAGACTATGCACAGAACATGCATGCACCCCCAGCACCCCCAGAGTACACACAGAGCATGCACGCATCCCCAGCACCTCCAGAGTATACACAGAGCATGTATACACCCCCAGAGTATGCACGCACCTCCAGCACCCCCAGAGTACACACAGAGCATGCACGCACCCCCCAGCACCCCCAGAGTACACACAGAGCATGCACATACCCCCAGAGTGCACACAGAGCATGCACACACCCCCAGTACTCCAGAGTACACACAGAGCACGTATACACCCCAGCACCCCCAAAGTACACACAGAGCATGCATGCACCCCCAGAATGCACACAGAGTGTGCACACACCCCCAGCACCCCAGACTACGCACAGAGCATGCACGCATCCCCAGGACTCCCAGAGTACACACAGAGCATGTACGCACCTCCAGCACCCGCAGAGTACACACAGAGCATGCATATACACCCAGCACCCCCAGAGTATGCACAGAACATGCATACACCCCCAGCATCTCCAGAGTACGCAGAGAGCATGCACACATATTCAGCACCCCCAGAGTATGCACAGAGCATGCACGCACCTCCAGCACTCCCAGAGTACACATAGAGCATGCACGCACCCCCAGAGTGCACACAGAGCGTGCACACACCCCCAGCACTCCAGACTATGCACAGAACATGCACGCACCCCCAGCACCCCCAGAGTACACACAGAGCATGCATGCATCCCCAGCACCTCCAGAGTACACACAGAGCATGTATATACCCCCAGCACCCCCAGAGTACACACAGAGTATGCACGCACCTCCAGCACTCCCAGAGTACACACAGAGCATGCACGCACCCCCAGCACCCCCAGAGTACACACAGAGCATGTATACACCCCCAGCACCCCCAGAGTACACACAGAGCATGCACATACCCCCAGTACTCCAGAGTACACACAGAGGACGTATACACCCCAGCACCCCCAGAGTACACACAGAGCATGCATGCACCCCCAGAATGCACACAGAGTGTGCACACACCCCCAGCACCCCAGACTACGCACAGAGCATGCACGCACCCCCAGGACTCCCAGAGTACACACAGAGCATGCATATACACCCAGCACCCCCAGAGTATGCACAGAACATGCATACACCCCCAGCATCTCCAGAGTACGCAGAGAGCATGCACACATATTCAGCACCCCCAGAGCATGCACAGAGCATGCAGGTCACTTTGGAGCATCTGAACGCTCACTCCCCGCTCCGCTCAGCTCTTGTTACACTTCCGGCCTCTGCGGCGCCCTGCGGCAGGGAGTTCCCCAGGCTGAGCTCATGGCCTGTGTTTCCTCGCACTGGCGGCGAATTCCCCACTGTTCAGTATCCCTGACTCCCCCCTTGAGCTGGTACCTGGAGGCCGGGAAAGCCCATGGCCCCGATCTCCCCTCTCTATCCTCCCCGGCCAAGCGCCCTTTTCCCTGTCTCTGGGGATCACACGCAGCCCTTCCCTGCGTGTGGTGCATGGAGAGCGAAGTGGGCTCCCTGCCCTGCTCCCATCCCCCCTCTGGCTGGCACTCACTGTGGGGCAGGGAGAGAAATGGGGCTCAGCAAATGGCTGCCCCAGCTGCTGGCCCCTGCCCCTGCTCCCTCGGTGGCAGCTACGTGGGCACAGGGACGTGGGCAGGGAAATCCCCCCAGCTCAGCGCAGCAGCCCCGGCCAGAGAGACTCCCAGGGTCTCTGCCCACATGGAATGCAGCCGGGCGGCATTTCACGCCCACGCAGCTTGGCCTGGGAAATAGAGTCAGAGGGTTGGGCTGCTGCTGACCCGGGTTCTGCTCTTGCCCATGGAGCACCCCAGCGGCTGCTAGCAGGAGAGGCACCACAGACTAGTGGTTAGAGGAGCAGGGGCCGGGGTGTCAGGACTCCTGGGGTCTATTCCCAGGGCTGAGGGGGTGATTAGAGCAGGGTGCCTGGTGCTGTTCCTCACTCTGGGGAGGTAGTGGGCTGTTAGAGAAGGACTCCTGCATGCTGCACCTGTCTCTGCTTGCTCATGAACTGGGACAAGTCACGTCACCTTTCTGTCCCCCTTCCCGGGGGCTGAGAACTTGCATTGATCTTGAAATGCTCAGAGGCTTTTGAGAAGGAAAGGCAAAGAATTGTTATTAGGTTTGCCTTAGCGTCCATTGGATCATTTCCAACCTGGTGGCTCATCCTCATACAAGGAAGGGCCACAGGATGACTGGGAATAACATGGGACCAACCTGTGGAACTCACCGCTGCAGGAGGCCATGACTGAGAATACCACTGGAAGCGGCTCAGCCTGAAGAGGACCAAACAGCTGTCTTGCTCCAGGGTGTCATCCGATCACTGCTGGGTGGGGTCAGGCAGGAACGTCCCCAACCATTGCTTGACTGGCCAGCGGGAATATTCTCCTTTCTTCTGAAGCAGTGAGTGGGCTGGGGCAGGCGAGGGGATGGGACGGACCAAGGCGCGGCTCTGGAGCGGCAGGGCTGCTGTGCGTCCTTAGTGCCCCTGGAATGAGAAGACGAATGTTCCAGAGCTGAGACTCACCCCTGGCTGGGACCAGCCCCTCGGTGCGAATCCGCAGCCTCTGATAGTCGCACGGCAGCAGGAGTTGGCCTTACGAGAGCTCCCTTTCTCCTGATGCTCCCCCGCCCCGGCTCTGGCCTTCTCCCGCACCCACCCAGCCCCCACCCATGAGCGCCCCACCTGCCCTTTGCCGGCAATTCTCAGCAGCCTCCCGCTCACCTGCGCTGCCTCCCCCGTGCCCCCCCCAGCTGTCATAATTAGTTGTGTCCGGGACAAACGAGCCTGGAATAAGTCAGCTATTGTCCCTGCTGGGGGCTGGGGCCTCTCTGTCCCGTCCTCTCGTTATTCCCGCACGCCAGCCAAAGAGCCCCCTTCCCGCCCCTTCCCGAGCCGACCTCCTCCCAAGAATCTCCTGCAGGGCCCGGGAGCTGCTAAAATGTAACCAGAGAGAGAAGTCCAGTACCCACAATGCACCAGGCGTGGGCTGTGGGCCGTGTGCAGCCCAGTCCCTCTTGCACGAGGGTCGATTTTATTCCTGTCACTACGGTAGCGCCACGGGAGCTGCTGCAGGGGGAGGGGCGTGGCCCTGCCCCTGGCCCCCATCCTGGGCGGCTGAGAGGGCATCTCCCGGAGCCAGTGGTGACAGCTGCTGGTCCCCTGGGGGCTCCAGCAAAGGGTCAGAGCTTCATGCAGATGGGGGAGGGGCAACTCTTCTCCCTCTGGTGGCTAGCAGGCCCAGGTGACCCCCTAGAGCCTGCCTGGGGCTCTGGGGACCTGAGTTCTAGTCCCAGCACTGCTCTGTGCCTCAGTTTCCCGTCCCACCCACTGTAAGTTCTTAGGGATGAGGCCCCATTTGTGAGTGATTAGGGCCGGGGACAGTGAGTCTGGACTCCCAGGGCGTGTGGGGAAGCTTGGAGTCAGGGCTCTGCCCCCAGCCCTGGGAGGGAACGGTGCTTTGCTAGTGAGAGCAGGGCTCGGGGAAGATCGCCGCCGCCGCAGTCGCTGGGAACGAGCGGGTCTGGTGAAGAGACTCTTGGACGTGGGGGCGCTCGGGTCGGTGCCGGCCGTCCTGCTTCCACGCGGGGTGGGTGAAGCCGAAGGGAGAGCGTCCCCCTCGACTTCCTGCAGGGTGGACGGCGCCAAAGGCCACGCTCGGGTTCTTCGACTTCAGCTGCGCAATTGACGTAGCTCAGTTCGCCCTCATCCCGCTGAGCAGGTGCCCCTGGGCTCTGTCCCTGACTCTGCCACTGACTTGTCAGCACAATGAAGCAAAGTGGGATCTGCGGCCGGCAGCGCTTCGCACGGTGAGAAGGGGGCTTGTAAAAGCACAGTGGGAACAAGAAGAGTCCTGGCGTGGGTTTGGGCCATTCCCAGAGGGCAGGGGTCGAGCTACCAATGAAAAGGCAGAAGAGTTCAGCGCATATTTGCGTCCTGTGCCCGGGGGAATGTGATGTAGTCACATCATGTGATAATTCTCTTTCCATTTCCAGAGGGAGAGCCGTGTTAGTCTGTTTCAGCACAAACCAGGAGTCCTTTGGCACTAGTATATAAGGAGGAGGCTAAACAGATGCTTCTAAAGTGAGACATTTGTAAACGTCCAGCTCCAGAGAGCTGGAATCCAAGAGTTTTAGAAGAGCTGGCCAAGGAGCAAGTGGGCTGGCTAAAACCGATTTTCCCTGGGGAAGCCCCAGAAGACTGGAAGAAAGTGAATGCAATGCCAATACTCTGACAAAGTGACCAGGTCTCAGTCTGACGTCCATCCTGGTCACGGTAACGGAGCTGCTGCTTACGGGACATCACTGGAATGACAGGAAGGCTCAGCAGGGAGCCCTGGACAAGGGAGTTAGTGTCTTTGCGCAGGACACTTCTCTAGCCTGCTGCCACCGTGGGATGAAATGGCGCCTGGGGCGTGAGCGCACGCGATGGGGAATGCTAATTCATTGTCCTTCAGAAGGCCCCAGTGGCGCTGGCTGAGCGGGGCAGCCACAGAGGAATCCCGTGCGCCAGGGACTGAAGGGGGATGTGCTGCCGCGGGCACGTCTGGGTGCTGCTCTGAGAAGGGGACCAGGAGCCCCAGGGATGGGCCCTTCCAAGGAGCAGTTCTTGCCCCTCACTGGGAAGCAGCCGCATAGTGGCGCATGGGCCCTGAGGTGCTGGGGGGGCTCACTGGGACAAAGAGGGGGTGAAGGACAAGGGGGGGCCCTCTGGGATCAGGCTCTGGTGTGTAAACTAAAGGAAGGGCAGGCAGGAGATCTGGGCCTCGTGCGGTGGTGGATGTGCCCAACTCCCCTGAGCTCTGCCCACAACCCTCCTAGGCCCGCTCATCCCGGGGGCCCTGCCTGGAGCGAATTGCTCACCAGTTAACTGCAGACTCGCCCCCTCCTGCTTGTCCGGGCTCTGGCCCTTCATGGGTAAAGTCCAGGCGAGTCCTGGCGAAGCCCCACAGCCGCCTTCGAAGGGCGTTAGCAGAAGGGGACTAAATCAGCCATCGATTCCACAGCCCCTTGGGGACTCGGTGTGTGAGGCTGCCAGCTGGGGTCTGCCTCTGTTCTGTGCCTCAGTTTCCCCCTCTGTGAAATGGGGCGATGCCTCCCAGCGTGGCTCCCTAGACGGGAGTGTTACTGGTGTGGCCTGGGCAGCCCCCAGCTGAGATATAAACAGTGGGGGGAGAGGCCAGCGCCCGGGGGCCGGCGTCTCAAACATCACCAGTGTCTCCCCAGGGAGGGCAGGGCTGGATCAGGCATTAGGAGAACTGGGTTCTAGTCCTGGCTCCGCCACTGGCCCAGAGAAATCGCCTCCACTTCTCCCGGCTCTGTTCAGACTGAGCTCTGCCCATGTGCAGCTCCTAGTGCCACGGGGCCCTGCCCACAGGAGTCCTGCGGAAATGACCACGGCCCACGTGAAATGGACTGAAACTGACCGAGAGTCTCCAAATTTAAATGAGGGGGCCTCCTCATCAAACCTGTGTTTCCCGCAGGGTCCGGCTCCTGGCCCAGTGCCAGTTCACATCCCTATTAATCGCCTGGAAGAGGAAATCAAACCATCCCTAACGAACAGATGAACCCTGCAGCGACCCAGGGTCTGGGGAAGGGGCAGATGCTGGAGGACAGGTCGTGGGTGTGTCTGGGGACAAAGAACCCAGGGCGTGTGCCTCGGCAGGGGGACTGTACCAGGGGAGCCGTGACTCTGAAACTGATCTGGGGGGGTGTGGCGCAGAATCGGCTGTACACGAGCTCCCGGGGCCAAAGGGCCGATGTGACCAGGGCTGGGTAAGCGGGAACCTCAGGCTGGAGCAGAGAGGGGATGTGACCCCTGTGCTGGGCCAGGGATCCGGGCTCCGGTTCTGGGGCCCCCGGCTCAGGAAGGTTGTGGATAAATTGGGGAGGGGGCAGAGCCAGGAGAAAGCTGATGGCCCTGCTGGTGCTTGGGATACATGGGAGCAATTTCCCGGGTGGTGGCAGATTCTCCAGCACTGGCGTTTTAGAACCAGGGGCTGCGTGGCTCAGGGCAGGTCCCGGGCCTGGTTCTGCCCAGGATCAGCTCCCTTCTGCGGGTGGAAGCTGCAGCTCGGTGACACCCGACCTCTCTAGACCTTCGCTCACTGCAGGCAGGCCCCTGAGCTAAAGGAGCAGCTCCCTGAGCTGCTGGCGAGAGTAGGTTGTTCTCCCAAGTGGGGTGCAGCCGGCTGGGGGCCATGCCACGCCCAGTCAGCACACCCCCTGCCCTGCTGCTGCCCAGGATGGGTGGCTGGCGGCCAGCTGGCCCTAGTCTCTCCGCCGCTTGGAGACGTGGCTGGAGGAAACCTTTGACCCTCCCATGGGAGCCCGGCACCTCTGCCCCATTTCAGCCCCAGTGCAGGGCTGGTCTGGCAATGGGTAACCAGGGCCTGCCACACTGAGTCAGCGAGTTGTGACCGGCTCAGCCTGTTCCCCTCCTCTGCCCTCCCTGCCACGTGGCCGAGAGCCACGTCTCCCCACCCCCCACGTGGGCAGCAGCTGTGCTCCCAGAGCCCCAGCATGGGGGCTAATGCCACATGGGATGCACCCCGCTCGTTGCCTCAGTTTCCCTCAGGCTAACATGCCTCCCACATTGCGACCTCTAGATGGAGGGGCTGGAGGGACAGGGACCCTGTGGGCTCAGAGCTTGCCAGAGACAGGCCCTGGTAGCCATGTGATGCTCAGATGCTAACGTGCTCGGAGTCCTGCCCAAGGGTCCTTACAGCAGAGCATCCATCCCTGCAACCCACAGCCCTGCCTCTACCGACCCATCCCAGACACATCCCGTCCACCCCCCCATCTACCTACCTACCCCTCCCTCCCTCCTCCCAACCAACCCACAGCCCTGCCTCTACCTACCCATCCCAGACACATCCCGTCCACCCCCATCTACCTACCTACCCCTCCCTCCCTCCTGCCAACCAACCCACTGCCCTGCCTCTACCGACCCATCCCAGACACATCCCGTCCACCCCCATCTACCTACCTACCCCTCCCTCCCTCCTCCCAACCAACCCACAGCCCTGCCTCTACCTACCCATCCCAGACATACCCCACCCACCCACCTACCCCTCCTTCCAACCCACTGCCCTGCCTCTACCTACCCATCCCAGACACACCCCACCCACCCACCTCCCACCCATGCATCCACCCCCATCCCCTCCCTGTGCCCTGCCTTTATCCGTCTCCTGACGTAACCCCTATCATAGAAGACTGGGATTGGAAGAGACCACAGGAGGTCGGCAAGTCCAACTCCCACTAAATCAGGGCTACTCAATTTTGGAAGCCCCGAGGGCCACAATGATACTCACAGCACATGCGGAAAGAGCTGCAACTTCAGTGGGGTTGCATGTACGTGCAAATAGATGCAAATTGCTTCTTTCACACTGACAGGCATGAATACAAAGATTAGGGCAGGACTACACAACACACAGGCCCCATTTAAGTGAGTTCTGCTGATATTAACAAAATGCAACAGTTACCCGATTTCCACCCATAGGACAGCGCTTTGAATGAGCAATGCCAGTCCAGGAACGTGACTACTAGAATGCATCTCAACAGACGACCATTCTCTTGACTGGTTTTGTTTTGGCCCCGTGGGCCGCGTGTTGAGCCCCACGTAACCCCAAACCGCCGGCCCCATGGGACCTACAGGCCACGTGTCCAGTAGCCCTGCACTAAAGCAAGCTGGACGTTAATAACTTCTAGGGATGGAGATTCCACCACCCCTCCCTAGGGAACCCCTCCCAGCGCTTCCCCACCCCCTAGGGAAATAGTTTTTCCTAATCTCCAACCTAGACCTCCCCCACTGCAATGTGAACCCGTTGCTCCTTGTTCTGCATCTGCCCCCGCTGAGAACAGCCTCTCGCCAGCCTCTTTGGAACCCCCTTCAGGGAGTTGAAGGCCGCTCTCAAATCCCCCCTCACTCTGCTCTTCTGCAGACTAAACAAACCCAAATCCCTCAGCCCCTCCTCATAGGTCATGTGCTCCAGCCCCCCTAATCATTTTGGTCGCCCTCCGCTGGACCCTCTCCAATGCGTCCACACCCTTCCTGTAGTGGGGGGCCCAGAACTGGACACAACACTCCAGATGTGGCTTCCCCAGAGCCAAATAAAGGGGACTAATCACTGCCCTAGATCTGCTGGCAACGCTCCTCCTAATGCCCCCCAACGAGCCGTTAGCCTGCTTGGCTACAAGGGCCCCTGCTGACTCATCTCCAGCTTCTCCTCCACTGCCATCCCCAGGCCCTTTCCGGCCGAGCGGCTGCTCAGCCGGTCGGTGCCCAGCTGGAGCGGGGCTGGGGACTCTTCCCTCCCGAGGATTCCTTTGTCCCTCTGCTCCTGTCCAAGTTGCCACTTCCCGGAAGTTTCCTTTTTGGGTGGGACTCACGGAGCATTTCCCTGAAGCCGGGCGGGTCGCCTGCCGCACTTGCTGTCCCGTCTGCACAGTGGGTGGCTGGGTCCTGCGCCCGCCAAAGGCTTCCGTACAGTCCCCCGCTCTCCTCGACCCCCCTTCATCCTCCAGGGATCCTGCCCAGCAGCTCCAGAGGGAGCCCAAGTCTGCTCCTGGGCCGCCCAGGGGCAGTATCCTGCTGCTCTTTCCTCCTTCACTCAGGGTCCTGAGCCCGACATCTCATGGGCCGTCTAGTCCCTTACCCTGCCCCATCCAGGTCTGCCCATCCCCCCACCCTGTCTACGCACCCCACCCTCTCTCTGTCCTTCCACCTCCATATGCCCCCTACTCCCCAGCCCCGCGGCTCAAGCCAGTGCTGGCCGGGGACAGGACCGGGCATGGCACCCAGAGCCAGCACCCAGCAGGGGGAGCGCCCAGCCCCATGCACAGCATCTCCCCCCCAGCCTTGCACCCCCACCCCCATTGTCAGTCACTGGCCCCCCACTCACGGCTGGTGGGCAGGCGACGGACGAGCAGGGGTCCAGCCAGTGGTAGAACCCGCCCGTACTGATGGGGGGGTCAGAAAATTCGGGACAATTTGTTCTTTCTAAAGAAAAAATTGGGACACCTGCAGGAGGCTTAAATCAGGACTGTCCCTTTAAACCCAGGACTCTGCTCACCTCAGCTCTGCAGGCCCAGTGTGCCCCACACATGGCCCTGCCTCCAGAGCTGCCCACCAGCCGGCCCTTGCACCCGGTGTGGCGGGTTGGCAGCCGTGTGCCAGGGCATGCCTGGGGGGTGGTGCCATCAGAGCCCCCAGCCACCCCCTCCTGCCCCGGGGGCTGTGGCTCATGCTGCACCCCTCCCCAGCAAGGCGGAGCAAAGCCAGCACCTTGGAGTGACACCAGAGGTGGGGGGGGGGAGGAATCTTCTAGACTTGCCGAGCCCTCAGCCTGGTCCAGCCCCCCTCGCTCCTGGACCCAGGACAGTGTCACCCTCATCCAAGTGCCCTGCCCCTCCTTCCCAGAGCGCCAGCCTTTGACTCTGGGCTGCGGTACCCACTCTCTCCCAAGCTCCTGGGCCAGACTGTGAGGCACTTAGAGCCGGGACTTTGGCTTGTCCGTGGCTCTGATCCTGGGTGCAGCCTATTAAAGTCAGTGCAGGGTCGTGTGCTACAGGCAAGTCACTGCAGAGCAATGAAAGAGCCCCATTCTACATATGGGGAAACTGAGGCACGGGCCAGTGACTTGCCTCAGGACATGCAGCAGGCCAGTGGCAGAGTTGGCAGCCCCCCTCCATGCTGTGTTCGTAAGCACCCAGCACCCTGGGGGCCCTTTCTGCAGTGGGGGTCCCCAGGCACAACAGCTGCCCATATGGCTTGGCTGTATAACCCAGGCCAGGCCCTGCTAAAGCCAGGAGAAGCTGTGCTGACATGGAGGGGAGCAGAACTGGCCCAGTGTCTCGCCCAGCACAGCAAGGCTGCATCTAGACTGGCAAGTTTTTGCGCAAAAGCAGCCGCTTTTACGCAAAAACTTGCCAGCTGTCTACACTGGCCGCTTGAATTTGCGCAAGAGCACTGACTTTGTAATGTACAAAATCAGTGCTTCTTGCAAATACAATGACACTGCTCGGGCAAAAAGCCTCTTGGCGCAAATGCTTTTGGCGCAAGAGGCCAGTGTAGACAACCCAGAACTGTTTTAGCACAAAAAAGCCCCGATGGCTAAAATGGCGATCGGGGCTTTTATGAAAGAGTGTCTAGATTAGCCACGGATGCTTTTGCACAAAAGTGCTTTTGCGCAAAAGCATCCGTGCCAATCTAGACGCTCTTTTCCGCAAATGCTTTTAACGGAAAAACTTTTCTGTTAAAAGCATTTGCGGAAAATCATGCCAGTCTAGACGTAGCCCTAGTGTAGAAACAAGCCTACAAAAGGCAGGACAACGAAGCCATCTGTGATTGGCAGCAACGTGTCCCGGGGCAGCGTGTCGGGGGCAGCGTGTCCAGTGGCAGTATGTCGGGGGCAGCGTGTCCGTGGGCAGCGTGTCCGGGGGCAGTGTGTCGGGGGCAGTATGTCAGGGGCAGCGTGTCCGTGGGCAGCGTGTCGGGGGCAGCGTGTCGGGGGCAGCGTGTTTGTGGGCAGCGTGTCCAGTGGCAGTATGTCGGGGGCAGCATGTCGGGGGCAGTGTGTCCGTGGGCAGCGTGTCCGGGGGCAGTGTGTCGGGGGCAGCGTGTCCGTGGGCAGCGTGTCGGAGGCAGCGTGTCCACTGGCAGTATGTCGGGGGCAGCGTGTCCATGGGCAGCATGTCCGGGAGCAGCGTGTCTGGGGGCAGCTTGTCGGGGGCAGCATGTCCGTGGGCAGTGTGTCCGGGGGCAGCGTGTCCAGTGGCAGTATGTCGGGGGCAGCGTTTCCGTGGGCAGCATGTCCGGGAGCAGCGTGTCCGGGGGCAGCGTGTCGGGGGCAGCGTGTCCGTGGGCAGCGTGTCCGTGGGCAGCGTGTCGGGGGCAGCGTGTCCGTGGGCAGCGTGTCCAGTGGCAGTATGTCGGGGGCAGCATGTCCGTGGGCAGTGTCTCGGGGGCAGCGTGTCCGTGGGCAGCGGGTCCAGTGGCAGTATGTCGGGGCAGCGTGTCCGTGGGCAGCGTGTCGGGGGCAGCGTGTCCAGTGGCAGTATGTCGGGGGCAGCGTGTCCGTGGGCAGCGTGTCCAGGAGCAGCGTGTCCGGGGGCAGCGTGTCCGTGGGCAGCGTGTCCGGGGGCAGCGTGTCCAGTGGCAGTATGTCGGGGCAGCGTGTCCGTGGGCAGCGTGTCCAGTGGCAGTGTCCAGTGGCAGTATGTCGTGGGCAGCGCAGCGTGTCCGTGGGCAGCGTGTCCAGTGGCAGTATGTCGGGGCAGCATGTCCGGGGCAGTGTGTCCAGTGGCAGTATGTCGGGGCAGCATGTCCGTGGGCAGTGTGTCGGGGGCAGCGTGTCCGTGGGCAGCGTGTCCAGTGGCAGTATGTCGGGGGCAGCATGTCCGGGGCAGCGTGTCCGTGGGCAGCGTGTCCAGTGGCAGTATGTCGGGGGCAGCATGTCCGTGGGCAGTGTGTCCAGTGGCAGTATGTCGGGGCAGCGTGTCCGTGGGCAGCGTGTCCGTGGGCAGCGTGTCCAGTGGCAGTATGTCGGGGCAGCGTGTCCGTGGGCAGCGTGTCGGGCAGCGTGTCGGGGCAGCGTGTCCAGTGGCAGTATGTCAGGGGCAGCGTGTTCGTGGGCAGCGTGTCCGGGAGCAGCGTGTCCGGGGGCAGCGTGTCCGTGGGCAGCAAGCAGGGCCGGAAGCTGGGGCCGTTGTGCTCTGTGGGGCACGGGCATGCGGGGTGACTGTGGGCAAGTCCCTGCCCTGCTTTGTGCCTCCGTTTCCCTCTGCCCAGCGGGGGAAGGCCCCTTGAGACTCTGGGGGGGGGGCGGGACTGCGGGGCTGAGCCCAGCAGGGGAGAGCAGAGTCCCAGGAGCTTTCTCCGTGGCGCATTTGCAGGCGCGTCTCCAGCTCCTTCAGCTTCCCGGCTGCGGCTTGTGGGGGCTGGGAAGGCAGCAGCTCGGCGAGCCGGGGCTCGGCGGGGCCTGCTGGAAGCAGCAGCGAAGTTGGGAGGCCGCCCGTCACGCGCGGGTGTTCCCCTGGTCCTCCTTGCCGGCAGGGGGCGCTGCAGGGCACGGTGCGCTCAGTGTCCGCCTATGGGAGCAGCCTGGTTTGTCCCCCGGGGTTCGGTTCCTGCAGGTGCTTGATGGCAAGAGGTAAAGTCGGGGCCAAGGCGCCCGTGACAAGGGAGGTGACCTCATCGATAATGACACTGGTCCTTAGACCACCCCCACGGCCCACCCCACCCTCCCCCTGCCGGTGTGCGCTCCTCACACGTGCACACACACTCACTACACATGTGCATATGCACACTCATTATACACGTGCACACCCACACACTCATCACACGTGCACACACATTCACTACACGTGCACGCACACACTCCTTACACATGTGTGCACACACACTCCTTACACACGTGCATACCCCCACACACTCATCACAGAACACAGGCACACACGCTCATCCCACGTGCACGCATATGCACACAAACTCATCACAAGTACACACGCACACACGCATCCCACGTGCACACACACACAAATGACTCTGGGCAAGTGATTTTGGAGGCCGGGTTGAGCGGGTCGCTCCCAATTCCTGACCCCAGCGGTGCGCTCGGGACGCGGCCTGTGTTCCCCAGCCCCAAGGGGCTCTGGCTTTCCTGCCCGCCTGCCTGACCCGGGCCTGGCCCTGCACACACCTGCTCACCCAGGCCTGGTCTGGGCCTCCGCTCCCTCGGGCCGGGCCTGCCGGTTGGACGCTGCCATGGGCTCTAGGGGCCCTCGCAGGGCTGGGGCCTGGCCTTGGGAAGGAGGCTGGGAGGGGACCAGGCTTGGGGCGAGGGGAGGGCGCTAGGCGGCGGGTGCTTGCCCCTGACAACAGGGATCTGCCCGGACCCGGCTCAGCCAGCGCAGCCCTGGCCGGGGGGCGCCGTGCGGCCTGGGGGGGCTCCCCCCTCCCTACTTTCCAGCCCCGGCTCCTGCGTCTTTCTTGTTAACTCTTCCAGCCGCTCAGCCATGACCCCCCGCCCCCGCCAAAAGCCCGGCCAGCCAATCCCGCGCCGCTCCGCTCCGCCGGGCGCTCGGGGGGACCCCGGGGGATAAAACCGGCTGGAAGTGACTCGGGCTGGAAACAAGTTCCCGAGCAACCCCAAGTCAGCGGGAGATTTCGGGGGCGCTTCCCCCGCAGCGGGGCTGGAGAGCGGCGGGCAGGGCGGGCGCTGCAGCCGAACAGGTGAGAGCAAGGCCCCCCCCCCATGGCTGCTCCGCTCGGGGGTCGCCCTTCCCAAAGGGGGGCGACCCTAGGGGGGGCGTCGCCCCGAGCCCGCTGCATCCCCCGGCGGAGGCCGCCTCAGACTCCAGGGTCCCTCCGGGCTGCCGGGGCCGGTCCGTTTCCAGCCTCCCATTTCCCTGCTTCCCCTCCAGGCCCGCGAGACCCTGAGTGGCCCCGGCCCCGCTGCCGCCTTCCCCGGAGGGACGGCCCCGCCCCAGCCATGCCCCACAGCTCCATCCGCTCAGGTAAGGGCCCCGCGGGGCTGCGGCGGTGCGCGCGGGGGGGGATGTTCCAGTCACGTGCAGGGGGGCCGCCACATGCCCCCCCCCAGGCTCAAACCGCTGCCAGGCTGAGGCCCGGCTCGGCCCTCGCGACCCCCTCCCGGCCCGGGCCAGCCCGATGGCGGGGGGGGAGGTGACCCTGCTCGGGCTGCGGGCACCGGGTGCGGGAATCGGGCCCGGGGGCATCGCCCATCGGGCCGCACTGAGACGGGGCCTTTCGGTCTCCCGGGGCCGGGCCGGGGAAGTTCACGGCCCAGTCCTGCCCCGCGTGGGAGTCCGCCCGAACCAGCGCGGAGCGGGAGCCGGCGGGGTCCGACCCGCTTCGCTTCGGCTCCGGATTCCTTCCCACGGGGCGGACGCGCTCCCCATCCCGAGGGTGTCATTAGCCCCCGGACGTCGCCGCCAGCCCCGCCGCCCCGCTCAGCCTGCGGCCTGGCCCTGGTATGCACCTGCCGACGGGGCTGGATGAGCGCCCGGAGCCGGGCCGGAGGCTGGGCAGGGGCGGGGAGCGGCGCGGGCCCCGGCAGAGAAAACCTGCCCCGCCGCGCCGGTGCGGGGGCCCCGAGCTGGGGCAGTTCGCGGAACTTTCGCTCCGCTCCGGCCGGTCCCGGCTTGCCCCGTGGGGACGGGCTGGAGCCGCATTCTCGATGCTGGGGGCCGGGCCGGGGCTTCGCTTGACACCTTCCCCGAAACGGGCTGCCCCGGCCCGGAGCGCGCGGCTGGGGAGGCAGATCCCGTGTCTGGCCGGAGCTACGAGGCGGGGCGGGGGCGGATCCCGGGCGGACCCGATCGGGGCTTGGGATCAGTTCCGGGCGCCGGGCCCTGCGCGGGGCGGGGGGAGGTCAGAGCGGGGCGGGGGCCTCTCTCTAGCCACCCAGCCGGGCTGCGGGCGCGTCCCCTGCTCCTGGGCTCTGATCCCGCCCCGGCTGCCTTAGCTGGGCGCTTTCGGCAGCGGCCCCTTAGCCCGGCTTTGTACCCGTCCCCCCACCCCCACTCTCGGGGGGATACGCGGGGGCTCGGGTCCCCGGCGGGCGGGCGGGCGGAGCTGGTTAATATCACGGCCCGGGGCTGGGGGGCCGCGGTAGCCGCCCACGCGCGACAAGCCCCCGGTCCGCTCGGGCCCCGCTTTGTCCGCCCTCAGCCAGGTCCTTTTAGGGTCTTTTCTTCACAACCTAGCGGCCCGAGCCGGCAGGGCCTGGAGCAGGGAATCCGGCGTCGCTTCGCTTCGCTTTCCCTTCGCCCAGCGCCCGGCTGGCAACCGAGTTTGTAACAAAGGAACCAGGAGCGAGCCCCAGTTGTCCCGGGCTCGCACAGCCCCGGGCAGGGCGGGCAAAGGGGTCAGCAGAGAGCCACGGCCCCCGGTTCTGGCCCGGCGCGGTGTGATGACTATCCCGGCCTCCCATTAAAACGCCGCCTGGGCTGCACCTCTCCGGCAGGTTTAATACCCGCGTTAGTGCCGTGGCTCGGGCTGGCTCTCCCCACGCGCGGGCTCGTTCCCCGTGGCTGTGTCCGAGCCCCCCCACCCGCAATACAGCGAGCGGGCTTATTCCGGGAGTGTCTTACTGGGGTAACGCGACGGGGCCCGGCGCGGCTGTTCGACCGGCGCCGTGTGAACCCAGGAGCGAGGCTGCCGGCCTCGCGTGTTCTCTGTCGCCCGCCGGGCCCTGCCCCGCTGGGTCCGCCGCTGGCTTTGGGGGGGACTGGGCTGCGGCGGGCGCCCGGCGTCTCGAGCGGGGCTGGATTTTCCGGCCGACGCGGCGGCTCCAACGCTCGCAATCCCCGCTCAGGAACATTGTCCCCGAGGCACCGTCGGGGCCCGGCGAGGGGCCGGTCCCGGGGGGCCGGTGTCGCCTGCGCCCCAAGAACGGGCGGCAGGAAACCCCGCGGGCCCTGCCTGGCTTGTGCGGCGGGAGAACCGGATCCCGGCGCCGTGTGGGGCTGGGCAGACAGGCGGCTTTGCGGGCGGCCGCTGCGGTTTTAGGCGGCTCATCGCCCAAGAGAAAGTCCCGGGGCAAGTGGCGAGCGGCTCGGCCTGGAGCGGGGGCTCGGCGGGGGCCGGACGGTTCCGGGGGGCGGGTTAATATCCTGCCCCAAATCTGAGGTGGGGGGTTGATTCTTTTTAAAGCGATTTTCTGTGATTTGTTGCATCGGGGTGCGGCGCGATGCGGAGGGCTGGAAAGGAGCCAGGGCTGGCTTGGCTCCGTGCCACCCCCGCACGCTGTCCCAGCATCACCGCCCTGAGCGCCCCCGGCCCGATCTGGCGGAGCCGGGGGGGTTCTAGTAGGTTCTAGGCCAGAGCAGCGGGACCTGGCACCGCTCAGCGCCCTGGCCGGAGGGGGGGGGGCAGCCGCGAGACACGAGGGGATTTCTTCTACCCCCTTCCCCCGAAAGTGTCCCCGTGTTCGCCCGTGCGCTCTGGCACCCGCTCGCCCCGGTCACCCCACTGCCAGCGGCTCCGCGGCCTGCGGGGAGCCAGGTTTGTCCTGGTGCCAGGGGCGCAGGAGCGGGCGGCCCCCCCCCCGGCTGGACTCTGCCTGGGCAGGCTCAGGGTTTAATCATTCACGGCCGGGGGGGGGGCTGTTTTCTTAAGGCGCAAAACGCCTAAAAATCCCGGTCTGAGCCCGGGCCGGGGGAGCCGGGCCCGGCTGGGGAGGTAAAAGCTTTGCAAGAGGGCGCCCCCGCCCAGCCTCCCGCCCCCATGAGCCACCGCTGCAGCCGCCCCCTCGCCCCCGCGCTCAGCCCCCGATCACAGCACCGCACAGGATGCACCTGCCAACACGGCCCCGCGGCGGGACCCGCAATGGTGCGACCCTCCCCCCGCACCCTCCGTACACACCACACGGGAAGGGAGAGGGACCACCCGGCACCCCCAGAGAGCCCAATTCTGTGCGTGCGCCTGGCGGGCCCAGCACACACAGACCAAAGGTCCGTCCAGCTCAGTGTCCTGTCTCTGACAGTGGCCAAGGCGGGGTGCCCCAGAGGAAGGGAACAGAACAGGGATCACCAAGGGATCCCTCCCCTCTCGCCCATTCCCAGCCCCGACAGACAGAGCCAGGGGCGCCCTTCCTGCCCAGCCTGCCGTCGATGGACCTGCCCTCCATGAATGTAGCTGGTTTGGGAGCCCTGTTAAAACAGACACAGGCTTGCTCCCGGCAGCCCGACAGTCTGGGCAGCCAGTGATGGTCCGGGCGAGGCAGGAATCGGAGCGAGTGTCAAGGCAGCCGCGTACCCCCCGCGGCTCCGAAGGGGCCGGAGCTCGGGGGGCTGGCTGCCCAGCCCAGGGGGCACCGAGAATCGCGCTGGAGCGACTGTGCCTGATGTGGGGCAGGTTCCAGGCAGGAGCGTAATGTGCGGGAGCCAAGCCGGTCTCCCCCCCAGCCAAGGGGGACTGCCGCTTCCCACCGAGTGAGGACCCGGCCTGCCCCCCCCCGGGTGCAAATGGAGGTGCCGCCCCCTAGGTGACCTGCGGCTCCGGAGCCAGGCTGGGGGTGGCCTCCCCCCAGAGCAGAGGCAGGTGGCATCTGGGGGGCCGCTCTGCGCACCCGGAGCTCGCGGTCAGCGCGCGGGAGGCCCAGGTGCGGGGCTCAGTCCGACTCCTGCGCCGCCGCCCGGGCTCAGAGCTTGTGTAAAGTAGCAGCCGCCACTCTCAGCCGCGAGGGCCCGACCCCTCCGCGACTGATCCGGCCTGTGCCGGGGGCCGGTCCTGCTGCGACGCGGGGCACGAACCCCCCAGGCCCAGAGCGCCCGGGCTGAGCGCACGGGGAGGCCCGCGCCAGGCCGGCGGCCAGGGAGACCGGCCCAGCCAGCGCCCCGTGCGCGGCTGGGTGCGGAGGGCAGGGGGCTGCGCGCTTCCCTGGGGACCAGGGAAGACTCAGCGGGACCCGCGGGGACGCAGCTGTGAGCCCCGGACAGGCGCAGGCCGGCGTGTCGGGTTTCGGGGAACCGGGTCCCGTCGCGTTTGTCCGGCGCGCCCTTGGCAGGGACTCCCCCCGCCCCCCGGCTGCGCCCGGGAGCCGAGCTCCTCACGGGAACCGCCCCGAAGGGCCGCTGGGCAGCTCCCTGCGCTCCGGGCCGGCTCCGCCGCTGGTTACACCGGGAGCGGCTCGGACTCTCTGGGGCTTCGCCTGATCGGCGCCAGGGCAGGGGGCAGCTGCTGCCGGGGGCGGCTTGTTCCGGAAGAG
This sequence comes from Rafetus swinhoei, assembly GCA_019425775.1. Lineage (NCBI taxonomy): Eukaryota > Metazoa > Chordata > Testudines > Trionychidae > Rafetus > Rafetus swinhoei. Next base: position 1,018,242 of record JAFJHL010000226.1, read on the forward strand.
CCCGGAGCTTCTGAACCGAGTTCGTGGGGCGAGGCTCCCAGCTCCCCGACTGGGGAGCCGGCTCCAGCCCCAGGGCTGCGGCTGGGGAAGGCCCCGGCGCGCCCTGGGGGGCCTGCGTCCGCAGAGTCCCGCCAGCCCCCGAGGGCTGCAGCTGGCCCCGTTAACTCCAGCGGGACCCGGCCGATGAGGGCGGCAGGAGCAAGGCCAAAACCTGCGTCCCATTCCCAGCTCTGCCCCTGAGTCAGGCGCCGCCCCGTGCCTCAGTTTCTCCCCGTACAATGGGGGATGGGGAGGCTCAGATTCCCAGAGGGAAGGGGCGCGCTCAGGTCAGAACGCGTGGGGCGGAGCCAGGGGCGGGGTCAGTGTGTGTGGGGGTGCGGAGTGTGGGGCGGGGCCAGTGGGGGGGTGCGGATGTGGGGTGAGGGCAGATGGGTCTGGCTGCGGTCAAGTGTAGTCAAGTGTCAGAGGGGTCTGGACCAGCTCTGCCATGGGGCTGGGACCCGCAGCGGGTTTCAGCTGCAGCCAGGCGGGGAGGGGAAGGGGGGGCTTCCATGACGTGTCCCCACTTGGCCTTTTCCCCCCACCCTGAGCTTTTGCAGTGTCTGTCGTGCGAGAGAGGGGCTGTCTGGGACAGGGGAGTTCTCTCGCTGCCGGTGCGACACTGCTCCAGAAACATTTTTGATCCCTATTTGGGAAAAAGCCAGAAGAGGTATTCATGTCCTAAGCTGATGAAATACAATGGCTCTGGAGGAGTCATAGAATCATAGAATACTAGGACTGGAAGGGACCTCGAGAGGTCATCGAGTCCAGTCCCCTGCCCTCATGGCAGGACCAAGTACTGTCTAGACCATCCCTGATAGACATTTATCTAACCTGCTCTTCAATATCTCCAGAGATGGGGATTCCACAACCTCCCTGGGCAATTTATTCCAGTGTTTGACCACCTGACAGTTAGGAACTTTTTCCTAATGTCCAACCTAAACCTCCCTTGCTGCAGTTTAAGCCCATTGCGTCTTGTCCTATCCTCAGAGGCCAAGATGAACAAGTTTTCTCCCTCCTCCTCATGACACCCTTTTAGATACCTGAAAACGGCTATCATGTCCCCCCTCAGTCTTCTCTTTTCCAAACTAAACAAACCCAATTCTTTCAGCCTTCCTTCATAGCTCATGTTCTCTAGACCTTTCATCATTCTTGTTGCTCTTCTCTGGACCCTCTCCAATTTCTCCACATCTTTCTTGAAATGCGGTGCCCAGAACAGAACACAATACTCCAACTGAGGCCTAACCAGCGCAGAGTAGAGCGGAAGAATGACTTCTCCTGTCTTGCTCACAACACACCTGTTAATGCATCCCAAAATCATGTTTGCTTTTTTTGCAACAGCATCACACTGTTTACTCCTATTTAGCTTGTGGTCCACTATAACCCCTAGATCCCTTTCTGCAGGACTCCTTCCTAGACAGTCGCTTCCCATTCTGTATGTGTGAAACTGATTGTTCCTTCCTAAGTGGAGCACTTTGCATTTGTCTTTATTAAACTTCATCCTGTTTACCTCAGACCATTTCTCCAATTTGTCCAGATCATTTTGAATTATGACCCTATTCTCCAGAGCAGTCGCAACCCCTTCCAGCTTGGTATCATCTGCAAACTTAATAAGCGTACTTTCTATGCCAATATCTAAATCGTTGATGAAGATATTGAACAGAGCCGGTCCCAAAACAGACCCCTGCGGAACCCCACTTGTTATGCCTTTCCAGCAGGATTGAGAACCATTAATAACTACTCTCTGAGTACGGTTATCCAGCCAGTTATGCACCCACCTTATAGTAGCCCCATCTAAGTTGTATTTACCTAGTTTATTGATAAGAATATCATGCGAGACCATATCAAACGCCTTACTAAAGTCTAGGTATACCACATCCACCGCCTCTCCCTTATCCACAAGACTCGTTATCCTATCAAAGAAAGCTATCAGATTGGTTTGACATGATTTGTTCTTTACAATTCCATGCTGGCTGTTCCCTATCACCTTGCCACCTTCCAAGTGTTTGCAGATGATTTCCTTAGGAAGTCAGAGGGCTTTAAATTTCTCAAGCAGTCAGAGGGCTTTAAATCAGCAGGTGCGAGAACTTGTACCCAAGAGTTTCAAAAGAGCTGGCCAAGCTGTTTCCTGCCCCATTCCTTTTTGTGCTGGAGCACAGGGGAAAGCCAGCATGTCAGTATTTAGATGGGACAGCCTGGGGAGCCATAGGCCTGCCAGCCTGACCTTGGCCAGGGGGGTGTAGTGGCCTGTCTGGCACCCCTGCAGTAACGACGGAAGGGACGTAATGGACCTTGACACTTTGTTTCCTTTTTAATGGGGCTGCGAGGCTGGCGGGTCAAGCTCACGGTGGGGTGATGCTCTCAGGCGGCTCTGAGGCGCGTGGCCGCATCCGGACGTTGAGAGTCTAGGCAGATAAGAAAGCGAAGGGGCCCATATTAAACGACCTGCTCAGCTACTGGCTGCCTGATCCATTTCCAGGGGGACCTGCAAAGGGGCCCGGTGAGCAGGGGTTTGGGGTCCCATGGGGTAGGCTAGGGCTCTTCATGCCATGTTCATCTTTGCCTCCCTCCAATGTCTGCAGGGGGCACAAAGCCTGGGGGAGGGGCAGGGGCAGGTCACGCAGCGCGAGCAGGGCACAAGCGAACACTGCAGCGGGCGGGTGCTGTAGAGGGCTGGGCAGCAGGGGCTGGTAGGGGACCGGGCATGGAGGAGCGGGGGAGCTGGAGTCCCAGGGGTGCAGCATAGGACGTGGGGTACAGAGAAGTGCCGTCAACTCCCTGAGCAGAGTTTTACCCGCCTGCCCCATGAACCCGGCCCTCAACTGATGAGGTGGGTGAAAACCACAGTGCCAAAGGCGGGGGCCTTTTGTCTATGCTTTGGGGGCCCTGGAGCCACATGCCTGGCTTCCCTCTGCAAACAGGAGGGCTAGAGCTTAGCCCCCCACAGTCGTCAGCTCGGGGATCTGGGGCTTTATAAAACACCCCAACCAATGAGATTGGGGTCAGCCCCCCAGAGGCTGCTAGGTCAGGGAGGGCTCCCCAGGGCTGGGACAGGCTATGGGGCGGGCCCAGCACTGTGAGGTTGTGGCCTGTTTCTGGGGTGCTGTGGGGGGGGGGAGCTGACCCACAGGGTGCTCTGTGAGGGGGCTTGTTCCACCTGCCTGCAAATTTTCTGCAGCGGCCCCCCCCCAGCCCCACGGCAGCCAGGGCTTAATTTCAAGGGACGCACTTGGGATGGGCGATGGGGGGCATGGGGGAGGGGAAAGCAGATTAAAAGAGAAGAGGGGCCCATTAGAGAGGCAGGAAGGAAATCAGGCCGGGCAATAGAAAAGCAAAATCTAATATCAACAAGGGAGAAATAAATGGAGATTAGGGCGAGCAAATTAGCTGTAATGGGCTCGGCGCTAATACAAGAATAACAGGCGAGGGGAGAATGCCTGCGAGGGGCGCAGGCCGCGGCGACGGAGCGCTCATGCGGGCAAGAGCCATTATGCCGGGGAGGCAGGATGGGAGTGAGGGGGGATGGGACAGAAAGGGGGACAGCTGGTGGCCAGGCAGTGGGGGAGCGTGGAGAGGCGGCACCATGAAATGGCGCAGGGCTGAAGGGGCTCTGTGTGGGGCACAGGGCTGGGGGGCTTCTGTGTGAGGTGCAGGACTGGGGGCTCTGCCTGGCTGGTGGGTCTGTGTGGGGCGCAGGGCTGGGGGGTTCTGTGCAGGGCACAGGGCTGGGGGGCTCTGTGTGGAGCGCAGGGCTGGGGGGCTCTGTGTGGAGCGCAGGGCTGGGGGGCTTCTGTATGAGGTGCAGGACTGGGGGCTCTGCCTGGCTGGTGGGTCTGTGTGGGGCACAGGGCTGGGGGGCTTCTGTGTGAGGCGCAGGGCTGGGGGGCTCTGCCTGGCTGGTGGCTCTGTGTGGGGCACAGGGCTGGGGGTTCTGTGCAGGGCACAGGGCTGGGGCTCTGTGTGGAGTGCAGGGCTGGGGGCTCTGTGTGGGGCACAGGGTTGGGGGCTCTGTGTGGAGCGCAGGGCTGGGGGCTCTGTGTGGAGTGCCGGGCTGGGGGCTCTGTGTGGAGTGCAGGGCTGGGGGCTCTGTGTGGAGTGCAGGGCTGGGGGGCTCTGTGTGGAGCGCAGGGCTGGGGGGGCTCTGTGTGGGGCGCAGCACGCTTAGGCTGCTGGCACCTCTGTTATCCAACCCCAGTCCTGCCGTGGGCCATATGGGGCAGCCCTGGGGGTCCGAGCAGGGGGCTGTTCACAGGTGTAAGGAAACAAGGCCTGTCAGAATCTGTCCCCAAAGGGGGCTGCGTGGGGCTTGATCCAGTGAGGTGCCAGCTCCCCAGACTCACGGGAGGGGGGGCTGCACTCCTAGGGCGGGCACCAGCAACAGCCCACCAGTGCTACCTGTCCATCTGTCCCACCATGCCCAGGTATGTCCCTTTGTCTGTCCATCCATCCGCCCATCCCCACTGCAACTCTCCTTTGTAGCCATCCTCCCCCAGATGCACCCCTCTGTCTCTCTAATCTAGTTGCAGGGTTTTTATCCTGTTGCCCATCACCGTGGTATCAGGGCAGCTCCCTAATCAAATCAAAAGAGAATCCTCTCGCGGAGTTCCTGGGGCCTCCCCGGTGCCAGGGTCAGGACGCCGCGTGGCGCGGGGTGGGGCGGGGCTCCGAGGAGGGCGTGAAACGCTGCGGGAGGGGCTCTCTGTTGGGAGCACGTCTCATCCCTGCCCCCGGCATGGCTCTGCGAGGGGGGCTGGCTTTCCGGGAGGCAGTTTCCCTGCCGCTTGGGACCCCCCCCGCCCGCTGGGATGTTGCAGTGCAAGGGGGTGTTTTCTCTGAAGTCTTCCTGGATTTTTGGGGGGGTCATTTGATTTTTTAATCCCCCTTTGTTGATGTTTTCACCAAACCGTGTGGGAGCCGTGTCCTGCAAGCCCAGACAGCACTGGCCTGTGGTTGACCTTTGGGGTTTGCTGAATGAACAAGGGTTCCCAAAGGAGCTGGATACATTCATGGAGTGCAGGGCCATCGACGGCCGTTAGCCAGGCTGGGCGGGGAGGGTGCCTGTAGCCTCTGTCTGTCGGGGGCTGGGAATGGGTGACGGGAGGTATCACGGGATGGTCCCGGTTCTGTTCCTTCCCTCTGGGGCGCCCGGCATTGGCCTCTGTCAGCAGCCAGGACCCTGGGCTGGATGCGTGTCCACCCTTGCGTGCATAACAGGGCTCTACACCCAGGCTGATACACAGACAGATTTCTGCACATCCCAGTACCCCACCCCCCATTGCACTTCATGGCCCCGATATGCTCCTGTGGGCTCTGGGTGTCCTGCCCAGGGATCCGTGTGCATGTAGGTCTGTGCATGCGTGTAGAGCTGTGAGTATGCATGTTAGTCAGAGCATGCATGTAGCTCTGTGCAGGTCTGTGTGCATACATCGAGGCCCTTGCGTGTACGGTGCGTGTACAGTGCGTGTACGGTGCCACCCTGCCCTCTTTGGGGAACTCTGCGGCACTGCGCACGTGCAGGATTTATGTCCTTCCCAGATTTCTTCGCTTCCCCATGGAAAAATGACTTTCTGAAGGGGAAGCAAAGGGAAGCCACAAGAGCGGCCATGCCCCCTCCCCTACAGTAGTTCCAGGTGCCAGGGCAGAGAGGTAAACCACTGTGGGGCAGGAGGCAGAACTGGGGAAGACCCGGCTGGTGGTTCCTGTCCTGGCTGGGCCCAGCTGTGAGTCCTAGCTGGGCAGGGGAAGGGGGGCAGGACTTTCTCTTCCCCATCCAGGGCCAGGTCAGACCCACCCCCAGATTTCCCCTCCCCCCAGTTCCTGCACCCATGGTGCCTCAGCATCAGGGAGAGGGATACAGAGATCTGCTGTGCACCCAGACCCGTCTGCCGAGCCTCCTCTCTTGCCCTCAGACCCCCGATGAGCCCCCCAGTGCATGAGAGAGGTTGACGGGCGTGTAAAGCTCTTTGCAGCTAAGGGCCTGCAGTGGGGCCTGATTTGCCTCCTGCGCGCCCCGGGGGCCCAGGCCTTTGCGGGTGTAAAACGGGCGCGGGGGAGCGGGCTGTGCCGGGAACATGCTGCCGGGGAGCGTGGGCTGCGGACTGTTCCTCGCGGCTCCTAGCGGGCGTGTAACGTATTAGGCAGGACACCGGCGGCTGAGGCCTCCCTCGCTGGCTCCCCTGTCGCTGTTAACTGCACGTTCCCTTGGCTGCAGCCCAGCCTGGCCTGGGGCGCCTCTTCCAAGCGATGAGCGTGTCCCTCTGGGGCTGGGCGCCGCCTGTGCCAGCTCCCAGTGCTGGCCCCAGAGGGCAGGAGCAAAGAGAGGCCCCAGCCCGCAGACTCTGCACCCCCGTGGCAGAGCCACCGTCCGCGGCGCTAGCTGGCTCAGGCGGGCTGTGTGGGCGGCGGGGCCGGGGAGCTAAAAGCACCCCCATGCTCCAGGGCTCAGGCTGTGTGTGGACAGGCAGGCCCGTGGCCCAGCTCGGGTAGCGCTGTGGGGAGCACCGAGGCGCCGGGCAGCTGCTGAGCGCAGGGAGCGGGAGGCAAGCGCAGGCCGCGCTCGGGTAAAGATGGCAGCGGCAGCGTGGCCGTTGGGCCGGAGCTGGAGCCGGGGAGGGGCAGCGCTCAGCGCGGGGTCCAGCCTGCGTGGGGGCAGCGACACGGCCCCCAGACCCGCTGAGGGGGTTGCTGCGTAGGCGTCGCCGGGTCTGCACGGCGCTTGTCGCCCGGGGGAGCGGCCCTGCTCAGAATGCAGCGTCGGGAGCCAGGGGAGCGCCGGGCCCTGGCCGAGGCGAGGGGAGACGGGGACAGGGATCGGACGGGCCTGGCTCTGACATGGCCAGTGGGTGCTGAGCCAGAGCCCTGGCCGGCCTGCAGGGCCGCAGCTCCACCAGCTGCCCTTAGTGGTGCCCATCCCCGGCCCCCTCCACTTGGCCACGCCCACTGCCGCTCCTGGCGTAGTTGGACGGTGGAACTGCCTGCCACTGGCTCTTGTTGAGCCAAGGAGTCTGGCGGTTCGAGGCGCGACTGGGCGGGTCTAGCGAGCAGGGCGGAGAGCAAGGGGCAGAGCTGACAGAAGAGCTGGAGCACTGGGCAAGGGGCCAGGACAGAGCAGGGGGGAGGGGAAGCTGGGGCTGAGGAGACCCCTACAACCACGGAGCATGCGGAGTGACAGTCGCACGGAGCCTTGACGCCGGGTGTGGCCCCTGGCCGGGCCCCATTCGTTCCCATGCGGTAGCCCTGAGCCAGGTCCATTGGCTCCGCTTGTCTGCTAGTCACCTCTGTGCTCGTGGGTTGTGTCTAGCGGCGTGAGCATGGCCCCGGGGGTTGAATGAAGCACCCAGCCAGCAGCTACAGGTTATTTTTGGTAATGCAAACAACCTTCACTCTTTGGGCTACAGCAGCGTGGTGCGCAGGCCGAATCTCACAGGCCCAGCGACACAGCGGGTCAGAGCGGGGGGAGGGTGATTTCGGGTCGGGGCCGCTGGCCCACAGAAAAGTCAGTCGGGGCCGCACGGAAGTGAGAAGCTGTGGTGGTGCGTCGGGCCCCCCCCGATCCTGCACCCCCATAGCAGCAAGATGAGTCTCCACCAGCCAGTAGAACAGGGGGGGTTATTGCTTCTCCAGGTACAGCCCAGCACAGACGTGACGTGGCCACAGGAGTCAGGGCCAGGATGCCTCAGACCCCTGGGGTAGGGGGTCCCTCCCCCCCAGCACTCAGCTTAGTCTGTTCCCTTCACGTTTCCCAGCCAGAAACTCCTTCGCTCCCAGACCTTGCCCCCCAGCCAGGTGTTCGTCTCCCCCTCCCTCCCTTTGTCTCTCCCCCCTGGGAAGAGCCTTGTTATCTGCTCAAGCTGGGACTAGGTGTCTGGGCCAATCCACACGTGAGTGAGTCAGCCGGATCAATCACACCCAAAGCAAGAGCGGGCCCAGCAAGACAGAGAGCTGCCCCAGGACTGGCCAGCTGGGAGAACAGGGGACTGGAGAGCTGGACGAAGGAGGCTTTTTGGAAGGACACGGAGCCTGGATGGAGGAGCCAAGAGAGGGAGCCGGAGGCGGGGTCCGTCGCTGCTTGGCTGGCTCATCGCGGCACAGGTGCGACTGGGGCGCTGTGGCGTAACCCAGCCCCAGGTGCGGTGCCCAGGCTCCGGTGCTGTGACCTGGTTTGGAAAAGGCTGCCTGGCCTCAGAGGAGGGGCCCGTCGGCGTGGCTGGATCTGCTGCAGGGAGCCATGCAGAGAGACGGGGGCGCTGGTGCCCAAGGCCCAGGGCCAGGGTGGTGCAGTCTTGGGCCTTGGCTCAGGGAAGGGGCCACTCCCAGAGACTGGGGAGACGCTTCCAAGACTCCAGGACGTGCGTCTCTGGAAAGGAGGCAGCCGGGTTCCAGTGACTCCCACGGCTGAGCAATGGGGCTGGCAGCCAACACGTTCACCCTGCGGCCGGGATCCCCTCCCGCCTGGGGCTGGACCTGCCCGGCAGGCTTGACAGGTGCCCCTGTCAGAGCAGCATCGTCTGCAGTTACGCAGCGACCTGGTCCGTGGGCTGGGACACGGCTGGCAGGACGTGCCTCCTCCGGCCACGTCCTCCCTGCTGCCAGCCGGCCGGGCGGTGCCTGGGTCTGCTTCAGCATCTTCTCGCTCCTGGCACGTTCCCACCCTGGCTGGTTCCAGTCTCATCTCCGTTTCTCTGTACTCTGGTGCGGGCTGCTTTGGCGGCGGGGCCGTCCACGGGGTCCCGATTTGCTAGGCAAACTGCCGTCAGGACAGGCCAGTCCTCATGAGCATCAGCCGCCGAAAGCCGCTGCCCCGCGGGCAGAACCTGTTTGGCCCCTCCGGCTCTTGTCAGGGCAGCCACAGCAGAACCGGCTCTGGAAGCATTTTGCAATTTCAGCCTTGCCCTTGGTCTCTGCATTGCACCTAACTCCGTGGCTCCAGCGTGCACCCCGGAGCCCTGCGCCCAAGGCACCAGTGTCGTGTTCCCTTCGATCGTCCAGGCGTCTTCCTGCCTTTGCCACATCGGCAGCAGCGTCTGGGACAAGACCACACCCTGGACGCGTGGAATTTTGTCCGCGGGTTGTTCTCCTTCCTGCTACTTCCAGGTGCTTTGCGGTCGGCCCTTTCCTGAGCGTCTGTAAGGCCACCAGCGCCGTCTTCGGCTGTCGCCCACACACCGACGGCTGCATCGCGGCACCCGGCTCCACCCGCCCCCACTCCGACTGCCACGGTTCCCAGATGCTTCTTGCAAACCCTTCGGTTCCCTTCTCACCTCCAGCCCCGCCGGGCGGAGCTGGTGGCTGGCTCGGCGCTCAGCTGCGTGTCCAGAACAGGAGGAAAGGGAGGACTGGCGGAAGACACGAGCTGGGCAGACTGCGTGTACGGTCTCGCTGGAATTCACTGCCCCTGGTCCCGACCCCCCGCCGCTCTCCTGGGCGAGGAAGGAGAGTTTGGGGCTTCCTGTTGCTTTGTTTTAATCCAGGCAATTTCTGGCCTTTAGCTGCAGCAGGCGACTCAGAAGTTGTTTGAGGAGGAGGCTGCTCGGGGCCACGTAGGTCTAGGAGTGCACAGCAAAGCCGCTTCCTTCTCCCATTTCATGCAAACCCGTCTCCCTCAGAGCTGCTCTGTCCAGCAACCTCGGCTCGAATCTGGGTTTGTTTGTGCAGCACCTAGCGCGAGGGGGCCTGATTGTGGAGCAGAGCCCCTAGGCGCTAACACAAGATATGGCTGGCCAGGCTGGGGTGAGGGAGGCCAATGCCTGTGCCGTCCCTGGGGACGAGCGGGCCGTTATAGTGCCCGTGCCCAGGGCCAGGCTAAATGGCTCGTGAGATTAAAACAATAATGGAAAAGGAAGGACTTGTACTTGTTTCTGGGCTCCGAGCCATGGGGCCACGGTGGGGGGTCACATTTTCCCCAGCCCCAGGGACAGCCACGTGCTTATTCTGTAATCAGACGCCAGTGGAGATTCTCCGCCTGCGACTCCTGGAGCTGGGGCTAGAAGGGAACAGCCAATCACATGAGCCGCACGATGGGCTTGTGGGCCCTGGCGCCGTGGCCGGTGGCTCCAGGCGGTTGCTAAGGGTCTGATTGATCCCTGGGGCCCAAGGCTGGGAGACCGCGTGACGCGGCGGGTGCCGGCCCAGCCCTGGCCAGAGAACATCCCCGGGGCCTGATCCCCCGGGGCTGAGCCTGCGTGGGCCCCTCAGTAACCCCAGGCCTCCCCGGCCCGGCCGGGCGGGCTTTGTCTCCTGGCAGGGCACGGCGGGCTGAACCAGCTGGGCGGGGCCTTTGTGAACGGCCGCCCCCTGCCGGAAGTGGTCAGGCAGCGCATCGTGGACCTGGCCCACCAGGGCGTGCGGCCCTGCGACATCTCCCGCCAGCTGCGCGTCAGCCACGGCTGCGTCAGCAAAATCCTGGGCAGGTAAGCGCAGAGGCGGGAGCCGGGGTGGGGCCCCGCAGCGTCCCAGCCAGCCACTCCTGGCTCCCATCAGATGGCAGCAGGGTCCCCGCCGCGGGATGCGCCAGGTTCTGTGACAGGCTGGCACCCCGAGTAACTAGGGTAACTAGGGCCTAGTGGGCAGAGCTAAGGTGACACAAAGGCTGGTCAAGTGGGCAGGGCGCTCTCCGGCCCTCGAAGGCTCTGCCCTGGATGCCATGTGGCCCTGGGTCTGGACCTGAATTTCTGCTTGCCTCAGTTTCCCCTCTGCCAATGCTGACCATGATCTCAGGGTCTGAGCTTGGCTGGGGCTCTTGGGGGGGGCTTGCTGCAGAACCTGGTCCCCAGTGGATCTCTGTGGCAGCGCGGTGCCACCCTGGGGCTTGGCTCCCAGCAGGACTGGCTGGCTGGTGCCGAGTGGCTGGGAACCCTCCCCCGAGAGCCTGTGGGTCCTGCTGCCAGCGGGGATTCGGGGGGAGGTGCCAGGGGTTCGGTGGATCTTCGCCCCAGCTGTCAGCTCAGCACCGGCCTTTGTGTGCGCTCTGGCTGCCGCTGGCTCAGGCGGTCGCATGGGGACCGGCAGCCCTGCCGTGTGCCGGGGGCTGTGCCTGAGCCACCCATGCGGGACGGTCCAGCAGGGCTGGGGCAGGCTTGGAAGGGGCGGCCTGGGGAAGGCCATTTGTTGGCACTAAGTAACTGACCCAGCCCCAGGCCACGGGCCCCGAGTGGCACCCGACACCACTGTGATGGGCACAGCAGGAGATCCCAGGACGTGCCGGGCCGGGTAACAGCTGACATAGTTCCCTGAGCCTGGCACCCCCTGACTATTTACAAACGCCCCATCCCAGACTCGGGGACACCCTGCTCCCGCTCTGTGCCTCGGTTTCCCCATCTGGGGCTAATGCACTTTGCGACGCCCCGAGTGCCCTGATCTCCGTGCAGGGAGGAACCTGCTGCTATTTCTCCCTGAGCCATCCGGGACTGGGCTGCAAGATGAGCCCCCAGGAGCCGGCCCCAGCTCTGTCTGCAGGGAGGGTCTTGCTGCGCAGACTACCCCTGGCCCTGGTGCCCCAGCTGTGCCCGCCGTCTGCTTCCCTCGGTTTACCCGGTAACCCTCTCGCTTTCTCTATTGGAGTAGGTACTACGAGACCGGCAGCATCCGGCCCGGCGTCATCGGGGGCTCCAAGCCCAAGGTGGCCACCCCCAAGGTGGTGGAGAAAATCGGGGACTACAAGCGGCAGAACCCCACCATGTTCGCCTGGGAGATCCGGGACCGCCTGCTGGCCGAGGGCGTCTGCGACAGCGACACTGTGCCCAGTGTCAGCTCCATTAACAGGTCGGGGTGGTGAGGGACATGCCCTGGGGACCCCCACCCTCTCCCCGAGACATAGCCAGGCCTGTTTCCTCCCAGGGACCGCCCCATCCATCCGGGACCCCCATTCCCATTTAGCTGGGCCCCGCCCTATGCCGTGGGAAGGGCAGGGAGATGCCCAAGACAGGCCCGGGGGGGGGGGCAGTTAGGCCTTGGTCCCATTTAAACCCTACAAGGCTTGGGTACCACTTCGGTCCTGCTCCCTCCCGAGACGTCGGAGACTCCCTTTCCCCTCTCTGTGCCTCAGTTTCCCCACCCGGCACATGGGGCTAAAGTACTTTGAGATGCCCCACGGGCAAAGCAGGACTGAAGTTGTACCTAGCGCTGTCCCGGGATGAGTCTGCCCCCAGTCTGTGCTCGAAACCCTCCCCGAGGTCCAGGGACCTGCCGCCAGCTCCCTCCAGGGCAGGATTCCGTCCCGCCGGGCTCTGAGGAGCAGCCCAGTTCTCACCCTGGACCCCAGGGTCGCCGTGTCATTTCCTGGCTGCCCTTTCTCCCCCTCAGAATCATCCGGACCAAGGTCCAGCAGCCGTTCAACCTGCCGCTGGACAGCTGCGTGGCCTCCAAGGCGCTGAGCCCCGGGCACAACCTGAGTAAGTTCTGGGGTGGGGGCCGGTCCCCAGGCCACCCGCGCTCTGTCCCTGGAGCCAAACCGAATTCAGCAGCAGGTGGGCCTGAGCCCACGGCTCTCAGAAGCACGGGCCGCGGCGCCTGTTGGCTTCTGGGCAGCGGCAGAGCAGGGCGAGTTCAGGGAGTTTTTAGAAACATTTCTGGCAATTTTGAAAAGTTTGTAAAGGTTATTTTGGGTGGGGCGGGGATGCGGGCGCGTCGGGCGGCGGCGAAGATGCTTCGCTCCGGCTTTGAGCCCTTTTGCCCACGGTGGAATCGTGAGACTGTCCAGGCCACTTTGCAACACAAAGTCTTTCCAAACTAACCGCCAAGTCTCTTCCCCAGAATGGTTAGTGCCCCAAACGGCCACTTCAAAGGCAAAGGTTGCGGTGTCCCCAAACCTGCTTCTCCCCTCCCCAACGGGTTTAATAGTCCTCCCAGCGCTAGCATCCGCCCGTGTGTGCCCAGCGCCAGATCGGCACAGCCGGCCGGGCCGTGGGGGCTGCGCAATTCAGCCTGGGTGCCTCATGGGAGTCGCAGTTTGGTTGCCCCAAATCACGGTTCCCCCTTATGGGCCGGGCTGCCCAGTTGGCTGCATCTCCCATGATGCAATGTGGCCAGGGACTCTCAGCTGCCCAGCGCCTGTGGTGCATCATGGGAGATGTAGTCTCACCTGGGACCCTGGCCTATAAATAGGGTTGCCAGGTGTCGGGATTGGAGCTTTCTGTCCGGGATTTTCTAAATGAGATGTCATGTCGATTGTGAGGTCATGTCAAGTGTGTCTGGTATTTTTGTTGAAACCATCTGGCAACCCTCCCTATAAAGGGTTGGGGGTGGGGAAAAGAGGCATCCAAACTACAGCTCCCAGAATGCACAGCAATGGCCTTGCCAAATAGACCCTTTTCAGTATTTGAATTTCTGCGGAAAAAATGGAAAATGCCTCCATTTTTGGCCGTTCAGTGCCATTCCACCCCACCCCCGCCAGGTAAACTGAGGCACTGAGCCGGGACGGGTCACACAGCGAGCTGGCGTCAGGGTTGGGACTCCCCGCTCTCACCCTGCTCCCCTCCCACGAGCCCATGGAGGTGCCCCGAGCCCCCGGGGCACCAGGGACGGTTCCTCTGGGCAGCTTGGGACGCCGGCCTTGCCCCGCCCTCAGGTGGCGCATCCCCAGCTCTGTGCTCCGGGGCTTGCTGACCCGGGGGCGGGGGGCTGTTTTCAGTCCCCAGCTCGGCCGTGACCCCACCGGAGTCGCCCCAGTCGGACTCGCTGGGCTCCACCTACTCCATCAGCGGGCTGCTGGGCATGGCCCCGGCCGGCAGCGACAAGAGGAAGATGGACGACGGTGAGTGGGTCAGAGGGGTCCGGCCGCCAATGCCACAGGGGTGGGCCTGGCACAGCCCTTGGGGGGAGGCCACAGAGGCCTCGCCAGGCTGCTGCTCCCAGCCCCACACTGAGACCGGCTGGGCCCCGGGCGGCTCCCCTGTGGCCCTAGAGCAGCTGCCTCAGCCCCACGCAGGCTGGTCTCAGTTCCCCTGCCCGGACCAGGGCCCCAGGGGACAGTGATGCCCACGTGGTGCCATCCTACTGCCATGTGGTGCCCAGACACTCCAGGCGTGGACGAGCCGTGGCTGGCAGTGGAGGGAGGGCTGGGGGGCAGGGCCATGCCCATAACTGGGGGTGGGCTGTGTCCTTGAATTGGTGGGGTGGGTCGGGGCTCAGGCCATGCCCATGGCTAGAGGGGGCTGGTTGGGGGTGGGGTCATGCCCGTGGCTGGGAGCAGGGAGGTGGCCACGCCCAGGCCAGGGTCTCACGGCTGCTCTGCCTGCAGGCGACCCGGAGAGCTGCCGGCTCAGCATGGATGCCCAGAGCAGCGCCAGCGCCGCCCGCAAGCCCCTGCGCCCCGAGGCCTTTGGGCAGCCGCCCCTGGAGCCGCTGGAGTGCCCCTTCGAGCGGCAGCACTACCCCGAGGCCTACGTCGCCCCCAGCCACGCCAAGGGCGAGCAGGTGCCCATGGACACCTGGCACAGGCGGCGCGGGGGTTGTGAGCACTAGAGGGGCTGGGGGTGAGCCCACCGGGGGAGTGGTATTGAAGGGAGTCCCATGGGGGGAGCAGCATTGGGGGTTCCTGGGGCAGGGGGCTGTATTGGGGGTCCCCAGGAAGCAGTTTGGGGGTTCCCTGGGCAGGGGGCAGCATTGGGGGGTCCCTGGGGAGCAGCATGGGGGTCTCAGGAGGTCTGGGGGCACTGAGCCTCGCCGGGGTCACTGACCTTTCTGTCCCCCCCATGGCCAGAGTCTCTACCCCCTGCCCCTGCTGAGCAGTGCGCTGGACAACGGCAAAGCCGGGCTGACCCCCTCCACCACGCCGCTCGGCCGGGGCCTGCCCGCCCCCCAGCCCTACTCGGCCGGGCCAGGTAAGGGCTGCCCCTCGGCACGTGCCCCCTGCTGGGGGCCTGGGGCAGGCTGGGGCTGGCGCGGGGTGAGGAGACACCAGGCCTCAGGCTGCAGGAGACTGGGGGTGCCCCCAGTGCCACTGGGGTTCTGTCTCCGCCCATCCCTCAGCCCATCTGGCCAGAGCCCATGGGCCCCTCAGCTGCTGGATCTGGCTGGGGCCCTTCTCCAGTGCCTGCCCCACCCCTTGGCCTGAGATCAAAGGATTTCCCTTCCCCTCCTTCCTCAGTTGGCCCTTTGCTGGGCTGCCAGCTCCAGTTGTGGGCAGCTGGGCTGGAGAAGCTCCGCCCAGACTCTCAGACACCCCCTGCCCCCCATCTCCTGGATCCCAGCCTGACATGCTAATGATGCTCCTGCTCAGCCTCACAGGGCAGAGAGAGTCGCTCGGCTGTGTGTCCATAGCCCCACACTGCTCCTGGACCATGGGGATTCTCCAGTAACTGGGATTTGACTGGCCCAGGAAGGGGCAGCCGCCTGGCCTCAGGGAGGTGCCAGAGCTGCCCCCCCCAGTAGAAAGTTCGGAGTCATCTGCCCCCAAGGGACGATTCTCCCTGACCCATTGGGCCATGACTGGCTCTCACCCTTGGGGTTAGATCCTAGCTGGGCCCATTTACCACCGATGTCTCCTCTGCTCTGGGCCCTCGTGGCGCCAGTACTCTCCAGTGGCAAGGAGTTCCACAGGCTAAAAGCATTGGCCACATGCACTTTTCAGGCTCTGGATCGGAATCGGGGCTCCCTTTCCCCATGCCCATGGGGGCGCAGTCCTGGGGTCTGACCCAGTCCTCGGGGAGGAGGGGAGGGCTGGGGCAGAACAGGTCCACTGGAGAACATGGGACCTGCCCTCTCCTCCCCCTTCAGCTGTGGGAGAGGAAATTGCCCACTGGAGGGTGACGGGCTCAGGTTACAGGCCAGCTGTGCAGCTGCTGGGGGAGGGGCATTGCGGGCAATGGGGCACCCCACAGAGCTGGGAATGGGCCGGGGGCAGGGCTACTGGCCTTGGCTAGTGACAGAGCTACAGACTGAGGACGTGATCTCTGTGGCATCTCAGAGCCGCCCCCCCTCGCCCACCCAGCACCCCCGGCAGTCCTGGCTTGTGGCAGTGCCACTGTCAACAGGGCCCTGGCGGGGGCAGGTGAGGCAGCTGGTGGGGTGGGCACGGCCATGGAGAGCACCTGAGCCACGCCTGGGCAGGGCTAGGCAGAGCACTGGGGCGCTCATCTCAGTCTGGCACTCACAGCACTGAGGGGGGGCCACAGGGCATCTGGGTCCTAGGTCCAGCCCCGCCCCGACTCCCTGGGGATCTTGGGTAAGTCCCTGCCATGCTTTGTGCCTCAGTTTCCCCAGCTGTCCAAGGAGGATCATCAGCCTTTGTGAGGCTGGTTAGACTGGGTCAATGCGGTGCCTGGTGCATCGGGGCCCTGAACTTGGCCGGGGTCTGGGCAGTGCCCGGCCTGACGGGCCATGATCTCGGTTGGGGTCTGGGCGGTGCCCGGCCTGACGGGCCATGATCTCAGCTGAGGTGTGGGCAGTGCCCAGCACGATGGGCCCTGGGCTCAGTTGAGGCTTCTAGGCGCTACCATAATACAAATCAGACCATACGAGCTTGGGCCTGGAGTCCCGGCCCTGAGCTTTCAGCCATTGACCCTTGTCCCCGTTGTCATGGGCTGTGGGGGAGTCCCCGGGCCCTGCACCCCCGTCCGCATACAGACGTGACTCTCAGGCAGCAGGTAGGAGAGAAGGTTTATTGGTTCCCAGGGACACCGCGTAGCCCAGACTTGTTGGCACAGGAACCAGGAGCCGTCAGCACAGCCCAGCTTGGGGGGAGGGGGCCCAGAGCCCTGCCCAGCCCCCAGCCCGGCCAGACTCCCCTCTCCCTGAGCCAGCCCAAAACTAACTCGCCCCCTCCGCAACTGGCCCCAGTTCCCCAGGCTACCCCGCCCCCTCCTTTATCCTGCTTCTCCAAGGTGTTATCTGCTGTCACCTGGAGGCTGAACATACGTGCACAGCGAGTGGTGCCCAGCCCTCCCCTCCACATCCAGACAGTGCTGCAGTGCCCAGGGAAACTGAGGCACACACACACACACACACACACACACACAGAGTTACTACAGAGCAGCGCAGGACAGTAGAATCACACACAACACAACAAAGCAACCAGAGTGAACATAAAACCAGAGTTACTGCACACCCACCACGTCCTGCCCGCCCCGCCGCATTTCACTCCCGTGCAGGCAGGTGGGTTGATGCCCAGCCCGTGGGGCTGGGGTGGGCAGGCAGGGGGCTCAGATGGGGATTTAGGCCCCTGCCCAACAAGCCGGGGGCTAGGGAAACGGGAGGGCACCGGGCATGGGGGCTGGTGCTGTGCAGTTAACCCCTTAGTGCCCGTCTGGCCTGGCATGGCTAGCGCAGCCCCTGCGGAGCTCTCCCACCTCTCCAGCAGCGGGGTCTGCCAGGGGACCCGCCTCAGCCCCCTGCCCTGGAGACTCCAGGGCCGGGATGGCCCAGGTGGCTGGGATCCAGGCTGCAGGAAAGGGAGAGGGGACGCAGATCCCTGGGTTGGCAAGGCACTAGATCCCCTGGGGAGCTAGGTGGGCGGAGCCCCAGGAAGGGGGAAGGATCGGGACCGCAGAGGCCCCACTGAGTAGCTGTTCTACGTGGCTGATCCCAGGCAGGGGGCAGCTGGGCTGGGGCTCCCTTCGGGGCTGCCCCCCTGTGTGATCCTGCCTTTCACCTGCTCTCCTTTCACCTCCGCAGGGCGCGAGATGGTCAGCTCCACGCTGCCCGGCTACCCCCCGCACATCCCCACCGGCGGGCAGGGCAGCTACGCCTCCTCCGCCATCGCCGGCATGGTGGCAGGTAGGGCCAAGGCGGGGGGAGCGGGCGCTGGGCAGCCAGGAACTGTCCTGCTAAAGGCCTGTGCCCACCCGCAGGCTGGCTGGGCTGGGGGAAGCCCAGAGTAGGTAGCAGGGGGCTGTCAAGGGGAGGGTGGCACTGATGGGGGCCGCGGCTAAGCTGGGGGCAGCCTGGGCTCAGGGATACGGCGTCTGCAGTGGGTGGGGTTGGGAGCCAGGACGCCTGGGTTCTGTTCCCAGCCAGTGGAGGGGAGTGGGGTCTAGTGGTTAGAGCAGGGGAGGGGCTGAGAAGCAGGACTCCTGGGGTTTGTTCCCAGCCCGTGGAGGGGAGTGGGGTCTAGTGATTAGAGCAGGGGAGGGGGTGAGAACCAGGACGCCTGGGTTCTGTTCCCAGCCCGTGGAGGGGAGTGGTGTCTAGTGGTTGGGGGTGGGTGAGAGCCAGGATGCCTGGGCCCTGTTCCCAGCCTATGGAGGGGAGTGGGGTCTAGTGATTAGAGCAGGGGAGGGGCTGAGAACCAGGACTCCTGGGGTTTGTTCCCAGCCTGTAGAGGGGAGTGGTGTCTAGTGGTTAGAGCAGGGGAGGGGCTGAGAGCCAGGACGCCTGGGTTCTGTCCCAGATGAGTTTTGCAGCTGCCTTGTCTGTAATGGGCTGAGCCCAAACCCAGGGTCCCTTCCCCCATCAGGTCTAGCTGTGAGGCTTGGCGGGTCCTGCAGGAGCTGTGGTGGGGGGAGGCGAGGGGGCCCGCATAGGGAGCAGCCCTGTGCTAATCCCCAAAGGGGAAGCCCAGACTGCCCTGGCCCCGCTGCCCCATCCGCCCAGCGCTGCAGCGGCTCGTGCCTGGAAGGGTTAATCTGCGTGGGCCGTGGGCCGTGGCCCAGGTAGCTGCCGGGAACATGCTGAACTGGCGGGTGGCTGTTACCCTGGAGATGTGCTTAATGCGGCGTTGAGAATCCAGAGCTGGGCCCGGCCCCCCGGCCCTCTCCTGGAGCGTGAAATGAGATGGCAGCGGGCGGGCGGGCGGGGGAGCTGGGCTAGACAGTGTGCGCTGGGGGCACCTCCCGCAGCCCTGGCACCCAGCCGCCGCCCGCTGCTAACGCCACCCCCAGCCCTGTCCACCCGCCTCCAGCCACGGGCAGCTCGGCCAGCGAGCAGGGCGCAGCGGTGGCGCGGTCTGAGGACCTGGGCGGTCCCCGGTGGGGGGTTCTGCTCCCTGCGCTTGTGTGCCTAGAGCCTGGGGTGCCACCTGCACGGGGGCAGCTGGGCCCGGGCCTCGTGGGCGTCGCCTCTGGAATATCAGCAGGGAAAGCCACACAAGGGGCACCAGCTGGATCTGGCCACCCTGCGCGTGGGCACCTACAGACCCCAATGGGCCGCTGGCTGCCCCTCACTGGTCTGTCCCCACAGCCCCGGATCTGTCTGTCTGTCTATCCCCAGCCACCCCTCTGTCGTCTGTCTGTCCCCACAGCCCTGGATCTGTCTGTCTGTCTATCCCCAGCCACCCCTCTGTCGTCTGCCTGTCCCCACAGCCCCGGATCTGTCTGTCTGTCCATCCCCAGCCACCCCTCAGTCGTCTGTCTGTCCCCAGAGCCCCGGATCTGTCTGTCTGTCTATACTCACCCTCTGTCTATCCCCAGCCACCCCTCTGTCGTCTGTCTGTCCCCACAGCCCTGGATCTGTCTGTCTGTCTATCCCCAGCCACCCCTCTGTCGTCTGTCTTTCTAGCCCCATCTAATCTATCTATCCTCACACACCCCCTCTATCTATCTATCTATCCCCATGCACCTCTCTCTCTCTCTCTCTCTCTCCCCATACACCTCCTCTATCTGTCTATCTATTGAATATGTCTGTCATTGGCCCCTCACCAGGGTATCTGATATGGGGCTGGGGCTGGGGGGGGTGAGCCCATTCCCTGCTGCCCCCCCACATGGGCGCTAACGGCTGGTTGTGTCCCCAGCAGGCAGTGACTACTCTGCGAACGCCTACAGCCATTCCCCCTATGCCGCCTACGGAGAGGCCTGGCGCTTCCCCAACTCCAGCCTGCTGAGTGAGTGCCTGGCGCGGGACGGGGGTGGAGGCTCCATTGCATGGAGGGGTGGGCGGAAGGGACTTGCCCAGACTCCGACCGAGATCAGGGCCCGATCAGGCTGATTCCTGCTGCCCTTCCCCCCATGGGACAGGTCCTGTTCCAAAGAGCTCCCATTCTACATCAACAAAGGAAGTGAGGGGAAACTGAGGCACTGAGCAGGGCACTGCCTTGCCTAAGGCCCCCAGCCAGTGGGCTGTAGAGCCCAGGTCCCCAACATCATCTCCAGCTGCCCTGCCCATTGGACCCACCCGTCCCTGGCCGCTTCCTGCCCTTTGTAGCCGAGGGGCCTGGCCTGGGGCAGCGGGAGCAGCGCGGTGGGGGAGGAGCTCTCGGTGCAGGTGACCCCGTGGTGCCCAGTGGGAATGGTTAACTCTGGCTGGTGCCCCCCTCTGACGGGCACGCTTGGTCCTGCCCAGGTTCCCCATATTATTACAGCTCAGCCTCGAGGGCCCCTGCGCCCGCCGCCGCCGCCGCCTACGACCACCTGTAGCTGCGCTGGGAGCCGCCCACAGGACCCGGCCGGGCCCGGCCGCCAGCCCGAGCTTTGTTATTTATTGCCTGAGAGAGCCGAGCCAGGCGCCGCAGCGTCACGGGACCGGACACGTGGCAGCGCAGCTCCACCGGGGGCAGGGGCAGCCGGGGGATGCACAGGGAGCACCCGCATGGGCCCCCTTAGCCCCACTGATTAGGGGCAGAACAATGGGGGCAGCGGACACCCAACAATGGGCAGAGTCTCTGTGCCTGCCCGGCCCCTTGGCCGGAGACCCACCCCCGCCAAAGGGGAGCGAAATGGGACTTGTGACCATCACCAGCCCTCTAGAGACCCAGATCCGAGTGATCCGTCTGTCCCCGTATGGCCCCTGTATGTCCCCACCCCCATCTATCTGTCCCATACACCCCTGTCTGTCTGTCCCCATACGGCCCCAGTATGTCCCCACCCCCCATCTGTCTGTCCCATACACCCCTCTGTCTGACTGTCCCCATACAGCCCCTGTCTGTCCCCATACGGACCGTGTATGTCGTCCCCCACCTTGTCTGTCCCCATACACCCCTCTGTCTGTCTGTCCCCGTACGGCCACTGTATGTCCCCACCCCTGTCTGTCTGTCCCCATACACCCCTCTGTCTGACTGTCCCCATACAGCCCCTGTCTGTCCCCATACGGACCCTGTATGTCGTCCCCCCCCGTCTGTCCCCATACACCCCTCTGTCTGTCTGTCCCCGTACGGCCACTGTATGTCCCCACCCCTCATCTGTCTGTCCCATACACCCCTCTGTCTGTCTGTCCCCATACGGCTCCTGTATGTCCCCACCCCTGTCTGTCTGTCCCCATACACCCCTGTCTGTCTGTCCCATACACCCCTCTGTCTGACTGTCCCCATACAGCCCCTGTCTGTCCCCATACGGCCCCTGTATGTCCCCACCCCCCATCTGTCTGTCCCCATACACCCCTCTGTCTGTCTGTCCCCATACGGTCCCTGTATGTCCCCACCCCCATCTGTCTGTCCCATACACCCCTGTCTGTCTGTCCCCATAATGCCCCTGACTGTCTGTCCCCTGTATGTCCCCACCCTCCCTCTGTCTGTCCCCATACGACTAACACGGCTACATCTCTATTACCCTTCTGGGCTGGAGTTTGCTAGACGCTGGGGAGAGGCAGGGCCCGCTCTGCCAGCCCGGCAGGTCCTCCACGGAGCGGCAGGGCGGGCTGTCCTGCGCCGATCGCCAGTCTCCATCGCTCCAGCCCACCTCCCCTTGCTTGCGCAGAGACTGGGCATCAGCCCTGCCCAGTGGGGCCTGGGGACCCCCCTTCTCCTCATCCTTGCTCCCTGTTGGATGCTCCTGCTTTTTATTAAAGGTTCAATAAACCCATGTCCTGGCACCCGGTGACCAGTGGAGGGGGCAGCGGCTTGCGGGCGCGTCCCCCCGGCCCAGCCCCGCCAGGCAGGCATCTGTGGGTGGGCCGGGGGAGGTGCGCAGAGGCAGGGCACAGGACCCGGCAGAGGGCTGGCGTGGGATCTGCCCACCACCTGGCTCTGCTCCAGCTGGAGTCACGGTGCGGGGGTGACCCCGGCCTGTGCCCACTCTGGCTCAGCCGGCCGGGCCGGAAAGCAAAGACCCCAGGGAATAAAAGAGTCAAGTGAAGCCGGGCCCAGGCAGGGTCCGGCTGGGTTCAGAGTGTGATCAGGGGAGCCAGTGTGCGCTGGCCCCCTCGTGCCAGGTGCTGTGCAGACCCATGGCCCTAATCCCCAGTCCCATGGAGCTCCCCCACTTTGCCCGCCTGCCCTGCTCCCCTCAGCACTCCCAGTGGGTGGGCTGGAGAGCCTGGAGCCCCCCCTCGGCCACTGAGAACAAACCAGCTTTCTGTTAAGCCCCGCCCCAAGTGATGGTTGTGCACAGGCTGCTGCAGGGTCAGTAGCCGTGTCCTGCCCCAGGGCAGCAGAAAAGAGCTCAGATCCACCTCCTGCTTCAGAAACCCAGGCTCAGGCCCTGAGTTAACAGAGAATCCTCCTCGCTGACAGCAGTATGGGGCTGGTGACACCCAGGCGCGCAGTTCTGGGCCTATCCTGCAGAGGGCAGCGCTGCTTGCTCTCACACAGACACGCACACGTGGCCAGGCCGGGTACAGAGGCGCCCACGCTCCAAGCCAGAGGGAATCCGCGAGGGGGCGGCACTGGGCAGCCCCGGCTGGGTCCCGGGGAGCCCGAGGGAACCCCAGGGGCTGGCTGAGCCCAGCAGCCGCGACAGAAACGCCCTGAGCCCTGGGATGCAGCCAGCCACGGGCCCACGCAGGCCGGCCAGCAGCTCCCCCGTGTGGGGAGAGGCCGGGCAGCTCCTGCCTGCGTTTGAACAGGCTTGGACTGGGGCGAGTCCTGCCTTTGTCCAAGCCC
Source organism: Rafetus swinhoei (assembly GCA_019425775.1). Lineage (NCBI taxonomy): Eukaryota > Metazoa > Chordata > Testudines > Trionychidae > Rafetus > Rafetus swinhoei. The sequence continues at coordinate 1,040,965 of JAFJHL010000226.1, forward strand.
GGGGCTGACCCATCCCTCCCCCCAGCTCGCCTGTTGCTGGTCCGGGCTCAGCCCAGAAGTGCCCGGCGGGGGGGGCTCACCCCGCCCCGGGCCAGCGACCAAAGAAGCCTGCGCCAAACACGCCCCCTGGAGCGCAGAGCAGCCGCCTGGCCTAGGCAGTGGGAAGCCAGCCAGGCCCGGGCCCGGGCTCTGCTAAGGGCAAGGAACACCCGGGGCTCCTGCAGGCAGGCGGGGGCTCGCGCTGGGCAGTGCCAGCCCGGATGAGTCGGCCCCTGGTGCGGGGGGCTCGGCAGAGCACATGGGGAAACTGAGTCAATGCAAAGTGCTGGCAAGTGGAATCAAGCTGGGCCCCACTCCTGCCCCCGGCTTGGAACCAGCGAGAGGGCTCTGTGCCTGGGCCCCAGCCCCGCCAGCGTCCCAGTGCGGGCGGAGGGGCTGCGGGCAGGCCGGGGCTGGCCAAGCTGCGAAGCCGGGGGGTGTTACCCACTTCTTACCCCTTTGCTCTGTCCCCGCCTCCCCCCACCCTGTGGCCCCGCGCAGGCACTGGCCTGTCTCGCCCCCAGAGCATCCATTGGGGGCCGGGGGCAAGGGCTGCTAGAATGGGGGCCGCAGAAGCTGGGGAATGGGGGGGAGGACATGGGGGCTCAGGCCTCCTGGGGCAAGAGCTGGCCTCTGTGATCTGGGGTCCCAGACTTTGGGGGCAGGCGCTGAAGGGCAGAGCCCGGCCCTAGCGTGGGTCCAACCCCCCTGCTCCTGCCCACCCCGGCTCAGTCCCTCCAGCAGGGGGCGGCAGAAACACGCCCTGCCCCCATCACACTCACCCTCCACGGCGGGCCGGGGGGGGGGGCGGAGGGGCTGCCGGGTAGGTGGGAACCCCCCAGACTCTCCACAGCTGGGACTGCCGGCTCTTTTTCCTTGGGGGTGGCCTCTTCAAGGCTCCTGCCCCCACCAGCCTTCTGAACCCCCAAATCTCTATCCCCTCCAAACACCTGAGCCCCAAACCCCCATCCCAGCCTCTCCGGTGCACCCCAGACCCTGCGCCCCCCATAAGCCCCCAAGCTGCCAGCGCCTCTCTCCTTCTGCGCGTTGGTTCCCGCTCCCCGCGGGGGCTATTGATCACGGGGGGCTGCGGGGGGGGGGCTCGGCGCGGCGCATCCTAACGGGAGCGGGGGGAGGGGAATGGATAATGGGAAATAAAAGTTCATGATGCAGAAAATCAAAGGCAGATTATACAGATGTGGCAATTTGCAGGATCATTGCGCCTGCCCCCCCCCTCCCGCCACTGCTGCAGCTGGCTGCCCCCTCCCGCCACTGCAGCTGGCTGCCCCCAATCTGCCCCGCTGCAGCTGGCTGCACCCCAACCTCCCGCCGCTGCAGCTGGCTGCCCCCCCAATCTGCCCCCGCTGCAGCTGGCTGCCCCCCAACCGCCCTGCCGCAGGGTACAGCCCCCCCTTTCCCCTCCAGGGTGTAACAGCCGCGCTGGAGAACCCCCATTCCGGCTCCGCTGGGGCAGGGTCGCCCCGGCCCGAGGTGCCTCTGGCGGCCATGGCGGGGTGGGGTGGGGGCTGTGCCCGGCAGGGCTGGAACCCGCAACCCTCTGCCCGCATAAACAGGGACGTGCCTGGCAGCGGGTCCCCCCAGCCTCCCTGGCAGCCCGGTGCCCCCAGCGTGCTGCCCGCCCAGCCCCACCCGCGGGTCGGATCCGAACCGGGATCTGGTGCAGCCGGACTCCAGATCGGGGGGGGGGGGCTTTGCCCCACTGGCCATCGCACCTCGCCTGGCCAATTGCACACAGCCCGCCTCTGCCGAATGAGTGACAGCGCACCCAGCCAATGGCGCCGCTCGCTGATCCCGTACACCGGGCTGGGCAAAGGGCGGGCCGCATCCGGCCCCCGAGCCAGCTGATCTGGCCCGCCCCGCCCCGCCCCGCCCCCAGGCCAGTCCAGACCTGGGGGGCCACAGTCGCCTCTAGGCACCAGAGGGAACCAAAACGGCTGGCAGTTCCCTCTAGGCGCCCTGCCCCTGGCAAGGTGGGAAAGGGGCAAAGACTTCACCTGCCCCCTGCCCCCAGGCCAATCAGGGTGTCCCCTGGCCCCGCCCCTTCCACCCCAGGCTACGCCCCTTCCGAAATTTGGGAAGTGGCCCCCCCCTTAAAAAATTAATGCCCACCCCTGCCTTAGACCTGGGCAGAGCCGGTGTGATGTGGCCTCTGACAGCCCCCAGAGCCTTGGGGATGGAGCCCAGAGTCCCAGAACAGCCCTCCCCTAGGGCAGCTTGGCTGCTGGACATCAGAGCCAGGGAGAGCTCCTAGGGGTCCTGGCGCCCAGCCCCCCAGCTCTAACCACTAGCCCCCACTGCCCTCCTAGTTGGGGAGAGAACCCAGGCACCCTGGCTCCCAGCCCCACCCCCAGGATCACCTGGGGAACCAGAGAGCCCGTCACTCTGCACAGGGCAGCAGGTGCATGTTGGGGGGTGTCTCTGCAGGGCCCAGGGCAGGAGAGGGAGCTCCCAGATGTGGGTGGTGCAGCCATGCCCCCCATGGAGCAACCTGGGCCCCCTGGCCAGGTTCTGCTAGAGCCCAGGATCCAGTCTGGGCTGGGGGGAAGGGGAGGGGCCATTAGAAGCCCGGCCACAGGGCCACAGAACTAGGGGAGCAGCTCGGATGGAACAGGAAACCAGCATCGTCTGCCAGGGCCAGGCCGGCAGGGCCCGTGGGTCAGAGCAAGGGGCACTGGCTGGGCTGGTAGGGGCTGCATGTTGGGAGTGTGCGGGGAATTGTCACCCCTGGCTCCCAGCCTCTCTTGACTGCAGCCTCCGGCTGGACCCGGCCGCTCGCTGTGGGGCTGGTTCAGCCCCGGTGCCCGGCTGCTCGCTGTGGGGCTGGTTCAGCCCCGGTGCCCGGCTGCTCGCTGTGGGGCTGGTTCAGCCCCGGTGCCCATGCATCTCTGCCGGCGCCTGCGAATTCTCAGTTGGGCTCTGTGATGTAGTGGGCAGGCCACACACTCTGGGCATCCACTGGTGGCTGTTTGGGCTGGGGTGACCCCTACTGGCCGGTATCGGTAGGACTGCCCAGCAGGACGGCTGCCTAAGGTCACAGGCAAAGACCCAACCTGTCCGACCCGTTGAGGGCAGGGACGGGACAAAGGAAGGGAGGTTTTGGGGGAAGGGGCAGTTGCTGGCTGGGAAACATGAAGGAAACAGCCTAAGCTGAGGGCTGACAGTCTGGGGGAGGGACCCCTACCCCAAGGGGTCTGAGGCATCCTGGCCCTGACGCCTGTAGCCACGTCACGTCTGTGCCGGGCTGTGTCCCGAAGGAGCAGTAACCCCTCCCTATTCTACTGGCTGGCGGAGCCTGTTCTCGCTGCTACAGGGCTGCAGGATCGGGGGGAACCCAACGCGCTGTCACAGGCTCTTCAGTCCATTTGCCCTCCCACCTCCCCCCCGCTGTCCCTGCCCACAGATCACCCCAGGGCTCTCCAGAGGGGCCAGCTTTGTGGCAGGGACAGGCCCAGGCACCCGGCTCAGTGGGTGTGGATGGGCCCAGGCCACACTGGGGATTTCGTATCCATCTGGCACCCAGCACCGTGGCGTAGGGCCCAGCACCCCCAGTGTGATATCCTGCCTGGGCCAACAGGGGGCAGCGTGCAGCTCACTCTAGGGATGGCTGGGGCTACCTGGTGCCAGCTGTGTCCTCAGGGGCTGGGAAAACCTGCCTGGCCCCAGCTGCGCCCCAAGGGGGTGGGGAAACCTGCCCGGCCCCAGCTGCGCCCCCAGGGGATGGGGGAACCTGCCCGGCCCCAGCTGCGCCCCAAGGGGGTGGGGGAACCTGCCTGGCCCCAGCTGCTCCTTGGAAACCTGCCCGGACCCAGCTGCTCCCACAGGGGGTGAGGGAACCTGCCTGGCCCCAGCTGCTCCCACAGGGGGTGAGGGAACCTGCCTGGCCCCAGCTGCGCCCCCAGGGGGTGGGGAGCCGAGTGCCTAGTGTAGCCAATGGGGCCAGACACAGTTTGGGGCCTGATCCTGCCCCACTGTTGGCTCCAGCTGCGGGCTCAGGCCCAAGGCAATGGGGCAGCTAGGCCTGTGGGCTGAACCAGCTGCTCCAGGGCCATAGCCCGTGGACCCAGAGCTCTGGCTGCCCCTCTCTCCTCATAGCACCATAAAGCTGGCAGAGACCTCAGGAGTCATCGGGTCCAGCCCCCTGCCCAAGGCAGGACCAACCCAACTCAATCAACCCAGCCAGGGCCCTGTCAAGCCGAGACTTAAACACCTCTAGGGATGGGGATTCCACCCCCTCCCTAGGGAACCATCCCAGTGCTTCCCCACCCCCTAGGGAAATAGTTTTTCCTAATATCCAGCCTAGACCTGCCCCACTGCCACTTGAGCCCATTGCTCCTTGTCCATACAGCCCGGGTACAGCACCACGCTCTGGTTTATTGCTCCAGCAGCGGCTAGTCTCTCAGAACAGAGTCAGCAGCTGGCGCGTGGGTGGGGGGTTTGGCGCCCCTGGGAGAAGGATCCGGCGCCGGGGAACCCAAAGCCCAGCTCAGCCAGCAGGAGGGACCGTCCTGTTCCAAGGGTCACATTGTTGGGACACTGGCGCCACCTGGGGGCTCTAAGCTGTATGTGCCGCCCTGTCCCTCGGGCCACAGGTTCAAGTCCGGGCGACAGCTCGTACCATCTGCTGGGGCGAGTGCCTGGGGGGCGCTGGGCGCCCCGGCGGGGGTCACAGCAGCTGCTTGTTGCGCTTGGGGATGATCTTGCGGACTGTCCGGCGCTCCGAGATGTTGCGTTTGACCTTGACTCCAGTGGGCGCAGGGTCCAGGTTGAGCGAGGGGCTGGAGTGCGACTTGGTCAGGCCCAGGCCCTCGTCGGCCAAGTCCAGGCCCCCCAGCCGCGCCTCCCACTGCTCCAGCTCCTCGGGGCCCCCCTGCAGCCGGGCCTCCAGCAGCCTCACGTAGGTCTCGTAGCGGCGTTTCTGTGGGCGAGGGGCTGCGTGAGCTCGGGGCGCCAGGCAGAGGGATGGCCTGGGGCAACCTGAGAGCTTCCCTTCAGTGCTAGGTCCCCTCTAGTGCCACACGGGGCATCGGGGCCAGCCTGACGCCCCCCACCCCACCCTCGGCAGCCAGCGTCCCCACCCAGACCCCCACCCGCCCCATGCGGAGCCCTTCCCCCGCCCTCTGCAGCCCTGCGCCCCCTACCCAGACCCTCGCCTGCCGAGTCCTCGCCCTCTGCAGCCCTATGCCCCACCCAGACCCCCACCCGCCCCATGCAGAGCCCCTCCCCACCCTCTGCAGCCCTCGCCCCACCCAGACCCTTACCCTGCCCCTGCAGAGCCCCTCGCCCTCTGCAGCCCTGCACCCCCACCCAGATGCCCACCCGCCCCTGCAGAGCCCCTTGCCCTCTGCAGCCCTGCGCCCCACCGAGACCCCACCCGCCCCATGCAGAGCCCCTCCCCGCCCTCTGCAGCCCTGCACCCCTACCCAGACCCTCGCCCTGCCGAGTCCTCACCCTCTGCAGCCCTCGCCCCCACCCAGACCCCACCCGCCCCATGCAGAGGCCCTGCCCCGCCCTCTGCAGCACTGCGTCCCCACCCAGACCCCACCCGCCCCATGCAGGGCCCCTCCCCTGCCCTCTGCAGCCCTGCACCCCACCCAGACCCTTACCCTGCCCCTGCCGAGCTCCCTTGCCCTCTGCAGCCTCGCGCCCCACCCAGATGCCCACCCTCCCCTGCAGAGCCCCTCGCCCTCTGCAGCCCTGCACCCCACTCAGACCCCACCCACCCCATGCAGAGCCCCTCCCCGCCCTCTGCAGCCCTGCACCCCACCCAGACCCCACCCGCCCCATGCAGAGCCCCTGCCCCGCCCTCTTCAGCCCTGCACCCCCACCCAGACCCCACCCGCCCCATGCAGAGCCCCTCCCCGCCCTCTGCAGCCCTGCACACCCCACCCAGACCCCACCCGCCCCATGCAGAGCTCCTCCTGCCCTCTGCAGCCCTGCACCCCCACCCAGACCCCACCCGCCCCACGCAGAGCCCTCCCGCCCTCTGCAGCCCTGCACCCCCCCACCCAGACCCCACCCGCCCCATGCAGAACCCCTGCCCCGCCCTCTGCAGCCCTGCACCCCCACCCAGACCCCACCCGCCCCATGCAGAGCCCCTGCCCCGCCCTCTGCAGCCCTGCGACCCCCCCACCCAGATGCCTACCCTGCCCCCTGCCAAACCCCATGGCCTCAGAGCCGTCCCTCCTTGAGGGTGCAGGAACCCCGAGCCAGCCCCAACCGGGCCCACCTCGTAGAGCAGATAGTCCTTCTTGAGCCGATAGTCCTCCAGGTCGCGGCCCCGGCCCCGCTTGTCTGGCAGGTTCCGCTGGTGCTCACCGAGCTCGTCCGTGAACTTGTCCATGCAGGTCTCATGGGCCTGGTGCTGCTCCTCCTGCCGGGACACAGGCTCAGTCCAGGGGCCCTGCCATGCCCCAGGGCCCCAGACGCTGAACAGACGGGGGTGGCCACAGCAAGCAGCCAATCCCTTGGCCCAGGCCAGGTCTCTAGGGGGCTCAGCCGTTCACCGTACAGTGCCTGGCCGGGCCCACAAACCCCTGAGGGGGCAGAGGCTGTGCCCGCAGTGGGAGTCGCTGAGGGGGCAGCCCTGCCCCAGGCCCAGGTGGCAGCAGGGGGCTCACCAGGGAGCTGCGGCTCTGCACCGTGGCTGGGGGCGGCAGGGGGCTCACCAGGGAGCTGCGGCTCTGCGCCGTGGCTGGGGGCCGCAGGGGGCTCACCAGAGAGCTGCGGCTTTGAGCCGTGGCTGGGGGGCAGCAGGGGGCTCACCAGAGAGCTGCACCGTGGCTGGGGGCGGCAGGGGGCTCACCAGGGAGCTGCGGCTCTGCGCCGTGGCTGGGGGCGGCAGGGTGCTCACCAGGGAGCTGCGGCTCTGAGCCGTGGCTGGGGGGCGGCAGGGGGTTCACCAGAGAGCTGCGGCTCTGAGCCGTGGCTGGGGGGCAGCAGGGGGTTCACCAGGGAGCTGCGGCTCTGCGCCGTGGCTGGGGGCAGCAGGGGGCTCACCAGGGAGCTGCGGCTCTGCGCCGTGGGCAGGATGGGCCGGATGAACTTGCGCTGGGAGCCCACGGCCGCCGGGAAGGGGGGGGAGGAGAACATGGCGGCCACCAGGTTGATGCGGGAGATCCAGGAGCTCATCTCCTCGGCGCTCCTAGGGAGGAGAGAGGGAGAGACTGGAGGGCAGGTTCTGGGGGAGCCAGCGCCCCGAGGGTTTGCCTGGGGGCAGAGACCTTGGAGGTGAAGGCTCTTGGGCTGGGTCTCAGGCTGTGCGCCGCTCCCAGGGCTGGGCCAGCAGCGAGCCGAGTGAGGGCGAGGGGCAGCGTGCCGAGTGAGGGGAAGGGGGCAGCGTGCCAAGTGAGGGCGAGGGGCAGCGTGCCGAGTGAGGGGAAGGGGGCAGCGTGCCGAGTGGGGAGGGGGCAGCGTGCTGAGTGAGGGCGAGGGGCAGTGTGCTCAGTGAGGGGCGGGGGTCAGTGAGGGCTGGGGGCCAGGGGGCAGTGTGCTGAGCGACGCCTGGGGGCAGAGTGCCCAACAAGGGGCGGGGGCAGCGAGGGGCGGGGGCAGCATGCCAAGCAAGGGTCCCGGGGCTGGGCTGGCAGGGCGCTGGCTGAGTGGTGTGGGGAGTCTGGGGCTGGGCTGGCAGCATGCCAAGCGAGGGCGGGGGCGGCGAGGGCGGGGGGCGGCGTGCCGGGAGGGGCACTCACAGCGCCTGGAAGAGGAAGATGCGCCAGTCGGCCGTCTGGAGGCGGAAGACGTGCGGCCGCTTGTTGTACTTGCTGGCTCTCTCGGCCAGCGCGTGGTGCACCCCGATCGGCTCCTCGGTTCCCGCCACCTCCACCTGGCTCTCATCCTGGGGGGGCACAGGGGGTATGAGCCACAAGGCGGGAACAGGCAGCCCTGCCCGGATCCCCGGCCCCCACGTGGCACAGACTGTCGGTCCCCACTTCCTGCCCCTGGTGCCCCAGGGGACCCGCCCCCCCAGGCTGTGCACAGAGACCCTGAGGCCAGGGCAGCTCCTGTTCCGTGGGCTGGGGTCTGCCGGGGCCTCCCACTGACCATCAGGGAGACACTGATCTGAGCCACAAACAGCCCCCACAGCTGTTAGAGACGGTGCCCCAACCATACGGGCTGCTCTCCCCAGGGTCCCACCCCTACAGCACAGCCCACCCCCAGCCCCATGGCACTCCCCACACTCCCAGCCCCACGGCACAGCCCCCCTGCTACGGCACGGTCCAGCCCCAGCCCCAGCCCCAGCCCCACGGCACTCCCCACACTCCCAGCCCCACGGCACAGCCCCGCCCCACGGCACTCCCCACACTCCCAGCCCCACAGCACTGCTCCCTCCCACGCTCCCAGCCCCATGGCACAGCCCCACAGCATGGTCCAACCCCAGCCCCACGGCACTCCCCACACTCCCAGCCCCACGGCACTGCCCCCTCCCACGCTCCCAGCCCCACCAAGGATCCCCGCTGGCATTACCTTGAGGAAGTAGAGCACCATCCCCTTGAGCACCGTGTGGAAGGTTTTCCAGCCTCGCTTTCCCAAGGGCGCTGGAAGGGCAAAGGTCAGGGAGGTTGAGACCCCCCAGTCACTCCCCATGCTGGCTGCCAGGCAACGGGTGTCACTGCCCCCACGTTGGTTGCCAGCCAACGAGTGTCACTCCCCCCATTCTGGTTGCTAGGCAACGGGCATCACTCCCCCCATGCTGGTTGCCAGGCAACGGGTGTCACTGCTCCACCCCCCCCATTTGGTGACGAGGTGACGGGTGACACTCACTCTTCTTGCCATCGGCTTCGGCGTGCACCTTGCGGGCGAGCAGCCCCTGCTTGTACGTGGCAGCGTTGGCGTCGTGGGCCAGGGTCAGGAAGGGGTTGCTTTTCTTCCGGCTGGACGGGGTGCTGGGCCGCCGGGGCATCAGGGCGCTGCCCAGCTCCTCCTCGTCCCTGCAGGGGGTGCCAGGAGACCCATATCATGGCCTGGGCTGTCATGCTGCCTCCTCCCCAGTCAGAATGGAACAGGCTGAGGTGTGCCCCCCATCTCCCCACAGTCAGAAAGGAGCAGACTATGACTCCTGAAAGTCCCTCTCCCCCCACACTTCGAATGGAACAGGCCGTGGCTCTCCCTTACTCCCTTGTAGTCAGAATGGAACAGGCCGTGGCTCTCCCTTACTCCCCTGTTGTCAGAATGGAACAGGCCGTGGCTCTCCCTTACTCCCTTGTAGTCAGAATGGAACAGGCCGTGGCTCTCCCTTACTCCCCTGTGGTCAGAATGGCTGTAGCTCCTGTTCATCTCCCCCACCCATGGTGAAAATGGACTGGACCATGACACCCCAGCATGGGGCAGGCCGTTGAGCCCCCGGGATGGAAGGGGTTGGGCCAGGCCAAGTGGCTCCCGGAGGGACCTTTGCAGGCAGTGGGAAGGGGGGGGCAGCTGAGGCTCGGGGGCGCCAGGTACTCACATGGCCCACTCCAGCTTCTCGTTGCGGATGGAGGAGTACAGGGCCTGCGGGGAGACCAACAGCTGTCAGAGGGGCCCCGCCTCCCATGAGAGCCCCGCCTCCCCACCTGGAGCAGCCACTGGGCTGGGGGGCCCTGCCCAAGGTGGGGCAGTTCCTTCTGCAGCCAGGCTGCCCCTTGCAGGGACAGCCCTGCCTGGCACCGCTGGGTACCCCTGTCTGGGGGCATCACCCTCACAGCAGCCACCGCGCCCCAGGCCCTTCCCTGGCTGTCTCCCCAGGGGCACGGCGGGAAAGGGTCTGGGGTCCGGGATTAGCCCAGCAGGGTTCCTTCCCCACGCCTGGGGCCATGCTGAGCCCCGTCACCCCCTACCCCAGGCAGCCTGAGACACTGGGGTCGGGGTGCCAGGGAAAGGTAGAGATGGCCAGAGGAGGAGTATGGGACGGATGGATAGACAGAATGATAGATAGAGGGTGTGTGGGGGGATAGATAGATAGATAGAGGGTGTGTGTGGGGATAGATAGATAGAGGGGGTGTGTTGAGGATAGATAGATAGACAGATAGATAGAGAGGGTGTGGGGATAGATAGATAGATAGAGAGATAGAGGGGGTGTGTGGGGATAGATAGATAGATAGATAGATAGAGAGGGTGTGGGGATAGATAGATAGATAGAGAGATAGAGGGGGTGTGTGGGGATAGGTAGGTAGATAGATGGGTGTGTGAGGATAGATAGCTAGAGGGGGTGTGTGGGGATAGGTAGGTAGATAGACAGACAGATAGCTAGATGGATGATGGGGGGATAGATGGATAGGTAGGCAGAGGGGGTGGGGACAGACAGGTAGTTAGACAGATAGGTAGATGGCAGGTAGGCTCTCTGGGGATGGATTGATGGATGGATCCGTGGGGGATGGACAGACAGACAGAGTCAGGTGGCTGGGCTGTCTGGCTGGCACAGGCACGGACACGCAGCTGGGTAGGGATTGGGACCCACCCGGCCCTCTGCTGGCGTCCAGGCCGGAGGCTCCCCACGCCAGCGGCTCCAGCTCGCCTGGCCCCAGGGCTCGGTACCTTGAGCTGCTCTTTGGGGAAATTCTGCCCGTCCTTCATGCCGTCCAGGTTGGTCACGAACTCGTGGCAGGTCATGGTGCGACCGATGTTCTGCAGCCACAAGGGGGCGACGGCGTCACACACAGGAGGGGCGAGCGGGCACCGGTCACAGCGAGAACCAAGCTGTTTGTGCCCACGCGGCGCTGCCCAAGGCACTTGACCCCACCCCCAGGGCAGAGCCACCACGGCCTGGATAATCCTTGCAGCACTCAGGGCCCGCTGCTCCCAGTCCCAGCCACACCTGAAGGGAGCTGTGCCGGGGCTATGACACATGGCTACAGCACGCTACGTCCGGCCAGCAGAGGGCTGCACCCACTCAGGGCTGTCTGGCCCCTCTAACGGCGGCCAGGGCCACGGACCCTGATGGAGGCTCTTGTAGGTCCAGGGCTCCATGGTCCCACCCCGTGTGCTAACTGCCCAGCGGCGGGGGGGGCCCTGCCGTGCCAGCCGAGGCAGCCTGGCTCTCCCAGTGGCGGGCAGCTCCCCGTCTGTGGCCGCCTGGCCCTGAGATCACACAGCAGGAGGCTGTGGCAGGCAGGCGCAGAACCCAGGAGTCCTGGGCCGGGTCTGTGCTGCTGCCAGGCTGCACACAGGCACTCTCGTGCTAACCCACAAGTGCAAACAGCCCGTGTTCAGTGACATGTGTGTACACTGGGGCAGTGTGCCCACTCACACGGCATTTTGCCCTGCAGTTGCATTATGGAGCCATGACACATGGAGGAGGGACTGTTCTCAGGGCAGACCCTCCCCTGCCCTAGGGTCCAGCTGGGCCCCGAGCGCAGGCACCAGGAGTGGCTCCCACAGCGGTGAGAGAAGGGGCGTTTGCAGGGCCAGGCGCTGAGCTGCCGGGAGCGGTGTGGTGGGACAGGGGTATCCCCGGAGCAGCCACCAGGGAAGGGGCAGCTGGGCCCAGGAGAGCCCACCACAAAGCGCAAAGCCAGTCAGAACCGCTGGGCAGCTTCACGGCTCTCCCTCCGCAGCCCCCGGCAGCAGACAGTGGCGGGCAGAGCACACGCCTGGGCAAGCCCCAGACAGCTGGGCACGCACGAGTACGTGCGAGAGCACGAAGCCTGTGTCCATGCACACACGTTCCCCCCTCCCCCTCGCTGCCTCCCAGAACATGCACGGCCACCTACCTCTGGTCCAGTCACCCTGCCCCTCGAGGGGGAGCTCTGCAGGGCCCAGGCCCTGCCTGCCAGAGCCCCCTGTGCCCAGGAGCCTGGTCTGCTGGCGAGGGGCTGAGCCCCCAACCCATGGCTCACGGGCACCAAGGCACCATCTCCTGGGTCCCGCTGGTGGGAGGGGACATCCCTCTGCCAAGCCCGTTCTCCCCCCGTGCCTGGCTACCTGAAACAGCCAGCTCTGGGCACCGCCCTGGTGCCCCAGTCGTGCCGCGCTCTGGCATGGGATTGCCGGATGGCCCCCCAGAGCCCGCCGCCCGTGCGCACGGGGCTTACCTGCCCATGCAGGTCCGTGTTGAGCAGCATGAGGGCGCAGGTCAGGGTGTGCACAGTGTCTGGGGGCAGAGAGGCAGCAGGTGTTTGGCACGGAGCTGGCTTGGGGGCCCAGGCAGGAGGGATCTGCACAGCCCCTGCCCCTCCAGGGCACAGGCTGCTCTGCCCGGCCCCGGGGCAGCCTCCTAGCCATCGATCCCACCGTTCCGTGGCATGGCCCCTCCCTGGACATGCAGTGCTGGAGGGCAGGGGCAGTCCATCCCGAAACGCCTCCATCCCGGGGCGCAGGAGCAAACGCCGGGGGCCCAGCCAAACTCCAGCTCTGCTCACCTGCCCTGCCCCTCGCCTCCTGTGGTGCGGCACGCTTTGCTTCCTGTCTGGGACTGGCCCCTAAACAGCTGCCTGGCTCCAGCCCCGAGGTGGCTGCTTTCCAGTGCATGGTGGCATGCGGGCCCTGAACGGCCCTGCGGGGGCTGGCAGAGTCCATGGCTGCCATGCACTGGCCGTGGTGCAGGGCCGCTCTTTAGCAATGAAAGGGTTGGGGAAACTGAGGCACACCGAGTCGCATGGGCCCCATGTCAGGCATGTTGGGACCGGGGTGGGCCAGGCCCTGCGGGGCCGGGGGGCTCACCTGCTGAGGGGAAGGCGTCGGGGTTGCTGAGGTGGTAGCGCTTGGAGAAGTGCCCGAGGATCCGCTCCCGCTCCTGTGTCTCCCCGGTCAGCACAAAGGCCTTGAGGAAGGACCTGCCGGCGCAGAGGAGACGCAGCTGATGCCCAACTGGCTGGACCCTCCCCTTGCCCCCCGCACGCCCCCAGGTGTGTTCATGCAGCTCCCCTCGCCCCCCGCACGCCCCCAGGTGTGTTCATGCAGCTCCTCGCCCCCCGCACGCCCCAGGTGTGTTCATGCAGCTCCTTGCCCCGCACGCCCCAGGTGTGTTCATGCAGCTCCCTCGCCCCCGCCACGCCCCAGGTGTGTTCATGCAGCTCCCCTCACCCCTGCAGCCCCAGGTGTGTTCATGCAGCTCCCCTCACCCCTGCAGCCCCCAGGTGTGTTCATGCAGCTCCCCTCACCCCCTGCAGCCCCCAGGTGTGTTCATGCAGCTCCCCTCGCCCCCACGCCCCAGGTGTGTTCATGCAGCTCCTCACCCCCTGCAGCCCCCAGGTGTGTTCATGCAGCTCCCTTGCCCCCGCACGCCCCAGGTGTGTTCATGCAGCTCCTCGCCCCTGCAGCCCCCAGGTGTGTTCATGCAGCTCCCTTGCCCCTGCAGCCCCCAGGTGTGTTCATGCAGCTCCCTCGCCCCGCACGCCCCAGGTGTGTTCATGCAGCTCCCCTCACCCCTGCAGCCCCAGGTGTGTTCATGCAGCTCCCTTGCCCCCGCACGCCCCAGGTGTGTTCATGCAGCTCCCTCGCCCCACAGCCTCCAGGTGTGTTCATGCAGCTCCCCTCGCCCCTGCAGCCCCCAGGTGTTCATGCAGCTCCTCGCCCCTGCAGCCCCAGGTGTGTTCATGCAGCTCCTCGCCCCAGGTGTGTTCATGCAGCTCCCCTTGCCCCTGCACGCCCCAGGTGTGTTCATGCAGCTCCTCGCCCCCACAACCCCCAGGTGTGTTCATGCAGCTCCTCGCCCCAGGTGTGTTCATGCAGCTCCCTCGCCCCGCACGCCCCCAGGTGTGTTCATGCAGCTCCCCTCGCCCCCCACAGCCCCCAGGTTCTGCCCTGCCCAGAGCTGTGCAGAGAGACGCCCACCGTGAGGGGCAACCCAACGGGGGGGGGGGGTGTTTCTCTGCCTGGGGCTGATCAGCTCTTTGCTCCAACCCCCCCCTACAAATAGGCAGGTTTTGGGGTTGTGCTGCAGCACCTGGCACCACGGGGCACCGCTGCCCTCGGCGCGTTCCGACGGGCGTCAGGAGGGGTCACAGCTCTGCCAGGGCCCCTCCTTCGCCCCCCCAAACCGGGTTCCTCCCGCGCTGGACAGGATCGCGGCGCCCTCACCTGAGCGCCCGGTCCAGAGTCTGCCCGCCGAACTGGAAGAAGGCCAGGTACTCCTCCGCCACCTGCTGGCTGAACTCGTTGCTGGGAACCAACACGGGCACCTCAGAGCAGCGCGCACCTGAGCCCCCGGCCAGCCTGTCCCAGCCCCTCCCAGAGCGGGAGGGGCAGGGCACTGGCTGTGGGGGTCTCCAGCTACTCCAGCCTGGGCCTGCCCCAGCAGGGGGGCGCTGTGGGGAGGGGAAGGGGCAGGACACTGGCTGTGGGGAGCTCCAGCTACTCCAGCCTGGGCCTGCCCCAGCAGGGGGCGCTGTGGGGAGGGGGAGGGGCAGGACACTGGCCGTGGGGGGCTCCAGCTACTCCAGCCTGGGCCTGCCCCAGCAGGGGGCGCTGTGGGGAGGGAGAGGGGCAGGACACTGGCCGTGGGGGGCTCCAGCTACTCCAGCCTGGGCCTGCCCCAGCAGGGGGCGCTGTGGGGAGGGAGAGGGGCAGGACACTGGATGTGGGGGGCTCCAGCTACTCCAGCCTGGGCCTGCCCCAGCAGGGGGCGCTGTGGGGAAGGGGGAGGGGCAGGACACTGGCTGTGGGGGGCTCCAGCTACTCCAGCCTGGGCCTGCCCCAGCAGGGGGCGCTGTGGGGAGGGGAGGAGCAGGACACTGGCTGTGGGGGGCTCCAGCTACTCCAGTCTGGGCCTGCCCCAGCAGGGGCGCTGTGGGGAGGGGAAGGGGCAGGACACTGGCTGTGGGAGGCTCCAGCTACTCCAGCCTGGGCCTGCCCCAGCAGGGGGGCGCTGTGGGGAGGGGAGGGCAGGACACTGGCTGTGGGGGGCTCCAGCTACTCCAGCCTGGGCCTGCCCCAGCAGGGTGCGCTGTGGGGAAGGGGAAGGGGCAGGACACTGGCTGTGGGGGCTCCAGCTACTCGGCCTGGGCCTGCCCCAGCAGGGGCGCTGTGGGGAGGGGAGGGCAGGACACTGGCTGTGGGGGCTCCAGCTACTCCAGCCTGGGCCTGCCCAGCAGGCGCTGTGGGGAAGGGGAGGGCAGGACACTGGCTGTGGGGGTTCCAGCTACTCCGGCCTGGGCCTGCCCCAGCAGGGGTGCTGTGGGGAGGGGGAGGGGCAGGACACTGGCTGTGGGGGGCTCCAGCTACTCCGGCCTGGGCCTGCCCCAGCAGGGGGGCGCTGTGGGGAAGGGGGAGGGGCAGGACACTGGCTGTGGGGGGCTCCAGCTACTCCGGCCTGGGCCTGCCCCAGCAGGGGGTGCTGTGGGCAGGGGGAGGGGCAGGACACTGGTTGTGGGGGGCTCCAGCTACTCCAGCCTGGGCCTGCCCCAGCAGGGGGCGCTGTGGGGAAGGGGGAGGAGCAGGACACTGGCTGGGGGGGGGCTCCAGCTACTCCAGCCTGGGCCTGCCCCAGCAGGGGGTGCTGTGGGCAGGGGAGGGGCAGGACACTGGTTGTGGGGGGCTCCAGCTACTCCAGCCTGGGCCTGCCCCAGCAGGGGGCGCTGTGGGGAAGGGGGAGGAGCAGGACACTGGCTGGGGGGGGGCTCCAGCTACTCCAGCCTGGGCCTGCCCCAGCAGGGGGCGCTGTGGGGAGGGGGCAGGAGCTCCCAGTTACTCCAACCCTGCCCCGGGGGGCTCTCCACAACACTCAGCTCCTTACTTCTTCCTGAGGTAGGAGGCCACCTGCGACTTCTTGAAGCCGTCCAGGCGATAGAGCCGCGCCGCCAGCCGCCACGCCGCCCCTTTGTCCCCGGAGGCCCCGTTGGCCAGGATGGGCCCGTCAGGCTGCGCCGCTTCTGGGTCTCCTGGCGTCTCCCCTGCATCCTCCTCCTCCGGACACCTGATGGCGGGGGGAGGGGGGGGCGTCAGCAGCAAACGCTCCCCCTCCCGTCACTCCCCTCCCCTTGGCTGAGTCCTGCCCCCTCCTGCAGCATCCCGCTGACCAGGGCACTGGCTCCATGGGCCAGGCTGCCAGGACCAGCTCTGCCCCCCATACCCGCAGAGCCACAGGGCCAGCTCGGCTGCAGGGAGCGTAAGTGACACATGGGGCCCTGTGATCCGCCCCCCTGCGCGCAGCGCTCAGACGCGAGCCGCGGAGACGTGGGTAAGAGTCCTACTACTGCTGCCGCTGCCTCGGAGCGCTCTGCATCAGGGAGCAAAGGAGGCCGGGTTCTCCTCCTGCCTCCCCACTCAGAGTGAGTGCGCCCTGCCCCGGCTCCTGGCCTGGCCTGCCCCGGCTCCCGCCCTGCCCCAGCTCCCGGCCTGCTCCCGCCCTGCCCCAGCTCCCGCCTACGTCAAAGCACCCATGGGCTGCGCCTGGGGAGGAGCCCATGCCTGCGCCACCATCCTGCTAAAGGAGAGCCGGCCTGTGGTTAGCCTGCGACCTGGGTTCAAATCCCAGTGTGATGTCAGCCATGTCACTCAGTGCCAGCTCCCCAAGCTCCTAACTCCCCGTGGCAAGGAGGAACCTAAATACCTGGGAGAATCTGGGCCTCAGGCCCCCTGCGTTCAACTAACTGCCCTGCCCCACTTCCCTGGGGTGTGTAGAATAAATACATTACAGACTGGGAGCAGCCCAGATGCAATGGTGATGGGCCCATTTCTGCCCAAGCAGCTCTCCCACTACCCTTCTGTGTGCCCCGGCTGTTGGGCTGGACACGCAGGGCCAGGCTGGTTCTCCCTGACTGAGGAGAGGAGGAGGGAGCCCCTGCAGTCGCTTTGGCCTGGCTTTGTGCCCAGCCTTGGCGCTCTGCCATGCCTTGCCCCGGGAGGAGGCACTCAGAGCCAGCCCAGCGAAACTGGGGCAGGGGGCAAAGTCCTGCCCGGGACAATCTTCTAACAGCAGCAAAGCCCCATCACCCAGCGCCCTTCTGACCCAGCACTGGGCGGTTACGCCCGGGGCGGGCACGGCACGCCAGAGAGAGAGCAGCTCGCTGGGGCACCTGCCTGCTGTGCTGCCTCAGTGATCCGTCGGGCCCTTTGCACGCTAACCCGGGCAGCTGGGGGCGCTCTGTGTCCGGCTGGACAGGCATCGCCTATAACCCGGGCCCAGGACCCGGCAGTAGGCAGTGCTCTGCTAGGGCCTGGCCTGGGACTGGGCCGCCTGGGCACTGCCATAATACACCTAATAATGTACAGCTCCCGGCAGTGCCGTAATTCACCTAATAATGTACACTGGCTAGCACTGCTGGGCACTGCCATAATACATCTAATAGTGTACAGGATCATGGGGGGAGGAGGGGTCACAGGGCTGTTGCACCCTACCGTAACACACCTATTAAATAAGAACAATAACCTCACTGCTGCCAGGGGTACGGTGCCGAGCAGTGATTCTGGCCCAGTCACTGACCCATCCAGACCAGTCTGGCTGGCGACTGACAACCCCGGTTCGGAGGGTTTGTGAGGCCTGTGCAGCTGGTACAGACAGAGACAAGGGCCAGGAGCCTGGGGGCTGGCTGGTGCCCTCCAGGAACCTACGTCACGGCTGTGCTCTGTCGGGCAAAACTGCAGGGTCCATGTCTCCCGAGAGCTGCTGGGAGCCAGTGGCCACCTTCCCCGCCCTGGAGGGCCTGGGCAGGTCAGCTGGCATCCAGCCCATGGGCCAGCCCAGCCCCCGGGACCGGACGCCAGCCCATGGGCCAGCCCAGCCCCCGGCACCGGATGCCAGCCCATGGGCCAGCCCAGCCCCCGGGACCAGACGCCAGCCCCATGGGCCAGCCCCCGGGACCGGATGCCAGCCACGGAGGCTGCATCAGGCTGGTCAGATGTGAGGGTGAGACAGAGGCAAGGAGCGAGTGGAAGGGCAGCAGCAGCCGGGAGACAGCACAGAGCTGGTCACAGCGAGAGCAGCAGGCCTGGTGCCCAAGCGCCATGGGGATGGGCACCTTGCACTGGAGAGCTAGGAATGGACAGATAGATAGAGGGGGGGATGCGTGGGGATAGACAGGTGGATGGCCATGGCTAGTTTGAGGGGATGGATGGGGGGACGGGTAGGTGGCTGGATGAGGAGATGGATGGAGATGGCTGGGTGGGAGGCTGGCTGGGGGTGGCTGGAGATGGCTGGCGAGGCGTCAGTCTCCATTAGATCTCAGCTACCTGTGCTATCCGGCTGCACTCCCCAAATGGCGGCCAGCTCTCGTCTCAGGTGGCCTTGCAGTGCAAGCTCAGCTCAGCCCAGGCCTAACCGCAGCGGGAGGATGTCGTGTCTGCCAGAGCCCCGGGCCCGGCCCGCCTCGCGAGCTGGCTTACCGCACAGTGAGCTCCGGCGTGGCCTCCTCCCCCAGTTCCTCCATCTCCTGCCCCTGCGCCACATCGCCCGGCTTCCTCTCCTCCACAGCCAGCGACTCAGGCAGGGCCTCAGCCTCCGCAGCTTCCCCCTGCGGGCAGGAAATGCTCCGGGAGGCCTCAGCCCCCAGGGAGGGGGGCGCCGGGCCGCCATGGCCAGGGGCTGGCAGCCCCCCAGCCGCCTCCGGGTGCAGAACCGGCTCCGCAGTGTGCAGGGGGCTGCTGCTGCCACTGTCTGGAGCGGGACTCGGGGGCCCCTCGCTGGGCTGGGCCCCATCTTCCTCTTGCAGCAAGGCCCACACCACAGAGCTGCCGGAGGGCGAAAACAGCAACCCGTTCCCTGGCGGGTCCTCGGCGTCACCTGCGGGGAGAGCCCGGTTACCAACGGCCCTGGTACAACTCCCCCCGCTGCTGGCCCGGCCCCAGCCAGCCCCAGTGTGATACTGGGCCAGATCCCCACCGCCCCGGCCCCAGCCAGCCCCCCTGCGATGTGGGGCCAGATCCCCACCGCCCCGGCCCCAGCCAGCCCCCCTGCGATGTTGGGCCAGATCCCCACCAGCCCGGCCCCAGCCAGCCCCAGTGCGATATGGGGTCAGATCCCCACCGGCCTGGCCCCAGCCAGCCCCCCTGCGATGTGGGACCAGATCCCCACTGGCCTGGCCCCAGTCAGCCCCAGTGTGATATGGGGCCAGATCCCCACTGCCCCGGCCCCAGCCAGCCCCAGTGTG
Organism: Rafetus swinhoei; assembly: GCA_019425775.1. Taxonomy (NCBI): domain Eukaryota; kingdom Metazoa; phylum Chordata; order Testudines; family Trionychidae; genus Rafetus; species Rafetus swinhoei. The sequence continues at coordinate 1,060,026 of JAFJHL010000226.1, forward strand.
ATACGGGGCCAGATCCCCACCGGCCCGGCCCCAGCCAGCCCCAGTGTGATATGGGGCCAGATCCCCACCGGCCCGGCCCCAGCCAGGCCCAGTGTGATACGGGGTCAGATCCCCACTGGCCTGGCCCCAGCCAGCCCCAGTGTGATACGGGGCCAGATCCCCACCGCCCCCGGCCCCAGCCAGCCCCAGTGTGATATGGGGTCAGATCCCCACCGGCCTGGCCCCAGTCAGCCCCAGTGTGATATGGGGCCAGATCCCCACTTGCCTGGCCCCAGTCAGCCCCAGTGTGATACGGGGCCAGATCCCCACCGGCCCGGCCCCAGCCAGCCCCCCTGCGATGTGGGGCCAGATCCCCACAGGCCTGGCCCAAGCCAGGCCCCCTGCAATGTGGGGCCAGATCCCCACTGGCCCGGCCCCAGCCAAACCCAGTGCGATGTGGGGCCAGACCCCAAGGGGGCGCTGCGCTGTGCAGGGGCAGACGGGGGCTCCCAATGGTCCGCAGCCAGCAAGGCTGGGCACCGGGGGGTGAGTGAGGGGTTAGGGGCCGTCAGGGCAGGGCTCATGAACAGACCCCCCCCCCCAGCTCCATCCCTGCAACTCCCAGCAGCTGAGCCCAGGCCAGCCCTGCCGGGGATGCTTGGATTGGCTGCTTTCCCCTCTGTCCCGCCTCCTCCACAAGAGCAGCCAATCAGGAGGCAAACAGGGCTCTCCCCTCCCCAGGAACTAACACGGATTTTACAAGAGCGGAGGAGGTAGCTAAAGAGCCCTGCAGCTCCTCCTCCACCCCACCCTGCAAGGGGCGGGCCAGGACAGATGGGGGTGGGGCAAATGAGTGGGGGGCAGGGCAGGTAGGGACGGAGGCAGGGCAGGTGGGGCGGGGCAGGGCAGATGAGTGGGGGCAGGGCAGGTGGGGCGGGGCAGGGCAGATGAGTGGAGGGCAGGGCAGGTGGGGTGGGGCAGGGCAGATGAGTGGGGGCAGGGCAGGTGGGGTGGGGCAGGGCAGATGAGTGGGGGCAGGGCAGAGGGGTTGGGGGCAAGTCAGATGAGTGGGGGTCAGGGAAGGTGGAGAGGAGGCAGGGCAGATAAGTGGGGCAGGGCAGAGAGGGTGGGGCCGGGCACATGAGTGGGGGTCAGGAAGGTGGGGTGGGGGCAGGGCAGATGAGTGGGGGCAGGGCAGATGAGTGGGGGTCAGGGAAGGTGGGGTGGGGCAGGGCAGATGAGTGGGGTCAGGGAAGGTGGGGAGGAGGCAGGGCAGATGAGTGGGGGCAGGGCAGATGAGTGGGGGGGCAGATGAGTGGGGCAGGGCAGATGGGGTGGGGCAGGGCAGATGAGTGGGGGCAGAGCAGAGGGGGAGCAGGGGCCAGGCAGGCATCCCGTGGTGCCCCTTGCTTTTCCATAGAACACGAGGGACCCCCTGCTTTAAGCCCAGCTCACAGGCCTGGCCCAAGTGGATCAGACCCAAGGCCCAGCATCGCCTGGGACAGGCTGGCGGGTGCAGCTTGCCCCCATGCTCGGTCTCAGAGCCAGCCCCTGCCCCGGTGAGCCAGGGAGGAGCCATCGCAGAACAGTGGGGCTTGGCCCATGAGTCGTCCCCCTTGTCCCTACATGGTCCCAGGCCCCAGGACTCACCTGACTCTTCGCTGCCCAGGAGCACTGGGGGGTGACAGGCAGCTTCATCCGCTGGCTGGTCGGGGTCCTGGAGAGCAGGCAGGGACGTGTTAGATCCGCAGGTGCCCAAGAGCTGCTGAGAGCAGAGCAGGGGTGAGGGAGCCGGCGGAGAAGGCCGGGAGGAACTGCCCTGCTCCAGCCTGGCCTCCCCACCGACAATCCAGCCAGGACTCCCGGGCGTGAGAACAAGGCGCCCAATCTCCCCTGGAAAACGCCCAGTGAGGGACAATCCGCCCCATCCTCTGGCCTGTGGTTCCAATGCTGATTCCTCCTCCCTGTAAGCAGCATCCCCTGGCTCTTCCAGCCCACGCTCCGACTGCAGCCGACACCAGCCGCTGTCACAGACGCAGCAAAACTTCCACAATCACCAACCCAGGCGGGAAGTGTCTGCCGGGTCCTGTGAATGAGGGACTGGCTCAAGCCCCAAGGCCGGAGGGTTTCTAATGCAACTGATGGTAACAACCCTGATTTGCTGCTGGACCTCTGTTGTCTGTGATCTCCTGGGGCAGTGAGTTCCATGGGTTAACTAGCACCAGGTGCGCTTTTCATTTGCTGCCTTTAACACTCATTGATTGTCCACTGGCAGGGGCATTACATGCTAGGCCAGGTCCAGTTCTCCCCATCTCTATCTCATGCTGCATTTTACCCCCCCCCCCATATTTTCCTCTTCTCTAAACCAAGGCCCCTGCTTTCCAATCTCTGTCTCTGCTCTGTCCTTTTAGGAAACAGGCTGTCTTGACCCCCTGACCCACAGGCTGGCTGGGGATGGAGCGGAAGTCGCTGGGAGAATACCGACAGTTCTTGCCGAATGAAAAGCTCAGAAAAATGCCAATTCAGAAACGTTAGACACATTTTGGGAAGGTTCGACTTTCAGCCATATCTGTCTATGGAGCCGCAGTGCCTCATGGGAGTTATAGTTCTAGTACCTCTTGTTCAATGGGTGGGGCTCCCTGGCTGGACTACATCACCCAGGATGCACCTGCACTCATATGGTTCCCAGGGTACAGCATGTGATTCAGTCAGAGGTGAAACCCTGGTGCATCATGGGAGATGTAGTTCACCCAGGGAGTCTGGCCCATAGGAGCAAATGGGACATAGAGCACCTGGCACTCCAGGGGACATGGTCTGTGATGGGGTCCCTAGGCACTACCGTAATACCTCTAATAGGATAGCAATAGACAAGCACGGTGCCGTCTCTGTGACTGGGGCCCAGGAGGTTACAGTAACGCAGACACAATTAGCCCCGGGGGTGAGAGGTGGCTCTAGGAACTTCCCCCGCAGGCGCCCCGGGCTCCGGAGCAGCTCAGGGGATGGTGCCAGGTGCGACACCCGCGGGTTAACCCCGCAGCGTCCCAGACTGACAGACTCCGGGCAGTGTCGTCTCAGCCTCACGCTGGGGTCTGACCAGAGCCTGCGGCTCCCCTGGCTCAGAAGCAAGCCCCTGAACCAAGCGCCCCGCAAAAGTGGGGCCAGCCCTGCCCACAAGACCATCCTCCCCAGCCCCCGCACCCCGCACTGGCCGTGCCCCGAGTGGCTGCAAGGCAGGAAAGCCGGCAGGGCAGCCACCCTAAGCTCCTCCGGCGCCCCCTGAACCCGGTGCTGCTCCTAGTGCCCCCCCCACCACAGAGACCCCCCCCTGCTCCAGCAGGATGGCCCATCCCCCACCCCCGCCAGCCAAGCCTGATGCACCAGCCCGGCTGCCTCACCCCAGCCCAGGCCCACACTGGGGACTGGCCGGGCGCCAAGCCACCGGCTGCAAACAGTCCCCAGGAAGGCGCGTGCAGAACCCGGCTCCAGCCACACGCTGGCCAGCCCAGCTCTAAGAATAGAGCCGGGGGGAGGCAGGGACTGCCCCACGGGGCCAGGGCCGAGTGGCTGGCCCCAAGCCACAGTCCCCGGTTGCCAGTTACACTCCAGATCCCCCAACACATGGGCCTTAGGGCAGGTGAAAATGCCCCCCGGGGCTCCCCTCTCTGCTGCTCTGCCCCCCAGGCCCATAGGGGGCACTTTGGGGGGGTGGCCGGGGTGCCCTGCACTGCGGCTGTTCCCTGCCCCCCAGGCCCATAGGGGGCACATTGGGGGTGTGGCCGGGGTGCCCTGCACTGCGGCTGTTCCCTGCCCCCCAGACCCATAGGGGGCACTTTGGGGGGGTGGCCGGGGTGCCCTGCACTGCGGCTGTTCCCTGCCCCCCAGGCCCAAAGGGGGCACTTTGGGGGAGTGGTCGGGGTGCCCTGCACTGTAGCTGTTCTCTGCCCCCCAGGCGCTATAGGGGCACATTGGGGGTGTGGCCCCAGGCCCATTGGATGCCAAGGAAAACAGGGAATGGCTCTGGCAGCTCTGACCCCAGGGGTCTGGGTAAGTCCGTGCATGGCCCCGAATACGGGACGTACAAAGGGGCCAATCACCCCCCTTAACCTCCCCCACAGAGTGACTGTGAATTCGGTCCCACTGGGGCCTGAAACTGCCTCTGGGCCTGTCCAGCTCACCGAGCCGCCAGAGCCCCCACCCCGGGATAACGCTAGCCAGCGGAGTGATCCCCGCGACTGACTTAGCCGCCCCACTGCCCCGTGTGCCCCCCAGCCTGTCTCTCTGGGGGCCCCCACAGGACAGCAAGTGGGCGCCTGGCACGGCCCTGCCCCCCAGGTAGCCTAGCAGAGTGAAAGGTTAGTCGGTAACCAGAGGGGGTTACCTTAACGAGGGGGCTCACCAGGGCCGGTTAACTGGGGGGGGCTGGAGCACCTCCTGGCCTGCCATGGTCAGGGGCTGTACCAGCCCCTAGGGCCCGGCATGGACGGGGGCTGCTCTGGGCCTCTGGAGCTGCCCCGTCCGCAGTGGGCCCGGGGGGAGGGGTGTAGGCTGGAGCCCCCCCTTAATTGGTTAAACTTCATATTGAACTGGTTAAGAACCAGGAGTTTATGTCCCTACGCTGGGCACGGCTGCCCCGTTCCCTGCACCTCACAGCCCGGCCGGCCCTGCAGCACCTGCCGGCTATCTCCAAACCGAGATGGGCTTAGTGGGTGGGGCCAGGGGCGGAGCCATGGGCTGTCCCTCCACTAAGCCCCTCCCTCCAGCCTGGCCCCAGAGGCTGGCGAAGGGCAACCCGAGGGCTCTGCCCGGCACGGCCGCTCGCATCTCACCTCCGGCTCCTCGGTCATCGACCGGGCCCTGTCGATGTCCCCTTCCGTGATGAGCAAAGGGGCCCAGGAGCCACAGTGCGGCGTGTAGGTGGGTATCTCGCCCAGCGCCTCGGCCTCGGCTCCCTGGTGCCAGAGCTCCCCCTCCGGCTGGCCGCCCGGCACCGGCGTGCCCTCGGGAGCGGCGCTGTGCCCCCCAGAGGGGCTCCCACAGGGGCTGGGCCCGGCGCGCGGGCTCTCCTGGAAGAGCGGGTTGTTGTAGAAGAGATGCTGCTCTTCCTCGGACGACGCGCTCTCCTCCTCTTCCTCCTCCTGCCCGCCTGGCCTGGCCTCCGGCTCCTCCTCGCTGCTGCTGGCCAGGCCGGCGCATTCGCCCAGCAGCTCGCAGGAGACGGGCCAGGCCTGTGAGCTTTGGGTAGCTGGGCCACAGCTCGGCGCATCCTCAGGGCCCCGGGGCTGGCTGCTTAGCTCCGCCACGGGTTCCTCTTGCTTCTCCAGCTCCCCTTGCAGCTCCAGCATGCACTGCTGAGCTTGGAGGATCCCGGCCCAGATCAGCGCCTGGGCGTTGTTCGTCCCCTCGTCCCAGGCCTGCGGGTTCCCTGCTTGAAGCACCTCTTCCGGAGGGGGCGGAAACTCCATGGTGGGGAGCTCCGGGCCTGGGCTGCTCCCCGTGGCGCATACCGCCGGCCCGCCTCCCAGGCCGGACACGCAAGCAAACTCCCCCGCCGATGCCTCACGGTCCCAGGCTGCGACTTCCAAGCTGCAGCTGCCGACCCCTTGGTGCTCCGGGCTCAAGGGGGCTTGGGCCAGCAGGGAACCGCCCGTGGCTGCGTAATCCCCGGAGAACACGATCGCATCTTGCACCCGGATGAGGCTTTCTCCAGGCCTGCTGCCCGGAGCTTCTGCGGCAGGAGCCAGGAGGTCCAGGGGCTCCGTGTGGCCGGCGGGGCCTGCGGGATCCATGGCCACCGGGCCCAGGGGCCAACACGCCTGATTCTTGGGACACTCCAGCTAGGCCGAGGCGGGGTCCTCTCCCATCCTGTTCGCTGAGTGCGGAGCGGCGAGGCTTCCCTTGGCACGGGGGCTACCCTGGAGGAGGGCAAGCAAACAGAGCCAGGAGTTAATGAGCAACGCAAGGGCACTTTGGACAGCCCCGGGCAGGGCAGGGCAAGCCGCTGAGCGCGAGGGACGCTGCACACCGGACCAGGAATCACCCGCGATCCCAGACGCCCGGAGCCCAGCTGGAGGTCACGGGGTTTGCACCATCGAGCGGTGGGGGTCATTTATCAGCCCAGACGCTCACAGAGCAGAGGGGCTTTTCTGTCCGGTCAGCAGCTTCTGCTGTTGCCGAGGGACCAGGCAGAGTCAGGGGGAAGGAAGCAGCTGAGTCTCTGGGCTAGGTCATGGCCCGACCCTGCACCTCACTTTCCCTTCTGTCCCTGGGGGTACTGACGTGGAGGAAAAGAGCTGGGAACTGATTGGATTCGGAGGACAGGCCGGGACTGGGCAGTGTGCATGGGAGACTGGCATTCTGATCCCAGCTCTGCACCTGACTGTGTCCCTGCTCTGTGCCTCAGTTTCCCCGTCTGTAAAATGGGGACGATGACACTGGCCTGTGCAGATGTGCTCCGATGAGGAAGCTTATCTGTCATGCTCCCAGCACCCACAGCACGCTGGGCGCTGTGCCACACAGAGAAAGGGCAGCTCTGCCCCCAGGAGCACAGCGGAGGCCTGGCCGCTGGGCTAAGGGTGGAGCTCACCCTGGTGCAGGACAGCACGGGGCCAGATGCTACATAGTGGGACCTGAGTGGCCTTGTGGGATCCTCTGCCTTACCCTGCCCCTCCCAGGGGAGTTTTCTGGGGCTCAGCCAGCTGGAGCCCTTCGAGCGCTGGCTGGAGACCTGCCCTCCGCAGCTCCCAGGGCAGGCGTTTTAAAAACAGCCCGGCTTGGCTGCCCTTGGGTCATTGCTGGCTCTGTTCACACGGCAGCCCGGCTTTGTCCCGTTTCGACTTCCAGGCCTTGGGCCGCGTTGGAGTTTCCCCAAGGGCTCCATGTAGCCGGGTCGAGGGAGGCAAAGTTTGCACCCCTGGATTTCATACGTGAGATCTCCTTAAAGCTGCAGGCCCTGGCTCCAGAGGCAGCTCTTAAATGCAACAGAGTGGGAGCTGCTTGCAGCTTTGCCTTGGGGCCGGGAGATTGCTGCCAGGAGAGGGAGGCAGGCGACTGAGAATAAGGAAGGGCCGGGCATTCCAGTCACTGAGGGATCCTAGAGCAGCATGGAAGCATTGCGGGGTGCTTGCCAGCTGGGGGTGGGGAGTAGCAATGAGTGCGGTGCTGGGATCTGCATGGGGAGCTGCGCTGTTAGACGTGTCAATGTTCTTGAAAAGGGGTAAATTGTGAGGTGGCCACGTTTGCAGGAATGACTCAAACTCGTGAAGTCCGAAGCTGACCGCAGAGAGTTGCAAAGGGGTCTCACCGCGCTGGGTGACTGGGCAACACGAGGGCCTGTGGGATTCAGCGTTGCTAAAGGCAGAGTAAGGCACATGGGGAAATACAACCCCAGATCCCCCCACAAACCGACGGGGTCTGAATTAGCTGTTCCCACGCAAGAAAGAGATCATGGAATCACTGTGGATAGTTCCCTGAGAACTTCTGCTCGCTCGGCCCTAGCAGTCTGAGAACTACCAGCACACTGGAATCCTTAGGAAAGGAACAGATAATAAGAGAAGATATCACAGTGCCTCTAGGTAAAGTCAGGGCACGCCCACATCTTGAATACTGCGTGCAGATCTGGACACCCCATCTAAAAAGACACCTTGGGTTTGGCAAAGGCACAGAAAGAGCAGCAGAAGTGAGGAGGGGTGAGGAACAGCTTCCATAGGAGGAGAGATTAAGAAGACTGGGACTTTCCAGCTTGGAACAGAGATGACTAAAGGGTGGGGGGTTTGTTAGAGGTCTAGAAAACCAGGAAGGGTTGGGAAAATAGACTCAGGAAATGGTCTTTACTCCTCATGAACATGCCACAGGGAGCTCACTCAATGAAATCTATGGGCAGATTTAAAGCAAATTATTTCTCCACAGTCAGCCTGTGGAACTCTGCCAGGGGATGGGGAAAGGCCCAGACTGTAACAGGGGCCATCGATGGCGTTGAGCCAGGCTGGGCAGGGAGGGTATCCCTGGCCTCTGTTTGCCAGGAGCTGGGAATGGGCCCCAGGGGTGGATCATGACGATGTCTCTTGTGTTCATGCCTTCTGAAGCACTCGGCATTGGCCACTTCGGCAGACAGGATGCTGGGCTAGGTGCTATAGAGCCCAAACGTCTCCTGCCCCCCGGAGCGGAGAGACCCGGGAGTCCTGGGGGTCTCTCCCCGCAGTTCGTAACCACGTGCGAATGTCCCCGTGTCCCTCCCGTGACTTGTCACGAGATGTTGCAGCCTAACCCTTGGTTACATTTGCTTTCTTTTCTCGGGGCCTTAGACACAGTGCTCCTGCCAGCTCGTGCTACTGACCTGCCCAAAGAGCTCAAGTTCTCCAGTGCCTGGGTAGCCTGGAAAGCAGTGATGTGTTTGGGGGAGGGTGAATGGAATTGGATCCCCCCCCACAATTTGCTGCTTGGCTTGTACTGAGCTTGCTCAGTACCACTGCTGAAGCCACTGTCCTCGGTCTGCCCCCCCCCCCATGGTCTCACTCTCTCCCCCATCAGGGCATGTGCAAGGGGACTGTTAGCCCCTTACTAAAACTCAGTGGGGGTTTTTGGTTGGCCAACTCCCAGTACCAAAAGGGGAAAGGTCCATGAGAAATCAGGGCCCTGAGACAGACGTCCCCAGGGACAATGGGAAAAGGGCAACACTCCGGCTCAGCCTGATTGACAGGTCGGACAGGCCAATGAGGAAATTAGGAGGCCAGGTTCCGACATCCTCCGTGTGAGCTGGGATATTCTGGGCCTCTCAGAGAGAGAAGGAGGGAGAGCTGAGAAGAGCAGCAAGGGGTGCAAGCTGCGCTGAGGGGCAGACCTGCAGTGACAGAGCCAGGCACACACAGTCCAAGGGGTGCAAGCTGCGCTGAGGGGCAGACCTGCAGCGACAGAGCCACACACACAGCCCAAGGAGCACAGACCCTGTGCTGAGGGGCAGACCTGCAGTGACAGAGCCAAAGGGGTCAGAGAAGCAACACAAGGAGCTGGAGGCTGGCAAAGCAGCACAGTCTGCAGCTGGGTGTGGTGAGCAGCTGGGACCAGCAAAGGGGGAAGAGGCTCTGGGCAGGGAGACGCCACCAGCCAAGAGGCCTGCAGGCCAGACTTGGAGAGGGATTGTAACTCCAACTGGGAGAGGGGTCCTGCCACCTAGAGCCTGAAATCATGTGGTCACTGCCAGAGCAAGTGTGTCCAGCCTGCAGCACAGCCAGGGCCTGAGAGAGCCCTGGGACCTATAAGGAACAGACTGTGAACTGTCCTTACACTCTGCAAACTGCTGGTTGTGCTGTCCCCGTGCTACAGAGCGGGGCTGTGCGTTCTCATTTAACCTGTCTCATTTTTCCCTTATTCTTTTCTTTTTAATCAGTTGCTGTTTAATAAATTGTATTCGCTTTGAACTTTATGTAATGATCAGTGGGTCAAGAAAGCCTGCAGTGTGCAGAGAGCACCCCGGAGTGGGGACACCCTAGCCCCTGCCCTAAGGGTACGTCTAGACTACAGGCTTTTGTCGACAGAGGCTTTGTCGACAGATACTGTCGCCAAAGCTTCTGTCGACAAAGAGCGTCTAGACTACAGCCAGTTCTGTCGACAAAGCAAGCCGCTCTGTCGACATGAGAGTGTAGACGCAAAGGACAGTGTAGACGCAAAGGACAGTTTAGATGCAAAGGACAGTGTAGATGCACTAACGCCTTCTGGCGACAGAACTCTGTTAACAAAAGGCGTTATTCCTCGTAGAATGAGGTTTACCACCGTCGACAAAACTGCCACGTTCTGTCAGTGTTATGTTGACAGAACTCGGCAGCAGTGTAGACGCAGGTCTAGTTTTGGCGACAAAACCCTGTAGTCTAGACACACCCTAAGTGACTACAAGGTCGGGGATTAAGCCCCAGAAAACCTGGGCCCAGCCTTGCTGGATTTCAAGGACTCTGCTACTCAGGAGAGTGGAAGGGGAGCTCAGGGTCAGGGAGGCTGTTGGGTGAAGGAAGTGGGAGCGGGGACTCAGATCCTTTCGCTGGTCCATTTCACCAGGGTAGTATAGAAGCCAGGAAAGTTCCCCACAATAGCGGGACCATTCCCCCGCTTACATAATTGGCATCACGAACAGGATCCTATTCAAGGGGTCCACCCCATTGGTTTACTTGTTGAGTTCTGGTAACACTGTCCAGGCCTGGTCGAGAGCGCTACCATGGCTGGAATTGAAGAACTACAGACCCAGGTGGCTGAACTTCAAGGCAGATTATCAGACCAAAGTGAGGCATTGCAGCAAGCTAGAACTGAGCAGAGAGAAGCCTTATCGCTGGTCAAGGCAGTTATAGACCAACAGGCAGCAGAAGCTAAGAAACCCCCTACTATTCCCACGGGAGCGCAAGGTCACAGAGTTTGGTGGTTTCCCAACTAGGCCAGGAGACATTGCGGTAGAGGAGTGGGTGAAGTCTGTGAAGGCAGCTCTGCACGTGCTAAGAATACCTGAAGAAGATCATGTGGACTTCATAGAAGAGCACCTCAAGGGCCAGGCCAAGGCCACAGTAAAGTTCATGGCAATGGCAGACAAGAAAATGTGGAAAAGGTGTTTGAACTCCTTCTAGAAGCGTATGGAGACAAGGTACCTATTGGAACCCAGCTAAAGGAGTTCTTTGAGCGAACGCAGGAGCCTGATGAAACTATCCGGGCAGACGCCTATGACCTCCAGGAGAGAATGAGCAAAGTGGAACAGCGAGACCCTCAACCCTGACTGGAAGATAGCTAACATGACACCAATATTTAAAAAGGGCTCTAGCGGAGATCCTGGCAATTACAGACCGGTAAGTCTAACTTCAGTACCGGGCAAATTAGTCGAAACAATAGTAAAGAATAAAATTGTGAGGCACGTAGAAGAACATAATTTGTTGGATAAAAGTCAACATGGTTTCTGTAAAGGGAAATCCTGTCTTACTAATCTATTAGAGTTCTTTGAAGGGGTTAACAAACATGCAGACAAGGGGGATCCAGTAGATATAGTATACTTAGATTTTCAGAAAGCCTTTAACAAGGTCCCTCACCAAAGGCTCTTGTGTAAATTACATGGCCATGGGATAAGAGGGAAGGTCCTTTCTTGGATTGAGAACTGGTTAAAAGACAGGAAACAAAGGGTAGGAATAAATGGTATATTTTCAGAATGGAGAGGGGTAACTAGTGGTGTCCCCCAAGGGTCAGTCCTGGGACCAATCCTGTTCAACTTATTCATAAATGATCTGGAGAAAGGGGTAAGCAGCGAGGTGGTAAAGTTTGCGGATGATACTTAAGTATTTAAGATAGTCAAGACAGAAGCAGACTGTGAAGAACTTCAAAAAGATCTCACCAAACTGAGTGATTGGGCAACAAAATGGCAAATGAAATGTAATGTGGATAAGTGTAAAGTAATGCATGTTGGAAAAAATAACCCCAACTATACGTACAGTATGATGGGGGCTAATTTGGCTACAAGAAATCAGGAAAGAGATCTTGGAGTTATCGTGGACAGTTCTCTGAAAACTTCCACACATGTGCAGCGGCGGTCAAAAAGGCAAATAGGATGCTAGGAATTATTAAGAAAGGGATAGAAAATAAGACCCAGAATATCTTACTGCCCCTGTATAAAACTATGGTACGCCCACATCTTGAGTACTGTGTACAGATGTGGTCTCCTCACCTCAAAAAAGATATTTTGGCCTTAGAAAGGGTTCAGAAAAGGGCAACTAAAATGATGAGGGGTTTGGAACGGGTCCCATATGAAGAGAGGTTAAAGCGACTGGGACTTTTCAGTTTAGAAAAGAGGAGACTGAGGGGGGATATGATAGAGGTGTATAAAATCATGAGTGGTGTGGAGAGGGCAAATAAAGAAAAGTTATTTATTAGTTCCCATAATAGAAGAACTAGAGGACACCAAATGAAGTTAATGGGTAGCAGGTTTAAAACTAATAAAAGAAAGTTCTTCTTCACACAGCGCGTAGTCAGCCTGTGGAACTCCTTGCCAGAGGAGGCTGTGAAGGCTAGGACTATAACAGAGTTTAAAGAGAAGCTAGATAATTTCATGGAGGTTAGGTCCATAAAAAGCTATTAGCCAGGGGATAGAAATGGTGTCCCTGGCCTCTGTCTGTCAGAGTCTGGAGAGGGATGGCAGGAGACAAATCGCTTGATCACTGTCTTCGGTCTACCCTCTCTGGGGCACCTGGTGCTGGCCACTGTCGGCAGACAGGCTACTGGGCTAGATGGACCTTTGGTCTGACCCGGTACGGCCATTCTTACAGTCTTATGTTCTTATAACCAGTTTCAGACCCAGATAAGCTGCTGAAAGCAGATGGTGCTGGGCTCCGGGAAAGAAGGCTGAAGGAAGAGCCTGGGAAGAAGTTCCATGAACTCGTGCAGGCTGCCGTTACGTGGTCAGAAGAGGAGGCGGCTCCTTTGGAAGAGACGGCCGAGCCTAACTCCTGAACACGAAGTGGGGGCCTAGTCAGTACAACTACTGGGGAAAAGGCCCTGCCCCAAACACAGTTGACATTGGACAGTTTAAGTGAAGCTATCCAAAAACTGGCAGTCCAGCAGGGGGAGATGCTGAAAGTGATGACTGAGGTGATGAAAGAACCCCCCCCCCCACCTCCATTACTAGGCCAAAATACCCAAGGGCCCCAGGGCCCCGAAGACCCCCACTGAAGGATGAGCTGGGAAGGTACATTTGTTACACTTGTGAAAGGCCAGGGCATACTAGCCGAGATTGTCCATTGAGGAGGGGACTGGAATCCCGGGCGTCTGAAATCTAAGAGACACCAGGATCGAGTAGCACATCCGGGGAAGGCCGAGCGGGGACAGAAGGGTTTCGACGGCTGTCCCTCGGAAAAGGGCAGCATGCCAGCAGTGAGGAAAAGGACCCTGATGATGCTAGTGCGTTTGATGACTTCTGTGGTCGAGCTTTTGGGGCCTGCTTGACAGTGGAAATAGCCATAGCGGGGTGAGGACCCGTTGTTTGAGAGACACTGGCTCAGAAGTCCCCACTATTCTGAATCATATTTCCAAAACTACTTAAAAGAGAGAGATCTGACCATGCATAATACCCGCTTTGGACAGCTAACAGCAGCTAATGGACTAGCTCTCCCTGTTGTGGGCTGCCTTGAGTTCGATGTAGGGTACATGGGTCAGACAATCCCTGGAAAATGCATCTTTATCCTAAAGGATCCAGCTTCAGAGAAGACTTTGATGGGGAACAGAGTGCCAGGAATTCTCGGGATGAATATTATAAGAGAGCTGAAAGAATTACTATTAGTAGGGGAAGGAACCCAAGAGATGAACCGGCATGGGGAGCCTAGGAGGGAGGCTGCGCTGAAGCGGGTACTGGCCCAAGTGGAGAGACAAGGATGTTTTCCCGGTCCCACAGGACAGACTGGCTATGTTAAGGTGGCAGGGTGACCGAAGGTGGTTATACCTCCCTCGAGTGAGAAGATTATTGATGGACGCTGCCAGGTGCTAAGCGGCTTTGACGGATACCGGGTACTTGTCGAGCCAACACCAGGGGCCAGTCTACCTAATGGACTCCTGGTTGCGAATGTACTTGCTAATGCCAGCAAGGGGTAAGTGCCAGTCAGGCTGCTCACCTCAAGTAAGAAGGTTGTACCCCGCACTAGAGTGGCAGAGGTACACCGACCCGAAGAAGTGGTGCCCTCAGGGGAGTAGTCCTGGAAGAAAAGGGAGATGAGCTGTGAGTGACAAAGTTGGAAAAGGGAGCGCAGGCACCCACACCTCAAGAGGCACCTGATGGAGAGTTACCCATTCCAGTCCAAGTGGACCTTCAACAGTTAACCCCCATGCAGGTCGGCCGCTTACGGGCACTACTGGAGAAACATCCAGAGGTCTTTTCCAGGGATGACCGAGACATTGGTTACACCACCACAGTGACACACCAAATGCCCACTGGAGATGCTGTCCCAATAAAACAGCAACACCGGCGGATTTCACTGTGAGTGAAATCCAGGAGCTAAAAAGACACAACCTGGACCTAGTGGCTCAAGGGGTCCTTAAAGAAAGCCACAGCCCCTGGGCATCGCCTGCAGTGACTGTGATAAAAAAAGATGGTGGGATGCCATTTTGCTGTGACTACAGGAACCTGAATGAAGTAACACACAAGGATGCTGACCTGCTACCCCGGGTGGAAGAGTCACTGGACGCATTAGGAAGTGCCGGAGTGTTTTCAACCCTTGATTTAACTTCTGGCTATTTCCAGGTTGCAGTGGAAGAACAAGACCAGAAAAGAGAGCGGTGACCACTCCGTTCGGGTGTTTGAGTGGACGCTATGACGACGCGTCGGGGTCCCCTGACTCCTGCACCCCCGTAATGGCACGAACAGACTCCACCAGCCGGTAGAATAGAGGGAGTCTATTGCTTCTCCAGGATACAGCACAGCACAGATGTCATCTGGTTACAGGGCAGGCCTAGGATGCCTCAGCCCCCCGTGAGATGGGGGAGACTGGGACCCTAAATCCCAGCCCCGTTGCCTAGGCTCCTTCCTCCATGATCCCAGACAGAAACTAACTCCCTCTTCCAGCCCTGCCCCCAGCCAGGGGCGGCATTCCACCTTCCTTTGTTTCTCTCCTTGGGGGGTAGGTGGTCAGACAGGTTTGAAGACCCCTTTGCATAATGACTCATCCCCTGCCCTGCTGGGCTGTGGTGCAGACAGCAGCCAGGGGAGGTCACTCACAACCCACGACCCAGCATAGCAACCAGCAAGGTACACCCCACTACGTCACAGACGCGTATGCCGTTCGGCTTGTGCAATGGAAGGGGTGCTGGAAGGCTGCATCCTAGACACTTTGCTACTATACCTGGATGATGTTATTGTGTTTTCCAAAGATTTCGAGAGTCAGATGGAAAACCTAGACTTGGTCTTCACACGCCTGAAGGAACACGGGTTGAAGCTGAGGCCAAGCAAGTGCTGCCTGCTACGTGAGAGAGTCAAATCCTTGGGCCATGTGATTTCGAAGGATGGAATCCAGGTAGACGAGGAGACCAGGAATGCCAAGCAAGCGTGACAGGCTCTGGTGTCATGAGCTATTACAGACGATTTGTTCCAAACCATGTGCCTATTCCTGCGCCCTGTAGGGGCTGGTGGGCCACCCAGCCCAAAGGAAGAAAGGGCACCAGTGCTTTGTGTGGGATGATGCCTGTCAGACAGCTTTTGACGAGCTAAGACACCGGCTGATGTCACCACCTGTGCTTGCACATCCCGACTTTAGCCTGCCATTTCTGGTGACAGCAGACGGAAGCCTGCACGGCAGTGCTCAGCCAGAAGCGGAAGGGGGCTGAGCGTGAGATCGCAGATGCGAGCCGAGGGCTGAGGAGGTCAGAAAGAAATGACAGAAACTCCAGTGCTTTTAAACTAGGATTGCTGGCCTGGCGGTGGGCTGTCACTGAAGTGTAGGGATTATCCGACGTGCTCTACGTTCACGGTAATCTCAGACCACAACCTTCTCCGATATCCGGCCACACCGAACTTCGGTGCAGTCGAACACGGGGGGGGCCCAGCTCGCTGAGTGCACTGCTGAGCTACAGTATAACCCTGGAAGGCAGAATATCCGTGCTGACGCCCTGCCTGGGTGGCCTTTGCAAGAGGAATTAGAACAGGGTGAGGACCTGGAAAAAGCCTTTCTGGTCATTCCTGCAGACGCTGCGCGGGCCTGTTTGTGGCTGCAGAATCCACAGCCTGACGGTGAAGTAATGGTAAAGGAGGTAGCACAAAACCTGGTAAAAGGGGGGAGGGGGCGATAAGCTCTGGGTACTCGTGGGAAGATTCACACCCGCAAGGAGGGGACCTTGGGCCGGTCTCAGAGGCAGGCATGAGCCGCATGAGGCCAGACTGGAGCTTTGGGGCCAAAGACCCGCAGTCTAAGAAGCCCCTCCCCGCCCCCGGCCCCATGTCGGGAGGCCAGCGCGCGCTCAGGCAGCGGAGCCAGAGGGGCCGGGCTGCACAGCCCAGGCTGGCGGCGTGTCACACGCAGCCACAGCCTTTCCAGGGCTGCGTGAGGCGGGCGCAGGCACAGCTCAGGCGCCTCACCAGAGCCCGGAGCCGCTGCTGCTCTGTCGGAGCCCACCTCCCGACACGCAGGCTGTTCTCAGCACGTCTATTCTCAGCACGTCTAGTGTTGCTAATCTGCACTGGGGCAGCTGCTGGACCCTCGCGGAACCCCCCCCTGTGCCAGCCTGGCCCCCTTGCAGAACCCCCCTGTGCCAGCCTGGACCCCTCACGGAACCGCCCTCCCTGTGCCAGCCTGGACCCCACGCAGAACCCCCCCTGTGCCAGCCTGGACCCCTCCCAGAACCCCCCTCGTGTGCCAGCCTGGTCCCCTCGCAGAACCCTCCCCCTGTGCCAGCCTGGACCCCTCCCAGAACCCCCCCTGTGCCAGCCTGGACCCCTCCCAGAACCCCGTCATGTGCCAGGTGCTGTACAAACACCGGGCACCTGGAGCACCAGCTGGGATTGCAGGGCTGCCGGTGCTCAAGCCAGGCCTGTGACTTGGGGGGTCTCAGAGCGGGCCAGGCTGGGTCGGCCCGAGCCCAGGGTCCTGGCTGCCGGCAGCGGCCGATGTCGGGCGCCCCAGCGGGAGTGACCAGCACAGGGAACCGTCCAGCGATCCCCCGCCGCCCAGTCCCAGCCCTGACACAGCCCGGGCCGGGGAGCGGGGCCCTTGCTGCCCCATGGAAATGCCCAGCTTGCAACCATTGCTCCTGTGCTGGAGCAGAAGGAACGCGAGCCCTTTCCCAGAAAGCCAGCCAGGCCAGGGCGCTCCCGGGGGGCACAAGCCAGGTTCAAAGCCCTGCTGATCCACCGGCGCCTGCCTGAGCACCAGGCTCCCGACCCCGGGCATCCTGCTGGGCCTCTGGGGACAAACAGCAAATATTCTCCGGGGACGGGAGAGATTCTACAGCCCAGGGCTTCGGGCGCTGCCCTGAGAGCAAATCCCTGATCCCTGCCGGGGCAGCCACGAGCACTGGGCTACCGGCTGCCCTGCCGCAGCCAGAAATTCTCTCCGGGGCCTTAGAAACTGCCCGACATTCCGACAGACGGACGGGGGGGTGGATGAGGAGGGGGTGTATAGGTGGATCAATAGATCAGTCTCCCCAAAGCAGTCACTATAGGACAGCTGGATAGTTAGAGAAGAGGCAGTATGGTCTAGTAGCTAGAGTGCTGGCCATGGAGTCCATGGCCATGGAGTCATGATGCAGCGTGTTCACTGTCACTGGAGAGGGCAAACCAACCTCTTCCTGTCCCAAGCAGCCAGGCCAAACGTGTGTCCAGCTTCTCTTATCTGTGTCTGTCTGTGTGCTTCCGGGGGGCTGTCTGTCCAGGCACCCCCTGACCTGATCTCCAAGGCCTGGGCTCCTGCTAGTGTCTGTGTCATGAGTGCCCAGCCGTGCTCTGTCTGCAGAGGTACCATGGTGTTTCTGTGTCTGTCTGTCTGTCTGTCTGTCTGTCTGCAGGGGTACCTAGGTGTTTCTGCGTCTGTCTGTCCGTCTGCAGAAGTGTCTGCGTCTGCGTGCCTGGACCTCGGCCTGCGCGGGGTGCATGAGTGCACACGGCAGCCGGGAGGGAACCCGTGCTGGCCTGGGCAGCGTGGCTGCAGGGGGCGGGCGGCTGGGCCTCGAGCGGCTGAGCAAGTCACCCCGTGCCCCCACAGCCCCCGGCTACTGGGATCCGAGCCAGCACCCGGCTGGCCCCCCCGCTGGGTGGGTCGCTGCCAGCTGCACTCAGAGCCTGTCCGGCCTGGGTACCTGGGGGTCTGTCTGTCCGTCTCTGCCCTGGCTCCAGCCACATGCTGGCTGTGCAGGACGGCAGCAGCACCGATGCCCCATTCATAGGCAGCCTCCTCCCATCCTTCCTGAACCATGTCAGAGCCCTGAGCTCCGGGAGGGGAGCACTGGGGGGAGGGCCTGGAGCCCCCTGGATTCCCTGCCCCCCATGTTTCTTGCTGAGCTCCCCACAACTTGCTCCCACTTCCCCCCACGCGCCTGCCAGGACTTTCCCCTACAAGCCAAGGCCCCCGGGCGCCTGCCCAGCGGCTCCCACTGGCTCCTGGCCCAGCAGCCCCCGCGCCAGGCACCTACCGGGGGCGTCTCTCTGCGCTGGGGGGCTGGCCAGGCCCTGCCCGGGGAGCCAGGCCGGCCCATCCCTGCTGGCCCGGGCAGCCGGGGGAAGCTCCGGCTCCCGCTCTCTCCTCCCCCGGCTCCGCTGTCACTTGCCTGCCCACTTCCTGCCCATGGGCTTCGAAGGGGGGGGGGGAGTCAGCCCCTGCGGCCGGGCCCAGGCTGCGTGACGGGCAGGCCAAGGGCTGCGCAGACGGGGGCGTGACCCCCTGCTCCCCCCCCAGCCTGGGCAGGGCCGGGGGGGCAGTTCTGCTTTGCATGCCCACACTGCTGGCACGCGCTTGCTCCGCAGTTTCCGGTGCGGCTGGTGGCAACCCTGGAGCAGCAGGCGCCGATGGGGTGGGGTCCCTCTCCTAGCCCTGGCCCCCGCCCCCACTCCAGGGGGTCCCCAGGTGGGGACAGGGCCTGCCCGTTGGCCAGCTCAGGAAGTTCCAGCCTCATGGCTCAGAGCGCCCCCCCAGCAAGCAGATTCCTCCCCCCCCCCGTGCACACACCCAAAATTGCGACATTACAGAAAATGGAGCCGGGCTGGTCCCCCTCCCCCCCGCGTCACTTCTCACAAGCACCCAGCGGCCGGGGGGGGGCAGAGAGATCGTTAACCCTGGAGCCGCCAGTGCGCCGCAGCCACTCGTCCGGCCGCGTTCTGGCTCAGTGCACCTGCCATCTCACGCCCCACTCCTGGTACCCCCACCGGGCCGGCGCCGTGTTACCCGAGATCGGCTGCCGACGGGGGAACCTTCAGATGCGCGGCACAGAACTGCCCCCCTCAGCCACGGCAGCACCCACGGAGGGGGGATCCAGCAGATCCCTCCCTGTGTGCCAGCCAGTCCCAGAACAGACACATGCACCACGGCCCAATGGTTAGAGCACAGCACCCCGTGGTGGGCTCTGGAAGCGGAGCCTCTAGCCCCCGCGCCCTCCCGCGGCTACAGCAGCACCCGGCTGAGGCCTCCGGCCTGCAAGGGAGGGTGTCACGGAGCCAAGACCGGCCCGGCTCTCTCGCAGCGCGGGGTCAAACCCCAACCGCTGGCCGGGCTGTGGTGCCCGGAGCAGGACCAGCTGCCGGTCCTAGGGGCAGAACCTAGTCTGAGCCCTCAGCCCGGCCCGGCCCTTGCCTGTGAGCCGGAGAGTGGCCAGCCCCCCCCGGTTCCCATGGCCAGGGACGGAGGCCTCCTGCTCCCGGTAAATCCGCCTCCCAGTTCCACCTTTACACCCGGGGCCTGCCCGGCTTCCGAGTGCCACAGCCCTGGCCCCTCGGCTTTCTGTGCCCCCGGGGGCCTGCCCACGGCCGGACCCCCGTCCCTGCGCCCCGCTGGGCGACAGCGCCTACGTCCCCACAGCCCCAGGCCAGCCGGCTCCTCGGGCCGCGGGTGGCTTGGCTGCCGTGGAGACGTCCGGGCTCTAGCACCGCGGCACCAGGCGGCGCGGGAAGTCAGCCCCGAGCCAGCGTCAGGCCCGGCCCGGCTGCGGGTTCCTGGCTGGGCAGACGGGCTCTCAGGCCCCCGCCTCAGGGCTCTTCCCTGGCCCCTCCCCAGCATGGGAAGGGGAGACAGGCCTGCGCCGTGCCCAGTCCCTTTACACCCATCAGCCTGGGATCCCGCGGCCTGCACCCACCGGTGAGCGGCACCAGCCAGGGCGCGTCGGTGCCCGTCTGCAAGGGCGCTGCCCAGCCCCTCCACCAGGCTCAACCTTCCTCCCTGGGGCCCGGGTTCTAGGCTGTCGCCCGCCTGGGCTGCTCCACAGAGCGAGCCCTCCTCCCTCCCCCCGGGCTCCGTCAGCCCACCCGGCCGCCTCCCTCTCCCCACCGCTGCCACGGGGGCAGGAGGCCCGGCCAGACCACGGCACCTCCACGCCCAGACAGCCTTCGCCACCCCACGGCACCGGGCCCTGGAGGCTGCGTGACCAGCCCCACCAGCGGGGCAGCGAACCTGGAGCCACCCGCTGAGCAGTGCGGGGTTGGGGGGGCAATTTAGTCCCCCTCTGCTCCCCCCGTCATCCCTCGGCTCACCTGCTCCTCCCGCCCGCTGCCGGCTGGAGCCTTCTCCCCGCCTCTCAGCCCCAGCCCAACCCTCCTCCATCTTCGCTGGCGGGTTAGTGCCGGCGGGGGCCCAGCCCCAAACTGGAGGGGCCGGGGGAAGACGTGGTACAAGCTCCCCCCTCCTCCAGGGTCAGGCTCCGGCATGCAGTGGGGGTGGGGGCAAATTTTTCCTTTGCTCCCGGGGCGCATAACACCCTCGCTCCGCCTCTGCCACTGGGCCTCTCCCACCAGAGGCTGGCTAGCGCTTGTAGTAGACTGTTATCCTGATAAACAGGCCAGCCACTAGGGGAGACAGAGAGCTCCAGCACTGTCCCTGGGCAGCAGACAGACCCGCACCTGGGGGGCTGGGCCCCGCAAATGCCAGCAGGAGCCCTGTGCCGGCTCCGTGGCTGGGGTGGAGCGACTCCCCGGGCGGCGGTGCGCGGGGCAGGGCCCGGCCCAGGAAGCCCCCGGAGTCCCACCTGGCCCCAGCCCCAGCACGTTGCCAGCGGCGGCCGGCACGGAGGCAGAAAGGCCGGTTCGGTCCCCGGGCCCAGGGAACCGTTTGGGAAGGACTCACCCAGCACAGCCCTGCAGCCGCCCGGCTTCACCCCTTCCGGCGCCGCGGGCCAGGCAGCCACTTCCTGCTTGCTGACGGCGGGCGGCAGGAAACGCTCGGGCAGGTGCAGCGGCTCCGGCGCACGCAGGGCCCCAGGGACGCCGCCACCGGACGGGAGGGCCGCACAGTTGCCGGGGGCGCGGCCACAAGGGGCAGGAGAGGGAGACGGTCTCAGGGCCGGGCGCAGATTTGCTGCCCTTGCACACGTGTAGCGTGGAGGTGCACATGCACGCACACGCACACCAAGCTGTGCACGCACGGAAACGCACACACGCCAAGCCGCAC
This sequence comes from Rafetus swinhoei, assembly GCA_019425775.1. Lineage (NCBI taxonomy): Eukaryota > Metazoa > Chordata > Testudines > Trionychidae > Rafetus > Rafetus swinhoei. Next base: position 1,081,085 of record JAFJHL010000226.1, read on the forward strand.
ACGCACACCGAGCTGTGCACGCACGGAAACGCACACATGCCAAGCTGCACACGCACACCGAGCTGTGCACGCACGGAAACGCACACACGCCGAGCCGCACACGCACACCGAGCTGTGCACACGCGGAAACGCACACACGCCGAGCCACTCACACGCACACGCACACCAAGCTGTGCAGACGCAGAAACACACACGGACACACTGAGCTGTGCACACATGGGCAAACATACACAGACATGGACCCACGCGCACCCACTGAATTGCACACACATGGACATGCACATGCTCACACTAAGGTGCACACACTGAGCTGTGCACACAAGGGTGTGAGGAAGTGGGGACCTTTGGGGGTTCAAAGGGGGTTACATGCAGGGGGGCTCAGTGCCGGGATGTTACCAGTTTAATGTGACAAGGGGGTTGTTGTAGCAGAGAACAGCCCAGAACTGGAGCCGGCGTCTGGTGCCCTGGTGCCCCCGGCCCTGCTCAGAGGACACGGCCGGGTCTGGCCAGAGGACAGACAAGGGGCTGCAGGGAGGGACCCCGGCGCCCGGCCCAGCGGGTCCCAGCGAGGGGGGAACATTGGACGGGGAGGGGGAGAAGAGGGGCCCAGGCGACCCTGTTACCTGGGGAGAAGACCCTGGCGGGGAGGGGCTGTGGCTGGGGGTATTGGAGGCTCTGCTGGGAGACGGGGGCTGTTTTGGGGGCTGAGAGCGGAGCAGGCAGGACTCAGCCGGCTGGGGGAGACTGACGTGGGCGGGGGCCCAGGCCGACTGGCCTGAGGGATCCGTTGCTGGGTTCAAAGCTCCATAGACCCCTGCTGGGCGCTGGCTGGGGTCGCCTGGGCTGGGGAACAGGCTGCGCTATCCCCTCGGGAGGAGGCCCGGGGCCAGAGGGGGACCCCGAGGCTCACGGCAGAGGCAGGCGGCTGGAGGCCCTGAGAGGCGCCGTCCGGGAGGCGGAGGGGCAGCCCCCCAGGTGAGAGGGGCCCCCCAAGGGAGGGTCGCCGCACTGGAGTGGGCCCTGGGAAAGGGCTGTCTCACTGCCGCTGGAGGGGAGGGGCTCCCCGAGAGGGGGCTGCCGCGCTGGAGAGGGGGTCCTGCCGGGAGGGCTGGGGCCCAAGTGCGGGCAGGACCTGTGAGCCATGACAATGGTCACACCCCCTGCACCATGCACACACACACACGCTAAGTTGTACACACACGGGCACACCTGCACAGACATGGACACACACAGATTCAGACCCACACACCTGCACAGACACTGACTCACACCCCCTGCCCCCTTCGCTCGGACCCCCTTGTGTTGGTTTGTTACCCCAGCACAACGCAAGCTGGGGCCAAGGCCCCTCCGGCCGCAGTGGCTTGTCCTGGCAGTGCAGGGGGGTCCTGCTGCCATGGGGCAGGGTTGGGGGAGCACAGCTGAGAGCAGCAGAGCCCACACACCCCATGGGGCCAGGGCAGGGGGGTCACTGCGAGGCGGCTGGCTTTGCACAAGAGACCAAGCAATCCCCCACTGCCATGCCTGCCTATGTCCTTAACTCTGCCCCTCCCGCATTGGACAGCTGGCCCAAGCCCCTGGCAGCACCGTCACCCTGAGCTCTCCTGGTTCTCCCCAGGCGCATGCCCACCTCTCCACCACGCCCCTCAAGCTGGGCTCCTGCCCCATGGCTGGGGGGCTTCAGCCCCCCGCTCTGTCACTGCCCTTCTGCATGACCCTGGGTTGCTACTCCATGGGGTGAGGGGGAGCTGGTCTTCCCGGGCTGGGGGGCTGTGAGGAGTGATGGGGGGCTCACAGCAACATCCCCTGGCCACAGCCACCCCAATTCTCCTTCCAGTCTCCCCCCACCCCTGTTCCCACTGACTGAAGCTACAGCAGAGCTGCATGGGGCGCTAACCACTGGGCCACACAGTCTGCCTCACAGCGGGCCTGTACCCAAGGACTGCCAGCCCTGCCAAGAGGCTGCCCCCTGCACTGGCTTGTTCTGCTGCATCTGGGGGTAGAAGGGCTCCAGGATCTCTCCCCCCCATGACTAGTCCCTCCCCCCAGCATGCCTGGGTCCCTGGGGGTCCGGCCACAGCCCCCTCCACCAGGTCAGGCCTCCAGGGAGCTCCAGACCCAGCAACGCCAGGGCCACAAAGGTGCCCAGGTCCTGATTCTGAGCAGAGCTGGGGGCCCCTGCCTGGGTGCAGCCAGCCTCCCCCCCTCCCCCCCCCGGCAGCGGCTGGGCTGGGCGGGTGTGGGTGGCAGCCGGGATCCAGGCCAACACTAACATGGCCCGCTCCCAGGGACGCCGTGTGGCCAGGCTGGGCGGCCGCAGGCCCAGACAGACCAGGCATTAGTAAAACCCAGCACAAATGGGGAGACCCACAGAACCGCCCTGCCCAGCTCCGTGCCTCACGCCAGCCGCCTGCCCGGCCGGCCATGCCAACACCGTGGGCAGCAGCCAGGGCCCCCGGCCCCTGACTGGCATCCGTGGGAGTGGGCCACGTGTCTCGCGGGGGCTGCGGCTGGTCAAGTGCCAGACACCGTGCCAGCGCTCAGCACGGGCACTTGTCCCTGGCTCACCCCAGCCCCTCCTGGCAAAGGCTCCTTCCCGGCCACCCTGTTCCCTGGCAGAGCAGGATCTGCCCGCCCCAGGCAGCAGGGTCCCACCAGGGCCCTGATCTCGGCCGGGGTCTGGGGGCGCCCGGCCCGACGGGCCCTGATCTCGGCCGGGCTCTGGGGGCGCCCAGCCCGACGGGCCCTGATCTCAGCCGGGGCTCCCTGCGGTGCCTGGCAGCGTCCGGTCCCTGTGGTCTGTGCGCCGCCAGCCGCAAGGGGAAGCGATCCCTGGCCTGCCGGCCCCTCGCGGCTCCCTGCGGGTGGGGGCGGGCGACACGTCCCAGCCCAGGGGATGGGATCACAAACCCAACGCTCCAGTAACGCTCTTGCCCAGCCTGCCCCCAGGTGCAGCTGGCACAGGCGTGTCACAGCCCTGCCCCTTGGGCGTGGGGCTGGCGTGGGCACGACACTCCCCACCCCCGATGTGTCCTGCACCCACCCACCTGCCCTGGGGCCCCTGCAGGTGGGAGGGGCCTGGGATTTCTTGCTACTTCCAGTTAAATTCCCAGCAGGTACCAGATACCCAGGTGATGGGCGCTGGGCAAGCCCCTCACAGCTCTAGCCTGCCCAGGACCCCAGCTGGGGGCTCATGTTCCCTAGGGCTGTAGAGAGGGGACTAGCTGGGCACCCCCTGCCAGATGCCCTGTCTCAACCCCCAGGACGGCTTGCCTGGCACAGAGGGTGCCCAGCTGCAATGCCTCCTCCAGCCCCTAACCCCTCCCCCCAAGGAGCTAGGAGGTGGGCCAGGCTGGGGTCCGGCACTCTGTGCATGTTGGGCAGTCCCTCTCCCCACTCCCAACCTGCCTCTCCCGTCCGTGCCGCGCAGGGCGGCTCTGCCCTTACCCATCTCGTGGCACGGCTCGGGGCGGGTGCCAGGCCTGTGGCTGCTCGGCTCTGCCTCCCCCGGCCCGGCAGGCTCATGGCTCCGTCTCCGAGGGGAGGGGGCTTGGGGCCGCTCTCCCCCAGGCCCAGGGGCACAGCATGGGGGGCGTACCGGGACCTGCTGCCGGCCCCGGAAATGGGGCTTGGCGGAGCGGAAGAGCCGGAGCTGGCGCTGGGGCGAGGCGGAGCCGGTGCAGGGCTGCCGGACAGGTTTGACAGCGGCAAGCCCAGACAGACGCTGCCGGCTCTGTGCCCTCTCCAGAGCCCCAGCCGGCTCCATGCCCTCTCCAGAGCCCCGGCCGGCTCCATGCCCTCTCCAGAGCCCCGGCCGGCTCCGTGCACTCTCCAGAGCCCCATCAGAGTTTCTGACCTTTGACCCTGGGCTGAGAGCTGTGCTCCAGCCTGGGCAGGAGGGGCGCTGGAGCCTAGGAGAATCCTGTCCCAGCCCCGGCCCCCTGCCCCTCCCCACAGCACAGGGGACCGAGCTGCGGGGGCGGGTGGGAGTCCCAGCTGGGCTCTCCCTGGCAGCCCAGCCCAGCCGGGGATGGGCGTGTCTGGGCCTGATCCTTCGCCTCCATGGGCCCGATCCTCCCCGTCCCTGGGGGCCTGATCCACCCTGCACCATTGGCCAATCCTCCGCGCGGCCCATTTGGTGGGCCCGATCCTCCCTTGCATCTGCACCATGGGCCCGATCCTCCCGGGTCCCAGCGCTTGTGCTGTTCCTGCCCCTGCTGCCCATCCAGGAACATGCTGAGCCTGGAAGCAGGAGCAGCCAGCAGCCTCCCAGCCCCGTCAGAGCCAGCGCCCAGCGGGAGGCCCCTGGCCCAGAGCCACACAGTGATTGGGGTGCCTGACTCCCCGCAGCCTCCATGTGCCCAAATACCTTTGACAAGCGGGGCTGGCGGGGCGCCCCGGCCGGTCACTGCATGTTCCTGGGCAGCCCTGTCCTGATGGAGGCCCTGACCGGGGCCGGGGGCAGCTCTGGGGTTCAGGCGTGAGGGCCCCCCGGGACACCCCCAAACCCCTGGGACAGGGACAGGGCCCCCCGGGGCTGTTACAGAGCCTTTGCCCCCTGCCTCACTGGCCTGCCTGGTGCAAGCCCGGCCCTACTGCCTTTCCCAACGGGCTCTGGCCGAGCCTCCCGCCTGGCCCCGCCTGATGCCCTTGTGGCCTCTCTGATCAACGAAGCCAGGGGTCTGCGGGGGGGTCTGATCCCAGGACTCTCCTGCCCTGCCCCACATGTTCAGCCCCTCCCCAAGCTGCAGCTCCCTCCAGGGCCCCCCCAGCTGGGCCCTCTTTGCTGTCCCCTGCTCAGCCCACGGGCCTGGCCCCGGCACAGACAGCAGGTGCATCAGCCTGGCCCAGCCCCTGCTGCCGGGGTGAGCGGGGGTCTCTGTGCCAGCCCCCGTTTCTGGGGAGCTGCAGTGCCCAGGAAGCGACGTGCGACCCACTGGGCACTGCCCCCACGCTGGGACCAGGGCGGCAGGGTTGGTGCTGGGCCCTGGCCTGTAGGTGGCAGCACACGCCAGCACGTGGCATGCTGTGGCTGGATGAGGAGGGGGGGAATAGAAGGATGGGGTGTCAGCTGGACTGGCCTGGGAGCAAGGGCAGGGCTGGGGCCGGGGGGTGTCAGCTGGACTAGCCTGGAGGTGCAGGGGGGCCAGTTGGAGTTACTGGGGGGCACAGGGGAGTTGGGGGCACAGGGGCCAGCTGGAGTGACCGGGGCAAGGGCAGTTGGGGGCGAGGGCAATTGGGGGGCGCAGGGCAGTTGGGGGCGCAGGGGCAGCTGGACCAGGCGGGAGCGGGGTGTCAGGCAAATCCCTCGCACCCTTTTCAGGGCTGAAGCAGGCTCTGAACCTCCAGGCTCGCCCGCCTGCCCTCTGCAGACAGAGACCCCCAGGGCCAGGGTCACCGCGTCCCTCGGCTTTGGCCTCGCCCCTCGGCAGCCTCCCCCAGGCAGCTGGGGCCCATCCCTGGGCCCCTGGGTGGGTGGGGCAGGGACTCCCCTCAGCCGCGCTTCGGGATCCTGCGCTGCGGGCCGGTCGCCTCCAGACCCCCCCCCGCCCCAACCCCAGCCCCATTCGGCTCTGGCAGCCTGAGCCCTGGGGTCTGGCTGGAGGGGGCAGTGGTACAGGGGGCAGCGGGGGGGCTGCGGGGGCAGTGCTACGGGGCCCGGCGGGGGCTGCGGGGCAGTGGTACGGGGCCAGCAGGGGGCTGCGGGGCAGCGGGGCTGCGGGGCAGTGGTACGGGCCCGGCGGGGAGCTGCGGGCAGTGGTACGGGGCCGGCGGGGGCTGCGGGGGCAGTGGTACAGGCCCGGCGGGGGCTGCGGGGGCAGTGGTACGGGGCCTAGCGGGGGCTGCGGGCAGTGGTACGGGGGCAGAGGGGGCTGAGGGGCAGTGGTACAGGGGCAGCGGGGGCTGCGGGGCAGTGGTGCGGGGCCCGGCGGGGGCTGCGGGGCAGTGGTACGGGCCTGGCGGGGGCTGCGGGGCAGTGGTATGGGGCCGGTGGGGCTGCGGGGGCAGTGGTACGGGGCCGGGCGGGGGTCTGCGGGGCAGTGAGTGGGGGGCCGGTGGGGGCTGCGGGGGCAGTGGTATGGGGCCGGCGGGCGGGCTGCGGGGCAGTGGTACGGGGCCGGTGGGGGCTGCGGGCAGTGGTACAGAGGGCAGCGGGGCTGCGGGGCAGTGGTACAGGGGCAGCGGGGGCTGCAGGGGCCGGGCGGGGGCGGCGGGGGCAGTGGTACAGGGGCAGCGGGGCTGCAGGGGCAGTGGTATGGGGGCCGGCGGGGGCTGCGGGGCAGTGGTATGGGGAAGGGGGCTGAGGGGCAGTGGTACAGGGGCAGCGGGGGCTGCGGGGCAGTGGTATGGGGCAGAGGGGCTGAGGGGCAGTGGTACAGGGGCAGCGGGGCTGCGGGGCAGTGGTACGGAGGCAGAGGGGGCTGAGGGGCAGTGGTACAGGGGGCAGCGGGGGCTGCGGGGCAGTGGTACGGGGGGCCGGCGGGGGCTGCGGGGCAGTGGTGGGGCTGCGGGGCAGTGGTACGGGGCAGAGGGGGCTGCGGGGCAGTGGTACGGGGCCGGCGGGGGGGCTGGGGCAGTGGTGGGGCTGCGGGGCAGTGGTACGGGGCAGCGGGGGCTGCGGGGGCAGTGGCACGGGGCCCGGCGGGGGCTGCGGGGCAGTGGTACAGGAGGCGGGGGCTGCGGGCAGTGGTACAGGAGGCAGAGGGGGCTGAGGGGCAGTGGTACAGGGGCAGCGGGGGCTGCGGGGCAGTGGTACGGGGCCCGGCGGGGGCTGCGGGGCAGTGGTACAGGAGGCGGGGGCTGCGGGCAGTGGTACAGGATCAGCAGGAAGGGGCTGTGAGGAAGTGGGGAGTTTGGGGAGCGCCGAGGGGCAGCTGCGGGGTGTTGGGGGCTCAGTGCCCGGATGTGGCTGGTTCAATGTGACAAGGGGGGGAGTTTGTTGCTTCAAAGAGCAGCCGCGCACTGGAGCCCGGTGCCCGCTCAGAGGACGGGCCGGTGCGGTTAGGGGGGCGTCTCGCTGGGCGCTAGGCGGGGGCTGCCCCGACAGGTTTGCTTTGTCTCTACGGTGCGGCAAGACGGGTCTTGCTTTTTACGTTTTTCCTCTTACCTGGGGAGAAGACACTGGCGGGGGAGGGGCTGTGGCTGGGGGTATTGGGGGCTCTGCTGGGAGACGGGGGCTGTTTTGGGGGCTGAGAGCGGAGCAGGCAGGACTCAGCCGGCTGGGGGAGACTGACGTGGGGCGGGGGGCCCAGGCCGACTGGCCTGAGGGATCCGTTGCTGGGTTCAAAGCTCCATAGACCCCCCTGCTGGGCGCTGGCTGGGGGTCGCTCTGGGCTGGGGAACAGGCTGCGCTATCCCCTCGGGGAGGGGAGGCCCCGGGGGCCAGAGGGGGGCCCCGAGGGGCTCATGGCAGAGGCAGGCGGCTGGAGGCCCTGAGAGGCGCCGTCCCGGAGGCAGAGGGGCAGCCCCCCAGGTGAGAGGGGCCCCCCCAAGGGAGGGTCGCCGCACTGGAGTGGGCCCTGGGAAAGGGCTGTCTCACTGCCGCTGGAGGGGAGGGGCTCCCCGAGAGGGGGCTGCCGCGCTGGAGGGGGGGGGTCCTGCTGGGGATGGACGGGCTGAACATGGGCACCACCTGTGAGCTGTCATGGGGGCTGCGGAGGCAGTGGTACAGGGTCAGCGGGGGTGGGGCAGTGGTACGGGGTAAGTGGGGTGGGGGCAGTGGTACAGGGTCAGCGGGGCGGGGCTGGGGCAGTGGTACGGGGGTAAGTGGGGGGTGGGGGCAGTGGTACAGGGTCAGCGGGGCGGGGCTAGGGCAGTGGTACGAGGGTCGGCGGGGGTGGGGCAGTGAGTACGGGGTGTGGCGAGTGGGGGCTGTCTGCTCTGTGACCCGGGGCCCCCCGGCGCTGGGATGGGAGATTCCCACTGGCTCTCCCACATGTGGACTCACCCAGACACCCAGGCTCAGCCTCCCCGGGAGAGACAAAGGGAGGAGGGTGGAGACCAGCACCCGGCTGGGGGGCAGGGCTGGAGGAGAGTTTTAGTTTCTGTCTGGGATCATGGAGGAACCAGCCTAAGCCAGGGGCTGGGATTTAGGGGCCCAGTCTCCCCCATCTCAAGGGGGCCGAGGCATCCTAGGCCCGGTTCCTGTAACCAGATGACATCTGTGCTGTGCTGTATCCTGGAGAAGCAATAAACTCCTTCTATTCTACTGGCTGGTGGAGTCTGTTCGTGCCATTATGCGGGTGCAGGAGTCGGGGGAACCCCGATGCGTCGTCACGGGGGTCAGCATGGGTGGGGCTGAGGCAGTGGTACGGGGGTCATCAGGGGCTGGGGCAGAGATACGGGATTGGCGGGGGCCAGTGATACGAGGATCGGTGGGGCTGGGGCAGTGGTACGGGGTCGTCAGGGGTCTGGGGCAGAGATATGGGGATCGGCGGGGGCCAGTGATACGAGGATCGGTGGGGGCTGGGGCAGTGGTACGGGGTCGATGCAGGGGCTGGGGCAGTGATACAGGGTCGGTGGGGGTCGGGCAGTGATACGGGGGTCGGTGGGGGGCTGCTGGGCTGGGGGCAAGGAGCAGCTGGGGCCCCCTGGACTGGGCCAGACCCCAGGGCCGTGGTGCGACTGGCCTGGCCTGAGCCCTGGGGAGCTGCCTGGGCCGTGCGCAGACGTAGGAGAAAGCCGCCTGGGGCGCCGGCCGCCGTCACTGCGGGCGAGGGGGGAGTCGCTCCCTGGGTGCGGAGCGAGGCGCTGGCGGCCCCCAGGGCGGTCCCAGGTCCAACTCCTGGAGCCTGACCCCAGCGAGGGTGTCCCATGGGGCACGGCGCCGGGAGGGCAGGGTCACCTGCCTTCCCCTTCTCCCCACTGGCCGCCGGGAGAGAAGCCTGGAGCCGGCGACGGAGCCGTGCATCTGGAGCTGGGGATCCCGCCTTCCCCCTCAGATCCCTGCCCTGCCCCCCCGTTACCGCCTGCGTCCCGACCAGCCCCTGCCCCGGCCCCCCACCCCCCACAGCCCCGAGCTCTGACACCGGCGTGTTGAGCAGCACGTCTGCCCGGTTTATTGATCCGAACGGCTTGACAAAGAGTCTCGGGGAGCCAGACCCACCAAGGGGGCTGGGGCCCCAGACGGAGCCAGAGACTGAAACGCCCCCTAAGCGCCTTGCCCCCCAGGCTCCCGTCCCTCGAACACGGCCCGAGGCCAGGCCAGAGCCGCACACCAGCCACTCCTGGGCCGCGTGTCCTCGGGGGCAGGGCAGCCCCGGGCTCACGGCCGCCCCAGAGCGATGGATCCTCGCACCGGGCTGGGCTGGAGCCGGTCCCAACAGTTCCGGGCCATGGGACCCCGGCGCCACGCACTGGGGCACCCCCGGCTCCATCTCTCCCCAGCTCAGGGCAGTGGCTGGTGCACCTGGCCCCACGAGGGTCCCTCTGGCACGACCCCGCTCTGCTCGCTGGGTGCACGGACCCCGCAGGCAGCATGGCCTGGGCGGCCGCGTCCCTCCTGCCTGGGCTCCGCCACTAACCCCCCCCCGAGAGCCGCCGGGGCAGCAGGCAAACAGCATGCGTGGCCTACAGAGGGGCCGGGACCCAGCCTCCCGCCAGGCAAAACGCTGGCAGGCCCAGGGTGGACGGGAAACGGAGCCTGCCCCACACCGCGGGCGTTCCCTCTGGGGGGAGCTGCTGGCTCCTGCCCCCCCGGCTAGTTGCGCTGGAAATGGAAGTCGACGATGGCGGCCTGGCCCGGCTGGGCGGTCAGGCTGATGGGCTGGTCGGCCTGGTCCGAGGTGCAGAGGAACCAGCCGGGGTGGGCGGCCGCCTCGAAGCGGTGGGTGCTGCCGTTGAAGCTCTTGTAGAAGGTGAAGCGCGTGTTCTCCCCGTTCTGCTGGAAGAGCTCGAGGAGGGGCGTGTCCTGGGGAGGGAAGGACAGTGACTGCGGGGGGCTCAAGGCGCCAGGCTCGGGGCTGGGCTGCGTGTTTGAGCTCTGCCAACAGGGGCCCTGGCGCGGGGCAGGACCCGCGTGGGCAGGGAAGGCGGGGGGGTGGGCACAGCCGTGGCCCCAGCAACAGGCTTGGGGCGCTGGCCGCTCCAGCCTGGCTCTGGGCCGGGGTCCCGGGCAGGGTACTCACCTCCAGCTGCAGCTGGGGCTGCTCGCCGGCCCCACACGACAGGCTCCGGCTGCCCTCTTTGATGCCCAGGATCAGGGGGCACCTCTTGCGCTCCAGATTCCTGTTGGGGACCACGCTGATCTTCTCTGCGGGACGAGAGGAGGAGCAGAAATGGGACCGAAGCTTCGCCAGGGACCCTCGCAGCCTTGTGCCCCGGGCTGGGCTCCTGGGCGGGACGATCTCCCAGGCTGCTCTGGGGAGAAGGGGGGCAGCACCTGGGAGCTGTCGTCTGGCCGGGGTGCCCGGGCCGGGGAGGAGAACAAGGCCCGGGGGCGGCCGGGGTCAATCCCTCCCGCAAAGGGACGTGAACCCCCCACTCAGCCCCTTCTGCTGGGCAAGGGGAATTTCTCGGGCCAGTCATGGGCACCGTGCTGGCACTGGAGCAGCAGAGGAAGGGGACCGGGGGCCTGGCTCTGTTGGCATCTCTGCCCTGTGCGGCGGGCACTGCGGCCTGCAAGCTCCAAGGAGCGAGGGACAGGACAGGAGGCGGGAGCCAGGTGCACAGAGTCACCAGCCATCACCAGCCGTGTCCCCCCCTGTGGCTAATGGGGTGGTGAGAGTCTCCAGGCGTGTCCCCCCGTGGCTAAGGGGGTGGTGAGAGTCTCCAGCGGTGTCCCTCCCATGGCTAAGGGGGTGGTGAGAGTCTCCAGCCGTGTCCCCCCCGTGGCTAAGGGGGTGGTGAGAGTCTCCAGCCGTGTCCCCCCCGTGGCTAAGGGGGTGGTGAGAGTCTCCAGCCGTGTCCCCGTGGGGGGTGGTGAGAGTCTCCAGGCGTGTCCCCCCGTGGCTAAGGGGGTGGTGAGAGTCTCCATCCGTGTCCCCCCCTGTGGCTAAGGGGGTGGTGAGAGTCTCCATCCGTGTCCCCCCGTGGCTAAGGGGGTGGTGAGAGTCTCCAGCCGTGTCCCTCCTGTGGCTAAGGGGGTGGTGAGAATCTCCAGCCGTGTCCCCCCCGTGGCTAACGGGGTGGTGAGAGTCTCCAGCCGTGTCCCCCCGTGGCTAAGGGGGTGGTGAGAGTCTCCAGCCGTGTCCTCCCGTGGCTAAGGGGGTGGTGAGAGTCTCCAGCGGTGTTCCTCCTGTGGCTAAGGGGGTGGTGAGAGTCTCCAGCTGTGTCCCCCCCGTGGCTAATGGGGTGGTGAGAGTCTCCAGGCGTGTCCCCCCGTGGCTAAGGGGGTGGTGAGAGTCTCCAGCGGTGTCCCTCCCATGGCTAAGGGGGTGGTGAGAGTCTCTAGGCATGTCCCCCCGTGGCTAAGGGGGTGGTGAGAGTCTCCAGCCGTGTCCCCCCGTGGCTAAGGGGGTGGTGAGAGTCTCCAGGCGTGTCCCTCCTGTGGCTAAGGGGGTGGTGAGAGTCTCCAGCCGTGTCCCTCCTGTGGCTAAGGGGGTGGTGAGAATCTCCAGCCGTGTCCCCCCGTGGCTAAGGGGGTGGTGAGAGTCTCCAGCCGTGTCCCTCCTGTGGCTAAGGGGGTGGTGAGAGTCTCCAGCGGTGTTCCTCCTGTGGCTAAGGGGGTGGTGAGAGTCTCCAGCCGTGTCCCCCCCGTGGCTAAGGGGGTGGTGAGAGTCTCCAGCCATGTCCCCCCGTGGCTAACGGGGTGGCGAGAGTCTCCAGCCATGTCCCCCCCGTGGCTAAGGGGGTGGTGAGAGTCTCCAGCCATGTCCCCCCGTGGCTAACGGGGTGGCGAGAGTCTCCAGCCGTGTCCCCCCGTGGCTAAGGGAGAACTCACCTTCTTGGCTGGCGTTTTCGCCCTGCAGGTTGGCGGCCACGAGGCTGCTGCCCTGCAGGTAGAAGGCCTTGTGGCTGGTGTCGCGGATCTGGTAGCGGAAGGGCCGTTTCTCCGGCTTGAGTCCAGGTATTATTGGCTTCATGTGGCCACCGGTGAAGTGGCTGTCTTCCCAGCCGTGGATCAAGATTCCATCTTCTGGGAAACAAACCGACAAACCCGTTACACAGGCGCTGCTGGACACACCCCACTGGGGTCCCCCAGCCTGCCATCCCCGCCCTGCCCCTGAACCCCCACGACTGGGCTCCCCCCCCCACTGGGGTCCCCCAGCCTGCCAGCCCCGCCCTGCCCCCGAACCCCACGGCTGGGCTCCCACTGGGGTCCCCTGCCAGACAGCCCCGCCCCTACCCCGCACCCTCACGGCTGGGCTCCCCACTGGGGTCCCCTGCCAGCCAGCCCCGCCCTACCCCGCACCCTCACGGCTGGGCTCCCCACACCACCCTGGGGTCCCCTCCTGCCCCCGCACCCTCACAGCTGGGCTCCCCACACCACCCTGGGGTCCCCTGCCTGCCAGCCCCGTCCCCACACCCCACAGCTGGGCTCCCACCACCCCTCCCCTGCCTGCCAGCCCTTCCCTGCCCCCGCACCCTCACAGCTTGGCTCCCCCCACACCACCCTGGGGTCCCCCTGTCTGCCAGCCCCGCCCGACGGGGCCCTGATCTGGGCGACGTGCCGAGCTGCGGCGGAGGCGCTCGCTAATCCCACACCCCTGGCGGGAGCCCAGCCCCGCGGTTTCTACCTTTATCCAGGAAAGTGCTGAAGAGCTCCTCTATGTCGGGGTCCACGACCGAGTACGAGTTCGGCTCCATCCTCAGCCCGTCCCCTGCGCCCGCCGAGCCCCTGCAGCGCGGCCAGCCGGAGGGGAGACCGGTCAGTGACTGGCCCTGGCCCAGGGCCCAGCTGCTGCCGGATCAGTCACCCCCCTGCACGGGGGCTCTGAGCGAGGCCCTGCTGGGGGGGCCAGTACCACGCAGGAAGCCAACAGACCGACCCTGCCCCCGAGTCACCGCCCCGTGCTTGATTCAGGCCTGGCAGGAGGGCGCTGCCCCCCTTCCCCGTGCCCAGGCATGGCGCCACCCTTCGCCCCACGTGCCGGCCGGGCAGCAGCTTGTGCAGCGGGGGGGTCATAGCTGATGCCCTTGTAACTCGCTAGCCACCAAGGCTGAGAATGGCTCTGGTCAGCCGGCGGCTGGTAAACCCTGGCACCGCCACGTCCCACCGGTGCCACCCAGTGCCCACCCCGGGGGCACTAGGTCCTGCCCCTCCCTGTCCCCTGAAGACACGCCAGCCCCGACCCGCTCCATCCCCGGTGGAAGAGAAGCCAGAGGAGTCTCTGGGCCCAGGGCACAGCCTGGGCACTGGGCGCCCAGCGGGGCCAGCGGTACCTGCCTTCCACACGGTCCTGCGGCACCTGGCGCGGCTGCCCCTGCCTGGCAGCTCCCAGGTACTTATGGGCCGCGGCGCAGGGAGTGCCGGCTCCACCCGGGACACGGGCCGGGGCAGGACTGCGCTGATGTAACAGGCACATTCCGCTGGGGCTGACACGGCAGCTTCCAGGAAGGGCAACACCCGGCCCCCGCCCACAGGGCCAGACCCAGCTCCTGCACCGCGGGAATATCGCCAGGGACAGGGTGTGACGGCGCGTCGGGGTCCCCCGGTCCTGCACCCAGCCAGCGGAGCAGAGAGGGGCTTATTGAGTGTCCAGCATACAGCCCAGCACAGACGTGATGCGGCAATAGGAGGGGGCTAGGACGCCCCAGAGCCCTTAGGGCGGGTGCCTGAGCCCTAGTTTCCAAGCCCCCCCCCAGGCTGTCTCCATCATGTGTCCAGCCCCAGACTCACTCTTCCTCCCCCCACGTCCTTCCTTTGTTCCCACCTCCTTGCCCCCCCAGTCAGAACGGGTCAGGGCAGTGTCTGGCCCCCCTGCTGGGCCGTGCTCACAGACAGGGCCAGAGGGGACGCCCAAGCCTAGCGAGATGCCCCCCTACATCACATCTCTCCCCCCTCCGAGAGCGAACTGAGCGGGGCCGCTCTGCCGGTGGCCTGGGGAGGTTCGGGCCCCTCGCTACGGGACAGCGCGTCGGCGATGATGTTGGCGCTCCCCTTGCCATGGGTCACTTCCATGTCACAGTCCTGCAGGAGCAGGCTCCACCTCAGCAGCTTGGCGTTGGTCCCCTTCATCTGGTGCAGCCAGGTCAGGGGCAGTGGTCGGTTACACCGTGAAACGCCGGCCAGACAGGTACGGCTGCAGCTTTTGCAGGGCCCCCACCATTGCCAGGCGTCCTTCTCTATGGCCGCGTAGCTCCGCTCCCGGGGCAGCAGCTTCCTGCTCAGGTACATGACGGGGTGTCGCTCCCCCTTCTCATCCGCTTGCATCAGCACCGCCCCCAGCCCGGTGTCCGAGGCATTGGTAAACACCATAAAGGGCTTGTCGAAATCTGGATTTACTGGCACTGGGGCCTTGACCAGGGCCTCCTTCAGTGCACAGAGAGCCCCCTGGCACTACTCCGTCCAGACCACCCTGTTGGGCCTCCCCTTCCTGCACAGCTCCGTGATCGGGGCAGCAATGGAGCTGAAGTTGGCACAAACCTCCGGTAGTACCCCGCCATCCCAATGAAAGCCTGGACCTGCTTCTTGGTCTGGGGAACCGGCTAGTCCCGGATGGCCTCCACCTTGGCCGGTTCTGGCTTCAACCAGCCGCTCCCCACCTTATGGCCCAAGTTGTACACCTCGGCCATCCCGACCTTGCACTTCCCAGCCTACAGTCAGTCCAGCCTCCCGCAGCTGGTCCAGCACCTGGCTGACCTGGGCCACGTGGTCCTCCCAGGACTGGCTGAAGACACAGATATCGTCGATGTACGCCAGGGCAAAGCTCTCCATCCCCCGCAGCAGCTGGTCCACCAGGCACTGGAAGGTGGCCGGCGCCCCCTTGAGGCCGAAGGGCAGGACCAGGAACTCGTAGAGCCCCACCGGGGTGATAAATGCCGATTTCAGCCTGGTCTCCGGGTCCAGGGGCACCTGCCAGTAGCCCTTGGTGAGATCCAGGGTGGTGAGGTAGCGAGTTCCCCCCAGCTTGTCCAGGAGCTCGTCGGGCCTCGGCACGGGGTAGGCGTCGGACACCGTGATGGCGTTGAGCTTCCGATAGACCACGCAGAACCAGATCGACCCGTCCTTCTTGGGGACCAGAACTACTGGAGAGGCCCAGGGGCTGGAGGACGGTTGGATCACCCCTCGCGCCAGCATGTCCTGGGCCTCTCTCTCCAGGTCCTAGGCCTTCTTCCCCGTGACTCTGACCGGAGAGCAGCGCACCGGGCGGTGGGTGCCCATCTCCACCCGGTGGACAGCCAGGTTGGCGAGACCAAGCTTGTCAGAGAACCAGCAAGATGCCCCACTACATCACACGGGGTCACACTGGAACCCTCAGCCAGAGAACTGGGACCAGGCCCCGTCGGGCCGGGCGCCGCCCAGACCCCGGCCGAGATCAGGGCCCGAAGGGCAGGGTGCCGCCCAGAACTGGGCCAAGTTGGGGAAACTGAGGCCCAGAGAGCTTGGCAGGGCAGTGAGCCGATGGCAGAGGTAGGCACTGAAGCCAGCTCCTCTCACCTGCAGCCCACCTCTGTGCCCGGCTGCCCTCTTGCCGCTGGTGCTGGTGCTGGCGCAGGGGTTGGGGGTGCCACGCATGTGCAGAGCAGGGAGTTGCCCTGGGGAGCCCCAGGAGAAGCGAGGGAGGACGCGCTGCAGCTGGCTCTGGGGAGGTGCGGCGTCCTTGTGCCTCAGGCCGGGGGAGGTGGCGGCGGAAGCTGGGGGATGTTGAAATTCTGCTGCTGCTGTGTCAGCGGGCAGAACGAAGGGAGCCTGACGGGTGGGCAGAGGCAGCATCGCCCCAGGGTGAAATGTCCCAGCCGCTGGGGGGGCCGCCCGGGCTGCACAGCCGGGCACAGCAGGGAGCGTGGATTTCAGGGGGCAGAGCCTGGCAGCCCAGGGCCCACTCGCTGCATGGGGCAGGGGCTGGGGAACACGCCCCGGGAAGCTCGCGGGGAGACCTGCCCAGCAGCAGCCTCTGGTGCCTGGGGCCCATGTGCAGCAGCTGATTGGGGGCAGCCCCCCAGGTGCTCCCTGCGGCTCACTGGGAGGCACTTGCTGAGGGCCCCACCCCTCCGTGCTCCTCCTGTGCCCAGTGCTCCCGCAGGGCTGCCCAGGCGGGGGTGGCACGTGCGCCCCTCTGCCCCAAGCCCTGCGATCTGGCCCGGCTGGTTTACCCGCAGTGGCATCTGTGCCAAGTGCTTTCCCACGCTCCATCCCCACAGGGCGCTGACGTCACCCCCGCCCCATCCCGCCCCGTGGCCTGTCTGCCACGGAGCCCCTCCCGCAGCTCCAGAGAGCTCCCAAACCCCAGCTGCTGCTTTGTCCCTTCCTGGGTGGGTCCGGGGCCTGGAGCGGCTCAGCCCGGGTAAATGAGCCTTGGTGGAATCTCACGCAGCTCGGCTCTGCCATCCTGCGGCAGGGAGTTCCGCAGGCTGTAGGTGCATCATATAAAAACCCTTCCCCCGCTTTCGGCAGCTGCAGCTCCCAGTGGCATAGCAAAGGAGGCCGGGGAGTACAGTTGCCCCCGGGCACCACGCTAGGGGGGGCGCCAAGTTAGTCCCCCTCCGCTCCCCCGTCATCCCTCGGCTCACCTGCTCCTCCTCCACCCGCCGCTGCCGTCTGGAGCCTCCTCCCGGCCCCCAGCCCAACCCTCCTCCATCTCCGCCAGCGGGTTAGTGCGTCCGGGGGAAGATGCTGGTGCCCCCTGCCCCTGCCACACAGCGGCCCGTGTCTATGGGCTTGTTCCCCCGGCTCCCAGGCCCCCGGATGGAGAGCTGGACCATGCCAGTGCTTGGCTGCAGGTGGGACCCTCCCCGGGGGACAGGAGCAGACTGAGCACCATGCGCCCCACCGGGGGCGGGGCTCAAGATCATGTGACTGCTGTGGAAACTGAGGCACAGAGTGGGGCAGCAGCGGGGCTCATTCATTCCTGATTCCAGCAAAGCCCTGTGGGAAAGTCAACCCCAGAACTTCCTCCAGCCTGCTCCCTGGCGTGGCAGCTGCTGGGGGCCGGAGGGCAGGGGCATCTGCAGGGAGCCGATGGATGGAGGACAGGCAGGTGGGAGATACCGGGGGGGGCAGCTGTGGGGAGCAGGTGGGCAAGGGGTAGCCACAGGGCTGGGGGGGGGAGCAGCCACAGGGCTGTTGGGGAGGCTTGTGAGCAGGGAGCAGCTGCAGGGCTAGGGGAGGAGCAGCCGCACGGCTGGGGGAGAGGGCACAGGGCGGGGGCTGGTGAGCAGGAGCAGCCGCAGGGCTGGGGGCTGGTGAGCAGGAGCAGCCACAGGCCGGGGGCTAGTGAGCAGGAGCAGCCGCAGGGGAGGCAGGGGGCTGGTGAGCAGGGAGCAGCCACAGGGCTGGGGCTGGTGAGCAGGGAGCAGCCGCAGGGCGGGGAGCAGCCGCAGGGCGGGGGAGAGGCCACAGGGCTGGGGCTGGTGAGCAGGGAGCAGCCACAGGGCGGGGGCTGGTGAGCAGGAGCAGCCGCAGGGCGGGGGCAGCCGCAGGGCGGGGAGAGGCCACAGGGCTGGGGGGGCTGGTGAGCAGGGAGCAGCCACAGGGCGGGGGGGGCTGGTGTTACGACGCCAACGTTGCCCAGCCGGGCGTTTGACGGGGAATTGGGCCCAGAGGGTCCCAACCGCATCTCAAGGGAAGCCGCTCACTCAGGCAGGGGTGGCCACGTCCCAAGTTTATTGCAGGCCGAGGGGCCGGGCCAGTCACACAGCAGAGGGCCCGGCCCGTCTGTAGCCGCGGGGACACCCGGAGCTCAGCCACGGCACCACCCCGCCACGGCTGTCCTGGGCACATGGGCACCTGCCTGCCAGGGATCCCGGCAGGACCAGGCCACCCAGGGGCCCCGTCTGGTCCCTGCCTCCACAGCATCTGGCTGATTTACCTTCACACGCCGGGGAGGCAGCGCCGGGCTGGTGTCCCCCCTGTGCTCGGGGGGAAACTGAGGCACGGAGTGGCCCTGGGGCTTGCCTGAGGGAGTCCGGCAGAGCAGGATTTCCCGAGCCCCAGGCCCCTTTGGGTGCATTGGCCTGGCTCTACAAGGCTGGGTGCCCTGCAAGGCTGGCTTGGGAGTCCCCCGGACACGGCTCCGCTCAGGGGAGAGGTGGCGCAGCCCGTCCCGACCCGGCTGCTCAGCACAGCTGGAAGTAGAAGTCCACAATGTGCTCGGCGTCGGGGCCGGTGGCCAGGCCCAGGGGCTCGTTGGACTGCGTGGCGGTGCAGAGCAGCCAGCCCGGGTTGGCGGCCGACTCGAAGCGCCACATGCCGTCCTTGTAGGAGCGGAAGAAGGTGAAGCGGGCGGTGTCCTCGCCGCCCCGGGACAGCTCCGTGATGTTCACATCCTGCGTGGACGGGAGAAAACGTCAGAGCGGCCAGGTGGGCGCAGCCAAGGCGCCTTCCAGCCCACGGTCTTGGCTGCCCACAGCGGCCAATGCCGGGCACCCCAGAGGGAGTGAACAGAACCTGGAACCATCCAGCGATCCCTGCCACCCAGTCCCAGCTCTGACAGAGGCCAGGGGCACCCTCCCTGCCCAGCCTGGCTAGTAAGTGTTGATGGACCTGTCCTCCATGAATGTATCTAGTTCCTTCTTGAACCCTGTTAAAGTCCTGATCTTCACAACGTCCTCTGGCAAGGAGTTCCACAGGTTGACTGTGCACTGAGTGAAGAAAAACTTCCTTTGGTTTGTTTTAAAGCTGCTGCCTCTTCATTCCATTTGGTGACCCCTCGTTCTTACGTTGTGGGAACAAATACATAACTTTTCCCTATTCGCTTTTCCCACACCAGTCACGATTTTATAGACCTCTGTCCTATCCCCCCTCAGCCTCCTCTTTCCTAAGCTGAAAAGTCCAACTCTTTTTAATCTCTCTTCCTATGGGACCCGCTCCAAACCCCTCAGCATTTTTGTTGCCCTTTTCCGAACCTTTTCCAAAGCCAAGAGATCTCTGGAGATGAGGCGCCCACCTCCGTAGCAGTGTTCTGAGAGGGGCGATAAGATGTTCTCGGTCTTATTCTCTAGCCCTTTGTTAATGACGCCCAGCATTGGGTTTGCTTTGCTGACGGCGCAGCACACGGAGGGGCGTTTGCAGAGAACTCTCCACAGTGACTCCGAGATCTCTGGGGCGGCAACAGTGAATTTAGCCCCCTCCTGCTGTAGGGACGGTGGGATTCTGGTCTCCAATGTGCGGGACTTTGCATTTCTCAACATTCACGTTCGGTTGCCATTTGGTTGCGTCACCTCGCTTGGTGAGACCCAGGCCAAGCTGCTCCCAGGCTGCCCGGGCCGAACCGTCTCCAGCAGTTCTGTGTCATCTGCAAATGGTGCCCCTCCCCGTTTCCCCCTCCCCAGGCCAGTGGGAGGGCGTTGGACAGGCTGGGCCCCGCGGGGCCCCCGCGGGCTCCACTGGTCACCTCCCTCCAGCCAGAAAACGGGCTGGTGAGGGGCGGAGACGTCCCTGACCCCCAGCTGAGCTGGACTGAGCAGGGTGGGCCCAGACTGGTGATGGGCAGGGAGGTCGCCCAATGGGTGGGCAGAGATCTGGACTGCGGGGGGGCAGAGAGCTGCCGGGGTCCCCACTCACCTCCAGCTGCAGCACAGGCTGGGCGCCCGTCCCACACACCAGGCTGCGGTGCCCGTCCTGGATCCCCAGGATGACGGGGAACTTCTCCCGCTCGAAGGAGCGGCTGGGAACCCAGGAAATCTTCTCTGTGGGCAGAAAGGGGGGTGAGCCCCAGCTCGGCTCCTCGCCATCCGCCGAGAGCGCCGCACTGCCCCGCACCCAAAGGGGTGGCCCTGGGGCCCTTGGGGGCCCTGCCATCGGCTCTGGGGCCACAGGGCGCAGGCGTTTCAGACGGGAGCTCCAGCACCACTGCTCATGGGCTGCAACGCGGAGCCTGGGCGCAGCCGATGACGGGGCTGGGGAGGGGAGCCAAGCGATGGGGAGGGGAGGGGAGGGGAGCTGAGCAAAGGGGCTGGGGAGGGACCCTGGGAGGGGAGGGGAGCCAAGCGATGGGGAGGGGGGAGCTGAGCAAAGGGGCTGGGGGAGGGACCCCGGTGATGGGGAGGGGAAGCCAAGTGAAGGGGCTGGGCAGATGGAGTCGTCCTGCGGCACCCAGGGCAGGGCAGGTGCAGCTGCCAGGCGAGGGTGGCAGGGCGGTACCCGGGGGGGGAGTTCAGGGCAGGCAGGACTCACCTTCCAGCTCAGAATTGGGGCCTTGCAAATAGCCGGCAACCAGCTGATCGTTCCTCAGGTAGAGAGTCTTCTGGGCCATGTCCCAAAGGCTGAAAGGCAGCGGGTGTGAGCCAAAGATACAAACCGGATCCGGCCCCGTGCCGGGAACCCCCGTGCTGCGACCTGCCGCTCAAACCCCCAGTGCCTGCCCCAACCCCCCCAGCCGGGCTGTGCGGCGCTGGACCGCCGGGCCCTGGCGCTCGCTGAGCCGTGTGCACGGGGCCGTGCGGCGCTGAACAACCAACTTCCTGTCAGGAGTTTGCAGAGGCCTCCGGCACGGCCCTCGGGGTCACCTCCTGGAGAACCACCTCTGGGGGGCCGGCTTGAGGATCGGGTCTGTGCAGCGCCACGCGGCCCCCTTCACCCTCCAGGGCCTGCCCCATGGTGGGGGCGGACGCCACTTGCTGGCTCTCGGCTAAGCACAATCCCACATTAATGGGTAGCAGGTTTAAAACTAATAAAAGAAAGTTCTTCTTCACACAGCGCGTAGTCAACCTGTGGAACTCCTTGCCGGAGGAGGCTGTGAAGGCTAGGACTATAACAGAGTTTAAAGAGAAGCTAGATAATTTCATGGAGGTTAGGTCCATAAAAGGCTATTAGCCAGGGGATAAAATGGCGTTCTTGGCCTCTGTTTGTCAGAGGCTGGAGAGGGATGGCAGGAGACAATTCGCTTGATCATTGTCTTCGGTCCACCCCCTCTGGGGCACCTGGTGCTGGCCACTGTCAGCAGACAGGATACTGGGCTAGATGGACCTTTGGTCTGACCCAGTACGGCCGTTCTTATGTTCACTTGCTGCCTCTGTCAGCAGAGGGGGGGCAAGAGCCGGTGCTGGGGGGAGCCGGCTTAAAAGCTGATTCCGTGGGGAAGGGGGCGCGAGCCGGGAATCAGCTGATTGCTGGCTCGTGCCCAGTCCCAGGTCGCTGCGCCTCTGCTTTGTCAGTGTAGTAGGAAGCCGCCGGCTCAGCACACGTTGAAAAGGGCGAGCCCAGCAGCTCCCCTGCGTATCGACTCACTGACGGAAATTCCATCGACTAGTCGATTAGTTGATTATAAGAACATAAGAACATAAGATTAAATTACCTTTAACCTCCCTACCGCCGGCCCTCCCACACAGAGCACACGGCAGCCCAGGGAGCCGACCCCGCCTTCGGAACTCCTCGGGATCGCCCCCCGGTGCAGACTGCACTTACCGGTACTTGAAGACTCTGGTCTGGGCGGCTGGCTTCTCCTGGACCGGGGACGCGCCGGCCTCTGAACAGAACCCGCAGAGAAAAAGCACCATCAGGTAACGGAGCCGACCCCCTGGGCAAGCCATCCTGCCACTGCCCCTGCTCTGGGAGAGTACAGCTACTCTGCAGCGGGCCGCGTGGGGCTTTATAGCGGCGGCCCGCCCGCGACGTGCAGCGCCGTTCTAGCGGAACTCCGACAGCGGCATCAAAAGTTCCACTCGCGTAATTCTCAACCTGCCTGTCCCGCGGGCTGTGTCGTAACCAGCCAGGGTGCAACTTCCGTGCTGCGGTGGCCCTTGGCTTCCTGTGTCGCCTGGGGGGGCACGAAAACTCTGGCCAGGGGAACGGCCCGGGACTTCCAGCCCGAGGGGGAAGAAATCACATGCTGAGAAATCAGCCGGGATTTCGCCTTTTTCACAACTAGCCTGTCACTTATTCAGAGCAAATCCGCACGCCCCTGCTGGCCGTGGCCTGGCCTGTAGCGCTGCTCGCCAGCCTGCCCCCGAGAGCTGTGCGCTTCAGCCCGGGGGCTGGCTTCCAAACACCCTCCTTGCACAGCTATGCACTGCGTCTCAGCCTGTCCCCAGCCGGCTATGAGATCAAACACTCCCGGCAAAAGAGGAAGGAAAAGCCCCGAGGAGCCGCGAGGCCCCCCCGGCCCGAGCAGAGCGCGAACCCTGCGCGGCTGGCAATACCGTACCCTGGCCCGCTGGCAGCTCAACGTCACCCATCCTCCGCCTGCCTCCCGGCTGGCTCCTGCCTGCGCATGGCCCGGCTATTTAAGGAGCTGGGGGAGGTGTGGTCACACCTGGGCGGGCTGCGTGGCAGGGCTGGTTGAGTAAGGCTGTGCTGGGCGGAGGGAGGCTGCCAGCGTGACCCAGCGGGGTGTTCACACTCACTCAGCCGCACGAGCCGCCTGTGCTGGGCAGGCAGCGGGAGCAGCTGATGGGGGGGGAGTCGTGGACACGGTCTGCCAGGCCGGTGAACCGGCGCCGGCCCAGGGCTGCACGGCAATCCAGGCAGCACCTGGCAAAGGCCCCGCCCCCGAGCCCCGGCAACGCGGCTCACAAAGCCCCAGGAGAGGAGACACACCGGGCTGGCAGGAGCCAGGGGCCCGCAGGCAGCCGCAGCGGCAAAGGAGGGAGGGCAGCCGCGGAGGCAGGAAGGCCTGGGGCAGTGGAGGGGCATCAGCCGGGCCATGAGCTCTAGGGGAGACAATGGACCCCTGGAGCTTACGGGCCGATGGACTCACTTTCGGCGACGCTGATCTGCTGGGCCATCTAGCCCAGCGTTTCTCAACCAGTGGTACGAGCACCCTCGGGGGACTCGAGAGACGTCTCGGGGGACGTCAACACCTGAAACTCGGAGAAAACGGAACTTTTGTGTTAAGTTTCACAGCGCTTTGTTATTTTTGTACTTTTTACACCCAAAAATTTCAGCGCCCGCCCAGCTACGATTAAGTTGTTTAAACAAATGTGTTGCAACGGTAGAAAAAAAATGTTTGTGTTTGAAAACGGTAGGTACTGGGGGTACTTACAGTTTTTTTAAAGGGGTACTTTATAAAAAAAGGTTGAGAAACACTGGTCTAGCCAGCCCTGATGTGGGCTGGGCTGTAACTGCGGCTGCAGAAGAGGGATGCCCACAACACCCACTTTACTTTTGTGCTGAGAGGCACAGAGCTCCGCGGGTGAACTGGCTCCTGCGCCGGCCGACTGACTCACCAGCACAACCACGTCCGCACACGGTGTCACGCCAGCAACTGCCCTCCAACAGCCGCTGCTCTTGGGGCCCTGCCGCCATGCGGACCACGTCCCCGGCACGTCCGGGCACCGAGCTGACCCTGAGGCCACCCACGGTGACGACAGGGTCATTCCTGGTAACTCCTAGGAGGCGGCCCTGGCCTCTCGCTGGCCCCAGCCCGTGGGCAGCCTGGCAGCGTGCTGGGATGAGATGGGTTCTACGAGCGCCCCTCCCCTTGGTGGAGAGCCCTCTGAATTGACCGGATAGCCCCCTCCAGAGGAGTGCCCAGACACAGGCTGTGACGGCACGTCGGGGACCCCCCCCGATCCTGCACCCCCGTAGCAGCCAGAGCAGACTCCGCCAGCCAGTAGAACGGGGGGGTTTATTGCTTCCCCGGGTACAGCCCAGCACATGTGGTTACATGTGATGTGGTTACCAGAGTCAGGGCCAAGATGCCTCAGACCCCTTGGGGTGGGGGGTCCACCCCCGCAACCCTCAGCACCCAGCTTAGTCTGTTCCCTTCATGTTTCCCAGCCAGAAACTGCCCCTTCCCAGCCCCTGCCCCCCAGCCAGGTGGCCATCTCCGCCTCCCTCCCTTTGTCTCTCCCCCTGGGAAGAGCCTTGTTATCTGCTCGAGCTGGGCCTAGGTGTCTGGGCCAATCCACGTGTGGGTGAGTCAGTGGGAATCACACAGCACAGCGCAGGGGACCCCGGGTTACAGAGCAGACAGCCCCCCACTATGCCACACAGCCCTACACCCGGACACAGGCCTATGCCTCCTGACGCCTGGAGGCCAGCCCAGGCCACTGCTAATGAGCTGCTGCAGATCCCTACCGAGATCCTGACAGTGCTGGGAACACGTTTCCCGGCCGGCCAGCGAGGTCTGTGATTGCCGACCAAAGCGCATCAGGCGCATCCCGGACCCAGTGGAAGGCCTAGGGGGCGGATTTAACCAGACAGGATGCTCAAGAAATTCCTCCAAGACCCTCAGCACCAGGCCTTACTAATGCTGGTCCCGCTGGTCACTGCTAGGGCAGCCCAGGAGCTTGCCCAGGGTTTCCAGGGCCGTGCAGGCAGCAGCCAGGGGGCAGAGCAGACCGGGAAGCCAGGCTCCAGGAGCAGAAAACCTTACACAGTCACACGAGGGCCTAGGGGCTGCAGGGACCTAAGCCAGGAGCCCTGGGAAGCCAGGGAGGCCTCTCCACCCCTCAGCGCCTGGGGGCCCGGGACCCGCCTGCCAGAAAGCTCCGGGCCCGGAGAGAAGCAAGGAACAGGCACTCCGCCCCGGCGCAGCATCACTTGGGTAGGGAACCCGCTGACGCCACACGGGCGGGCTCGGCCCAATCCCCAGCCAAGCGAGGGGGCCGCGGAGGCCACGCTCCACGCCCGGGGGACAGAGGAGCCCCAGTGCGGCGGGAGCGGTTCCAAGGGGCGGCTCCAAGCCGGATGGCTCCTGGCCTCTCTGCGGGGCCATCAGAAATGGGATGCCTGCGCCACGCTGGGCTGGGCAAACTCTCTCACCAGCTGGGAGCAGCCCCTCACATCCCCTTCCCACTGGACCCAGAATAGACAGCGCTTGGTACCTAAGCTCTACACTATTAGGGGTATTACGGTACACTGCCTGGGGACCGGGGCCTGGACTGCGGCACCTAGACTCTACCGTAATACCCCTAATAGTGTACAGCGCCTGGGGGCCTGCTTTGTGCCTGGGACACTTAGGATCTACCGTAATACCCCTAATAGTGTACAGCTCCTGGGGGCCTGCTCTGTGCCTGGGACACCTAGGATCTACCATAATACACCTAATAACATACAGCACCTGGCACCTGGGGAGCTGTGACTAGGTGCTAGCTAGCTCAATCCTGACAATAAGGGTCATATCAACAAAGGGTGGACACTGTGATTTGCGGGGGGCCCGGGGATTTCAGCCAGCCTGCTCGTCAGTGTCACAGCTCTCGCTGACATCCACGAGCACGGGATCGGGCCCTCCAGGCCACGTCTGACGGCTCGTTGGGACAGCAGCACCCCCCACGAGCCAGGGGCTGTGAATCAGCAGCTGGCCCGGGGCACAGAGGAAAGAAATGGGACTAGTGGCCTGGCTCAAGGCGGGGCTGAAGTGAGCCGGGGAGCGGGGGTGAATCAAAAGCCAGGGAGGGCGGAAGGCGTGAGCCAGCCCAGCGCT
The DNA here is from genome assembly GCA_019425775.1 of Rafetus swinhoei. Taxonomy (NCBI): domain Eukaryota; kingdom Metazoa; phylum Chordata; order Testudines; family Trionychidae; genus Rafetus; species Rafetus swinhoei. The sequence continues at coordinate 1,106,491 of JAFJHL010000226.1, forward strand.
CTGGCTCCACTGAGAGCGGCGCCTTGACTCATGGATAAGTCACCCCGTGCCGGGTTCCCAGGAGAGCAGCTGGCTGGAGCTCAAAGGAATGTCCCAGTTACACAGGGTCTGCTGCTCCGGCCCGAAGGGGAAGAGCTGCCGGGGCCCCACAGGAACTGAGATTGCCACAGCTGCCGCATCCGTTGGTCACGTCCTCCGAGACGCGGCTCGAGTGACGGGCGCCACCGTCAATGGGCCCCAGACCGCCCAGGCCTCGGGACCGGGCCGGATTTCCAGGCAGAGGCCTGAGGCAAACGCAGCGTCATCGCCGAGCTCCCGCCTGTATGCGTACAGCGGGCGCCGAGAGTTCCCGAGCGACAGGCTGGGGCTGAGGGCAGGCGAACGCACGGCTGCTCCCAGCTCCGCTCCGCTGACGCAGGTCCTTCCGCACGAGGCAGCGTGGGCTGGGAGCGCTGGGAAACGGGCCTGCCCAGGGCTTCGGCCTGGCGGCACCAGCACCCTCCCTGCGGTTCTTCGGGCCCGCGGGGCTCAGCCTGAGCCTTGTCCCGCAGGGCCACCGCAACCCTGCAGGGGCCCAGCCCCGCACGGCTTTGGGGCCCCCATGGGGCAGTGGCCACTCATCCTCCTTTGCAGAGGACAGTCCTGGTTCTTGCCTCTGGCCTGTTGACCTGAAACAGGCGCAGCCGCGGCCTCTAGTCTGCTCTTGAGACGGGAGGTGCGAAGAAGCCGGGCTGGGCTCCCCTGCAGGCAGCCTTGCTAAGCAGTGGGGCTGGCTGGGGGTGCACCCCTCCAACCAGGGCTGCCCAGGCCCTAGCCCCTTCCCCGGTGCCCTTTCAGGAGGGGGCCTACAGACGTGTGTACCCGGCCTTCGCCCTCTTCCCCTGAGTCTCGGCGCGTGCCTCCCTCTCGCGCCCGGGGGATGCAGCCGGCTGGGAGCGCTCCCCTTGCTCCCTGAGTCAGAGGAAGAAGAGCAGCAGCCACCTGGCATGTGCAGCTGCAGCCCCCTCCCCCCCGACATGGCACCTTTGCCCCCCACTTTTCCCTCCAGCCCCGGCTCCTGAACCCCCCACAGCTCCCTGCCTGGGCCCCCTCGGCGCTACTGGCACCTCTCCTCTGTTCCAGAGGTGCCCTGGTGGCCGCCCTCCCCGTGGGAGCAGGGGGGATCCCTGGGGCCTGTCATGGCTGAGGCAGCCCTGCTCCACCCACAGGCGGGGCCAGGGAACGGAGGGGCCCTTGGCTGGCCGGCGAGCAGCCTGAGAGGAGCAAGCGAGGGGCTGGGAATTCCCAGCGACTTCTCCAATAGCCGACAGGGGAGGCGCAGCGGGGACCCCGAGCAGGGACGGCTCTGGCCTCTGTTCAGCCGGGTTCCCCGCTGCGCCTCTGCCGCCCCTGTGCCCCTGCATTGCGGAGACGGTGCTGGGGGAGTCCCCGGCCCTGCACCCCCGGCCGCAGCCAGACGGGGCTCTCGGGCGGCAGGCGGAACAGAAGGTTTATTGGTTCCCAAGGACACCGCGTAGCAGGGACTTGTTGGCACAGGAACCAGGAGCCGCCAGCACAGCCCAGCTCGGGGGAAGGGGGCCCAGAGCCCTGCCCAGCCCCCACCCCAGCCAGACTCCCCTCTCCCTGAGCCAGCCCAAAACTAACTCACCCCCGCCCCCAGCAACTGGCCCCAGCCCCCCAGGCTGCCCCGCCCCCTCCTTTGTCCTGCTTCCCGGGCCCACAGTGTTACCTGCTGTCACCTGGGCATGAGAGGCTGAACATACTGCCACAGTGAGTCGTCCCCGGCCTCCCCCCCGTCCAGACAGTGCTGCAGTGCCCAGGGAAACTGAGGCAGGCACACACACACAGAGTTACTACAGACCAGCACAGGCAGTAGTATCACACACAACACAACAAAACGGAGTGAATACAAAGCAGCGTGAACACAGGGACTTTTAAGCTGGCTCCTCCCAGCACCGGCTCCTGCTCTCCCGCCCTTGCTGCCCCCAATATAGAGGCAGCAATGGGGGGGGGGGGCGGAAATGCGAGCAGTCGACTCTACTCCCCGAAGCCTAGGCTTATGGGGCAGTCCGCTATTCGACTACTCGTTACATCCCTACACGGGCCTGGCTCTCTGCTGCCATTGGCGCCCCCTACTGCTTTGGGCCCTCTCCGGCTGGCCTGGCTAGTTCTGCCCATCAGGCAGAAGGGGGCCGGGGAATCGCCTTCGCTTTCACTAACTGGTCCAAGCTCATTCCCTGGCAGAGGCAGCAGCCTCCCTGGGCGAGCGGGTCCCTTGTGTCCTGGCGGCTGAAGGAGGCATCAGCCCCACAGTTGTCAACAAAGCGGGGTGCAGGGGAATGGGGGGAGCAGCAGGGGGTGGGAGACGGGGCTGGGGGAGCAGCAGGGTTCCGGCAATGGGCGACAGCCTCCTCAGGGGACTCCCCCTGCAGAGTCCCAGTGAGGGGGGGACAGGGTGCGAGCCACGGGCAACAGCCTGGCAAGGGGGCACCTTGGGTGAACGGCTGGGCGCATCCTGGTTTTCCTTTGGCCACCCTCGTCCTGCAAGCCACGCCGAGCTACAGGCGGAGGAGCCCCCAGGCAGGTGGTGCTGCCCCCGGGGATCAGCATGCGAGAGGCCGGGGGCCCGTGCCCACAGAGGAAGCCTGCAGTGCAGACGTGGGCTGAGTCAGCATCTGCCATGACACCAGGAAGCGGACAATTAATCAGCCGCCTGGCTACAGAGACTACGGCTGGCTCAGCATGGGCGAGGCCAGTCTAGGCTGTGGGTCTGCTGGGGCAAGCCAGGGTCTCTCCCCGCTTCCCAGCCTGGCCCTTCTGGGCGCCTTGTGTCAGAGAACCTGATCACAGGGCCCTGGCACCTCTCGTCTCTGCTCTGGGACCCCCCCATGCTCGGGGCCGCAGGAGCCCACTAGTCACCTGCCATCCCTGGCAGGCTCCATCCTGCCAGTGCGCTGGCCCCTCGCCCGGTCTGCCCCCCAACGCCAAGCTGCCGTGAGCGACCTCCTGCCGTGCACTCGGCTCTGTGCCGCCGGCAGGCATGCTGGTGTGAGCCCCGGCCCTTGCACGAATCCCCGGCAGCTGAGTGGGCAGCGTGAGGCCCGTCGCAAGCCGAACTCGACACTTCGTCCGGCAAACGTGCGGCCGGGACAGGGCCTGGCAGGGGCAGGGCGGTGAGAGGGGAATAAGGAACGGAGCCAGGCCGGGCTTACCAAGCAGACTTCCCCGCGGCACTCGCCTGCTCCAGCTGCTTCGAGGCTTGACTCAGGAGGCGTGTCAGATAGTTCCTGGCTCCCGGGGTGAGTCCCCACCAGGTTGGCCATCCCCAGTGCAGCCTGTGCACAGGCTAAGCCATTTCTGCGGCCGGGTCGGAGTGCGAGTGTCTCCCTGAGCGTCACGGAGTCAAATTCCGCCTCCGCCCACGGCAAGCGCTACCCAGCCTGGCCGCAGACACGGCACCTGCAGCATTTCTCCTGTCTTAGCCCCTAACGCCTGCTCAGGGCCGAACGCTAACGGCATCTTACTGGCCATCCCGAGGTGATTGTACATCTCAGTGGCGTCCGGTCAGGGACTAGTAGCCACCCCACTGGTTCCAGTGACCCGCATCCTCCGGCTCCTGAGGGATCCTAGTGGACAGTGAGCCATGCATTGACCCCACTCCTTTCTAGCCCCCCCCAGTCTCCAGCCGTGAGATTTTCCCGCCTGTGCAGGTCCAGGCCTGCGCCTCTGATGAACTAGCCCTTTTCCTGCTCCTTCCAGGTAGGGGCCTGTTATCCCACCCCTGCCTCCGGATGCCGGTGCTCTTCCCAAGGTCTGCACCAGGCCATGCAGATTTAATTGGGCCAAGCACTCTCCCACCTCCCTGGTCAAAAGTCCCTCACCAGGAAGATCAAAATCGGAGTTTCTCAACCAAGTGGCTTTGCCTGAGCCAGCAAAAGTTTGGGAAGAGCTTCCCAAGCAGAGACCCAACCCCTTTCCAGTTTGGCTCAAAGCATCCAGGAGCGCTGCACCCTGGGCCGGCTGGGCGGGCTGCAGGAAATCAGCAAGGCACCTCTAGAACAGAAACCCCTTAACTCTGACCCCCACCCACTGGCCACCTGTGGATGCTCTGCCAGCGGCTGCAATGCATCGGGGCAGAGCCCTGCGAGCTCACCCACGAGCCAGAAGCTCCGGGACCTGGCCTCGAACCCGCGGCTCCACGTGGGGAGCCCATTGCTACAGCCGCTAAAACACGGCCACGGGCGAGGCGGCTACGCGCATGCTCATTACACTCCAGCGGCCATGGGTGCTACGCATGCGCGATCCCTTCCCTGAACAGGTTGAGCCTGAGGGCGGAAGGGCTAGAGATCGCTGCGCATACTCGCGCGCACCCGTACCTGTGGCGTGTGGGTGCGTGACTGGTGCTTGAACGCTGCGCATGCTCAGAGCCCTTTCCGCAAGCAGAGCGCATGCGCAGTTCTCTCCCAAGGCCCGGCTCCCAGAGACTGCGCATGCGCGCTGTGCTCAGGCCCCGGGGAGCCGTGGCAGCGCACGCGCGGTAGGGCGCGGGGCTGTCCATGGCCGGCGGCGGCGGGGAGCGTGTGTCTGAGATGCTGCGGACGGTGGCGGCCGTGGTGCTGCTGGCCCAGCTGGCGGCCCGAGGGGCGCATGCGCTCTACTTCCACATCGGGGAGACCGAGAAGCGCTGCTTCATCGAGGAGATCCCGGACGAGACCATGGTGATCGGTGAGGGGGCATGGGAGAGACCAAGCGGGGCGGGGGCGGCGGCGGCGGGGGGGGGAGAGGATGGGCGAAACCAAGCGAGGCAGGGGTGAGATGGGAGAGACCAAGCGAGGCGGGGAGGATGGGGCAAGGCCTGACACGAGGGGAGCATGGTGCTGGTTTGAGGGGCAGGGGCTGGGGTGATGGTGACAGTATGGGTGAGAGGTCGGGGGCGGAGCAGCGGGGTGACAGGTCAGTGGGGCGGAGCTGCGGGGTGACAGGTCAGTGGGAGGAGCAGTGGGGGTGAGAGGTCGGTGGGGCGGAGCAGTGGGGTGACAGGTCGGTGGGGCGGAGCAGCGGGGGGTGACAGGTCGGTGGGGGCGGAGCAGCGGGGGTGACAGGTCGGTGGGGGCGGAGCAGCGGGGTGACAGGTCAGTGGGAGGAACAGCGGGGTGAGAGGTCGGTGGGGCGGAGCAGTGGGGGTGACAGGTCAGTGGGAGGAACAGCGGGGTGAGAGGTCGGTGGGGAGGAGCAGGGGGTGACAGGTCGGTGGGGCGGAGCAGTGGGGGTGAGAGGTCGGTGGGGCGGAGCAGTGGGGGTGACAGGTCAGTGGGAGGAACAGCGGGGGTGAGAGGTCGGTGGGGAGGAGCAGCGGGGGTGACAGGTCGGTGGGGAGGAGCAGCCCGGAGGTGACAGGTCGGTGGGGCGGAGCAGCGGGGTGACAGGTCGGTGGGGCGGAGCTGCGGGGGTGAGAGGTCGGTGGGGCGGAGCAGTGGGGTGACAGGTCAGTGGGAGGAACAGCGGGGTGAGAGGTCGGTGGGGCGGAGCAGTGGGAGGTGACAGGTCGGTGGGGCGGAGCAGCCGGAGGTGACAGGTCGGTGGGGGGCAGAGCTGCAGGGGGTGACAGGTCGGTGGGAGCTGCGGCAGGGTGACAGGTCAATGGGGGCGGAGCCGCGGGGGGTGGCAGGCCGGCCGGGGGGCAGCGGGAGCATGGCTGGTGGCAGGTGCCAGAGCAACCCCCCAACCAGGGTCTCTGCCGCGCAGGGAATTACCGCACCCAGCTGTGGGACAAGCAGTCGGAGTCGTTCCTGCCCTCCACCCCGGGGCTGGGCATGCATGTGGAAGTGAAGGACCCGGACGGGAAGGTAACGCTGCTGGCGGGCGCTGGGCAGGGGCTGGCAGCCTCCTGCCCGGGACTGGCCTTCCTGCTTGGGGACAGAGCCCACTTGTCCTGGTGCCTCCCGTAGGTGCCGTGAGGCCGCTGCTGCCCTTCGGGACCAGCTCGCAGGGCTGCGGCCTTCGCTGGCCCAGTGGTTCCCTTGCCTGGGAGCCCTGCCCGCCCGCGGGGGCTCTCGTGGCTCAGTCGCTGTCCGTTCCAGGTGGTGCTGTCTCGGCAGTACGGCTCAGAGGGCCGCTTCACCTTCACCTCACACACCCCGGGCGAGCACCAGATCTGCCTGCACTCCAACTCCACGCGCATGGCGCTCTTCGCAGGCGGCAAGCTGGTAAGCCCCCGCTCTGCCTCTGAGCCCTGGGGGAGGCAGCAGCCCGGCTGGGGGGGGTTCAGTGGGGGGTCGTCCGTCTCTTGCGGGAGAGCAGCTGGAACCCTGCCGGGTGGCCGAAAGAGAAGAGCTGTGGCCTCACGTGCCTGACTCGGATCCCTGGGCTCCAATCCTGCCGTCTCTCCCAGTGTGAGCACAGGCAGCTGCCTGCCCTCTCTGTGCCTCAGTTTCCCCAGCTGTAGCACAGGGGTAGTGCCCACTGCTTGTCTGAGGGGGAAGTAGGTCCTTCCTTGGGCTGGAGGGAGGGGTCTGGAGGTGTGTGGCCAATACCCAAGTGTGCTGTGTTGCGGGGAGCCCCGTGCCTCTGACCCCACCTGTTCCCTGGGCAGCGCGTGCACCTGGACATCCAGGTCGGGGAGCACACCAACAACTACCCCGAGATTGCAGCCAAGGACAAGCTGACAGAGCTGCAGCTCCGAGCCCGGCAGCTGCTGGACCAGGTGGAGCAGATCCAGAAGGAGCAGAACTACCAAAGGGTGCGTGGGGGGTTGGCTTGGAGGGTCGCTGGGCTCGCTGTCCCCAGAAAGGCCAGGGCTGTGACACCAGCCCGCTGAGCGGTGGTTGGTGTTCGGGGGCCTTGCAAAGGGCCAGCCCGGTGGCGGGGCAGAGAGGGCTTATGGGGACGTGCAGGCTGAAAACACACCTGTTCCACCAAAGGGATGCCTTTGGGCTGTGGGTGGGTAGGGGGGGCATGGGGCACCTGGGCATCGGCTGGCCGTGCCAACCCCTCTGCTCTGCCGGTTCTCGTCTGTGTCACTTCTGGGACCACTGGGCCTGAGCGGGTCGGGGCCTGCTTAGCTGGGCACAGTTGGTGGGGAATGTAAGGGGGGTGGGCTGCCCTGGTTTGGATGGCATTAGTGAGGGGGTGCGTGCCTCAGTTTACCTTCTTGAGCATGTGAGGAGGGCACTGTGACCCCTTTGGGGGAGATGGAAAGGGGCCTGCCGGGGCTGGGAAGGGTTTCCCACCCGCTCTGACCCCGCTCCCCATGTGCTCCCCCCACAGTACCGAGAGGAGCGGTTCCGCATGACCAGCGAGAGCACCAACCAACGGGTGCTGTGGTGGTCCATCGCCCAGACCATCATCCTCATCCTCACCGGCATCTGGCAGATGAGGCACCTCAAGAGCTTCTTCGAGGCCAAGAAACTGGTGTAACCCCGAGCTCCCAGTCACTGCAGCACCCGCCCCGCCCCTCCCCTCCCCCACGCTGGCTTGCCCTGGCTGCCCTCCCCTGGGCATAGCAGGCACTGGAGCTGGCAAGCTCTGGTACCACTGGCTGTCGCAGCTCCGTGATTCGCCGGCCCGGCCACCAGGCAGCCCCTGGCTGTCTTGCTGACTCAGGCACGTGCGTCTGGTGCTTCGCCAGCTGGGGCTAGCAGCTCCTGGGGGGCGTGGCACTGATCTGCCCAGCTCCTGTGGCATCAGACCTGGGCAGAGGCTGCTCTGTGCTCCCCACGTGGGTGCTGCTGTCCCCCAGTTGCTAGGGCCCTGCTGCTGTTTGGGGGTGGTTCTTCCTGCCTGTGGTTGATAGCTGAGGCAGCCCCACGGGGCATCGGGGGGCAGGGGGCTGGTGTGTTTGCTTGGCAGCTGCGCACCCCGCGTGTGCGTTTCAGGCCCTTGGTGGGAGGAGAGGGAAGGGGCAGCCACTGTTTTATACCAGAATCTATTTTGATAACTGCAGCCCAGGAGAGTGGCCTGGCCTCTCCTTTCCCCCGGCCCCGCCCCACAGGGGAGACCAGAGCCCCTCTTCTCTCCTCCCAGTTCTGCTGCGCCCCCCCACGCCCCCCCAAGAGACCACGTGCTCTGGCTGTGGCCAGGAGTGCTCAGGAAGGAAGAGCTGGATTTAGCCCTCTGGGGCTGGCCCCCTGCCTGTCTTGCCCCTGGCCCAGGGTCTGCTCAGCTCTGCCTGAGCTCCCAGGCTCCGCACACCCCCTCAGCTGGGGGCGCTGGGTCTGTTTGGGCGGTGAAGGCCCCTGGCCTTTCCTCCTGGCTTTGTTGCCTGGCGGGGGAAAGTGGCGGATGCCTGTGGACCCCTCCCCGTTGGTATTTATGGTGGTGACGGCAGATGGGCTGGGGGCTGCCCTGGCCGAGTTCAGATGCAGTAAGTCCGAAATGCAGTCGGAGTTCTCCTCCCCCCAGCGCTGCCCACAGGTCTGTGGTGCCGCAGGGAGAATCCGCCACCCATGTTCTTTGTTACGACTTTGGAGTGAAATAAAACCTCTTCTGGGAACCTGGCGTGGGCTGTGCTCTGGCTCGCTGGCTGGGGAGCCTGGGGAAACGCAGGAGCCCAGGGCGGGTGTGGCTCTCGCAGGGGGGAGGCTGCCTAGAAGGGGGAGGGGTCACTGGCACCTGGGCTCTGGTCTTGCCCCCTGCTCCACCCCGGGCTGGCCACCACCCCGAGGTCCTGCCACTCCTGCCCCGAGAAGCAGGCGGGGGGCTGAGGGAAGAGGCGGAGCAAGGCCTGGACCTTGGGGGAAGAAGCGGGGCGGGAAGAGGAGCATCATGGGCAGGGCTATGGGGGAAGGACAAGGAGGGGCATGAGGGCGGAGTGTGGGCGGGGCTCTTGCCCTGGTTCCCTTTTGGCAGTGGCACGCCACGGCGGTGAGCTGGCATGGCCCTGCACCCTGTTGGGGTGGGCTTCCCCTGCCCGTGACTCCTCCCCACCGCCCATGGGGCCCTAGGAAAACAAGCCCAGCAAGCCTGTGCACAGCACCTCGCACAGCCCCGCCATGCCGGAGCCAGGCTGCCTTCGCCCTAGGCTCCAGTTCTCACGACAGAGAAGTTACTGGAACGTGCAATTCAGGTGACTGGCCGGGGAGCCCACGGTCACACAAGCAACGACATCGTAACCTGCTGCCTAGAGCGGCCACGTACCCCCCAGCTTCATGGCCCATCTCGGGACGCTGTGTGCCCAAAGCCCTCTGCTGGCACAGGAATCAGAATCATAGAATACTAGGACTGGAAGGGACCTCGAGAGGTCATCGAGTCCAGTCCCCTGCCCTCATGGCAGGACCAAGTACTGTCTAGACCATCCCTGATAGACATTTATCTAACCTGCTCTTAAATATCTCCAGAGATGGGGATTCCACAACCTCCTGGGCAATTTATTCCAGTGTTTGACCACCCTGACAGTTAGGAACTTTTTCCTAATGTCCAACCTAAATCTCCCTTGCTGCAGTTTAAGCCCATTGCTGCTTGTTCTATCCTCAGAGGCCAAGATGAACAAGTTTTCTCCCTCCTCCTTATGACACCCTTTTAGATACCTGAAAACCACACTGCCCAGTGCCCTCCCCGTGCTGGGCGGGGTGTCCCCCGGAGTTCAGTGTCTGCTTGGGGACCCCCAGGGACTTGTGCGCGCCTTTCCTGATGTTACACGTTTGTAGCTGGACGTCCGTTGCGTTAACTTCCAGGGCTGCAGTTACATCCCGATCCAGCCGGGAATTCATCTGGTCTGACAAACCTGCTTTTCACCTCGGCTGGTGCTTTGCTCCAGCCTCCGAGAACATCGGCCCGTGGTCTATGCCGTGGTGTCTGGCCGAGCATGTCACACGGGTGCTAAGGAGCAGCCTGACCCTGGCAGCACTGGAAACCCCAATGGTCTTGGGTCACCACATGAGCTGTTCTACGCTCCACAGCTGGCCCACAAAGCATGGGGAAGGGGGAGACGGGTGATGCCGGTGGTCACCTAGGATCCTGACCGCGGGACGTAGATCCCCTTTTGGCCACAGTGACCACGACTCGCAGGTCACGTGCAGTAAGAACGGGGTGGGGGCCATGTCTGGGGTCCCAGGGAGTTCTTGGGTCTGGGCTGTTTCATATTTGTATCCCTGACCTGGAAGAAACTAAAATCATGGCCTGCGGGGGTCCCAGAGGCTGGGGAGCCATCGGTGAGGAAGAGGGCAGGCCCTGATACGGAAGGTTTTCCCTCTGCCTCCGGCACGGGTGGCAGCACTGCTAGGACCCCGGCGTGGGGCTGGTGCCCACAGTTCAAGCTGGGTGTTGGGAAGTAGGAGAGGGGGCAGAGGAGCCAGGAGAATGAAGGAGCAGAACTGGTGCTTGCTAGCAACATCCCCAGGAGCTCAGGCCGTTTGGCTACCCAGAGAGACAGCTGAGGGGTCTTAGTCTGTAGGCACCAGCATGGGGAACACAGGCAGTGCCCCAGGGCAGCGAAAGCTGAATTGCCAGGAGCTTGGAGCTGAAGCTGGGCAGTTTGGGAGGGCAACGGGGACTAACCATGAGCCGATTTCCCCATCCTGGTGGAGTCTCCATCTCCAGCAATGGAGACTGGATGTAAAATCTCTAGTGCAACCAGAGCAGTTTTATAGCTGGGGTCAGACTAGCTGTGCTAGAGCCGGACCTTGGAAGGGGCAATGGGAGGGCACCTCTGGTGCAGCCGGGCGTTGGAAAGGGCCCCAGGGCAGCGGCTGGGGTGGAGCTGGATGTGGGAACCGGTCCCGGGGGAGCGGCTGGAGGAGCCGGGAGTGGGAACCGGTCCCGGGGGAGCGGCCAGAGGAGCCGGGCGTTGGAACCGGTCCCGGGGGAACAGCCAGAGGAGCCGGGAGTGGGAACCGGTCCCGGGGGAGCGGCTGAAAGATCCGGGAGTGGGAACTGGTCCCGGGGGAACCGGTCCCAGGAGCACGGCCGGAGGAGCCGGGCGTGGGAACCGGTTCCGGGGGAGCGGCTGAAAAAGCCGGGCGTGGGAACCGGTCCCGGGAGCGCGGCCGGAGGAGCCGGGTGTGGGAACCGGTCCCGGGGGAGCGGCCGGAGGAGCCAGGCGTGGGAACCGGTCCCAGGGGAGCGGCCGGAGGAGCCGGGCGTGGGAACCGGTTGTTGTACTTAAAAGAAGTACTCGGGATCTTTTTCAGGGGGATAAGGCAACACGCCACATTTATTGAATACACATAGAATAATCAATACTTATCATATGCATATGACACATCACACTCATGCACTCACACACACACACAAGCACACTCCATCTTGTTGTTACCAAAAGTTGCTCCCCCTAACTGCACTGGCCAGGTGAGTTAGATGGGGGAGGGGTGGAGCCGGGCTTCTGCCGATCCGGATCGATGCTCCCATGTTGACAAGACGAAAACCCGGGGTCCCTCTGCAAGATGCCTCCTATTTATCCCTCTCATGCAGCCAATTAGCCATCACCTCGCCTTTCTTAATGCTGCTTCAAAGAGAGTTCTTCCAAGGGCAGGCACTTGCTACTTGACTCCCAAGGCGTCTGTATGTCCAGTCTTCTTAATGAGCTCACTTTACAGGTATTGTCTTGGATCTGGCTCCCAGCCCCTCTCCACCCTTGCAGCTGCTGCTGGAGGTGCTCCCCTTTCAGTCTCCATTCACACCTCATTCATTTCAACAGGACAATCAAGGAAAGGGGAGAGCTCAAAAGACATTTTTTTCTTACAAGATCTAGATATCTTAATACAAAGTTATAGGAGAAATGTTCCAGAGATTCTATAAGAACACTTAAAGATATATCTAAAAGAACAAGATCTTAATACAAAGTATATCACAGGGATTTCTCCACACGGTCCCGGGGGAGTGGCCGGAGGAGCCGGGCGTGGGAACCGGTCCCGGGGGAGCGGCCGGAGGAGCCGAGCGTGGGAACCGGTCCCGGGGGAGCGGCCGGAGGAGCCGGGAGTGGGAACCGGTCCCGGAGGAACCGGTCCCAGGAGCGCGGCCGGAGGAGCCGGGCGTGGGAACCGGTCCCGGGGGAGCGGCCAGAGGAGCCAGGCGTGGGAACCGGTCCCGGAGGAACCGGTCCCAGGAGCGGCCGAGGAGCGGGCGTGGGAACCGGTCCCGGGAGCGGCGGAGGAGCCGGGCGTGGGAACCAGTCCCGGGGAGCGGCCGGAGGAGCGGGAGTGGAACCGGTCCCAGGAGCGCGGCCGGAGGAGCCGGGCGTGGGAACCGGTCCCGGGGGAGCGGCCAGAGGAGCCAGGCGTGGGAACCGGTCCCGGAGGAACCGGTCCCAGGAGCGCGGCCGGAGGAGCCGGGCGTGGGAACCGGTCCCGGGGGAGCGGCCGGAGGAGCCGGGCGTGGGAACCGGTCCCGGGGGAGCGGCCGGAGGAGCCGGGGGTGGGAACCGGCCCCGGGGGAGCGGCCGGAGGAGCCGGGGGTGGGAACCGGCCCCGGGGGAGCGGCCGGAGGAGCCGGGAGTGGGAACCGGCCCCGGGGGAGCGGCCGGAGGAGCCGGGGGTGGGAACCGGCCCCGGGGGAGCGGCCGGAGGAGCCGGGCGTGGGAACCGGCCCCGGGGGAGCGGCCGGAGGAGCCGGGAGTGGGAACCGGCCCCGGGGGAGCGGCCGGAGGAGCCGGGCGTGGGAACCGGCCAACACGCTGTGGTTTCAATCTGGGCCACCCCTGGCTTGTAGAAAAGCCTTTGATGCCACCCTGGCCAGTTCTCGGGGGCGGGAAGAGCTAAAAGCCTGAGCCCGGCTCTGGGCCGCCCCCCCAGTCCAGCTGCGGGGGGGAGGGTCCGGACACCTGGGGTCTATGGGGCGGAGCCCGGGTCTCCCTCCCTGGGCTCTGCTGCTGCCCCTGCCCGTCTGGGGCTGCGGGTGCAGGACACGCCTCCCCGCCAGGGGGCAGCAGAGGGCCGAGGGGGACGCTCTAGCTGCGCGTGGACGCGTCTTTGTGGTGTTTCCGCGTTGCGAGCGGCGCATGCGCACTGAGCCTCGGGCACACGCGGCGGCGCAGGCTGGGGATGGAGCCGGAGCCGAGCTTCGCGCACATGGGGCTGGACGGGCGGCTGCTGGAGGTACCATCGCCCCGCCCCCCGGGTCCTCGCCCCGCCCCGCCGGGACCCCCGCCCCGCCGGGACCCCCGGATCCCCGCCCGCCCCCAGGTCCTCGCCCCGCCCCGCCGGGACCCCCGCCCCGCCCCTCTCCCCGCCGGACCCCCGGATCCCCGCCCCGCCCCCAGGTCCTCGCCCCGCCCCGCCGGGACCCCCGCCCCGCCGGGACCCCCGGATCCCCGCCCGCCCCCACCGGGACCCCTCGCCCCTACCCCCTCTCCCCGCCGGGACCCCCGGATCCCCGCCCCGCCCCCAGGTCCTCGCCCGCCCCGCCAGGGCCCCCAGGTCCCCGCCCCGCCCCCACCAGGACCCCGCCCCCTCTCTCCCCGGACCAGGATCCCCCGGATCCCCCGGGTCCTCGCCCCGCCCCGCCAGGGACCCCCGCCCCGCCCCCACCGGGACCCCTCGCCCCTACCCCTCTCTCCCCGCCGGGACCCCCGGATCCCCGCCCCGCCCCGCCAGGGACCCCCGCCCCGCCCCCGGGTCCTCGCCCCGCCCGCCCTCTCTCCCCGCCAGGACCCCCGGATCCCCGCCCCGCCCCCGGGTCCTCGCCCTGCCCCGCCCCGCCCCGGGTCCCCGCCCCGCCCCACCGGGACCCCCCGCCCCTCTCTCCCGCCGGGACCCCGATCCCCGCCCCGCCCCCGGGTCCTCGCCCCGCCCGCCTCGCCGGGACCCCCGCCCCTCTCCCCGCCGGAACCCCGCGATCCCCGCCCCGCCCCGGGTCCTCGCCCCCGCCCCGCTGGGACCCCTCTCTCCCGCCGGGACCCCCGGGTCCCGCCCGCCCCACCGGGACCCCGCGGGATCCCCGCTCCATCTCCCCTACCCCCGCCGAGCTTCTGGATCCCGCCCCCTCCCCCACTGGGCGCCCCTCCCTCTCACCCACCGGGACCCTGGCCCCGCAGAGGCGGTGCTGGGTACTCGGGGTATCCGCTCGGGGCCGGGTGCTGCCAGTCGCTGCTCGGGGTCCTGGCCATGCGCTGGCTGGGCGGGTGATGGGACCCCCTGGGCGCCCCAAGTGCGCTGTGGGGAGCGTGGCCTAGTGGCCAGAGCACTGGTCTGGGTGGCAGGGCGCTGGGGTCAGTGGCTGGCCCTGCTGCCGCCGGTTGTGCGGGGCTGGGAGGCCCCCTGCTCCGTGGCTCAGGGTGACTGGGCCAGTGTGACGTTCACCCCTTGGCAGAGCCCCACAGTCTCGGGTGCTGGCCTGGAGGGGGCCCGAGACGCGGGCAGAGAGCCTGGCTTCTTGCCCCCAGCGGGGGGAGCTGCCTGGGGTGCCAAATGCCCTGGTCTCAGCGGGCTGGAAGGGCCCTGCAGTGCCACCCCCTGTCTTGTGCCCACACGCTCTGGCTGCTCCTTGGGGTCCCATCAGCCTCCATCCTCCCTGCCCACAGGCCATCTCTGAGCTGGGCTGGGCCAAGCCCACGCTGATCCAGGAGAAGGCCATTCCGCTGGCCCTGGAGGGCAAGGACCTGCTGGCCCGGGCTAGGACGGGCTCAGGGAAGACGGCCGCCTACGCCATCCCTCTCATCCAGCACCTGCTGCAAGTGAAGATGGTACGTCTGCCCCCAGGGGCACCTCTCTCCCTGCTGTGTCTGAGTCGCGGGCAGGCCTGGGACCCCTTTACTGTTCCCAGCCCCACTGCCGTTGCTGTGCAAGCAGGTGACGGCAGCTGCTGTGGGGCTGGCCTGGAATGGGAGCCGTGCCCATCCCTGGGGCGCAGGCAGCGTAGCCCCCTCTGGCACGGTGCCCGGGGAGGAGAGGGACACCCCGCTAAGGGCATGGCAGCCATGGGCACTGGGGTCCGTGCCCAGCCAGCGCCTGACTCTGCCCCTTCTCCCCCAGTCGCCCTCGGTGGCGGAGCAGGCCGTGCGCGGGCTGGTCCTGGTGCCCACCAAGGAGCTGGGCCAGCAGGTGCTGCAGATGATCCGGCAGCTGACGGCGTATTGCTCCCGCGAGGTCCGTGTGGCTGACGTCTCCGGGCAGGTGGACATGTCTGCGCAGAGGTGAGAGCTGGGGAAGGGGGCTGCCGGTTGGGGAGGGAGAGAAGAGTCCGGGGGAGCCTCCTGTGTCCCTTCCTGTTGCTACAGAAAAGTCCCCGCTCGTGGCCAGTGATCCAAGCTGCCCATTCCCGGGGCAGGTGTGGGAGAAGCCTTTTCCCTGAGTGCCAGCGGCTCTCGGCCTGCGCGGGGGGGCAGGGAGCAGGACTCCCGACTGCCGCTGACTTGCTGGGCGGCCCCTGCCTGCCAGAGGTGCCGACAGCGGCCGTGTCCTGGCCTGGCCCGGGCCCCTGCCCCTCACGCCCGCTTGGTGCCCCGCAGGCCCATCCTGATGGAGAAGCCGGACGTGGTGGTGGGGACGCCCTCGCGGGTCCTGGCTCATCTGCAAGCCCACAGCCTCAGCCTGCGCCACTCCCTGGAGGTGCTGGTGCTGGATGAGGCCGATCTCCTCTTCTCCTTCGGCTTCGAGGAGGATCTGAAGAGCCTGCTGTGGTGAGCTGGCCCAGCCTGAGTGGGGGGCCCTGGCGGGTAGGCCTGGGGTGGGGGGGGGCTGGGAGCTTGTGTGATCTGGGATGGGGGGAGGGGCGAGGAGTGACGAAGGTCGGGGTGGCCTGGGGCCGGGGCTGCGGAGAGGGAAGGTTTGGTGGGCCGCCTGTGGCACTGAGGGTCTGTGCTGCCTGTAAGGCCCAGCTGGGGCTCTGGGCTGGGGGAGGCTCCTCCTGGAGCTGGTGGGGGGCGGCTGGGGGCTGGGGTGGCTCTGAGCTGGTCTCTGCTTCCTTGGCAGTCACTTCCCCAAGATCTACCAGAGCTTCCTGATGTCGGCCACCTTCAGCGAGGAAGTGCAGGCGCTGCGGGAGCTGGTGCTGCACAACCCGGTAAGGGCCCGGGGGGCACGAGGAGGGAAATGGGGGAGGGGGCGCTCCTCACGGGTCAGTCCCGGCCAGTGGTCCTGGGGGGCCGAGCCCCCGGCCCTGCTGCCGCTGAGCCCCCTCTTGCCTCCCCCCGCAGGTGACCCTCAAGCTTCAGGAGTCCCCGCTGCCCGAGGCGGCCCAGCTGCACCAGTACCAGATCCGCTGTGCGGGCGAGGAGGACAAGTTCCTGCTGCTCTACGCGCTGCTCAAGCTGGGGCTGGTGCGGGGCAAGGCCATCCTCTTCGTGAGCAGCGTGGGCCGCGGCTACCGCCTCAAGCTCTTCCTGGAGCAGTTCAGCATCCCGGCCTGCGTGCTCAATGCCGAGCTGCCCGTGCACTCCCGGTGAGTGCTGGGGGGGTGGGGAGGAGCCTGGGGGAAGCTGGAGGGGGCAGGGCGGAGGGAGTCCTGGGGGTGTTGTGGCCCATTGGGGCAGGAGGGGGGGATCCCTGCAGTTGGGGGGATCCGCTGGTGGGGACGGGCACTCTGTCCTCCCTCGTCCCTGGTGGCTCCACGTAGCCAGGCCCTGGCCAGGGGTTAGCACGAGCCAGCCCAGAGCCACAGCTGGACCCACGGGGCCCTGCTAGCGCTCTCACTGCCCCTCTGCTTGGAGTCCAGGTGCCACATCATCAGCCAGTACAACCGGGGCTGCTACGACTACCTCGTGGCCACGGACGAGCAGACGCTGGCGGAGCCCGTGGGGCGGCCCCAGAGGAAGAAGGGCGCCAGGGCGGAGAAGTAAGGACCCATCGGGCCAGGCAGAGCCAGCCTGCCACCAGCAGGGGGCGTCTGACTCACGCGCTGCCCCTCCCTTGATCCCAGCTTCTGTTGGGGCCCCCACTTCCCGACCCTGCGGGGGTGCGGCCGGCTCTCCTCGGGCGGGCCATGCCCTGAGGTGCCCCCCTTCCCTTGCAGGGGCAAGGACCCCGAGTTCGGCGTGGCGCGGGGCATCGACTTCCAGAACGTCGCCGCCGTCATCAACTTCGACCCGCCCCCCTCGCTCGAGTCCTACATCCACCGGGCCGGCAGGTAGGGGCTCGGCTGCCCAGGGTCCTGGGGGGCTGGGGGCACGGTGGGAGGAGGCCCCACCTAGCTCTGCCTCCGCGCTCCGGCCGGTCCGCAGGGCTGGCTGTGCCCGGCTGGCTGGCAGGGAAGAAGCCCCCGGGTCTCCCCGAGGGGCACTGCCCGCTGGCACCGGGCTGGGTTCTCTGGCCCTCATGCAGGGCCTAGGGCGCCCGGCTGCTGGGGGGCTGCAGGCTCCCAGGTGAGGTGGGGCTGTGGGGGCAGCAGGAAAGCCCCAGGTGGGCGCTTGGAGCCAGCCCCATTGACGTCCCTTCAGCCCAGGTCCTGCCCCCCACCTGGCTACCAGGGCCCAGCCACACGGGGGTCCAGCCTGGCCAGTGCTATGGGGAGGGGCCGGCCCTGGCCTGGTCTCGTTGCCCAGCCACGGGCTGGGGCCCAGTCTAGGCAGGGAGCCCCGGCTGCCCCCACCGCTCTCCCTGCTGCCCCCTGCAGGACGGCCCGGGCTGACAACCCCGGCACGGCCCTGACCTTCGTCACGCACCCGGAGTGCCCCCTGCTGGCCGAGATCGAGGAGGCGCTGGCAGGCGGTGAGTGAGCCCCGGGGTGGGGCAAAGGGCACAGCCAGTCTGGGGAGGTGGGGCTGGGCAGGGAGGCGTCGCTGTGCCCTGCCCAGCCCCTCCCCTGCTCCCCAGGGCATGGGGGGCCGTGGGACCCCCTTGGCCCTGACCGGCCTTTCTGTCCCCACAGAGAGCGCTGAGCCCGTGCTGCGCCCCTACCAGTTCCACATGGAGGAGGTCGAAGGGCTGCGCTATCGGTGCCGGGTCAGTGGGGGCAGGCACCGGGGAGGCTGCCCTGGGGGGCTGGAGCCGAGTCCCACTGGGGGCCATGGGGAAGGGACCTGCTGGGGCAGGCGACGGTCCCGGGAGGGGGAGGTTCCCCTGCCTGTGCCGGGGGCGCTGACCCGTGTCCCCCCCAGGACGCCATGCGCTCCGTCACCAAGCAGGCCATCAAGGAGGCGCGGCTGCGGGAGATCAAGGAGGAGCTGCTCAACTCGGAGAAGCTAAAGGTGCCGGGGGGGAGGGGGGTTGTGAGCGAGGCCGAGAGCAGCGCCTCCCTCCCTGGGGAAGCTGCTCCCCAACACGCACGGGCCTGGCCCCACGTTACAGCAGGGGCAGGAACCTGGCTCTTGGGTGGGGGGGTGTTGGGTGCTCTCCTGGGGAAGGGGTGCGCCGGCCCTGGGGACTCACGGAACCCCAAAGGGGGGCAGGGAGGGGGCGCACCGGCCCCGGGGACACACCGAACCCCAAGGGGAGGGGCGGGGCGCGCTGGCCCCGGGGACTCACCGAACCCCAAGGAGGGGGCAGGGAGGGGGCGCGCCGGCCCCGGGGACTCACCGAACCCCAAGGAGGGGGCAGGGTGGGGGCGCGCCGGCCCCGGGGACTCACCGAACCCCAAGGAGGGGGCAGGGTGGGGGCCTGCCGGCCCCGGGGACTCACCGAACCCCAAGGGGGGGGCAGGGAGGGGCACGCCGGCCCCAGGGAGGGCTCTGGGCAGAGGGGCCCCGGGTCTGCACCTGGATCTGGCTGACCCCCCCCCTCCCCCCCCGGCAGACGTACTTCGAAGACAACCCCCATGACCTGCGACTGCTGCGCCACGACCGGCCCCTGCACCCGGCCATCGTCAAGCCGCACCTGCGCAACGTGCCCGAGTACCTGGGTCAGTACCGCGCCAGGGGGGCGGTTCTGTGGGGCGCTGTGGCCCCTCGGCTGAGCACAGGGGCTGCTGGCCGCAGGGCAGGATGGGGGCCTGGCTGAGGGGTTCCCCCAGCTCCGGCCTGGCCTGGCTGGGTGGGGCAGGGAGCCCCGGCCGTAGCCCTGACCTGCCTTCTCCCTGGCAGTGCCCCCTGCCCTGCGCGCCGTCGCCCGGCCCCTGCTCGGCCAGCGCAAGCGACGGAAACACCTGGCGTCCAGCAGCCGCCCCAAGGGGGGCTTCCAGGTGGGTGTCTGAGCTGGGCTCTCCCTGGGGCACGGGGTGGGGGCGCGGGGCCCTGGGCCTGGAGGGGGCTTGGCCGCAGCAGTGCCTGAGGCCAGCTGGAGCTTTGTACCCATGAGCCCCCCCGTGGGTCTTGCAGTGCTCCCCCCTCCCCGCATGGGCACTGAGCCCCACTGCCTGGCTGCCTCTGGCAGGCACTGCCCTGGGGTCTGGGAGGAGGCTCCGCTCAGAGCCCCTAGCCTGGAGCCAGGCCAGGGCAGAGCCCCATGGGCTTAGCAAGAGGAGGGGCTGTGATGGTGCCCCCCACGGGCCCGATCCTGGGGGCCAGTAACTGGCACCACGTGGGGGGGAGATTTGGGGGACCCACGGCAGCAGCAGCAGATTCTGGGGCCCAGCAGCTCCAGTTCTTGATCCTGGGGGGGAGGGGCGCAGAACCATCTCTGTCCACCAGGGGCCGCTGTGGAGCTGGAGGGGGGGCAAGAGGAGCTGCTGTCCCTAACTGCCCCCTTGCTTCCCTCCTAGGCCAGGGGGGGACGAAACCCTCTGCGGAGCTTCCGGTACCTGGGGAGGAGACCCCGGCGCCCGGCCAGCAAGGGGAAGGCGCCCTGAGCCACCGGCCCTGCCAGCAACAGCACCGGCTGCACTCAGGACGGACAATGGCCCTTGGGGCGGGCGCTCCCTGGGCATCGGCCCCGCTGAGCCGAGAGGAGGCCAGCTGTCCCCGCCTGGGCCCTCCCGGCCTTGCTCTGCTCTCCAGGCAGGAGCGGGCATCTGCCACTGGCATCAGCTGTGCCCAGGAGCCCGAGCATGGCTGGGCTGGGGCTGATGCGTCCCGTGTGGTGGCTGCACCCAATAAAAGTGCAGGCTCCACCTGGCCGGGTGTCTCTCCTGGGGCGGGGCCCCTGCTCCCTTGGGGGCCTTGTGGGGCACAGCTAGGGGGGGTTCTGAGTGGCCTGGAGGGAGGGGGCGCTGCTTGGTCCCTGCGCCCCCAGCCTGCCCTGGCTGGGGGGGGGTCTAGCCAGGCCTGGTGCAGTGCTGGCCCCTCTGCCCAGCCCGTGGAATGCTGCACTGGGGGGATCCAGCCAAGCCCCATGCCCCTGGGGACTGGCAGGGCCTGGCTCGTGGCCAAGGGAGGGTATTTGGGCAGCTGCCCTTGCTCCTGGGGCTCCCTGTGCTGCAGCCGCCGGGGTGGTACTGGCTGTCTGGGGGAGCAGAGTGAGGGCCAGGGCCCCCCCCAGGGCTCATGGGGCCAGCAAGCGCCTCTCCCGGGGTGCTGGGGGTTAATGCACCGTCCTGGGGCCGGCTCAAGGCCTGGCCTTACCGCAGGGAAGAGGGGGCTCCAGGCAGGCTGCCCCCGTGGCACCCATGGGCCTCACGCCCCTCCCTCCGACTGCCAAGGGCAGGCAGGTCGGGCTCCCCCGGCACAGCTACTGCTCGAGGGGGCTGGTGGCCAACGCCTGGCAGGCTGGCTCAGCATGGCCTTGTCTCCTCCTGTCTCTAATTCTGCGCGCGCCTCCCTCGGGTGTGGCCGGCTCAGTGAGCGAGTGCAGCAGGGACCCGTTACTGGCTCCGTGGGTGGCGGCGCTGCCCTCGTGGGGTTCCTCGGCCTCTGGGGCCACTGGCCAGCAGGACAAGAGGGGCCAGGTTAGACCATCCCGCGGGAGGGCTAACCCCCGCTGCTGGACGCAGCCCCCGCCGCTCCCTCCCTCCCGCACGATGCCGAGAGGCTGCTGCTGGCCACGTGCAGGGTGAACCCGGCAGAGATGGGACGTGTCTCTTCCCCCCCCAGTTGCCTCAGGAAGATGCGGGGCCGGGAGAGGCGAGTGCATCCTGGGGGCCCAGGCCTGTGGAAGGGTTGTGACAGTCCCCTCCCGCCCCCCCGTGATAGAGGTGGGGGGTGAGTGTGTGAGGCCTTTGCCTGTGGGGGGCCCCATCCCTGAGTGAACCCTCAAGCCGGGGATCCAGCACCTCGCTCGTCGTCTGGGCGCGGCTCCGGCCGGGGGCTGGGGAGCTCGTGTTCCCCCCGCTCAGCGCAGGGGAAGGAGCCGGACTCCTGGCCCAGGGCAGGCCGGGGCTGCGCGGGGGAGGAAGGAGCCGGACTCCTGGCCCAGGGCGGCTGGGGCTGCGCGGGGGAGGAAGGAGCCGGACTCCTGGCCCAGGGCGGCTGGGGCTGCGAAGGGGCATCCCTCCTGGATTGCTTGGGCTGATCAGCCCTTTAGTGCAGGGGCTGTTTCTCCCATGCTGAAAGCGGGGGTGTCCCAGGCCCCCCCCAGGCCAGGTGGGGGCCTCCCAGCTGCATTGGGGTGCTCAGCACTGGAGCAGGTGGGGTTACCAGGATTGGGGGTGTTGTGAGTTTACAGGGGGGCTGCTTGGCCTTGTCCCCCCTCCCCTCACTGCCAGGGCCCTTGGGCATGATATGACCTGCGGCCCTGGTGCCGCTTTGCCAAGGGAATTTGGTTATTTCACTGACCTGGGGGAGGTTGGGAGAGGGGGTGGGGCTGAGGGTTAGGGAAGGGATGGGGCAGGGCTGGGGGCGGGGCGCTGTCCTCATGGCGGCCTCTATGGCAGGGTGACTCCCTCGGCTGCCATTGGGAGAGCCAGAGCTCCAGGGCGGGTACCAGGCCCTGCCCATGCCGGGGTGTTCGGGGGCAGCAGCCAGCTCCCCACCTGTGAGCAGCCTCTAGGGCCCCCTCGCTGCCAAGGGCCAGCCCGTGCCCAGGCGTGGGGTGGCCTGGCACAGGGGGGGAGTCGCGGGCCATGCACCCCGTCCGCAGCCAGTTGGGACACTCGGGCGGCAGGTAGAAGAGACGGTCTATTGGTTCCCAGGGACGCGGGGTAGCTCAGGCAGCAGGAGCGGTCAGCACAGCCCAGCTTGGCGGCAAGGCGGGGGGCCCAGAGCCCTGCCCCCAGGCCAGCGCAGCCCCCTTCTCCCCCAGCCAGCCAAGAACTAACTCACTCAGCCGCTGCCCCCGGCTGCCCCGCCCTGCCCCTGCTTCGTCCTGCTTCCAGGCCCAGGCTGCTATCTGCTCTGGCCTGGGCCTCAGGCCGGGAGAGTCTGAACATGCTTCCCCAGTGAGTCCTGCCCGGCCTCCCCCTCGTGCTGCAGTGCCCAGGGAAACTGAGGCACACACACGTGTCACTGCAGGGAGCCACAGCACAACAAAGCAACCAGTGAGTAACAGCAGAGTGAACAAAATCCCCCGATGTCACCTCCTTCCCCCCCCCCCACCCGAGGCTGAGTTGAGCAGGGTGCCTGTGGTGCCCTGGGGCAGTTCAGGCCCCTCTCCCTGCCAGAGCATCAGCCAGGACTCGGCAGCGTCCGTAGCACAGACCCCTCCACGCCCGGTCCAGCCGGAGCACCCTCTGTCCAGCCTCGCCACCGTGGGCTGGACCCTGGACCCTGGACCCTGGAGCGGCCTGGCTGCTCCCTGCTGGGACAGGGACCAGGTTCATGGGGATCCTTCACTGGGCTTTGCCGACCCCTCCCGTGTCCCTCCCTCCCCTGGCCAGCTCCATAAGGGCCCTCGGGCCCCTCTGAGAGAATCTGCCCCTTGGCCCCAATGGGACGGGCGAGACAGACGCTGCCTGAGTCATGCACCCCCTTCCCCAGCCTCCCTGTGACAGATACAGCCGCCCCTGCCCCGGGGCCCCGCGGGGTCAGACGCCAGCCTGGTCGCACAGACCGGCCAGGTCCCCCCCCGTGACACCGAACCCCCACGAGGCGCGGGCGCTGCTGCCCCCACCTCCCCGAGCGGGAGTTCACGTCTGGCGGTTTCCTCCTCCGCTCATCAGGCTCCCACGCGCAGGGCGTCATCTCCGGCAGCCGGGTAGCGAGTCTCATCGCAGACACGGATCTGCTCTGGCCTCGGCCTCGGGCCAGGATCCATTTCACGGGCCTGTTCCACATACAAACCCCTCCTCGGGGTGGGGGTCGGCCATCTCGCCGTTCCCAGGGGTGCACGCTCCCCAGCCCCTGCTGCAGCGCCCCACGACTCCCAGGGAGAACCCCTCGGTGTGCCAGCCTCCTGGGGTCATAACCCCCGGGGGTTAGATCGCAGACCCCTCCGCCTCCTGGGACCACGTCCCACAGTCTGCAGGGGAACCCCTCCTGGGGGGGAGGAAGTGGGGAGCTTTGGGGGTTCAAAGGGGGTTACATGCAGGGGGGCTCAGTGCCGGGATGTTACTGGTTTAATGTGACAAGGGGGGAGTTTGTTGTAGCAGGGAACAGCCCAGAACTGGAGCCGGTGTCTGGTGCCCTGGTGCCCCCGGCCCTGCTCAGAGGACACGGCCGGCCCGGCCAGACGCCAGACAAGGGGCTGCAGAGGGGAGACCCCGACCAGCCCAGCGGGTCCCAGCGAGGGGAGAACATTGGACGGGAAGGGGGACAGCGAAGAGGGGCCCAGGCGACCCGGTTACCTGGGAGAAGACACTGGCGGGGCGGGGCTGTGGCTGGGGTATTGGAGGCTCTGCTGGGAGGCGGGGGCTGTTTTGGGGGCTGAGGCGGAGCAGGCAGGACTCAGCCGGCTGCAGGGAGACTGGCGTGGGCGGGGGCCCAGGCCGACTGGCCTGAGGGATCCGTTGCTGGGTTCAAAGCTCCATAGACCCTCCTGCTGGGCGCTGGCTGGGGGTCACTCTGGGCTGGGGAACAGGCTGCGCTATCCCCTCGGGCAGGGGAGGCCCCGGGGGCCAGAGGGGGGGCACCCCCAAGGGGGCTCACAGCGGAGGCAAGGAGAAGCTAATAGCTCAGCTGGTGGAGAATGACTGGTCGGAGCTATAGGCTCCGGGTCCCAGTGGGGCTCCTGGGATGCCCGGAGAGCCAGGGAGTAGCTGGGGGGCGGAGGGCACAGTCAGTGTAGCAGCCTGGAGTCTCTCAGAGCTGACTCCCCAGCTAGCAGGGGAGCCCCAATCCAGGTTCTCCCAGGGGATCGGCGGAGGCTGGAGCTGGAGCTGAGTGAAGCAGCTGGAGCCGGAGGAGCAGAGGCCGGTGGACAGGCAGAGAGAGCCAGAGGACCGAGTCCGGCAGTGGCAGCACGAGCTGGAGCTGGAGGAGAGACCGGCCAAGGGGGCCTGTCCGGGGGAAGGGCCCCAAGATGGCGGCTCTGGGGGGAAGCTGGACTCCGAGCTGCTTCCCCCGTTCAGGAAGGGGGCGACATGGATGCCGACCTCCCAGCGTGGAGACCTGTGATCTGCACCAGATCGACCCTGCAGACGGCTCCGCAGCCTGACCCCCCGCTGGGCCCAAGACGTTCGCCAGGTGGACGGGATGGAGTCGGGGACTAGGAGCTGTTCAAACCGGCCTTGCTGCTGAGGGGGGAGCTGACCCCGAGGCCGACCGGACACGGTGCCGGGGCCTGCGCAAGTCCCCAGGTGCCACCTACAAGGAGGCGGCCAACCTGCTGGGGGAATAGCCCCACATGTGGGGGAAGGGGGGCGGGGCCACCACCGCCGAGGTGGGGCTGGAGCAGCTGTAGGACATTTGCCCCCCAGCCCTCAAGGTGCGGTTGGCCGACTGGCAGCCCAAAGACTGCGCAGGGCGGGGACGCTGGCGGACGAGTTTGTGGCCAGCAGATCAGGGACAGGTGGGAGACCCGCACCAGGGTCCCTGAAGGGGAGTCACCCAGAGACCCCCCGAAGGTGGGACTCCAGGAAGCCCAGCCTGGGAGGGGGGCAGAATACCAGGCCTGGACAACCCCTCCCCTCCCCCCCGCCCCGTGAGACTTGAGGGACCTGAAATGCAACTTCTGCGGCCAAAAAGGGCCCAAGGTGGCACAAGGCCAGAGGGGGAAGGAGATGGCAGCCAGGCAGGGCCCCAGGAGCATCAGCTGGCTGGGAGTGCACTGGGGCACAACCCTCCGGAGCCATAACCACCAGCCCGGCAGCCGAGTTCCAGATGGAGCTGCGTGAGGATCCCTCTTTAGAGAAGCTGAGGGCCCTGGCTGCCCAGGGCAGCGCCGGATCCCTGTGGGAAGGCTGCAGGGAGAGATCCCTGTGGGAGAAGGGATTCCTGGCCCGGGCATGGACCAGCCGGGACAAACTGAACCCTGGGAGGGGAGGAGGCAGCTGGGGGTGCCCCAGAGGTTCCACCACAGGCTGCTGTTCCTAGCCCACGAAATTCCCTTTTCGGGGCACCAAGGTGTCCGGGGCACCAGGCAGAGGCTGCTGCAGAACGTTTACTGGCCCGGGGCACTTGACGCTGTTCACCGGGATTGCAGGGCCTGTGACTCCTGCCAGGGGGTGGGGAAAGCCCAGGACAAGTGCGAAGCAGCTTTGAGGCCCCTGCCCGTCCTAGAGGAGCCTTCCAGAAGGGGACGATGGATCTAGTGGGGCCCCTGAGCAGGGCGACCCGGACGGGGAGAAATTAGCGAATCCTGGGGGGAGTGGATTTCGCTACCCGCTACCCCAAGGCCGTGGCTCTGCCCTCGATGGAGGCGGACACGGTGGCAGACGCGCTGCTGGCCATTCTCAGCAGGGTGGGGTTTCCCGCAGGAGGTCCAGCACACCTGGGCCTCAGCGTACCACCCCCAGTCCAACGGGCTGGTGGGGAGGTTTAATGGGACGCTCAAACGAGTGCTGGAAACCTTCATGGACCAGCACCCACAGGCCTGGGACAAGGACTCACCCACCTACTGTCTGCGCACAGGGAAGTGCCCCGGGAACCCAGGGGTTCTCCCCGGCTGAGTTGCTGTAGGGAGCAGGGTGAGGGGCCCCCTGGACCTGTTGAGGGATGAGTGGGAGGGGGAGGCCTCTCCAGACGGTGAATCAGTGGTGGACGTACTGACCTTCTGGGAGAGGCTCGCTGAGTTCATGGGCCTGGCCAGGGAGAGCCTGGCCCAGGCCCAGAGGAGGCAGAAGGCCGGATACGACCACTCGGCACGTGCCCGCTCCTACACCACCGGGGATCAAGTGATGCTCCTCATCCAGGTGAGGAAGCACAAGCTGCAGGTGGCCTGGGACTGTCCCTTCGAGGTCGTCAGACAGGTAACAGGGTGAGCTCTGGAGTGGAGCTGTCCAGCCGGGGCCACCGCCAGTGGGTGCACCATGGCAGCATGACGAAGCCGTCCTGGGACAGGGAGAGGCTGGTGCTGGCCGTGTGTGGGCAGGGGGAGGATCCCCTGCGGGGTCTCCTCCCAGAGGCCGAGGCTGGTGCCCTGCTGGAGACAATTCCCCTCAGACCAGCTGACCCCGGCCCAGCAGGCAGAGATCAGGGAGGTGCTGTGTTCCTACCAGCAGCTGTTCTCCTCCCGGCCTGGGCTCACTAACCTGGCTGTGCACCGGGGGGAGACAGGGGCCCATCCCCCATCCGGTGTACCCCATTCCGGGTCACTGGGAGAGCAGCCTGGGACCTGGAGAGGAAGGTTGGGGACATGCTGGCTCTTGGGGTGACCCAGCCTCCTCCAGCCCCTGGGCTTCCCCAGTGGTGCTGGTCCCCAACAAAGGATGGAACAATCCGGTTCTGCGTGGACTATCGGAAACTCAACGCCCTCACCGTGTCCAATGCCGACCCCATGCCCAGGACTGATGGGATCCTAGACAAGTTGGGGGGGGGGCCCCGGTTCCTCACTACTATGGACCTGACCAAAGGGAACTGGCAGGTGTCCTTGGACCCGGAGGCCCGGGTGAAGTCGACCTTCATCACCGCAATAGGGCTGTTTGAGTTCCTGGTCCTGCCTTTTGGCCTCAAGGGGGTCCCAGCCCCCTCCCAGCCCCGGTGGGTCAGTTACTGAGGGGGATGGAGGACTTTGCTTTGGCTTATATTGAGGATATCTGTGTGTTTAGCCAGACCTGGGAGGGTCACGTGGTCCAAGTGAAGAGGGGCTGGGCCGTCTCCAGGGGGCCGGGCTGACCGTAAAAGCCGGGACGTGCAGGGTGGGGATGGCCGAGGTGATGTGTCTGGGCCGCACGGTGGGGAGCGGCTGGCTGAAGCCAGAGCCAGCCAAGGTGGAAACCATCCGGGACTGGCCCCCCCAGACCAAGAAGCAGGCCCAGGCTCTCACTGGGATGGCCCAGACACCTCTGGGATGGCTACCAGAGGTTCGTGCCCCATTTTAGCTCCCTGGCCACTCCCCTGCCAGAGCTGTGCAGGAAGGGCCGGCCTGGCGAGGGGTCTGGACCGCGCGGTGCCGGGGGCTCTCGGGGCGCTGAACGAGGCCTCAGCCAGGGCCCGGGGCTGGCTAACCTGGAATTTAGCAAACCGTGGTGTTCACTGATGCCTCCGACACTGGGCTGGGCAAACTGACCCCAAGGGGGGGGCGACGCCCCAGTGTTACCTGAGCCAAAAGCTGCTGCCCCGGGAGCAGCACGACGCGGCCAGAGAGCAGGACGCCCGGCCCTGGGGGGGGGCCTTAAAAAGCTGCAGCCCTGTCTGTTTGGGGGGCATTTCCCAGTGTGACCAACCCCTCCCCCCGACCGGGCTGCACCAGACGAAGATGCCGAGGCCAAGCTGCCCAGATGGAGCCGGCTCCTGCAGGACTGCGCCAGGAAGGGGCCGTGTGAAGGGGACGCCAATGTCACAGCTGATGCTCTGTCCCGGGGCGGGGCCCGAACTTCCTCAGGTCACTGGTGGAGGGACCCCACTCAGCTCGGTGTCGAAGGGGGGAGAGGTGTGAGAAGGGGAGAGTTTTGGGGGTTCAAAGGGGGTTGCACACGGGGGGGGGGGCTCAGTGCCGGGATGTTACTGGTTTAATGTGACAAGGGGGGGGGAGTTTGTTGTAGCAGGGAACAGCCCAGAACTGGAGCCGGCGTCTGGTGCCCTGGTGCCCCCGGCCCTGCTCAGAGGACAAGGCAGGTTCCGGCCAGACGCCAGACAACGGGCTGCAGAGGGGGGACCCTGGCGCCCGGCCCAGCGGGTCCCAGCGAGGGGGGAACATTGGATGGGAAGGGGGGTGGCGAAGAGGGGCCCAGGCGACCCTGTTACCTGGGGAGAAGACAATGGCGGGGGCGGGGCTGTGGCTGGGGGTATTGGAGGCTCTGCTGGGAGACAGGGGCTGTTTTGGGGGCTGAGAGCGGAGCAGGCAGGACTCAGCCGGCTGGGGGGAGACTGACGTGGGGCCGGGGGGCCCAGGCCGACTGGCCTGAGGGATCCGTTGCTGGGTTCAAAGCTCCATAGACCCTCCTGCTGGGCGCTGGCTGGGGTTCGCCCTGGGCTGGGGAACAGGCTGCGCTATCCCCTCGGGGAGCAGGGCCGGCTTTAGGAAGTGCGGGGCCCAATTCGAACAATTTGGACGGGCCCCTGCAGCAATTTTGATTGAGCAAAAAAAAAAAAAAGGCACAAAAATATGCCCCCCCGCCCCCCCGTGGCTTCTCACAGCCTCCAGCACCTGGCTCTCGCAGGCCCCCTTCCTTCTACTGCGCCCAGCCACTTACTGCTGGATGCTCCTTCCACGGGGTGCAGCCCATCCCACCGCTGCCACCACTGTCACGGGCTGCGGGGGAGTCCCAGGCCCGGCACCCCCATCCGCAGCCAGATGTGACTCTCAGGCGGCAGGTAGGAGAGAAGGTTTATTGGTTCCCAGGGCCACCGCGCAGCCCAGACTTCTTGGTACAGGAACCAGGAGCCGTCAGCACAATCCCTCTGGCGGGGAGGGGCCCCAGCCCCAGCTCTGGGCCCTTGCCCTGGCCCCCCAGGCCAGCGAGGCTCCCTTCTCCCCCACCAGCCAAAAACTAACTCCCACTCACGCCCAGCCCGCCAGGCAGCCCCGCCCCTGCTTTGTCCTGCTTCCCGGCCCAAGCTGCTATCTGTGGCACCTGGGCCTTGGGAGGTGAGGTTCACAGTGAGTCCTGCCCAACCCCCCTCCTCATCCAGACAGTGCTGCAGTGCCTAGGGAAACTGAGGCACAGACACACACACACAGAGTCACTGCAGAGCAGCGCAGGACACTAGGAACCGCACATGGCACAACAAAGCCACCAGTGAATGTAACAACCGAGTGAACACAGGGCTGCACGAGTGGACAAGATTTCCCATGTCACAAGGCCCCATGGCCTGACTCAGCCCCACACGCGCTGGGGGCGCTCGGCTGCATGTGCTGGGCAGGGCTCCATGGCCCAGGGCTCCGCCCAGCCACAGGGGTTTCTGAGTGCCCAAAGTGCAGCTCCTGGGGTGGGTGGGGCCCCGTGGGGTGTGGGACTGGGGCGCATCGATAGGGCTGGGGCTGCCTGGGGTTATGGAAGGGCGGGGTCAGGGTTGCCCTGGGGCAGGGGAGGGCAGGGGCAGGATTCCTGGGGAGGGAGGGGAGGAGGGGCAGGGAGGGTGGGGTCAGGGTTGCCATGGGGGCAGGGGAGGGTGGGGGCAGGGTTGCTGGGGAAGGGAAGGGTGGGTCAGGGTTGCCATGGGGCAGGAGAGGGCGGGGTTGCCCCGGGCTCTTTCCTGCTAACTCCCAGGCTGTCTGGCAGCGTAACCAGGTGTCCTTGGCACATCGATCCAGGCTGCGGGTATCAGCGACTGCATCAGCCTGATTGGGGCCCAAGGCCGTGAACCTGGGGGCATCAGTTAGCCCGGGTGATAACAGGCCGGGCAGAGAGCACTTGGAGTCCCTGCTGCGGCTGTGTCTGGCCCCAGCCCTGCACTCCTCTCACAGCCAGACACCTGCCCCAGCCAGACACCCCCAGCCATGCACACCCTCTCCAGCCAGACACCCGTCCCAGCCATGCACACCCGCCACAGCCAGACACCCCCAGCCATGCACACCCGCCCCAGCCAGACACCTGTCCCAGCCTTGCACACCTGCCACAGCCAGACACCTGCCCCAGCCAGACACCCCCAGCCATGCACACCCTCCCCAGCCAGACACCCGTCCCAGCCATGCACACCCTCCCCAGCCAGACACCCGTCCCAGCCTTGCACACCTGCCACAGCCAGACACCTGTCCCAGCCATGCACACCTCTCACAGCCAGACACCTGTCCCAGCCATGCACACCCGCTCCAGCCAGACACCCCCAGCCATGCACACCCTCTCCAGCCAGACACCCGTCCCAGCCTTGCACACCTGCCCCAGCCAGACACCCCCAGCCATGCACACCCTCCCCAGCCAGACACCCCCAGCCATGCACACCCTCCGCAGCCAGACACCCATCCCAGCCACGCACACCCGCCACAGCCAGACACCCCCAGCCATGTACACCCTCTGCAGCCAGACACCCATCCCAGCCACGCACACCCTCCCCAGCCAGACACCCCCAGCCATGTACACCCTCCGCAGCCAGACACCCATCCCAGCCACGCACACCCGCCACAGCCAGACACCCCCAGCCATGCACACCCTCCCCATCCAGACACCCATCCCAGCCATGCACACCCGCCCCAGCCAGACACCCCCAGCCATGCACACCCACCCCAGCCAGACACCTGCACCAGCCATGCACACCTGCCCTGCACTCCCAGCCCCCTGCCTGCCACACCCAGACACCCCCAGCCGCTCGCCTCTACTCTGCCCATCCTGTGCCCCACACACCGAGCCCGGCCGTGCTCCAAACCAGCACAAAGCCGGGCCCCTCTCCCGCCAGAGCCCCCCAATCTGGTGCACGGGGGAGGGGCGCTTGGGCGCTGTTCAGGAAACGGCTCTTCGGGTCCAACGTTTGCCCTTGAACCCTGCTCTAGTTTCCCCGCCGGAGCCTTTATCTTGGCTTTTATGGCTGGGGTGCGAGCTCCGCGTGCGGCTCGATGCCACGGGGCAGAGGCGCCCGGTGAATCAGAGCCAGCCATGCCGGGTTCGCACGCTCCCCTGTCGGCCTGGCGCCAGGCGCGGCCCCAGCCCCCCACTGCGTGCTCAGCTGTTCCGGGGGGCGTAGGTTGGCTGCTTGCAGCCGCCAGGCAGGAGGCCTCAAGCCCCTGGGCTGTGGCCGTAGGCCACCCTCCTGCAAACCCCCCCACTGGGCCAGGCCCTGGCGATGGGCCCACGAGGGACGTGTCAGCGTTTGGCGGCTAATTCCTGCGGATTCTGACTGCACTGAGCATGCTCCGTCCCCGGCTGCAGGGGTCCTGCCCAGGGGGCCTGGCTCCCCCAGGCGGATTTGGGCACGGAGCCGGGGGCTACGTCCCAGGAGACCGGGCGCCAATGTTATACTTAAAAGAAGTACTCGGGATCTTTTTCAGGGGGATAAGGCAACACGCCACATTTATTGAACACACGTAGAATAATCAATACTTATCATATGCATATGACACATCACACTCATGCACTCACACACACACAAGCACACTCCATCTTGTTGTTACCAAAAGTTGCTCCCCCTAACTGCACTGGCCAGGTGAGTTAGATGGGGAAGGGGTGGAGCCGGGCTTCTGCCGATCCGGATCGATGCTCCCATGTTGACAAGACAAAAACCCGGGGTCCCTCTGCAAGATGCCTCCTATTTATCCCTCTCATGCAGCCAATTAGGCATCACCTCGCCTTTCTTAATGCTGCTTCAAAGAGAGTTCTTCCAAGGGCAGGCACTTGCTGCTTGACTCCCAAGGCGTCTGTATGTCCGGTCTTCTTAATGAGCTCACTTTACAGGTATTGTCTTGGATCTGGCTCCCAGACCCTCTCCACCCTTGCAGCTGCTGCTGGAGGTGCTCCCCTTTCAGTCTCCATTCACGCCTCATTCATTTCAACAGGACAATCAAGGAAAGGGGAGAGCTCAAAAGACATTTTTTTCTTACAAGATCTAGATATCTTAATACAAAGTTATAGGAGAAATGTTCCAGAGATTCTATAAGAACACTTAAAGATATATCTAAAAGGACAAGATCTTAATACAAAGTATAATATCACAGGGATTTCTCCACACCAAGGCCTGGGAGCCCCCAGCCCCCGTGATTAGTGTAGGGAAGCGGCGCCTTGCGCACGACTAGCACCGAGCTCCCCCTCCATCACCATCCCTGGAGAGACCCCTGGGGGCCAGGGGCGGGCAAAGGCAGCTTGTGTGGGCAGACGGGGGCAGGCAAAGGCAGCTTGTGTGGGCAAAGGCCAGGGGTGGATGCGTGGGCAAAGGCAGCTTGTGTGGGCAAAGGCCAGGGGTGGATACGCGGGCAAAGGCAACTTGTGCAGGCAGGACGCCAGGGGTGGTGGGGTACGGGCGCCAGTGTTGCAGGGGACACCCAGGGGCGTACAGTTCAACGAGTCACAAGCCTGTGTGGAGACCAGGGAAAGTGGCGGCTGAGTCCTCGTGCTGGTCAGCGGGCAGTGGCTGGGGCCGGCAGGCATGGGGCTGGGTCGGAGAGGAGAGGGGGGCAGAAAGGGGCAGATCTGGGGGAAGGGAGCAGCAGTGCCTGTGCCCACTAGAGACGCTGCCGCAAGGCCAGGAGTCTTGTGTCTCGTGCTCTGCTGTCAGCCAAATGCCGTGACGCCCCTGCCAGGGTGTGTCCCACTCTAGTGCCGGGCCTTGGATAACAACCTACTGCCGCTGTCCTTCCCCGCGGGCGCTCGGGGGCAGGCCTGTGCAGCGGGTCTGGCTGGCCAGCTACTGGCCCCGGGCGCCCATATGAACCCGCGGGCTGGAGTCTGGCTTCCCGTTTGATTTATTAAACAAACAGAGCTGCTAGCGCAGGCCTTACACCCCCTCCTCCCGGATCCCCAGGTTAATGATACCAGGGATTTACGGCTGCGGCCCATCCTGATTGGTTCCCGGCCATCAGGCCAGCCTGGCTAATAGCGCGGGCCCCTGGGGGTGGGGCAGAGTTGGCCCCGGACTGTCACGGCCGCCTGCTCCTGGGCCAGTCCCGCTGCAAGGATGCCTGGCTGCTTCCCGCTCTCCCTGGTGCTGCTCAGCGCCACCCTGGGCCTGGTGAGTGAGTGCTGGGCATGGCCAGCTTGGCCCGGTCTGCGGAGCGCAGGGTGGGCACCCCCTGCAGAACAGCCGCTGGCGGGCTCCCCGTGCCACCCAGGCAGCTGGGCTGGTGTCTGGCACCGGGGTGACTGCCAGTCTGGGGCGGCTCCAAGGGCGGGCAGGGATCAGTGAGGGGGGACTACGCAGCCAGCGGGCTGGCCTGAGCCCGTGGGCAGGGGGTGGTGTTGGAAGGGGGCAGGGCCGACTGCCCCTGCTCCATGGTTGAGGGATGCCCCGTCTCTGGGCTGGGAGGGCTGGCACCCACCCCAGCTCGGGTCGGACGCTGGCGAGGAAGGTGTGGGCAGCCCTGTGGTGGGGGCTTTCAGGCCCATGGTACCACCTGCCCGTCCCTCCACGGGCCCCGGGGCCATGAGGTGGGCCAGGGCCAGCCCCTCGCGCCCCCGAATCCTGCGGGGGGCCCAGGGCCGGGCAGGGCGGCGCTGCTGCCAGGTCTGACGGGAGATTCCCGAACCTACTGGGCTGCCTGGGAGACTCCCCATTTCGGAGCTGAGGAAAATGCTGGCTCAAAGCCCAGTCTGGGGCCGGGGGATTGGGGGTCAGTCCCACTCGGGAAGGGGCCATTGGTGCTGCTGGGGCGCTGGCTCAGTCTCCACCGGGGTGTCCCCGCCCCGGCAACTCCCGGCGGGTGACCCGTCTCCTTCCCCGCGGGCGCAGGCCCCGGCGGCGCTGACGGAAATCCACCGGGCCGGCTACTGCTCCTTCTACGGCGAGTGCGGGCGCAACCCCGAGGTGAACGTGAGCCTGCTGTGGTCGCCGGTGCCCTGCCTGTCCAACACGCCGGCCCGGCTGCTGAGCGGCACCGCCCTGCAGAAGCTGCGGGAGGTCTGCCCCCGGCTGTACACGGGCGAGGCCAGCACCTACGCCTGCTGCTCCCAAACCCAGATGGTGGCCCTGCAGCTCAGCCTGGCCATCTCCCAGGCCGTGCTGACCCGCTGCCCCGCCTGCTCCGAGAACTTCGCCAACATCTACTGCCAGAACATCTGCAGCCCCGACCAGAGCCTCTTCACCAACGTCACCCGCTTCTTCAACCGCACCTCGGTGCTGGGCCAGCGCCAGGTGGGCGTGCTGGAGTACCAGTGCTTCTACAACCAGAGCTTCGCCGACCAGTCCTTCGATTCCTGCCAGGGCGTCCGCATCCCCGCCACCGGCGGCTTCGCCATCGCTGCCATGTGCGGCAAGTACGGCGCCAGCCTCTGCACCAGCCAGCGCTGGCTGGACTTCCAGGGTGACAGCAGCAACGGGCTGGCCCCGCTGCAGATCGACTTCCAGCTGGTGCCTGCGGGCGGCACCGTCGGCGAGGGCATCGTGCCGCTCAACAGCCGGACGTGGCGCTGCGGGGAGGCGCTCAGCGCCGGCGGGGAGCCGTGCTCCTGCCTGGACTGCGCCGAGGCCTGCCCGCAGATCCCCGCGCCCCGGCCCCCGCCCCCACCCTTCCGGGTGGGCAGCCTGGACGGGGCGCTCTTCGTGTGCTGCCTGCTCTTCTGCCTGCTGGCCGGGCTCTTCGGGGCCTTCTTGCTGTGGCGCTGCGGTGCCAGGGCCAGGGCCAGGCGGGCCCGTGCCAAGGACCCCCGGCACCCCCGGAACCGGGCCACGCGCTCGGAGCGGCTCAGCCAGGCCACCCACCGCCTGCTGGGGCGCGTGTTCAGGCAGTGGGGCACCATGGTGGCCTCCCACCCGGTCTCGGTCATCCTGGTCTCGGCCGTGGCGGTGGCGGTGCTGTCCGGCGGGATGGCCTTTCTCCAGCTCACCACGGACCCGGTGGACCTCTGGTCCTCGCCCGACAGCCGGGCCCGGCAGGAGAAGGACTTCTACGACCAGAACTTCGGGCCCTTCTTCCGCACCAACCAGGTGATCCTCACGGCCAAGGGCCGGCCCAGCTACCCCTACGACTCCCTGCTCCTGGGCAGGAAGAACTTCAGCGGGATCCTCTCCCTGGACGTGCTGCTGGAGCTGCTGGCGCTGCAGACGCGGCTGCAGGAGATCGCGGTCTGGTCGGAGCAGGACGGCAGGAACGTGACGCTCAAGGACGTCTGCTACGCCCCCCTGAACCCCGCCAACGCCCGCACCGCCGACTGCACCATCAACAGCCTGCTGCAGTACTTCCAGAACAACCGCACCCGCCTGATGCTGACGGCCAGCCAGACGCAGGGGGGCCAGGCGGGCACGGTGGACTGGAGAGACCATTTCCTCTACTGCGTCAAGTGAGTGCCGGCCCCGGCGAGGGAGAGCGGGGGGCCGGCGGGGGGGCCGTGCGCATTCCTTGTGTGGCTCTGCCAGTGCCCCACAGCCCTGCCCTACAACACTGCCCCACAGCCCTGCCAGTGCCCCACACTCCTGCCCCACAGCCCTGCCCTACAACCCTGCCCCACAGCCCTGCCAGTGCCCCACACTCCTGCCCCACAGCTCTGCCAGTGCCCTACAACCCTGCCAGTGCTGCACAGCTCTGCCAGTGCCCCACACTCCTGCCCCACAGCCTCTGCCCCACAGCCCTGCCAGTGCCCCACAGCCCTGCCAATGCCCCACAGCCCTGCCCCACACTCCTGCCCCACAGCCCTGCCAATGCCCCCTGCCCCACAGTCCTGCCCCACAGCCCTGCCAATGCCCCACAGCCCTGCCCCACAGCCTCTGCCCCACAGCCCTACCAGTGCCCCACACTCCTGCCCCACAGCCCCTGCTCCCCAGCTCTGGGCTCCCCCTCAGCTCTCCCCTTTCGCTCCGCTTCTCTTGGGCCTTCCCCAGGGGCTCGGGGCTGCCCCGGCCTCGCTGGCCCCGGGTTCTGCTCTCTGCTCCCGGCAGGTCCTGCCCCGTTTTCACCGTTGTTCCCTGTGTCCCGGCCCAGGTTTGGCAGGGGTTGGGGGTCTGGCCGGTGGGATCTGCCCAAGGCAGCGGGGCTGGGCCGCGGCTCCAGTCGGGCTTTGCAGCCAGGCCCATCGTGGGCTCCCGGCTCCAGTTTTCTGGGAGCAGGTTTTCAGCCCTGCCGCGGGCACCTGGGCCTAGGGGCCGAGCTCGGTGGGCAGCCATGGGCCAGCCGGCAGGGCCTGCAGCACTGGGATCCCCATGGCTGTTCGGTGGCCAGGCAGCTCCGTGGGGCAGGTCCCCAGGGCCAGACCCCCAGAGAGCTCACTCTGCTCCCGGGCAAGCCCCCCCAGTTCCCCTCCCCACTGTGAGTCCCCCTGGGGCTGCGACCATCTCAGGGAGGAGCGCCCCCTGCAGGGACACCAGCCAGCCAGGCACCCCGTGGACACAGCACAGGGCGGCCTCGGGAGCCCCAAGAAATGAAAGCACCTGCCCCGTCCAGCCCAGAGCCTCCAGCCCCGTCCAGCCCCCTGCCCCATCCAGCCTCGTCCAGCCCAGAGCCCCATCCAGCCCCCAGCCCTGTCCAGCCCAGAGCCCCGTCCAGCCCCATCCAGCCCCCTGCCCCATCCAGCCCCGTCCAGTCCAGAGCCCCGTCCAGCCCCATCCAGCCCCGTCCAGCCCGTCAGTCCAGAGCCCCATCCAGCCCCCTGCCCCGTCCAGCCCCGTCCAGCCCAGAGCCCCGTCCAGCCCCATCCAGCCCCGTCCAGCCCAGAGCCCCGTCCAGCCCCATCCAGCCCCCTGCCCCGTCCAGCCCCCAGCCCTGTCCAGCCCAGAGCCCCGTCCAGCCCCATCCAGCACGGAGCCCCCAGCCCCATCCGTCCCTGTCAGCCCCCAGCCCCGTGGCAGCGCGTCGGGTTCCCCCCGATCCTGCACCCCGTCTGCAGCAAGATGAGACTCTGCCAGCCAGTGGAACGGGGTGGGGGGGGGTATTGCTTCTGCGCGGTACAGCACAGCCCAGGTTCGATGTGGGCATCCAAGTGAGGGGCAGGCAGCCTCAGACCCCTGGGGTGGGGTCCCCAGGCCCCCGAACCCCCAGCACTCTGCTTAGTCTCTTCATGTTTTCCCCACCAAGACTGCCCCGCTCCCAGGCCCTGCCCCCAGCCAGGTGTCCGTCTCCCCTTCCCTCCCTTTGTCTCTCCCCCTGGGAAGAGCCTTGTTATCTGCCCAGGCTGGGCCTAGGTGTCTGGGCCAATCCACGTGTGGGTGAGTCAGTGGGAATCGCACAGCACAGCGCAGACAGCACCCCCACTACGTCCCAGCCCCGTCCAGCCCAGAGCCCCCAGCCCCGTCCCTCCCCCCTTTGTCCCGGGAGGTGCCCCAACGCGTCACTCCCCCAGCTGGGCGCTGCGGCTCAGTCCTGCTCTCTGGGACAGGCCTGGGCAAGCGAGTTGCCCTGCTTTTCTCCAGGCTCCGCGGGTGCCGGACCAAGGCCCCAGGCAGCAGGGAGCCGGTCACCTGTGCCCTGACCTGCCAGAGCGCACAGCCCTTCCCCCAGCCCCAGGAGCCATGCTGCCTACAGGGGAAACTGAGGCACACTTACAAGTGTTGTCAACAATTCCCACTTTGTCCCCTTGTCTGATGCCCGGAGTTACCTCGACTGGCCCAGCCAAGCCCCCCAGAGCCAAGGGAAGGGAACTTAACGGCACCAGGTCCCCGCGGAGGGTGGCAGCGCTCCAGGGCGCTCGAGCCGGTTGGCCGGAGGAGGGTCGCTTGTGCAGGCGGAGGGGGGAGGGCTGGTGTTGGGGGAGGCTGGACTAGGGCTGGGGTGACACTGTTGGCACCCAGGGAGTTAGCACAGCTGCACGCCAGCTTTTACCAGCCCCCGGGACCCCTTGAGTGTGCAGCCTCTGGGGTCCCCTCTTCCTCCAGGGGGCCCGCAGCAGCCCCCCGAGTCCCCTCTTCCTCTGGGGGCCATGCAGCAGCCCCCCGAGTCCCCTCTTCCTCCAGGGGGCCCGCAGCAGGCCCCCGAGTCCTCTCTTCCTTTGGGGGCCATGCAGCAGCCCCCTGAGTCCCCTCTTCCTCCAGGGGCCATGCAGCAGCCCCCCAGACTCCCTCTTCCTCCACGGGGCCCGCAGCAGCCCCCCAAGTCCCCTCTTCCTCTGGGAGGCCCCGCAGCATCCCCCCGAGTTCCCTCTTCCTCCAGGGGCCATGCAGCAGCCCCCCGGGTCCCCTCTTCCTCCAGGGACTCCGCAGCAGCCCCCCGAGTTCCCTCTTCCTTTCGGGGGCCCCGCAGCAGCCTCCGGGTCCCCTCTTCCTCTGGGGGCCATGCAGCCTCCACTTCTGGGTCGCACCAGTGAGCGCGGCAGAGCCAGATGCCCAGGGCAGCCCGGCCGCGTGGCAGGGCCCCGCAGCCTGTGCCAGCAGAGCCGGATGATGGATCGGCTGGCGTGGGCTGGCCCGAGCGCTGCATGGAGCCGTGGAGGGAGACGCGGTTTCCTGCCCAACGCGGTGCCCCGCCCCTCAGGCTCTGTGCTCCATCTGGTTCTGCTCAGCAACCCCGGAGGGCAGTGGGGACCCCCCTCGAGCCCCAGGCCGCCTATGGGCCAGGGCCAGGCCTTGGGGGCTCTTGGCTATCCCTGGATTTCCTAGAGATCTGGGCGCAGCCAGGCCTGTATGTCCCAGACACACTCCTGCCCGGTGCCAAGGGCAGAGGTACCCCATTTAGCCCCATGGAGCGGCCATGTCCAGGGGAAACTGAGGCACAGGCATCACTGCCAAAAATTCCCACTTCCTTTCAGTGGGCAGCCCCATGGGCTCCCGCCAGCCCCTCCCCTGTCACTTCCTTCCTCTGTCTGCTCACCCCCTTCCCGCCTCGCAGCCAAATGCCCCCTGCCTCCAGCCCCTTCCCTTTGCCCTGCCCCGTCCCTAGGGGGCACTGCTGGCGCAGAGCGTGGGTGGTGCTCCATGCTGCAGAGGCAGTGGGGCCGGGGCACCCCGCCTCGCCCCCTCATGGCTCCCTCTGTCTCCCCAGCTCGCCGCTCTCCTTCAAGGACATCACCAACCTGCAACTGAGCTGCATGGCCGACTACGGGGCGCCCGTCTTCCCCTTCCTGGCTGTGGGTGGCTACACAGGTAAGAGGGGCCCGCACCGGGCAGGCACCGGCCCCTCCCGCCCTGGCCTGCGGCACAAGGGGGATGCAGTGGGGGCACTGCAGCCTGGCACCGCGGCTCCGGGAACGTACACAGGGAACGTCTCCCGGCGTGAGGGTGGGCCGGGTTTGTCGGGCCCGTGCCCGGTGAGCGGTGCCAGCTGGCCTGGTGGGCAGAGCCAGCCAGGAGAGCAATGGGCAGGGTGGGGCATCTGGCCTCGTGGGACCGAGCACTGACTGTGCCCGTCCAGCCAGGCGCTGGGAAGCAGGTGACTCCGGCTGCGATCCTGGCTTGGGCGGCGATGGCCCGTGTGAGATGCCCCAGTGCCAGGTGCCGCGCTGGCGGAGGGGCAGGAGCCGAGGCCCTGGCTGCTTGTGGCGGTTTGGGAGCCCGGGGTCTGTCCTAAGGGCTCTGGTGCCCTGGCGCATGCTCCGGGGGTCCAGCCTGCCTGGGGCAGAACTGGCACCCAGCTGCCTCACTGCACCCGGAGGTGGCTGCCTGTCAGTGCTGGGAGGCTCTGGTGCGGAGGGGCTGGCGAGCAGGAGGCTGTGCCAGGGGCGGGGGGAGGGGGTGTCACAAGGGAGTCCTGGGGAGCATGGCTGAGAATATCAGTTCAGGGTGATTCGCTCAGACACGGCTACTTCCCGCCCCAGGCTGGGGCTACGTCTAGGCTGCGGGCTGCTTTCCAAAGAACCTTTTTTCGGAAGAGATCTTCTGAGAAAACTCCCGCCAAGCGTCCCCACACTAACGCGCCCCGAAGAGGCCATCTGCTTTCTCGACAGCGCGCCCCCACTGAGTGGAGGCTCTTGCATTGAACTTGTGGTTGCCACGGATGGAGTGGCCAGCAGGGCACCTCCGCTTTTCCCTCTTCTCCCAAAAGAACTCCCTCTTCCCCGTCCACACGCCTGTTTGTGGCAGAGCTCTTTCCAAAAAAGGCTGCTTCCTCGTGGAAAGAGGATGCCAACGCCGGAAAAACCCCTCTGCTCTTTCCATTTCCTTTCGGAAGAAGGCGATTGCAGTGTGGACGTAACTCAGGTTTTGTTGGGAAAACGGCCGTGAGGCACCAAACCTGTCCCCAGAGCACGTCTGTTTGCTGCCCTGGCCAGCAGAGTCCCACCCGCAGCCCCCTCAGACACCCCAGTTCTGCTGTGTCAGCACCACGCTCCTACGGACGAGAGGTTCTGAACACTGATCTCGCCAATCATAGAATCATAGAATACTAGGACTGGAAGGGACCTCGAGAGGTCATTGAGTCCAGTCCCCTGCCCTCATGGCAGGACCAAATACTGTCTAGACCATCCCTGCTAGACATTTATCTAACCTGCTCTTAAATATCTCCAGAGATGGAGATTCCACAACCTCTCTGGGCAATTTAGTCCAGTGTCTGACTACCCTGACAGGTAGGAACTTTTTCCTAATGTCCAACCTAAACCTCCCTTGCTGCAGTTTAAGCCCATTGCTTCTTGTCCTGTCCTCAGAGGCCAAGATGAACAAGTTTTCTCCCTCCTCCTTATGACACCCTTTTAGATACCTGAAAACGGCTATCATGTCCCCCCTCAGTCTTCTCTTTTCCAAACTAAACAAACCCAATTCCTTCACTCTTCCCTCATAGGTCATGTTCTCTAGACCTTTAATCATTCTTGTTGCTCTTCTCTGGACCCTCTCCAATTTCTCCACATCTTTCCTGAAATGCGGTGCCCAGAACTGGACACAATACTCCAACTGAGGCCTAACCAGCGCAGAGTAGAGCGGAAGAATGACTTCTCGTGTCTTGCTCACAACACACCTGTTAATGCATCCCAGAATCATGTTTGCTTTCTTTGCAACAGCATCACACTGCTGACTCATATTCAACTTGTGGTCCACTCTGACCCCTAGATCCCTTTCTGCCGTACTCCTTCCTAGACAGTCGCTTCCCATTCTGTATGTGTGAAACTGATTGTTCCTTCCTAAGTGGAGCACTTTGCATTTGTCTTTATTAAACTTCATCCTATTTACCTCAGACCATTTCTCCAATTTGTCCAGGTCATTTTGAATTATGACCCTATCCTCCAGATTAGTCGCAACCCCTCCCAGCTTGGTATCATCTGCAAACTTAATAAGCGTACTTTCTATGCCAATATCTAAATCGTTGATGAAGATATTGAACAGAGCCGGTCCCAAAACAGACCCCTGCGGAACCCCACTTGTTATACCTTTCCAGCAGGATTGTGAACCATTAATAACTACTCTCTGAGTACGGTTATCCAGCCAGTTATGCACCCACCTTATAGTAGCCCCATCTAAGTTGTATTTACCTAGTTTATTGATAAGAATATCATGCGAGACCGTATCAAATGCCTTACTAAAGTCTAGGTATACCACATCCACCGCTTCTCCCTTATCCACAAGACTCGTTATCCTATTAGAAAGCTATCAGATTGGTTTGACATGATTTGTTCTTTACAAATCCATGCTGGCTGTTCCCTATCACCTTGCCACCTTCCAAGTGTTTACAGATGATTTCCTTAATTACTTGCTCCATTATCTTCCCTGGCAGAAGTTAAACTAACTGGTCTGTAGTTTCCTGGGTTGTTCTTATTTCCCTTTTTATAGATGAGCACTATATTTGCCCTTTTCCAGTCTTCTGGAATCTCTCCTGTCTCCCATGATTTTCCAAAGATGATAGCTAGAGGCTCAGATACCTCCTCTATCAGCTCCTTGAGTATTCTAGGATGCATTTCATCAGGCCCTGGTGACTTGCAGGCATCTAACTTTTCTAGGTGATTTTTAACTTGTTCTTTTTTTATTTTACCTTCTAAAACTACCCCCTTCCCATTAGCATTCACTATGTTAGGCATTCCTTCAGACTTCTCGGTGAAGACCGAAACAAAGAAGTCATTGAGCATCTCTGCCATTTCCAAGTTTCCTGTTACTGTTTCTCCCTCCTCACTGACCAGTGGGCCTACCCTCTCCTTGGTCTTCCTCTTGCTTCTAATGTATTTATAAAAGTCTTCTTGTTTCCCTTTATTCCGTAGCTAGTTTGAGCTCATTCTGTGCCTTTGCCTTTCTAATCTTGCCCCTGCATTCCTGTGCTGTTTGCCTATATTCATCCTTTGTAATTTGTCCTACTTTCCATTTTTATATGACTCCTTTTTATTTTTAGATCATGCAAGATCTCGTGGTTAAGCCAAGGCGGTCTTTTGCCGTATTTTCTATCTTTCCGACACATCGAATAGCTTGCTTTTGGGCCCTTAACAATGTCCCT
Organism: Rafetus swinhoei; assembly: GCA_019425775.1. Taxonomy (NCBI): domain Eukaryota; kingdom Metazoa; phylum Chordata; order Testudines; family Trionychidae; genus Rafetus; species Rafetus swinhoei. The sequence continues at coordinate 1,148,493 of JAFJHL010000226.1, forward strand.
TTGAAAAACTGCCAACTCTCCTCAGTTGTTTTCCCCTCAGTCTCGATTCCCATGGGACCTTACCTATCAGCTCTCTGAGCTTACCAAAATCCGCCTTCCCGAAATCCATTGTCTCTGTTTGCTGTTCTCCTTCTACCCTTCCTTAGAATTGTGAACTCTATGATTTCATGATCACTTTCACCCAAGCTGCCTTCCACTTTCAAATTCTCAACCAGTTCCTCCCTATTTGTTAGGATCAAATCTAGAACAGCTTCCCCCCGGTAGCTTTTTCAACCTTCTGAAATAAAAAGTTGTCTCCAATGCAGTCCAAGAACTTATTGGATAGTCTGTGCCCTGCAGTGTTATTTTCCCAACATATATCTGGATAGTTGAAGTCCCTCATCACCACCAAATCTTGGGCTTTGGATGATTTTGTTAGTTGTTTTAAAAAAGCCTCATCCACTTCTTCCACCTGGGTAGGTGGCCTGTAGTAGACTCCTAGCATGACATCACCTTTGTTTTTAATCCCTTTTAGCCTAACCCAGAGACTCTCAACACTTCTGTCTCCTATGTCCATCTCCACGTGTGTTCATTTTTAATGTATAAGGCAACACCTCTTCCCTTTTTTCCCTGTCTAGCCTTCCTGAGCAAGCTGTACCCTTCCATACAAACATTCCAATCGTGGCATAAAAAGGTTCTTCTGATCCCAAAGGACCAGCCCGTGCCCCAGGTCAATGTATAGCTCAGCTCCTACCCAAAAGAGCCCTCTGGGCCAGTCCTTTAGACTCTGGTGAAGGAAGGAGGGAAGGAAGATTAGAGGGGGTGTTGGTGCATGGGGTGTGCCGGCGAGTCGGGGTTCCCCCAATCCTGCACCCCCAGAGCAGCCAGAACAGTCTCCCCCAGCCAGCGGAGTAGAGAGGGGCTTATTGAGTTTTCAGCATACAGCCCAGCACAGACGTGATGTGGCAATAGGAGGGGGCTAGGACGCCCCAGACCCCTTAGGGCGGGTGCCTGAGGCCCTAGGCTCCAAGCCCCCCCACCCCCACCCCAGGCTGTCTCCATCATGTTTCCAGCCCCAGACTCACTCTTCCTCCCCCCACGTCCTTCCTTTGTTCCCACCTCCTTCCCCCTCCCCAGTCAGAACCGGTCAGGGCAGTGTCTGGCCCCCCTGCTGGGCCGTGCTCACAGACAGGACCAGTAGGGGGCAGCCCAAGCCTAGCAACCAGCAAGATGCCCCCCTACATCGCATGGGGATAGATAGATAGATAGAAGGGCAGCTAAAATGATGAGGGGTTTGGAACAGGTCCCATATGAAGAGAGACTAAAGCGACTGGGACTTTTCAGCTTGGAAAAGAGGAGACTGAGGGGGGATAGGATAGAGGTCTATAAAATCATGAGTGGTGTGGAGAGGGCGAATAAAGAAAAGTTATGTACTTGTTCCCATAATATAAGAACTAGAGGACACCAAATGAAATTGATGGGCAGCAGGTTTAAAACTAATAAAAGAGAGTTCTTCTTCACACAGCGCACAGTCAACCTGTGGAACTCCTTGCCAGGGGAGGCTGTGAAGGCTAGGACTATAACAGAGTTTAAACAAGAGCTAGATAAATTCATGGAGGTTCGGTCCATAAAAGGCTATTAGCCAGGGGGTAGGAATGGTGTCCCGGGCCTCTGTCTGTCAGAGGCTGGAGATGGATGGCATGAGACAAATTGCTTGATCATTGTCTTTGGTCCACCCCCTCCGGGGCATTGGCAGTCAGGCTACTGGGCTAGATGGACCTTTGGTCTGACCCAGTACGGCCGTTCTTATGTTCTTATGATCATAGAATCATAGAACACTAGAACCAGAGGGGGTGTGTGGGGATAGATAGATAGATAGAGGGGGTGGGGATAGATAGATAGATGGGGTGGGGTGGGGATAGATAGATAGAGAGAGAGAGAGAGGGTGTGTGTGTATAGATAGATAGATAGATGGGGTGGTGGGGATAGATAGATATATAGATAGATAGATAGGTAGGTAGGTAGATAGAGGGGGTGTGTGGGGATAGATAGATAGATAGAGGGGGGTGGGGATAGATAGATAGATGGGGGTGGGGTGGGGATAGATAGAGAGAGAGAGAGAGAGGTGTGTGGGTATAGATAGATAGATAGATGGGGCGGTGGGGATAGATAGATAGATAGGTAGATAGGTAGGTAGGTAGATAGAGGGGGTGTGTGGGGATAGATAGATAGGTAGGTAGATAGAGGGGGTGTGTGGGGTTAGATAGATAGGTAGGTAGATAGCAAAGGTCTGGGTGCAGGCTTGTAGCAGAGATGGAGCAATCTGCTGACTTCAGACAAGTCTCCGGAGCAGGCCGGCGGTTCGGAAGGGCCCCTCTGGTCTTTGTTTAGAGCTTTAGCTCCTAGCAAAGCTCCCCTAGGCGAGAGGCCAGGGTGAAGGCAAATGGAGGGATCTCGGGGCACGCTCACCCCAGCAGCATTCAGGCTTTGCCAAGACACCTGACGGGCGCAGACACCGGGCGGGGCCACCGGGCACCTGACGGGCGCAGACACCGGGTGGGGCCACCGGGCACCTGACGGGCGCAGACACCGGGCGGGGCCACCGGGCACCTGACGGGCGCAGACACCGGGCGGGGCCACCGGGCACCTGATGGGCACAGACACCGGGCGGGGCCACCGGGCACCTGACGGGCACAGACACCAGGCGGGGCCACTGGGCACCTGACGGGCGCAGGCACCGGGCGGGGCCACCGGGCACCGACACCGGGGGGTGGCAGCGCCCCGGGGCACGAGGGCGGCCCTGCCCAGCGGCTCTGTGCCCTGCCCCCGCAGGTGAAGATTACTCGGAGGCCCAAGCGCTGATCCTCACCTTCTCGCTGAACAACTTCCCGCGCGGGGACCCGCGCTACGGCTGGGCTCTGCTGTGGGAGCAGCGCTTCCTGCAGGTGGTGCAGGAGTTCCAGCGGAGCCGTGCCCACAACTACACCATCGCCTACATGGCCGAGGTAGGGGGGGCAACACCAGGCCCTGGCATCGCACGCCTGGCTGGGGGCAGGGCCTGGGGCTCAAAGACACCCCCAGGCGCCCTCTTAGGGCTCCTGCTGCTCTCTGGAGCTGGGGACCAGCCCTGCATGGGATGCCACGTGCCCCACAACCCACTACCCCTCTGCTCACCCCAAAGGCTGAGGTTGAGTCTGTGCTGCTGGCGCAGTGGGCAAGCTTTGGGTGGGGGCATACATGCCGGGCACGGTGCATATCCTGATGCCAGCCTGGAGACCGGGGTAGCCACTGCCAGGGCACGGGCAAGGAGGGCCCCCAGCAGAGGTGGGGACAGCCCCCAGCCCCACAGGAGGCCCCTGGGCACAGCTCCTGGCTCCAGTGACCATAGTGCCAACCCGCGTGGCGCTGCCCGTCTCTAACGCCTGCCCCCGCAGCGCTCCCTGGAGGACGAGATTAACCGCACCACGGCCGAGGACATCCCCATCTTCGCCATCAGCTACCTGGTGATCTTCGTCTACATCGCGCTGGCGCTGGGCGAGTACTCCAGCTTCCGGCGCATCCTGGTACGCGGGCCATACCAGCCAGGCAGTGGGGCTGGTGGAGGCCGTGGGGGTGCTCTGGGGCCATCGTGCCAACCCAGAAGCAGGGGTGGGGCTCGGGCATGTGCCCATCTGCTGGCCTGTGTCTCACGTCAGCCTCTAGGGACCTGGCACCACCTGGGGCTGAGCGGGCCCTGGAGAGGGCACTGCCCCCCTGCAGAGCGGGGGTGGGGGCTGCCCATTGGGACCCTCAATCGCTAGAGCCCAGCACCTGTGCCCCAGCCCCAGTGCCCCCTGGCACTGCCAAGCACAGCCCCAGCTGCAGGGCCTGCCTCGAGCTCCAGGGAAAGCGCACGGCAGCCCGGGGGGGTCTCTCCCAGTCCCCACATCTCTCTGGAGACACCCCGGCCCCGGGTGCCGGCTGCTCTGACCCGCCGCTTGGCCCCCGCAGGTGGACTCCAAGGTGACGCTGGGCCTGGGCGGGATCATGGTGGTGCTGGGGGCCGTGTTCTCCTCCATGGGCTTCTACGCCTATGTGGGGCTGCCCTCCTCCCTCATCATCATCGAGGTGGTGCCCTTCCTGGTGCTGGCCGTGGGCGCCGACAACATCTTCATCTTCGTGCTGGAGTACCAGGTGCGCCCCCGAACGCCCCGCCCTGCCCATCCTCCCTGGAGTGTCCCGCCCCCGAACGCCCGGCCCCGCCCATCCTCCCTGGAGTGTCCCGCCCCCGAACGCCCCGCCCTGCCCATTCCCCCAGGCGTTCCCGCCCTGCTCCCAAACGCTCATCCCCACCCATGCTCCCTGGAGTGCCCTGCCCCACCCCAAAATGCCCAGCTCCCAAACATCCATCCCTGCCCATCCGCCCTGGATTGCCCCGCCCTGCCCCCGAATGCCCCACCCTGCCTGGATGCCCAACCTCGCCCACTGAACATCCACCCCGCCCATCCCCGGATTGCCCCACCCTGCCCATCCCGCCTGGATGCCCAACCTCGCCCACTGAACACCCATCCCCCCCTGGATGCCCTGCCCTGCCTCCCATACACCCTGCCCCCGAAAGCCCAGCCCCCCTGGATGCCCAACCCCATCCTGCCCCCAAACGCCCATCCCTGCCCTGTTCACCCCAACCTCCTAGGGCAGTGCTTCCTCCTGGCACATCCTATTGGGCCGGGGCCCATCAGGTCCTGGGTCATGGGGCTGGAGCCAGCTGATGGGGACGGGGTTCGGGGGTCGGCTGGCACTTCTAAGTGTGACGGAGGGGAGTGAACCAAGTCTGGCTGTGAGTGGCAGGTAATGAAAGGGGGAAAAACAGGCTGGGGAGGCCTGCTGGGGGGTCCACCGGCAGGATATGGGGGAGGGGAGGCAGGGAGTGCCCCCGGCAGGGCAGAGGGCAGGAGGTGGGGGGTGCCCCCAGCAGAGCAGGGGGCCGGGGGGGCTAGGCAGGGGGCAGTTCGGGGACATCACCCAGCCCCCCCGGGTCGGTGCCTTGCAGAGGTCGGTGCGGGAGCCGGGCGAACAGCGGGAGCAGCACATCGGGCGGGTGCTGGGCATGGTGGCACCCAGTATGCTCCTGTGCAGCTTCTCCGAGGCCATCTGCTTCTTCCTGGGTGAGTGCCCGCGGGGCGGGGGGAAAGGGGGGGCTGGGCCCAGAGATGGGGCACCCTGGGGTTCCCACTGCCAGGGCTGCTTGGCCCTTCGTGGCCAGGGTGCTGGGTCTCAGGCCTGGGAAATGCAGCGGAGTGCCCCTCCCCCCGGGCTGCTGACGGGCTCTGGTGCCCGCAGGCGCCCTGACGCGGATGCCCGCGGTTCGGACCTTCGCCCTCAACGCCGCCCTGGCCGTGCTCTTCGACTTCCTGCTCCAGATGTCCATGTTCGTGGCGCTGGTCTCCCTCGACGCCCGCAGGCAGGAGGTGAGGGAGCCCACCGGGGCACAATGCTGGGATCATGGGGCCGGGGGGCAGGAGGGGTGGGAACCCGCTGGGGGGCACAGGCAGGGGCCGGGGGGGCCACTCCCGTTTACCCCAAGTGGGCAGAGCCAGATGCCCATGGGCTGGGCCTGCAGGGGCTGAGTCAGGGGCCCTGCACCCTCACGCCGCTGCCACCCCCTTCGCCCCACAGGCCGCCCGCCTCGACCTCTGCTGCTGCCACCGCCTGAGCAAGCCGGGGTGCCCGGCGCGGAACGAGGGGCTGCTGCGCCCCTTCATGCAGCGCATCTACACCCCCGTCCTGCTGAACAGCGTCGTCAGGGCCCTGGTGGTGAGTCAGGGGCTGGGGGGCAGGGCCTGGCACAGGAGGCTTCTGGGGCACCGCTGAGAGGGTCAAATCGGGGCGAACTGCTCGGAGACAGGGCTGCTCCCAGCCCGAGCCGGGGGTCCCCCATTGTGAGGCACCAAACAGTCCCACCACACTGGCCACCAGAGTCCCACCCGCAGCCCCCTCTGATACCCCGGCATTCCCTGTGCCCCCCCAGCCCCAGCTCACACAGGGGAGAGGTTATAACCCATCCCCCGTCTCCCCTCAGATACCCCAGCACTCCCTGTGCCCCCCCAGCCCCTTACACAGGAGAGGTTATAACCCATCCCCACCTCCTCTCAGCCACCCCAGTGCTCCCTGTGCCCCCAGTCCCCTTACACAGGAGAGGTTATAACCCATCCCCACCTCCCTCACACACCCCAGCACTCCCTGTGCCCCCAGTCCCCTTACACAGGGGAGAGGTTATAACCCATCCCCACCTCCTCTGATACCCCAGTGCTCCCTGTGCCCCCAGCCCCCTTACACAGGGGAGAGGTTATAACCCACCCCCACCTCCCCTCAGACACCCCAGCGCTCCCTGTGCCCCCCCAGCCCCCATTACACAGGGGAGAGGTTATAACTGTGACGACGCATCGGGGTTCCCCCGACTCCTGCACCCCCGTAGTGGTACGAACAGACTCCGCCAGCCAGTAGGATCGAGGGAGTTTATTGCTTCTCCAGGATACAGCCCAGCACAGATGTCATCTGGTTCCAGGGCAGGCCTAGGATGCCTCAGCCCCCCTTGAGATGGGGGAGACTGGGCCCCTAAATCCCAGCCCCTTCCCTAGGCTGCTTCCCCCATGATACCAGACAGAAACTCCCCAACTCTCCTCCAGCCCTGCCCCCCAGCCAGGTGCTGGTCTCTGCCCTCCTCCCTTTGTCTCTCCCTGGGAGGCTGAGCCTGGGTGTCTGGGTCAATACACATTTGGGAGAGTCAGTGGGAATCTCCCATCCCAGCGCAGGGGGACCCCGGGTCACAGAGCAGACAGCCCCCCACTACGCCACAATAACCCACCCCCCACCTCCCCTCAGACACCCCAGCGCTCCCTGTGCCCCCCAGCCCCCTTCCACAGGGGAGAGGTGATAACCCATCCCCACCTCCTCAGCCACCCCAGCGCTCCTGTGCCCCCAGCCCCCTTCCACAGGGGAGAGGTGATAACCCATCCCCCACCTCCCCTCAGCCACCCCAGTGTTCCCTGTGCCCCCCAGCCCCACCTTACACAGGGGAGAGGTTATAACCCACCTCCCAACAGGTTCTCCCAGTCCCAAAGGACCAGCCACTGTCCCAAGGCCATTTATGACTCAGATCTTGCCCCAAAGAGCTACCTGGGCCAGTCCTTTAGCATTTAACAGGGAAAGATTTATTGGGAGGGAGAGAGGGAGGGAGGGAGGAAGGAAGGAGAAAGAAGAAAGGAAGGAGGGAGTGAAGAGAAAGGAAGGAAGAAGGGACGGAGGGAGGGAGGAAGGTGGGAGGGAGAGAGGAAGAAGATAGGGAGGAAGGAAGGAAGGAAGGAAGGAAGGAAGGAAGGAAGGAAGAAGGGAGGGAGGAAGGAAGGAACGAAGAAGGAGGGAGGAAGAAGGGAAGGAGGAAGGAAGGAAGGTGGGAGGAGGAAGGAAGGAAGGAAGAAGGGATAGAGGGAGGAAGAAGGCAGGGAGGAGGAAGGCGGGATGGAGGAAGGAAGAAGGGAAGGAGGGAGGAAGGAAGGAAGGAAGGAGGGAGGAGGAGGAAGGAAGAAGAGAAAAGCGGAGGAGGAAGGAAGAAGGGAGGAGGGAGGAGGAAGGTGGGATGGAGGAAGGAAGAAGGGAAGGGAGGGAGGAGGAAGGTGGGATGGAGGAAGGAAGAAGGGAGGAGGGAGGGAGGAAGGTGGGATGGAGGAAGGAAGAAGGGAAGGAGGGAGGGAGGAAGGTGGGATGGAGGAAGGAAGAAGGGAAGGAGGGAGGAAGGCGGGAGGGAGGAAGGAAGAAGGGAAGGAGGGAGGAGGAGGAAGAAAGGAGGAAGGAAGGAGGGAAGGAGGGAGGGAGGGAGGGAAGGAGAGAAAGGAGGGAGGGAGGAAGGCAGGAAGGAGGAAGGAAGGAGGGAAGCAGGGAGGGAGGGAGGAAGGAAGGAGAGAAAGGAGGGAGGGAGGAAGGCGGGATGGAGGAAGGAAGAAGGGAAGGAGGGAGGAAGGCGGGAGGGAGGAAGGAAGATGGTTCAAGGAGGCCGGCACATCCACCAATTGCCAAGGTCTCGGCGCAGGCTTGTCGGGGACGTGGAAGAATGCGCTGGCTCAGGCCGCCTGTGGAGCACGTCCGCGGTTAGGACGGCTCGTCTGCCCTGGCGGGGGGTCCGTTCATAGCAGAGGCCTCCAGACACGACTGGCTGGGCTGAAAACAGAGGAAACGTCTGTCCCAGGATGGAGTTTGTCACTTGGGCCAGTCCCCGGCCCAGCCCTGACGGCCCTTTATCGGCAGAGCCAGGGGCCGCGTCCCAGTGGAAGCTTTGCAGGAAAGTCGTCAGTGCAGCTGGTGCCTCCCGGGCCCCGTTGCTCGTGGAAAGCCCCTTGCTGGGCCCATCAGCCTGAGTAGCCCTTCCCAGACAGAGAATCCCAGAACCCTAGAACCGGCAGGACCCTCGAGAGGTCGAGACCAGTCCCCGGCCCTCGCGACAGGACCCAGCACCGTCTAGACCGCCCCTGACAGTGTCTGTCCAACCTGCTCTGAAACGTCTCCAGGGATGGGGATTCCACAACCCCCCAGGCAATTTATTCCAGCGTTTCACCCCGGACAGGCAGGAATCCAACCTAAACCTCCCTCGCTGCAGTTTAAGCCCATTGCTGCTTGTCCGGTCCTCAGAGGCCGAGGGGAACCATTTTTCCCCCTCTTCCCTGTGACATCCTTTTAGGTACGTGAAAACAGCTAGCACATCCCCGCAGTCTGTTCCTTTCCAAACGCCACAAGCCCGGTTCCTTCAGCCTTCCCGCACAGGGCGCGTTCTCCAGACCGTTCGTCACTCTTGTTGCTCTTCTCTGGACCCTCTCCAGTTTCTCCACATCTGTCCTGAGATGTGGGGCCCAGAACTGGACCCAACACTCCAGCCGGGGCCCAGTCAGCGCAGAGCAGAGCGGGAGTGTGAGCTGTGGGGGGCTGTCTGTCTTGCAACCCAGAGCTCTCCCCTGGCTGTGCTGTTAGATTCACTCCACGCGTGGATTGGCCCAGACACCTAGTCCCAGCGGTTCCCAGAGAGAGACAAGGGAAGAGAGGAGGGGACGGCCACCTGTCCGGGGGGCAGGGCCTGGGAGCTGGGTCGGTCTGGGCTGGGCTGGGGAAGGGAGGAGGCTTTTAGACCAAGGAAGGGGGTGAAGCCCCGTCCCCCCAGGAGGACTAGGCTGTGCCCTGGCTCCCATGTCAACGTGGAGCCTGCGCTGCGCCGTGTCTCTGAGAAGCAATAAACCTTCTACTCTGCTGGCCGGCGGAGAGTCCCCTCTGGCTGCGGATGGGGGTGCAGGGTCGGGGGCTCCCCGCCGTGCCGCCAGGGGGAGAATGACTCCTCGGGTCTGGCTACCACAGGCCTGTGAATGCCGCCCAGAATCACGTTGGCCTTTTTTGCCGCAGTGTCCCCTGCCGCCTCACGCTGCGAGGGGGGGAGGGGGGCCTTTGGAACAGGGACCCGGCGAATGGGCGTCTGTCCACGCACCAGAGTGGCACACGCCCACCAGTCCCAGAAACGGAACCAGCGAGTCGTAAACGTGCTCTCGACACCGCCCTTGGGCCCCTTCGTACAAGAGCCGGTGCAAGCCTAGAACAGTGGTCGCAACAGTGACCTGTAAAGACACTTCCCACGCCAGCAACATCAAGGGTGTTGGGGCTGAGACTGGGGGCCAGGGTGCCAGGCTCAGGGAGGGGCCGGGGTGCCAGGCTCGGGAAGGGGCCGGGCTGCCAGGCACGGGGAGGGACCGGGGTGCCAGGCTCGGGAAGGGGCCGGGGTGTCAGGTTCGGGAAGGGGCCGGGGTGCCAGGCTCGGGGAGGGGCCGGGGTGCCAGGCTCCGGGAGCTTCTGTGCAGGCAGGGTGAGTGTCATGGAGTCACCGGGCTGGTTTCTGGAAGGCTCCGTGTGATGCCAGGCAGGGCACCAGGGCGCCTGCTCTCTCATCTGTCACCAGGGCCGGACACCCACATGGCTTCAGCTTGCCTGGGTCCCCCCCATGGCTCCCCACAGCCAGGGCACCAGCAGCCCCACCCCACAGCCAGCCTGTCCCGCGCGTGGCACAGACATCACAAATGCTGCCAACCCATCCCGGGAGAACCCAGGCCTGGCGCCCGGACTCCCCCTCTCTGAGACCCCCAGCCGCTGCCCGGACCCCACCGCCTGGCCTCCCCCACGCCCAGGCTTGCTCCTGCCCCTCGGGCAACAGGCCTCCTGGTCACAACCCCTCCTGGCGCTCAGTGGTGAAGGGCAGGGCCCTGACCAGCTTGCAGCCTCACCTGCCCCCAGGGCCTCAGCCAAAGCCACATGCCCCATTCCCATGGCCAGGGCAATGGGGGCAGTACACAGGGAAACCAAGGCACACTCCATGTTAGCACAGACTCACATGCTACATACTAAGGGGGAACCCCCAGTTCCTCCCAGCGCTGAGGGTGTCTGTGGAGATGGGGATGGGGCTCTCTGGGGCTGGGACAGGTCAGGGACGAGGTGGGGGAGCAGAGGATGCTCGAGGGGAGGGGGCAGTGGATCTGTTCTCACCACAGTGCCCCCTCCACCCCCAGATGCTGCTTTTCCTCTTCATGTTCTGCGCTGGGATCTACCTGGCACTGCAGGTGCCTGTGGGGCTGGACCAGCAGTTGGCGATGCCCAAGGTGAGCCCCCTGCGTCCGGTGTCTACAGCTCTCGACAGAGGGATGCAATCTAGACGCAACCTAGGTGGGCTGCCCTCAGTGCCCGGGGTAGGGCGCAACCTCTGAGCCAACCTCGGGGTCTGCCCAGCCCGGCTGCTCAGTGCCAGGGTGCTGGGTTCTTTCCTTGGGGGCTGTGCCCGGGCGTGCCACTGGGCGCTGGGCAAAGGGAGCTGGCCTGACGGGCTCTGCGTGTCCCCCAGGACTCCTACATGGTGCAGTATTTCCAGTACCTGAACCAGTACTTCATGGTGGGGCTGCCCGCCTACTTTGTCACCACCGGCGGCTACAACTTCTCCACCGTGCCCGGCATGAACGGCGTCTGCTCCAGCACCGGCTGCGACAACAACTCCCTGACCCAGAAGATCCAGTATGCCACGCGCTTCCCCAACGTGTGAGTGCCCGGCCGGCCGGGGGCAGCCCCCCGCTCCGACTGCCCCCCTGCTCCGACTGCCCCATGGCTCCCATCTGCCCCAGCCATAGGCTCTGCTGGAGCCCCTCACTCCGACCCCCTGCTGTCTATGCCCCCAGCTCTACCAGGCCCCTTGCTGTGACCCACTGCCCCTTCCCTCCCAGCCCTGCCCAGGCTCCTCACTCCTGGTGCATGGCTCCCTGTGCAGGGACCCGCTAGAGTCATTAGTTCTGTTTGGACAAAGGTGGGACGGTCCCTGGCCCACCGAAGCAGCCGCTTCCTGCCTAGCCTGGCTGGCCGTGCAGCTCTATGGCCAGCCTGCCCCGCCCCTACTGCCCCTGCTGCCTGGCTCTAACACCCCACCCCCCGCTCCCTGGCTCTAACGCCCCTACCCCCGCTGCCTGGCTCTAACGCCATCCCCTCCCCCCCCTCCCCGCTGCCCCTGCAGGTCCTACCTGGCCATCCCGGCCATGTCCTGGGTGGACGACTTCATTGACTGGCTCCACCCGCTCTCCAGATGCTGCCGCATGACCTCCAGCAATGGCCAGTTCTGCCCGTCCACCAACAGTAGGTCTTGGCCCTGCCGGTGCCCAGGGCTGCGGGGACCCTGCTCCCCCGGTGGGCCTGGCACTGTGACACTCCCGGGCACTGGGCAGGGGTCACGGCAGAGAGAGGCCAGAGTCCTCGTGGGGCCGGGCGCAGCGGGGCCCTGCAGTCCGGGGGGGGGCTTGCCCCCCGAGTGAGACAGGACCACCCCGGCAGCGGGCCCCGCGCACCACAACACCATTGGGCTGCCACTGCTGCACGCCATGGCCGGGCAAATGCCAGGGGCCAAAGCCCATGGCTCTGGGGCGGGGCAGAAAAGCTGGGGCCAAGGGACCCCAGTGGGTGCAGGCTGGGGGGCGGAGTCTGGCTCTAACACCGCCCCCCACTGCTCAGAGCCTGCTGAGTTTGGTTAAAATCAGAAAACTGCAAATTGGCCAGCACTTCCCAGACGGTGGGGGGCGGGAGGGTTCTCATCAGAGTGCTTGGAGGTGAAGTGGGGGGGGGGGGGAGTCTGGCCATAGCAGTATGGCCCGGGGCACTGCTGGGTGCGCATTCATCCTGCGTACGCAGTGAAGAGCACAGCCTGTAGGTTTGGAATCCAGCACAGCCTGTGGAACTCCCTGCTGCTGGATCCCGGCGGCTGAGGGCTGAACAGGGCCCTGCATTGATCTGGGCAGGGAAAGCAGCCGGAGCTCCCTGAGGGGAAAAAGCAGCAGCAGGGATCTGAGCCCTCCCACCCGTGGGCAGGAGCCGGCCCCACCCTGAGAGAGTCGGAGAGAAACAGCTCTCAGGGGCCGGTGATCCCAGGATGGCCATGGGATGGGATGGGATGGGGGCCCTGGCATGTCCCGGGGAGACGAGACAGGGCTGGGCAGAGCTGAGTCTGTTCTGCCCTGGGTAGCACCTGGAGCGGGGGGTTGGTGGGGCTCAGAGGGGCAGGGGCTGGCAGTGCCCTGTGGGCACTCTCGCCCGGCAGCTCCCTCACTGCACCGGCCTCTCGTCCCACAGCCACTGCCACCTGCCCGCTCAACTGCATAGGCAACCTGAGCGAGGTCATTCGCCCCTCGGCGGAGCAGTTCAACCGCTTCCTGCCCTGGTTCCTGCAGGACATACCCAACCTCAACTGCCCCAAGGGGTAAGTGGGGGCGGGGGCAGGGGCGACTGCGGGAGGGGCCAGGCATGGGACAGTCTTGGGGGGCTGGAAAAAGCCCTGTGGGCACAGGGGATGGGACTGGAGTGCAGCACATGCCCCACACAGCGCCCCCTGCTGGCCAAGGGTGAGACAGCCCGACAGACACAAACAGAGCGCCCCCTGCTGGCCAGGGTGTAAGACACACACACACACACACAGTGCCCCCTGCTGGCCAGGGATGTAAAACACACACATACACACACACAGCGCCCCCTGCTGGCCCGGGTGTAAGATACACACATAGCGCCCCTGCTGAGCAGGGGTGTGTTTCTCTCTCTCACACACACTGACTGACTGTACTAGCGGCGTGCAGCTCGACAGGCCCTCGGCTGTGCCCATAGACGCGCTGTGGGGCAGGCAGGGCGCAGGCTCCTGGCAGGCCCCAGGGCTGCTGTCCATTAGCATTAGCCCAACCTGTTTCTGACTGACCCCTCTGCCCAGTTTGCTGTTCTGGGGCCTTCTGCCGTGGGCGTGGGGTCCCCTGTCCCATCTGGGCTGAGCTAGCAGCACCCCCAGCATGCGCCCCCATCCCTGCCTGGCTGGGCTGGACTCGGAACCCCATGCCAGCACCCCAGGACCCAGCCCCGCCCCAAGAGGGACCCCACATCTGCCCCACTGGGGACCTCTCCGCTCCCCTGGGCGAGGCAGGGCACTCCCTGTTCCAAATGGGGCTCAGCCTGTCAGCAGATTCAGGTGGGGGGGCCCTTTCCATGGAGTGGGGGGGTCACACAGCCCCTCCCCACTGTCACTCCCTCCCTTGTTCCTGCCCAGGGGCCTGGGTGCCTACGACACCTCTGTGAAGCTGGGCCCGGATGGGGAGATCCAGGGTACGTGCCGGGGAGGCCACACGGGGCCGGGGAGCCGCCCGCAGTGAGATGAGTAGGGAGAGCTGGGTCCCCCTGGGCGGGGGGGGTCACAAAGAACTCTGCCCCATGGGCGCCAGGCCAGCACTGCCCACCCCACTGCACAGCGCTGCGGGCAAGCCCCACGGCCTGTCACGGGCTGGAGCAAGAGTGGGTGCAAGCGGGCCTACGTGGGGGAGGGACAATGAGGGCACAGTGGGGGTCCCAGGATGTGGGGGAGGGGCACTGAGGGCACAGTGGGGGTCCCAGTATGTGGGGTGGGGTCCCAAGATGCGGGGAGGGGCACTGAGGGCACAGTGGGGTCCCAGGATGTGGGGAGGGCACTGAGGGCACGGTGGGGGTGGGGTCCCAAGATGTGGGGAGGGGCACTGAGGGCACAGTGGGGGTCCCAGTATGTGGGGTGGGGTCCCAAGATGTGGGGAGGGGCACTGAGGGCACAGTGGGGTCCCAGGATGTGGGGAAGGGCACTGAGGGCACGGTGGGGTAGAGTCCCAAGATGTGGGGAGGGGCACTGAGGGCACAGTGGGGGTCCCAGGATATGGGGAGGGGCACTGAGGGCACGGTGGGGGTGGAGTCCCAAGATGTGGGGAGGGGCACTGAGGGCACAGTGGGGGTCCCAGGATGTGGGGAAGGGCACTGAGGGCACGGGGGGTAGAGTCCCAAGATGTGGGGCAGGGGCACTAAGGGCACAGTGGGGTCCCAGGATATGGGGAGGGGCACTGAGGGCACGGTGGGGGTGGAGTCCCAAGATGTGGGGAGGGGCACTGAGGGCACAGTGGGGGTCCCAGGATGTGGGGAGGGGCAATGAGGGCACAGTGGGGGTCCCAGGGTGTGGGGAGGGCACTGAGGGCACAGTGGGGGTCCCAGGGTGTGAGGAGGGGCACTGAGGGCACAGTGGGGGTCCCAGGGTGTGAGGGAGGGGCACTGAGGGCACAGTGGGGGTCCCAGGATATGGGGAGGGCACTGAGGGCACGGTGGGGGGGGTCCCAGGGTGTGAGGGAGGGGCACTGAGGGCACAGTGGGGGTGGGGTCCCAGGATGTGGGGCAGGTGGGGGCTCTGCTCACCAGGCAAGGGGGCAGAGGACTGAGCTGCGCTCTCCCCCAGCCTCGCGGTTCATGGCCTACCACACGCCCCTCACCAACTCCCAGGAGTACACGGCCGCTCTGCGGGCAACACGGGAACTGGCAGCCAACATCACCCGCTCCATGCGGCAGGTGCCGGGCACCGACCCCAACTTCCAGGTCTTCCCCTACACGTAAGGGGCCAATGGCAGAGGGGTTGGGGGCACGCGGGGGGGGGCATGTCCCAGCCACAGGGGATGCAGGGGGCCATGTGCCAGGCACTGGGGGGGTCCTGGGGGCCGTGTCCCAGGCACTGGAGGGGTCCTAGGGGCCATGTCCCAGGCACTGGGGGGGCGGGTTCGGGGCCGTGTCCCAGGCACTGGGGGGGGGTTCGGGGCCGTGTCCCAGGCACTGGGGGCGTCCCGGGGACCGTGTGCCAGGCAGAGGGTTGGGGGTCCCTGGAGCCGTCCAAGGCCTGTTGGCTGATGTGCCCCGGCCCGACCAGGGTCACCAACGTGTTCTACGAGCAGTACCTCACCATCGTTAACGAGGGTCTCTTCAACCTGGCGCTCTGCCTGGTGCCCACCTTCGCCGTCTGCTGCATCCTGCTGGGCATGGACCTGCGCTCCGGCCTCATCAACCTGCTCACCATCGTCATGATCCTGGTGGACACCGTGGGCGCCATGACGCTCTGGGGCATCAGCTACAACGCTGTGTCCCTCATCAACCTGGTGACGGTGCGTGCCAGCTCGGGCACCCCGCCCTGGGCACCCAGCCCCTGCCAACCCAGACACCCAGTCCCGCCAGCCCTGGGCACCCAGCCCCAACTCCCAGCACCAGGCATCCACCCTCAGGATGGATCTAGGCCCCCAGGTGTGGCAGGGGAGGAAGGGCTGTGATGCCCGGATCCCCAGGACCCGAAGGGGTGGTCCTGGACTCAGTGCTGCATGGGGAGCCCATTACTCAGCGGACCCAGTGCACGCTGCCCCCTCATTGCCCCCTGCCAGCAGCCCATGGGGCAAGCATGGGGCAGGGCTGCTGAGGCATTGGGGGTGCAATTGATTGGGGTGCTGGGGTGCACCAGGAGCCTGCTGCTGCTCTGCTGGGCCCGGCCCAACCCACACTAACCGCCCGGTGCACCCGCAGGCCGTGGGCATCTCGGTGGAGTTCGTGTCCCACCTGACTCGCGCCTTCGCCGTCAGCACCCAGCTCACCCGGCTGGAGAGGGCCAAAGAGGCCACAGTCAACATGGGGAGCGCGGTGAGTGAGGACACAGGGCGAGGCGGGGGATGGGGGGCAGGGCCCTGCCCCCACGGCTCTCGGGCCCACGCGAGGGGCAGGGCCCCGCCCCCACGGCTCTCGGGCCCACGCGAGGGGGGGACAGGGCCCTGCCCAGGCCTGGGGGCGGCTGCTTGGAGGGGCCAAGTCATGCCCAGGCCCAGGGCCAGGGGTCCACCTCTGGGCAGGGCCCTGAGCCCCGGGAAGGGCGGGGCCGTCTCTGACCCTGCCCCTCCCCCCAGGTCTTCGCCGGCGTGGCCATGACCAACCTGCCGGGCATCGTGGTGCTGGCGTTCGCCAAGGCTCAGCTCGTGCAGATCTTCTTCTTCCGCCTCAACCTGCTCATCACCCTGCTGGGGCTGGGCCACGGCCTCCTCTTCCTGCCCGTGCTGCTCAGCTACTTCGGTGCGGCCCCGGCCCCCCGCGGCCTGCCCCTGCCCCTGTCCCCTGCCCCCACGGCCTGCCCCTGCCCCCTACCCCTTGTTCCCCGCCCCCCGCGGCCTGCCCCTGCCCCCTGCGGCCTGCCCCAGCCCCTGCCCTCCGTGGCCTGCCCCTGCCCCCGCAGCCTGCCCCAGCCCCTGCCCTCCGTGGCCTGCCCCAGACCCCTGCCTCCTGCCCCCACAGCCTGCCCCGGTCCCCGTGGCCTGCCCTGGCCCCTGTCCCCAATGGCCTGCCCCTGTCCCCTGCCCCCATGCCCTGCCTCTGCTCCCTGCCCCCGCGCCTGCCCCAACCCCACGGCCTGCCCCTGTCCCCACAGCCTGCCCCTGCTCCACATGGACTGCCTGCTCCCACATTGCCTGCCTGCACCCCAGCACCCGCCTGCCCCCTGCCCCACAGTCCCCTGCCCCCCGTGCCTGCCTGACTGCCCCCACGCTGCCTGGCCCCAGTGCCCGCTCATGCCATGCTGCCTTCCCCTGTGCCCTCCTGCCTGCATGCACCTCCCAGTGCCCACCTGCCCATCCTGCGCTGTCCCTCGCCCTGGCTTCCTGATGCCCCAGCTCCCTGTGCTGCCTCCCCACCTGGCCCCCAACATCTGCCTCCTGCCAGGGACCCCTTCACGGCTGGGGGGGGGGCTGCCTGTCATACCCCTGCCACCCCCCGGCTCTAACCTGTCCCTCCTGTGCCCTAGGGCCCAGCCCCACGGCAGCCCTGGACCCGGACCTGCAGCCAGGGCAGAAGAGGAGCCCCAAGGGCAGCCTGACCACGAGGGACCCCAGCACCCGGGACAAGGGGGAGCCGAGCAAGGGCCAGGCGTCCGGCTCCTTCATCGTGGCCTCCCACAGACTCTGAGGGGCAGAGCGCGGGGCACTGAGCTGCTGCTGCTGCCAGGGGGCACTCCTCCGACTCCAGGGAGGGGTCTGCTGCCGGACCGACCCCCCTTTGCATCCTCAAGTCCCCCTGCAAAGGCCCAGGCCAGGTGGCTCAGGGCTTGGGGGGTGGGAGCCAGGGGTGCTATAGGGCAGGGGTGGGGGCGCTCCCCACCTCCAGCCCGGATCTGGATGCCCCAGCTCGGTGCTTGGGGCCCCCTCGCCTCACACTCAGCACTGCCCCCGTCACGCGGCCCCGCGGGCCCAGCGCTTTCGGTGTCTGCTGAGCGGTCGGCCCCTGGGCTGGGCCGAGCTGGGGGCTGGCGCGTCTGAGCCCCGGAGTCTGGGGCTCGGATTTGCTGGGTTGAATTCCAGGCAGATTCTGGCCCTGGAGCCGGATGGAACCTTCCTCTCAGTGTTTACAAGACAATTTGCTACCTGAATTGTATTTAAACGTCCCTCTGAGCGTCCCGCCGATGTCCGAGTGGGGCGTCGTGGGGGGCTGTCTGCTCTGTGACCCGGGGTCCCCTGCGCTGGGATGGGAGATTCCCACTGACTCACCCACGTGCGTATTAACCCAGACACCCAGGCTCAGCCTCCCAGGGAGAGACAAAGGGAGGAAGGCAGAGACCAGCACCTGGCTGGGGGGCAGGGCCTGGGGAGAGAGGCAGTTGCTGTCGGGGAAGCATGGGGAGCACAGTCTAAGGAGGGGGCTGGGATTGTAGGGGTCCAGTCACCCCCCATCTCAAGGGGGGCCTGGGGCCTCCTAGCCCTGGCTCCTGTAACCAGATTACATCTATGCTGTGCTGTATCTTGGAGAAGCAATAAACTCCCTCAATTCCACTGGCTGGCGGAGTCTGTTCGTGCCACTACGGGGGTGCAGGAGTCAGGGGAACCCCAACTCGCCGTCACACTGTGTAACCCTGCAACTGGGAAACCCTGGTGCCCCGTCCCTCCGTCTCCGCCCACGCTGGGGCACTGGGGCGGCGGCTGCATGGAGACTCTGCCCCACCCCAGAGGCGGCTGCATTTCCGGGCACAAGGCTCCTGCCTGTGTAGCTCTTGGGGACGAAATTGTTTTGTCAGCTCTTGAGCTAAAAGGGCCCATTGGAAGATCCAGTCTCACCTGGCAGCACAGGCCTGGAATTTTCCCCTAGTTACCAGGTCTGAGCCCAGACCAGGGGTCTGAGGGCTGCCAGGGTATCACGGCGCGTCGGGGACCCCCCCACCCTGCACCCCGTCCGCAGCCAGATGCGACTCTCAGTCAGGCCGTAGGATAGAAGCTTTATTTGCTTCTCAGAGACACAGGGCAGCACAGCTCGACGTTGCCACAGGCGCCAGGGCAGACAGCCTAGTCCTCTTGGGGGGAGGGGTTCACAGGCCCCTGAACCCCCCGCTCCTGGACTGGTCTGCTTCCTTCATGCTTCCCTCCGCCAAGACTAACGCAGCCCTCAGCAACTGGTCCCTGAACCCCCAGGCAGCTCCGCCTTCCCCATTGTCCTGCTCCCAAACCAAAGGTGAATCTTTTGTCACCTGATCCCCAGGAAGTGAGACACTGACACACTTCCCCAGTGAGTCCTGCCTGGCCTCCCCCTCATGCAGAGAGAGCTGCAAAGGGGGGGATCTGAGGTACCCCCCCACACACACTCACACTACAGCACCCCCCACTACGTCACACAGGGCCCGAGGGTCTGGGGGGGCGGGGAATCAGCCAGGTGCCACAAGCCCAGATGATGCCTGGAGATCTGCTCCCCCAGCTGCAGGGGAAGGGGAGGCCCCACCCCCAGCCAGTCTGACCCATGCACTGAGCATCTGGCATGAATTCTCTGTACCCCACCAAGCATGTGTGTCTCTCCCCTTCCCCCGCAGTAGCCTGGCTCCACCGTGGCCAAGCTCCGGACGCTGAGGGGAGGATTCCTTCCTGACCCCGCACGTGCTGCCTGCGCGTGGATGACGTTGCTCTCGTGCTGCGGGGCGCGCTGCACCCGCCGAGGGCCACGATGGAGGGCGAGGGCCCGCGAGATGCGGCTTTGCAGACTCCAAGGCAGGGGGGCTGTACTGCTGGCTTAGAGCCGAGCTCTTAAAAGTGCCCGGCTCCAGGTGTTGCTGAGGCGTGGGGGAGTCTCGGTCCTGCACCCCCCCTCCGCAGCCAGCTGTGACTCTCACAAACCCTCTCCAGCCCATGACACAACCTAGGGCCCCACAGACAGCCATGCTGCCCCACAGCTCTAACCAACACACCCCACTGCCCTGCAAGAGCAGGGAACAGAACTCAGGAGCCCTGGCTCCCCGCCCGCCCCATAGACAGGCTGAGCTGCTCAGGTAAATCAGAGAGGGCAAGATCCCCCCTTCCTGCCCCCTGCCCAGCCAGTCCCTGGGCTTCTTAGGCCTGCCAGTGCTCCAGGGCAGGCCAGCCAGGTGGGGCAGGGGCGGGCCCTGAGCCAGTCACAGGCTGATCTACCTGCCCGGGAGCCCCACCTTGCTCTAGAGGGCGGGTGTTGCGGAGGGCAGGGCATATGGCCCAGCCAGGCCTCTCTGCTGCGGGGGGGGGTCCTGTCCAAGGGGGTTGCTCAGTTTGAGAGGCAGTGGGGAAATCCTGCCCCCACTGTGGATCCAGCACTGCTTTCCCCGCCCCGCCCTGCTCTTACTGCAGGCCTCTCTCGCCCCTGCTGAGCTGGGACCAAGATGCAGCAGGGGAGCCCCCCTTCCCTGCCATTGTGGGACACACAAAGCCCAGGAGCCTATGCCCAGTCCCTGCAGGGCCACCCAGCTACACGCCCTAGCCCTGACCCACAGTCCCCATGGATATATGGGCCCCCCACGGGCACAGCTCCTCCCCCCCACAGCAGGCACAGCCCTTAGTGAACTCTGCGAAGCCTGGAGCCTGCTTTCCAGCCCGGCGAGCGGCTTGGATGTGTGGCCGTGCTCTCTGGGGCAGGGCCCAGCCAGCCCCACTGCAAACAGAGCAGCCAGCCCGGCCTTTTCCTGGGGCTACTATGGAGGGCCCCTGCCCACAGCGGGTTACATTCCCCCTCCCCACTCCTCCCTGGCTGGCAGACCCTCCTGTCCGACCAAGACGGGCATTCTGCTGCCCATCACCCTGGTATCAGGGCCTGGGAATGGGGCTGGACGCAGTGATCCAGGCACCAAACACCTCCTGGCGCAACAGCTGCACCCAGGAATCAGCCTAGGAAGTCCCTGGCGCAGCCCCACTGCCCCTGTATGGGGCACACTTGGCCTGTTCGTCCCAGTGCCTGTGGGCCAGTCCCGTGTACCCGAGACGCGTCTCCCTCTGTGAGCTGCTGCAGCCACACGGCACTGGGCCAGTGCTGCTGGGCTGGACTCGGCAACTCCCCACAGCAGAGCCCTGGGCGAGCACACGCCCTGCTAACCGCTGCCTGCACCCCTGCGCCGGGGCTGGGCCTGGGGTGCCAGGTGTCCGGAGTGGAACCGCACAGCCCAGCGCTGGAGCTTTGTGTGCAGGAACCACCCGAACGGAGGCGAGGGGACTGGCCCGGCTTTGCTACCTGGGTCTGACGGGGACGGCGACGCAAGGGCAGGTGTGAACCTGGGTGTGACGGGGACGGGGACGGGGACACAAGGGCAGGTGTGAACGTGGGTGTGACGGGGACGGGGACGCAAGGGCAGGTGTGAACGTGGGTGTGACGGGAACGGTGACGCAAGGGCAGGTGTGAACGTGGGTGTGACGGGGATGGCGACGCAAGGGCAGGTGTGAACCTGGGTGTGACGGGGACGGGGACGCAAGGGCAGGTGTGAACGTGGGTGTGACGGGAACGGTGACGCAAGGGCAGGTGTGAACGTGGGTGTGATGGGGACGCAAGGGCAGGTGTGAACCTGGGTGTGACGGGGACGGTGACGCAAGGGCAGGTGTGAACGTGGGTGTGATGGGGACGGGGACGCAAGGGCAGGTGTGAACCTGGGTGTGATGGGGACGGTGACGCAAGGGTAGGTGTGAACGTGGGTGTGACGGGGACGGTGACGCAAGGGCAGGTGTGAACCTGGGTGTGACGGGGACGGGGACGCAAGGGCAGGTGTGAACCTGGGTCTGCTGCAACATCTGGCAGCCCCGGTGCAGGGCCAGGGCACCGCGCCGCAAGGCCACGAAGCTGCAGGCAAGGGAGGCCAGGACGCGCCCCCCCCGCGTCCCCCCCGGCACCCCCCGGGCACGGGGCTCGCACCTGGCACAAGAGGCCCTGGTCCTGGGCGGGGTCTGGGTAGCACCCGGCCCCCTGCGCCCCGCCCGGCGCAGTTTGGTTCGGTCCGGCTGCTATACACCCCCCCCCCCGCAGCGGGCGGAGCTTGGAACGTTCCAAGATGGCGGCGCCCTTGTGGGGAAGCGGCCTGGCGGTGAGTGGCCGCCGCGGGGGCGAGGCGTGGGGCAGAGTCCGGGAGGGGCGCGGGGGCTGGCTGGGCAGAGCCCGGGAGGGGCGCGGGGCTGGCTGGGCAGAGCTGGGGGCGAGGCGCGGGGCTGGCTGGGCAGAGCTCGAGGCGCGGGGGCTGGCTGGGCAGAGCTGGGGCGAGGCGCGGGGGCTGGCTGGGCAGAGCTCGGGGGCGAGGCGGGGGCTGGCTGGGCAGAGCTGGGGCGAGGCGGGGGGCTGGGCTGGGCTGGGCGAGGCGCGGGGGCAGAACCCGGGGAGGGGCGCGGGGCTGGCTGGGCAGAGCTGGGGGCGAGGCGCGGGGGCTGGCTGGGCAGAGCTGGGGCGAGGCGCGGGGGCGTGTAGTTGCCCCCAAGCTGCTCTCTGCCCCCGCTGCTCAGGTGCTCCTGTTGCGGGGGGGAGGAGGCTCGTGCCCTAAGGGGACCAGAATTTGAAAATGTGGAGGAGGACGCTGAGTTGACACAAAAACCCTACTTGTATGTGTCTACAAATAACCATATAAGTAAATGATGACGGTGTTAGTCGTCTTATAAGACAAACAGACTTAACAAAAACAGTCATATAACATTAAAAACACCAATATTTGTTGCTCTTTTAAGAAATTAAAAATCTCTATCCATTTTTTATCAATTTCGCGTTCAGTCCGTTCATTGTCTTTTATTATGTTGTTAATTCTTCGTACTTTGTCGAACAATAAATTGTCATTTATTGTGATGCTACATTTTTCTTTAACGAATAAAACTGTTTCAAGGATTTTATTCCATTGAATTTCTTCATTCAGCAGTATCCAATCAAACACGCACACTGGTTCGTCGTGCTTAGTCCAATTTTCTAGATATTCAAGAGCATTTTTATAAAAGCTCATCGCCTCCCTCGTAAATTCTTTCTTCATTCCCGGATTGCTCTCTTGTAACTTGTTTAAATTAGTAATTACAACCAATGGAAGGAAGTTGGACTCAAGACGTGATTGAAGTTGCTCCTTTAATTGTTTAATATGCAATCCCACTTCTGTAGACGTTATATGCTCTTTTTCAATACTTTTTATAACTGACTGGAACAAAGTTGCTTGATTGTGAACAAAATAGAGTTACTTCAGCAGATTCATTCTTAAAAAAGTTTTTCAAGATCAGTGGACATTTTCCCAAACTTAGAAAATATGATTTTAAAGGCTCGAACAATTGCAGCACTCATTCAATGGCTGGCATTAAAGCTAAGCATCTTGTTTTCAAATATCGCAACAGTTTTTTATATTCAACTGAGGCTTCTTCGCAAAAAGTCTTTAATGATGTAACTCGTACAGTGAATCATTCAAAATGTAAATAAATTTGAGGTATCACAACTTCAACATCGATGGACATTAAGCTTGATGCTGTATTGATGGCGTTAGATACAATATGGGCATTGCAACCGATTCCAATAATCGTTTTCCCAAGTAAATGCATCATTTTCTTATGAACATTTTTATTGCCTTTGCGATTTACACCACCAAAATTAGTATTTGTGTCAATGTCAACTAAAAAGTCACATTGACATTAAATTAAAATGGCTCAAAATTAAACAATAACATTTCATAAATACCCTCTAAGTGTACTTTTACTGTATATTAAGCCTTTTAACAGGGGTTCAATTGCATATAATGATACTTTAAAAAACAGCGGGATATTTTTTTTGGCAAAGTAGGACAAGAAGGACAGTTTTTTTTCAAAGGAGGACAAAAGGAGGACATAATTATTGGGGAGGACTGTCCTCCTCAAAGGAGGACGTCTGGTCACCTTATCGTGCCCCCAAGAGCCAGCCACGTGTGTGGCTCAGGAGCTGCGGTGCTCTGGCCCATGCTGCCATCCAGGCCTGCAGCCGCTTGGCAGCGGGTGGCAACGCACCTCGCATCCGCACCCCACAGCCCCGGGCCGGCCGTGGCCCACTGCGCGCCTCCAGAGCCAGGCTTGCGGGGGGGTGCGAGGCTCCCGGGAGTCCGTGGCTCTGGAGCTAGCCAGCTGGGCGCTAGAAGGTCTCTGGGCATGCCGTGGCTCAGTCTAGCAGGTGGCTCCTGGCGCCTGCAAATGCGACTCCTGCAGCTCAGTGGCCAGGGGCTCATGTCTGTGGTGCTGCAGCTCCTGGGTCAGTCCCTGGCATGTAGCCAGGGGTGTGTTGCGCTCGTCACCTCCCCTGCTCCCTGACTCCTTGGTTTTTGCTTTGCTAGGCCACCCCATGGTCCCGGGGCGCTTTCTCCTGGCTCCGTCCCTGCAGCCGGGCTATTCAGTCCACAGCTGTATGTCACAAGGTAAGTGCATCAGGCTGCGGTGGGGAGTCCTGCCGTTAACCCCGTGGCTGCTGCTGCGAGGGTCTGTCCGTGAGATCCCACCACTGGGGCACACGGCCCATGCACGTGTCGCCCACTTGGGAGACTGGGGCCAGCGGTGGGATCCCCATGGGCAGCCCCTCCAGGAATTCCAGGAGCTGAGAGGTAGGTAACAGCTCCTCTGCTCCTGCAAAGCCGTAGGGGGAGAGGATCCTGTAGGATGGGCCAGCACCCCAGCAGCCTTTGCCCAAAGCCTCAAGGCCTGGCCAAAGAGTTTGCGGGCTCAAGGCAGCAAGCAAGCAGCTGGGCAGCACAGGACCCTCCTTGGAGGCCAGGCCTGGGAGCCTTTGCTGTATCTAGCGGAGCCCATCCCATCCCATCTCTGTGTGGCCCAGCAGCCCTGCTGTGGTTAGGGCTGGGAGTTGGGACTTCTGGGCTCTACACACAGGTTTGCCACGAAGTTGCTGCCTCATCTGTGCCTCAGTTTCCCTGGGGGACATGAAGTGATTCTGCCTTGTGCGAGAGCAACAGGGGGCTGAAGGCTCAGCGAGCAGCTTCTGGGCTTGTGCTGTGGCCTGCACCTGGCGGTGCCTGTTGTTTGCTGTGCCTGCACCTTTGGCTGCCCTGAGTGGAAGTGAGTCCCAGTCACTGTCTGGGTAGGACCTGGGGCATTGTTAGCAGGGATGTGAACACAGGTGCAGCTTTCTGCAGGCAGCCGCTGTGACGTCGCGTCGGGGTTCCCCCGACTCCTGCACCCCCGTAATGGCACGAACAGAGGGAGTGTATTGCTTCTCCAGGATACAGCACAGCCTAGATGTAATCTGGTTCCAGGGCAGGCCTAGGATGCCTCAGCCCCCCTTGAGATGGGGGAGACTGGGCCCCTAAATCCCAGCCCCTGGCTTAGGCTGCTTCCCCCATGATACCAGACAGAAACTCCCCAACTCTCCTCCAGCCCTGCCCCCCAGCCAGGTGCTGGTCTCCGCCCTCCTCCCTTTGTCTCTCCCTGGGAGGCTGTGCCTGGGTGTCTGGGTCAATACACATTTGGGAGAGTCAGTGGGAATCTCCCATCACAGCGCAAGGGGACCCCGGGTCACAGAGCAGACAGCCCCCCACTACGCCACAGCCGCGCACACACGGCTCTTCCGCTGCCGGCCGTGCGTGAAGGGACATGGCGGCGCCAGTCCCAAGGAAGGTGGCACGTGGGCAGCGGGGTCGGCCTGGTACCTGGGGGTCTTGCCAAGCGCCCTGACAACCTGTTGCCATGGTCCCCCCTGGGTGATTAATGCCAGTGGAGAGGGGAAGGCGTTACCCCCTCTTCTGGCCCTGCCCAGCTGGGTGGCCCTACTGTTGTTTTCATGGGTGTTGCCTTGCAGAACCGGGCAGCCAGAGTGCGAGTCGGGAAAGGAGACAAGCCAGTGACGTACGAGCAGGCCCACCCGCCCCAACTACATCGCTCATCGCAAGGGCTGGCTCTCCTTGCACACCAGTGAGTGACCCGCCAGCCATGGCCCTGCGGGTGCCTGGGCTTCCCTGTCTCTCAGCGCCAGCCCTGCTCCCCCAGCCAGCGCCCTTGCCTATTCCCCAGAGCGCCCCCTGCTGGGAGAGGCTAGAGCTGGGAGCTCCCCCCCAGCCAACTCCGGCCCCCCTCCCCCACAGCGCCCCCTGCTGGGAGAGGCTGGGGCTGGCAGAGCTGGGAGCTGCACCCAGCCAGCGCCCTGCCCTGCTCCCCACAGCGCCCCCTGCTGGGAGAGGCCGGGGCTGACAGCTGGGAGTCCCCCTCCCCCCAAACCAGCCCCAGCCCCACGCTGGACAGCCACACAGCTCCCTGCTGTGGCTGGTGCTGCTTGCAGCCTCTCCTAATGGTGCCCTCCAGGCCTGGGTGCCAGGCGCCATGCCCTCAGCCCCCCGGCCCTGTCTGCCCTGCAGGTAACCTGGATGGTGAGGCCGGGGCTGCCGAGCGCACCGTGGAAGACGTTTTCATCCGCAAGTTCATCTATGGCACCTTCCATGGCTGCCTGGCCAACGAGATCGTGCTGAAGCGCCGGGCCAACGTGCTGATCATCTGTGCCGTCTTCCTGCAGCGCCTGCCGCCCTACAAGTTCTACTTCCTGGTGGGCTACACCGAGACGCTGCTCTCCTTCCTCTACAAGTGCCCCGTGCGGCTGGAAGTGCAGACCCTGCCCGACAAGGTCGTCTACAAATACCTGTAGCACTGCCCTGGGCAGGGCCCCAGGCCTGTGCCAGTCTGAGCACTGGGGCTCCCGTACCCGGCCACCTGCTCTCCTGTCTCTGCTGGCCCGCTGGGGGGAGCTGGGCTCTTCCCGTGCCCCCGCGTGGGACCCAGCAGGCCGTGGACACAGACTGGTGCTGTGGGCGCTGGCGCCGGTGTCACTGCGGCCCGGCCGTGGGAATAAAAGGAATCTGGCCCCAGCGTCCGTCTCTTGGGAGTCAGCCGGCTTGGGCTCAGGGCAGTCAGAGTGAGGGCCTGGGAGCCAGCAGCTCTCCTCCCCCTGCCTGGTACAGGGCGGTGGCCAAGGCCTTGAGGCCTCCCTCCTGTCCCCTTCTCCCACAAGGCCCCCCACATAGAGAGCCAGCCTGGCAGGGTCGGGCCCTGTGCTGGGGCTTGGTGGGCTTCTGGCCCTGGGCACTTGGGGCAGGCAGAGATCTGGGGCTGCCTAGTGCATTCAAAAGTGAGCTGGGGAGGGCAGGGCCCTCCCACCCAGGGGGGCGATGGAGGGTGAGGAAAGGGGCAGGCTGGGGCAGTGCTGCAGAGATCTTGATGTGGGTAGGGCACCTCTGGGTCACCCGTTGCCCGGCCTAGGACATGAGGTGCTGAGGAGACGGCTGCCAGGGTGCGCAGGCAGTGGGCATGAGGATTGGCCACTGCCCCTGGCCACAGGGCTCCAGCCTAGAGGGGTGCTCTGGGGGTTGCACCGCACCATCCAGGTGCCCATCCGCAAAATGCCAGCAGCTCAGCAACACCCAGGGTTCCCTTACCACCCCCCCGGTGCAGCCTGCTCTGGGGTGGAGCCGGCCCTCAGCCACAGAGGGAGGATGCACTCACCAGCTCTTGGGTGTGAAGGGCCAAGCTGGCCCCATGCCCCTCTGATGCCAGTTCACAGCCCATGGCCATGCAGCTCCCAGAATTGGCATCTCTGGGTTTGGGACCAAAGTGCTGGGAGTTAGCCACTGGCTGGCGTGTCACAGGGGTCCCCAAGCCCTGCACCCCCGTCCGCAGCCAGCCGTGGCTCTCAGCCAGCAGGCAGAACAGGAGGGCCCAGGGACGCAGCATAGCGCAGACTGGTACAGGAACCGGGAGCCGTCAGTACAGCCCAGCTGGGGGATAAGGGGGCCCGGCCCCTCAGGCCAGCTAGGCTCCCTTCTCCCTGAGCCAGCCGGAAAACTAAGGCACACCCAGCAACTGGCCCCAGCCCCGAGGCAGCCCCGCCCCCTCCGTTGTCCTGGCCCAGGTGTTAGCTCTGTCTCTGGTTGCATCTTCCCCCAGGGGCAGGGGACTGGCCGGCTGGGCCATTCCCTACGAGCCTCCCCTCAGGAGTTCTCCCCCAGAGACCCCACCCCCCTGGGCCAGGCACACAGGGGACAGGAATCTCACACAGCGCCGCAAAGCTAACAGTGTCACGTGGTGCAGGAAATCCCCCTGCCCACCCCAGAACCCCCCGTGCGCTGCCACATGGCTCCCTCCCCGGGCAGCGCCACGGCCCAGCCCGCAGCTCCGCAGCGCCCGGTGCGGGCTCTGCAGGGTCCCTCTGTCCAGACCCTGCCTGGCACGGTGCTGCGGCTTCTCCTTGCCCGGGGAGAGGAGCCAAGGCACCGAGCGCTAAGTCCTCCTGCCCTGCACCGGTGTCAGCCCCCAGCCTGGCAGGAGAGCAGCCAGCTCCCTGGGAGCCAGGACCCCTGGGTTCTGTCCCCGTTGTGGGATGGGAATGGTGCCTAGCGGTTAGAACAGGACTGGAGCTAAGAGCCAGGACTCCTGGGTCGTGTACTGACTTCCAGGGGATCCCTCTGTCCTCCCCCAGCACAGGGTGGGGCGCGTGTCTCCTGAGGAGGACGTGGAGGCAGCGGGGCCTGCGTGGGCTGGGCTGGGCTGGGCTGGGCTGCTGGCGTGGGGCGGACTCTGAACGACTGTAAATAACAATCTCGTCCTGCTTCCTGGTACTC
Organism: Rafetus swinhoei; assembly: GCA_019425775.1. Taxonomy (NCBI): domain Eukaryota; kingdom Metazoa; phylum Chordata; order Testudines; family Trionychidae; genus Rafetus; species Rafetus swinhoei. The sequence continues at coordinate 1,176,703 of JAFJHL010000226.1, forward strand.
CAGCCGGCTGAGCTCTGGGACACCAGCCCCGCTGCACAAGGGGAAACCGAGTCACGGGGGGCAGGCTCCTGGGGCAAGTCAGTGGATGAGTCACTTAGGACCTAGAACTCCTGCTCCCAGCCCTGCCCCTTCTCCCCAAGTTCTGTCCACTAGACATCACTCCCCCGCCCAGCAGGAATAGAAGCCAGGAGTGCTGGTCCCAGCCCCAGGGGTTAACCTAGCTATGAGGGAGTGAGGTCTAGTGGTCAGCGCTCCTGGGTTCAGACAGGGTCTCGCTTCTCCCGGCCGGCATGGGTCGGGGCTCGGTTGCTGCACAGTGGTTGGCAGGTGCACGCCCTGACCCTGCGCGGGCTTCGAGCCAGCTCAACATGTGAGTCAAACCGGAGCGAGGCGGCCTGGCCCTGGCTGGCTGCACAATTTACTGCACCGTTCCCACGGGGGGGCGAAGGAGGGCAGAGGGCACAGGCTGAGCTCGGGGAGCTGGCTTTCCAGGTGGGGCTCGGCTGTACCCAGCCCTGTGGCTCTGCAGGCTGGGGGCCCCACCGGCCTCGTGCCAAGCCAAGGCCTAGCCAGTGTGGGGCTGGGAGGCTGAATGGGGGGGCAGCAGCCGGCTGGGGGGAGTAGGAGCTGTTCTGCTCCCTGGTGGTAGGGGACAGTGGTGCAGGAAGCAGTCTCAAGGCTCAGCAGGGCCCTTCTGACACCAGGCCCACTGGTAACCCTCAGTAATTTGCTCAGGATCGTTCTCACTCCTGGGGAAACTGAGGCAGAGAACAGCAATGTGACTTACTCAGGGCAGAGCCCAGGAAAGGGCCCAGGAGTCCTGCTTCTGGGCTAACTGCTGCAGCCCCCTTCCTTGCCAAGGCTGGGGCTCCCGGGTCCCAGGGCGGCGCTAGCCCCATGGTGTGGGGGGGGGCAAGCGGGCACGTGCAGCACGGGAGAAGGGCACGGCACCATCTCGGGCCGCTCTGGACAGCAGGTGCCAGGCCCGGTTCCCACGGGGCTCCTGTGCCTCCCGGTCGGGGCTCAGCCGTGGCTCCCAGCGCGTGAAGTGGCAAAGCCTCCCCCAGCCCCGGGGCGCAGTGCGGGGCCGGGGGCCAGGGCTCTCGGCTGGGCTCGCGTGCCTGCCCCAGTCCCTGGGCCGGGCGGGGAGGGGGCTCAGGGCTCTGCACCCGCGGGTGCCCCTCTGTCCCAGGCAAGGCCGGTGGGCGCCGACCCCGGGGAGGGCCAAGGCCGGTCCCTGTCACACGTGGCTGCCCTGGGTAGCCGCTTGCACCCAGTGCCCCCGGGCCCTCCCATGCCGCACGCCCGGCTGCCCCTTTCCGGCCAGGAGGACCTTGCCCCTCCGCTGGCGTCAGCCGCGCGGCCGCCTGGCTCCATGGAGCGCCCTCCTGACCCGGCCTTGGCCAGGACACCGGGGTCCCCAGAGAGCAGTGGCGCGGGGGAGGCTGGCGAGACTGCTCTTGTGGGGGCTGAGCCCACCTGGCCCTGCGTCCCACCCCTAAGCCTGCTGCCCTCAGCTCGTCCCTTCTCTCCCTGCCCAGCCCCTGGGAGCCCTGTCTCCTCACGGCTCAGTCGCTCCCGGACCAACCTCTGGCCCTCGGCATTGCTTTCTCCTCTGGGCTCCCCAGGGCCGTGCTGGGGACCCCCAGGCAAGGCCTCCTCGCTGAGCTGCCTGCTGGTCTCCACACTGCCTGGCCCAACGGGGCCTGATCTCGGCCGGGGTCTGGGCGGCGCTCGGCCCGACGGAGCCTGATCTCGGCCGGGGTCTGGGCGGCGCTCGGCCCGACGGAGCCTGATCTCGGCCGGGGTCTGGGCGGCGCTCGGCCCGACGGAGCCTGATCTCGGCCGGGGTCTGGGCGGCGCTCGGTCCGACGGAGCCTGATCTCGGCCGGGGTCTGGGCGGCGCTCGGTCCGACGGGGCCTGATCTCGGCCGGGGTCTGGGCGGCGCTCGGTCCGACGGAGCCTGATCTCGGCCGGGGTCTGGGCGGCGCTCGGCCCAGCGGAGCCTGATCTCGGCCGGGGTCTGGGCGGCGCTCGGCCCGACGGGGCCCTGATCTCGGCCGGGGTCTGGGCGGCGCTCGGTCCGACGGGGCCTGATCTCGGCCGGCGTCTGGGCGGCGCTCGGTCCGACGGGGCCCTGATCTCGGCCGGGGTCTGGGCGGCGCTCGGTCCGACGGGGCCCTGATCTCGGCCGGGGTCTGGGCGGCGCTTGGTCCGACGGGGCCCTGATCTCGGCCGGGGTCTGGGCGGCACCCGGCACAGATATACCGTAACTCATAACCCTCTGGGCCTGGCACTTCCTGCTCCCTGGATCTTGGTCACTAGGGCAGCCAGGGTCACGTGTCCAGTCTGATCCGACTGGTGGCTCTTTGGTGGTTTGTCCCCTGCCCAGCAGTGAGAGCAAAGTGGATGTGGCTTCGCCTGGATCGGCCTATGGGCGCCAGCTGGGAGGGCGACTGCTCCGCCCGCACCAGCCTGCCCACGGGGGAGCCTGCTGTGCCGGAGCATCCACTGGTCCAGGGTGCTCTGGGTGCTAAGCGCACAGGCTGTGGCCTGCTGGGGGGGCTGCCTCCGCTCCTGGCCTGGCCTAGTTGGGAGCTGTGACAGGCCCCAGGCTGGCGTCAGGGCGGGCGTTAATGAATTCAGCGTTGCGTGGAGGAGGTGACGTGTGTGTTAGAAACAGCACCTAGGCCAGGCGGGGGAGTCACGGGGCTGGGGGGCCTGCACTGCTGCCTTTTCTGAGGTCAGTAGCGCTGGGACTCCCGCACGGTGCCCGTCACGGGGAGGCAGGGCGTGGGTCTGACCCTGCATGGTGCCCGTCACGGGGAGGCAGGGCCTGGTCTGACCCTGCATGGTGCCCGTCACGGGCAGGCAGGGCCTGGGTCTGACCCTGCATGGTGCCCGTCACGGGGAGGCAGGGCCTGGTCTGACCCTGCACGGTGCCCGTCACGGGGAGGCAGGGCCTGGGTCTGACCCTGCTCGGTGCCCGTCTGGTCTCTGCGGGGCCAGGGGTGCCCGTCACAGGGACGCAGGGCCTGCATGGTGCCCGTCTCCGCAGGGGAGCCGCTGCCTGGGGGATCAGGTCTATGGATGGATGCTCTGGCTGTAGTTGTGCCGCAGGCACCCCTACTATGGGCCATGCTGGACAAGTGGGCTCAGGGCAGGAGCCTGTGGCCGGGAGCAGGGGGAGAAAGGGTGACCCAGCCAGCCATGGTGCCTCCCTCCTGCCAGCCAGCGCTGTGGGCACCAGGCTCCCTGGCCATGCAGGGGGTCGCTCCCCGGGTGGCAGCATCAGCCTGGGCTGCAGCGGGGCTGGCACAGGTCAGGGGCCACTGGGGCTTCATTCTGCTCAGGCTGGGATCGGGTAGTGCCGGCCGAGCTGTACGATGCGGGTGAAACGTCCCCTCCCCTCCCCTCTCCGGGGCAGGCAGGGTGAGCTGCCCCGACTCTGCCCCTCTGCCCAAGGCAGGGCTCCTTCAGGCCCTGAGTGTCTCTGCTTCACTCCTCTGGGGACAGGAATCCATCACCCGCTCTCCGGACCGGCAGGGGCTGCCCGACGGGCCCTGATCTCGGCCGGGGTCTGGGCGGCGCCCGGACCGACGGGCCCTGATCTCGGCCGGGGTCTGGGCGGCGCCCGGCAGCACGGGCGGTGTCTCAGCTGAGAATACGCTCAGTCCAATGCTCCACCGGGCAGCCCTTCCTCGTGTCCAGCCACAGATCCCTGGCTCCTTGGGGTACGGATCAGGCGGGGGGCCCCTCTCCCTGGGGGTGGGAGGGGCTCTGGGAGCAGCCTGCTCCTGGCAAGGTTTCAGAGGGACCGGCTGGGGGCAGACCAGCCAGCCCACCAGGCTGTATGGGTGGATGCGGCGGGTGATGCTGGCTCCCATGCTGGGTTCAGGCTCCAGGCCGCCAGGCCCCTGAGGGAGCTGCCCAGGGGCGCGCCCCACCCTCGCTCTGTGCCTGGTACCACGTCCCTGCCCCGCCGGGACCGGTGTGATTGGGCCACACCCACATGACTCCTGTGTCGCCCGTGGGATCCGCCCAGCCACGTGGGCACTAACCCAGAGCAAAGGCCTGTCCTGCCCGCCCGAGCGGCTGGCACGAGGGGCACAGGGGCTGCAGCACCCTCTGGTTTAACAGCGCCGCAGCCCCGCTCTAGCGCCCAGCGCCTGGGTGCCAGCTGTTGAGTGGCGGGGTGGCGTGTGCCAGCTGGCGGCAGTGCCAGGGCTGTGCTGGGCGCCTGCTCAGAGCCTGCATCCCTGCCTGTCTGGGAGTGACCCAAAGCCGCGGTGCCCCCCCACCCACCCACTAGCTCCACCCACCAGTCAGCTGCCTCTGGGACTGCGGGGCTGGGCGGCAGGGGAGGCAGGGGCCACGTGGGGGTGACTCCCAGTCAGCCGGAGGGGCAGAGTTCCCAAAAGGGAAATGACTCAGGCTCTGGGGGCAGGGAAGGGCAGTGAGCTGAGCCGGCCCCCCGGGGTTCGGGGCAGCGTGGCAGGGAGTGGGAGCCAGAGGCTCTGGCTGGGCTGCAGCTTTGGGCTGGTGTGGGGGAGAGCAGCTGGCCCCCAGCTCTGGCTAGGCCATGCCCAGCCTCGTGGGGCCGAGCGCTGCAGAGGGATGGACTGGAATGGGCCCGTCACAGGATCGGGCCCACACTTGGCTCTGGGGCTCAGCTCCGTGTTTGACAAGCCCTGTCCTGGAGCCCTGTGTGTGCCAGAGCAGGGAGAGGCCAATGCCAGGTGTCTGTGCCTGGCTCCTGGAGGGGAGTGGGGTCTAGTGGTTAGAACTGTGGGCCAGAGCTGGGAGTCAGGACTCCTGGGTTCTGTCCCTGGCTCCCGGAGGGGAGTGGGGTCTAGTGAGGGGAGCAGGGGATGGCTGGGGAGCCAGGACTCGTGGCTTCTATTCCTGACTTTGTCACTGAACAAGCCCGGGCCCTGCTTCCTGCCTCGGTTTCCCCACGTTAACAATCGTGACTGTCACAGGGCCCCTGTTCTCCAAGCACCCCGGCCCGTGTCCTGCCCCCACCTGCCCTGAGGTTGGCTCATGTGATTCTCCCACGCTCAGGCCAGCCCAGCCGTGGGTTCCAATCCCTGGTGTCCTGCAGGGCCCTCGGCTTGGGGCACCCGTGCTCCCGCCCCGGGGTTCCCCAGGACCAGAGGGGCAGTAGCCCCCAGCTCTCTGCCCCCGCCCGGGCCTTTGGCCTGAGTGCATGGAACAAACCAGCAGAGCAAAGAGTTTTTGGACCCCCCCCCCGCAATGCCGGCTGCCCAGACAAGCAGGCTACGGCCCGGTCAGCTCTGCTGGGCTTAGCCTGGGTTAGGCCCAGAGCTGGTGTCTGAGCAGGGCCCGGCTGGCTCTTCGTGCCAGAGGTGGGTCCAGCCCCGTGGGGCTGCGCTGGGCACGGCCAGTTCACTGCCCTCTGGCGGGCGCGGTGGGAGTGGGGCAGGCAGCTGGCAGGGTGGGTTCCTGCCCCTTCCCCCTCCCTGGCGAGCTGGTGTCTCTTGCCCTCTGCTTCGCTCCCTGGGGTCTGGCGGCTGCTGCATCCCTTGCGTGGCAGCCGGCGGCCCAGGGACCAGCCTCCATCGGCTTTACCTTGGAAAGCGACTTCTGCTCCCGGGAGGGGCGGCGCTGGGTAAGCACTCGGCGCAAAGCAGAAATGGCGGGAGGGGCTTCCGGGCTGCGCCCCTGGGGCGCTTTGCCAAGGGCTGGCAGCAGCTGCCAGGCGGGTACGGCCGGGGGAGCCTTCGGAAAACATAACCGCCCGCCTGAGCCCTGGGAGCTGATCTACCGGCCGCTCGGTGCCCCGAGGGTTAATACGGCACCTGGATGGCAGGTGGCGTTTTCACGTCCCTGAGCCACGTAGCTGGATCTCACAGGCCTCACACCCGGGGGCAGTGCCAGCCTGGGCCAAGGGAGGGGGGCTCTCCAGCCTGGGCCGGGGGCAGTGCCAGCCTAGGCCAGGGGAGGGGGGGCTCTCCAGCCTTGGCGGGGGGAGGAGGAGCTCTCCAGCCTGGGCCGGGGGCAGTGCCAGCCTAGGCCGGGGAGGGGGCTCTCCAGCCTGGGCCGGGGGCAGTGCCAGCCTAGGCCGGGGGCAGTGCCAGCCTGGGCCGGGGAAGGGGGGGCTCTCCAGCCTGTCCACACTGGGATGGCAGGTCGGGGGGGACCCACAACAGAGCTACCTACACCTAGGTGGGCACAGGCTGACAGGCTGAAAGGCTCCTTGTGCCACCTGGCTCATTCCCCACCACTTGCCCCGGGCTCCATCCCACTCGGCAGTGCTGGTGTCAGAGGCCACATCCCGTGGCGGTGGGGCGGCACTTGGGGATTGTTCTATTTAAAGACACTAAAACCAGATCCCCACAGGCGGTGCCGTGCGAGGAATCAGAGGGTGTCGTGCAAGGAATCGGGCAGTGCCGTGCGAGGAATCGGGCGGTGCCGTGCGAGGAATCAAATGGTGCCGTGAGAGGAATCAGAGGGTGTTGTGAGAGGAATCAGGTGGTGCCGTGCGAGGAATCAGAGGGTGTCGTGCAAGGAATCGGGCAGTGCCGTACGAGGAATCGGGCGGTGCCGTGCGAGGAATCGGGCGGTGCCGTGCGAGGAATCAAACGGTGCCGTGAGAGGAATCAGAGGGTGTTGTGAGAGGAATCAGGTGGTGCCGTGCAAGGAATCAGAGGGTGCCGTGCGAGGAATCGGGCAGTGGCGTGTGAGGAATCGGGTGGTGGCGTGCGAGGAATTAGGCGGTGCCTTGCGGGGAATCGGGCAGTGGCGTGAGAGGAATCAGAGGGTGCTGTGCGAGGAATCAGGTGGTGCCGTGCGAGGAATTAGGCGGTGCCTTGCGAGGAATCGGGCGGTGCCGTGCGAGGAATCGGGCAGTGGCGTGCGAGGAATCAGAGGGTGCTGTGCGAGGCTTCGGCCTCGTGGAATCAGCCAGCACCTCCGGCTGGGCGCAGCCACCTGGCTGCCCAAGGAGGCTTGCTGACCTGTGGTGCACAGGCCAGGACTGGGGGCTTCCTGCCGTGGGCACGGCCTGGGGGAGCCCTGCGGGGCCGGGGACGGCAGTGACTCGGGGATCTGTCACTGGCCCAGAACACGGACAAGCTGGTGTGTCCCCAGCAGCAGCTGGGACCATAGGAGCTGAGCTCCCCCCGCCCCCGAGCCCCGGTGACGCTCTTGCCTGGTCCCGCTGGGACCGTGGGAGGCCAAGAGCCCGGCTCTGCGGGGGAGGATGGGAGCTGCCGGCCTGAGCCGTGTCCAGGGCGCAGTTTGCTCTCCCCGAGCAGGATTCCCGCCCGCCAGCGCTCCGGGGCCAGCTCCTGGGAACACGCCTCGTTTCCGGGGGCCGCTGCAGCCAGACGCCCAGAGGGGCCGGTTAAACACCCCCAAAGCCGCAGCCCCTCCCAGCAGGAGAGTCTCCAGCTGCCTTGCACCCTGGCTTTGGTGGCTGGAGGAGCCAGGAATGCCCTGCCTGAGTCCCATTGCTATGAGACAGGCCGGCGCCCCCTGCTCCTGGAGAGCCAGCTCACAGCCTCAGGGCAGCTGGGTCTGGTTCTCCCAGCCCGCCCTGCCCAGACCGGCTTGGGGCTCTGGCCGCATTGTCCCTGAACAACCCTGTAGCCAGCTAGTAGGAGGGCCCTGTCCTTCCGGCTGGGCTACCACCCAGGACCCCCGAGGAAATAGCCCGTCCGGGCCCCACGCGCTGGGCATGGCGTTCAGCCAGGAATCATTTCAGGCTGGGCTGGCAGGGCAGGATGGTTAATTATCTCCCAGCCCAGCCCCATCTCCAAGGCTGGGCATTATCTGAGCCGTCACTCCGAAAGATTTATCCCCTCCGCCCTGCGGATCGCTCCCAGGCAGCCCCGCCGCCCAGAGCCAGGGAGCCTTTGACTTTGCACACCTGGGGAGCCCCTCCCAGCCCAGAAATGCAGCTGCCTCTGGGGCAAGGCAGGGCAGCACCAGGCAAGGGGCCGAGCCGGCAGGGGCGTTTGGGGGGTGGAAGGGGGATGGGCAGCTCTGCTAGCAGATGTGGGGAGGGGAGCTGAGGTTCAGTGTTAATCTGCCAGCTCCCAGCCTGCCGCACAGGGCCCCAGCTCAGCTGCCTGCCTAGGCTGCCCGGGCCCGGCGCTCCCTTGTCTTCACCAGGAAGGGGCTGCCCACAGGGTGAGGTTAAACCGGGACACACGGGGGGAGGGAGTTCCACCGACTCATGCAGGGGACAGAACCCAGGAGTCCCGGCTCCCGGCCCCCACGGCTCTGACCACTAGACCCCACTCCCCTCCCCGAGCTGGGGCTAGAACCCAGGCCCGCTGGCTCCCAGCCCTGAGCTGTCTGGTGACCCACGCTTCCTGTGAGTAAATGATCAACCCCCCTCTGAGCGGAAGGGGAGGTGGCTCCTTGTCCCAGCCGACCCGGGGCCCTCCCCCTACCGTTGCTGTCCTAGGCCTTGTCCAGGCGGCTTGCCTTCCCCCCACCAGCCAGCCTGGGGCAGGGGGCAGATGGGTGGGGATTCCTGGGGGACTAGGGGAGGGTTCCCCCCTCGATGGGCTGCCGGCCGAGCCAGCCTGGGGCAAGGGGCACAGGCTGTGCCCCACGTTGCCTCCTGCCAGTCCCCCCGCCTCCCTCTGTGCCCCAGCCCCCTACCAGAGCCCGCCCCACTCAACTCCGCCAGCCCTTCCCCCACCCTCGTCCTCTGCCAATGCCACCCCCTTCCTGGGGCACACCCGGGCTCTGCAGGGACGGGCCACTTTGGCATCAGCCTGCCCGAATCCAGTCCCCTCCCGGCCCCGTGGGAGTGCCACATGCCCAATGGGCACAGCCACTGCCGGGCTGGGGGTCAGGGCCTGCGCCCCGAGGAGCGATGGGGCGTCTGGGCGCCCTGGAGCCGAGCCGGCAAACCCGCTGCGAGCGGGGGGAATGGGCCTGACCTGGCGGGCCCCCTTACACAGGGCCGGGGGGACGATGCCGTGGGGCCCTGCGGGCAGACGCTGGGTCCTTTGCCAGGTCCCATGCTGCCACCGGCACCGCAGGAACAGCCCTCGCCGGCCGATGCAGCCGCCCCCAGCCCGGGCAGCTAAAGTCCCGACGAGGCCAGTGAGTGGCCCCCAGGGCCCGGCCCAGCGGAGTGGGAGGCTACTGGTCCTCAGAGGGGGCCCCGAGCTTGCTGCAGGGAAGGGAGACCCAGGGGCCAGGGCCCAAGTAGGATGTCTGCCCGGGCTCCGTTCTGAGCTCCGCCACAGACGCCCTGTGCGACCTTGGGCCAGTCACTTGCCCTTGCCAAGCCTCCTTGGGGACCCGGCCGGCCCGCAGAGGGTGTAAGCGAAATGCTGGTGCTTGGGAGGGCCCAGAGGTGGACGACGTCCCGATCCAGGGCGGGCCCCGGGAGTGCCTGGCTGTTGCTGTCTCCAGGGCCCATCGGATAACTCCCTCGAGAACCCCCCTCCCTCCCCCGCCTGCCCCTTCCCGGAGGGCAAAATGCTTCCTGGAGCACTTGTGCTCTGGCTGGGCGGCCGTGCCTGGCTCTCTCACGCATGGGGCTCCGGAGACACCCCCGGCAAAGTTGGGTTCCTAATATTCCTGAAGCACAAACCGGCGTCTCCCCCCCTCGGCAGGGCCCCGCTCTGGGCTCCAGGGGGCTGAGCGCGGGGGGCAGGGCACTGGCCTGGGAGAGGCTGCAGTTGTGGGTGCCGGTGCCGAGCACGGCGGGGTCCTCCCAGGTTGCCTGGAGCCTGGGCAGGGGCTGCGGTTGGTCAGAGATGGGGGCGCCCAAGGCTGTGACTTGCCAGGAGGGGGAAGGGGGCGGTAGCTGGGCCTCTCGTTGGCCTCCAGCCTGACCACAGCCCTGGGCCTGCCAAAGCCACCGTCTGGCAGGGCCCAGGCCGGGAGCCGGGATCTCGGCCCCCGCTCGCTGGCATCTGACCTCACTCCTGCCCACGCTCCTGGAGTCAGCACCTGGCTCCGGGCCCTGCCCGGCCCCTGCTCTGCAAGGGGGGCTGGAGCAGGGTCAGGCTCCCCCAGCCAGCCCCGGCTGCTCTGCAGGAGCGCTGGGCAGCCAGGCCTGGCTCTCTGTGCCCCTGGGCAGGCGGGGGCAGGGCTGTCCTGGTCCCCCTGAGCTGGGGCTGCTTGGGGGAGCGGGCGGGAGGGGCTTTCAAGCTGGCCAGATGGAGGGAAGGGGCCGGGGCCTGCTCCCGGGGTGTCTCGCTCTAGCTCCAGTCCAGCCAGCGCATGGCAAGGGGGCCCGGGAAGGCCGTAAACACTCTGCCTTTGGACACCCAGGCTGTAATTCTCCCAGCCGCAGTGACTCACCCTGTCAGCAGCCAGGTTTGTGCTGGAACACCAACCGCCCTGCCAGCCGGGGATTTGCCTCTGTCACCCAGCACTGCTGGGCCGGGGCGCCGGGGCAGGGCAGAGCCAGCGTGTGCCCCTGGCGCGGAGAGGCTGAGTGGGCGTTGGCTCCACGCCAGGCAGAAACTGACAAATGGTTTAATTATAAATATCAGGCTACGTGTTATTTGCAACCTGCCCCCTCCCAAGCCCTGGCCCCTCGGGGGTGATGGCTAATTGGTGTAATTAGCGCCGACTGGCCTCTTCCAAACACACCCTCAAAATAAGCCAACCTGGAGACAGCAGAAACGGGAAGTGGGGAAGAAAATCGCCTCCCCGTGCAGGTTCTGGCTCCCGACTGGCCTATCTCGAGTCCCACAAACACAGCAAAGATAATTAGACACAACCCTGGCGTCTAGAAACAAGCCCATCGGTCTGGAGACGCCCCCCCTCGGCCGGGGGCTGGAGGCAGCCAGGGGAAGGCCCCCGGGGTGTCCGTGAGGCGCTGGTTTGCCATCCAACCCCGGCGGGAGGTGGCCAGCGCAGGCCTGGCTTTATCTTTGGGCCTTGTCAAAGCCATAAAGCAGCTAATAGCCCCCTTGCAACATCCCCGCAGAGCCCAGCAGCTGGGCCCCGGATTGCCACAAATCCAGCTGGGGGGGCAGTTTGGGAGCTGGGGAGGTCAGGAGCAGAGCTCCCCACTTGGGGTTTGCGCCCGGGGCGGACGCTGCCCCGAGGAGCGAGCGAGCGAGCAGCAAGGACCGTAACCGGGTCTCCATTCAGCAGCCCAAGGAACCATTGCCGCCTGAGAGGCCAGGCCGCAGGCGCTCACTACCCCAGGTGGGGGTTCTACACAGGAGTCTGGGCTGCAGCTTCGCCCCGGAGCCGCGATGTCTCGGGGCCGGCGAGGGGGGAGTTCAGCCCGACAGTGTAAGGGGCGGGCGCCGATCAAGTGGCTGCGGCGCCCCTGGGCAGCAGGAGCCGGCGGAAAGCTGCAGCCGGGCTTTGCTTACTCAGCTGGCCGGGGCATTCTGCCGGGCAGCTCTGTCTGCAGGCGGCCGCAGCGTTCAGGAACAGGCCCTTTTCCGCAGCACCTGATCCTCCCCGCAGCTACCGTGAGCCTCCCAGACAGGATCCGGTTACAGGCTCAGGGCCAGGACCCTTAGCTGCCCGCTGGTATTCCAGTCACAATGTGGGTGTGCATGGGCAGAATTCAGTGGGCTGGCGGATGCAGCAGGCTTGCAGGGAATTGCAAACTGGCTGAAGCCCATCCAGGAAAGATGGGCCGGTGGTTGGGGCACTAGCTGAGGAGTTAGATGCAATTCCACACTCCGCCACAGATTTCCTGTGTGACCATGAGCAAGTCACTTAGCTGCCTGTGCCTCAATTCCTCATCTGTACAATGGGGCAATAGTCCTGCCCCACAGGGGTGTGAGAACACAAGTGGGAAAGATTGAGGGGCTGTAAGAGCTAGTGGGCCAGAGAGGAGCCAGATACTGTCACACTGTTCCCATTAGCATGTGTCCAGATGCAGCCCCCCCGGTGGATCGCTGGGTGGGACGATTGTAGCCAATTAGCATCCTGAGAACTAAGTTGTAAATCACCATTTCTGGGCATTTGCAAGGAGCCAGTTCCCAAAGGGGACTCGCCAGCCTCAGCACCGATAAATGGTCCCTAAATTAAGGGCTATACCTATGTCATAGAACTGGAAGGGCCCTTGAGAGGTCAAGTCCAGTCCCCTGCCCTCACGGCAGGACCAAGCACCAGCCCTGACAGATTTGCCCCAGATCCCTAAATGCCCCCCTTAAGGATTGAGCTCACAACCCTGGGTTTAGGAGGCCAAAGCTCAAACCAGTGAGCTATCCCATCCCCCTAATGGCAAAGCTCAGCCAATCAGGAAGGAGCAATAAGGTGCCCGCCCAATGAAAACAGCATGGCCATCCTCCGCGGGGTGTTCTCAGGGCCTGGCTCACCAATGAGCTGCCACCCGAAGATGGGGCATAGAAATTACACCGAGGGGGAAATTACATGAACAGAGAGACCCTGCCCCAGGGATCTAAGGCCGCAATCCGAGAGATGCTCAGGGGACCACGAGCTTGTGGGGAACGGCGCACATGCAGGATCGGGGCTGAAGAGGCAGCCAATGGAAGCAAGCAAGAAGCAGGGGCGCAGGAGGTCTGGATGGGGGTGTCAGAGAGGGACAGAGGGGTTGGGCTCTGGGGTAAGTGTGGGAAAGCCGTGGTCTCACTGCCAGCAGGAACTCGCCAATCACTCGCCAAGCGCCCCAGGGCCGGGCCAGGTAGTTCTCCCCAGGGCCGGGACGGGAGCTGTATCTCTTGGCATCCCAGAGCTGCCCGGAGCCTGAGTCCCCGGACGCGATAGGCCACCCTGAGCTCTGCAGCAGCGGCTCCTGCACTTTGGGGGCTCAGGACCGTCTGTAAATGTTCATGGCTGGACACGCCCCAGGACACAGAGTGGGGTGGAGGCCCTGGGTTGGTTCTGGGCGGATCCTGCCCTGGGAAGGGGGCTGGGTGTGGAGCTCTGCTTGGAGCGCAGGACCCCCTGGGCTGCAGCGCCGCTCAGGTCTGGCTCGCAATATAAATCGCCCGGAGCGCGGTGGGGTAAGCGAGCTGCCAGATGCAGCTCTAACCCCTCTGCACTTCTGGGGGGGCACCCCAGGGTGGCAGGTGAGGCCAGAGGACATGAACCCAGTGGCACCCAAAGACTCCCTCCTCCCCAGGAGCCATTTCCAGAAGGGGTGCCCCAAGTCAGTGTGGCACCCGCATGCACTCCCACACCTCCTAGCGCACTCATAAGAACATAAGAACGGCCGTACCGGGTCAGACCAAAGGTCCATCTAGCCCAGTATCCTGTCAGCCGACAGTGGCCAGCGCCAGGTGCCCCAGAGAGGGTGGACCGAAGACAATGATCAAGCGATTTGTCTCCTGCCATCCCTCTCCAGCCCCTGACAGACAGAGGCCCGGGACACCATTCCTACCCCCTGGCTAATCGCCTTTTATGGACCGAACCTCCATGAATTTATCTAGCTTCACTCCATTCCCTCCCGACCCTGCCCCCTCTCCCCCAAATCCCTCTCCCACTCCAGCTTCCAAACTCCCTTCCAGAGCCTGCACCCAGGACCCCCACCTCCACTCTAGGCATTCCCTCCCAGAGCCTGTACCCCAGAGCCACACCTGTCCCCAAACTCCCTCTCAGGGCCCACACCCTTCCCCTGCAAGTTCTCCCTACAGCCCTCGGCAGGTGGGGCCGGGGAAGTGGGTGCTGGCCATTCTGGGCACCCCCAACATTTTTGCAACCCTGCGGCCCCTGGGGACAGGAGCTGCCACCACCACCTGGCCCTTTGGTACCTTCTGGTGACCCAGTTCCAGGTGCCAACACCCGGGTTGTGAAACTGGCCGAAAACACCACCTTGTTCTGCAGGCTGCTTGGATCGCGCTGCAGCGTCCCCGCCCTCTGCTGCTGCACCCACACCTGGATCACAACAGACCAGGTGTCGGGGTGCTCAGCAGCATGGGGGCCATGGGAATCCACAGCCCATCGTCAAGGGAGCTTTGGTGTCGTCCTCACTAGAGTGTCTGCATGAGACTTGTCCCGCTCTACGACTGTGCCAATTCGGCCCTGCCTGAGTTGTGTTAGAGCCACCCAGGGGAGCGCCTGGCCCTGCCCAGGGTTGAGGGGCTGTTCCTGTGGGGCACCCCCAGTGCCCAGGCAGGGCCACAGGGTGCATGGTACCATGGGCAGTGCCAAGTGCCAGTGTAATATGACAGTGGGTCTGGGGGCACCATTGGGATGGGCAAATCAGGGTGAATTGCTTAGAACCAGGGCTACTTACGGCTCAAGACGGGGGGGTCCTTCTCTGTAAGGCCCCAAACCAGCCACACTGAGCACCTCAGGTGCCAATCTGGCCACCAAGTCTCATAAGCAATCCCCTCAGACACCCCAGTGCTCCCTGTGCCCCCCAGCCCCCCCTTACACAGGGGAGAGGTTATAACCCATCCCCACCTCCTCAGACACCCCAGTGTTCCTGTGCCCCAGCCCCCTTACACAGGGAGAGGTTATAACCCATCCCCACCTCCCCTCAGACACCACAGTGCTCCTGTGCCCCCAGCCCCCTTACACAGGAGAGGTTATAACCCACCCCACCTCCTCAGACACCCCAGCGCTCCTGTGCCCCCCCAGCCCCCTTACACAGGGAGAGGTTATAACCCACCCCCACCTCCCCTCAGACACCCCAGTGCTCCCTGTGCCCCCAGCCCCCTTACACAGGGAGAGGTTATAACCCACCCCACCTCCCTCAGACACCCCAGTGCTCCTGTGCCCCCAGCCCCCTTACACAGGGGAGGTTATAACCCATCCCCACCTCCTCAGACACCACAGTGCTCCTGTGCCCCAGCCCCCTTACACAGGGAAAGGTTATAACCCATCCCCACCTCCCCTCAGACACCCCAGTGCTCCTGTGCCCCCAGCCCCCTTACACAGGGGAGAGGTTATAACCCATCCCCACCTCCCCTCAGACACCCCAGTGCTCCCTGTGCCCCCAGCCCCCTTACACAGGAGAGGTTATAACCCATCCCCACCTCCCCTCAGACACCCCAGTGCTCCCTGTGCCCCCAGCCCCCTTACACAGGGGAGGTTATAACCCATCCCCACCTCCCCTCAGACACCACAGTGCTCCCTGTGCCCCCAGCCCCCTTACACAGGGGAAAGGTTATAACCCATCCCCACCTCCCTCAGACACCCCAGTGCTCCTGTGCCCCACCCAGCCCCCTTACACAGGGGAAAGGTTATAACCCATCCCCACCTCGCCTCAGACACCCCAGTGCTCCCTGTGCCCCCCAGCCCCCTTACACAGGAGAGATTATAACCCACCCCCACCTCCTCAGACACCCCAGTGTTCCCTGTGCCCCAGCCCCTTACACAGGAGAGATTATAACCCACCCCCACCTCCTCAGACACCCCAGTGTTCCCTGTGCCCCAGCCCCCTTACACAGGGGAGAGGTTATAACCCATCCTCACCTCCCCTCAGACACCCCAGTGTTCCCTGTGCAGCCCCCTTACACAGGGAGAGATTATAACCCACCCCCACCTCCCTCAGACACCCCAGCGCTCCCTGTGCCCCCAGCCTCCTTACACAGGAGAGGTTATAACCCACCCCCACCTCCTCAGACACCCCAGTGCTCCTGTGCCCCACCCAGGCCCCCTTACACAGAGGAGAGGTTATAACCCACCCCCACCTCCCTCAGACACCCCAGTGCTCCCTGTGCCCCACCCAGCCCCCTTACACAGAGGGAGGTTATAACCTCCCTCAGACACCCCAGTGCTCCTGTGCCCCACCCAGCCCCCTTACACAGAGGAGAGGTTATAACCCACCCCTCCCCTCAGACACCCCAGTGCTCCCTGTGCCCCAGCCCCCTTACACAGGGAGAGGTTATAACCCACCCCCACCTCCCCTCAGACACCCCAGTGCTCCCTGTGCCCCACCCAGCCCCCTTACACAGAGGAGAGGTTATAACCCATCCCCACCTCCCCTCAGACACCCCAGCGCTCCTGTGCCCCACCCAGCCCCCTTACACAGAGGAGAGGTTATAACCCATCCCCACCTCCCTCAGACACCCCAGTGTTCCCTGTGCCCCCAGCCCCCTTACACAGGGGAGAGGTTATAACCCATCCCCACCTCCTCAGACACCCCAGTGCTCCTGTGCCCCCAGCCCCCTTACACAGGGGAGAGGTTATAACCCATCCCCCACCTCCCCTCAGACACCCCAGTGCTCCCTGTGCCCCCCAGGCCCCCCCTTACACAGGGGAGAGGTTATAACCCATCCCCCACCTCCCCTCAGACACCCCAGTGCTCCCTGTGCCCCCAGCCCCCTTACACAGGGGAGAGGTTATAACCCATCCCCACCTCCCCTCAGACACCCCAGTGCTCCTGTGCCCCCAGCCCCCTTACACAGGGGAGAGGTTATAACCCACCCCCACCTCCCCTCAGACACCCGCTCCTGTGCCCCCAGCCCCCTTACACAGGGGAGAGGTTATAACCCACCCCACCTCCCCTCAGACACCCCAGCGCTCCCTGTGCCCCAGCCCTCCTTACACAGGGAGAGGTTATAACCCACCCCACCTCCTCAGACACCCCAGCGCTCCCTGTGCCCCCAGCCCCACCTTACACAGGGGAGAGGTTATAACCCACCCCACCTCCCCTCAGACACCCCAGCGCTCCCTGTGCCCCAGCCCCACCTTACACAGGGAGAGGTTATAACCCACCCCCACCTCCCCTCAGACACCCCAGTGCTCCTGTGCCCCCAGCCCCACCTTACACAGGGGAGAGGTTATAACCCATCCCCCACCTCCCCTCAGACACCCCAGTGCTCCCTGTGCCCCCCCAGCCCCACCTCACACAGGGGAGAGGTTATAACCCACCCCCACCTCCCCTGAGCCACCCCAGAAGAGGGAACGAAAAGGTGGGGAGTGGAAGGGTCGCAGCGCATGACACGCATCAGTCCCCCAGGTCCGGGTGCAGGCTCCTAGCAGGGACCGAGCACGCTGCTGGCTGAACGTCTCGGGGCCCG
The DNA here is from genome assembly GCA_019425775.1 of Rafetus swinhoei. NCBI lineage: Eukaryota > Metazoa > Chordata > Testudines > Trionychidae > Rafetus > Rafetus swinhoei. The sequence goes on from JAFJHL010000226.1 coordinate 1,193,608, forward strand.
AGCTTCCCTAGCGTGGGGCGACGGCTCCTTCCCGTAGCCAAGCCGCCTCCGGAGCGGCGAGCGGGGCTGGGGGCCCCGGTGCCCCCCCGCCCATTGCTCGCCTGGGGGAAGGCACCAGGAGCAAAGGGCCACGGGGCCTGCACCCCCCACGGGCCCTCGTGCACGCGGCGCAGCCCCCGGGGGGGACCCTGCTGCTGGCCCGCGCAGCGCCCGACTCGCCCACCCAGCGGCCCCCCCGGGAGCAGGGGGGCGGGGCGCGGGCTTGCGCCCTCGTTCGGCTCCAGAGTGAACGGCCGCTGCCGGAGCGCGCGCGTCGAGCCCCGCCCAGCAGGGGGCGGGGCCGCCAGGTGACCAATGGCCGGGCTCTTCCCTCCCGTCACGCGCTGGATGCGTGCGCCGACGGCTGGAGCGTCACGTGGGCTGAGGCTATAAAGGGCGGCCGGCGCCGGCGGCTGGCTACGCGGGGCTGTGGGGAGCGAGGAGCCGTCTCGTGCCGGAGTGGGGCGGTGAGCGCCGGGCCGGGGGGCGGGGCGGCCTCCGCCGGCGGGACTGGCGGGCGGGCGAGGGGGGGACCCGGGCTCGGCGCGCGCCCCGGCCCCTCCCCCACATGCGCCCGGCGCCGAGTGGCGCGCGCGGGAGCAGCCGTTTCCTGCTGCGCGGGAAGGGGCGGGCGGCGCGCGCGGGCGGGCGGGGCCCCGCGTGTGAGGGGCCGGGGCGCGTGGTGGGGAGGGGCTGTTTGGGGTGGGGCAGGAGCCCGTGGGGAGGGCGGGGCACTGTGTGGGGAATGTGGGGAGGGGCTGTTTGGGGTGGGGGCGGGGGCGCGTGGGGGGAGGGCTGTTTGGGGGTGGGGCGGGGCCCGTGGGGAGGGGCTGTTTGGGGCGGGGGCCCGTGGGGAGGGGGCCTGTGGGGAGGGGCTGTTTGGGGCGGGGGCAGGAGCCCGTGGGGAGGGGCTGTTTGGGGTGGGGTGTGAGGGACTGCGTGGGGCGGAGCTGGGGATGGGGGCTGTGGGGCCCCTGTCTCTTAGCGCGCAGGGCGGGGGTTGCGGGGCGCTGGCCGTGCTGTTCAGAGGGCCGGGGGGCCCTGTCCTGGGCCGGGGGGGTCCTGGCCTGTCTGACCCCCGCTGCGAGGGACGCCCCCGTGGCTGCAGGGCCAGGCCGGCTAGACCCGCTCCCCCAGGGCCCTGTGCCTGTGCTGCGGGGGGGAGGGTGCCTGTTGCCTTTGCTGGGGTTGTACAGCCGGACTCTTGTCTGCCTGTAGCCCCCCCCCTGTACCCCAGCTGGGGCTTCCCTTTGTCTCTTGGCTGGCTCGAGGTAGGTGTAGTGCTTCCATGACACTGCTGTGGCGCGTACAGCCCGTCTACACTAGGAAAGCTGGGCTGGTTCGACTGTGGTGCCCAGCAGTATGGAAAATCCACACCCTGGACTGACACTTAGACTGATCTTGCCCCCCTATGTACGCACGGTTAGGTGAATGGGTTCTCCTGTCACCTAGTTACTGCCTCTTGGGGCAATGGATACCTATGCCCATCGGTGGAGCGCTGATGCTGTGTTAATGTAGACAAACCCCAAAATGGCAAATTTGATGTAAAAACGCTCAATTTGTTGCTGTGAAAAGTTAGCCTTAATGGTGCCTAAAGCAGTGAGGGGCTGAGTGTCTGCAGAGCCTATAGATTTCCCAGAGTGGTGGTTATTTGGTGCCTCCAGTAATTGGATTCAAGTGTCCCAGCTGGTATGGGGCAAAAAATCTGAGGGCCAGCTGGGTCCCCCACTTGCTTGCTTGAGGTACTGCAGCCACATAAATAACTTCTGCTTCTATGCAGCAGATGCTGTTCCCCAGAGTATTCTTTGTGGGCTTTCTTTTCAGACAGGATTTGTTCTGCCTTTTCTCTCTCTAGGCTGGTAGGGGGATGGTCCTTGGCAGTGTTTCAGGGAGTTTCAGCACTTCCTGGTGGCTTAAGTGGGCCTGTTGTTCAGCTCAGAGTTATTGCTGCTTTCCATGGTCAAGGTGTACATGCAGCCCTTCCACCTGCTTTGCATCAAAGCTGGTAATGGTGTCTGTGGAGATCTGTGGCTCATAGAGCATTAGACTGGCTGGGATATCCATCTCCTGCCCCTTCTCAGTGTTGTGGTGAAGCATGGCTGCAACACAGATCTGTTAAGGGGGTTATGATGGAGATGTAGGACATTGACAGTGTCTGGTGGGCTGCTTCTGACCTAAATGCTCTTGGGGAGGGACATGTGTCTTAATGCATAGTCCCTTTCCTTCTCTGATTTGGAGGAGGCAGGGGGCTTGTTCCCTCTTCTGATGGCCCTTTTCAGGCAGCAAACAAACCAAGACGGTGAGTAATTTCTGCAGCAGCAATAGCCAAGCTAAACACAAGACTGCAGCTTAGGACATGAGGTACCATGGGGAATTGAGCAGAGCTACTTAACATACCTATAGCCAGTCAGCCTGCTGAGCTGCCAGTATGCCTTGCCCAAGCCATTGTTCAGGTACAGAATTCCCACCCTGACTGGGCCTGGGCCTTTCCCTTACCTTGGTGCTTGTACATGTACACACTAGGTAGAGGAGCTGTTAGCTGGCTAAGGTAAGCCCTAAGCTTCTCCCAGGGGCCTCCTACCTTGCCCTAGGGTGATAATTGGCTTGCAGCAGAGTTTCAAAGGGACACTGCTTCCACACTCCCCTTACTGTGCAGCAGTCTGTGGCCTACCTACAACTTGCTTTGTCCAGGGCTCTCCACTGGCAAGAAGGGCTAGCAATCTTGGGGTTTTGTTACACCCAACATTGCAGTATCTGAACACCTGTCATTTGAAAGTGCTGGCAATAATGGAGTTCCTAAAGAGCTTTGTGGGGACTCTGGCATGTCTTTTTATGGCCAAAACTCTGCTTGGCTAGAGGTTTTTTGTTAGGGGTTTAAGGGTTGAAAGGGCTCTATGCTGATTGTCTTTGTGGTGGTGAAAGAGTGCAGATTGAGCCCAGGTGGCCTGATGCGCCTGCCTTCCAGCAGTTAATGTTGTAGTCTGTTCAAGAAACAGTTGGTCTCAAGTATGCCTTTCAGGCTAGTAGTGATGGTGGCAAAGCTTGATCTAATATTTAAGGTAGGTCCTTTTTATTCCTGCCTGCTTGTTTTAGGGCCATCCTCCCATGTGGCAAAAGTGGCCTGGAGTTGGAATTTGTCCCATTCTTCTAGTACAGAGCTTCTCTCTCCCCAAGGAAAAATAATTGATCCAGGGTTTTACCATGTTGAGCAACTACACTCCAGTGAAATGCACTCACAAATCACTGGTGCAGTGCTCTTATCAGTAGGCTGGAGAGCAGCTGATGGTCTGGCTCCATTCCAAATCTGCTTCTTTCCTGATGGCATTGTCAGTGTGGTAGTATTCTTTGAAGCATGCCAGCAGGGGGAGCTGGCATTGAGGTTGGATGGTGGGAGGATAGAAATCACAAGGGATCTTGTCCTCCTCTGTGTTGTGGAACATAGGCAAAAGGCCAGGAATACAGTGCTAATGGAACAGCAGATAATACTCTTAGTTTCCTAATGGGGTACCCAGTGTGGCTTCTAGCTGCTAAGCAGGGATATAAGATTGGCCTTTACTCTGTGGGGGATCTCATGATGCTTAGCCAGCATCCATGGATCATGGTGACTGAGTTGTGCTTCTTTCATTGCAGGATGAAGAACTTGTGTTCTCTATTTTCTGCACCATGGAATTTTGTTCAGCTCTAACTCTCCAGAGCCAAAGGAACTTTAGAAAAGAGATTCCCATACACACCGTATAGCAGTAACTCTTTGGTTTCAAACATATCATAGTTTACAGTTTATTTAATTTTGTAACATTATTTATTAAATATTTTCATACCTCGTATTTTGTTTACATATCAAAGTTGCAAATTCCTGTTAATTTGAAACCACTAAATTAATAATATGGAACCCACAATTGAATCAACAACAGCTCTGATGGATTTGGTAGCCAGTACAATAGGAAGTAAGGCATCCGGTCCCATGGGAGCTTTCCTCTGGATGCTGATCCTGGGCTTCATCATTGCCTTCATCTTGGCGTTTTCTGTGGGTGCCAATGATGTGGCAAACTCATTCGGAACCGCAGTGGGGTCAGGTGTGGTGACTCTGCGGCAAGCATGTATCCTGGCATCTATCTTTGAAACGGTGGGCTCCGTTCTGCTGGGTGCTAAAGTGAGTGAGACCATCCGAAAGGGACTGATTGATGTGGAGATGTACAACTCTACTCAAGAGCTGCTCATGGCAGGCTCAATCAGCGCTATGTTTGGTGAGTAATGTTCAGGCTGCAGCAGAAAAGTGCACATGGACTAGTTATTGTATTGGACTGTCTCATGCCTCAAATCTGCCATATGTTGTAATGGTGACTAGTCACTCACTGAGACACAACTTCTTGTTGCTGTAGGTTCAGCTGTGTGGCAGCTAGCAGCTTCATTCTTGAAGCTTCCCATTTCTGGTACCCATTGTATTGTTGGTGCAACAATTGGATTTTCGTTGGTGGCCAAAGGACAGAGAGGAGTCCAGTGGTCAGAACTGCTTAAAATTGGTAAGCAAAATACAGTCCACTGGCTTTTTCAGATGGCATGGTTGTGGCATTAATAACCATATGGACTTGTCCCCAATGTGGGATTAATTTAGCTATATCTGGATTGTACTGTCCCAGATGCATTGTATTAAAATATTGTATCTGGGTTGACTGTCCCAGAACCACCTTCTAATTGCCAGGGTATTAATCGCCTTTATTTTCTGTCCTAGTATTGTCCTGGTTCATCTCTCCCCTGCTTTCTGGCATCATGTCTGCTGTCCTGTTCTTCCTCGTCCGTATGTTCATTCTTCGTAAGGTAAGGCTGCCAGATCTCCACAATGTGTGTCTGCTGTGTGGAAATGGTCTGTTCTACCTCAGAAATTGTATGAGCAAATGGGAGTAAGCCCTTTCTCAGGACTGTCTGAAGTGCTTGTGGCCCTCACTACTGTCACATCTGAGCACTTTAGATCCATACACAAAAGATCATGGATCTCCCAGACTAGCACCCTGACTGCTGAGCCTCCCTTCCTTGCAGTTACTGGGTACCTACTTGCCACAGACGGATAGGCTCTTTAGTGGGGAAGGAGTATTGAGATCCAGTGCAATGTTCTGTGCTGTCCTGTTTCCGGCTGTGGGCCCAGAAGAGGATGCTGGGACAGTAGCTTGGCAAGTGTCTCCAGACCTTGAGTGCTCCATCTCCCATGTGTCTCCGGCTAATGGTTCTCAGCATCCTGGAGGCTTGAAGACAGGAGGAGCTTTCTGTTCTTGGCTTCCCATCCTAAGCTTGTAGGTCAAGGGCTAATATTCACACCTCCCTCTGTTCCCCCCCAGATGAGGAGCAGAAATTGGCATAGGTTCTCAAGCAGTAGCAGCGTGACACTGCGAAGATGCTGGCTACTTGTGCTGCTGTCCTTGTGGGCTGCAAAACATCAACCAATGCATTTTTGGCTTTGTGTTGCAGCTGCTTAGAGTTAAATGTGGCTGCAGACTGGAAGCCAAAAACCAAGCTAAATTCTGCAGATAATGATGCACCACGTTTCCTGGGTACAGGTAGCTGAGTAGACTAAGTAGGCTTTGAAAGGCCTTCAGAGCCATTTCCTGTTGAGGCGGACCCTAGGATATTGCTTCTATTGTGCAGTGAGATTGTTAGTAGAAAAGATAGCTCTTTAGCCTGTCAAGGCAGGAAGGAATCTTGCACCTTGATTGCCACTTGGCACTCAATGGAACAGTTTGTGGAAGTGCCAATTAGAGCTAGTTGTAACTTGAATGACCTGCCTTAGCATTAAAATGCCTGGAGAGCTCTGCCCTTGTGATAAACTCTGCTTCTATGCATGACTGACTTGGCAACCTGTCTAAGCAGGGAAACTTACCAGCAGAACTGTACTGTTGTAAGTATGTCATAACTCTCCATGGACTTGGACATGCCCACCTGAGGTACTGGAATAACTACAGCAATATAGCTTTGCTAATGTTTCTCGACATAGGCAAGCCCTCGTGAGTCTGGGGCTCGTGTCTTAAATTAATACAGTAGACTTCCGATAATCCGGAACCTATGGGATTTAGGTGGTGCCGGATTATCAGATATGCCGGACTATCAGGAGGTACTATAAGCAGGTTATATATATACTGTATACATTATATACTGTATATAAAGTGTTCTTAACCTTTTTATTGTACATACTGTATACAGTATACTGTAATGTGTTAGTTTTTTTAAGCCTTTTTTACCCTTTTTGCTCAGCTCAGCTGCTGCCGCTGTTACCTTGTGACTCATTTTTTGCTGAAGCTCACTCACTAGGCTCTTGCCATTTTGATGCCGGACTATCAGGAGTGCCTGATTATTGGATGCTGGACTATTGGAGTTGTACTCTACTTAAGACTAGACTAGAGGCTGTTGTCTTTAGATTCCATCAACCTAAAACCAGCAACCTAAAACCAGTTGCTTGAACTTCAGGATGGGCTTTGTCTGGGAGGTGATTGGCTTTGCTGGGCTAACCTCTGTTTGACAAGTGCTTTCTGTTCTGAGGCTCCTTGGTTTGGAATTCTTTACAAAAATTGCTCCAGTAAGAACAAAAGTAGCAGCTGGAAATGGGAACATGAAACTAAACTTGTTTAATTTAACACAAGCCACTCTGTATCCTCCTGTTCAGTATGCTGACTAGATCAGTAATCTGAACGTGAATTAACACTAAGCATGCTGGTAGAGTCCACGCTGCTGGCCAAACAAATGCTGTAATTCCATATAGTTTAGTGTCCAGGACTCAACTTGAGTGTGTGAACTTTTGGCTTACGTATATAAAACATAAAATCAGCTCTGGAGTTACATTTTAAGCTACTCAACATCCTCAAAATATACTAGGTAACAAGCTTCAGAGGGGTAGCTGAGTTAGTCTGCAACAGGAAAAAACTTAACAACAAAGTCTAGTAGCAGCTTAGACTAACAACACATAGATGGTATCATGAGCTTTCGTGGGCGTAACCCACTTCAGATGACACTAAAGTGGGTTGTGCCCACGCGAAAGCTCATGATACCATCTACGTCAGTGGTTCCCAAACTTTTCAGCATCACGCCCCCTTTTTGATTTTTGAAAAACCCTCACGCCCCCCCCCAACAGCAAAACTTGTTGAGCCAAAAAAAGGAACTGACTGCGGCAGCAAAAGTTGATTGGGGGGGGCGGGGCGGGTGCTGGGTTGCCCCCCCCCCGGAACTTCTTCAGGCCCTCCAGTTTGGGAAACCATGATCTACATGTTTTGTTAGTCTTGAAGGCGCTACTAGACTCTGTTACGTTTTAAAAACTTAACTTCAGATCTCAAGTCTAACTCCTGTGGATTCTGCTTTGAATCACTTGCTGTTTTCCTGAGCTCTCCACATTTTGTTGCTACCTGGCAGTAGTGTATTTAGCATAGCTGTCAGATTAATACTGCATAACTGGCCTTTCAAAGTTGTATGCACTAAATACTTGTTCAGGTCCTTTTGTGCAAACATGTTTAAGGCATTAAATTTCACTGAACATTCATTGTGCATGTTTAGTAACATCAGAACACTTGGGCTTGGCTCTTGCTCGCTGTCTCAAACTAAAACCCACTTCCAGGATGAGGTGGTGTTTTCAGTACATAGGAATGCATTTGAATAATCCCTCTGAGTCAAATGACTTTAACAATTAGTCTCATTCACCTGAGGAAATGGAGGGGGGAAAACCCCTAGGGCTCTTTAAAAAAGAATTGCTTTAGTGTAGTGTTTCCCAAATAGTGCTCCACAGAACCCTGGGTTCAGCGAAGTGAAAGTAAGGGTTCTGAGAGCCGGGGCTGCTGGCCACTGCGGTCTTAGGGGTGGGCTGGCAGGGGTTTTTCTTGACAGCTTTTCCACCATTTTTGGTTGACCAGTTTCCCCTTTTTTAAAGGGTTCTGTGGCCAAATAAAATTGGGAAACACTGCTTTAGTGGATTGAAGCAAAAGCTTTTAGAAAATGCGGTTGAAAACTAAACAGTTTAGTGGGATATCTCTTCTGATGGGCAGGCTGTTAAATACTTGAAGGCAGCAAATAATCTTGGAACATGGCTACTTTGTCTAGACTTAGAAGTAAGGTGCTTTTAAATGAACAGTTCTGAGGCATCAGATTCCATTCAGTCTTTCTGTGGGTGTGCTGCCTGTTCAAAAGGCTACATTGCTGTTTCAGGGAATGCATGCTTCTGCTTTGAAACTACTTGGGAGGGGCCTGTTTGTCTTCCATATTGAGAGTAACTTTTTACTTGTGAACAGAACAAACTGACAACCTTAAATGCAGTGTGGATCTGTAAGGTTCAGGAACTGGTGATGCACAAGTTCTAAATTCTTCAGTCCCAATTCTGCCTTTGACTCCTGAACAACTCCACTGTTGATGGCGCTTTCACAGCGATAGTAGATTAACCTGTAATTGGCATGTAGTGAACAAGTGTTAGTCACAAAAGACTCCATCTCCCTATTCTGGAGCTGGCTCTGCAGGGCTAGTAGGAGGGAAATAATAAACTTATGTCGGTTACTTCTAAGTCAGGTGCACAAAACAGATTTTGGTATGAAGCTACTATTTAGAAGTGTACTGTAAGTGACTGATTTGATAAAGGTCTGTGTTGCTGTTTAGAATCTATGGGAACTGGATTTGTATAGCGTGAAAATCAATCTGTTTTACAGGCAGATCCAGTCCCCAATGGGTTGCGAGCTTTGCCAGTCTTCTATGCCTGTACAGTTGGGATCAACCTCTTTTCCATCATGTATAGTGGTGCTCCTTGTAAGTATACGTCAGAATACTTCAGCACTAATTTTATAATTCTTTAAAAAAACCTCCATTAAATGCATGATTTACCCCTTTTTGCTTTACAGGGCTGAAATCTCCTAGAAGGCTGCCGGCCTGTGCCGGCTACGGAAGGCTGCAGGCTAGCGTGTGCTGATTCTAAACTAGATAGTTACCCAACCAAAGAGGCCTGCTCAAACTCTAAATTCCTACAGAGCTTTCTCCGTAGTCTTCACAGGACTGGCAGATAACATGGCTTCCCCTTTCCTCTCTCCTACTTACGCTAGAACTGAGCCCTCTGCTGAAGAGTCTCCTTAAGCTTTTCCCAATCTCCAGTGAAGCTCATTGCAGCACTGGAGTCTTGTATTGGATTTGCTCAGTTTGGCCTTTCAAGCATAAGCGCTTGCTTACCTTTCGTCCCTAAGAATATATTAACTGCCCCATCACTTCCTGACCAAGAAGAGCTGGCATGTCACAGCTGGCACAAGTACTCTGAAGAGGAATTCATGCATCAGAGGGGAGCTCCAGAGCCAAATGTTTGTGCTAACTTGCTATGGGGGTGGGAGGGGCAACTGATGAAAGGAGCAGGGAGCTGCCATTGTAATTCCAGCTAGTTTGGCACAGTTGGGCCTGGAGACCTGCAGAGTTTCAAGGCAGCTGTAGGAAATAGTCCTAGCTAATGTAACAGTTGGTTAACAGTGCCAGCTACCCTGGACTGCAATGGCAGCTTCAGCTGGGGCTTTCTTCTGTGATCTATTACATCAGGTCATCAAGGACCCAGAGCTAAGTAGAGGTTGTGTGTGGCAGGTATTCATAGACCTACTAGACACTGCAGGCTATTTAACTTCTAGATATTGAAAGAGATCACATGTAGTTATGATGTTGACTCCAGCATTTCCTTCATACCTTGGTCTGTTCAAATACGCTTTAAGGTCCCGAAATTGTCCGATGTTGCAGCACTAAATGGAGTTATTGTAACTTTGCCTAGACACATTCATAGGCATTAAGCTTTGTGACGTAATCGGTTAAAGCATAAGTTGTATTGCTCCATGTGATCCAGTTAAGCCTGCACTTTACTAGTCAAATTCACATTTGGTTTGACTTTGGTGGACAAGATTTGGTTAAACTTTGTTCCACTTTAGCTGGGAATGTGCCAGATTTGTAACTGCGATTAGTGTTGCATGTTAACTATGCCATATGAAATAGGTGTGTGATTGCACACTCAACCTCTACAGTTCCTTTATCTGCCTTCTATGTACTGGGAATGTTTATACTTACTGGCTGCAGCAGAAAATGTAGGTATATTTTTGGCCATTTAGTGCAGACACTTGATACTCTAACTTGAGGTTATAGCAAACTGTAAATAAGCTAAAGCTTCTATGGGGGGAGATCCAGCTGCTCATTTGAAAATGTTGGGTATCTAGGTCAGCTAACACCTTAGAGAGCTCTCCTGTTTGAAAAGCTGTAAATTTGGCTTTAAGTCCTCTAGGCCATTGTTTCTCGACCTTTAGTACCCTTTAAAAAAAATGGTAAGTACCCCTAGTACCTACAGTTTTCTCACACACTTTTTTTCTACCACTGCAACACATTTGTGTTTAAACAACTTAATTGTAGCCAGGGGGGCGATGAAATTTTTGGGTTTGAAAAGTACAAAAACAATAAAACGCTGTAAAACTTGCGACACATTCCATTTTCTCTAAATTTCAGTTGTTGACATACCTCCCCCAGACTTCTCTCGAGTACCCCTAAGGGTACTCATACCACTGGTTGAGAAACACTGGTCTAGACGAAGATGCAGAAGCCATCATTGCTGGCCCATGTGGCTGGAAAGTCCTATCCCATCACAAATCTAAAATGCTACATTAATATAAATCTGTTGGAGATCTCAAGTGGGTACAACTCTTCTCCCCCTGGCTGTTAGCAGACTGACATGCCAGAGGGAATAGTGCTGTCTGCTGCAGAAGACTTCCTTTTTTTTTCTTTGACTTTGCAGCAAGTCAGGACATCAGCCTGTGTGCCTACTGTGTTGACAGCTAAAGTGACTGAGGGCTGGTAGACAGAACATGTTTGGTCACTTGCTGCTGGGTCACCAGTGTTCAGTGATCTCGGTAATCCAGTTTTCTCTGGAGGAGGAGGTCAGGAGAGTCTCTGAACATGTGAAAGAGATTAGCTTTGATGAAGAGATTGTAACCTGGTGGGGGCTCCCCTGTGGGTTAAGCTTGAATGTTTGTACTTTAGCATTGGCTGTTCTATTACATATTCACTTCTCCCACTAAGATTTACTGTGCGCACAGCAATGCTGGTGCATGGAACTGCAAACTCCTGGGAGGCAGCAGTGAATGTTATGTGCCAAGCACTCCCTCATTCAGATGTGAACAGATCTTACGAAGAGGGATAGTCATACATGAAGGGGCTCTTGCCCTGGGGTTTTCAAGATCCATTGTTTTATTTCCTAGTGCTGGGCTTTGACAAACTTCCTATCTGGGGTATCCTCCTAATTTCGGCGGGGAGTGCTGTTGTCTGTGCTCTCATCGTCTGGTTCTTTGTGTGTCCGAGAATGAAGAAGAAAATACAACGTAAGTAACACTTCAGAATGACATAATATCACATGCTCTGCTTAATGAGTTACTTAAATATCCTGTTTTGACTCCCCTTGCTTGCAGTGGGGGGTGGTTTTATAAATCTGACCCCCAACAACCTATTTCATTAAATGATCCTAAGGGGGTTTTAGCACTCAAATCACTTGACCTCTTCTGAAAATCCCACGAGTCACTTAAGTATTTGTAATCAAGCTGTGGCTGGTCATTGTAAAACTAAAATTACAATCAGTGACTTCCAAGGTGTCCCCTTAAGCATCCTTCCAGCTGAGTAGCTATCACATTGGTAAAACAGTACTTCTCTTGGCAGGCTGCAGCAACTTCTCTACCCAGTTATCTGTTCCAGATTGAGCTGCGATGGAGTGGGCTTTAGGCACCACAGAACAGTTACCTTGAGTTGATATACTCTTAAACAGTGCCATTTTATTCCTCTTAAAGGCTGCCCTGGGTAGAGAATGCAAAAGGCAGTGTGCCTAATTGTGGCATATCACCTTTAATACCACATGCACCTGATGAGCAATCTGACCTTGCTGTTGCAGATTAGCTTTAAGTGGGTGATCTCATAAAATCCCTGTCCTGTATCAAAGAATACCTGTTGAAAGGCACTCAGATAGCATTCCCCAGCCTCATCATTCTAATGATCTGGGGGGCTTCTGTGCAATCAAGCACCATTTTGCCAATGTTATTGAGTCCTGGGAGAGGTTTCCTAAACAATAGGTAAGAGAAAATAGTGATTGACAAGTACCCTTGCCAGGCTTGTATAAATGTGACTCACTGCTTGTTAGATACTTTCTGGCTGCCCTTGAAACAGCTCATCCTAGCTGCTAAAGGAGCTTTATACGGACTCTTGCCATAATTTACATTTTCCCCCCTCGCTAATGTAACTTAGAGAATCTGTTAGCAGCTGTTTGGGTTTCAGCATAGCCTATTCCTGTCCAGAACCCCAGTGACGCACATACTGCAGTAGTGTGAGCAGCCACGCACAGCACTGCAGCAGAGCTAGGAAACTCCATGCTATTAAGTCTGGCTGGTCAGGGCAGAGACTAAAAAGTTCTGAGCAAGTGCTTGCAGGGAGCTAAACTGTGAAATCAATTGTCTCTGCTTTAATAGTACAGACAGGGAAGCTTTTAATTGACTCCTGGTATTCTTGCTCTGAAGATTTCAAGCACTTAAATGTTTAGTTTTGCCTGCCTCCCATAAGTTAGGAGTCTTTCCACTTTGCCCTGGGGAAACAAGCAGATGTTAACCAGGTCTGAAATTTGGCTTTATCTGGTTAGGTTCTTTAAACAGGATTTTCCAGAGGAGCAGAGACCCCATGCTCCTTTAGAAGTCATTGGAGAGCTGTGTTTAGAACCTCAAGAAAATCATGCTACTTGTATTAAGGTGCATGCTTAGGCAGCCAAGAGTGAATTTAGGCCAAAGTCTGCTGTCTGAAGCGGGATCACTCCAGAGTCCCAGTTCTGTACCAACTAGTAGCCTGTTTTGGATCACTTTTGTAAGCTGAAGTTTCTACCATCAAGCCTCCAAATAAGAGCCGAGTGAAGGATAGATGTTTGGTTGGGGCTCACAGAGAAGAAAAAAGTGGCTCTCTTCAAATTGAAAATTTTATTTTTCTCCCTGAAATAACCAAAAATGTGTGAGGTTTTTATTTTGACCTAGACACATTGTCTAGGTTTTGAGGGTTTTATAGCTGAATTTGAAAGCTACCATTTTGACATCAAAACACTTAGAATTACAACATGGAACATTTTGTTGTGAAATGTCCAAAGCACCCGTTTCAGCTTTAGAGAGAGGGTGGGTGAGGTAATCTCTTATTGCAGTGTTTCTCAACCTTTTTGATACCAGGGACCAGCTTGCTGCCTTCCTAAGCTGCTGGAGAGCTCAAAGTGGTGCTGGTCCACTGATCAATTATTGACAGTTTTATTGGGCCAACTTCAGTTGACACAAGACAAGGTTTCAAATTTACACAGAGCTCTTGTCAGCTCTGTGTGAGCTTGAAACCTTGTCACTGACACCGACATAAGATGGTCCAATAAAATAACCTCACCCGCCTTGTCTCAAATATCGAGACCAATAGCTACCCCACTGCTACTTTCCCCATACTCTTTTGACAGACTTACTGTTAGCTGCAATTTTTGCCTATCCCCACTCTAGGTGTTTAAAGTTGAGAGAGTGCTTTAAGGTCAAGCTTGGTGTACTTTTCCAGATACTCCTGGCAGTGAAGCCTGTGTGTTGCCATGGCTCATCACCATGCTGAAAGCTACTTTCTTGCCCAGTGCGGTCTGTGATGCAAGAGCTGTAGAGTACACACATCACTCGTGTGACTCTTGCAGGGTTAAAGCGTGTGACAATACACATTGCAGCACTTGACTTATGATACCCTGATGAGAGACTTGCTGCTTAATACTGCTCCCAGAAGAAGAGTGGCTCTGTCTAGATTTAAAATCTTTAATTAAAATAAGCTTTCTGGCTCCATTGTAACATGCGTATCTTGGCTGCACTGCTGTCCAGCCATCGACCATGTAATTTCTCTTTGCTGTTGCTTGTGCCATTCTAGGATTGGATCTAGCTTTAACACTAAACTGGAAGCAAGCAGTTGGAGCCATCTGTGTAGCTAGTTCTTGGTGTAGAGTGAAGAACCATGGCCTCTAAAGCAGAGCCCCCAGTCCCATTAGTCACTCTGCCAGTTATAACCACACTTGTTGGGTGCAAAGAGAGGTCCCAAAATAGCAAAGCCTAGTTTAGACTTGTGAGTTCTTTGACAATCTGGCTGCCCCATGCACAGCACAATGTGTATCCCCTCTAAACATGCAGATACTTACGTGGCTACCAGTTTGTGCTGTAAACTGAAATCCAGCTGCTGTGAATCTGAGTTCTGACTGGTACCAGCATTGCCCAGGTATCTGTGGATGCAGAGTAGGCTGGAATCAGGTGCTAAAGGTTTTAAATGACAGTAGCCTTGGCTGCTAAGCCACTGCTTTGTTCTACAGGAGAGATCAAATCAAGTCCTTCTGAGAGCCCCTTGATGGAGAAAAAGAATGGCCGGAAGGAAGACCAAGATGAATCTAAAGTGCCACTGGGCAACGGAGTGGGTGACAGCAAGAGCCCAGTTGCTGATGTGTCTGCTGGGCATCACAGGGCAGCAGTGGAGGAGAGAACAGTATCCTTCAATTTGGGAGACTTGGAGGAAGCTCCAGAGCGGGAGAGGCTCCCTAGTGTAGACCTGAAGGAAACAAACATTGACAGTGGTGAGTTGGGGTTAGCACAAGGGTGGGCAGACTGGTCTGCAGGCCCCATCTGCATATGGAAATCATATGGTGGGCTGAGAGGACTTGTGGTGGGTGGGGGTGCTCTTTAAGGGAGGTACCAGTGATGACTTGGGGCCCTGCTGGCAGTGACACCAATGCAACTGTACCAGACCACTGCAGACAGGCACGATATCTGGGACATGTATGGCCCTGGGTGGCTTTGAGACTCTCGCTGCTGTGTGTGCGGGGTTCAGTCCTGGAAGCAAAGCAGTGAAGTGCTTGCTCAGTATGGCTTTGCGTGCCAGCAGATGGTGCTTGTCAAGGAATTGAGTCGGGGGCTGGGGAACACTGGGGTGGAGCAGGGGAAGCCCCGACCTCACTCCTGTGGGAGCTCAGGGCCAGATAAAAAGGCCTGGCAGTGTGGACGCAGCCTGCAGGCCGTAGCTTGCCCACCCCGGTTAGCAGCTTTCCATCACTTGAGACCTTATGGCTGGAGGCTGAGAGCCCTGTAAGCATCATGCAAGTCAGGGCCCAGTGGCACAAGCATGAGGCCTTATGCAGGGATGTAACAGGGCAGTTGGTTAACTGATAAGCAAAAGCTTATAAGTAATACTATAGACTACATGCATTCTCTCCTCCTTCCCCCCCAGTAAATTTTTTAGCAGGCTGGCCAACAGCCCCCCTCAGTTCTGGCTTGTGCCCCTGCACCAGACAGGCTGCTGCCACCCCATGAGGGGAGCTGGTTTAACTGGCTCCCTTCATGGACCAGCTCCCGCCTGGCATCCTGTGCTGCTGCCTCTATCAGCTCCTCGAGAATGGGGCTGGATCGGACTGGCTGCTGGCCCCACCCTTGGACTATAGACTAGTCAAGTAACCAATAAGAATTCATGAGGTTAATCAGCTATTCAGTTAACTGATATTTAACATCCCTACTCTTGTGCTTTTGATTGGGCTCCTGTTTGAAGCGTATTCCTCACTCCTGGCCAGATGGATGGGAGTTAAACTCGACTTCTCTTTGCAGGAGCTGTGAAGTTGCCCAGTGGCAACCTTGTTCAGTTCAACCAAACTGTCAGCAACCAGATCAATTCCAGTGGCCACTACCAGTACCACACGGTGCACAAGGACTCGGGTCTGTACAAAGAGCTGCTCCACAAGCTCCACCTGGCCAAAGTGGGCGATTGCATGGGAGACTCTGGTGACAAGCCGCTGAGGCGTAACAACAGCTACACGTCGTACACCATGGCCATCTGTGGCATGCCGCTGGATTCGTTCCGTGCCAAAGAGGGCGAGCCAAAGGGGGAGGAGATGGAGAAGCTGACCTGGCCTGGAGCAGACACTAAGAAGAGGGTCCGTATGGACAGCTACACTAGCTACTGCAATGCTGTGGCCGATACCCACCCGGCAGCGGCTGTGGATGTAGATGTGGGCAAGGTGGAGACGGGCAGTGGTGACAGGAAGTGCAGCACTGGCTCTCTGGAGGAGTGGCATGACCAGGATAGACCAGAAGTGTCCCTGCTGTTCCAGTTCCTGCAGATTCTCACTGCCTGCTTCGGTTCCTTTGCTCACGGCGGCAATGATGTCAGGTCAGTGACAGGTCCTCCGAGGCCAAGTGCCATGTTAATGCAATACGCTGACCTCCTCTGGAGCACACATGCCTTGCATGCTGGTGTGAAAGATGCTTACTGGGAGGTAGCACATTCTTCCTCACCAGTAACTGGGTCATCCTGGCAAGTGTAGCAAGTTAGGGTTTGTAACAGTGAAATTGGAGTTCATCACTTCTCAAGCCAGTGGCAGGGAAAGATTCCTTACTTGTTTGACTGGAATGCATCTGTCTGTCTTTTTCCAGCAACGCCATTGGCCCTCTGGTGGCTCTGTACCTAGTCTATCAGACAGGCGACGTGGCTACCAAAGCGGCAACTCCCATCTGGCTGCTGCTGTACGGAGGTGCTGGGATCTGCATTGGTCTATGGGTCTGGGGGAGAAGAGTCATTCAAACCATGGGGAAGGATCTGACTCCCATCACCCCATCTAGGTAAGATGCTTCACGGGACACAGGATGCTCATGGTATTTATTTTCAGTATACTGCTTCCTAAGTACATAACACATTAGTACGCAGAGGCTGGGTGAGCACGTAACTGACTAGGCAGTGCAGAGTCCGCAGCCTGCTGAAACTTTTGTTAATTCTTACCTACTTGCTTGTTCACATTTCAAACTTCCTAGTGCTCAGAGGTACAATAGCTTTGTTCAAAGCATGTCATGGGAAGACAACTCCACACACCCCCCAGTGCTGCTTCCAGTGCTGGTATTCTAAAGTGCATTTGAGCCTATGGCCCTAGTCCCTGCATGGGATCAGGGTGTTTAACTCAACACCCTACCTCTAGGTCAGAAGCCAGCAGAGCTGGACCTTCCACTGTTGCTTCCATCTCCACTGAATTCCCTGTCACCATACCCAGGTGGCTGTCATGGTGACTCAGAAGGCGACTGATCTGATGCCCCATATCGTCTGGGACCAGGATATTATAGATCAAAGCAAATGCCTTGAGAAATTGAATGCAAATAACTATGGAGCCCATGAATGGCCTACTCGGTCCCCTTTGTGTAAAGGGTGTGGTGCCACTGGGTTAGAGGGTACTCATCTGGCTTTTGTCTAACCCGCATCTCTGCAGGAGGTTACCCATACTAGAAATGGAAGGAAAAATGAATCGATTGAAAGATCTGTAGCCTTGATTTTAGCCTCTAGCTGTCGAGAGGCTCTATACAAAGCAGAAGTGTGTAGAAAATCTAAAGATTTAAGTTAACCTGGTTAATGAGACCTGGAACCCTGCACAGAACAGGAGCCATAAGTCAGTTGTGTGCCATGCCCATGGGCTGTCTGCTTGAATCCCTTGCTGATAGAGTAGCTCCAACAGCCTGACATAACTATCTTTGTGTGCGCAGTGGCTTCAGCATTGAACTGGCATCTGCTGTGACCGTGGTGATTGCATCAAATGTTGGTCTCCCCATCAGTACAACACACTGCAAAGTAAGTGAAGTGCTTGCCGGTGGCTGACTGGCTCGTGGTGACCAGCCTGAGTTTTGCAGGAAATGTTGTGCTGCTGCAGGGGGTGGAGTTAGTGCTGTGGGCATGGGACCAGAAGCGATGGTCTGCTCGATTGGGAATCCAGGGCCTTCAAGTACTGGCTCTTGCCTTTCCACCTCAATCTCAGAGCTGGCTAGTATTGAATTGTAGAGTAGCTTCCAAAAGACACCAGGCATTGGTCTTTGGCAGGCCTAACGTCTGCATGCAGATCTGTCCATTGTGGCTAATGAGCATAGAGTGACCATAGGAAGTGGGAAGGGAGAAGCTACAGAGAAATGGACATTGAGGAGAAGTACTTGGGCTCAGTACTGTGTAGAACAAAAAGCAGTTTGTCCAGCAGACCCATTATGAAGCTGCCAAGCTCCCGAGGCCACTCACGTCATGGGAAACTTCATTCCCACAAGCCCAGCACTTGTGTATCAAAGATGCCTGTAATCACATTGTGAAACTCTTCTGCTGGTCCCTTGTTGCCTGGCCCCATGCTGTGCTGGCTCTGCACCCCCAGGCACTTCACCTGAGTCATGCTGGCTCACTGTGGCTGGCTGTGGCCGTTCTCGCTGGATTCAGGGGTGTCTTGTCTGAACCAAGTTAGCACTGCGCTCTCCCCTAGTAAAGCCACATTGGAACCCGAGTGCGCCTGAAACGGTGCAGTGTATTGGTGTGACCGATCTGAAGGAGTTCCCCAAGAATGGGCTGGAATCTAGAAAACGTGCCTTACGCTGAGGTTAATGAAGCTCAGTCTAGCTTAGCCTAGAGAAGATTGAGGGGACTAAGAGCTGGGGTCAGTCTTCCAGCAAACAAAGGCAAAAATCAAATCCGTATGTGGAAGCTGAAGGTAGCCCTTTGGCTTTGGCGGTGCCCCCCCACCCCAGGCACCTCGAGGTTATTGGGTGTACAAGGACCTGACTGCTTACGGATTTTTGGTGGCTTTTAAGATTGTGGTGCTGGTCTTACTCCCTGGGCTGCCTATCCTGCCCTGGTGTGCCGTGGGTGGGTGGGAGGAGGCTGGGCCCCATAACCCAGCTCCCATGGGAACTACAGTTTGCGGAAGAACTCGCTCTCCCAGGGAACCCACAGGGGATCAACATGGCAGCTGTGCTGCACGGGTGTCCTGGCCCCACAGTGCAGACCTCACAATTGCTACATGTGCAAGAAGTGTGTGGCACTGCTGTGCATGAGTGCTACTCCAGGTAGCTGGGATTTGGGTGGAGTGCGCAAACCGCCTCCCTGCATGTACAACAGTCTCTGAAAGATACTCTGGCTGACCAGAAACAGGCTTGATGCTGGAATCAAGTGGTGATCTGACCCATTATGCAGGAGTTAGGACCATAGTGGTCTTTTTAGTCTTTAAATGATGGTCCCTTGGTGTATCTCCCATAGGTGGGCTCCGTGGTCTCGGTGGGCTGGCTCCGTTCCAGAAAGGCTGTGGACTGGCGTCTCTTCCGTAACATCTTCCTGGCGTGGTTTGTCACTGTCCCGATTTCTGGCCTCATCAGTGCGGCTATCATGGCACTGTTCAAGTATGCCATCCTGGGAGTGTGAGACCAGCATGGGTGAAATCACAGCAGCTTGCTGTTCGAGCGGCAGTAGCAGCAGAGCTAGGCTGAATTGCCTGGCACGGAGATGGGAATGTTGCATTTGTGCTCTAACTGCTTTCAGGCTAAATGAGTCTTCTCTAAATTAGCTGCAAAATAACCAGCGTCCTGACTGATCTCATCACGTCTGTTTCCTGTTGGACCGTGAATCCCTGTATATATTTCTCTATTCTTTTGTATCAAGCTTACCTTCCATTATGTTTGTCACTGAGGTATCCTTTGTTAAATTTGTTTATCCTTGCGCTAAACTTAGAACTGGCAGGCACAGTCAATTCTAGTGTGACTGGCTTGGAGGGGTGACTGTCCCACAGCCATGCTGGCTCTAGGTTAGCAGTAATGGGCACAGAGGCCAGACTTATTTTTTTAAATAAAACTTTTAAACTAAACGTACCTATTGGCTGACTCCTTGTGGAGCAATACCCGTTATCCACCATCTCCTGACCCTTCTTTGCAGCTCTCATGGTGCTTGTGGGACACGTTACCGGCTCCCTGAGAGCTGTGAAAGTTGCTGGGGGGGCAGGGGGCTTCTAGGAAGCAGGTTGTAATGTGTCCAGCTTTGCTGCAATTTCAGTAGTGCGGGGGGTGCAAACAAGAGAAACCTGCAGTACCACGATACTCTGTCTTGTGTGGTCTTTTGATCTCGTCCATTACCCAGTTTCTGCTTTGGGAGAAACCTGTGGTTGCCTGGGGAATCAACAGTGGTGGCTCCCCATGGTGGAGACCTCACACCTCCTGCATGTGCTCCTGAGCTCTGGGGGAGTTTGTTTTGAATCTAGGCTGCACTAAACTCTCAACCCAGTTGATTTAAATGTTGAGCTCACGGACTGCTGTCCCCTTATTGGCCAAGATGCTGGCTGCCTCCAGTGACCCTGACCCTGCAGGACTCTGTTCCCCAGTGCTACCTCTGACAAAAGCTTCATTTTGGAATAAATCTCTGGGATTTTCCATCCAGCAAAATGCTCCCCTGCGAATGCCCCAGGCAGTGTGCTCCATCCTGTGATCTGTGTGACTGGCTCTGGCTGAAGGAACATGACCTCCTTTCAGAGCTCTAGCGAGTTACCTGGTTACCCTGGACCCTCCTTCAGCCACTGAGCCAAGAGCATGTACAAAGCAGTGAGTTCCCACTCCCACTGCTTGTTCCCTTGGGCTAAGGGGAGAATCCTGTGCAAGGGGACTAGCTCCTCAGGCTAAGCGAGAGGAAGGTGGTAGGTGCTTAGACACAGTACTGCAGGCTGCCCTCAGCCTCTCCGGTCATGTGCTGTTACAGCAGCTTCTCCAGGCAGACACACTGGGCTGAAGTTAGCCCTGACTCTGGTGCACTCTAACCCAGTGCTCAGGCTGCAGGGATCGACTGTTCCTCTTGGTGCCAGACATGGCAGCCAGGGCAGTCCTGGGTGATGCTGGGCCCATATTAATGCCTTGGTGCTGGAGTGGGAGCATTCCCTGCGGCAATGAGCAGACAGCTGCTTTGGAGCTGGACTGAATATGCTGCTTGAACAGTCCCCTTGGCCACTGCCCTAGAGGTAGGATGCAGCCCCGTGTTCACAGGGCCCTGCAGGCCAGAGCTGCTGTGACACTGAAGGGGTTTGGAAGGAAGGAGCTGGTAGCGTTCCATCAGCACCCCCCCAAGGAGATCAGTGTTGCCTCCATTTTACAGAGAGGGAAGCAGATTCCAGCTCTCCAGTGCAGTGGTGCCACAGCTGGAGTGGGCCAGGCCCTGGGCTGCACAGCCTCTCTGGCCTGGTGGCAGGAATGGAGGAGGAAGCCAGAACTGCGTAGAGGGGTCTTGTTCTCAACACTTGCTTCTGGGCAGTTTCCTCAGCCAGTCAGCGGGAGAACTGAGCTTTGGTTCCCCATGTCTACTCCATTTAGCTGTGTGCAGGGTGCAGCAGTTCTGTGCCCCACACAGGGGTGGTGCTGGGGTGTCCTAGAGGAGGCCCTGCCTAGTGCTGGTCCCCACAATGCTGGGGTTCAGGTGGTACTGGCAGATGGGGTTAAGGGAGCAGCTCGTGATCCTCATACTTCAGTCTCCTAAGCCAAAGCCTCCTCCAGTGTGCCTGTGCTTGTTCTGCTCTGCGGCGAAGTGCTGGAGCCTCTCAATCGCCAAGCTCCTGACACTCGTCCTTGCCCCTTTTCTGGGAGTGAAAACAAGGTGCTGAGGGAAAGTGGCTTCACGGAGCTGTGCCCTGGCCCTGCGGTCGGCCTCCTGCAGCTACAGCTGGAAACCCAAAGGGGCACAAAGCTGGGCTGTGCCCTGTGGGGGGTGTGTGTGTGCTGGGAATGGGGGGGTAGGGGAACTGGGCTGGTGGAGCAGAACGGAGCTGGGGGCAGGCAAGGGAGGAAGGAACCAGCTGGCTGTGTGCAAGAAGGTTGGGCCCTGATGCTTTCTCTGAGGGCCTGCCTGGGGCTGAGGTGGAAGTGCCACGCGTGATGCACCTGCCCTCTCCTTGGGGGGGTGGAGTGGAGCTGGGTAGTGGCAGTGTGTACAGCCGGATTCCTTCCAGCCCTGCTGCTGAGAACCTCTCCCAACCCAGCAGGCTGGGGCCTACGTTTCACGGTTGTTTTGGCAATGCTGGCCCTTGTTTGCTGTGAGTTAACAACCCCCCCACCCCTTGACCTCCCTTAAACACCCACACCCCATGGGGGAGGGTTCATCTCTCAGCTGTGGCATCCCCACGACACCTGCCTGTCACTTCTCTGGCCCCCCAGCTCACTGCTCTAGCACTAGCCCTGGCCTTGTCCTAGGGATCCCATCTGCCAAGGAGGCAGAGTCCAAGCCATGGGCACCTTTCTCACACCTGAGGCTGCTGCAGAGGAGCAGGGAGCTTCCTGGCCATGGCTGGGGCCCTCTTGGTCTGCCCCAGCAGCACCAGCTGGGGCAAGGTGGGGCTGTGCCACAAAGAGGGGGTCGGCCCAGGGCCATGCTTTGCTTTCAGACACCCCAGGCCGAGCCCAGTCAGTCCTTGCCTTTCTCTCCAGCAGGCTGCACGTCCCAGCCAGGCGTTTCGTGGAGCAGACCGTGGCAGCCAGTAGCAGTGGGTGGGGCTCTGTCTGGGCTGCATCCTGGTGTGGGGTGGGGGCAGAGAGTGGTCTCAGGATGCTCTGGCAGGAGAGACTCCTGGGCCTGGGCAGAGCCGTCCTAACCTGGGCTTGGTGACAGCCTGGAAATCTGAGCTGGTGCTTGCATGGTTTGTGATGAGGAGGGGTGGAAAGGACTTCTGGCCTGACGCAGCCCTGGGAAAGGGTGGGGCCTCCCCTCCCAGGGGCTGGCGCACGCGAGGGTCAGTACCCACCGCCCCCAAGCAGTGGTTAGTGCCAGCCTCCCAGGGCGTGCCTACCATCCCCCATCTGGCTGTGCAAAGGCATGAGAATTCAGCCTGGATTAGAGAGGGAAACTGAGGCAGTAGAAAAGCTAGGGCTAGAATCCAGCCATAGGGGCCACCAGTCCTGCTTTAACCACTAGACTGTGCTGCTCCATGCTCTGGGGGCCCGCCAGCATGCCTGGTTTGCACTGCTACCCCCTGCCCTGGCTGGTGCGGGGCGGAGGCCTTGCAGGAATGTGAAGCATGGGGCACAGCAGAGCTGGGGGAGCGGCTGCCCTGTGCTGGCACTTGGAAGGAACCTGCGGCCCTTCCCCCTGCAGCTGGCTATGGGCACCTGCTTCCGAGCCCCAGCCCGATGTCAGTGCAAAGACAGCGGCAGCTGCCGCAGTCAGACGTCACCGGCTCATTCCTACGCGTTAGATCAGCTCACCTCTCGGCAGCCCAGAGGCACTGCCCTCCTGCCTGGCACCTGCCACGCTCGCCAAGGGGCTGGGCACCCAGCACCAGCTGTGCCCCAGCCGTGCCAGGAGATGGGGGCCTCCAGAGATTGATGAGGCAAGAGCCGGGGGGTGGCTTTCAGCCCCCTGGGAGCTTCCCAGCTCTGGGGCCTATGTGGGGGGTCTGCATCATAAGCAGAGCTATGCAGTGCCCCATCCCCCCCATTCAGGAGAAAGCCCGGCACCCACGCAGGTCCCCGGAGAACCCGCTCCTGGCTCCGTGATGTGGAAATCCCCATGCCTCCGTTTCCCCAGCTCTGCAACAGGGCTGGTCTTTATTTTGGGAAGGGGGGTTCTCTGAGCCCCGCACGTGGCAGCTCCATCCCCAGCCGGTTCTCCGAGGGCAGCCCGCACCCCGGCTGCCACTGCACAGTGGTGCAGTCCCGGGGGATGTGGCAAGTGTTGCATTTGCAGCCATAGGAAAAGTGCAGAGTTCCCCAGGATTGGTGGTTGGAGAAGGATGGAGCCCGGAGGGATGGGCTGTGATTGGTCCCGGAGCTAAAGGCCCACCCGCCCTGTTAATCACCCCAGGGTGGGGCCTGCAGCCCGCTCAGAGCATGCAGGGAACCTGTCCTGATCCCCGTCCTCCCAGCTCCATCCCTCGATTTCACTCTGGACCCTTCCCTGACCCCCCCAGCCTCAGTCCCAGGCCCCTGCAGAGATCCTGGCCGGGGGGGGGGTCCTGCTGGGGCTCCCCTGTCTGGAGCCACTCAGAATACAGGCACCTGAGTGGGGGAGGGGAACCCCATTGGGTCTGAGCCCTTCCCCTGGGAGAGAATCTGTTGGGGAAGGGGAGGGACCTTGGGCCCATAGCAGGGAGCTTGCTGGAGGAGGGGTTCCCAGGCATGTGAGGGGGGTGGGCCTAGCTTGCACAGATCCCCGCTGCCACCCCCCCCCACCCCCGGTGTCCGGACTGGGTCAGACCAGAGGCTGCTGAGTTTGCATGCTTGTTTCCCAAGGGGATGCGACGGGAGTCCCAGGCTGCCCTGCCTGGGGGAGACTCACTGCGTGCTCCCGGTGACCTCTGGCTACAAATGGAAAGGGCCCAGGCCCCCTGCTGCAAGTGGGAGCAGCACCCCCCGATCAGGCCCCCAGCAACCAGAGGCACATTTGCCCCGGATACGCGCACACGTGGGCTACGGAGTGCACAGACACCCACGGGCACACCCACAGCACACCCAGACACGGCACCCCCGTGCACACACGGGATACACACGACACAGGCACAGACACCCACGGGCACACCCAGACATGTCACCCCTGTGCACGCACGGGAGACACACGTGAGACAGGCACAGACACACTCCCAGGACGCACTCGGGGTGGGCATGCACACGCACACACACGCTGCTTGAGCCCAGCCTCCTCCCAAACGGGGGAGTGAAGCCACCTGAGATTAGGCTCCGAGTGGGGCAGCTGCCCCACGTGGCTCCCCGAGGGCTGCGGTTGGCTCCAAGGATGGGGAAGCTGTGGGTGTGCCCGTGGGTGTCTGTGCACTCCGTAGCCCACGTGTGCGCGTATCTGGGGCGAATGTGCCTCTGGTTGCTGGGGGCCTGATCGGGGGGTGCTGCTCCCACTTGCAGCAGGGGGCCTGGGCCCTTTCCATTTCCTGCCCAGTGCTAGGAACGTTCCCTCCGGGGCTGGCAATCCTGCCGGGGCAAGCAGCAGCACTGCCGCTGCACAGCACCCCATGACGCGGCTGGCCAGAGCCGGGCAGCGTCAGGGCTCTGCTGAGCTGTTGGCACCGTTGTTCTCCCCCTGGGTCAACCCGTTTTCGGGCCAAAATCTATTGACACTGGCATCAGGTGAGGTCAGATGGAGCCACGTCAGTGCCAGGAAGGGCAAAAATCACTTCAGAAGCCAGCGCAGGGACTGAAATTTCCCAGCTGCCTCTGGTTTCAGGGGGGCCGGCCACGCAGAAGGTCTCGCTGGCCTGTTCACTTTCGGTATCAGCAGGAGAGAGGACTCGCCTGCACTTCTGTCCTAACCCTGGCCGGACACTCACGGGGCGTTACTATGTGCGGGGACACAACGGCCATGCTCCACCCCAGAGGTGGCTGCATTGCAGCGAGGATTGAAAGGTTCATGCTGCAGTAGAAATTCCTCAGGGTCTCGTGAGATTAAAATGGCTAATAAATATACATTGTTAATAAGAGCAACACCTCACAAGTGTGACCTAATTAGTCCTCCGGGTAGGCGGTGTCATTATCATCGCTGGCACAATGGGCTGAATGGAGGGAATTAGTGCTTGGTGTTCTGTGTATTTTTGGAGCATTTTGACGCCCTTTCTCAAATCAGCCCCCCAGCATGCAGGGCGCTGCATAGATGCCGACTGAGATCAGGGCCCGTCGGGCCAAGCGCCGCCCAGACCCCGGCCGAGATCAGGGCCCATCGAGCCAAGCGCCGCCGAGACCCCGGCCGAGATCAGGGCCCGTCGGGCCAAGCGCCACCCAGACCCCGGCCGAGATCAGGGCCCATCGAGCCAAGCGCCGCCGAGACCCCGGCCGAGATCAGGGCCCGTCGGGCCAAGCGCCGCCCAGACCCCGGCCGAGATCAGGGCCCATCGAGCCAAGCGCCGCCGAGACCCCGGCCGAGATCAGGGCCTGTCGGGCCAAGCGCCACCCAGACCCCGGCCGAGATCAGGGCCCGTCGGGTCAAGCGCCGCCGAGACCCCGGCCGAGATCAGGGCCAGTCGAGCCAAGCGCCGCCCAGACCCCGGCCGAGATCAGGGCCCGTCGGGCCAAGCGCCGCCCAGACCCCGGCCGAGATCAGGGCCCGTCGGGCCAAGCGCCGCCCAGACCCCGGCCGAGATCAGGGCCCGTCGGGCCAAGCACCCCCAGACCCCGGCCGAGATCAGGGCCCGTCGGGCCAAGCGCTGCCCAGACCCCAGCTGAGATCAGGGCCTGTTGAGCCAAGCGCTGCCCAGACCCCAGCTGAGATCAGGGCCTGTTGAGCCAAGCGCTGCCCAGATGCCGATAGATCAGGGTCCGTCGGGCCAGGCACCGCACTAGCTGGAGCTCCCTGAGTCCTTCATGCCCAGATCAGTGGGAGGGCTGGCGCACATGCTGGAGGGGACGGCGGCTGGAGGGGACGGCGGCTGGTGGCACCAGTGCCTGGGCATTGCCTGCCAGGGTGGGCCACAGTCTCTGAGGCAGTTGGAGCTGGTGAAAGCGGCACCCGTGAGAGTTTAGCATCAGTGACAAACCCAGGTAATCCAAAGGCACCAACTGAACTCAGCATGGGGAAAACTGAGGAACGGGACACACTGTGGAGCCTGAACGTGGGCGTCCTGGCTCCCCAGCCTGTTCTCGCTCGCTGGCCGCTGGCAGGTTCCCATCTTGGCGTGAAATCCCGAAAGAAGCAGCCGCTGTCCCCAACACTTGGCTGGGCACCACCTCCTCTCCCTGCCTTCCCGCCCAGGGGCACCATGGGAAAGCCGGGCGCCAAGCCCAGGCAGCTGGTGGGGGCTCTGTTACATAAGCTGCCCCCTGGGCGGTGGGCACGGGGCCTGGCCCATTGCACCCCCCGGAAGAGAGCGCGGCGCTTTCACTGCTCCTGGCAGCCGTGCCAGGGCAGGTGGGGGGGGCCTCGGACCTTTCACCTGGGAACCAGAGGCCCCAGCGGAAGCTCATTCAGAGCCCTGGCCAGCAGCAGCGTGGATGCCTCAGGCGCTGAATACAAATGGGCTTCGCTGGCCTGGGATTGCCCCCGCAGGGACCCCGGGCAGCAGGGAGCTGCTCAGGGTGGGCCTGGGGGTCTGACCAGGGGAACTGGGTGTCAGGACTCCTGGGGTCCATATAAGGCCTCCCACCAGAGAGCAGGGTGGGCACTAAAACCAGCTCTGCATGACTGGACGGAGCCCAGATGTGGTGATGGGGCAGGGTAAGAACTCACGAGCCAATGCTTCCTCCCTCGTACCCAGCGCGTTTCCTCCGGAGAGCTCAGAGCTTTGCCAAGCAGCTTGGAATCCTCCTCGCTGGACACAAGGGGAAACTGAGGCACAGCGCAGCAGGCCTGACAGCACTGCTAGAGGACTCAAGCCTGACGCGTCCTTGTCTTGAGTTGCTTGTAACTTTCCCTTAACGGAACCGGTTTGGGCTGAAATCTCCCAGGCCAGGCGTCTGCCCCCGGCCGCATATTCCCAAAACGCTTCCGCTCAAAGGTCCCCAGGCAGGAGATGAGGGGAAGATAAATGGGCTGGTCACAGCAGCATCCCAAGGGCTTGGCGGGTGGCCCTTCTCCCCGGAGCGGGGCGGGGAGGTGGTGGAGCTGGAGGGGCAGAGAGCGCAGGGGGCTGGGTTGGGGTTGGTCCCGGGGGCAGTGCTCTGGCTGACGCTGGAGGGAATGGGAAACAGTTGAGGCAACTATAACAAGCCACCAGCCAGGTAGGGCCACATGGCAAACTGGTGCTGGGGGGAGCCGTCAGGGGCAGGCTCAGGCCATGGGGGGATGGAGACTTGGCCCTTTTCTCTGGGCTCTGATGGAACCATCGCTAGGAGACTTACCCAGCCTTGCTGGATCTGGCCTAGGGGGAGGGTGGGGCTGTACCCTGCCTGCTGGCTTCTCCCCCAGTCAGCCCAGAGCATGGGGGGGGCACCCCATCCGCTGGCTTTGCCCCTGGGCTGGGCCAGGAGTGACAGGCTGTGGGGTGGGGCACAGACGCCTCTCACCAATGCTCCCTGGACCCGGCCGCGGAGGGGGGTGCCGCACAGTGGCAGGCAGCTGCTCCCTGGGACGGGACGGGGTGTGGGACGCTGCCGGCCAGTGGCTTCTGGCTGGAGCGCTTGCTGCCCCCTTGTGGTCATTCCGTGGTATAACTGTTCCTCCTGCCAGACCCCTCCCTTTTCACTGGCTGAGAAACAGTCCTATCCCAGGCACATCCCATTGTCCTGGCACAACCTGCCCCTGACCTTGCGTTACGACAGGAGAAAAGGAAGCTGCGTCCCACATTGGGTGGTCCTAGCTCCTGCTGTGTAGGAGCAGCTCTTGGACTCACCCACGGACAGACAGACAGACAGATGCACATTTAATATATAGATAGCTAGATTAATAATAGCTAATAATCATCCTTCGCCCCCTGGAGCTCCTTCCCTCTCAGGATCCCAAAGTGCTTTTCAAACCAGCGAGTGCTGCCCTCACCACCTCCTTATTCACACCGGAATAAGCTGGGTAAACTGAGGCACCGTGTCAGGGCCTGACTTGCCCTGAGGCCACATGGTGGGTCCTCTGGTTGCCAGTACTGTGCTGCGAGAGGAATCCCCAGGGCAGAGGTAGGTCCAGGGTGGGTCTCCAGCGGTGAGCAGGGACAGGCCCTGTCTGGTCCCTGGCTCTGTGGGAAGACAGATCGAATATTCAACTGCTCCCAGGAGGGACAGTTCCTGTCCCAACCCCCACGGCCGGCGGGGACCCAGCCAGCTCACCGGTGCGGGTTTAACAGGCGTTCCTGGGCTCTTCCTCCCACTCAGACTCTGCCAGGCCTTTGGGAGGGTGGTGCCCAGACCCCTGCAGCTGATAACGCAGGGTACGGCTCAGCCTGTGCCAGGACAGGGAGCTCCAGAGTGTCTGAGACAAACAGCCCCCCCGGCTGCCAGGCCCCCCCATGTGTTCCCCATGTTGGGGGGGCGGGAAGCCACTTCCCCTGCAGCCTTTCCCAGGGGGAGATAAGAGCAGCTGCCGACACCACCCTTATCAGGGCTGAGCAGGAAGGAATAGACTCACGTGAGTGGGGCCGCGGTCCACGCAGGGCCCTGCTGGCGCCTTATCAGTCGGGCCAGGGCTGGGGCGGGCTGGCCAGGCTTGCTCCCACCGGGCCCCAGTGCTGCAGGGAGGACAGAGCCCGAGACAGGCCATGCTCCGTCCGCGACTGATGGCTCCAAATTGGCCCTTCTCCCTGCCCCCTTCCCCCCACCGGCCCTGGCAGGGCGCTGAGCCCCGGGCACCTGGCCAGGCTCGGATCACACCCTTCAGTGCTGGCTCTGCCCCAGCCTGGGCCTGTGAGGAAGGGGGGCAGAGGAGGCCGCCCCCCAACTCCTGCCAGTCCTGCTGGGGTCCAGTCTGCAGGCGGGCAGGGCAGAGGAGCCCCCTGGAATCCAGCAGACCGATCGGGCCCAGCACGCCCCACCGGACTTTGCTTCCCTGCTGCAGGAGCCTGGGGAGAGGCCCTGCCCGCCCGGTGTGCCTGGGCCTTCCGAGGGGTTCAGGAGCCTCGGCTCACGCTCACCCCTGGCTGCCTGAGCCCGTCCCCAGCTGTGCCCAACGGGGTGGGAGGCCCCTGCAGACCCGAGAGGGAGGAGGTTTGGGCTGCCAGGAGGGCACAGCCGCTGGCCAGCACTGGGGGCAGGTGGAGGCTGTTCTCCATGGGGCCGGCTGAACATGGTCCGCCTGTGTGGCCACATGGCTGCGTCACCCATGGCTCGTGGCTACAGCAGGGGAGGAGGTCAGGACCTCTGGGCTCTGTTCCCTGGGCACTGCCCCAGGGAAGCTCGCAGCAGTATAACTCTGGCACTGCAACAGACCCCCCGCCCCCCCGCACCACTGCTCCAGAGAAGCTCACAGTGCTAGCGCTCGGGCACTGCCCCAGGGAAGCTCACAGCACTATAGCTCTGGCACTGCCCCAGGGAAGCTCGCAGCACTATAGCTCTGGCACTGCCCCAGGGAAGCTCGCAGTGCTATAACTCTGGCACTGCCCCAGGGAAGCTCGCAGCAGTATAACTCTGGCACTGCGACAGGCCCCCCCGCTCCAGAGAAGCTCACAGCGCTATAGCTCTGGCACGGCTCCAGGGAAGTTTGCAGCGCTATAGTTCTGGCACTGAGACAGACTCCCTGTGTCACTGCTTCAGGGAAGCTCACAGCGCTTCAGCTCTGGCACTGCCCCAGGGAAGCTCGCAGCACTATATCTCTGGCACTGCCCCAGGGAAGCTCTCAGCGCTGCAGCTTTGGCACTGCCCCAGGGAAGTTCGCAGCGCTATAGCTCTGGCACTGCTCCAGGGAAGTTCGCAGCACTATAGTTCTGGCACTGCTCCAGGGAAGTTCGCAGCACTATAGTTCTGGCACTGAGACAGACTCTCTGTGTCACTGCTTCAGGGAAGCTCACCGTGCTGCAGCTCTGGCACTGCCCCAGGGAAGCTCGCAGCGCTGCAGCTCCAGCACACCTGTCCTGCACTGCAGCCTCTGCCACAGAAGATCCTGCTGCTGAGGCCCGGCTGCCCCGTCCCTTTGCCTGCCTTTGCCCCTGCTGGCGACTGACGTGGTGGGGAGGCCGGGCTGGCCCCTGCCGGTGTGGGGCAATCGCTGCCCTTCAAGGACAGGCTGGCAGGGGCAGCGATAGCGAGGGGAGACACGTCAGCCGGAGCTAAGGGGGGCAGAGCCCGGCTGTGTCGCAACCTGGGCTGGGTGTGGCAGTTACCGGCTGGTGTAACCCTGGGGCAATACCGGGCACTGGGGTCCCTGTGCCACCCCAGGGGGGCCTGGGGCAGGAGCCATGTCAAGGGGGAGGGATGAGGCCTGACCCACGCCCCAGCAGCTCCCAGCTGGCACACCACCCATTGGGGCTGTGCCAACAGGGGCTGGAGGGGGGCAGCCTCTCCCCCCTCGCTACCAGCTACGTCCCCTGCGTCCCAGCCTGGCCCAGTGCCAGCACAGCAGGGGACTCAGCAGCTGCCCACACTGGAGTCACTCCGGATCCACCCGGGTGCAGAGGCCGGCCTGGGGCGCGGGGGGGAGGCGCTGAGCGCGGGAGACGGAGCTGGGGTCAGGGGAAGCAACAGCAGGGTCGGCCCGTCTGGCACCGGCCGCTGAACGGAACCGGGCGCCCAACTCAGCCGCGGAATCCACCACCAGGGGGCGCCCTGGCACCGGGAACCGGCCCCCAAAGCCCCTCGGTAACTCAGCATGAAAGGGGCACGTGGCTCTGCCTCAGAGCCCTCCCATCTGCCCCCACCCCGCCCCAGCTCATCTCCCCTCCCCACCCCGCCCCCAGCTCATCTCCCCCACCCCCACCCTGCCCCCAGGCCAACTCCCCATCCCGCCCCAGCTCATCTCCCACCCCGCCCCACCTCATCTCCCCACCTCCACCCTGCCCCAGGCCAACTCCCCATCCCGCCCCAGCTCATCTCCCCACCCCGCCTTGCCCCCAGCTCATCTCCCCACCCCCACCCTGCCCCCAGGCCAACTCCCCATCCCGCCCCAGCTCATCTCCCCCACCCGCCTTGCCCCCAGCTCATCTCCCCACCCCCACCCTGCCCCCAGGCCAACTCCCCATCCCGCCCCAGCTCATCTCCCCCACCCCGCCCCCACCTCATCTCCCCACCTCCACCCTGCCCCCAGGCCAACTCCCCACCCCGCCTTGCCAGCTCATCTCCCCCACCCCCACCCTGCCCCCAGGCCAACTCCCCATCCCGCCCCAGCTCATCTCCCCACCCCCACCCCGCCCCACCTCATCTCCCCACCTCCACCCTGCCCCAGGCCAACTCCCCATCCCGCCCCAGCTCATCTCCCCCACCCCGCCTTGCCCCAGCTTATCTCCCCCACCCCGCTTTGCCCCCACCTCATCTCCCCACCCCACCCTGCCCCCAGGCCAACTCCCCATCCCGCCCCAGCTCATCTCCCCTCCACCCCGCCTTGCCCCCAGCTCATCTCCCCACCTCCACCTGCCCCCAGGCCAGCTCCCCATCCCGCCCCAGCTCATCTCCCCCTCCACCCTGCCTTGCCCCCAGCTCATCTCCCCACCCCACCTACCCAGCCCCCAGTTCATCTCCCCACCCCCACCTACTCAGCCCCCAGCTGTGGGAGGGGAGTGGGGTACAGTGGTTAGCGCAGGGGGCTGGGAGCCAGGACTGGCCTGGCCTCCTCTGGGCAGCGGAGCAGTCCCTGCTGGGGAGGTGCAGCTGTGGGTGGTGCTGGCTGCTGATCCAGCCCGTAGGGGTCTCTGCTGCTGTGGCCCCTGCTCTGTGCTTCCCCCGGGCACCATCTGCCCCCCCCCGCCCCCCCGAAGCTTGGGGGGGGATGGCTCAGCGGTTTGAGCACTGGCCTGCTAAACCCCGGGTTGTGAGCTCAGCCCGTGAGGGGGCCGCTTAGGGATCGGGGGCAGATCTGCCCGGGCTGGTGCTGGGTCCCCCCGCGGGCAGGGGGCTGGATCCCCCTCCCAAGGGCCCCGCCCGCTCTGTGAGATCGGCCCAGCTGGGGAGGAAGAGGCCGGCTGGGCGGTGCCGTGCCGCGGCTGTCCTGCAGGGGGCGCCAGAGCCCGCTGCTCCAGCACATCCCCGCTCAGTGGCTGAAGGACGCAACTGCAGCCCGGCGGGGACGCCTGGGTCCTTTCGCCAGCTCAAGGTGGACAGTGGGGGCTAGTGGTTAGAGCAGGGGAAGGGGCTGGGAGCCAGGACAGCTGGGTTCTTTTGCAGGGGAGGGGCACAATGTGGCTGAAATCCATTTGCAGGGAGAGGGGGGGATTAGCCTCCAGCTGCTTTCCTCCTCCTTCTCCCAGGGAGACAATGGGCCCGTTTTTGGCCTCCTTGGTGCATTGGCATAAGGGTGTGTGTGGGTGTGTGTGTGCCCCCCTCGCTCTAACCACTATGGGCCACTGTCCTCCCATAGCCAGGAACAGAACCCAGCCCTAACCGCTAGACATTGCTACCTTCCCAGAGCTGGGGAGAAAATCCAGGTGTAAGGTGGAACCTGGTAAGTTTCTGGGGGGGGGTGTCTGATGTGACTGCCAGCGGCCAGCAACGGGACACACATGGGGAGGGCTGAGGGTCAGTGGCAGGCTGCACCTGGTGTAACTGGGGACTCCTCCGTCACTTGGGGTCTCTAAACGCTGAGCTGGGGCGGTCAGAGCTTAGGGGGTCTGTTACTGGCCGAGCCGTCCCATCCACTGGCTGGTTTGGGGAGGTCGGGCCCTGCGCTTTGGGGGACTTGGGGCCTGGATGGCGCAGGGGCTGGCGGGTGGGGGTGGCAGGGGCAGGAAGAGGTGGGGGGGGGCAAAGCAGGGGCCCTCTCTGTGTGTTCCTGCTCTGTGTGGGCGGCCTGGCCTGTCACAAGCTCAGGCTGGAGGCCCAGGGCCCATTATCTGGGAGCACCGGGTGGGCATGGCCCCCCTGTGATGTCCTCCACGCACGTCACAGGGTCACAGCCCTGCTGGCTCCGTGACTCAGCGCCCGGCCCCACCCTGGCCCCCAGAGCGCTGCTCAGCGCCTATGGCCCAGCTGGCCTGCCCCTTGAGCCCAGCAGACGTCAGGGCAATGGGCAAAACGCAGGAGGCAGGAGCCCCCGAATCTCTGGGTTAATGTACGTGGGTGGCCAGGACTCCTGGGTTCTCTCCCCAGCTCTGGGAGGGGACTGGGGTCTAGTGGTTAGACCTGAGAGAGGCGTCAGTTGCCTGGGTTCTAGTGCTGCCTGTTGCAGGGTAGTGGCCTTGGGAAACTGCTGCAGGCCTCAGTTTCCCCCTCTGCTCTAGCTCCTTCAAAGGGGCAGGAGTGATGAGGCTGGAGGGGCCCTGCTGGCTCCTGGCTGAGCTGGGACAGGCCCTGAGATGCATTTGGGGTTCTGCTGGGGAAGCCGAGTTCCCCCCAGGTGCTATGAGAGCAAAGGAGCACGCAGCTGCTCTGCCTGCCAGGAGCGCCAGGCGCCTGCCCATGCGGGGCACTGAGGAGCCCGGGAGGTTCAGCAGCTGGGACCCTCGGCCTCTGGGGAACACAAGAAGGGATGGGGGCTGAGGGGTTTGGAGCGGGTCCCATAGGAAGAGAGATTAAAAAGATTTGGACTTTTCAGCTTAGGAAAGAGGAGGCTGAGGGGGGATAGGACAGAGGTCTATAAAATCGTGACTGGTGTGGGAAAAGCGAATAGGGAAAAGTTATGTATTTGTTCCCACAACGTAAGAACGAGGGGTCACCAAATGGAATGAAGAGGCAGCAGGTTTAAAACAAACCAAAGGAAGTTTTTCTGCATGCAGCGCACTGTCAACCTGTGGAACTCCTTGCCAGAGGATGTGGTGAAGACAGGATTTAGAAAAGAGCTAGATAAATTCATGGAGGTTAGGTCCATCAGTACTTAGGGAGGGTGTCCCTCGCCTCTCTTTGTCAGAAACTGGGACTGGGTGACGGGAGGGATCGTGGGATGGTTCCCTGTTCTGTTCACTCCCTCTGGGGCACCCGGCACTGGCCACTGGGCTGGATGGACCTTTGGTCTGACCCAGTCTGGCAGCTCTGATTTTCTTATCCCTTTCACACTCATCACAGGGAGGTGCCTGGGGCTGCAGGGGGGAGCTGCCTGGGACTGGGGGGAGCTGGGGCGGTTTTGTAAGGGCAGGGGTGCAGAGACCTAGCAAAGCAGACCCTGCTGGAGGGCAGAGATGGGGGAGCTGCATGGGAGGAGGGTGAATGTGGCTGAGATGGGGTGGGGCTCAGGGAACGGGCATAGGGGGGCAGTCGGGGA
This sequence comes from Rafetus swinhoei, assembly GCA_019425775.1. Taxonomy (NCBI): domain Eukaryota; kingdom Metazoa; phylum Chordata; order Testudines; family Trionychidae; genus Rafetus; species Rafetus swinhoei. Next base: position 1,228,180 of record JAFJHL010000226.1, read on the forward strand.
AAGTGCTGTGGGGGTGCTGAGAGGCACTGGGGGGCAGTCCTGGAGGCCGAGGGGGGTTGGCCTGGGGCAGGGCGTGCCACTGGGGAGAGTGCCCAGGAGAGGACTGGGGGGGCTCCAGGGGTGGGGGGATTCGGAGTGGGATGGGGTCTGGCAGGGCCAGGCGGGGGCAGGGCTGGGAGAGCCCCTGGGGGCCACAGGGCTCCTGGGGAGGGGCTGGGACCGGGCGCAGGGGCTGGGGGTGCGACACCTCCCGGCTCCAATGGTTTCCATCATTACCGGGGGCAGCGGCTCACTGGCTCAGCGCCGCCCCGGTGCCTCAGCGCCCGGCTCCGGGCTGAGGGAGGCTCTGGCCGGGGAGCGGCCCCAGCCCCGGGCCGGACGCGGCCCCGCAGCGAGCCCCGGGCCGGGGCGGGGCGGGCGGCTGCCCGACCCGATAGCGCCCAGCGATAAAAGGCTGCGCTGCGCTCCGAGCCGCTCCGCCTGCGCCGCGCTCATGGGCAGCCTGGCCGGGGAGCCGCACGACGCGCCCCCGGGGCGCCCCGGAGCCGGAGGCCGCCGAGGGCCCCGCCCTCAAGCGGGCCTGTCAGCACCGGTAAGGGCAGCGGCAGCCGGCGCCCAGAGCCCACGGGGATGGGCCGATCCCGACGCCGGCTCGGCTCCCTCCTACTCCTCCAGATGGGGCGACGGGGGGCGAGGGGGGGGTCCTGGTGTCTCTGCAGGGACCTGCTGGGGTGGCGGCTCCCGGGCAGTGCGGGGCTGAAGGGCTCCGGGGCAGGAGCCCGGGCACCTGGGGCTAGCTAGTGAGCTCACAGCAGCGGGATCTGGGCACGCAGACCCGAGCGCCCAAGTCTCTCCGAGTGCCCTGGGGCGCTGCGGTGCCCGGCTTGGGAGGGCTGGGCACTGGGGGGATGCTCCGGCCAGGCACTGCAGACGCCAAGGTAGTTCCCCCCATGTGTGGGTGGGGAAACTGAGGCCCAACGAAGGAAAGTTGTTTGGCAGAGCTGGAAAGAAAAGCCGGGACGCCTGGGCCTTAGGCCAGTGTTCTGTCCATTAGGCCACACTACCTCGGTTACCGCTCCTCATTTCAAACCCGCTTTCCCGGGTGTAAGGGGCGACACCAGGCGCAGGGCGAGAGAATCCGGTTTGTGCAGCTACATCTGCTCCCGCCAGGACAGCTGGGGAGGGGGAATCTGTCCACCCTCGCCCTAGTACCTGGGCTCCAGCCTGGCTGCAGGAGCCACTGCGTCTAGATTCCCCCGGTGGCCCTTCCAGCCCCTAGACTGCCCAGCTCTCCGCTCAGTAACCGCAATCCAGTCCTGGGGAAACTGAGGCACGGAGCGGCGCAGGATTGGCCCGGGAGTCCGGGGCTGGAACCCAGGATCCCTGCCAGCCCCACGTGGCCCAGATCCCCCCAAGCTCCCAAACTGATCGGGGGCCCGAGCGGACACACCAGTGCAGCTGGAGTTTGGGGGGGCTGGGATGGGGGGGGCTGGAGACTGTTGCCCGGGCAGTTCCATGACCATTATGGGGGATCCAGTCCCTCCCTGCCCAGGACAGAGCCCCTAGGGGCCCGGTCTTGCTCCCCTGGGCGCCCCAGCGGCACATGTTGGGTCAGGCTGAGGCCCGGGCAGCCGGAGGTGTCTCTGGGATCCCCTCGACCCCCAGCCGCCCCCGCCCCCGCCCCGGCCCCCCGAGCTGCGGGGCCCAGCAAAGGGCCATTTTCTGCTCCAATAATTTGTATTGTCTCTCCCGCTGGCCTCTTCTCACCCTTCTTAAAGGGCCAGCACTGCCTTGTCCGGCCTGAGCCCCCCTCCCCCCCCAGGCCTGGGACAGGTCTCACCCTGGCCGGATCTGTCAGCCTGGGAGCCTCGCAGTCAGGGACACAGCACGGGCCAGTGGCCCCCCCGCCCCCGGTGTCTGGGACGTGGGAGACCTGGGTTCCGTTCCCAGCCCTGCCAGGGCTGTTGCCACTCCCTGCCTCAGTTTCCCCAGCTGTGAAAGGGTGGGGGGGTGCCATTCTGACCCATCCCAGGACCCGTGCTTGAAAACGCTGTGCGATGGAAGTGCAGGGGAAGGGGGGGCATTCAGCCTGGACCTGTCCTCTCACAACAGCCCCTCGTGGTGGGGATCGTCTTGCTGCCCCGGACTGAAAGGAGTGACCGCAGGCCTAACCCAGAGCCGCCTGCTGGTGCGAACTAGCCCCACCCAACCGCCAAATGGCCACATGAGGCCAGGGCTAGCGCACTGCACACCACGGCTACTGGTGCTGCACCCAGGGAAACTGAGGCACGCACGGGGTTGCTACAGGACAAGCTGGATAAACCCGGCCTCTGTCACACGGGCCAGGAGCCCCTCCCTCCTGCAGCGGAGCCGGGGTAGAGCCCAGCTCTTGTGAGCACAGAAACCCGAAGCAGCCGGGCCAGTCAGTCTTGGGGAGGGGGCCCAGCGCCAGGGCCCCACCCTTCCCCCAGCCAGGCTCCTTCTCCGGCCTTTGTCCAGAAGGGGTCACCTGGTCTCCCGCTCTGGGGTGGCAGGGCCAGGAGTAAAACGCGGGTGGTGGGAGTGCCAGTCGCGAGCTGCGCCCACTAGGCTGGACTGCCCGGCCCTGCCGCCAGGGGCAGGCGGGCTCCCGGCCGAGTTCCCCGGATGCTGAGCAGCCGCGCAGCCACCTCGGCAAGGCAGGGGCCCAGGGAACCTGCCCGGCCCAGCCCGGCTGTGCCCCCACCCAACACAGCCCTGGCATGGCCCTGCTGGGGAGACGCCTCGGCCCCTGCTGCAGGGAGAGAGCTGGGGGGATCCTCGCAGCCCCAGGGCAACCTGCACCCCAAGCCCCTCCCCCTCGTCCCCCCTCATTGTGTTCTGGGCACCACGATGCAGGTGATGTGTCGCACGTCCGCTCCACGTTGGGGCACATAAAATTCATTCCGCACGTTTGCAGGGAAAGCCGAGGGGGGGGGTCCTGGCTCTGGCCCGGCTGCAGAGTTTGCCCCTTGGTGTCCCTGGCCCCCTGGTGCAGGCGCTCCTGCCCGGACGGTGACTTTGGGGCATGTTGCTTGGACCCCAGTGCTCCCTAAAGGGGCTGTGCCCCCCGCCAGCCCTGCCCCCTCCTCTGGGGGCTCCCAGGGCCTTCCCTGCCGTGGGAAGGGGGTGCTGGTGGGGCAGGGTGTCTGAGGGGGCGAGGCCAGGGCCCAGCGGCCTGGCAGGCTGTGGGCAGGTGGGCGCAGACAGGAGACGGTCTGGGGGGCTGTCGGTCGGTGAGGGAAGGACAAACACGGGCCCCAGGCCAGCATGGAAATCCAGCCCCACCCCCATATGGCGTAGCAGGGGCAGGTGGCCGGGGCAAACTCGGGGGAGGGGCGGGAACATCTCTTTGGGGGCAGCAAGGAGTGGTTCTTGCAGAGACTGTCCGGAACCAGGCGGGGCTTGGGGGGGGCCCTGGGTGTTGGGAGGGGGCTGGGTGTTGGGGGGGCAGCGCCAGCTGGCAAGCAAGAGCCCGGGGGAAGCAGCCCCCTTCATTTACCCCCCAATGTCGTTTCTCCACCAGGATCTTCGTGAACCGCAGCCTGGCTCTGGAGAAGATTCGCTGCTTTGGCTTCGACATGGACTACACGCTGGCCAGTGAGCTGGGGGGCTGGATTCCCCGGTGGGATCCCCACTTTGGGCAGGGCCCAGGGCTGTCGGTGGCGGCTGCCTGCTGCGCCCGACTTGCTCCCAGATCCAGGCAGCGGAGTGGATCTGGAGTCACACCTGGTTCTGGCTGGGAGCAGCAGCAGGGCCTAGTGAGCAGTGGGGCGGCCCCCCCAGGCAGGCCAGCTGGCCCCAGACGGGCCGGCCCGGTGGGGGTGAGGTGGGCCAGGGGCAGTGGGGTGCCGTGGGGGAAGGGGGAGTCCCCGGCTGCTGGGTCTCTGGCTGGGCCCCCACTGCCCTGTCCCCCGGCAGTGTACAAGTCCCCCGATTACGAGGAGTTGGCCTTCGAGCTGCTGCTGGACCGGCTAGTCTCCATCGGGTACCCCCACGAGATCCTCACCTACCAGTACGACCCGACCTTCCCCACCAGGTGAGCACTGCCCTTCCCCTGCAAGCCCCACGGCAGTTGTGGGGGGCAGGGGGCATTAGAGTGCCCCCCCGGCACGCCAGGCTTGTGGTGTCTAAAACCCCCATTCCAAGGGTTTCGGCTCACACCGCGTGTTGGCTACTTGCCCCCGGGTCTGAGAGCCAGGCTGGGCCGCTGCCCTGGCCGTGCCCGCGGGCGCCTGGGGCCCCCATGGGAAGAGTTGGGGGGAGGTTCCATTGCTCTGTCGGGGGGGGGGACCTCAGTTGTTGGCCCTGCCCATTGCCACCTCCCTGGTCACTTGCCCTGGGCCAGGCGGGCCCGTCACTGCCATGTGAAGCGGGCACCCGAGGTGCAAGCCCTGCGCCGCTAGGGGAGTGACCCCAACGTGGGCAGCAGACGCTGATCCGGCCCGGCTGGGGCTTGGGGAGCCGGACAAGCCCTGGGTGGCGAGGGACAGCCAAGAGGGAGGGAGGGCGGCGGGGGGGCTGGTGTTGCCCCCCAGCGCGGTGCCCAGAACCCAAGGCCCTGCCCACTGCCCTGCTGCGGGCGCGGGCGGGGCCGGATTCCCGGGTTGGGGGGCTGGTGCCCGGAGGCTACAGCAGCTGGCGCCCCCTGCCCCCTTCCCTCTGCAGGGGCCTGGTGTTCGACGCGCAGTTCGGGAACCTGCTGAAGGTCGATTCCCACGGGAACCTGCTGGTCTGTGCCCACGGCTTCCGCGTCCTCAAGGGGTAGGTGCTTCCCTGCGCCCCGCCAGGCCAGCGGCGTTGGCCCCCGGGAGCCGCCCGCCCAAGGCTGCTGGGCAGAGCCAGATCCCGGGGGTCACGGGCTCCCGCGCCCGGCCAGCTGCCCGGTGCCTGCAGGCGCCCAGTGGGGGGGCAGAGGAATGCTCCTGTTGCCCTGGGGGGGGTGGTGTTTGCTCCCCATCCTTCCCCCCTGCCAGGCCTCGGGCTTTGCCTCTGTTGCCGCTCTGGGGAGGTCCCTGGGGGGAATTTCCCGTCCTTTCGCTGTAATTCGGGGGGGGGGCTCAGTCCTGGGGTTTTGGGGGGAGGAGATAGGGCACCCCAGGAGCGTCCTCGGCCTTCAGCCACAGTGGGCCCGGCCAGCCGACCCCATCGGGTTTCCCTGGGCTGGCAGAGCCCTGTGGCCACCTGGCTACTGAGGGCCGCTGCTGCTCACCCCATCCACAGACCCACCCGCTGCAGCCTCTGAGATGCTGTCCCCCCCCGCCCCCACTCCCCCTGCATGTCAGCCTGGGCAGAGCCCTGAGGAATGAAACCTGACGTCGGGGTTTGGGGGAGCCCATCACCGTGGCCTCTGAGCACCCCGCATTTATCCTCAGCCAGCCCTGTTGCACAGAGGGGAAACTGAGGCACAGAGCACCCAAGAGTCTTTGCCTAGTCTCCCAGTGGGATTGCAGCCCGGGCTCTGATCCCAGGCACAGCCATAGCTCCCCCGGAGGGGTGGGGGGCACCCGGCTGGGCAGGGGGGCTGTCCCCAGGCTGCTGCCATGGTTCTAAATCCGGCAGGACAACCCCGGCCTGCTGCTGGCCGGCACTTCATCTGCTCCCAGGGGCACTCCCCTTCCAGCCACTCCTCCCCCCAGCTTGCGCTCACCCCTTGGACAGCTGCCCCGAGCTGTGGGGGAGCTGGGGCTGGCACCAGGGGCGTGGCCGGGGAAGGGGCTGGGTTGGCCTCGTCCTCCTGCTCTCCCATGCTCCCGGACAGGGGCCGTGCCCCGCGAGGAGCACCTGGGCACGAGGGGCAGCGGTTCTGTCGCCCGCCGGGCAGGGGCTGTTCTTGGCCGGTTCGTTCTCTTTCCGCCCGGGGCTGTTGTTGCCTTCCCCGACTTGAGCGCCTGGGCAGCTACGAGCTGGGCTGAGCCCCTGGTGCTGCAGCTCCCGGGGGTGCCTGGGGGCAGCGGAAACAAGTAGGAACACGGTGCCCCCTGGAAAGGCCCAGGCAGGGTTGCCCCTTCCAGATACGGCCCGGGCCGGCCGTGGGGCCAGCTGTCTGGATGGGGCAGTGGGGAGAGTCGGGCCCGGTTGGAGGAGGACTCGGAGGGCAGGGAAGGTGGCCGGGGCCCTGCGGATCGTCCTGAGCTGGCGGGGTGGGGGCGTCCGTGCGGAGGGTCTAGTCGGGGGTCCAAGCCACCAGTGCTCAGCGGGGTGCCGGGGGTGGCCCATTCTCAGGCGTTATCGCTTCACTTGGTGCGCGTGGCCCGGGATGGCCGGGCTTCTCGCAGGGAGCTGAGCGAGCGCTGCCGGCTGCTGGCAGACGAGGGCCCAGCTCAGGGATGCAGCTGGCTCTGGGGCAGGACACGCTGGCTCCAGACACCCCCAGCTTCCCCTGCAGGGCTGGCAGCCTGGAGCTAGGGCACCAGTGTGTGGCGACATGGGCATTGCAGGCTGAGAGCCAGCGAGAGCCCCAGCCTGTGCCAGCAGCCTCCTGGAAAACCCACGCTGGCGTCCGCACTGGCAGCCGGGCCCTGGCCCGGGCTCAGCCCCGCTCCGCCGTGTCTCCCCAGGGCCGAGATCTGGAGTTTTTACCCCAACAAGTTCATTCAGCGGGACGACACCAAGCGGTTTCACATCCTCAACACGCTCTTCAACCTCACTGGTAGGTGCTGGGGCCAGGCCTCCTCCCACGGCTCTCACCTCCCTCCTTTCCCCCCTGCTACCGGCCTGCCTTCCCTCACCTCAGGGTCTGAGCACCAGGCCGGGGTTCGCTCCCACGTGCCGGGGCTGCAGAGACCCAGAGCGGCTAAGTGACAGGCCCAAGGCCAAGGGGGCTCTGTGGCAGAGCAGGGCTTGCCCCCTTGTCCCAGGCTAGTGGCTGCACCCCTGGGCCATACCCACAGCCCTTCCCCGAGCCTGCGCCCTGCTGACCTGCCCTCCTGTTCCTTGGCAGAGACCTATCTCTACGCCTGCCTGGTGGATTTCTTCACCAAGTGCTCCAGATACATCAAGTGAGACTCGTGGCGCATGGAGGGGTCGGGGTGGGGGGGCGCTGATCCGGTGCCCAGCTGCCCGGCTGGGTCCTGCCATCTCCGCAGCAGGCTGACGCTCTGCCAAAGAGCCGGGCCCTCTGGGTTTGCTTGGGGCTCGGGCCGGGGAGGCCGGCAGGGCTGGGAGGATCGACGTCCCTGCTGATGCCCAGAGCAAGAGCCAGGAGCCTGGCGGGAGCCAGTGCTGGATGGCCAGAGGGCAAGCGGCCAGGCCAGGCCACCGTGCAGCCCCGGCTCCTCCCACTGAGACTCCGGCCCGCCTGGGCGCCAAGCTCTGTGGGGCCTGGCAGGGGCACGTGCCGGCCCAGGGCTTCCCTCTGCGTTTTGTGCACATGCCTGGGGCGAGAGGGAGCTGTGCGCTCTGCAGCTCCCACCTTCCCTGGGTGGCCTGGGACGCCAGCTGCACCCCTGCCCCACTCAGCCCCCCACCCAGTGCCCCCTTGCTGTGCCAGCTGCACCCCCACTCAGCCCCACCCAGTGCCCCTTGCTGCCCCAGCTCAGCCCCACCCAGTGCCCCCTTGCTGCCCCAGCTGCACCTCTGCCCCACTCAGCCCCCACCCAGTGCCCCTTGCTGTGCCAGCTGCACCCCTGCCCCACTCAGCCCCCACCCAGTGCCCTCCTTGCTGTGCCAGCTGCACCCCACTCAGCCCCCACCCAGTGCCCCTCCTTGCTGCCCCAGCTGCACCCCGCACCCAGCCCCTCACCCAGTGCCCCTTGTGGCCCCAGCTGCACCCCAGCCCTCCACCCAGTGCCCTTCCTTGCTGCCCCAGCTGCACCCCTGCCCCATTCAGCCCCACCCAGTGCCCCCTCCTTGCTGCCCCAGCTGTACCACCCCACTCAGCCCCACCCAGTGCCCCCTTGCTGCCCCAGCTGCACCCCGCCCCACTCAGCCCCCCACCCAGTGCCCCCCACTGACGCCTCCTCTCCTTGCTGCCCCAGCTGTGACATGGGCTACAAACACGGCAACCTCTTCATGTCCTTCCGCAGCCTTTTCCAGGACGTGCGCGAGGCCATGGACTACGTGCACCTCTCGGTCAGTGGGAGCCCCACGGCGGGTGGCTGGGCCGGGGCTGCCTCGGGAGCCCGTTTAAAATCCCAGTGTAAACCCCCTGAAACCAGTTCACGCGGGTGTGCTCCCAGCCAGAGGGCACGTTACTGCCACAGGTGGGACGTGTTGTGGTCCTCCGGGGGCCTGGCCCCTCGCTGCCCGGGGGATCTGGGTCAGGTGGAGAGCAGGGCAGCCCAGGGCCCTGAGGGTGGGTCTCACTGTGTGAGGGGCCGGGGGCCGGGGGGTTGGAACTGGGAGGAGGAGCCAGGGGGCGGGTGCCCCACGGGGGCAGCGATTGTGACCCGGCCCCTCGCTCGCCCAGGGCTGCCTGAAGGAGAAGACGCTGGGGAACCTGGAGAAGTATGTGGTGAAAGATGTGAGTGTCCCCCCGGGATCGGCTGCTCCCCGGGGACGGGGGGGCGTCCCGCCCATGCCCTTTAGGGCCAAGCAGCCTCATGCATCCTTCCTGGGCATCCCCTCCCCCGGCTCTGGCTGGCGCCGTTCCCAAGACGTCCTGCTCCCCCCGGGACCGGACTGTCTGCGCCCCGCTCTGGGCTGTCACACCAAGACCTCTGGCCATGGGGCCGGGGGGTGAGCAACCCCCTCCCGCCCCGTGTGAGCAGGGCCCTGCCCCCCAGGGACCCGCGGCCGCCAGCCGGGTGCAAGGTGCCCTCTCGTTCCCGCAGCCTCGCGTGCCCCTGCTGCTGAGCCGCATGAAGGAGGCAGGGAAGGTTTTCCTGGCCACCAACAGCGACTACAACTACACGGACGTGAGTACCCGCCCCTCCCAGGCCCCCGCGGGGGCTGGCGCTGAGCTGAGCCGCGGCCCCCGGCCTCTGGGGCCCACCCGAGGTCTGAGCTGGCTCAAGGGGGCTGGGCCCATGGGGATCGGGCTCCGCTCTGGCCACAGAGCCCCCCTGGCAACACGGGGCCGCGCGGCGGGAGCTGGTGCCCCAGACCGGCCCCTTCCCCTTTGCGCAGGGAGACGACAGAGCCCCAGGCAGGCGTGTGCCCCCCGCCCTGGGCATGTTTCTGTTTTGGGCCTCAGCAGCAGGCAGGCCCCGGTAGAGGGCCCCTGGTCCCCCAGACCCCTGCCAGGAGTGAGCTGGGCATGAGCTTGTGCCAGGATGTGGGCCCAGCCAGGGCCTTCTGTGTGGGCTGGGGCCAGGCTGGGCCGCTGGGGCCAGGCTGCCCAGAGCCGTGTGATCACATCCCTGGTGGCCCAGCTCCACGCTCCCCGGAGCCAGGCCCCGCTGGCCAGCCCGGCGCTGTGCGTGGCGCTCGCAGAGCGCGGCAGATGCCAACTGCACCCTTGTCCTTTGGCAGGCGATAATGAGCCACCTGTTCGCCTTCGACCCGGGAGCCGAGGTGAGTGGGGCCGAGCCCTGGGAGGGGGGGGCCGTGTGGCTCTCGAGGCTGCCGGGCCGATCCGGCTGTCACTGGGCACCTGGCCGGCACAGACTGCGAGGCAGCAGAGCCGCGTGCCGGTGGTGTGGGGCAGAGAGGCAGTCTGGCCTAGTGGGCCCAGCCCTGACCCGGTGTTGCCCTGCAGGCCCAGCGCCCCTGGCGCTCCTACTTCGACCTGATTGTCGTTGACACGCGCAAGCCGCTCTTCTTTGCCGAGGGGACCGTCCTGCGGCAGGTCGACACGGTAGGGCCTGGAATGTGCAGGGTCGGGGCAGCGCGTGGGTCCCGTTACCCCTGACCCTGGCTCTGCTGCTCCGGAGGGGAGAACGCCCGGCTGGCCACGCGCTGCGGGAGGGGCGGCCCTGCTGACCGCTGTGCCCAAACCATGAGGCGAGGCAGCTGCCCTAAGCCGGGCGTTCGGGCTGGAGTCCCACGCGCTGCCGGGGTGCTGGACGCGTCTGCGAAGTCTCGCGCTCCGCTGGGGCGCTTCCAGCCCTCGTGCCATTCCCGCACGGGCCGCCTTCTGTGAGGCGGGGGCAGGACGGCTCCGGCTCCGCTCCTGGCCTCTGAGGGCAGCGGGGTGTTCCCCAGCGCGTGGCCTGGCTCGGACCCCATGCAGCGGGCTCCTCGCCCCGCCCCACCCCGCCCCGTCTGGCAGTGTGCCTGGCATGAGCCTGTGGGGGGCCCCATGGCTGCCGGGGGGCCCGTGTGCTCAGGAACCCAGCTCCCTCCGCCTGGCTCCTCGCTGTGCCGCTGCCCAATAGAACGCCCTGTCTGTGCCCCCAGGACACGGGCAAGCTGCGGATTGGCACCTACACCGGGCCGCTCCAGCACTGCGCCGTCTACTCCGGAGGTAACGCCCCTGCCCCACCCCAGTGCCCGGTGTCCCCAGCTCTCCCGCCGCCAGGGGAGCATGCGAGAAGGCCTGGCTGGGCTCTGCCAGGCTGGGGAGAGGGGCACCCCCAGCTGGGGGCAGGCAGTGCCCGCCGGCCCGGTGCTGAGCCCCGTCCCTCTCGCCCAGGCTCCTCGGACATGGTGTGCGAGCTGCTGGGGGTGAAGGGCAAGGACATCCTCTACATTGGGGACCACATCTTCGGCGACATCCTCAAGTCCAAGAAGCGGCAGGGCTGGCGCACCTTCCTGGTGGTGCCCGAGCTGGCCCGGGAGCTGCACGTCTGGACTGAGAAGAGCGGTGAGCAGGAGGGTATGGGGCTGGCGTGCCCCCCCCCGCTGGGGGGCACTGGAGCTAAGCCTGGTACCCCAATGGGGAGCCCCCCCAGGCTGCGTGGCCCCAAGCAGGTACCGACGCAGCGAAGCGCCGGTGACTTGCTCTGAATCTCCGTGACGGGCTGTGATGGCGCGTCGGGTTCCCCCCGATCCTGCACCCCTGTAGCAGCCAGAGCAGACTCCGCCAGCCAGTAGAAGTGGGGGGTTTACTGCTTCTCCAGGTACAGCCCAGCACAGACGTGACTTGGCTACAGGAGTCAGGGCCCGGCTGCCTCAGACCCCTTGGGGTAGGGGGTCCATCGCCCCCCCCAGCACTCAGCTCAGTCTGTTCCCTTCATGTTTCCCAGCCAGAAACTGCCCCCCCCCCCGCCAGGTGCGGTATCCGCCTCCCTCCCTTTGTGTCTCCCCCTGGGAAGAGCCTTGTTATCTCCCCAGGCTGGGCCTAGGTGTCTGGGCCAATCCACGTGTGGGTGAGTCAGTGGGAATCACACAGCGCAGGGGACCCCGGGTTACAGAGCAGACAGCCCCCCACTATGCCACACGGGCCAAGCTGGGGTTGGTCCTGTCGCTGTGGGCCTGGCTCTGGGGTCTGGCCAGCTGTCCTGGCCAGTGCTGGGGTGCTCGTGGGGCCCATCGCGTGCCTCCGAAGCTGGGCGGAGCTCGGTGCACCTAGGGGGATCAGGTGGGCGGGGCCTTGGTGGGGGGCCCCCACGAGGGTCACTCCCAGCTGACCCCGCCTCTGCTTGCAGAGATCTTCGAGGAGTTGCGGAGCCTGGACGTGCTCCTGGCCGAGCTGTACCAGTAAGTGGAGGGAGCGGAGTCGGGCTGAGCCGCAGAGGTGGGGGAAGGTCGCTCTTGGGGCCCAGACCCCAGATTGGTCCCACAGAGCCCAGAGCAGCAGGGAACACGTCACGGCTCCCTCCACATCTGAGAGCGGGGAACCCTGCGCCAAGGGCAAGGGCAGCAGCCACCCCCGGAGAGCCCGGCCGGGGCCGGGGCAAACCTGCGCCAAGGGGAAGGGCAGCAGCCACCGGGAGCCCGGCCGGGGCGGGCAAACCTGCGCCAAGGGCAAGGGCAGCAGCCACCCCCGGAGAGCCCGGCCGGGGGCGGGGCAAACCTGCGCCAAGGGGAAGGGCAGCAGCCACCCCGGGGGAGCCCGGCCGGGGGCGGGGCAAACCTGCGCCAAGGGGAAGGGCAGCAGCCACCCCGGGAGCCGGCCGGGGCGGGGCAAACCTGCGCCAAGGGCAAGGGCAGCAGCCACCCCGGGAGCCCGGGCGGGGCGGGCAAACCTGCGCCAAGGGCAGGGCAGCAGCCACCCCGGAGAGCCCGGCCGGGCGGGCAACCTGCGCCAAGGAAGGGCAGCAGCCACCCCGGGGGAGCCCGGCCGGGGGCGGGGCAAACCTGCGCCAAGGGGAAGGGCAGCAGCCACCCCCGGAGAGCCCGGCCGGGGGCGGGGCAAACCTGCGCCAAGGGCAAGGGCAGCAGCCACCCCGGGGGAGCCTGGCCGGGGGCGGGGCAAACCTGCGCCAAGGGCAAGGGCAGCAGCCACCCTGGGGGAGCCCGGCCGGGGGCGGGGCAAACCTGCGCCAAGGGCAAGGGCAGCAGCCACCCCCGGGGAGCCCGGGCGGGGCCGGGGCAAACCTGCGCCAAGGGCAAGGGCAGCAGCCACCCCGGGAGCCCGGGCGGGGCGGGCAAACCTGCGCCAAGGGCAAGGGCAGCAGCCACCCGGGGAGCCTGGCCGGGCGGGCAAACCTGCGCCAAGGAAGGGCAGCAGCCACCCCGGGAGCCTGGCCGGGGCCGGGGCAAACCTGCGCCAAGGGGAAGGGCAGCAGCCACCCCCGGGGAGCCTGGCCGGGGCCGGGGCAAACCTGCGCCAAGGGGAAGGGCAGCAGCCACCCCCGGGGAGCACGGCCCGGGCCGGGGCGAGCTGATTGGACCCGGGTCGGGGCCAGGAAAGGGAGTACAGACTTCGGGGGCGCGTGGTGGCTTGTTGGCCAGGCCCTGTGCCTGTGCACCACCTAGCCCAGGAATGGCACATACTGAGTGGGACCAGGCTGGGAGCCAGGACGCTTGGGTTCTCCCCACATCTCGGGAGGGGAGTGGGGCCTAGTGGTTAGAGCAGGGAGGTTGGGAGCTAGGACACTTGGGTTCTCCCCACATCTCAGCAGGGGAAAGGGGCCTAGTGGTTGGGGGGGGGGGCTAGGGCACTGCATCACGACTCTTGGGTTCTTTCCCTAGCACCAAGGGAAAGTGGGGCCTAGTGGTTAGAGTGGATGGTTCTGGGGTCCAGGACTCCTGAGTTCCCTCCCTGGCTCTGGGAGAGGAGAGGGGGCTAGTGGCTTAGAGCAAGACTCCTGGGTTCTACTCCCAGATCTGTCACTGTGTAGCCCCTCCCCCCCTCTGTACCTCAGTTTCCCCACCTGCACAACTGGACAGGGATCCTCTGGTGGCCTAAGTCGTGGGACCTGCGACGTGCTCGGCCCTTTGGCAGGGAGCTGGCGCTGCCCTGGAGTGCCCCCGCTGTGCCAGGCGCTGCACAGCCAGGATCAGCTGCTGCTCTCCAGCCAGTGAGTCAGAGCAGCAGGTCTGTCACGTTGCCAGCTCCACAGTGACAGAGGAGCAGGCGCATCCCCCAGCAGTGGCGAGTGTCTGCCTCGCACACCTGCCAGCCATGGGCCGGCCTGCTGGGGGAGCCCAGAGTGACAGCAGCAGCTGGGGCTGCCCGGGCTCCTTGCTGCTCTCTGCCCTGCTAGCGCCGGAGTCCCCCTCCGGGGCTGGTTCCTCTGCCCTGGGCAGCCCCCAGCCCCCTCTCAGGAGGGTAGGTCAGGCCTAAGCGTGTTCCCCAGTCCCTCCCGCCCATGGCTATGCCTTGTGGCTCACCTCCGGGAGCGGTGGGGCTGCCTTACTGAGGGCAGCTGTGGGCTGCCAGCCCCGTGCCAGGCTCAGCGCTGGCGACCCGGACTCGGGCGGGTGGGCGGCTGGAGCGGCGGGTTCCAGGGGCGAGCCTGGCACAGCTCTGGCTGCCCCGCATGAGGCAAGGCAAGGCAGGTGCGGTGGGTGAGGGCGCGTTCCCGGCAGCTGGGCAGTGTGGGGGGACCTGCAGCAATTGACCTAACACGACTTACGTCTGCAGTGTAGACGGGCAACTGGTGCAGGAGGCAGAGGGGGTACCAGTCATGTGACCTCCCCCCTCCGTGACTCCTCCCTGTGCCACGCAGGGGAGGGCTGGGACAACGCCCCCTCTGCCCCACCTCATCCCTCAAGTCCCTCCTGCAGCGTTGGGGCCCGGGGGCCCCCTGCCCTTGGCGACAGTGAGTGCAGGCTGTGTGTGACCCTCGCTGTGGGCACCAGCACCATGCTAGTGCCCTGGGCCGCCCCGAGGCGGTGGCCCCCTGCCCCTCCTACTGGTGGCATTTGAGGGGTGCATGGCCCCTCAGCCCCTCTCCTCCCCCCCCGCATTGTCAGTGAGCGTAGACAAGGTCTTAGCCTGGTGGACGTACCGCGGGGAGGCCCGCTATGTGCTGAGAAGCAGGGCGAGCGGCTGGTTCGCGTAGTGCCTGCCCACGAGGCAGGAGGTGCAGGGAGCCCTGGAGCCGAGCACAGCGCTGGGGTGTGATGGCAGTGCCAGAGCCGTGGGGTGTCACTCACACGACTGGGCCACGGTCGTGGAGGGCGTGAGGCCAGGCCAGGCCAGGGAGCTGCACTGAATGGAACAGAGCAGCGGGGTTGCTCAGCGCACAGGGAACCACAGACCCCTAGAACTGGCGGGGCCCTCGAGAGGCGAGTGCAGCCCTGGCCCTCCCAGCTGGGCCCAGCACTGTCTAGCCCAGCGGTTCCCAACCTTTTCCAGATGGGGGCCCATTTTGACAATTCAGGAAGACTTGGTGCCCCAGGGCAATTCAAAAAAATGTGTGAATGGCTCCTTAAGAGCCACCTGGGGAGACACCTGGTGACCCCTTTGAACCGTAATGGCGACCCATATTTGGGGCCCGACCCATAGGTTGGGAAACCTTAGTCTAGACCATCGCTGACAGGAGGTGACCAGAGAGGGTGTGGGGCCCTTACTGGACGAGGGCGGTAACCTAGTGACAAATGATGTGGGAAAAGCTGAAGTACTCAATGCTTTCTTTGCCTCTGGCTTCAGGGACCAGGTCAGCTCCCAGGCAAATGCACTAGGCAAGGCAGTATGGGAAGGAGGTGGACAGCCCTTGGTGGGGAAATAAGTTAGGAACTATTTAGAAAAGCTAAATGTACACAAATCCATGGGTCCAGATTTATTGCATCCGAGGGAGTTGGCAAATGTCATTGAGGAGCCTTTGGCCATTAGCTTTGAAAACTCGTGGAGATCGGGAGAGATCCCAGCTGATTGGCCACAATAGTGTCTCCCACAGTATTCTTGCCAGCAAGTTATGGATTGGTTAGATGGCTAGAAAGCTGGCTAGACTGCCGGGCCCAACGGGTAGTGATC
This sequence comes from Rafetus swinhoei, assembly GCA_019425775.1. NCBI lineage: Eukaryota > Metazoa > Chordata > Testudines > Trionychidae > Rafetus > Rafetus swinhoei. The sequence goes on from JAFJHL010000226.1 coordinate 1,243,388, forward strand.
AACGGCTCGATGGCAGGTTGGTGGTCGGTTTCTAGCAGAGTGCCCCAAGGATCGGTTCTAGGGTCAGTTTTCTTCAACATTTTTATTAATGACCTGGATGAGGGGATGGATTGCACCCTCAGCATGTTCACAGATGACACTAAGCTAGGGAGAGCGGTAGATATGCTGGAGGGCAGGGATAGGGGCCAGAGTGACCCGGACAGATTAGCGGATTGGGCCACAAGAAATCTGATGAGGTTCAGCAAGGACAAGTGCAGAGTCCTGCCCTTGGGACAGAAGAATCCCAAGTAGCAGTTCCGCAGAAAAGGACCTGGGGGTTACAGTGGCTGAGAAGCTGGATATGAGTCAGCAGGGTGCCCTTGTAGCCAAGAGGGCTAATGGCATATTAGGTTGCATTAGGAGAAGCATTGCCAGCAGATCCAGATATGTCATTATTCCCCTTTATTCGGCTCTGGTGAGGCCACATCTGGAGTATTGTGTCCAGTTCTGGGCCCCCCACTATAGAAAGGATGTGGACGCATTGGAGCGGGTCCAGTGGAGGGCGACCAAAATGATTAGGGGGTTGGAACGCATGACCTATGAGGAGAGGCTGGGGGAGTTGGGTTTGTTTAGTCTGCAGAAGCGAAGAGTGAGGGGGGATTTGAGAGCAGCCTCCAACTTCCTGAAGGGGGGTCTAAAGAGGATGGAGGGAGGCTGTTCTCAGAGGGGGCAGGTGGCAGAACGAGGAGCAATGGGCTCAAGTTGCAGTGGGGCAGGTCTAGGTTAGATATTAGGAAAAACTGTTTCCCTAGGAGGGTGGGGAAGCGCTGGGATGGTTCCCTAGGGAGGGGGTGGAATCCCCATCCCTAGAGGTGTTTAAGTCTCGGCTTGACAGGGCCCTGGCTGGGTTGATTGAGTTGGGTTGGTCCTGCCTAGAGCAGGGGGCTGGACTCGATGACTCCTGAGGACTCTGCCAGCTCTATGGTGCTATGATTCTAAGCCCATTGGTCCTTGTCCTGTCCTCAGAGGCCGAGGGGAACAATTTTTCTCCCTCCTCCCCATGACACCCTTTTAGGTACGTGAAAGCTGCTGTCATGTCCCCCCTCAGTCTTCTCTTTTCTAAACTAAACAAGCCCAGTTCTTCCAGCCTTCCCCCACAGCTCATGGGCTCCAGACCTTTCATCATTCTTGTTGCTCTTCTCTGGACTGTCTCCAAATCTGTCCTGAAATGTGGTGCCCGGACCTGGACCCAGCGCTCCAGCTGAGGGCTAATCAGCGCAGAGCCGAGCGGGAGCCTGACTCCTCGGGTCTTGCTCACCCCACGCCTGCTTGTGCCTCCCGGAATCGCGTCTGCTTTTTTCCCCCAAGTGTCCCACTGCTGACTCCTATTTAGCTTGTGTTCCACTATGAGCCTGCGAGCCTGTTCCTGTGTCAGCTACACCCAGGCTGGGTGGAGTAGGACTGGGGGGTATCCGGGGGCTCTGGGGCAGCTGACAGGGCTCAGGTCTGTGCCACGTGAACGGGGCCAACTGGGGGTCACACAGCGATGGCCCCTGCTGGCTCTTTGAGTGCTTTATGGGGGTGGGGCTAGGGTGGCCCCTCCTGCGACATTCACCCCCCCACCCCCGCCTGCTCCCTTCAGGCCCTTGGACAGTGGCAGCAGCGAGTGCCTGGACATCAGCTCCATCAAGCGCCAGATCCAGGTACCTGCTGTCTTGGCTCAAGGGGGCAGGCGTGAGGGGGAGCCCATAAGCTGGTGCTGCCCCACTGGGCAGTGAGTGGCAGCCCACGGCAGGGCCCCACAGTAAGTCCCATCTGGGCCAGGGTGCCCCCTGCTGCCCTCCGGATACATGGGGGCTCCATGTTTGCTGTCTGATCTCTGGCCTGGTGGGGCTGCGCCAGCTGCTTTGTGCCCGGCCCCCTCAGCGTGCTGCACCCATTGCCCAGAGCCCGACCAGAGCTGAGCTCTGCAGGGGGGGTAGCAGGCGAGTGCCAGGGGCGATGGTTGTGGGCCCTGGCCGGAGGGTGGGTGGGGGTGAGGCGAGTGCCAGGGGCAATGGTTGTGGGATTCTGGGTTGTCGGCGGGGAGGCGCAGACAAGTGCCAGGAGGGATGGTTGAGGGCCCTGGCTGGGGGGCGGGGGGGAGTGCAAGGACGCCATTGGGCCTCGCGGTACATGGCCCTTGTCCCGGCAAGCTGGCAGCTGCACCCGTTATGCTGCCCGTCCCAGGTCTCATGGCCCCAGCTCCCTGGGCCAGGCCACAGGCCCCGCTAATTCCCCTGCTGGCTTTGGCAGAAAGTCACCCACGAGATGGACATGTGCTACGGGAAGATGGGCAGCCTCTTCCGCTGCGGCTCCCGCCAGACGCTCTTCGCCAGCCAGCTGATGCGCTACGCCGACCTCTACGCCGCCTCCTTCCTCAACTTCCTGCACTACCCCTTCAGCTACCTGTTCCGCGCCCCGCCCGTGCTGGTGCGCGCCTGGCAAGCCTGATCGGCCCAGGGTGCGGCTGCGCGGGCCGGGAGGCCAGAGCCCCTAGGCTAGGGTGGCAGGCGCTGGCCAGGCCTTTGCTGAGCCAGGCCAGCTGGGACCCTGGCCACATGGCATGTGTGGCCCCACAGTGGCCTTGTGCCTCAGGCACTGAGCTCTGCTCCCTGGCCTGCCATGGGCACAGGACCTGGTTCCCTGTGGACCTGCCTGGTGGGAGGCCCCAGTAGTGGGCGGAGGTGCTGCCGAAGCCGGGCGGGAGGAGCGGTACAAAGGCAGGGGGCTGGCAGGCTGGGTCCGGCCCGTCGCTGCGTCCCTAGTTGGGCCCCAGCACAGGGCATGAGGAGCCAAGGAGCTCAGGGCCCAGAGCCGCGCAAACACTTGCCTTCCTCCCCAGATGCCGCATGAGTCAACGGTGGAGCACGTGCACCTGGAGCTCCGGCAGTCGGGGCCGTTCACGGGGCATCGGCTGCACCAGCTCAACCTCCACAGGCACCAGGTGGGTGGGGGCTGAGCACCAATGGCCTTGTCTCCCTGCTGACCTCCCGCCTGCTCCGCTCACTGGTTCACCCCCCCACCCAGGGACATCGGCCACAGGCTGCTCCTTGGCCCTGTCCTAGCCAGCAACCAGCTCTCGCAGCCCCAGGGTGTGTGGCCCCTGCCCTGCCCCCAGAGGGTAGCCTGTACGTGTGCACCCCGCGTTCTCCGCCCTTCCAGCTGACATCAGGGGGAGGGGCAGGGCAGGACGGTGTCTGTGTGAGAGCAGCCATTCCTAGCAGTGCCAGCAAGGTGCAGAAGGTGCCAGTGCGGCAGGCTCAGGGCTGGGCCAGCTGCTCTCAGTACAGCCCCAGGGAGGGAGCTGCTCAGGGGCACGCGGTTCTTGGCTGGCACTGGCTGGACTTCGGCACAGCACCAGGCCCGGTCCCTGCCACAGTGCTGCCAGGCTGTTCTCTGGCCATAGGCTGGTTGGGGCGGCCACTGCAGGGCCCCTAGAAGCACGGGGCCTAGGGCAGCCGATTGGGCCTATGGCCAAGGTGGCTCTGGTTGGGAGCCAAGGGGCCCACAGCCAGAGGTTCTGAAGGACCCCCCCGACCCGTGAGGAACATTTGTTCCTCCAACTCTACAGAAATGCTGCTTCAGCCGGTGAGGTGAGCGGCAGGGGGGCGGGGAGAGGGAGAAGAGAGAGAGGAGGAACATCGCCACGACAGGCCTGTGGGTCTCAGCCAGGCTGCGGGGCAGCTTTGGAGCAGACCAGCAGCTGGTCACTAATTCTGCATGGTGGGGTGGGTACTGCTCCCTGGCCACATCTGCTGGGCACATCACATCCCGCAGCTAGGGGTGGCTGGGCCAGCCCCCAGGCCCATGCCTCTGCTGGAGATCAGCTGTGGGGAGGTGCCGTGGCCCAGCCCAGCCTTCCTGCCTTTGGCATTGGTGGATTTAGAGACTCAGAAAACTTCAGGCTCTCCCCCGGGGGGAGGGAGAGCAGTGTGGCTGTCTGGGGGCTACAGCCCTGCAGCAGGCCAGGGAGCCCACAGCCCCCTGCCTAACAGCAGGAGCCAGTAAAACACACTTTGCTGGGGGTGAGAGTGGCTGGGTAACAAAACCAGCGTGTGTTAGTTTGCAGGAAAATGCTAAATCGCGTGTTGATTTTTCATAAATAGACGGGCTTTACAGTGAACTTCTCTCAATGGATTTAAGCCTCACCCGGAAGCAGGGCGGCTTTGCTGGAACCAGTTAAATATTGCTTTCCATGGTGCAACTGAGATTTTAGAGTCAGAGTTCTCTCTGAATTCCACTTACCCTAAGAAGCCCAGGGGAGTCGCTCTCTGGCAGGAGCTGAGGGTTTCTGCCAGCGGGAGGAGGCAAGAAGGCAGGTGCCAGGTGGGAGTGGAGCTGGGCAAGCCCAGAGGCCAGCACAGGGCTCTAACATGGCTGTCTTGGCAGGAACATGCCCAGTCCTTGCTCCAGCTGAGCCCCTGGCCTACCCTGGCTCTGGAGCTTGGAAGAGCAGAATGGGCAGGGCTGCTGTCCCAGGCCGGGGTCAGCCACCTCCCACGCGAGTGGGGTTTTGGCAGCAAGGGCAGGGTGATGCTAACCTGCTCTCCCCACGTTCCCCTCTCGCTCCAGAGGCTCAGGGGCATTTTTCAGGACCCCGACGAGGCTGAGGACAACGAGGAGGACTGAGCCAGCCAGTGCTGATAGCAACTGCCCAGCAGCTGCCACACCCCCAGCGTTTCTCTGAGCATCAAAATCCTGTGAAATGGGCGAGCTCTGAAAAGAAAACCAGCGGCACGGCCTGCTGTCCCTGCCAGCCTGGCCTGGGCTGCCGGCGCCCAGCAGTTTGCATTGTGCTCCAGGGTGGGGGTCTGTGGAGAGTTTTTGGCCAGCCCTCCCTTCCCCTCGAGGCAGGCAGGCAGCAGCCAGGAATAGGTAAGATGCACTGGGGGGCCGTGGTTCCCTGCAGTCTGGCCAGTGTCCCGGCCCATTTCTGCCTCTGCTAGGTTGACTCAGAGCAGTTGCTGCTGCGTGTGAGTCTCCTAGTGTAGTGGAGCGCCTGCCAACAGCTGCCCACCCCCTACAAGCAGGAGCCATGGGATGGGAACAGGCTCCCTGTTCTCTGATCCTGGGTCTGTGTCCTCTGCCTCCCCCGCACACAGCCCGGGCTCTTAATGCAGCAAATACACATTGACTAGCTGGGATCTCAGCTGCCCTGCAGGAAACGCCCGTATAGGGCAGCCCCACTGCAGCTAGACCAGCAGGGCTGCTGTGTATGGCTGAGCCCAGGCCCAGGCAGAGAACAGCTAGCTGGGCAAAGAAAGGTTTTCCTGGGCTGGGTCAGGGAGGAAAGGAATTCAAGTTGCCCTGGAAGTAAGGGGCTCCCCAGGAAATGCAGCTACCAGAGTGGTGCGGCACAGGAGCTAATCCAATTGAAATCAACCATCCCCCAAAGCCAACAGGCCGCGGCTCCATCCAAATGTCTAGTCCCTCCATCCCCGTGATGGTGCGAGGGTCCCACATACCCTGGGTAGGAGGCTATAGCCTCTCTAGTGTGTGTGTGTGGGGGGGGGGGGGAAGGGGTTCGTCCTTCTGGTCCGAGCACCCTGGACTCTATGGCTCAAAGCACCGGCGAAAGTGTCTGGGAACAGGAGCTGGGCTAAGTGGAGACTGGAAGGCTAGTCCACATGTTCTTTAATTGTTAGTGGAATGAATAAAGACCCTCCAAAATAAGGCCGGTGGTTACTGTTTTTTTGTGGGAGAGGGTATGATCTGCACCCCCGACACTGGGCCACACACAAGCCCTTGGGCTGCTGAGCAGACACATGCTTTCGAATCCCCTGCCGTGCAGCTGAGCAGAGCCGGCTGGCTGAGGAGCTGGGGGCAGCGCTCTCCCGTCAGGGGAAGAAGCAGGAGCGGATTCCTGGCAGCTTAGTACCCCTGGCGTCCTGTGGCCAAAGCCGCTGCTCTGCGTGGAGCCCGAGCCCGTTGCCTGCACCAGGAGGCTGCTGGAGGTGCCAACAAGCCTTGCGCTGAGGGAGCCCAGCCAGAGTCCAGGGTCCGTTTGCAAGTCCTGGCTTTGCTCTGCGGTCCTCCCTTGGGGCAGCAGCCTGCCGGAGACAGAGGGGCAGCAGCTGCCAGTGCCACTGAACGGCTCCAGGGAATTGACTCACCACAGCACAGCCATGTCAGCCTTGCACCGGGCTCTGCCAGCCAGAGACCTCAGCAGCCTTCTCCCCCTTTGACAGACGGGGAAGCCGAGGCACAGCCAGATGAAGGGATTTGCCAAAGGGCATTCGGCAGCAGAACCCCAATCTGGCCTGTCCTAGGCTCTGCATGTTTGTTAGGGGTGTGACACTGTGGCAAGGCAGTTACACATTCCCCAGGGTACTGACAGGCCTCCCGGCTAGGCAGGCAGGGGCCCCACCTATGAAGCTTAGGTAGCACTGGGAGCCGCCAGCCTGTGCCTTGGGCCACTTCCGACGAGCAGACATGCTGCCGCGAGACTACCCAAAGCGCGTCCCTTCCGGGCTCTAAACGCCCTGGAGCTCCAGGTCCTCTTCAAGCAGGGCCTCGTTTTTACAAAATATGAACTGGCTCGCCCCCTCCGTGGCCATTATTTCATCAAGGGAAGACACGATGGTGTCATGTT